>JARDYH010000003.1:158702381-160000381 GCA_029215795.1 Anniella stebbinsi | reverse complement strand
TGTCTCCTCTGAATGAATGCTTGGAGGTGGTAATGGGCTGGATGAGGAAAAACAAACTGAAGCTGAATCCAGACAAGATGGAGGTGCTCGCTGTCAAAGGCCCTAACCTGGGTTTGGAGGTGTGTCAACCAGTTCTGGATGGGGTTACACCCCCCCCTGAAAGATTGTGTTCGCAGCTTGGAGGTACTCCTGGATCCGTCGCTCCAAATGACAGCTCAGATTGATGCGACAGCCAGGAGTGTCTACTATCAGCTTTGGTTGATACGCCAGCTGCGCCCCTTCCTAGAGTTGGAAGACCTAAAGACAGTAGTGCACACGCTGGTAACTTCGAGGCTTGACTTCTGCAATGCGCTGTACATAGGGCTACCTTTGTGCCTAGTCCGGAAACTTCAACTTGTTCAAAATATGGCAGCCAGGTTTGTCACCGGTACACCTAGGGGTGACCACATTACACCAGTTTTAAAATCGCTTCATTGGCTGCTAATCAGTTTCCAGGCGAAGTATAAAGTGTTGGTTATTACCTTTAAAGCCCTACATGGTTTGGGTCCAGGTACCTGCGGGATCTCCTTCTCCCGTACAATCCGCCCTGCACATTTAGGTCCTCTGGGAAGAACTTACTCAAGTCAGCCAGAACTAGGCTGACGAGTGTTACCCAAAGGACCTTCTCTTCCATCGCTCCCAGACTATGGAATGGTCTGCTGGAGGAGATTAGACAAATTAGCAGTCTTCATGAATTTAAGAGAGTCATGAAGACTGCTCTCTTCCGGCAGGCCTATCCAGATGAATTTTAAGATGTTTTTAATGATGTATTTTTTCTTGTTTTTAAAATGTTAACTGTTTGTGATTCTTGTGTTTTATATTGTTGTTGTTCCCCGGCTCGATCCAGAGGGAGAGGCGGGTTTTAAATAATAATAATAATAATAATAATAATAATAATAATAAAGTCTAGCAATAAATAAATAAAATAAAAATGTGTGCTGAAATGGAAGTTTTGCTCTGTATCTGTCTGAATTGGGTAGTAGCAAAATTTTGATAGAGTAGGAATGTACCTGAGGTTCTTCCAGGCAGCGAATTACATTTTTAGTATTTTATGCTTAGCAAAACTCTGATTGAGGATAGCTCATTGTTCATTTAAAGATAAAACATTAGAAAGGCTAAAGAGCCCATAAACATGACCAAATGCCACGAGAAAGCATGGAATAATCTCACTACTCTTGCCAAGAGCTCTAACAGAATTATGTTCAAACTATAAGAATTCCTTATGAGGCAGTGCACATTATCCTTAACGGAAATGGCACAAATCTGACAAAAAGGAGGTATTCCATGGGGGGGGGGGGGGAATAGTGTGCCAAAGTTCAGGTAAATCTATTTCAAAAAGTTAACCGTGGATTTGATGTTTTTTCTTACATTTCTGTAAAGGATTTGTACTGTAGCAGTAGTACCTGTTTGTCACAGGGTTTAAGCGGTCCCCATTTCTTAGCAGTGAAAACAATGCTAAGGTTTTCAAGGGACAGTCCTTTTTAATCTCACCCAATATGCCTCCTATCTTTTACTTAGGTTCATCAACAGAAGGCATAACGCTTAGGAGGCTTAACTTCAATGGATTACACAAATTTAGGTGCAACTGTAATATTTCAGGTTTCTATGAAGAGGAGGGGCAGATTGCAATCACTCCAGAAACAAACAAATAGATATTTAACTGAATTTACTTAACTTTAATAAATAATAATATTAACAAAATGATAAACCAAGAACTCTAACTTTAAGCCACAGTTCACTGTAAAGTGCAGTGCTCCTCTTGCAAGACCAACAACAGTTCCTTTAGTCTTTTGTGGCCAATCTCTGTCGTGGAGGTTCACTTAGGGTGACCATATGAAAAGGAGGACAGCGCTCCTGTATCTTTAACAGTTGTATTGAAAGGGGAATTTCAGCAGGTGTCATTTGTATGCATGCAGCACCTGGTGAAATTCCCTCTCATCACATCATTAAAGCAGCAGGAGACCTGCCCTCTTTTGGATCTGATCACTTCTACTTGAAGGTTGCTTCATTTGTTTGTTTCTTTTCTTCACCACACTGCTGAGTTTTCCCTTGATTGGCTCCTTCCTACCTGGGTAGTCCCTTTCCTGAAATCAGGAGAGGGTCACTTTCCCAATGCCTTTGTCTCTTAACATCAAGAGGAGGGAGGATTTTAAACCATATATCGCTAACGAAATTAAAAGTAACTCAAAAAAGATGAAGCAATGAGGTTTACCACACTTTAGAGGGAAAGTGCAATATTTTGGCACTATCTGCCTGTTAAATCAGTACAATATTTAATTCTTGAATGGTATTTGGTTAGGGAGCTTTAGTGAATACTTGCCAATGGCAACTGAGGTTACTAAATAGCATCTGCCTCAATAAAATGGGTAGAATCAGTACATCCATATGGGGAAAATATTCATTGTGTTCCCAGTAACAATAAATGGAGCAACAACAGGTCATTTTCTGGATTGGCACCGTTGTTAAGAGTTTGGGGTGGAAGCAGATGACCAGCAATTATGCAGTTGTCACTCAAAAGCAGATGCCTGGGGAGTTGAACTGCATGGGAAGCTGATGCTCTGAAAGGTTTTGCCACATAGGAATCCAACTAGCGCCAACATCCTGTCAGATGAAGCAACACTGCTCTTACCACAGTGCATCTCTCCCAAAATAATTAAAGCTGCCCTATGATCAGCTTTTGGTTTTGTTTTCCCCATTGTTCCAAGTCATTTACCCTCTGAATGTAAAAAATCCTAAACCTATGTATTAGCAAAAAAAAAAAAGTCCCATTGGACTCAGAAGGACTAACTTCTGCCTTGCTGGCTTGGACCAAAGTCCATCTGGTCCAGCATTCTTTAATTTCTTGATCTTGCCCATTCCAATTGATCAGGCAGCTGTGGCTACAGTGAAAAGGCCTTTCTGTGGTGCTACCATTAGACCTTAGGTGCTACCATGACAGGATCCATGGGAGATGTATCTTCCTATTGGGATCCATTGGAATCTATAGGAATTATAGTTCCTATAGATCAGAGAGGGGGACCTGTTTGGTCCTGGGAACTGGATTGCCTCCTAGGATCAGTTCAGAGATCCAGATGATGCCAGGAGATTGTACCATTCCCTGCACTCCTCCCCAAAGCCCCACCCTATGATATCACCCAGCCCCATTTTTTCTTTCTCCCTACAGAGAGAGCCATAGAGACATGGAGTAAGGCACTTTGCTGGCCGAGTGTGCCTGCTGCTCACCATCCCAATCAGGATGGTGATCAGTGGGCAATGGGACTCAGCTGCTATTGGAAGAGCTGCTCCTTCAAGCACCAGGTGAATGCATATGTGTTTCACCCTCCACTCTCTCCAAGCGACAGGCCAAGGGATTCAGCCAGCACTTGGAAGAGCTCCTCCAAGTGCCAGCTGGGTGCACAGATACATTGCAACTGCTCATCAGTCAGGGTGAGGAGTAAATTTATTTATTTATTTATTTATTATTGCATTTTTATGCCGCCCAATAGCCGAAGCTCTCTGGGCAGATTACAAAAATTAAAACTATAACAATCATTCAAAATATAAAACAACAACAGTATAAAAATGTAGCATAAAAATATAAGAACACAAGCAGGATAAAACCAAGCAGCAATACAAATTTAAAATGCAACTTTAAAACAGCAAAGTTAAAAATTAGACTAATAAACTGTTAAAATACTGAGAAAATAAAAAGGTCTTCACCTGGCGTCTAACAGAGTATAATATAGGTGCCAGGCGAACGTCTCTAGGGAGCTCATTCCACAGCCGGGGTGCCACAGCAGAGAAGGCCCTCCTCCTGGTAGCCACCTGCCACACTTCCTTTGGCAGGGGCTCACGGAGAAGGACCCCTGAGGGTGATCTTAGGATCCAGGAGGTAGATATGGGATGAGATGTTCCTTCAGATAACCTGGCCCCAAGCCATTTAGGGCTTTGAATGTTGATACTAGCACTTTGAATTAGGCCCGGACTTGGACCGGCAGCCAGTGAAGCTGGAAAAGGGTTGGCGTAATATGGTCTCATTGGCCAGTCCCTGTTAACAGTCTGACTGCCCTGTTTTGTACCAGCTGAAGTTTCTGGACCATTTTCAAATGCAGCCCCACGTATAACGCATTGCAGTAATCCAGACAAGAGGTTATCAGAGCACAGATAACTGTAGCTAGGCTATCTTTGTCCAGATAAGGGCACAGTTGGTATATCAGCCTAAACTGATAAAAGGTGCTCCTTGCCACTGAGTCCGCCTGTGCCTCAAGTGACAGTTCTAGATCCAGGAGCACCCCCAAACTACAGACCCGATCTTTTAAGGGGAGTGCAACCTCCTCCAGAATAGGGTGAACATCACTTAGCTGGACAGACGAACCACCCACAAACAGTACCTCCGTATTGTCTGGCTTGAGTCTCACTTTGTGAATAGACTCAGACAGTGCTTGCAGGATCTGCTATGGCTGCTATTCGTTTCAGTTTGGTTAAACCCAGGGGTAATCTACACCTATAACCCTTTCACAACAGAGGAGTGATTATTGTGATGGTTCCCTGCTTCCGTGATCGCCGCTCATGGGGCACACGTGAGGGAAGTTTCCCGCGATGACAGGAGTGCCATTGCAAGAGGACATGTGTCCCCTGACAGCACTTCCACATGTGGATCAGGAGAAGTGGGTGGGGCTGAGCAGATGATGTGGCTATGGGGCTTTTTATGAATCGGGAAGGATACACATGAACAGAAAATCACAGCTATGCATGGGGTGGATAGGAGGTCCAGTGAATATACAATGCTGCACACAGATATGTTCATGTTTTTTTAAAAAAATCACAGTCAGCGCCAAAACATGCTGATAACCAATCAAAAACTGTGTTGTAAATGGCAAACAGGTTCACTCCCGCACATCTCCAAAGCTGCTGGATACGCCCCTGCAGTGGGTTGGCTGTTTGCTGAACCATGAACTCGTGCTGAACAACAGCAACTTCATGACGGGGGGCACACCAGCTGCGGATTTCCAGATTGTAGCGAGAGAGTAAAAACAAAAAACCATGACAAAAGCAGTCAGCGATATTTCTGAATAACTGAGGGGTCGACCCAAGATCACTGCAGGATGAGCTGTGCATCATATGGCCTGGCAGGGATGACTTCGATATTATTCTGGAATAAACAGCTGGTGTAGACACAGCCCCAGTTAGCTAATGGCATGCCAGGGGAATTGTGCACTTTCCAGAAGCTCCGGAAAGTGTGCTTGGCCGAGTGCTTGGCCGGGCTGGCTCCCAGAACAGGGCTGGCCAAACAGCGCTCAGTGAATTCGTGGGGCAGGTGCCCCACGTGTTCTTCATTCATTAAGCATGCGTGCATTTGAAAAATATGCATGAAAAAAATGTGTGGTTGTGGTAAGAGTCTTGAAATCAGACTCATGTATTTCCGTGTCCCAACCGTCACTATCCCAATCAGACGAAAGACACGTGTAAGATCAAAAACTTTAATTCTCCTTCTTGCAAGAAGTGACCATTTAGGAATCAAAACCTAGAAATGGTACTGAATACATATTTTGATCAACCTTAAATAGAAAAATCACACAAGGATACATGGATCTCTGCTCAGTTAAACAGTAACTGATTTCTAACTTATCTTGAATACACATAGGCTTCAAAGAATCTTCTGATGTAGATGAAGTTAACTCATTCTTTAACTAAGAGACGGAATACACAAACATTGCAATCCTTATCAGATAGCCTGTCTCTCAAGAAAACAGGGTTCATTGATATGTCAGTTCCTGCCTTAACCTTTGTTTTCTGCTCTTAGGAATGTAGCTACTTAGCAATTCCTCTACGTGCTTTAACTCTGGTGTCAAGTTAACCTGAGGTCTTTCATGAGACCCACTTTATTAACTATAATTTCAGAGGCACTCATAAGGGAATTTTGAATTATCTTACAACACTCCTCCGTTTTGATCCAATGCGTCTTTAAACGTCATTAGGATCATTCTCCAGACTAGATAATTCAATCCAAGTTTGTAGCTCTCTCATCCTATTGTCAGTTACGCTTTCACCAGGCATGTTCTGATACATAATTAACATCTGTTTATGCACTCTTTTTTTCCAAAACTTCATCATACATTGAAAGACACAAGGAGTAATTAAAACAATCATTATTATAATCAATACAAATATAATTATTTGTTTTAACCAATTCCAATTTGGCAACCAGGAATTTAGCCAATCCCATGGATTTGTTACTCCAGAGTAATTGTCTATTACCATTTGTTGTAGTTTTGACAACTCATCTTCGATAGTTTTATTCATATCATGAAAAACTACTTTGCAACCTTTCTGGATAATTTTACAAAAACCTCCCTGCTTTGCTAGGAGGTAATCAAGAGCCATTCTATGCTGAATAAGTTCTTGATTTAATTCTCCAATCTCTGACTGCATTGCCCATACAATTATCCCTGTTGCATTAATAGTTTTTTCTAAACGGCATGTAAGACCCAAAATACTCTTTCTATTTTCTTGTGCTATTATTCCAGGGTAAGCACCTAAGGTTAAGATTCCTGTTATTAATCTACCGCCCACTCTGTCTCCTTCAGTTTTTGACAGTTGTTTTCCTATTATAACCATATCATTGCAATTTGGTCCAAGCTTTCCTAACAATTCACCAGCTCCTCCTTGAGTTGCCCTTTTTTTTCTTTTATTCATTTCTGATTTACTTATTTGGACCGGTAGGGTCAAATATCCTACTCCTACACACTGGTAATTTCCTGAGTGATAGTTTGTTGCCCATCCATCATAGAAAAACCATAAATTTGGATCTCTGAATTGCCATCCTGAACAAATACTTCTTATTCCTTGATAGGTGGGATGAAATATAGGATAATAAGGGTACATCTCATGGAACACAGTTTCATTTAACAGTACCTTAGTATGATATGAGGAGTTAGAGTTTCCCCATAACCAAAACTTTTCTGTGCAAGTAGAGTAATTTCCCAAATTCTTCAAGAAATCTCTTTGTCTTATCTAATCTTTCCATTTTTCATTCCATATTCTTGAATGGTGACAACAAAAACACATCCCAGGGGTATATATGCTATATTTGAACTTCCTGAAGTCAACTTCATTTAAATTACTGGGATCAGAAAACAAAGTATTCTTTTGCTGTAATGCTCCAACTATTACATCTGGACTTTCAATAAGAGCAGGTAATACTGAAAATGCTCTTATTGCTGCTGGATGTTCGTAATACAAAATTGAATCATTCCTCCAGCGATTAAACATTTCTAAAGCATGTCTTTTAAACCAATTTGACTGTCCTTTTGGTATACAAAATTTTATACAATATAAAATGAATATTACTTTCATATTTATTTCTTTTGGAACCTTAACTTTAAAGGGTGTGTTTCTTTATCAGTAAATCTCACTGTCCACTGCGGTTCCACTGAAGGAGAGTGTAATTCTGGTGTGGGTAACACGGCCCACGTTTTGTCAATTTTAGGATGATGATCCTGTTCCTCCTCTGCCTCTGCTTCTTGTCCTGCTTCGTCCACGCAATTCGGAGAAGGACACGCGTTGATCCCTCGTAGCGAGACGTCCTCACTTTCGACCCCTCCCGCGCCAGCGAGATCAAAAGGTCCTTGTGGGTTTTTCCTAGCACAATGCATGTAATGAATCCAAGCCCCTTTTCCTTTTACTTTCAACGCTGTATGAGTGGTCATCAATACAAGATGAGGGCCTGACCATCGCTCTTCCAAACCGTCTGCTGTCCAGATTCTCACGTATACTTCATCACTAGCCTGAAAGGATGTGCAGGAGTATCCAATGGCAAAGGTTGGGCATCTATCACGTGCCGCCTGATCTTCTGGAACTGCTTCTGGAGCTGTATAATATAAGCAACAAGATCTTCATCCCCTCCTAGTAAAGTTACATATGGCCTTGCATATTCTCCTCCTATTGGGGGGGGCCTCCCATACAATGCTTCATATGGTGACAAACCTGTAGGTTGCCTTGGAGTGGTTCTGATAGAATAAAGAACCAAAGGGAGGGCAGTTGGCCATGCCAATTTTGAAGCAATGCACATTTTTGTAAGTTTTCTCTTGAGGGTAGCATTCATGCGTTCTACTTGACCTGAGGATTGTGGGTGATAGGGAGTATGTAAAACCCATTGTTCCCCTAAGCATTTTGACAAGTCTCTCATTAAGGCTATCCAGCCTGTCAACTTGTCTAAAATTACTAACATCTATTGATATTTTTGGAAGCGTGGCATATGGGCAAAGTCAATTTGGACTGATTCAAAAGGGAGCTGTACCCAGGGCCTTCCCCCTATTTGGCCCAGAGGCTGAGGTTTTGCATTTTCCTTAGCACACACAGTACAAGCTTGTACCACCCTTTTTGCCATCTGATGAACCCCAGGGGCAAACCAATTTCTTGCAATTGCTAATGCCAATCCAGTCTGTCCCTCATGCCCCTGATTATGCTGTTTTGAAACCCCTGCCCTCAATCCTGCTTTTGGCAATACTAATCTCCCGTCTGGCATTTCCCACTGCCCTTCACTTTTTTCTTCTGCGCCCGCTGCTCTCTATATCTCTTTTTCCGTTGCACCCGCCTTTTCCCACCAAATACTTAGATCTTTCGACATCAAAGGGGGCACATCCACTTCTGCTGCCGCCATCAGATTAAAGGGTAAAGGACGAAGAGCAGCGGCCTTAGCTTCGTCATCAGCTCTCCTATTTCCTCTTGTCACCTCATCAGTCTCCGAACCGTGCGCTTTGCAGTAAACAATTGCGAGGGCAAGGGGCAGATGTATAGCACCCAGAAGGGCATCTATTTCTGCTCCATTGGAAATGGGTCTGCCATCTGCAGTAATAAACCCTCTTTCTTTCCACAACGATCCTGTTGCAAAACATACTCCAATTGCATATTTTGAATCAGAATACACAGTTAATTTTCTGTTTTTCACCTTTTGACATGCTTTTGTTAACGCTATAAATTCTGCAGCTTGTGCACTTTTACTTCCTGGAAGAGGTCCAGAAATAATAATTTCTGTCAATGAGATAACAGCAAAACCAGTCTTTCTGACTCCTGCTATTATCTTTGAAGATCTATCTACAAACCACATTAATTCAGCGTCCACTAGAGGCATATCAGTTAAATCATCTCTTGGCAATTGTACTTCTTTAATTACTTCAATGCAATCATGTGGAGCCTCTGCATCCATTTCTGGTAATAAAGTGGCAGGATTAAGTACGTTACATCTTAACACAGTCAATTCAGGAGTTTGCAATAATAAAGTCTCATATTTTGTATATCTTGCATTTGTAAAATGTTGAGTATTCTTTTGCGTTAATAACGCAGAAACAGCATGTGGAACCCATAATTGTAATGGGTGTCCAAACACAATATCTTGTACTTTTTCAACAATCAAAGCTGCTGCAGCTATACTCCTTAAGCAGGCAGCATATCCCTGTGCAACTGGATCCAATTGTGCTGAGTAATACCCTATAGGTCTCCGATGCGAACCCAAATATTGACATAAAACCCCAGATGCAACACCTTTTCTTTCATGTACAAATAAAATAAAATCTTTCTGATAATCAGGGAGACCTAGGGCAGGAGCAGAGACTAAAAGTGATTTTACTTCTTTCCAGGCATTCTCATCTGCTTTAGTCCATTCAATTTCTTCTGGGGCTTCTGCTTTCGTTTTTTCTAACCAGGGTTTAACAATTTGTGAAAAGCTAGGGATCCATGCTCTACAATAACCCAACATTCCTAACAGAGCACGAATTTGACTTTTTGTCACCTTTGCCTGCGTTATTGCATGTATACGCTTACAAGACAATTTTCTAGTTCCCTCTGACAAAACATGTCCCAAATATTCCACCTCTCTTTTACACCATTGTAATTTTCTTTTTGCAATTTTATGTCCACGTTCTCCTAAGGCCTTGATCAAGTGAATTGAATCAATTTTACAATTTTCCTCCGTTTCTGCACATAATAGTCTCAAATCTAAAGCTGTGTACACTTATGCAGAAACAGGTATACTACACATAATGGTGGCAAGATTTGGGACCACATTATGTCTGGGGATTACATATTCATTAATTCTCTTAATATCTATTTCTAAACAGTAAATAGGAGCCTCTCCCAGTTCTATCTATTTTTTTTCTCACAGCCATTACTGAAGTATTACATGGAGAGGAACATGGAACCAAAATTCTCTGTTCTAAAAATTTCTCAATTGTTTTTCCTATACATTCTTGGGCTTCTTTTGAAAGGGGATATGGTTTTCCCCTTGGGGGTACCATGTCATTACGAACAGTGATCTTAACTGGGGCAGCTGACTTTAAGAGCCCTACTTCCCCAGAATCTTCTGCCCAATAATGAGAGGGTATTTCCTGGAGCTCCAGTGGGAGTGTGTTGCCATCTATTTCTTCTGTTTCACTCATAAAAGCCAATACATTCTCAGCAGGAAGGGACACAAACACACCATCAGCAGTACATTTTATAGTGGCATTTAATTTTGCCAATAAATTTCTCCCCAATAAGCTCACAGGGCTTTTAGACATCATAAGAAATGAATGATCACATGTAAGGGGCCCAATTTTAACTTGCACCGGAGTGCTAAGGGGAGTGGAAGAAGAAATCCCATCGATTCCTACCACCCTTTCTCTATATCCAGAAAGAGGCAAAACAGTTTTATTTAACATACTTCTGGCCGCACCGGTATCCAGAAGACAATTGTATGGCTGTCCATTAATGGTCAAAGTCAAAAATGGTTTATTTAATTTTAATTTCCATGAATTCGGCATTTCCCCAGTCTCCGTTTTTTCCACTTCTTTTCCTAAATCTCTTTCTACCAGTCATTGTGACACCACCTCAGCTCCTTGCATTTGACTAGACTGCTGTCTCAAAATACAATCTTTCTTCCAGTGTCCTGGCTTTTTACAAAAAAAACAACATCCCTTCTCACTTTCATCAACATTTCTTTCTCCTACTCTTGAAAATCTTCTACGGCCCCTGCCACAAACGCAACTACCAAATCTTTCTGTGAGCACCTCTGCCAAAACTTTCATATCTATGCTTCACAAAATACTCCTTAATATCTGGGGCTGCCTGATCTACAAAAATTCCAACCACCAAGGAAGCATTCGCTACTGCCTCAGGATCAATACCACCATACATGCGGAGACTACGGGAAAGGCGAACCAAATAGTCAGCTGGCATTTCATCTTTATCTTGGAGCACCAATTTTACCTTTGACCAATTTACAGTTTTTAACTTTAAAAGGAGTATGCACATACGATGTAACACTCTGTAATTGTGCTGGCACTGCCAAAAATGGCAGGAGCTCCCCCCACTGCAGGAACTGCCGCAACTGCGGGTGCTGTTACTACAGTTTGAACGTTACTCAACAATGGATAAAGTCCCTCCTGAGGAAGTGCACTTTCCTCTGGAGGGCAATAAGGAGGTGGGGGTGCAGTTGCAGTAAAAACTTTCTGATCAATACTTTGAAAAAGATACCTGAGAAGGCTTGATTTTAAAACCTTCTGCAACATGGATCCAAACATACAAATTTTCTAAATATCCAGGATATATCTCTAAAACACCTTTTAAATCTTTCAGTATACCCTTTTCAAATAATCTAATATGTGACCTTTTTTTTTTTTTTTTAAATCCTAATTCTGGCCATGTTTCAGCACATAATTTAACAAGTCGACTTTTCTTTAAATCAGATTTTCCCAGGACAGTTTTCTATTTCTCCAGGACTACATCCAGTGGAGATCCTTCCGGAATATTCAGTTATCTTCTCTCCAGTAATATTTGATTTCGTTGCAAAACTCAAACCAAATATTCTAGAAGATAATCAACCTGGTCTTCACTACCCGCAATATTTGTAGTTCAGTGTGTTTCCAAAACACATCTCTTGAACTATTCCCTGGTCTTCACTACCCGCAATATCTTGGTTTTGCTGCGTGTGTATCTTTCACCACCTCTTTATAAGCTTTCACCAAAATATCACCGAAGACCCCTTTAAAAATATTACCGAAGACCTTTTACCTGCTTTATATCCTTCGATCTTACATTCATTGAAGGGAGTAGCCTTGGTTGATGACCGCCCGTCCTTCCCCAGACTGTAAGTTTCCCTTAGGTAAAAACTCACCTATGCCGGCAGGGCTTGTTCCAGTCTGAAAAAGGGCGCGATGATCATCTAGTTGGGCCTCCTGGCTTGGCTCGCCATTTGTGGTAAGAGTCTTGAAATCAGACTCATGTATTTCCGTGTCCCAACCGTCACTATCCCAATCAGACGAAAGACACGTGTAAGATCGAAAACTTTAATTCTCCTTCTTGCAAGAAGTGACCATTTAGGAATCAAAACCTAGAAATGGTACTGAATACATATTTTGATCAACCTTAAATAGAAAAATCACACAAGGATACATGGATCTCTGCTCAGTTAAACAGTAACTGATTTCTAACTTATCTTGAATACACATAGGCTTCAAAGAATCTTCTGATGTAGATGAAGTTAACTCATTCTTTAACTAAGAGACGGAATACACAAACATTGCAATCCTTATCAGATAGCCTGTCTCTCAAGAAAACAGGGTTCATTGATATGTCAGTTCCTGCCTTAACCTTTGTTTTCTGCTCTTAGGAATGTAGCTACTTAGCAATTCCTCTACGTGCTTTAACTCTGGTGTCAAGTTAACCTGAGGTCTTTCATGAGACCCACTTTATTAACTATAATTTCAGAGGCACTCATAAGGGAATTTTGAATTATCTTACAACATGGTTTTAAAAGATGTGCAAACATATGCTTTAAACAATGGGAGAAGAATGTGAATGTTTCAAGGATGTGTACAATTCATACATACACTTGTAAAAATACACACTAAAATATATACAGATTTTCATGCGAGAAGAAAAAGAAACAAAGCTTGCAATCTAATACCTCTTCCAGTCAGGACCAGCTTTCAGATGGAATTCAGAGACGTTCAGCACGCTTCAGTTTTGCTGATCCGCACATCCCTACTCTGAGCACTGGCCAAGTCCACTGGCATGTTGCCTTGCCACTTCTCCTCCTGATCAGGACAGCGAGAAGGAACTTGGCTGGCACCTGAAAGAATGGCTCCTTCGGGCACTGGCTGAATCCCAAGATGGCCTGGCTCCATCCTCACCCTCCTCAATCAAGGAAGACTGACGTCAACTGAGCCACAGCCTTGAGGATAGTTCCCGAAGGCCATGGCACAGTTGCTCTCCTGAACTGTCTCCATTGAGGAGGTTGCCTGGACCAGAAGGGCCAACCTAGCAGGCAGATTTCAGCCTGTGGGTCAGAGGTTCCCCATCCCTGATTCTTTTTAACACATGAAAGCACTATTTAAAAGTTCACTATGATGATGATGATCCCTTATATTAAACTAAAGGAACTTTAAAAACAAAACAACATGTAGTTTCTAGACATAGTAGTCCCCTTACATAGGGATACTTAAGCCTGCCGGGTACATGGCCTGTGTAAATAGGACACAGACACTTCAGACTTCAGATTGACAGTAATCAGAGATTCCATTATTTCCCTACTTGGTTTCTATTAAACTATGCCATGAAATTTCTCATTACCTCTCATCCAAAAAAATATTCTTCAATAATTAACAAAATATGTAGCTTGTAACTGCAGCCTATGTGCCTTTTCAAGTCTTTCCAAAACAGTCAGCATCCAGATTCAACTAAGAATTGTAAATTAAATACTCATTTTATTTTCCTGTTACATTTTCTTTATCTTATAGTTAACATTCATGGAACACTTACAGAGTGCTAAGGAACAATATCTTTTGATGATGACAAAAGAGACATGCATAGTTGGGACCGTATCTAAATACTTTTTATTCTTCTCCTTTGAGAGTTTGCCTTTAAAAGAAAGTGGGGAAGCCTTTAATTCTTAAATTAAAACAAGAGATGGGAAACTTCTAAAAACAAGTATTTTCAGAGGCAATCCAATCGACAGGGAAAGGTGTGTGGGTGTTTAAAGGAAGTTTGGAAACTTACCAAAATATTGGAGTATTATGATTCATTACAATTTCTAAAAGAAAGTCTCTGCAACAGATTGCTAATGTTCAAATGTTATATTGTAACAGCATGAACTGGCATATGCTTACAGCTACAAACAGATGAATATTCTAGAAATAGCTGTATATGCACAACAGCCATACCGACCCTGTTCAGACGATACGCTAAGCCACGGTGGTTAAGCATTTTGGACTAAACATTGTGGCTTAGCGTGTCGTGAGAACCATTCATAACCATGGTGGCTAGATAAACACAGAGCTAGGCTGACCAGATAAAATCTATGTCAGGGCTCATGTCACTTTAACAGTTGTAGAGAAAAGGGAATTTCAGCCAGTGTCATTTGTATGCAATTAGTTCCTGGTGAAATTTCCACTTCATCACAACAGTTAAAGGTGCAGGCACTATACTAGAGTGACCATATACAAAAGAAGGCAGGGCCCCTGCAACTTTAACTGTTGTGATGAAGAGGGAATTTCACCAGGAACTAATTGCATACAAATGACACTGGCTGAAATTCCTGTTTCTCTACAACTGTTAAAGTTACATGAGCCCTGACCTGGATTTTATCTGGTCACCCTACATAGAGCCTATATACACTACTGCTTTAAAACGGTTTAAAACGGTTTAAAATGGTTTATAACAGTAGTGACAACTGTTGGGGCCCAGAACACACTCCACATACAGTTTTCAAAATGTTTTCAAAGTGTTATATCCTGTGTGTGTAGATAGGCTCACTGTTAAAACTTGCTCACTAACCATTTGCTGCAAAAGAGTGAGCGGCCTAACCATGGCTTAGCATGTTGTCTGAACAGGTCCATTGTTACTTCTTTACCTATTTAATTACAATCTCAAAATTTGGGAATTAACTCAATTATTCCATGCCCACTTCTGAACCTGGAAACCCTATCATGGGTTTATTTCATTATTCTATATATCAGTCATGCAATAACAATTGTTCCCAGAAAAAAAATAAGTTTTAAAAAATTGCAATTCCAAAAAAACTCAGAAAATCAATAAAGCAGCAAATAAAATAATTGTGAAAATAAAACATCCTAAAGGAGATATCTTGATGATGCCATTGAGATTTTGGAAGCTTTTGGAATTTTCCCTTCCCACCTTCATGATCCCAGCTGCCTTCCCACCTTCCTTTCACTCAAACCTACATGGCAGATGTCTTGGCAGTGAATGGTGGAGCATTGGCAGCAATAGGCGTCCTTCAGGAGGCTCTAGGTGAAGCCTTCCTTCCTTGTGCATAAAATGCTACATAGCAGTATCCTAGACTCCAGAAGGCCTGGGAACCATTGTTTCTGGGGAACTGAGTCCATTCGACAAACTCAGCCACCCGAGAGAACTGGAAAACCACAAATGCTGCATTCGAGGAACCAAACCACATGCTACGTTAATTGCGTAGTGTGTCGCTGAGTCAAAAAGGGGAAAAAAAGGGATCTCCACTGGAGTCAATGGAAATCTTCCTATTTGAGAGTGAAAGAACTTGAGATATAAAACATTGGAATGTGAGATTAAAGACTGAAGGATTGTCCATCCTTTCTCCACCCCTGCCTTGCCATTATCTCTCCACAACTATATCCTGATATAACCTTGTCTCTGACATTACCTTCCCCAGCTCAGTACCCTCAGCCAGACCAAGGGCTCCTGCTCCTTCGGTGACCCTGCTCTTTCTCCCTTGCTGCCTCTCATATCTGGAACTCCCTCCCAGACAACTTCATAATGCCCCCCCTCTCTCTCTTTCTTCAAATCCTCCTTTGGCACAACCCCTTATTTCTTATTCCCTACTGACATTAAACCTAACTACCTAAACTTGCATTTGTATCCCATGTTTACCCTCCCTTTCAGCTTCTTGCCCTCTCTTGCCTCACTGTGTCAAATGCTTAGCTTTTACGCTTGATGTTTTGGCTGCTAATTTGAAAAAGTGCCTCAACATTGGTGCTACTATACTAACTACATTATATATATGTATGATATATATTATAATGGTCAAGGGAATTGACACTAGTTGCCATGCCACCATACATTAACAGAACAACAGTGCATTTGCGGATGTTAAGTGGTACAATAGCCTACTGTAACATAATAATCCATGTATGTGTCATGATTCCAAGCCCTCCCACTCAGATGTGGGATAATAAAGATGTATGTCATGTAATTATTTAGTAAATAGACACCTCTTCACACCTGATGGGAGTGTGAATGCTAGGAGCTATCCCTAAACTTAAATAGCCTAATAAAGGAAAGCAGCTGCCTATCAACTAAATGGACAGTTTCCTGCCATTCCTAACAAGCTTTTACCAGACCCCTCCTTCAGAGAGGATCTTCAAGCTGCCATGTGGCTGGTCTAGCAGACTGCCTCCCACCTCCTTTCAACTCCACCTGATAGACCCTGTGACAGACTCTGGAATGTATCAATTCCACTGCTCTCTTTCCCTCTGAGTAAGGCTGAGTTCCCAGGGAGGGAAAGAAAGGGGAAGATGATCTCTGATCCTGGGCCTCCTGCTCCTGGAAAGATTCCTTCTTGACTCCTGCAGAGTCTTGGTGTATTTCCTCCCCCATTTCCTGTCTTGGCTGGTCTTCTTCTTTGGCTTCCAAGTCCGATTCAGGATCCACAAGAGGGAAACTGGGCCTGATCCTGACAATATGTATGATTTGAAGTTTGGGGGGGAGTTCATTTGGGGGATTCTATACGTCACCTTTCCCAAACTTGGTGATCACCAAATGTTTTGGACTTCAATTCCCAGCAGCCCCAGTCAGCATGGCCAATAGTCAGGAATCCTGGGAGTTGTATTCCATCTAGACGACACCAGTTTGGGGAAGGCTAAAATACATACGAACCTGGGAATGTGTATAGGAACTCAGTGGAATTTACTCTGGAGTAGACATGCAAAGAATTGCAACATTAATTTATTTTTCTTCGTGGGTCAGAGTAGCACACATACACAAAATTGAACACTAACTATATTCATTAAACAAAAAAACCTATGGTTTACAAAAGCAATGTTAAGGCTCTACAGTTTCCAACCGAGCACCAAAAAGCAGGGAAATTGGGAGTTAAGGCTCCCAAGCCTTAACGCCACATCCTCCCTAAGGAGGCAGAAAGTGCAAGTGAAATTCTCATTCTCACAAAGCAGATAAACCATGAGGACAGGATGGAGAATATGATATGCAGAGATGACTGTGGGGTTGTGGGAAATGATGATGAACAACTTAGGACCAGCTACTTCCCATTTCTTAGAGATTCTTAGGTCGAGAGTTGCAACCCAACATATCTGACAGGCACCAGGTTGGAGAATGTTATTCAAGAACAAGGGAAGGCAGAATGTAGATCCCCAGATGTTTTGGAATTCAACTTGTAAAAGCCCCTATCAGCATGGGCAGTTATCAGGAATGCTGCAAGTTGATGTCCAAAACATCAGGATAGATCTATTTTCTGCCCACATCTGTACTAAAGTATGATGATTTCCAGCATTAAGATATGTGATCAATCAAGGAACTACAAAACAGCTGCATCACTTTAAATAAACTGTCTAAACCAAATGAAACAACAATGAATAAATCTTGAATACCTAATCCAGATAGCCCTTCAGACATCAACATTAGTTTTCAACACATGGCATAGGATGTCTGTTTCTTGAATATCAGATAAAGGATTTCTCTTACTTGTTCAGCAGTGTGAGATCAAAGGCAGAGTTACCACCTAATACTTTCATGTCTAAGTATTATTTTAAAATCAAGTATGAAATTATTTTTGTCTTCCCCATAACACATAACATGAGAGTTAAAGTGCAACACATCTGGAGAGCACCAAGCTGGAGAAGGTTGACTCCTATACATGTCTTCTCAAAAGCCACTGCCACGGAATTCACTAGGGCTTACTCCCAAGAGGTATAGGATTGCAAACTAATCTCATCTGAAAGGTGTTCAAGATAGCCAAACTAAATCTCTTCTGCTCCTCTGTCGCTTTGATGAGATGATGTATTGTGGAGGGATTGTGGAGAGTGAACAGTATATTTTGTATAAATACATTTTAAGAAAAAAAATATTGGTTCTTTGAAGGGCAAGATATTGACCAAAAGTTGGAAGTGCCTGGCACATGCTCTGGTCCTAGATCTGTAATGAATAGTTCCCCTTTTGTTATCAAGCATGCTGCTATATGCGAGATGTGTTTGAGAGAAAGGTATTGGGCAGACCCTGTATTTGGTAAGGATATGGAACAGCATTCCCCATCTTATTGCCCTCCAGGTGTTTGAGATGACAAGTCCCAGCATTCCTGACCATGGGACATACTGACTTGCAATGATGGGAGTTGTAGTCCAACACCTTTAGAGAGCACCAGGTTGGGGAAGGGCTGCTCTAAACAAAAAAAGAGAAGTAGGTGGCCCTAAGTTGTTCATTATCAGTTTTCCACAACCCCACAGTCACCTCTGCATATCATATTCTCCATCCTGTCCTCATGGTTTATCTGCTTTGGGGGAATGAGAATTTCACTTGCACTTTCTGCCTCTTTAGGGAGGATGTGGCGTTAAGGCTTGTGAGCCTTAACTCCCAATTTCCCTGCTTTTTGGTGCTTGGTTGGAAGAGCCTTTACATTGTTTTTGTAAACTGTAGGTTTTTTGTTTAATGAATTTCATGGCTTTGTGTAACGGATGACTGGATATTATACAATTGACAACCAAGTCAGCATCAGCCAGGATGTTACACCATCTTGACATCCAATATAAAATCAAAGCTAGTGTTATGTGTTGAACTCACTTTTAAAATGAATAAATCAACCAAAATGCTTGCATCTCACTCATTTTTAAAGATAAAGAGATGAAACCTGGCATCATGGTAACTTTTAAGTAGGGATATAGCTTTGTCAAGTTTGAAGCAGATCCGTTCATGCCTTGATTTTTAGGATTTTTTTAAAGTTCAAACAGAAATTTCTTTGGAATCTAGGACCTTGAGCAATACAAGTTTAAAAATGAAATTAAAGATAAAGAGATGAAACTTGGCACCATGGTAGCTCTGAAGTAGGGATTGAGCCATGCCAAGTTGGAAGCAGGTCTGTTTATGCCTTGAGTTTTAGGATTTTTTTAAACTTCAAACACAATACTCTTTGGAGTCTAGGGCCTTGAGCAGTACATAAAAAAAAAAAAAAGATGAAGAGATGAAACTTGGCACCATGGTACCTCTTAAGTAAGGCTTTAGCCATGCCAAGTTGGAAGTGGATTGGTTCATGCCTTGAATTTTAGGAATTTTTTTGAAGTCAAACTTTTTTTAAAAAAATCCTAAAAATCAAGGCACGAACCAATCTGCTTCCAACTTGGCATGGCTCAATTCTAGGGTGATCACTAGGGTGTGGTGTAGTGGCTAAAGTGTTGGACTGGGAGCTGAGAGATCTGGGTTCTACTCCCCACTCGGCCATGGAAACCCATGGGGTGACTTTGGGCCAGTCGCAGACTCTCAGCCCAACCCACCTCACAGGGTTGCTGTTGTGAGGATAAAATGGAGAGGAGGAGGATTATGTATGCCGCCTTGGGTTTCTTGGAGGAAAAAAGGTGGGATATACATGCAATAATATATAAAAATAAAAAACTGTCAGGATTTCCCCAGATTTCTCCTGGTTTTTGTTCTATCCTCAGTGTCAGGGGGGATTTTATGCAATAGTCTATAATGACCTGGAATTACACACTTTCCCCTTTAAGGCCACCATTAGAGTAGCAGGGGAAAATGACATGCTTTCTGGAGGTGTGTCATTCTCTCCCACTGCTCCAATCAAGGCCTTAAAAGGGGAAAACGTGTCATTCCCAGACATTATAGAAAAGCGCCTGATTGGAGCAGTGGGGTGGGGGTGAGAATGACATGCTTTCCCCTCCTCCGCTCCAATTGGTAGGGTGACCAGATAAAATCCAGGTCAGAGCTCATGTAACTTTAACAGTTGTAGAGAAAAGGGAATTTTAGCCAGTGTCATTTGTATGCAATTAGTTCCTGGTGAAATTCCCTCTTCATCACAACAGTTAAAGTTGCACAGCCCCTGCCTTCTTTTGTATATGGTCACTCTAGTATAGTGCATGCACCTTTAACTGTTGTGATAAAGAGAGAATTTCACCAGGAACTAATTGCATATAAATGACACTGGCTGAAATTCCCTTTTCTCTACAACTGTTAAAGTTACATGAGCCCTAACTTGGATTTTATCTGGTCACCCTACAATTGGGGACTTTAAGATGGCCCCAGAAGGCCATTTTCCTGCCACCCACTAGGTGTCCTCTTTTTTGGTTTCCCAAATATGGTCACCCTACTCAGTTCTTGCACAGGCTGCATTTCCATCCCTAGATATTTACTCAAAAGTAAGACCCATTGAATTTCCTTGGTTCTTGAAAAGCAACACACTTGCTTTTAGATTTGCCAGTCTCAGCATTCTATGTGTGCTATGAATGCCTGCTCTCTGTCCCTATAGTTTCATGCAAGGCCCAGTCAGGGGAAGCCAGTAAATTAAACCCAGGGGTGGAGGGTGGGATTCCCTTAAGTAGAGTGACCATATGAAAATGAGGACAGGGCTCCTGTATCTTTAATAGCTGAATAGAAAAGGGAATTTCAGCAGGTGTCATTTGTGTGCATGCAGCACCTGGTGAAATTCCCTCTTCATTGCAACAGTTAACGCTGCAGGAGCCCTGCCCTATTGACCAGATACAAAAGAGGGCAGGATTCCTGCAGCTTTAACTGTTATGATGAAGAGGGAATCTCACTAGGTGCTGAATGAATACAAATGACACCTGCCAAAATTCCCTTTTCTAGGCAACTGTTAAAGATACAGGAACTCTGTCCTCCTTTTCATATGGTCACCCTACCTTAAGTTCATCTGAAGCAGGTGCTATAGAACATAGACCTTCCAGGAGTGTCGAGGCTGGATTTCTGGCAGACCCAGCCAGGCAACTTTATGGCCTGTAAGTCCCTCCATTTGGTAGCCCGCAGAGCACCTGCCTCATAAGGCAAATGGCCACATGAGAACTGTTATTATGGCCTGCTACTTTGTCTTTAGTAGTCTGTGGTCCAGATCCCTTCAGAAGGGGGAATAGTGTTTTGTGGTTGGGGTCAGTCTAAATTATCTCCAGGGGTCCCTTACTCAGTGCCTCTGATAGCAAAGAGATTGAAGATTTCCCCCAACTCTGTTACTCTTGAAGTTACTAGGCCTGTTGAAAATAGTTTTTATAACATAAGCATGAAAACAGTGAATACCCCTTTTAACTTGTTAAACCAATGAAAACATGCCACACAAGAAGTCTGAAGATATGAATGG
The DNA here is from genome assembly GCA_029215795.1 of Anniella stebbinsi. Taxonomy (NCBI): domain Eukaryota; kingdom Metazoa; phylum Chordata; class Lepidosauria; order Squamata; family Anniellidae; genus Anniella; species Anniella stebbinsi. Next base: position 159,979,014 of record JARDYH010000003.1, on the reverse strand, counting down.
TTTATAAAGAAAAGTAAATGCAAAAGGACATCAGATGCAGAAGTGAAATCTGAAGCATTACTATTAGTAGTAGTAGTAGTAGTATCCTGCCTTTTGCCCAATGCTGGGCCTCAGGGCAGCCTTACAAAACTAAAACATATACAGCTAAAACCTATAAATAGAAATATACAAAAGTTAAAAATATAATTAAATACTTTTCAATATTAAAGCATTTAAAACATTTAAAATACATAACAATTTAAAAGTCAAAATTATAGACAGAGGTCCAGATTATTTGCCAAAGGCCTGCTGGAACAAAAAAGGGGTTGTTTGCCTCCAAAAACACATCCAGGAGGGAGCCAGTGTAGGCTGCAAGGATTAGAAAGAAAATCCACGTGTACACTAAGCAAAATACACGACAGTTTAACTGTTTCTAAACCTTCTTAGAAAAACAGGGTGACTAGGATGAAACCAACGTTGTAGGCCCAGAAGCACTTTGACAGGTTTCAACATTGTACTTAAAACTTAACACTGGCCCAAACTAATTAAATGAAGTGTTTGAAGCTTTCAACTTTATCAATGGAGGCACAGCCGTGCCTTCATTGTTAAGGACCATCAGTAAAAAACACATTCTGCCATGTTAAAGTGATAATTGGGGGGGGGGGGTCATTCTTACAGCCATAAAATCAAAAATGTTTCACCAACCTTTCTGAAATGTTTTACGTTCCCTGAAAATTTCAAGAAGATTGGTGAAAGATTGAGGGAAGGAGAGCAGTTTAAGGTAGAAAAGGAACACAAACCTGTCTCCCTGCTTTTGTCAAATGATTTTGGGTTTGCGAGTTTTGTGCTCACGATTTGCATAATTTCTAGAGCCTTATTAATTAATCCAGTGGTGGAGTCTTCTTTGTCCTTCACTGTAGTTGGTGGAAAGCTTTTCGTTTTTTTTAAAATTCCCTTCGGTTGACTTTTAAGGACTATTTTTACCTCTCATTCAAGTCAAAAGGTCTGTGCTATAGAGGCAGCAGCCATTTCACCCACCCACCCCCAACATTCTAAGGCAGGAGGGTGGGGGGAGCGACGCTACTGAGCATGCCTCGCACTATGAGGGAAGATGGCCTCCTCATTGACTTGAATGAGAGGTAAAAATAATCCTTAAAAGTCCACCGAAAGGAATTTTAAAAAAACAAAAAGCTTTCCACCAACTACAGTGAAGGAGGAAGAAGACCCCACCACTGGATTAATTAATAAGGCTCTAGAAATTATGCAAATCGTGAGCACAAAACTTGCAAACCCAAAATCATTTGACAAAAGCAGGAAGACAGGTTTGTGTTCCTTTTCTACCTTAAACTGCTCTCCTTCCCTCAATCTTTCACCAATCCTCTTGAAATTTTCAGGTAATGTAAAACAAACATTTCTTTCTGGCATCTGTAAATTTCAGAAAGATTTGTGAAACATTTTTGATTTTATGGCTGTTAGAATGAACACCCCCCTCATTATCACATTAACATGGCGGAATGCGTTTTTTACTGATGGCCCTTAACAATGGAGGCATGGCTGTGCCTCCATTAGTAGTGGTATATCATATATATGATGTCTTATATATGCATCCCCAATTATTATCAACGGTCACTAGGTATAGCTATCATAGTATGTGCTGTCAATTGCATGTAAAACTTTTTGTAGCTATCTTGGGATCAGTGCCAGTAATTGTTCATAAAATATACTCCACTATTTCAGTGGACATCCTAAGCCAAAAGGCTCTCTGAAATATTCTGCAGAACTTAACTTAAAAGCAGATTAAAAACATGGGCTCCTATTTGTGCATGGATGTTAATAAAAAGCTCATTTGTACTTGATTACTTTCTCACTTCTTTGAGACCTTTTAGTTGGTGCTAATAGAGGTGTTAACACTACTGTTACTTTTGGATATATATATATTTTCTAATGGGCTAACATAGACATCTGCAAGTACGGAATAAATAAATCTCACAGGTCAATTGCCTATCACAAACAGATTTCAGAGACAGATTTTGGAAGATGAATTTGAAAACTATTCCTTGCAGCTGTTCCACTTTATTTTAACACCAGATAACAGTTCTTCTTGTCTTTCCACATGCTATTGCTCCTGTTTTGTGTCCGAGGTAGACACATAAGTAACAAGATACCTAAACATTCGTTGGAAGTTGATTAATAAGAAAGAACTACCAAAACATTCATAGATGGATTGGTTTTTTTGTCAGTCTGAGTTCTCAGGAAGAGAAAAGCTTATTGAGTATGAAATCTGTGTGTTGAAAAGAGATAAATGAAGCTGTGGTACTATCTGGATTCCTCCATGAGTTTTTGGCAGCCTCATATGGGATGGACGCACTGCTTTACTCCCTTTTAGATCTGATAAGAGAGAAGATAGGCCTTTGGCCACATTATGAACAGAAGTTCCCAACTTCAGCTTTAGGACTGGAATCTTAAATATAGACTAGATGTGTGTGCGTGTCTGTGTGTACTTCCATGCACATGTGCACGTGCAGAGCACAGAATGGAAAAACAAGTCAGAAAAAAAAAGTCTGGTTCAGAGACAAAGAGCTGCTTGGCCAGCTTTATTCTCCATGGCGAAACAAACTGATAGGCAACAGGAAAAGAATGAATGACTTTCTCCTTTGCCAAGATTAGATCAATGTTTTTCTTAGGGTCCAAAATTACCAGGGTGTGCTTAGAGGAGCCATAAATCAAGATTTATTTATTTCTCTCCCCGCCCCTCAAATCAGCAGCAGCTTTAAAGGGAGGGGAAATAAATGCATTAGACAAGGCAAGCTTGGATTGGTGGATTTGCATTTGAAGAACTGTAAGTAATATTCATTGTTCAGCAGCAGCCTTGCCAGGTGGGGTAACAAAATCAAATCAAATCTTACCCTCTGCCTCTTCCACCACTGTGAGCGGGAGGGGGGCTGCTGCCCACTGCCTCCTCTACATAGGAATCCACTTTGCCATTTGGTTGGAATGAAGCTTCTTGGGTGACGATTCCAAGTCCAACATCTTTTTCCCCCTTTTTTTCTTTTTTGTGAATCACCCAGAGATCTTTGGCTATTGGGCGGTATAGAAATGCCACAAATAAATAAATGAAAATAAAATCGTTCACAGGTGGCACCAGGGTCTGTGCCTTTCCCATTTCTCCTGCCGCTAGTATCCTGAGTAATAGCGCTACTGCTGCTGTCACAACAAGCCTTCCCCACACCAAGAGCTGGGTCCATCATGGTTATGTGTGATTAACTTTATTAGGAAGAAGAAACAAACCATGCTTGGTGCCCAAGTGACAAGATCAGCTGTGTGTGCGTGTGTGTGTGTGATGGACAGGTGATGCACTGTTCCATGTGTGGAAGGGAAACCAGGCTGAGTAGCATCTACCACTCCTTTTTGCCCTTCCCTTCCGGTGGTCTTTTCTGTTGCTGCCAGGTTGAAATCTTTTTTCCCCTCTGGCTTTCTCCACCAAACCAATCTTAATCTTACCTGGGTCTCAAGTATCCACTCTTAGGTTGTGTGAGGTTGCCTTTAAGTGTGGGGCGGATAACCTAATGAGGAAAGTGACCAAAGGGTTCCAAACAGCACTGCCAAAAACTTTACTGAGAAAAATATTAATAGGGAACTGGTTTATGTCTGAAGCTATAAGCACAATAGGACAACCACCACCACCACCACCTTTTATAAGAATATAGTAGTGTAAGGCTTATTACTCAAGATCTATCAGACCGATTTTGTTCATTTTTTAAAAACTGATACTTTAGCAGTGTAGATGTGCAAAAAAAAAAATTTTTTTTAAAGTTCGAAAAAGTTCAAAGTTTGAGCTTTAATAGCAATATCCCCCACGCCAAACAGGCAGAACAGCTCCTTTGTCAGGAGATAACATACAGCCCTTCTCAGCCAATCAGTGTAGCTTGAAGATGAGTCCCAGATACAGCACATGGTTAGGCTGTCACCGCCAGAGGGGAGGGGGAAGGGGACAGAGGCGGGCAATCAGGGAGCAGGAAGGAGGGGGCAGGACTGCCCACATGCACATTTCAGATGGGTTTTTTACTATGCATGAGCCCCTCTGTGGTGAGGGGATTGAGGGGCAAAAAAGCAGGAAAAGAGCAGGACTACTAGCATCCATAGCTACCTGGGTGTTGCACTAGTAATAACAACAACAATCACCAGGGATAAACGAATGAAGCTAATGTAACTAGACAGTGTCCTTATTTTATCCAAGTTCCTTCCCAGCTATAACTTATTGTCAGGTTCCAGCATTTGCTTTGCCAGTTTTCCAGTTGCAGCAGTCCTCTTTCCTCTAGGACTGTTTTTCTCTGAGCCTATCTACACACTCAGGATGAAACACTTTGAAAACATTTTGAAAACTGTATATGGAGTATGTCCTGGGCCCCAGCAGTTCTCAAAACTGTTTTAAACCGTTTTAAACTGTTTTCAAGCTGTAGATAGACACTCTGTCATCTTCTCTCTGATCTTTCTGATACTTCACTCTCTGAATTTCTACCTTTTTGCTTCAGGCTTTTATATCTTTAAAATTCTCTGTTCCCTCCCCTTTCCAATCAAGCAGGAAGGTAGTTTAGTGTTCATCTTTGCCCTAAATACCTATCCATGCATCCTTCATTTGACCTCCTGTTGAACCTCCTACAAACCCTCCTTATGTTTCCCTCTTTTCGTTATCTCTCTGATCTTCTGTTCAGCCACCAGCCCACCTCCTTACCTGCTCTTCCTTCTGCAGTATGCTGGCTCCAAGAGCTTTCTGTAGAATGTTGGCTTTCTGGACCAATGTTCTGACTCTAATGAATTCATGTTCCAGATGTGAATGTGGGAAATCCAGCACAGATACAAAAAAAGTTCTAAGCCCATAGTATCCAAAAAGCACTCTGTATAGAAAAGTGGAAGAAAGTTCTTTTGTTGTCATATCATGTAAGGTAATTCACAGAACATGAGAACACAAGCAATTCAAATTTGAATAAAATTAGAACTAAAATGTAAATAGGGTATGATCTACACTATTGCTTTATAACGGTATTGAAGTGCACTGACAACTGTTGGGCCCCATGACACATTCCATATACTGTTTTCAAACCACTTTCAATGTGTTATATACTGCTTAGTGTAGATCTGGACTAAGAAGGAGAAACCAAAGAATTAACTGGCGGGGGGGGGGGGGGGGACTTGGATTGGAAAATGAACTACAGGATAATGAGTATAATATAAAAATATAAACATTAGCTAAAACTATGACAAAATTATATGTTGTGAACTTTCTTACAAAGAATGAGAATAAGCAATGTTTACGTGGGATGCACAAGTGATGAGAACAGCATCGTATGTGTATAAGCGATGTACACACACACACACACACAACACAAGACAGAACACTGATAAAAGAAATGAAGATTAGAAATAAAATAATTTAACTAGGAGTAAGAAACTGCAAACAACATCAACAACCTTGGGTTGGAAGACAAACTACAAGTTAATTATAATATATACATGTAAATATCAACTTAAACAAACTATTCATCTACTGCTAATTAATTACAGGGAAAACTAAAACACACATCCACACTAAAAACAAAATGAAATGAAAGAAAAGGAACAAACTGAATTTAGAAAATTTAAACTGCCTGTCTGGAATTTATGTCTGCCCTAGATTTGAGTTCTGTTGGAGGAGCCCTCCTCTGAGTCCCACCAACATTTTACATACATTATGGTGGGACATGGGAGAGGGCTTTCTCTGTTGTGGCACACTGATTGTGGAATGCCCTCCCCTTGGAGGACCAACTGGCACTGACGTTGGGCTTCTTTCGGCACCAAGTTAAAACGTGGCTTTTTATCAAAGACTTTGAGGGTTAAATTTGCCTAAAAGCTGTACATAGTTTAAATTGTTTTTATTGCTTTTAAATTTTCTTCTGGTTTTAGCTTGTTAATAGTTTTAGCTGTGTACATTGTTTATTGTTTTATGCTGTTTGAATTGATTTTATCTGTATACCGCCCTGAGATCCCAATGAAGTAGTGCGGGATACAAATGTTTTAATAAAATAAATAAATAAATAAATAATAAAAAAGTATTAATGTATATCAATGTTTACATTAAAAACATTCACTGCATGCACAGCCATACTATAGATTTCACTTAGAAATGTGTTAGCAAATGTATCTCATTCAAGCAACTGCAAGATTCCAAAGGGTCACAAACTGAATGTTCTGATCCAGACAACTGTAAGCAGGCTACATGAGGATCTTGACTTCCCTCCATCAAACTAGTTGCTTCCATTCCAGGGCTCTTGTTCAGAGACACCTACCCCACCCTGAGGAATTCTGATGGAACCTCAAAATTAGGGATGTGCACTGACCCCCCGGATCGGATCGGATAGCGGATCGGAATCGGACCTGGGGGGTCGGATCGGATCGGATCGGATCGGATCGTGTGTCGGATCGGATCGGATCCGATTCCGATCCGCGGATCGGATTTTCCGATCCGGATCGGACGCCATTTTGAATGCTTTTTCCTATAGCAAATTATTGTTTTACAAAAACGCCTATAACTTTTTCATTTTTAACGACAGAAGGATGAAACTTGGGCACATTGTACACTGGTTAGGGATAGGTATCTGTGAGAAATTTCAGAAAGATTGGTGCATGCAGTTTGTGGCAATTAATTTTTTAATAAATAACATGGAATGCCTATACCTCGGTCATTTTTAAAGTTACACACATGAAACTTTGCCACATTGTAGGTGGAACCTTGGGACCCACGTGTGTGAAGTCCCAGAACCGTGGGTGCTTGCCTGGTGTGGCAATGAATTTTTGAAAAATGGGTAGTAGTGGGGTAAATGCAGTTATGCCTCCCATGTTTTTATTTTTAAAGATACAAACAGGACACTTCGGCACATTACAGGGAACACTTCCCTTGATATGTGTGTAAAATTTCAGACAGCTAGCTCCAGGCATGTGTTGGCAATGAATTGTTGAAAATTGGGTAGCAGTGGGGTAAAATACAGTTTTGCCTCCCATTTTTTTATTTTCAAAGATACAAACGGGAAACTTTGGCACATTGCAGGGAACACTTCACTTCAAATGTGTGTGAAATTTCCGGAAGCTAGGTGCAACATTTTAGTGGGAAACGAACGTTTATTCATGGCATTTCACATGGGATTTATGGGTTGGTTTTAAGAGCTACAAACCTCTAACTCGCTCACATGGCACAGGACCTATGCCCGCTCAAACGCTGGAAATTTAACAAACTTTGGTGCAATGCTTTAGTGGGAAAACAAAGGTTTATGCATGGCATTTCACATGGGATTTATGGGTTGGTTTTAAGAGCTACAAACCTCTAACTCGCTCACATGGCACAGGACCTATGCCCGCTCAAACGCTGGAAATTTAACAAACTTTGGTGCAATGCTTTAGTGGGAAAACAAAGGTTTATGCATGGCATTTCACATGGGATTTATGGGTTGGTTTTAAGAGCTACAAACCTCTAACTCGCTCACATGGCACAGGACCTATGCCCGCTCAAACGCTGGAAATTTAACAAACTTTGGTGCAATGCTTTAGTGGGAAAACAAAGGTTAAACTTTATTATTTTAAACCTTCAGGAAGGGGACATTGCCTGCCTGGTGTGGATTGGTAATGAGGGAAGAAAGTTTCACTTATTCATTTGTAAAATGTAAAGTGATTGTAAATTGCTTTAGGGACCCATACATTTACATGACAAGACAGGTGTTGGTTGCAGGAATGCTACCAAATGCACTAGTAGCTAATCCCAGGTAATAGCTATTCAGATCCTAGCTAATAGCTATTATTCAGATCCTAGCCTGGGAAGGGATCTTGCAGGATAAGTGATTGTTCTTTTCTTGTGTACTATGTAATTCTAAACCAGAAGGCTGCTTTGATGTAGAGCCAATCCACATGGTCTCTTGCAGCACCTAGTATTATTTATTTCTCCTTCCACAGCAGAATCTGGAAGGCGGGCAGGCAGGCTGGCATTTAATGGGCAAAGTCCAACAGCGGCATTGGGGACTGGGTGACATTCTCCTTGAGGGCGAATGCCAAGTCCCATGGCTTGTGCGAGGAGGGCGGCTTGCTCTCTTTGCAGGAAGGATCTGGAAGGCGGCAGGCGGCATCAGCAGCGGGCGGGCAGGCTGGCATTTAATGGGCAAAGTCCAACAGCGGCATTGGGGACTGGGTGACATTCTCCTTGAGGGCGAATGCCAAGTCCCATGGCTTGTGCGAGGAGGGCGGCTTGCTCTCTTTGCAGGAAGGATCTGGAAGGCGGCAGGCGGCATCAGCAGCGGGCGGGCAGGCTGGCATTTAATGGGCAAAGTCCAACAGCGGCTTTGGGGACTGGGTGACATTCTCCTTGAGGGCGAATGCCAAGTCCCATGGCTTGTGCGAGGAGGGCGGCTTGCTCTCTTTGCAGGAAGGATCTGGAAGGCGGCAGGCGGCATCAGCAGCGGGCGGGCAGGCTGGCATTTAATGGGCAAAGTCCAACAGCGGCTTTGGGGACTGGGTGACATTCTCCTTGAGGGCGAATGCCAAGTCCCATGGCTTGTGCGAGGAGGGCGGCTTGCTCTCTTTGCAGGAAGGATCTGGAAGGCGGCAGGCGGCATCAGCAGCGGGCGGGCAGGCTGGCATTTAATGGGCAAAGTCCAACAGCGGCTTTGGGGACTGGGTGACATTCTCCTTGAGGGCGAATGCCAAGTCCCATGGCTTGTGCGAGGAGGGCGGCTTGCTCTCTTTGCAGGAAGGATCTGGAAGGCGGCAGGCGGCATCAGCAGCGGGCGGGCAGGCTGGCATTTAATGGGCAAAGTCTCTCCTTTCCCGGGCACTGTGGCAGTGAGAGTGCCATAGGCTGCAAAAGAAGAAGGGGGGGAAAAAGAATGAATATTAGTTGACCACTTCAACACAACCAGCTCCCTTCCACCCAGGATTGCCCTTCCTGAGTGCCCACGCCAAAGCAGGCACACGGGGCTGCCTGCTCACTCGGAAGTTAGCAGGCAGACAGCCAACCTTCAGTTAGGTGGAAGGTGCCCCCCCCATTCACAGAACACTTACCGTAGTCCTCCTGAGGGCGTTGTTGATAAGATGCCACTTCCAGGCGGGCAGTGACGGGCAGGTGGGCAGTCTGCATTACCGTCTCTCCTGGGCACTGTGGCAAAGAGTTCCATAGGCTGCAAAAGAAGAAGGGGGGGGGAAGAATATGAGGAAAATGATACTTTTCCACCACTGGCTCCCTCCCACCCAAGACTGGCATGTGCCCGTCCTGAGTGCCCACGCCCCAGCAGGCACACGGGGCTGCCTGCTTGCTTACTCGTGGGTAAGCTCTCTGACAGGCTCTTACCAGAGTCGTGCGGGCGACGTGAATCGATGGGCCACCTCCATGCGGCCGTGGCTGGGGCAGATGGGCAGTCTGGATTCACGGGTACGCTTTGCGCAGTGGCGAAGAGTTCCATAGGCTGCAAAAGAAGGAGGGGGGGGGGAAAAGAATTAACATGAGATAAATCATACTTTTCCACCATTGGCTCCCTCTCACCCAGGACTGGCATCTGCCCGGTCCTGAGTGCCCACGCCCCAGTAGGCACACGGGGCTGCCTGCTCACTCGGAAGTTAGCAGGCAGACAGCCAACCTTCAGTTAGGTGGAAGGTGCCCCCCCCCATTCACAGAACACTTACCATAGTCCTGAGGGCGTTGAGGACTCGGTGAGATTCTCCTGGAGGACCCCTAGTCCCATGGCTTGTGCAAGAAAGGCGGCTGGCCCGCCTCGCAGGAACGATCTGGAAGGCGGCAGGCGGCATCAGCAGCGGGCGGGCAGGCTGGCATGTAATGGGCAAAGTCTCTCCTTTCCCGGGCACTGTGGCAGTGAGAGTGCCATAGGCTGCAAAAGAAGAGGAGGGGGATAATGAATATTACATAAATACTTTTATACTGCAAAAGAAGAAAGGAAAATAAATAAAGATTTGTATTAATTAATACATGCAAGTCCTAGTAACTAGTCTCCCACCGGCACACTTCTCTGGTTTGTGATGCAATCCTCTTTCTCCTGCACCCCTCCCTTTCTAAATCACTCTTCTGAGCCCATTGTTAGAGGGATTGGCTATCCTTTTGTGTCTGGCAGGACACAGCTTACCGGATCATTAGAGAATCACCATTTCTTTTGTCCTTGGGTTATTCATTCACTCCTAATAGCACCCTACGTTAGGCTGACCAGATCAAATCCAGGTCAGGGTTCCTAACTTCAGCAGTTGTAGAGAAAAGGGAATTTCTGCCAGTGTCATTTGTATGGAATTAGTTCCTGCTGAGATTCCCTCTTCATCACAACAGTTAAAGGTGCAGGGGCCCTGCCTTCTTTTCTATATGGCCACTCTGCCTGCACTCTTACCTGAGTCGTAGGGGCGACGTGAATCGAGGGGCCACCTCCATGCGGCCGTGGCTGGGGCAGATGGGCAGTCTGGATTCACGGGTGCGCTTTGCGCAGTGGCGAAGAGTTCCATAGGCTGCAAAAGAAGGAGGGGGGGGGGAAAAGAATTAACATGAGATAAATCATACTTTTCCACCATTGGCTCCCTCTCACCCAGGACTGGCATCTGCCCGGTCCTGAGTGCCCACGCCCCAGCTGGCACACGGGGCTGCCTGCTCACTCGGAAGTTAGCAGGCAGACAGCCAACCTTCAGTTAGGTGGAAGGTGCCCCCCCCCCATTCACAGAACACTTACCGTAGTCCTCCTGAGGGCGTTGTTGATAAGATGCCACTTCCAGGCGGGCAGTGACGGGCAGGTGGGCAGTCTGCATTACCGTCTCTCCTGGGCACTGTGGCAAAGAGTTCCATAGGCTGCAAAAGAAGGAGGGGGGGGGAAAGAATTAACATGAGATAAATCATACTTTTCCACCATTGGCTCCCTCTCACCCAGGACTGGCATCTGCCCGGTCCTGAGTGCCCACGCCCCAGTAGGCACACGGGGCTGCCTGCTTGCTTACTCGGAAGTAAGATCTCACACTGCCCCACTTCTGGACACTCTCAGGTGTCCCTGCGTTGACTGCACACACTTACCTTATTCGTGCGGCCGATGTGGATCGGAGGACTCCAGTGGCACATAGGCTCCTCCAGGCAAAGTCACATTGGCACAGGGTCCTCCAGGCAAAGTCACAGTTTGGCACAGCTCCCTCCAGGCAAAGTCACATTGGCACAGGGTCCTCCAGGCAAAGTCACAGTTTGGCACAGCTCCCTCCAGGCAAAGTCCCAGTGGCACAGGCTCCTCCAGGCAAAGTCACAGTTTGGCACAGCTCCCTCCAGGCAAAGTCACATTGGCACAGGGTCCTCCAGGCAAAGTCACAGTTTGGCACAGCTCCCTCCAGGCAAAGTCCCAGTGGCACAGGCTCCTCCAGGCAAAGTCACAGTTTGGCACAGCTCCCTCCAGGCAAAGTCACATTGGCACAGGGTCCTCCAGGCAAAGTCACAGTTTGGCACAGCTCCCTCCAGGCAAAGTCCCAGTTTGGCACAGCTCCCTCCAGGCAAAGTCCCAGTTTGGCACAGCTCCCTCCAGGCAAAGTCCCAGTGGCACAGGCTCCTCCAGGCAAAGTCACAGTTTGGCACAGCTCCCTCCAGGCAAAGTCACATTGGCACAGGGTCCTCCAGGCAAAGTCACAGTTTGGCACAGCTCCCTCCAGGCAAAGTCCCAGTTTGGCACAGCTCCCTCCAGGCAAAGTCCCAGTTTGGCACAGCTCCCTCCAGGCAAAGTCCCAGTGGCACAGGCTCCTCCAGGCAAAGTCACAGTTTGGCACAGCTCCCTCCAGGCAAAGTCACATTGGCACAGGGTCCTCCAGGCAAAGTCCCAGTTTGGCACAGGCTCCTCCAGGCAAAGTCACAGTTTGGCACAGCTCCCTCCAGGCAAAGTCACATTGGCACAGGGTCCTCCAGGCAAAGTCACAGTTTGGCACAGCTCCCTCCAGGCAAAGTCCCAGTGGCAGAGGCAAAGTCCCAGTGGCAGAGGCAAAGTCCCACTGGCAGAGGCAAAGTCACAGCTGCATGGGCACCTCCAGGCAGGCAGGCGGGCGGGCAGGCAGAGGCGGGCATGATGCCAGGCGCTTGCACATTGCACAAGTAAGCAATAGAACCGTGAGACCAGCCCACGCATTCCGGCTACTTCACAATGGCGGCAACCTAGCAGGCAGGCAGGCAGGCAGGCAGGCAGGCAGAGGCAGAGGCAGAGGCGGGCATGATGCCAGGCGCTTGCACATTGCACAAGTAAGCAATAGAACCGTGAGACCAGCCCACGCATTCCGGCTACTTCACAATGGCGGCAACCTAGCAGGCGGGCAGGCAGGCAGGCAGGCAGAGGCAGAGGCAGAGGCGGGCATGATGCCAGGCGCTTGCACATTGCACAAGTAAGCAATAGAACCGTGAGACCAGCCCACGCATTCCGGCTACTTCACAATGGCGGCAACCTAGCAGGCGGGCAGGCGGGCAGGCAGGCAGGCAGGCAGAGGCAGAGGCAGAGGCGGGCATGATGCCAGGCGCTTGCACATTGCACAAGTAAGCAATAGAACCGTGAGACCAGCCCACGCATTCCGGCTACTTCACAATGGCGGCAACCTAGCAGGTGGGCAGGCGGGCAGGCAGTTTTTTAAATCATATAGCCAAAATAAACACAACACACAGTGACAGCCCTGCAAGGCTGCCACATAAGTCCAAAAGACACAGTCAGAAACAGTGTGGGATGCTGCTTGTCATCCACTCAATGTAGGAGCCTGGAAGAGGAATCCTATCGCGTCCTTCGTTCATAGTCAGAGAGGTGCATGCGTTCCTTGGCGATAAAATTAAGCCTTCTTCTTATCCAAAGTTCTCATGAGCCTCTGATGTGGTCTTACAAGAAGAAACGCCCATGGAAGTGTGGGACCTTACAGAAGGCCTGGAGGGAGCCATCGGAGTCCAATTTCAGAGGCACACGTGCAAGCACATTGGTTCAAGTCAAACAACATAGAATGTGTGAGATGCTTGTGCATCCCCTCAATGTAAGAGGCTAGGAGAAGAAACTAGATCCCTTCGGGATCCATCGTTCAGAGTTGAGTTACTGAGCTGTAAACAACACAGCCAGTAAATTAAAATAAAGAAAATTAATTAACCGAAAATAAGAATTAAAAAATCAAGGGCCTGCCGGTGCCTGCCCAAAGGTGTGGGATGGATGGGGGGTGCCTGCCAATTACTCCCCCGCGGGCATGAGGGTGGGGTATCCCAGCAGGGGCAGATTGACCTTGAGGAAGACCAGCTGCTCCACAATCTCAGCGTCCAAGCGAGAGCGGTGGGGTGTGACCACGTCGCCCGCCATGGAAAACACCCGCTCGCTTGGAACGCTGGACGGTGGGCAGCTGATTCTGTCCATGGCCACCCGCGCCAGATCAGGCCACATCTGGCGCCGAGATGACCAGTAGGCCAGGGGTTCGATGGAGCCGTCCTCCATCTGCTCCGCCAGGTAACGCTGCACTGCTGCTGCAGCGTCATCCTGGCGGCGGCTGGGTTGAGTGCCTCTATGCCCAACCGCAGCCTGCAAAGCCTTGTCCCAAAACCCCTGGCCTGTCCCCCTGCTGGGTGTGGTGGTGCTGGTGCCGCCGCTGCTGGTGGTGCTCAGCGGACTTAGCGCCTGGGCTTCGGTGGGCTCCTCCTCTGCCTGCCCAATCCTGGCATCCCGGGCCGCCCGAACGTCCGTCACCAGCATTTCCACCCAACCTGCCCGGGAAGTCTGCCCACATAACCCATCCTTGATGCGCGGGTCGCACATGGTGGCCAACATGTACTGCCTCTCGTTGTAGAGAGGCTGGACCCGGCGGGATAGGCTTTCCCTCAGCCTCGTCACCACTTCCCGCACCTCTGGCAGGAAGCGCCTGCCGGTGACGGCATCCCCGGCCTCCAGAAACTCGCCCATCTGATTCTGGAGATGCCTGGCCACGGGGAGCACCTGGCTGAGAAGGGCAGTGCTGCTGCTCAGGGTCTCGGTGGCCTCAAGGAACGGCTTGAGGACCACCAGAAGCTGGGACATGGCCTCCCACTGCTGCCTGGACAGTGGGGCCTGGATGCCAATGTCCCCGACCCTGAACATCTCGTGGACAACACGCTGTTGCTCCACCATACGCTCGAGCATGTGGTAGGTGGAGTTCCAACGTGTTGCCACGTCCTGCACTAGCCGGTGCTGCGGAAGTCCCAGCTCCTGCTGCTTCTCCCGCAGCAACCGACTGCCCTTCACGCTGTGGTGGAAATGCCCAGCCACCTTCCTGCAGCTCTCTAGGAGATTACGGATTTGGGGAGGGAGAGGGGCCTTGCTGCCTCCAAGGCCATCCCTGACGACCAGGTTGAAGACGTGCGCGATGCAGCGGATGCCCTCAAATCCGCCATCGCGCACCGCCTTCAGCATATTGGCTCCCCCGTCCGTGACCATGTAACCGCGGGTGTGCTGGTGCCCGCCCAGCCACCCTGCCACCATGCGGTTCATGGCCTCCGTAATCTCCTCCGCCGTGTGGGACTGGTCCATGACTGCGGTATGAAGGAGGGCCCAGCGGCAGCCCTCCTTCCCAGTCCCAGAAGTCCTGGGTGCTTCCTGCCCTGAGGCTCCCCACCAGTGAGCCGTCAGGGACAGGTAAGCGTGCACTCCTCCTTCACTGGACCAGATGTCCGAAGTGAAGTGCACCTTCTGTGCCTCTGCCTGGCACAGACGACCCAGAACTAACTCCCTGCATGCCTGGTACAGGGAGGGCACCACACGCCTGCTCAGGGTGGTGCGACACGGCGGCTTGTAGTATGGAACCACAAGAGCCATCAGCCTCTTGAAGCCTGCGTTCTCGACGAGGCTGAATGGCTGGTCATCCAACGCCACCATCTCACCGATGCAATTGGTGATCTGGTTGGGCGCTGGAAAACGCCACCTTGTGGCTCCATACTTCCCCCACCCCATCTCTTCCATGGTGGCCTGGCGAAGCCTCTTGGGGATGGGAGGTCGAGAGCTGGCAGAAGTTGCAGGAGCCTTCTGCTTGCCCTTGCCGCTAGCACCAGTCTGCTGCGAGGTGCCCGCCTCGGTCCCAAGCAAAACAGACTGGTGGTGCCTCTGCATGTGGCGGGTGAGGTTCGTGGTGGTGAAGTGGCCTGGCATTTTTCCCCTGCTCACTGACATCTTGCAGTGGCGACAGACAGCAAAGCGGGAATCCACTGCCACCTCAAAGTGGTCCCACACCTTGCTTGCCTGTCGCTTCTGGGGTGACACAGACGGCCTGCCGGCGCCTTCGCTCTGTGGTGTCACCTCAGGAGCAAGGGAATGAGTGGAAGAGAGGACGGATTGTGGAGAGTAAGTCTCTGGTGCTGCCTGCTCTTCCTCTTGCCCCACATCAGAGTCCTCCTTCTCACTCTGAACCTCGCTGACTTCCACAAGATCTGGGAAAAGATCAGTCAGCGGGTTCACAGGCTCACCCACCAAAGAAGGAGCTGGATAATATAGTGCTCCTTCTTCATGCCCACTGCTGCTCCCAGCACCTGCCTCATGTTGCTGAAAGAGTGCCCTGCAGGCACTACTTTGAGTTGCCTCTGCCTGCTTCTGCTGCCCCAGTGGAGAACGCCTCAGTTTAACTGGGGGTGTGGAAGTAGGCTGCCTGCTGCTGGTCCCAGCAGCAGCAGCAGCAGCAGCGCCATGCCCAGAGCGGCCTCTCCCAAATGCTGCCTTGGGAGCACCCCCCCTTTGAGTGCCACGCTTCATTTTATTTTTATTATTATTTATTTTTGTGTAAGTGTGTGCTTTGCTGACTTTTTTTGTGTTTGTAGCAGCAGGCTACACAGCCCAGCAACACACACTCACTCACAAGCGCGCACACACACACACACACACAGAGAAAGAGAGAGAGAGAGAGAGAGGATAGAAATATTTTTTTATTATTTTTTTGGGTTTTTTTCAGAAAGCGAAAGTAGAACAAACAAACACACTCACTGCAAAGACAAACTGAACTCACAGACAAACAAACGTGCTATCTAAGAAAGGAAAGGCAAGAGAGAAAGGAAAGCCAAGAGAGAGAACAAGAAAAGCTGAAGTAAAAGATCAGAAACTCCTCAAAACCACCTCCAAATGCAATCAAATCAATACAGTCTCTCCAACACAGCTCCAAAACACTCCCTAATCTCCTCCACGTTCAACCCACAAAGAGCCAGAAGGGCAGGGCTGAGAGAATATATACTGGTGCCCTCCTCCAGCATTGCGATTGGAGGCTGAAGAAAGTCTTCACAGGATTGGGTGATTCAGTCATGTATTCTAAAGCACAATTGGTGGATCAAGCTGTCAAACACACACACACAAACACAGCCTCCCCCTCCCTTTCCTGAAGGTTTAAAATAATAAAGTTTAACCTTTGTTTTCCCACTAAAGCATTGCACCAAAGTTTGTTAAATTTCCAGCGTTTGAGCGGGCATAGGTCCTGTGCCATGTGAGCGAGTTAGAGGTTTGTAGCTCTTAAAACCAACCCATAAATCCCATGTGAAATGCCATGCATAAACCTTTGTTTTCCCACTAAAGCATTGCACCAAAGTTTGTTAAATTTCCAGCGTTTGAGCGGGCATAGGTCCTGTGCCATGTGAGCGAGTTAGAGGTTTGTAGCTCTTAAAACCAACCCATAAATCCCATGTGAAATGCCATGCATAAACCTTTGTTTTCCCACTAAAGCATTGCACCAAAGTTTGTTAAATTTCCAGCGTTTGAGCGGGCATAGGTCCTGTGCCATGTGAGCGAGTTAGAGGTTTGTAGCTCTTAAAACCAACCCATAAATCCCATGTGAAATGCCATGAATAAACGTTCGTTTCCCACTAAAATGTTGCACCTAGCTTCCGGAAATTTCACACACATTTGAAGTGAAGTGTTCCCTGCAATGTGCCAAAGTTTCCCGTTTGTATCTTTGAAAATAAAAAAATGGGAGGCAAAACTGTATTTTACCCCACTGCTACCCAATTTTCAACAATTCATTGCCAACACATGCCTGGAGCTAGCTGTCTGAAATTTTACACACATATCAAGGGAAGTGTTCCCTGTAATGTGCCGAAGTGTCCTGTTTGTATCTTTAAAAATAAAAACATGGGAGGCATAACTGCATTTACCCCACTACTACCCATTTTTCAAAAATTCATTGCCACACCAGGCAAGCACCCACGGTTCTGGGATTTCACACACGTGGGTCCCAAGGTTCCACCTACAATGTGGCAAAGTTTCATGTGTGTAACTTTAAAAATGACCGAGTTATAGGCATTCCATGTTATTTATTAAAAAATTAATTGCCACAAACTGCATGCACCAATCTTTCTGAAATTTCTCACAGATACCTATCCCTAACCAGTGTACAATGTGCCCAAGTTTCATCCTTCTGTCGTTAAAAATGAAAAAGTTATAGGCGTTTTTGTAAAACAACAATACTTTGCTATGGGAAAAACGCATTTAAAATGGCGTCCGATCCGCCGATCCGATCCGATCCGGATCGGACCTCGCCGGATCGGATCGGATCGGATCGGATGGTGTATCGGATCGGATCGGATCGGATCGGATTTTCCGATTTTTGGGGCGGATCGGATTCGGATCGTGGATCGGATCCGATCCGATGCACACCCCTACTCAAAATAGCTTTTATAAGGCTAGCAAAAACTTCATAGGAGTGTTCTGTAAAATTCATACTTATTATATAAAATGACTTCCCAGATTGACAACAGATGTTGTATGCAACAAGATTAAAAGTGGATTTGGGGATGCTTAACCAGTGAACACTGAAGGAAGTCAGAAGAGTTTTGGTAAAACTAATGGCATTTTTGTGGGAGGAGGATCACACATCTCTAATTCTGAACTGCATGATCAGACATGACTGATCCTCTTGAAAGAGATACACCTTGACAACATTTTCTGAATTATGAATATAGTTAGACATGGAAACTCAGACATCTTTGATGGTGTGTACGCAGTGCAAAAGTATTATGTGCATAGCCCCATTCACTGGAAGAGGGAAATGTGTTGTTGTTTCTAGCTGCAATGACCTTTTACACCTGCAATGGTGGAGGTGAGGCGATCAATGGCCACCTTTGACAAAGTCAACATGATGCTCCCCTACAAATTTATGATGTGACCGCAGTTGGAATAGTGTGCATTATTCTGATCACTGTACCTCAAAAAGGTAATTGCTGAACTTAATATGGTGCAGAAAAGAGCAAGCAAAATTACCATGAGGCTGAAGCAACTCTCATATGAAAAAGGTATACTAGTCTGGTGCTTTTTAGTTTAGAAAAAAAGTAAGTAAGCAGGGAAAAAGAGGTATATAAAATAATCCATGGTGTAAAGAAAAATGGGTATTATTATTATTATTATTATTATTATATTTATTTATATCCCGCCTTTTTCCCAATAATGGGACTCAAGGCAGCTTACAAATTAAAACATGTACAGTTAAAACAAATAGTGATATACAAAAATAAAAAATATAATTAAACATAGTACAATTGTAAAATGTTTAAAACATTTAAAAACATTTTAAATACACATAATTAAAAATCCAAACTATAAGCAGTATATCCATAAAGGTCTGAATTAGTTCCCAAAGGCCTGCTGAAACAGAAAAGTTTTAGTAGTAATGCTTCTTACTACGGATCTACCAGACTGGTTTTGCTCATATTTGAGCAGTGTAAATGTGCAGAAAATTTTAAAACTTCAAAAAAGTTCAAAGCTTGAGCTTTAATAGCAAAACAATATGTTTATTTGCTCCATGCCAAACTGTCTCCTATTGCTCTATGGTTCAGTGCCAGTTTATTTGCTCACACCAAACAGCACCTGATTCTGGCATCACCTGTTTTCGACCTGAAACTTTTAAAAAAAATGCTACATAATCTTTTAAAACAGAACATCTTTTGTTGTTGTTGTTTTCACCTTTGCTGGTTTATTTGTGTACCTGACAAATTTTGTTTTCAAAACTGAAACAGGATTCAGTGCTGGTTTTGTATGTATCAGACCAATTAAGCTAATTTTTGTTTTGTTTTTTCCCCATTGCTCCACCCGGTTCATTTGTGTACGAGACCAATTTGGCTCATTTTTATTTAAACTTTTTTGGGGGAAATGCAGTGCTGGTTATGTTCACCAGAGTGCTTTATCCTAATGTTCATTTACCCTTAATGTTGTCTTCTCAGAAATGTTGTAGATTTATTTAAAATTTCTATGTTAAGTTTAATAAGTCAGTTTATTATTATTTTTTTAAAAAAATACATCCCATATAAAGTTGTTGCAGTCACAAAGGAAATGGCCAAACATTTTCATCCAATCATTCTCAGACTACTAGTGTCTGTGGCGACACAGGCTTTACACTAGTAAGACTAGATTCTGAATCTCTTTGTTGGTTATCCAATGATGAGATTCAGGACAGATGGAAAGTAGTACTTCTTCACACACACATACACACACACACACACACACAGAATTCCTCCCCAAGAAGTGCAGAATTAGACAAATTTCTGGAGGATGAGGCTATCAATGGTTACTAGTCATGGTGGCTATATTCTATCTCCAGGATTAGAGGCAGCATGTCTCTGAATATCAATCACTGGGGAATAACAGCGGGAAAAGGCTGTTGCTCTCATGTCCTCCTTTTGGGCTTCCCATAGGCATCTGCTTTGCTGTTGTGGAAAACAGAATGCTGCATTGGGCACATCTTTGGCCTGATGATCCCAGGGCTCTTCTTACTACTGAGGCAGTAAAATAGTGACAACATCCTGCAGAAACTACTGCCTGAAATGAGTGTTTTGCATGATCTTCATGATAAAACTGAACAAGGGGAGACCCATGAGCGAAAAACTGTTTCAATAAGCAGATCCCTCTTCCTGCATTATGGCTACTGAATACAATCCTTATGTTGCTGAAGTCAGTGGCTAAATTCCCAGTGACCTTTATGGAGTCCAGATTGCTTCTTTTGTCTTTCATATGCCTGAACTGCTTATTGCCTAATACAAAGAGGAACTTGAGCATAATGGCAGGCACATTGCTGACAGCAGTATAATGATATGCAGATTTTGCCATTGTTTACATCCCCAAAGGACACATTAATTGAAACTGACAATAAATAATGAAAAAGGCATACCTCCATATGCCTACGGTTACTGCTCCAAGCTTTTCAGAGCAATGGAATAATGTCTAATAAAGCACTGACACATTTGAGTTAACCCATGATTTGTATTTGACTATGCTGCATTTGAAAAAGAAACACAAAGATGTAAATGCATAAAATATGATGTTTAAAAATTAAGAATATACAATTTTGCAGAAAGTAAAAAACCTCTGTAAAACAATAATTTCATCGTTATAGATGCTATTATTATTATTATTATTATTATGTATTGCATTTATATCCCGTCTTTTTTCCTTCAAGGAACCCAAAGCGGAATGCATAATCCTCCTCCTCTCCATTTTTATCCTCACAAGAACAGCCTTGTAAGGCAGGTTGGGCTGAGAGTCTGTGACTGGCCCAAAGTCACCCAGTGAGCTTCAGTGGCCAAGTGGGGACCAGAACCTGAATCACCTGACCCAGTCCAACACCCTAACCACTATACCACACTAGCTGCTGCTGCTACTGCTTCCAATCATATCCCCCTTTCTTCCATAATGGAAGTCAACACAGTGTAGCTTAGCTTCAGCAGAACTTTGAGAATGATGACTCATATATATGAGTAATGGCATGTAAGTGGGCCTTCTCAGTAGGGGCACCCACCCTCTGGAATGCTCTCCCCCATGATGCTGGAGATGCGGTAACTGTCGGAAACTTCAGATGTCTCTTGAAGATGCATCTTAGGCTTCCCCTGATGTGTAATTGCACTGATCTATTTTATTTTTTCTATACTTTTTTAATGTATTTATTATTTTATATTTTATATTGTCTTTTATATATTTCATATACAAACCACCTTATGATATCAAATGAAATATAAATAGTTTAAAATAAATAAATAAAGACCAATATATACAGTGGCTCGAGTTATATATATATATACACACACACACACGATTTCAGCAATATTTCAATAACCAAAGATGCATAGCAAACAGAAGAAAATGAGCATTTTTCTCACAGAAAAAGAATACGCTTGCAGAATTTTTATTAGTGTTCTGATGCCCTCCCTTCCCCCTCCCCAACAAGCCCCAGTCAGCAAACTTCCAGGGCATATGCAAATGTTGGCAACAATGCCACTTTGAAGACTACAAGTTCTGTCCTCTCTATTGATAAGTGCCATGCCAGGAGAGGTGGAGGGGTGCCAATCCACTGATGATCACCTCCTTTAAGTTGCTACTTGGAAGTCATCTGCCCCCTCTGCTGGCAACTGCCACACCCAAACAGTTTGAATGTTTTGCCCAGAAAAGCAGAGAATGTTGTGTTTGCTTCCTTTACTTTGGTGGCTACTGCCACTAGGTTGCCCCTGGCAGAGGGGGGCAACCAGGACAATTTATTCCAGGCTCCCACCAACCAAGCCCTCTGTATCATTTCCTGTGCATATACCATTGGCCCAGCCCTGCAGACCAGAACCCTATCCACAAATGGGTCTGTGTAGGACCCCATCCTCACATCTGCCCCAGGCCCCATAAATCCTCTGTCCTGACTGCCCAAGCAGAGCTACAACCAAACTGACCAGTACTTCCCCCTCCCCTGTCCAAGAGAGGTGGATGGATGGAAAACAACCACATAACACACAACACAATCCTTCCTCGGTCTTGACAAAGTGATAATTCACCATGAAAAGTAGGGTGTCTTGCCTTTGAGTGGGAGACTCACTGACCCCAAATGATAAAGTTTGTGCTGAAAATGTGACCCTGCAAACATTCAGTACAGCCACTGTTAGAATCACCTCAAGAGAGTTTTTTTTTCTGAATTCCTCAAACACTGAGGAGAAACATTTTGGGCATGAAACAACAAAGAAATAACAGAAAATCCCACAGAAGGGAAGTGGGAAGGGGACCTAGCTTGGAAGGAAGGAGGGCATCGATCAGAAGCCTACATAAATAAAGGATGCTTTATCATTAGGAAAACACAATTGTTACTTCATTTCTATGGGAAGGCGTAGCCCATCTTCAGTCAGAAGTTTCCTGGCGATAAAGAAAAGTTACCCTAAACAGAACAAAAATTCAGTCTCTGGGTAAATGCATAGCAATATTGTCATAGAAGGGTGAGGGTGAGAAATGTGGTTATTTTGTATCGTTAATGCAAACAAAACAAAAATCCTACCTCAGGGAAATCAGTGTACAGCTTTGACAAGGAAGCCCCCAGGCTCATCCAAACCAAAAGCATGAATTTACAACTTTCTGAGCTTTCCAAGACCAAAGAATTTGAATAATCAGATTTATAAAGATAATTATAATCCATGCCTACCAGATCCCTTTGCCTTGACACATGGAGCTCAAAGCCTAATTTGCTGCTGTTGAATTTTGAATCAGATCTGAGATTCCTCCACACTCCCATTGCAGATGGCACTTCCCCTAGCTAGCACTACCAACAGAAATAGCCCCCTGATCTCCAATCTCTCAGGAGACATCAGAGGTAATGGAAAAGCTTCCCTTGCTAGCACTGGCAAGGGATATCCTAGGATTTCTTTAGCTAGTGCTAACAAGAAAAACTCTGGGCAGGGGTCCCCATGGCTTCACAGGCCGCATTGGAAGTGGCCAAGGGCCAGTGGAGGCTAATGGCTCTGATGTCAGTACAGTGGTGAATCCACTCTGGGTTTCAGTCAGAACCAGTCAAGACTCCAAAAGATTGTTATTATTGTATTATTATTATTATTATTATTATTATTATTATTTTCTTTTATGGTTTTATTTTGTTAAACATTCACAATAAAAAAATGCGGAAAAGACTACAAAGGGGCTATCCAAGCTGCAATGCACCTTGAAAAGTCCTTTAGGATTTTGACTGGTTTTGACTGAAACCTGGTGCAGATTCAACACCTCATTGATATCGGAGCCACCAGCTTCCTCTGCCAAGAGCTGCATGTAGCCTGTGGGCTGCAGGTTGTGCACCCCTGCCTACAGTAAAGGAAGGGTATGGGGGGAGCAGAAAAGGAGCAAGGAGGGAAACGCTTTGTGCCGCCCAGACTTCTGACCATGCATCTCAAGGCAAAAACTTTATTCATCTATAAACTATTCGTAGAGTGCAGGAGCATGGAAATCACTACACCCTGTTCTGTATTAAGCTCTTCCTGAGCACTCTCCAGCTGGACGTTCACGAAGTAAAACCGCACACTGGGCAGGCAATCATGCAAATAATCTTCAGATTGGCTTTGCAGTAGGGATGGACAGACATGACATCTCTGGTTCTGTGGATTTCTAACATTTTTCACTTCCAAGCTCATTCCATGCTGTTTTCTGTGTGGATTTTTTTTAAAAAAAATAATTCTATTTTATTTATTTCTTTTAGTTGCAGATGTAAATCCATACAGCTATTGCTGACTTTAAAAAAAAAGTCCACATTTTTGTGTGCATTTTTCAAATTGCATATGCATGTTTGTATGCATCCAGCTGTCCACCAAAGCATGTTCATGCACACTTTTGCAATGGATGCATTTTTATTGCTGCACTTTTCAAAAGTATGCATTTCATTGGAGACATTCTTTTTGTTCCACAGAACACACTGCAAATCCTTAAATGGATGGGTTTTCAGATGTGAAATACATCTGGATTGTTCAGGTTTTTTGGGGTGGCTGTAGATTGAAGAAATCCTGTTTTAAAAAAATCATCAGGACAGATGCCTCACACATCCCTATTCTGCAGTAGACCAACTTAGTGCAACAGAGCAGGCTGCAAACCTATCCTAAATGGCAATGAGCTTTCTGTTATCTCTAATTTTATTTTATATGTATCTGTTGCCAGGCTTTTGGACACACGGGATTTTGTCTGTGTTTGTTCACAGGAGAAACCCTAATGTCACATGGGATTCACCAAGCCTCAACGTTGTTGTTTTTTAAAAAATTAAATATTATGGGTTGAATCTAGACCTAGTCCTACTTAGAGCAGACTCATTGAAATCAATGGGATTTTAGTTACTATTCTAAATATGACAAAGGTCAGATCTATACCAAGCAGTATATTGTATTTTGAAAGCAGTTTGAAAGGTATATGGCATGTATCCTGGGTCTCAACATTTGTCAGTACCATTATGAACTGTTATAAAGCAGTAGTATAGATCTTGCCTAAGTCTGGATCCAACCATATGTATGTGACATTTGGCATGTGTAGTAGCAATGCCTCACAAAAATCACACACTTTATGAACTTTTATTCCAAAATCATTTTATTATTTGCGGGGGGGGGGGGGGGGAATTAACAGACAACAACAAAAAAACCACCTTTGCTGAAATCAGTAGGTTTCCTTGAAGTAGTTCTTAAGATGTTGTATTCCCCCCCCCCCAATGAGAGGAAACTATGAGTGTTGCCCTGAAATTTAGGACTGAAAATCTACAATATTTTAGTTACGAGCATGCAGTGCAGCCTATTGACTCAAACTCATTTTAACAATGAAGAATCCATTTAATCATGCCTTGATTATGAAAACGTTCCCTGGAGCATAAGCATATATTTTAAAAGGATTAGTGCTGGCAGTAATCTGTTCCAAAGAGGAGCTGATAGAAGCATCATCTATCTTCTCACAAAATTTACAATTAACAAACCACAAACATCTGGGAAAATATTCCTTAAGAAGGTCACAGTGCCATGTACCAGATGTGCCATAAAGCTCGCTACACAGCAATGTGCATATGGGTCTGATTTAAAGATTGTTATGTATTATTAATTGTTTTATGGCCATGTTCTTCCAGCCGGAATACATTTTTACGGTGAAAGGGCTTCCAATTTTTGAGTTCATAAAAGCAAAGAGTATCTGCATATGTTAGCTAATGATTAACAATTAACCAGGTTTCAACTGTTCTGCAGGGTAGATTCATGTGGTTGACATTCTGTGCCATGCCTATCGTTACTTCATCATACTGTGGCCTGGGATGCGCAGGAAGGCTTCCCCCATGCGGCGATACGATGACATTCTTCGATGTGTGGGTACTTTGAATTGATCACAAGAAATCCTTGCCATTAATGATTCTGAAGTAATGGTTCTCCCATGTTCATAGGATGGTAAAATTTCTGCAGCAGAACTTCATACCTGACTCTTTAGCAATGAAGCAAAGTTCACTTGGAGGAGAGTGTGGTAATTACTTTGCAATCAATTGCAATATAATTTAGGGTGTTTTCACATAAAACACCTAAAAGAGCATTTGAGTCTCTATAGATGTTGCTAAAGTAGAAATTAATTCAGTTGCACTTTCCACCCAGTGTACTTTTTACAGTTGCATTACACAAGGAAGTGGTATAAAAAGCATGCGGTTTTTGTTGTTTAAGGCTGTGATCTTTTGCACACTTACCTGGGACTAAGTCACATTGAACCCAATGGGGCTTACCTCTGTGTAGACATGTATAGGATTGCATGGTAAATTATATAAACTGCCCTTCATCCACAAGGGATTCCCAGGGCAGTGTACATTATACAGTATTACAACAATAGATTTACAGGAATATAATATCATGACAGGAACAAAATTACAAAATAACAGGCAACTAGAAAACAAGCATACAGACAAACAAGCCATTTAAAAAATATTTAAAATTTTTAAAACCTGAGCCAAAAGAAACATTCTGATTTGGAAGTAAAATATAGAAATCATGGTGTTAATTAACAGTTCTGGTGATACAGAAACATAATATGTGAATAAAATAAATAAAATAAACTGGGGAGGCTGGTGGCTCCAAATTTCTGTGAGCCTGTGAATCCATTTAGGATTTCAGTCAGAACCAGACAGAACTCTAAAGGAGCTATCTCAGGTGCTGAATCCTATCCTCAAAATAGGTTCAGTACCTTGGGTACCTCCTTTAGAATTCTGGATGGTTCTGACTGAAACCCGGAATGGATTCACAGTCCCGCCATAATGACTGCCACCAGCCTCCACTGAAAATAAAGAGGGAAAATGGTAAGGCAAACTCTTTGTTATCAGTCTCCATATGGCACTTCATATGGTCTAGAATAGGAATCAGCAACATACTGCCTGCAGGCATCATTTAGTCGGCTAAGAGTCTTCCTCTGGAACGAACATAAAAAGAGCCCTGCTGGATCAGACCAAAGGCCAATTTAGTGCACCATCCTGTTCCCCACAGCAGCCAATCAGACACCTACAGGAAGCCCACATGCAGGATATGAGGACAAATAGCCTTCTTCCATTGTTTCCCCCCAGCAACTGCTATTGAGAGGCATCCTGAGAGAATCATATAACCATCATGATTACTAGTTATTGACAGCTTCATCCTCCATGAAACTGTCATACTATTCAGTGGTGCAGTATGGGCCAGGAGGAGGGAGTAGCTGGTAGACCAGACAGTAACATACAACCTACCTAGTAGGCTACTAAAAAGAAGAACGTTACATAAATACTGGGACGTAAATACTGGGAGTAAAAGGTGGAAATAGAACATGGCTGACCAAAATAAGCTGACCACAATAATCAAAAGTGTTTTTTAAAGCTCCTTCTCAGTTTTCATATAAAATGTATATAGAAACTGTGATCCAAACTCCATTTTATAGCTTATGGTACAAGGAAACTGGTAAGCCAACACGTTTTTGTGGGCAATTGTACATGAAGGAATCTATAGAACAGATGTCAATATTCGTTTAATGTATTGGTTTTGTAGTGTGATTTCAATCTACTTCAGAACCCACAGTAATGAATGGTTATGACATAAAATGATCTGTAATGGCTCCTCAACAGCTAAATATGCTTTTCCTAGGAGGGAAAAAACAAATCCAAACTATATAATAATACTAATAATTGGAGGAAGAGTACAGAAATATTTAAATATATAGCTTCCAGCCCTTAAACTGAACTAACTTCATTTGGGCACAATTTAATTCTACTTTGTAACTCCATCTAAATGGTAGAGGTGCCAGACTGCCATTTCCCATTTACTTCAGTAGGATGCCATTAAATGGATGGGGAATGAAAACTGACACTAGGGATGCTGGAGAAATCCTCAATGGATTCTCCTTCCAGTGTTACTAGCACCAGAGGGAGTGGGAAGATTGTGCCCAGGTTGGGGATTTTGACCCAAGTTTTCCCTTTAAAAACTTACAATTGTGTCCACAATTGATGTATAAATAAGCACTTTACATCCGTTATTGGCCCAAAATACACTGATTTGCATAAAATACTCTGATTTGCATAGGATACACTCGTTTACAGATGTAATTTGCCCAAGATGAGTAAATTGCTTATGCAATTTACATATCTTGCCATTATTAAATGGAAAATATATGATGAAATCCACCAGCTGGGCTAGGGGCTCTGGGAGAATCCATTGAGTTCCAAGAGGGATGGATTTTCCTGCCATGGACATCCCCCAAACTGGACAAAGGTGGATTCGCACATCCCTACTTAACACTGAGCATCATCACATGGAGGAAAATCGTGTTTCCTTACTGTCGCTTCTCCACCTTTGCTTTTGTCCCTCATTATTCCCGCTTTCTGCCCGGACTACGTGGCCCATTCAGGGGCCGCTTTTATCACGCTGCTTTTCCTATACACAGCAGGAGATAGCACCACATTCTGTTTTTTTAAAAAAGTCAGAATAAAAGGGCTCTATTTTGTAATGGAAAAATGAGCAGAAGGAGTGGGAGGTGCACAGGAGGAAGCTGACATCTAAAGGACATGCGCACATCCGTAAGTGGACAGTGGCGACCGTGCGATAAAACGTTCATCTGATGAACCTCATTGAGGTTTTTTAGATGCCTCACCACCATGACCATGACCATATCCTTCGAATACATGGGGGAGGTGAGATAGTTCCCACTGGCCATGCCCTCCAATGTCGACACACCCTCCAGCCACATCTTCTGACAGTTGCACATTCACCATTAATGAGAAAGGGCACTACACATGTATGTGGCATTGAGCTCTTCTTCATGATTAGAAACCTTGATTGGCCAAGATTGCCAGGACTATCCTGCACATGTACAGCTGTATGTGGATACCACTGCACCTCATTAAGACTGTCTGCATGGCATGGAGTGGGGTGGCTGGTGGACACAGTCCCAGTTGCTCCTCAGACATTCATTGAATACATGAGAAGGATGTTATGCAAACCCTTGATGTCTTGCTTGTTCCCAGCTTTGAAATAACAATGATGGGGAAAACGTCACTTGGTGATCTTCCTGTCATAGAGCTGTTAAAGACATACACACACACACACACACACACACACACAAAGATACAGAAAGACACAGAAACCACATACAAAATGGTGGAGTGATGCAATCCTGCTGTTGTTACTGTTGTTATTTAAATGTATATATCACCTCACACTGCAGAAAGCAGTCTTGAAATGGCTTACATGAATCCATAAATTCATAAGTAATATAACGGGGGGGATCCTAAACCAACAGTATCAAGGCAAACACCTGGTAATGGGGAAACTTGAAGGCACTGGTTCTCAAACTTTCTAAACTTGCCTTCCTTCTTTTGAACTTACTTTAATTTGCCAAGTAAACATCAAGAATCTTTTCCAAAGGTGAGCAGCCAGAAATGTGGATGGCAAATTGGTATAGCCCACTGTAAGGATCTGTGACTTGAAGAATTAATCCAATGATAGCGTAGAACAAGACATCTCTGGCACTTCCTAAAATTACATACAAGGAACTCTCATAGGAACACAGGAAGCTGCCTTATGCTGAGTCAGACCATTAGTACAGTATTGTCAACACTGACTGGCAGTGGTTCTCCAGGGGTTTCAGGAAGGATTCTTTCCTAACCCTACCTGGAGATGCAGGGGAATGGACCTGAGACCTTCTGCATCCAAAGCAGGTGCTCTACCACTAAGGTATGGCTCTCATTAGAACAGAGCAACATCTCTTCCACAGCTTCCTTCTTCAAACAGGTGATCAATGGGGACCAATCAGGGTTCTTTGCTGGGAATACTGAACTCACTCAGGTCTTGGCTAGGTTTGGATCCTTTCATTCATGGGAACTTTGCACTCTCCCCCGCCCTGCACTTCAGGTGCCCCCTAATTCCCAAGGTCAGTGAGTGTCTCACAGTTCAAGCAGCACTGATTTTGGAAAGAAATCAATCCTGCAATATACTATAACAAAATCCATTGACAGCAATAGTAAATTGATGCCACTGAAACTTGCATTCATGCCAAAAATACATTCCAAATTAGTCAGCTAATGCTCATTTGCACTTGCTAGTTGGTTTCCACAGTCCAGTAGCCAATGTACAAACCAACATCTGCTCTCAGTTCAGAGGCATAACAGAAAAGCTTAAACAGAAAGGCAAAAGAAAGTTAAGATCATATTTCTTAGCTTATTCACTACATTTCTTGTCTCTGATCTCACTTAAGACATGCTTATGCTTGATTGGCTACATTGCCAGAGATGGTTCCAGAATCTGGCATAATGTTTGTTTGTTTTATTACATTTCTATACCGCTCAATAGTCAAAGCTCTCTGGGCAGTTCACAACAATTAAAATAATAAAATACAACATGATAAAATACAATGTAAACATTTAAAACTACAGTATAAAATAAACAAAATAAAACCTAGCAGCAGTGCAAATATTTAAAACACAGCATACTGAATACTAGCTGGCAGACCATCTTGCCATGAAACAGCATTAAACAAAGGACCCATGGCATTCTGGCTGCATCTCCATTAGCCAACGGGAAATCTTGGGACACCCATAAAGAATTTAGAAAGCCAGAAAGCAACTGTCTACTGTCCCAGAGGATTCTGTTCTTTAAGTAAATCATAAAAAATCTCTTAGGTCTCTTCACCAGGGATGGGGAACCTTGGGCCCATGAGCTGGATGCAGCCCATGGTCATTTCCCATCCAGCCCACAAGCTTCTTCTGTTGTTATCTCCTATCAGTGATTAGAGATAAGAAGTTATTATTTCTGATCACTGAATTGACCTGTGAGTTTTGCAGGCTTAGAAACTGTTGCATGGACCTTAACTGAGTGCTTTGGAGATATGGGTGTGAAAATAAAATGGAGAGGAGGAATACTACATAGGCTGAATTTAGGTTCCTTGCAAGAGTTTTAAAAAAGACAGAATTTAAATGTAATAATAAATAAAGATAAATAACATTTTAAAGAAAAACACTTTTTGTCTTCCCTTGCGTTTATTAAATTTTGCTCCAGAAATTAATAATAAATAAGGTGCATTTTGTCTACCGTATTGCCAGTGTTGAAGAGAGATTCAACTGCCAATCTGGTCAGCTTCTCTATGTGGAAATGGGGGGAGGGTGCCATCTTGTCGTTTACCTCAGGCTGTAAAATGTCTTAAACTAGGGTGACAATATGAAAAGGAGGACAGGCTCCTGTATCTTTAACAGTTGCATAGAAAAAGGAATTTCAGCAGGTGTCATTTGTATGCATGCAGCACCTGGTGAAATTCCCTCTTCATCACAACAGTTAAAGCTGCAGGAGCTATACTAGAGTGACCAGATACAAAAGAGGGCAGGGCTCCTGCAGCTTTAACTGTTGTGATGAAGAGGGAATTTCACCAGGTGCTGCATGCATACAAATGACACCTGCTGAAATTCCTTTTTCTATACAACTGTTAAAGATACAGGAGCCCTGTCCTCGTTGCCTTATCACCTATAAGCCAGCTCTGCGCTATTGATTTAAATTGGCATTACTACCAGGTAACTGTGTATAGGACTACTGGAATGCAGCAGCTACATGATCCTTTATTCCTTACCAAGACCAAACAAACCTTTCTATAAATCAGAAGCCAGGTCTGAATAAAGGGTGGACATTTTTTAGAAAAATAGCACAGAGAGTAACTCTGCAGTCCCTGAAATAGGCCTGTCTTGATGCACTCCACAGCCTTGAAAAGATGTGAAGACAAACAGTGATGAAAATTATGAACCAAATGATGGATTAGCACGAGGACAACGACATTACTGTTATTACTCACTAGAGAGCACTATTTTTCTAGTCCTGCACAGCCTCCACCATAGGGCCTTTTATTCATGAAAGGGGACTAAACCAGAGCAGCATGATAAAGGGAGGAGGAGGAGGGGGGGGGGGGAAGTGGAGAAGAATACACTGAATAGGTCTGGGAAAAGGACAATAGGTTAGCAGAGGTTTGACTCAGCCTTCCCCAACCTGGTGCTCTCCAGATGTGTTGGTTCCATCATTCCCAGCCAGCATGGCCATTGGGAATGATGGAAGCTGCAGTTCAACACATCTGGTGGGCACCTGGTTGTGGAAGGCTGGTTTAACTAAATGGCTGTTATCCCAAAGCATAGACAGAAAGGCAGAGAAGAAAGATGCACATTAATCCATGTGTTTAAACTTTGATCAATATGGGTGGTAGATCTGGTGGCTCAACTGTATTCTTCCAGCCTTTAGCTCCAGAATAATGTGCCCATACCTTTCAGTGGTGGAAGGAGAGAGACATTTTGTGTTCACTAGAGAATTCCGGTGCATTTTCTGTTCTCTCCTGCAGAGCCAGCTTGTTTTGTCTTGTTTGATTGTTCTCCTCGTAATCTAAAATAAGTATCATTCTGGCTGCATGCGCATAGATTCTCTTTGCACTGGAAAAGAACATCAGTGAATCCCACCCAGGACTGCCTGTTAACTTAGGCATCTCATGCGTGGAGTTCACACTATGGAAAAGAGCCTCAGTTTCATTTTCACAGATGTAACCAAAGGAGCTTATGCTAGCTCAAAGAGTTACATTAGAAATTAATTTCTTAAAATAAATCTAAAAAAAATGAAATGAAATGAAATCTTAAAATAAATCTCAAAAATAATTTACAATTAAACAATAGGATATAATGCCTTACTGGGCAGTAGCAGGAATCTTGGAAAAATGGATGTGAGAATCTTGTAAACAACAAACTTTATGAATTGAAAAGAAATCATCATTATGGCTGCTACACCATTTTAATCAGGGACCATCACACCAGAATCAGGGGAGATCTCCATGGCCCTTTGAACAAGGCTTGGTGTGTGGTGCATGCATTTCTAGAGTCTAAGAGGACGCTCAGCAGGCCAGGTGCTCAGTTGCAGGGCACCTGCTTTGCATGCAAAATGTCCAAAGTTCAACCCCGGCATCTCCAAGGAATGCTGCTTGAAACTCTGGACAACCACTGTCAATCAGTGTTGATTATACTGGGCTAAAGAGATCAATGGTCTGACTCAGTATAAGGCAGCTTCCTATGTTCCTATGACCCATTTGGGGGAGCAGAAGGAGAAGTTCTCTCCCCACCCCATGTCCAGACAGCATGTGATTAGTTGAGGCAGGTTTTCAAGTCTTTATCCCATTTCTCAAGTTTTATTCTTTTGTTATTGTTTTGTGGAAGGAGAAAGCACTTTCTCCTTCTTCTTTTTTACATTATGGAGAGAACAGCTCCCATTTTGAAGCCAGGACTGGTCAGCTCTCCATGGAACTGTGCTCCCATGAAGTCTGTTGACTGGGGCATCCTACTAAGGACTTCCAAAACTTTTTCATTCAGATGCTTCTATACCCTGAGTATCTTCAAGTCTGTCAAATGGAGTTCTCAAATAACTTCATATCTTTAAATTTTATATATATATATATATATATATATATATATGCGTATACCAACAAAAGTTATATTAATGTATTAGAAATAGTTTAGTCAACTAAAAAAAAGCCATCCCAACAAATTAGACAGCACAGTAAAGAAGGCCTCTTTTAAGTAGGGCTGTACATGGACACCCACCCCAACCTGCTTCAGAGGCCGATTCAGAGCTTTAGATTCAGTCCCAATCTGCCTAGGACCAATTCAGACCGTTTCAGACTCAAAATCCAAAGCAAGATTTGAAAACAGAATTATCCAGATTTTACATTTCCCATTGACTTGCATTAGAAAATGGAAACAGCCATAACATTTTTCTTTTTCATGATAAATACAAGAAATTTGGAGATCTGCCAGCTCCTGTGGAGGTGATTGAACCTGCCAAATTTCAGACAGATAGGTTGGGTGGCTTCTGTGCAAGCCATGGGTAAAATTAGCTTCCACAAAAATACATGGAATCTGGGGACATGGCAACTCCTATGGAGGCAACTGAACTTGATCGTTAGTTCCAGTGGCTTTTGTGCTAGCCATGCACAAAGTTTCCTTTTTTTTTCTCAAAAACTAAAACAAATGGCTAAAAACAAACCCTGTCAAACCACACAGGGGATTAGAGATCCTAATCAGATCTTGTTTGAGGTGACAATTAGGAGGTCAGCATCCCTAATCTCTGGTGTAAATTTTTTTGAAGTGCAAAATAACTAATTTCCCCTAGTATTTTCCTTTGGTCCATCTAGAATCTGCCACTATTCATCTTCAATGGATGACTTGAGGCTCTTCTCATTGAGGGAAGAAAAAAGTTAAACCTCCCTTTGGCTGCAATACACATTACCTGGGAGTAAGTCACGCTGAATTTACAGTGTGGGCAAGTCAAAGGTGTGGTGGTAGTGGTGAATACTTATGCAAGGCACTGTATATTGGCCCATCCTGGTTTTAATCTGTTTTGTCCATCTTTATGTTAATATAGTTGTCCTGCTGTGTTTTGTGAGCTTGCTGTGTTTTATATATATGATTTCTGTTTTATGGATGAGATTTTTTTTCCATTGCTGCCGTTGCTGCTCTTTGTCATCTTCTTCTAGTTTTTTAAATTTAATTATGATGCTTTTAGTAGTTCTGTTTGAACACCTTGGACATTTGAGGACAGTCAGGCTATTTGTGTGTGTGTGTTTGTGTGTGATCTCTGCTTTCTTAGAATTAAGTGCTATGTGATCTCATTTCTTAGCATTCAATACACTCTTATATTCTACTGGATTACCCTGCCTTTGGATTTATACTGTGACCAGTTACAGAACAAACCATTCTGTTTGTGGTCTAACAGTACTGATAAAAAGGTACTTGGGTTTTCAACAAGAAAAAAAGAGTCTTCATCATCTGCATGGAAAAGCTGAGATGGTCACATTAATAACTAGCATTTTAAAGAGGATCGTAAAAACAACACCTGCTTGACTACCCTGAGTTTCCACCACATATAGCTGTAACCATAAGCAGGCCACTGCTGAAAATATATTACATTGTTTAGATTACAAAACAAGCCTTTAATTCAATAGCAATGTGCTTTATAGTCTTAGTTTTCATTGTCACCGCATCTTATCCTTTTATTGCTCTTCCCTTTCGTATGCTTTCCGTTATAGCAACATTGTATAGTGTGAATAGAGCTCTGTTTTTAGTTTGTTGACTTTCATCTACGCAAAAAAGGGGGAGAGAGAAGTAATCCATCTTACATAACATAAAACCTTGAGTTTATTTAATCGTTTACAATCTTGAGGTAGAAAACAGAGAAGAATATTGTATAAAGCAGAGTTTCTCCCTATGTTCCAAGCCACACATTCCCGTAAATGCATGGGTCATTTGTAAAAGAACATTTCAAAAGGATAATATAAAATAATGCAGCCATCACAGTAATGTTAATGTCAATTGTTACATAAGTAATAAAATAATGACTAATAGTACTTTAAAAAGAAAGAACGAGCACTTTTAGAAAATGTGACCTGTGCTGTTATGGTATACCTACACAAACCTATTAATTCCCAACAATTTAAGGCACCAGACATGGAGCCTATCTACACACACAGGATAAAACACTTTGAAAATGTTTTTAAAACTGTATATGGAGTGTGTCCTGGGCCCCAACAGTTCTCAAAACTGTTATAAAGTGTTTTAAAGCAGTAGTGTAGATAGGCTCCATGGTTGGAAGGTGCATTTTTAGACAGGCACTTGGTATATCAAATGTTCTGGATACATGGGGATGAGGAAGGAATATACATAGTTCCCATCACAAATTTATTGTATAATTTTAATTTCATATTTTGCCTAGTTTGTTTACTACACTTCTATCTTAAGGTAAGGGCAAGCAGTTACAGAAATTCCCGAATAGTGGGAAGAAATCAGAGAAGATTTTTTAAAATAAAAGCATTGGAGTCCTCTGCCTTGTGGCTGAACTTTTGAAATATGCTTCTTCTTTACTGAAGTAGTTAAGATATTAACCAGAATTGTCCTGAAACATCGACAGTGTTTTTCAGCATGGAGCCAAAATAGGATCTCACCCTGGCATTAAGATCTTTAGTAAAATTCCAAGTTACAAATCTTTTATCTTTCAGTATGTTGCTCAGTAATCATTATTGTGCTATATACTTCCACTACCACATTCTGACTCATTCCTTCAGAAATGTATCTGCTGTTGGCCAACTTTGCCTCTTTCTGTCTGATTCTTGTCCCTGTGTCTTTGATCATACTCCTTTCTAGATCTGAGACAACCTCTCCCTCTGTATTCATCAAGTTACCTCCCATTCATTGTCAGTCCCTTCTCTCTCCCCACCATCCCTGTTTTATAAACCATTTGGGGAAGGGACTACAGTATATAGTGCAGCCCCATACTCATTGCATACTATTAGGGGAGATGTTAGAATTCCCAGCTGAGCAGATGAGTAAAACCCTGACCATCAAATTATCTTGTCAGATCTATGAGCCCTCCTGTAGTGTAATAAAATGGACAGAGACTCCATTTTCCCATCAACTGTTATTGCACTAACAATGGTTTTTCAAACCATTTGAGTCTGTAAAGGCTAATGACTACCCCCAGGGCCGAATTAACTGAGTCTGAGTTCTCTATTATGGAAAACTCCAGTTTTCTCCAGTTATCTACTCTACAGAGCGTAAAGAGATTTCTAAGCCCCTCCTTCAGGGTAAGTCCTCCTTCCTTTGTCTTTGGTGGGTGTTCAACCTGGCAGAGCACCTCCCTCCTCTCATAAGGCCCACTCTCTTGGATCAGCGGAAGACCTTGCATATGCCAAGTATGGTTCTCTGCCTTTGAAGGAAACTGATATCCCATGCGGGGGAGGGGGAGCAGTATCTGTATTTGAGCCTCCTGATTGCTATCTTCTTGGGAGGATTCTTCTCTGACTCCTGAAGAGTCTTGGGAAATATCCTCCCCTGCCCTCTGTCCCAACAGTTCCCCTCCTAGCCCTGCCTCTGAATCAGACTCTTCAGATTCCACAGGGGTCATGGGCCCAATCCTGGTATGTCACACTCTCCCCAACAGTATCCATGCTAAAACACACACATATCTAATATCAATGGAACTTACTGAGGATCACAGTTAAGAAGAGTAATTATCTTTCACATGTAATTCTCAGGCAGCCATATGTAACTACAACTATAAATGTTTATATATCCAATTTTGTTGAAATGCCAGCTCTAATACAGTCACATACTCAGCTGTATGTTCTATTTTTCTTTCCCCACAACAACAGCAATGTAAATCCAGACATCTAGCCCATTTGAGCAGTGACAGCACCAGGGGAACCGGGGGGAGGGGGAGGGGCAAGCACCCCAATCAAGGAGCTTGCCACCCCAGTTGCTGACAGACAAAGCCAGCCCCACCATTAAGCAGGGGGAAGTGCCTGCATGAGGAGGCGGAGCAGGAAGAGCTGCGAATTCAGCTACTCTCCCCACCCTGCCCTGGCCCAGGAGGGCTCATGGCTCCTTTCTTGCTGGAGCCCTCACAATCACAGTCACCACCACTGCCTGCTCGCTCTCATGCTCACTCAGTAAGCCGCTCCCTCCTATAAGCTGCTCTGCTGACCTCTCGCGATAGTTGCTGCATGAGGCAGGAGCAGCAGCCACACTGCCGGGAGGAAGGAGAACCAGCGGCAGAGCAGCTGGCTGGCTGGGTGGGGAGCAGAACTGTTGCTGTTGCTGCAATTCATCCCCAGCTTCCCTTCCCTCGTCAGGAGCTGCAGATTGGGGCCATCTCCCCTCCAGAGCTGCTGCCCTCCTCTCCTAATCAGCACTGCAGAGAATTCGGACAGGAATGGGAGGTGGGGAAAATTCACTCACAGTGCAAACCTATGAATGTTTACTCATCAATTAATCCCACCGTATTCAATGCCTCTTATTTCTTGTATTCCATATTACAAAGACAATGGATTGCAATAAAAAACCACCCAGCTTCATCAGGAGCTTCATCTTCAAAAAACTTCATCTTTTGGATCTTTAGACTACTACTTCACATGCATTGGGTTTCCTAGGTGTACCTGGCCCAGGTGTCTCAGTTTGTTCTTTCCTTACACTGCCAGACCTACACGTGGTCCTCGATGCACCCTCCCTGCGCCACAAGCCGCTTTGGAGCGCTGCACTTCGCCTAGTGTGGCTCAAGCCTCTGAGGCTCTGCTCGCGCTCGCACTGCCACCGCCGCCCTTTCATCCTGCCGGTCCCAGGGAGGGAGGAGGGAGGGTTGTAAACAAAAGCTAGCAATTGGAAATCCCTCTCCCAATCACTGGCTTTTGTTTACAACCCTCCCCCTCCCTCCTCCTTCCCCGGGACCGGCCTGGATGAAAGGGCGGCGGCCGCAGCAGCGCGGGTGTGGGCAGAGCCTCCAAGGCTTGAGCCACACTAGGCAGGGTGAAGCGCTGCGAAGCGGCTTGTGGCGCAGGGAGGGCGCATCGAGGACCACGTATAGATCCGGCCTCAGACCCCCTCTAGATGGATTCCGTTTGACGCCTGGTTCTCCGATTATGCGCATCTTCTCGGAAGCGCTTTATCGTAAATGCTTGTATGCAGGTGGTAATTGAGCACTCAACTGGTGAGTGCTCAATTTACAAGTAGTTAATGCAGAGAATCGCTTGTTCACATAGTAAAAATGCGCTTTAACGGCTGGAGCAAAATAAAACTCACTATTTAACGCGCATCCGATAATGCGCATAATCGGAGAGAAAACGCGCCTCTACGCCCGATTTGCGCTCCGTTCTTGTAGAGGTAAATTTTTTAATGCACCTTGAAAGAGCTTTAAATGCCTCTTGTAGAGGCAGCCTAAGAGTCTACCTTCCTGGTTCTGCCTGCACTGGTTCTGTTTTCTAAAGAAAGTGTTCTGTCTGTTTAATCTGTATGTCAAGGAAATGCTTCTGTAGTGACTCTACCTTGTTTGAAAGCATTTTTCCTTACAGTAATTTGAATTTGGCTTATACATGCTATATTTTAAAAAAACTAAATTAATCAATACATGATTTATTTCAGAATATATGGTTAGGATGGCAGTTTTAGTGTGAGATATACCATTATTTTTCTTTCAGAGTTCTTAACATGTGGGGCACAGCCTGCTCACCTAGAAATATGCTCTGCCCCTTCTATGCCCCCCCCAATTTTTTTTCTGGTGCCGCCACTACATTTGAGAAGTATTTTTTTCTGCTTCTTCATCCAAATTCTTAATGAAAATAGTAAACAGCTTCAAAGCCGAATCATAGACCTTCAATCTCTTCTGCTAATGACATCAGGCTAGTCACAATCACTCCAGCTATTCTCAGATGGTCATTCCCAGAAGGTAGTACTGATTGAGTTCTGTTCTACCCCATGACCTCTTGCTAAGGTTTCCATCTTATTCCCCATGCTCTTCAACAGCTATAGGAAGCCACTGGGAGAATTCATGAAGAGGTCTGGGGTTTGTTGTAATCTATATACTGATGACACACAGCTCTACCTCTGTTTTCCACCTATGAATCCCAGGGAAGCTGTGGAATTCTTGAACAGGTGCCTCAATGAAAAGTCCCAGAAAGGAGGCAAGAAACTCACATCATCCTTCACTATTGGCTATGCTAGCTAGGGCTGATGGGAGTGCAGTCCAACAACACATGGAGGGACATACATTCCCCATCTGTACCTTACTCTCAGCCTATCTACACTACTGCCTTAAAATGGTTTAAAACGGTTTAAAACAGTTTATAACAGTAGTGAGAACTGTTGGGGCCCAGGACACACTCCATATACAGTTTTCAAAACTTTTTCAAAGTGTTTTATCCTGCGTGTGTAGATAGGCTCTCTGAGAAGGGTAAACTGTGCGATGGAATTTCTTTGGCCAACATATAAATCCATACCGGAAAGGTTCCTCATATGTACCCTTACTTCATTTCATCTTCATTTAACAGCGCTTCAGAAAACAGCTTGGAATCTTTTAAGTATATAGATATCATAACAAATGGTGATTTTCAATAGCACAAGATAATCTGCATCTGGAGCACAATAATTTGCTTTAATTAATGGCCATTCACTATGAGACAAAAGAAAAGTTAATTGTATATAGGAGACTGCAAACGAGTCAGCATTAACTTCAGCCCATGAGTTCAATATTTTCAGTTTCTACTGATTGCTTTTAAATCAAAAGCTTATTTAGATACTTTAAATCAAAGCTTATTTAGATTCTTTAAATGTTTGGATTAATACTTTGAGTAGTAATGAGTTTTGTAAATGTTGGCAATCTCTAATCATCCCATTAACCAAAGCCATTTGATCTGTTTGGACTTTAGTATTCAGAAAAGTTCTTTATTCTGATGCTGATGATAGCAAAGTCCATTTTTCAGTATTAAGGATCAAGAATAACTTATTCTCGATTAAACAGTCACCTGCTATAGATTAAACGTATGACAAAGCATTTCCAAACAGAAGTCATATCAAACTGTTTTCTGTCTCTGTCCGCAGCTGTTGTGATCATAGATGGAAAATGTGAATGTTCATCAGAAAAATACATCTGCTTACCCAAACATATAGTCGCATGCATACGTGATCCAAATCACAAAGGCTGACCACTTCTAAAAGTTGAAATGAAGCAGAAGACATACACAGCAACCAGCAGGGGTTCTCCCCTCCCCCCATTCTTCATCTCTGTCTGTGATTTGTTGTACGAAACCATCTGCACTTCACTCATCGATAGCAGCAGCCAGTGCTGAAAACCCAAGTCAGATTGGACAACTTCCTCCACGCTGCAGGGTGGTCCCATGGCCACCACTGCATAGAAGAAAGAAATGTATGAGCTGACAAGACCACGCAGCTTCCAACTGGTGATTCACACAATCATGGCAGTTTTTAGGGAAAAAATGATTCCGCTCTCACACTAATCACTGCGGGGAGGCAACGTGGTCCTGTTGGCTCACATGTTATTTCCTCCATATGGTTGTGGCCAGAGGCCTGCTTGTGATGAGGACTTTTAGCATATAGTAACTGGGCCATTAATTGAGGCTCATCCCCCTGAACACCTCTGTCACCCCCCCTCCACCAAAGTTGAAAATAAGTGGGCAAAACTAAATTTTGACTTTAATTCACAGAAAGTTTCTAAATACATATAAAAAGGAACGAAGACTAGATAGCAGTAGCAATAGTGGCAAGTAAGAAACCTCTCTGCAAGGCTTTCATTATTTCCACCTTGGCAGTTGTGATGCCAAAATGGCACCTCACATATTTCATTAGGTGTGTTAGGCGCCCTGGAAACTGGGGCTATGCACTGCCTTGGGCTGAAGCCCTGAATTCGAGTCGAGGTGGGCCAATTTGGCCCGCCTCAACCCAAAGACAAGGTGGTACTGGAACAGCCTGAAGCACCCCAAAGCAAATTGGTTCCAAAGGCCTTGGAGGCCTCACGCCAATTGGGAGTGGTGGTGGTCTGCTCCCCAGCTCATGTGGGAAAGCCAGTACGAGGCTGACTATGAGTCCATTGGGGACTCCCCTCCTCTCCCTCTTTGCTCACTCCTGAACCTGGAGCTGCCCCCTGCCTGCCCGCCCACCCGGAAAAACTGGCAGGAGGCCAACTGTGAGTCCATTGGACCCACTAGACACTTCCCACCCTGTTGTGTCTAAACCTGTTCCCCTTAAGCGGGGAGAAGGATTTTCAGCCGATAATTCAGAGTCAGATTCTGAAGCAGAAGAGACAGCACCAGAGGTGTATCAGCCTGTGCTGGGAGTTGGCGAGCTGGCTCCCACGGGCTCTTCCCCAGCTGAGAATGAACTTTTGCCAGCTCTTATCTCTGAGGGTGTAAACAACCCCCAAGCTGAGAATCAGGTTTCTTCCAAGGAGGAGGGTGGAAAGCCTGGTGGATGCTAGATACTGTCGGAGGGAAAGGTGGGCTGAGGCGAGGGAAGGGGGGAAGGAGGTC
Source organism: Anniella stebbinsi (assembly GCA_029215795.1). Lineage (NCBI taxonomy): Eukaryota > Metazoa > Chordata > Lepidosauria > Squamata > Anniellidae > Anniella > Anniella stebbinsi. The sequence goes on along the minus strand of JARDYH010000003.1, from coordinate 159,937,942 downwards.
AGCCCAGGGGATTGCTTGTAAACGGCTTCATCAGAACCAGTCTCCCTGAAAGTAAGGCGGACTGAAAGAAAAGGGCTTTCCCTTTCCTTGAAAGAACGACTGGTTTGTTTCTTTGCATAATCTTGCATAGAGGGAAAATTTCCGTAGGACATTTAGACTCCCTTCAGCTGGGAGAAGATGTTTATTGCCTGAATAAAGCTTTCCTTGTCTCCAAATAAACCAAGGGTTTAGAGAAACATGACGCTCCCCTCCCCCTCTCGTCTCCCTCCCTGGTCAATCCACCGAAACCACCACCAGGACTTACCTTGGCTATACGTCCTCTTTCCTTAGATCCATTATTTAAAGGGAATATGGGGGCTTACTCTTTTTCATAGATCTATGGTTGTAAACAAGGGAAATGGCCCTTTATGGCTGCCATAGTTTGTGGCTATAGATCTATGAAAAACAGAGTCCCCATCTTACTTTTACATCATGGCTCTAAGGGAGCAGGACACACAGAAAACAGTGGTGGTGGGTACGGGCATGGAGGGGGAGGGAGGGAGTCGAGCAGGGAGTCCAATGGATTCCCGGTCAGCCTTGAACCTAGCTTTCTTGGGTGCTTGCCATGTGGGAGCATGGCAGGCACCCAGGGACCTGCAAAGGCTGACCTGCTTCAGGGGGAAGGGTAATGAACCTTGCTTCAAGTTGAACTGAGGCCATTTCAGAGGTGAATCAGGAGCACTGTGCACAGCCCTACTAGAAACAATAGGTCCCAGGGCTCCTTATTAATCCATCTATGTATCTATCTATCTAAAAGTTTTATAAGCTGCCTTATAAAGTGTTGGTTATTACCTTTAAAGCCCTACATGGTTTGGGTCCAGGTTACCTGCGGGATCGCCTTCTCCCATACAATCCGCCCCGCACGCTCAGGTCCTCTGGGAAGAACTTACTGCGGTCGGCCAAGACTAGGCTGACAACTGTTACCCAGAGGACCTTCTCTTCTGCCGCTCCCAGACTGTGGAATGACCTGCCGGAGGAGACTCGTCAACTTAACAGTCTTTTAGAATTTCAGAAAGCTATAAAGACTGTTCTCTTCCGGCAGGCATATCCAGTGTAATTTTTAGAATGTTTTTAGGATGTTTTAGGATGTTTTAATGATGTTTTAGGATGTTTTAATGCAGTTTTAATAATATTTGTCATGTTTTAATTAGTTTTATGTATTTTATCATGCTGTTGTTCCCCGCCTCGATCTAGATGGAGAGGCGGGTAAGAAATAAATCATTATTATTATTATTATTATTATTTTAGCGAAAACAATCCCAAGGCATTGTACAGAATTTAAAACTACAGAAAACCAAGATAAAAAGAATAATAATATAATAATATAATAATATAACAAAATTAACAATTAAAACCGGATAACACCCTATACACAATGGCACCAAATAAAATCCTGATTCCACTATGAGCCTGGGAAAACAAATAAGCCTTAGGGCATATAGCTTGAAGGCCTGTAATAAAGCAGACATTAAGAGACAAATTAATGGAGAAGGAAGCTTGATTACTACTCATGATGGCTATATGCTGCCGCCAGTATGAGAGGTAGTATACCAGGTTGCTGGCAACCCTGAGCAGGAGACTGCTATTCCACTCATGTTCTACTTGTGGGTTTCCACAGCCACTGTGGAACAGAATGCTAGACTCTTGCTCTGATCCAGCATGGCACTTACTATGTCTTTTGCGTGGGGGGAACACTACTGAGAAGAACCTATCCTCCATGCCTATCATTCTAATTTGAGTTATGGACACTTCTAGTGATGTGGCAAGATCCTGAAGGCTCCCCTCAAATTAGCCTGGGATTTTTCTAGGCATTCAACGAAAAATGATATTTAAAAGCCCAGGAAAATCCCAAACCAATCCAAGGGCTCATGAAAGTGTTGCTTCATGTCTATTTCAATTATGTTTCCATACCAGCAAAGCCATCCTGGATTTCAGGAAATCCGATTTTAATAAATTCAGAACTTTCATAAGTAAGGTCCCATGGCAAGTGACCCTAATGAGAAAAGTGTCCAAGATGGGTGGGGGTTTATAAAAAAGGAATTTTTTTAAGGCACAATTACGAACAATTCCAACAAGGAAAATAGATAGAAGACAACATAAGAAATCAGTGTGGCACCACAAAAAGCTTAGAGATTACCTGAAAATAAAAAAAGGATACATACATATAGGAAGTGGAAGGAAGGCCAGGCTACAAAAGAAGAGTACAAACAAGTAGCACAGAAGTGTAGGAATGGTGTCAGGAAGGCTAAAGCTGAGAAGGAGCTGAGGCTAGCAAGGGGTGCTAAAAGTAGGGCTGTGACTGGAGCCGGAGCCCGAATCCGGATCAGATTGGGCTGGATCGGATCCGCGATCCAGATCCTCTCCAGGTCCATGCAGAGCCCTCACTTCCACTCTCCCCACTCTCCCCGCTCTCTCCCTCCCTCCCCCCAATTGCCCTGCTTACCTGCAGCCTCGTCCACGTCGTCCTGTGTCGTCCTGCCTCCTCACTGTGGGCCGCCGCATTTCCTGGTCATGGCAGCTGATGACGTTACCCATTGCGACTGGCAAATGCGGCACTCTAAATGGTTACATGGAGGAGGGCCAGGATCTCTTCTCGATCAACCCAGAGTGCAGGACATGGAATAATGGGCTCAAGTTACAGGAATCCAGATTCTGGCTGGACATCAGGAAAAACTTCCTGACTGTTAGAGCAATATGACAATGGAACCAATTACCTAGGGAGGTTGTGGGCTCTCCCACACTAGAATCATTCAAGAGGCAGCTGGACAGCCATCTGTCAGGGATGCTTTAAAGTGGATTCCTGCACTGAGCAGGGGGTTGGACTCGATGGCCTTATAGGCCCCTTCCAACTCTACTATTCTATGATTCTATGATCCCTAAGGTATGTTCTCCCCCCCTTCCCCTTGCCTTATCATCCAAATGGGCACATGAGCAGCAGCAGCAGTAGTGACAGAGGAGCAAAAGGGAAACTTTTTTCTCCCCCTAACCTCTATTATTCAGACTAAAGGAGAGAGACGGGTCAGTGTGGGTTGCCACCTTTTGTTTTGGGCAGGCTCCTCATCTTAACAGCTATATGTCATGCGGTTTACAGCATGGTCCTCACTCCATGCTGAGAGTAGATGGAGCTATTAATTTGGCTGCTGCAGATGTGTGAGAATGTTGTTTCAGTTTGTTTCTTTTGCACATTCAGTTTGTTTGCTAGTGCACATTTCTTCATATTCAAGGGAGGAAGAACTGAAGATTTTCAAAGTTTGAATGCAGGACAAATAAAAAATGAACGTATTTGACCATCCCTAGCCTTCAGCAACTATTAATTAAACTGGAGGTAAGACATTCAGCCTAATTCAGATGGATGTTAGCATCACCTAACCAGCTATCTAGCCCAAGCATGTTAAAAATCAACACCTCTTGAATCAAATTCATGATTTCTGGAGTATAATACCTTCTGTAATGACGTCAAGGCATGGAAACCCTATTACAGCCCCAACATATTATGCCAGCAGCTAATCACCTTGTGTTAAGAATTTATTTCTGATCTAAATTAAGAGATTTTTATTTATTTATTTTTTGCTTCTAGCTAGGTCTGTAGATGCCTTTGTTCCTTCTTATACAAACAGTAGAAAAAATGTGCTGAATTCAATAAGGGAAACTCCCATGATTTTAATGGACCTTAAGCTCAGCTCATTTCCTGCTCATTGGGAGCATTCAACACTCCTTCCTTTGCTATTTCATCATTTGCATAACATACTTGCATAATTGCTCTTTTTAATAAGCATTTCCTTTTTTTTCTTAACAGACAACATTTTAAGTCATCACTTTCTGTGGTGAATTAATTTTGGTTCACCATACTTGACATGATTCTTATATTTCAGTGTTTGTCACCATATTTCTAATGTAAGCAATGTCTTAGAAAGATTTATTGTTACCCCTGAATAAACATTGTGTTTGAAATATTAGGCCAGTAAGCAGCAGACCCAACTGGCTGTATTCACATGTAACAATAAGCCATGAATTCTGGCTTATGAGACCACAATGGAACAAGCAGTATGTCTGCTTACTCTCACTTTGCCTCTCCCTTTACACATGTGAGTAAACAAGGAATAGTGTGAGGCAGGAATAGCACAAGGCCCAAATCCAAGATTATGGTTTATTGTGCCAAAACAAGTAAGCCAACTTGAAACAAGAGTTTGCTGTTGGCTTACAGATCCTAACTTGTTTGGGTGTAACAGACCATCAAGCTGGGTTCAAATTTCACACTAAACTATCCTCTCCTGGTTTGTTTACTCACTTGCATAAACGCAAGAACAAAGCCTGACAGAATGGGCCATGCATGAGCATACTGCTTGTTCATGTAGTGGTTTAATAACCCAGCATTTTGGGCACTTATCATTACCCACATACATGGCTACTGTAACTGATTGGAATTCCCCACAAGCAGGTCTGGGTGAACTGAAAAATTTCTGCGGTTTTATAGCCCAAACTAAGGAAATGCAGTTTTGGTTAAGATACATACAGCACAGAAGACTACAAGAAGAGATCAGTCTTAAGCAGATTTCCTAGGTAGTAAGGTCCATTTCATAGAACCATAGAATCAAGTTGGAAGGGATGTCAGAGATCATCTAGCCCAACCCCCTGCTTAGTGCAGGCTCTGCTTGGCTGGGTGCAGCTGTAGAATCTCAGACAAATGGCCATCCGGCCTCTTCTTAAATCACCAAACAAAGGAAAACCTTCCACTTCCCAAGGGAATCTGTTCCTGAAACAATTTAACTCAATTATCCACTTTTTCAGCGCTGGACTCGCTCAGGGTGAGAGAACAGCAGGACGGGGATGATGTCATGTGAGTCCAGAGCTGAAAAGGTGGATCAAAGGCACGGTGGATGTGCATCGAACACTGCGTGTGATGACGCTCAGGATTGCACTGTTAAATGGGTAAAGCTGCAGTACAATGCACAGTTACCTGGGAGTAGACCCCATTGCACTGCATGGGATTTACTTCTGAGTAGAATTGCTCTGTTAGTATTAACTTAAGTATTATTATTTTTATTATTTCACAAAAAGCATTTCTGTTTTACTTTTCTTCCTGAAATTATACCTGTTATGAGAGACAATCAGCCTATCCACATTGCCCTTAAAATGACTTATATTCTGTTTAAAAACATGTTTTTTAAGTCGTTTCATTATGTGATAGGACACACTGAGCAGTACTTATGTTTCACAGTGACTGCTTCCTCCGTGTTCACTGGTGTCACACAGGGTTAATTGTGGGTCTCTTCTACTTTCATTTTTGTTTTGCAGGCTGCTTGACCCGCCCACTTCTGTCTCCCTAACTCAAGCAGCCTGCAAAACACAGAAATAACCCTGTGTGACACCAGTGAACACTTTGAGAACAGGGGAAGCATTCGCTATGAAACGTAAGTACTGCTCAGTGTGTCCTACCACGTAATGAAATGACTTAAAAAACCACGTTTTTAAACAGAATATAAGTCATTTTAAGGGCAATATGGATAGGCTCCTTAACAGGTATAAGCCCTATTCAGGTCTTATCAATGGTGCTATTTAAACACATGAGGGGTGGAAACAAGTTAGCCCTGCCCGCTCCATTGTCACTCTCACTATGCTGTACCCCTGTCAAAGAGCTTCCTGTATCCATAGGGGCTCTCCACATGAACTGGATCCCTGGATATATTCTGGATTGCAGAGAGAGCCTCTACAGATAGAGGATGCTGTCCTCTTCACAAAGTCACCCTCCACATGTAGAGCATGATGAGAGTGACAATTGGGGAGGGGGGGCAGGCCTAGCTCACACTCCTTCCTCATGTGTTTAAATAACAAACTTTGATAACACCTGAATAGGGCTATAGAAACAATCCAAATATAAAAATAAAATAATAAATTAAATGAAAATAAAAATAAAATATACATGTATTGTATTTTGTATTACCAGAACATTCCTGATCTCCCCCTCAAAAATGTTTGATCTGCAAACTAAAAGGAGAAAACATCCAAGTCTAAATTTAGAATGTTATATTTCATAGGCATGTATTTGCAGTGTTCTGTTCAAATATGCTTCATTGATGTTCTGAAAGTTCAAGATGATCACATATCCTTTACACAGTATAGTGAGCAATTCATAAACATATTACTCAAAGAAAAAGTCTTGAGGTAATATACATTCTCCCGAAGAGGGAAAACCCACTGGGGGACAAACCGGTCTATGCACAAAGAAAATAACAGTTTCTTTTGATCAGAGAAATCCCTAAATAAGGGTTTTTGTGGAAAACAGACAGTACTTTTCCTTTGATAACTCTTACTGTTAATTGTGACACAAAGCTGTGTGTTATTCTTACATTCCATACTCTCAAAAGATAAAACATCATTTTCACAAACAAACTGTACAGTATGTCTGAGCTGCAAGCTTTTATCCATAATACTATAATGAAGATCTTTTTTGAAAAACAAAGGGAAAAGAACAGAACTCAGAAAACTAAGTGCATTTGTGAAACCTTTGTCTTAAAACCAGAAGCAAAAATGTAAATTACCCGTCCTGATTAGCATGATCAGTTATAATGGAAAGCATGGTTCCGGCAGCTGGAATAGCGGTGTAGAATTGGTAATTTTGGCAGGCATGTGAGAGATGATTTGGGACTGAAAGACCCAGGAAAAGTGTAGGTGCATGGAGGGTAAGTTGTAAGCATGCACAATTTGTGACATTGCCCACACCATGACTGATCACGGGGCATGTCAGATAAGGCATTAGCCTTAGCTTTCAATTTCCTGGCTTTGTGGAGCTTGGACCAAGGTGAGAAAGTCTTATCTTTTTTATTATATCTATATCTATATCTATATATACATACACATATACATGGCAGGTTTTTTTGATGATTGACTTTCTCTTGTGAGGAAGAACAAGTTTAACAGTATATGACAGCACAGGGACACAATCTAGCAATCGCAATATCATGCCATACTTGGGAGTATTTATGGATAAGAACAAATCATTTTTCAATGTAAGCTGAAATATTTTTTTCAGTGCAAGTCTGTAAGAAAATTGTTTTAAAATGATGATATGCTGGCATACAACATCAGTGAAATTGTTCAAATTATATAAGCACAGTGAGAATAAAATGCTAGAAGTGTCAAAAAGGAGGTGAAAATCACATTTGTTTGAGGCGCAACTGTGAAAAGACAAGAAATTGTTGGTCAAAGACATACATCTACAGATCTTATTTAATTTATTATACACTGTAATGTATAAATTATATGTTAAATGCTATGTCTTTTGTGTTTGTATAGGTATGGGAGAGGGTTTTCTCTGTTGTGGCACTTCTTGTTTGGAATGCCCTCCCCTTGGAGGCCTGACTGGCTCCAACACTGGCTTCATTTCAGCACCAAGTTAAAACATGGCTTTTTATCAAAGTATTTGAGGGCTAAATTCTCCATGGTTAGACATAGTTTTAATTGATTTTAATTGTATGTATTGCATTTTTTTAAAAAAAAATTCTACCAGTTTTAATTTGTTAACCATTTTATACATTTTTAGCTATGTAAATTATTTATGTTTATATTGTTCTGATTTTATCTGTACGCCGCCCTGAGATTCCAGTGATAATAGGGTGGGATACAAACATTTAAATAAATAAATATGCAAAATAAAACAAAAACAAAATACATCAATATTTTTTCATTATATCCTCTTTTCACAATTATCAACTCTCTCCTGTAGCATCAATGTCTGTGCGATTAGCAATACAGTCATGTTGATCCAACTGGGGTTTATGCATGGCCAGTGTGGGAAGTGAATATGGTTTCCCAGCCCTATCCAACAGCCAGGGCTCTGTGCATGTAACGCCCCCTTTTGTAAAAGGCAAAATCCAGCTCATCAGCTGTTTGGGAGGGTAGAAAGAGTTAGATTCAACTCTGACCTGCCATTCCCACTAAACAGCTGGTTTGTGGAATTTACTGTGTGAGATGATTTAAAGGGTTCTATTGTGCAGTGTATTGGATTGGTTGGAGCCATTGATGTGATTTGCACAATCACAGAGGGGGAATAAGCCACACCGGTTTATTCTCTAACCCCGCACCCCGCCCCGCACACACACACACACACACACATGCTGGTTGCGAGTGTCAGGGAGATTTGTATAATTACCCTTGGCAGCACAGCTTGCTTGTTCAACCATGCAAACTTGGTCAGGATGGCTTGCTATAGTGCGTAACAAGACATCCAGAACCCTACAACAATCCATGAGTTCTGAGTGGCTTGATAGCCATGGTAATAAGCCATGCCAGATTGGTTCACACAACACGACAAATCATGCTGCCTAGGGTGATTATGCAAAACCCCTCAGCATGCAACTACCACGTGCAGGGGATGGGGGAATTGGCCACCATGTCTTATTTCCCCCTCTGTGTTCATGCAAACCCAGTCATTGTGATTTAGATCCAATTCTCACTACCATATTTCATTGATTGATTTTGTGGACAAGAATATGTTTGGACCTAAAAACAATGAGAGTATGAAAATCCCAGGAATCATTCTTTCCAAATACATAAGTGAACCCAGTGAGTAAAATAGTGATTGTACCCTTTCTGTGCGAAGTGTCTGGAAATGTTTCAAATAAAGTGAGCTCAATTGATCATTAAGAGTCATGATCTGACACATAAAGCAGCATTTGTAAGAACTGGAAAATGCATTATAATCTCTAATTATTTTTAGTTGAAGTCCACATCCCATGAAGATAAAAACTCCTGTGAACATCAATGATTTTCTATCTTTAGGACAGCACTGCTATCCTAAAGCCAATTCCTCACTAGAAAAGCCCTATGGAGGTCTATTTGTCTACTCCAGAGCAAACATTTTAAGAATTGCTTCTGGCTACTAAATTTGTAGTCTTAGCCTTTCAACACCATGTGAGGTAAAACCTATTTTCCTCAATTTATTGGTCTGTGAAAGATGGGTAAAGAGTTTAAGTGACTTACCCAATATTGTGTGGTAAGCAAGAGAGCCAAAAAGAAAGCTTTGGTCTTCTGAAATACATCCCTGTTGCCATATAACCACGAGATCATGCCTTTTTCCCTCTAGTATGCCTTTGAAGTTTTACATAATTTATAGCAACCATGGAAGGTTTAACTTTCCTGGACTTTACAATACAGAGAGTTTTATTAAAGCTAAGAATGGGTCATAAATCACCGAAGTTGATTTGCAAGTTCAGAATCAGATCAAAAGACCATGTTTTAAAAAGCTGTGTTTGAAAGCAAAAGGCAGATTCTCCTAATTGTGCAGCAGAGAGCACACAAGTTTGTCTTTTGCCAGTGTAAAAAAGATGAAACTTGCATAGTCTGTTTATAACCCTAGCCAAGTTGTGAGGAAATGGTTGGATAGTATTTGGGTTTTCAAGGCATGACAACATGTGCAATCGGAAAGGTACGTTTTGAAGATTCAATGACAGAGACGTTATTATGGCCAAAATCCATTAATGATTGGCTCACACATCATACTGCTTTTGCAGATACACAACTGTCATGTGTTAGAAAGATACAAATGAAATATGAAGTGGATAGCCATTTTGATTCCAGCCAAACGTAAAATGTCTTCAGACATTTCAAGCTGTTGGTAAAATTATTTTTAAAATTGGCATTGTACACCTTCAAAGGTTTTACTAGGGATGTGCACTGGATCGGACCCGATCCACGATCCGAGTCCGGTCCAGTGGGAAATCGGATAAATTATCCGATTTCCGATCCCGCAGCTGGATCAGCCGATCCAATCCGAACCGGTCCGAAAAGGCTCCGAACCGGTTCGGCGGATCGGCGGATCGGCGGGCGCCCACTGGCGCCCACCGCCGCTTCCATTGGCGGGCGCCAGTGGGCTCCGCGGCCTGCTCCAGGGTGGCACGCCGGGTGATGTCATCACCCGGCGCGCTACTCTAGAGCAGGCCATGGAGCCCGCTGGTAGTAGCCGCCGGCGCCGGACCGAGAAGGTAAGCAGGGGGTGCGTGGAGGGGAGGAGGGGGCGCGTGGAGGGGGGAGGGGGGCCCTTACCTTCCCGGCCCGGCCGCTCCCGTCCGGCGCCGGCGACTACTACTACCAGCAGGCTCCGCGGCCTGCTCTAGGGTGGCGCGCCGGGTGATGTCATCACCCGGCGCGCTACTCGAGAGTAGGCCGCGGAGCCCGCTGGTAGTAGCCGCCGGTGCCGGACGGGAGCGGACGGGCCGAGAAGGTAAGCAGTGGCGGGGAAGGGGGCTTACCCCCCCCAGAGCCGTCCGCTTCTATCCGCTGGTGCCCGCGGGCGCCAGCGGATGGAAGCGGACGGCCCCAGGGGGGGTAGGGAGCGTGGGGGAGGGGGCTTACCTGCCGGGGCCGTCCACAGCGGATGGCCCTGGGGGGGGGAGGGAGTTAGGCCCCCCCTCACCCACCCGCCGCCATTTTTTCCTCATAGACTTGCATTGCAATGCAAGTCTATGGGGAAAAAAATGGCGGCTGATCCCAAAATTTACGATTTTTGGGTCGGGATCAGACTCGATCCGGTCCGGGGGGCCTCCAATTTTGTCCGAACCGGTCCGTGACAAAATTGGAGGTCCCGATCCGGGTCCCGATCCGATCCGGGGGGTCCGTGCACACCCCTAGGTTTTACTCAGCCGTGCCCTGCTTTGAAAACACCTACAATACAGGTTTACTGTTTAAAGGACATTTGCGTTTTTTGTGTGCTTGGTTAGGTGAACTTAGAAAGATCAGTTTTAGAAATAGACTATTGCCCCTCAGCCTGCTTGGATTGACTGAGAAATAGCAAAGTTATTGCTTTTAAAAATAATTTCAATCCAGCATTCACATATCACCCCACTCACTCCTGATATCTCAAACCCCTTCCTTCCTTCTTGTTCAACCATCTGCAAGTGGAGCAGTAGTTGAGACAAGTTAGGAGAAAGGGAATTAGTGAGGAATTATTCTCCAATTCATATTGTAATTCAGGCAGGAGAAGAATTGGGAGTCACCTCTCACTTCTCTTTTGAGGATGGGTTTTATAAGCCATCAGAGCTCATATCAGAGCCTGAGCTCAGAGAATTTCACTGCTATCTCAAATTGGAATAAGTGGAATATGAAGAAATGATAGCATTAACATCAACAGCAAAATTAGTGCTTTTGTTTCTCTCAAGCAGAAGGGGGACTGTGAATCTCAATATAAGTAATTGTTCCATAGCTTGCAAAGGCACACAAAGGAAAAACCTATTTCAAAATATCAGCGCCTATCAAGCACTGCATTCTATTTTAATTCCTTGAACTAAAGATAACATTTATACAGATAATAAGATGGGGGGTGTTGTTGTGATTTTTTGTTGTATTTAAAAGAAATGGCCATGGTAACAAATGGAGAAAAAGCAAAAAAATGAAGACACAGGGCTCATTATAATATAATGACTAACACCTTTTGTTTTCAGTTAGTGAAGTATATGATTGAGTATTCTACTGGAATATATTACCTGTGTCTCCTGTCAGACCTCTGCTAATATAATTATGATTCAGTCAAAACACACTGTCTTTTGTTTTACCTTCTAATACATGTAGGTGTAGGCACTGCAGAATTCTTCGACACACTTTTTGAAGAGTAACATGTCTGATCTTAGCTCACTATCAGCCTACAAGCTTTGTAGGACCTTTTTAAGGGGGGGGGGGGGGAAATCAAGCCAAAATGTGGAATGTGGATTAAGACCAGTAATAGGGGGGAAATTGTACAAAAGCAATTTCCTGTAAAGTATTGTGTACGTACAAGTATGTGTAATTTTATACTGTGTTCCCCATTGTGGGAGTTGCCAACATTTTGTATGACTGATTGGTGAGGGGTTGATCTGGGACTCCACTGGTGAAGGTCCCTCTGCCCTGTAATGGGAGACCACTCCTCCACACACACACCACATTTAGCAAGGTCTCCTGACTTTCTGTGTAGCATTTTCAGCAGGCTGGAGGGGCAGCAAAGCCCCTCTACAAGTGTAAGGCCCCCTCTACAAGATTTCGCTTTGATGCATAACTGGTTCCCCGATTATGCACATCTCCTGACAATCGCTTTTACTTCTAATACCTATATACTAGAGGCATTGAAGCGCATTACTGGCTGTATGAAATGCGCTTTGAAGTTGTTTACATGCTGATAATCGCATGCAAATGTTGCTGAAAGTAATGCGCTTTGTCCCGGGAAACTGCCCAAATAGGTTTCCCACCCTTTATTCTCCCTGCCCACCAGAATCTCCCACCTTTGATTACCTAGGTTACCTGCCGGGAATGACCAGGGTAACCTGTTCGGCTACCTCTCCCCCCCCCCCTTCACCCAATTGCTATTTGAAGTGAACTGCTCAGGAGCAAATGGGAATGTGCCTCGCACACACACACACCAAAACAGAAAGGGGGATGCTGCTTCATTCCTTCCCCCTCCTCTTCCCAGTGAGCTCAACCATTGTAAAACATACACACGCACACACACACATACACAGCTCATGTCAGGAACCCACAAGAAGCAAGGGGACGATATGTCTCAGCTGATCGCTAATTATGCACACATCCGCACATCCTTCCTATCCCCTTTACTTCTCGTGAAACCACCTCCATCTGGCCCTGTGTCTCCATGAACAAAATATTCTATCAGGGGAGTTAAAAAAAACTTTATTTTCAGTTCACATTGGGTCACCTCTTCCTGAAGCTTCCATCCAGAGAGACAGAGAACAAGGAGGAAGTTGCAACCAGGAGACAGGAAATAAAACTAAACGAAAAAGTGGGAGGTTTTCCCAGCGAAGGGGCAGTTCTATGCATGACATCAGGACCACAGTCTGTCCACTCTGATCTTTAATGCACCTCCTCAGAAAGTTGTTTACATGGACATAAGGCGCTCTTATTCCTGTGGTAAATTAAAAGTCGCTATTTAACGCGAATGCGAAAATGCAAATAATCGGAGATAAAACGTGCTTGGACCCCTGATTTGCGCTCCGCTCTTGTAGAAGTAAATTTGGTAATGCGCCTTGAAAGAGCTTTAAATCGCTCTTGTAGAGGCACCCTAAGTTGTACTGGAATTATTGTCATGTAGGAGTGGGGCTGTGAATCTCAGTAGGACTATATTCATGATTGTATGATGCTGTCAGCAAACTCAGGCTTTTTTTTGGAAGGGAGGTGGGGTACAAATAAAGACTGAAATGAAAAAGAAATGAAAAAATCATTCCTGTGGACCAGTTACTTCAGGCTGGGGACATGTGGAAGGGAGAGGAGGTCTATAAACCTGGGAAGCAGAGTCAGAGTCATGGGAAGAGAGACAGAAATTAACTCAGGAGCAAAATTGACTTGGGTGGATGGGTTGCATGAGCAGGAATGAAATAAGAATGTAAGAGCCATGCTGGATCAGACCAAGGGTCCATCTACTCCAGCACTCTGTTTATACAGTGGCCAACCAGCTGTTGACCAGTGACCTACAAGCAGGACATGAGTACAACAGCACCCTCCCACCCATGTTCCCCAGCAATGGTGTACATAGGCTTATTGCCTCTGATACTGTAGGTACCATAGAGGCATCAAGACTTATTATTATTATTATTATTATTTGCATTTGTATACTGCCCCATAGCCGAAGCTCTCTGGGTGGTTTACATAAGATTAAAACATTTAAAAACAATATACAAAAATTAAAACTGCAAAACATACAATATACACATACATTTAAAACCATTATAAAAACTTAAAAAGCTATAAGCCTAAAAAAAAAAATTAAAAAAAAAAAATACCAGACCCAGGCTCATCAGAGATTGCTAAATGCCTGACAGAAGACCTGGCACCCAAAAGATAGCAATGTTGGCATCAGGTGGGCCTCATCGTGGAGATCATTCCACAATTGGGGGGGGCACCACAGAGAAGGCCCTCTCCCTTGTTGCCAACCTCTGAGCTTCCCTTGGCATAGTCATTCCGAGGAGGACCTTAAATGTTGAACATAGTGTACGGGTCGGTTCATTGTGGTCCCAAGCCGTGTAAGGCTTTATAGGTTAAAACCAACACCTTGAATTGGGCTTGGAAACATATAAACAGCCAATGCAAGCTGTTATCAATCTGGCCACTGCATTTTGCACATTGATTGTCTTCTCCAAGAATTTATCCAACCCTCTTTTAAAGCCATCCAAATTGATGGCCATCACTACATCTTGTGGTAGTGAATTCCATAGTTTAATTATGTGCTGTGTAAAGAAGTAGAAGGTGCTTCCAGATGGAGGACTCCTAGGCTGCCTGTCCAAAGACATTGTCAGGTATTCCGTATTCCCCTCCTTAACATATTTGTTGGGGAAAGGAAAAAGATGGAAGGAAAAAGTAGTGGAAGAACATGGAAGGCTTGCAAGTGAAAGACAACATCATCTGAATTCTCTCCCCACCCCATCCCCAAAAAATAATAATCTGTGAATGACCGATTGCACAATAAAGGAGTCATCTGGAAGCACCCAGGATAAGTTTAGAAGGCATAATACTGATTTAATCAAACCTGTATCTTTATTACCCAGTGTGTAAAACTTCATATAACAGAGAAGCATGTGCTGACACAGCTACAGTTCCATTCCAAGTGTATAAATATAGGTTCATCTTGCTATGCTGTGTGAGTTAGTTACAATGAGAGATGCCAGTTAACTTCTCGGGGCTCAGTCTTGGAAGATATTCTTCTCCTTCCTGAATTGTGTGCTCCATGGAATATGGAGCAGCATTATTTAGTTATTTAAATTCTATAGGTTCTACCCAATGGTGTCTTTGTGCTTACGCAAGGTGGGGCACCTGATTTTTGCCTATCACTCCTACTCACTTCAGTATCCTGACACTCCCTTCCATAAAATGCTATTCCAGCAGTTCAGGGACCCTCTAGAATAGTATGGGATATGATGTAGAGGTGTGGAGTACATAGGCAGGATTGACAAAAAACTGAGTACCCCACCTTACATGAGTATAAGTGCTTTCGACTGGTGCAAAGCCACCATTATTTTAAAATCTTGCATCTGGCTTTCTTCCATTGTTCAGAGTAGCTTTCCAGGAAGGTTTCTCCATTGACTTTAGGAGATATTATGCATGTTTTTGGTACAGCAGACTTGTCATGTGTATTAAAATAAACAAGGAAGTCTGTTGCATCACACAGGCTCCAAATGGGCATTAGAACACCTGACCTTATATTGAAAGCCACTTTGAGAGCTTGCTGAAAAGGGGTATGCAAATTTTGAAGATAAAGTACTCATTTAATTATAACATCAATAGCACAACTCATGACTGACTGTAATGTTTCTGAAGGAAGGAAATTCAGTTCCCTAGGAATTTCTGTGCTCAAAATTTTATATGATTTACAATATATGCTACCAATATCATGGATTTATTTAACTCTGTATTAATAATATCTCATTGTCTCTTTGGGGGTTCATCCAAGAAAAAAAAAGAAGAGTTATTTTCTTTTATTTTCAGGCTAGTAGATGTTGACTTTTTAAAAGTATTATATTATGTAAAAAAGTTATATGCTAGTCCCAACTCCTAAGTTCCATGTTAAATTGTCGAATTCCTGCATAAATTACCTTCTGAGTCATTCTTAGCAGAGAACAGGACATTATTTAAGGCACACTTGAGGAACTTCAGATCTGAAGAATGAGGAAATGCCCCATTTAATGTCTGATTTCAGATCAGTTTTTGTTACATTTGATTTACAAGACATCTCTGTAAACCTAGACCAAAAAGAAAAGAGAAGGGAATATCCTCTGAAGAACACTTGCTTTCAAGTGTTTACCGTTAATATTCAAGGGCACTCACTCACATTATGCTCAGCAGTACAAAAACAATGGCTTTCTTTCATGGTGCATTGTCTCTTTTTGGTTTGTTTCATATTCTTATACATTTTTTAATACTGAGAAATCTACAACACGGAGTTCAATTCAATCACACATACAGAGTAACACATGCACACACTCCAAAACACACACACACAAGGCCAGCAACAAATGCTAGCAGGGGTCCACAGACAAGAGCCCCCCCAGAGTTGCTCCTTCTCTTCGTCATTGCAACTGATTTGTTCACCTTCCTCTCACTCTCACCCAGGCAAAAGTGGTGGTGAGACGGAGGAGCAGTAGTTGCCACTGCCTTCTTGCTCACTGACTCTCTTTCTCTGCCTGTCAATCAAGCAAGGGGTAGCAATAATGATAATGAAGATAAGGAGCGACAGCAGCTAGTGACAAAGGTGGTGGTAAGGGAGGCTAACTGAGGGAGGAGGCCCATTGAGGGTGTCTTGCCCAAGGGCTATCGAAAACATGGAGCTGGACCTGCACGCATGCACACGCACGCACACACACTCACATCAAATAAACAAGAGACAAAAGACAAGGGGGAAGGAAGGGTAGGGAGGGAAGATGTTCAACTTCATTTCCAGTTTTGTCATCACAGGAGAAGCCCAAATTTGTGGGTCTGCAGGCTTAGCAGTGGGGAGCACGGAGACTGGAGGAAGAGGTTGCTCAGCTGCAGTATCAGTCCCTTCCTGGGTGGCTGGGAGGCGTGTTGAGTCAATCATGGTTGTGATTGGCTCGGCTGAGAGTAGGGATATCTGTTGCTGGGAAATCCGGCCCTTTGGGGGCTTGCCGGAGTTCCGCAATGTGCATGATTCAGATTGCTGAGCCATGGTTTTCCCTGTGTGGGGACATTTTATGTATTTTGTGTGTGTATCAGCCATAATTTGTGCAAAATAGAGATTTGCGCAAATTATTACCGAAATGTGCACAAATTTGTGTAGTTTGTATGAATTACTCTCAAAATTGGTGTCATTTATGAAATTCCAGCTGCAAATTGCATAATTTCCTACCATATAAATTGCAGGTGCAATTTGCACAATTTAGAAAACTCCACAAATCTGCTAGCTGACCTGACTCACTGTGGGCCGAGTTGGACAATTAGTGGAACACAAAACAAAGTTCGGGGGACTGAGCTGATGAAATCTCATCAACCTCCACACCCAAAACAGATTCCTGGGATATCCTTACCTGAGAGAGGGCTACAGGATGGACCACAGTGAGAACAAGTGGGGCTTGTCAGGGACTCAAATTCAGATGGAAATAATCTGCTTACAGTTTGTGCATCTGCACTCTAAGGGCCTCTCACCATTAATAGCATCTGTTTATTGCTCCAGGACAAAACATCATATCCGTGTAAAAATGCAGGGACAGCATTGTACACTAGGCATGGCAACACACTTAAGGAAAGGCTAAGCTGTCATGGAGGGATAAGGAACTTGGAGCATGCTCTAGAAGGACCTGAAGCTAATGATGATGAGACATGCCATAATAAATGGACACATGCCAGCATTATCCAATTAGGTGAGACTTCAGGGCCCGGAAGGAACTCAACCTGATCAATCTGGTCCACGGAGTTATGCTGGAGATGTTGCATCTTCTTCCAGGTGTAACAATCCTATGGTATGAGCTGCTTCTCAGATGTGCTTGAAGACCCAGCCAGATTGTATGTAGTTAGAAGGAAGATACACATGATTGTGCGGGGCTTTCTGTAGGCCCTTGATGGGTGGGTCACCAGGTACCCTGGCAGTCCTTTCAGACACCAAGAACTGTACAGGCTAGATGGCATCCACCTCTCTGACAAGGGCAACAGTCATTGGTTAGAGGACCTAAGAGCCAGGATTGCAAATTGCTTACAGCTCTAATAGTTTTTGTGGCAAGGCGGGAACAGTAGTGCACTTTGCCTCTTGTGACATGAAAGGCATTGGGATGGATCCATTTGTGGGGCAGAGCAGGATTGGGTGCCCTACTCCCCCATGGTGGGGTTATCGGGATCCAGCCAAAAACCTGTAAATGGATCCATGCCCTATGCCTAAGCCAAAATCCTATTCAAGCTAAATCTAATAAAAGGCTGCAGCCAATTTTATTAACCCATCTAAGTCTTTGTGTCTGTATGTTCCCTTTCCCCCCCTTCACTGCCAGGACCCAGCTATGCACTGCCCCACACAAAGAGCTACTCGATCTAGATGTGGCAGAGAGTTGCAGCTCTGACTTACAATACACTAGGATTGTTTTTTGTTATTACGTCCTGTAAATGTACAAGTTTTGAACCTTTGAGACTTACCTTTTGAATAAAACTCATTCTGAAACTTGATTTAAGTTTAATTTTAAACAGCTATTGCAGTGACATCAATATTGTCTTTGTCTACAATTTGGCCTAACGTGCAGACTTTTTGCAAGAACCCCCCCCCCATATAATACATTTTTGTATGTTACTTTTCTAATATGCACAGATTTTAATGCATTTTTTTAAAAAATGGAGAAGTGCCTCACAAAATATGGAGGCATGAACAGCAACATATAACTGTGATTTGGTTTGTGCATTGGTTTGGGAAGGGTGAATGAGGTGCATGCACATTAAAGTGCAAACTAGGGATGTGCACTGGATCGGACCCGATCCACGATCCGAGTCTGGTCCAGTGGGAAATCGGATAAATTATCCGATTTCCGATCCCGCAGCTGGATCGGCCGATCCAATCCGAACCGGTCCGAAAAAGCTCCGAACCGGTTCGGCGGATCGGCGGATCGGCGGGCGCCCACTGGCGCCCACCGCCGCTTCCATTGGCGGGCGCCAGCGGGCGCCCGCCGATGAAAGTGGACAGCGGGGGGGGGAGGAGGGGGGCACTTACCTTCTCGGCCCGGTGGCTCCCGTCCGGCGCCGGCGCCTACTACTACTAGCAGGCTCCGCGGCCTGCTCTAGGGTGGCACGCCGGGTGATGTCATCACCCGGCGCGCTACTCTAGAGCAGGCCGCGGAGCCTGCTGGAAGTAGTAGGCGCCGGCGCCGGACGGGAGCCGCCGGGCCAGAAAGGTAAGGAGGGGGTGCGTGGAGGGGAGGAGGGGGCGCGCGGAGGGGGGAGGGGGGCCCTTACCTTTCCGGCCCGGCGGCTCCCGTCCGGCGCCGGCGCCTACTACTCCCAGCAGGCTCCGCGGCCTGCTCTAGGATGGCGCGCCGGGTGATGTCATCACCCGGCGCGCTACTCTAGAGCAGGCCGCGGAGCCTGCTGGAAGTAGTAGGCGCCGGCGCCGGACGGGAGCCGCCGGGCCGGAAAGGTAAGGAGGGGGTGCGTGGAGGGGAGGAGGGGGCGCACGGAGGGGGGAGGGGGGCCCTTACCTTTCCGGCCCGGCGGCTCCCGTCCGGCGCCGGCGCCTACTACTCCCAGCAGGCTCCGCGGCCTGCTCTAGGATGGCGCGCCGGGTGATGTCATCACCCGGCGCGCTACTCTAGAGCAGGCCGCGGAGCCTGCTGGAAGTAGTAGGCGCCGGCGCCGGACGGGAGCCGCCGGGCCGGAAAGGTAAGGAGGGGGTGCGTGGAGGGGAGGAGGGGGCACGCGGAGGGGGGAGGGGGGCCCTTACCTGCCCGGCCCGGCGGCTCCCGTCCGGCGCCGGCGCCTACTACTCCCAGCAGGCTCCGCGGCCTGCTCTAGGATGGCGCGCCGGGTGATGTCATCACCCGGCGCGCTACTCGAGAGTAGGCCGCGGAGCCCGCTGGTAGTAGCCGCCGGCGCCGGACGGGCCGAGAAGGTAAGCAGTGGCGGGGAAGGGGGCTTACCCCCCCCCGGAGCCGTCCGCTTCTATCCGCTGGCGCCCGCGGGCGCCAGCGGATGGAAGCGGGCGGCCCCAGGGGGGGTAGGGAGCGTGGGGGAGGGGGTTTACCTGCCGGGGCCGTCCACAGCGGACGGCCCCGGGGGGGGGAGGGAGTTAGGCCCCCCCTTACCCACCCGCCGCCATTTTTTCCTCATAGACTTGCATTGCAATGCAAGTCTATGGGGAAAAAAATGGCGGCCGATCCAAAAATGTACGATTTTTGGGTCGGGATCGGACTCGATCCGGTCCGGGGGGCCTCCGATTTTGTCCGAACCGGTCCGGGACAAAATTGGAGGTCCCGATCCGGGTCCCGATCCGATCCGGGGGGTCCGTGCACACCCCTAGTGCAAACCAAACAGATTTCATCCCTATACCTACCCATGAGGACTCTACTGTAACCCCCCCCCCAAAAAACAACTCAATCCAAGCCCTTGTATCTGTTGTAAATAAATAAATAACTTGTTAGGCTGGGAGAGAGGAAAACAGATGCCAGACTCCATCCTTTCAACTTCCTTCTCTTCCTGCCCCTCCTCACCTCCAGTCAGGTGATCACAACTGGTATCTATTTGGCAAGGAAGCCTCCCCAGCCAGATAGCCTCTTATTGTTCCCTGGGTGAGGATTATAGTATTACGTCATGGGCTGATAGGAAAAAAATATATATCCCAAACCGCTGCAATAAATCAAACGATAGAGGAATCTGTCTCAGGAAATGCTCTGCTGGAAGTCCCTCAAGAATATTTGCACTTGCTTCTGATATTTTTATGCTCCTGTTATTTCATTTTGATACACCTCGATACACTGTAGGATTTGTTCTGCAACTTAGTGTTTTCTCTCCTGTCCCATAATGACCCTTTGCCAGTAGCCAAGGAGCTTATTGATGTTTTGTTGTTAGTTTTAAGCTTCTTTGTCATTGTTATGTTGTTTTACTTCGATGGGATGGGGTGTGGAGACCCTTTTCTCAATGAAAACAATGTACAGTTTTAAGAGAGCAAGCCTATGGTCCCTGGGAAGCTGGTCCAAGGGACCATGGGATATGGCAGATTCTCTCTCCCCACCAGGCATTAGACAGAGCTACAACCTTGGGGAGGCCTCTGGAGATAATAGGAAGGGAGGAAATGGAGTATGTCAGTGAGTGGGGAAGGGAGGGGGGGAAAGATGCCCATCTTGTGTGAAATGCAGGTAAGGAAGATGGAGAGGTGGAAATAGCCTCCATTGCTCTTCCTGTTCTATTGGCAAGAACCAAGCAGGGCATTGATTATTCAAAAGTTTCTGATCTCAGAGGCTTCTGTCTAGCAGCCCTAAATGTATTTACTAATTTCAAATGATCTGGTAGTTTCATGGTATGATTTTTTAAAATGTTATTAGCCCTCCTGACAGTTGAGGGTTAGAATGCTAGAAATATAAAATAGCCGATTAACTAAAAGTAATGTTTAACTGTCCATGTTCCTGTTGGAAATATTGCATCCCATCTGCACATCACAATGTTGCAATTAGTTAATTCAAGGGAATTTTGACCACAGCTGGCCTTCCGATCTCTAGAACCTACAATGTGGTTTTCTGTAATTTCTTCCTTTAGTGCCTCCCTTTGTCATTCCCTGCCCCCCACCTACCCTCTCTCTCTCTCTCTCTCTCTCTCTCTCTCTCTCTCTCTCTGACTTCCATTGCTTGGAGCACTTCTGTTTCCTCTCTTGCTCCTGCCTGTGTATGGAACACAAAACAGATTGAACAGACTCTTTTTGAAATTCTAAACTTTACCTACATTTTATGTGCAAGAATATTGTGAATACCCTTTCTTCCATAAAGAAGGGTGAAATCTCCTTCTATTATTGTAAGTTAGCTTGTGTGCATGTGGGACTGGTAAATGCTCATACTGCTTTGTGTTTCTGATTTTCTCTGCTAACTGCCTTTCTAACAGGAGGCATCATTACTAAATAATCCCATCAATTACTTTTGCAACCACATACAAATGCCATAATTCAGCACGGACACTCTTCCCCATTAATGTACCCTAATTATTATTATTATTATTATTATTATTATTATTTTTAACCCGCCTCTCCCTCCGGATCGAGGCGGGGAACAACAACAATATAAAACACAAAAATCACAACAGTTAAAATTAAAAAAAAAAAAACAAGAAAAAATACATCATTAAAAACATCTTAAAATTCATCTGGAGAGGCCTGCCACACAGAGACCAGGCAAGCAATGGCTGCAGTTTCCAATGTCCATCTGCATCCATGACAGGCCAGGAATACACACCAAACAGACTTCAAAGATTCGTATCTGCAGTCACATATACACAACCCGTTCCTGTGCACAAGGAACTCTGGACCAAAATGTTTTTCATTAGTGTGCCTAATGGAAATAATGCCATTTTCTCTGTTTTGAGATTACTGATTTGTCTTGTGGCTTCTGCAGGAGAGTTGTATAGCTGCTTTGAAGATCACAAGCACTATCAGCATACTAAGAGCCTATCTACACTCTAGCTTTGTAATGTTTCATAAGGGTTATGAAAATTCTTTGGGCCACATGACGCACTCCCTTGAACGATGTATACCCGAGGTTTTTTAAAACTCATTTCAGCTATATAGAATGGTTTTTACTTTTAATAAATTGCTTTAAGTAAAATAATGTGTCCTTCTTTACCATTTGTGATTCGTGGGGGCAGTGCTTCATTTACCGGCGCTCAAATGCTTAGCTGTTAATTGGTGGGGAAGAAAGAGGGGCTAAGGAGGAAGTATACAGCACCCACAATGCTTAGCCCTAAACTCATTGCAAAAATGAAATAGAAAGAGACAGACAGAACAGTGTGAGACCACAGACACTGCTTTGAAGACTGAAGACTCTTTCTCCTGTAACGTGAGTACTTCTTAATGTGGCCTAAGACATTTTAGAATGCACTTATTTGGAACATTTTAAAATACCATTTAAAATGTTCCAAGGTACAGTGTAGATAGGCTCCAAGTGTTATTACTACATACTAGTTGGCTTCTTCTGAGACCATGTGATGTGCAAGCAATTGTGGGACATCAACGTCTACCCCTGCATGATTCCCACTAAATATCAACAACATGTACCTCTGCAAGACAAATGAGGATTAGAGAGATTTCTTCACACATACGCCATTTGGCATCTTGATATCCATATTCATACAATGTTGAATAACATATGGGGCAACAAGTTGAATATGGGAACTCAGCACTGTTCTGCTTCACATCTGGACATGGTTTTCATCATTTTTCCACAGATCCAAGGTCTATACATGATCCAGAGCCAGTCAGCCTTGATTTTGTTTGTAATATTTTTCCAGTGACAGAATAGTTAGTTCATAGAAAACATCATTGGGCAAAATTGTTTACTGTCAAATTCCATGTGTATTTTACAGATAATTTCCCCCTGTGCTTTACTTGCTATGTCATGCTGTCCTTGGGAAAATCATCTAGGACTAGAGTCACATTTTAGTTTAAGTGCCAAGCCAGCTGAGTTTTATTAATCAGTCACTGTCAAATATATGCACACATGGTCATCGTGAGGACTGTCCCCTATTCCATAAAATGAATTCTGCATCCTATGTGGGTTGGTTGGATCACATGATAATTAGGGTCAGACTATGGATAGTATCCAATGTTATTCCTATGTAGACTAGACCCATTGAAATGAATGGGACTTAAGTTAGTCACAACTACCTTAAGTCCCATTCATTTCAATGGGTCTACTCCATGTAGGACTATACGTCCATCCAGCCTGGTGTTGGGCCTGTTCAGAAGACACCTTAAACTCTGCTGGTTAAGGTTTTTGGTTAAGCAGCAGTGATGCGTTTTGCTAAACCCTGCTCACTCACTAACCACAGTTGGACCTAACCATGGCTTAAAGTGTTGTGTGTGGCAGCACAGCTTGTGGTTAGTGCTAACCCCAGAGAACCACAGTTCTGCTAACCACAGAGCCTGAAGTGTTGTCTGAACAGGCCCATTGTCTACTTGAGTGACAGCAGCTCTACAGGGTCTCAGTCAGAGATCTTTCTCACCCCTTTAACTGGAGACACCAGGAGATGCATGTAAACCATGTGTGTAATCACAGAGCTAAAGTCACTACCCACGTATGGCCCCAGCGATCCATTCCATAATTGTCCGCTAGGGATGCACCTAGTGTTCGCAAACAGAAGGCATTATGCAAAATTTTCTCTTCTCTCTCTCTCTTCCCTTTTATGGATTTTCTGAGGTAAAGAAAAAGATGGAAGACATGATGAGAAAATATGGGAGGATCATGAGTAGAAGACAATGACATCTGGACCTCATGTTGACCTCTGTGGAATGACCAGGGCAATGGCATCATAAAAGTCTTGTTCGGAAGCACCCTGATTATCATGCACATCAGACTTTTAAACAGAGATGGTTATGCAGAAGCCAGCTGCACTGATTTTGATAAAAAAAATATTTCAGATTGGTATGTTAAGGAGTTATGTGCTTGATATAATTTTGGTTTAGCATAAGGAACAGGAGATGGATAGCCAACATCCTGAATAACTGCAATAATTTTATTCCCCTTCTGAAATTACATTTATCTGCATGAAACTAATTGTTTTACAAATAAGGAGAAATTTCACTCAAAAAAACTGAAGAAGAAGCATCAGGACCCAGTCAAGTCAAGGTGCTGTCATCAGTTAGACTACAGATTCCAAATAAAACCTAAGGAAAGACATAGAGGATGGAAGCCAAACGGTCAGAGAAGTACCAAAAGCTAAGCAAGATGCCCGAAGTGAAGCCAGGAGGTTTGGTAGAGACAAAACAAGACTACCAGTTCAGCAAGAGACAGGAATTCAGTATGGTTGGACCTTCTTAGCTGTGTTATTGTTCAATAACAGTGAGAGCCTGGCTCAACCAGAACAAGCAAGCATTATAGGGGTGTGCACGGACCCCCCGGATCGGATCGGGACCCGGATCGGGACCTCCAATTTTGTCCCGGACCGGTTCGGACAAAATCGGAGGCCCCCCGGACCGGATCGAGTCCGATCCCGACCCAAAAATCGTACATTTTTGGATCGGCCGCCATTTTTTTCCCCATAGACTTGCATTGCAATGCAAGTCTATGAGGAAAAAATGGCGGCGGGTGGGTAAGGGGGGGCCTAACTCCCTCCCCCCCCCGGGGCCGTCCGCTGTGGACGGCCCCGGCAGGTAAACCCCCTCCCCCGCGCTCCCTACCCCCCCTGGGGCCGCCTGCTTCCATCCGCTGGCGCCCACGGGCGCCAGCGGATAGAAGCGGACGGCTCCGGGGGGGGGTAAGCCCCCTTCCCCGCCACTTACCTTCTCGGCACGTCCGGCGCCGGCGGCTACTACCAGCGGGCTCCGCGGCCTACTCTCGAGTAGCGCGCCGGGTGATGACATCACCCGGCGCGCCACCCTGGAGCAGGCCGCGGAGCCTGCTGGTAGTAGTAGGCACCGGCGCCGGACGGGAGCCGCCGGGCCGGGCAGGTAAGGGCCCCCCTCCCCCCTCCCCCCTCCGCGCGCCCCCTCCTCCCCTCCACGCACCCCCTCCTTACCTTTCCGGCCCGGCGGCTCCCGTCCGGCGCCGGCGCCTACTACTTCCAGCAGGCTCCGCGGCCTGCTCTAGAGTAGCGCGCCGGGTGATGACATCACCCGGCGCGCCATCCTAGAGCAGGCCGCGGAGCCTGCTGGGAGTAGTAGGCGCCGGCGCCGGACGGGAGCCGCCGGGCCGGAAAGGTAAGGGCCCCCCTCCCCCCTCCGCGCGCCCCCTCCTCCCCTCCACGCACCCCCTCCTTACCTTTCCGGCCCGGCGGCTCCCGTCCGGCGCCGGCGCCTACTACTTCTAGCAGGCTCCGCGGCCTGCTCTAGAGTAGCGCGCCGGGTGATGACATCACCCGGCGCGCCATCCTAGAGCAGGCCGCGGAGCCTGCTGGGAATAGTAGGCGCCGGCGCCGGACGGGAGCCGCCGGGCCGGAAAGGTAAGGGCCCCCCTCCCCCCTCCGCGCGCCCCCTCCTCCCCTCCACGCACCCCCTCCTTACCTTTCCGGCCCGGCGGCTCCCGTCCGGCGCCGGCGCCTACTACTTCCAGCAGGCTCCGCGGCCTGCTCTAGAGTAGCGCGCCGGGTGATGACATCACCCGGCGCGCCATCCTAGAGCAGGCCGCGGAGCCTGCTGGGAATAGTAGGCGCCGGCGCCGGACGGGAGCCGCCGGGCCGGAAAGGTAAGGGCCCCCCTCCCCCCTCCGCGCGCCCCCTCCTCCCCTCCACGCACCCCCTCCTTACCTTCCCGGCCCGGTGGCTCCCGTCCGGCGCCGGCGCCTACTACTACCAGCAGGCTCCGCGGCCTGCTCTAGAGTAGCGCGCCGGGTGATGACATCACCCGGCGCGCCACCCTAGAGCAGGCCGCGGAGCCTGCTAGTAGTAGTAGGCGCCGGCGCCGGACGGGAGCCACCGGGCCGAGAAGGTAAGTGCCCCCCTCCTCCCCCCCCCCGCTGTCCACTTTCATCGGCGGGCGCCCGCTGGCGCCCGCCAATGGAAGCGGCGGTGGGCGCCAGTGGGCGCCCGCCGATCCGCCGATCCGCCGAACCGGTTCGGAGCTTTTTCGGACCGGTTCGGATTGGATCGGCCGATCCAGCTGCGGGATCGGAAATCGGATAATTTATCCGATTTCCCACTGGACCGGACTCGGATCGTGGATCGGGTCCGATCCAGTGCACATCCCTAAAGCATTAGCCACAAACAAAACACAGAGAAGCAGAATGAAAACAGTGGGTATTGTGACAAGTTTTGAACCTTGATTAGGTAGACTCTATTCAAACCTATAATTCCACTGGTGTTCTTTACCAATTTTGATTTTCAGGATAAAAATTCCCTACTCCTGATAACGTTTGTATTTTTTCAGTTGTTCAGTGCCATTGGTCCCCCAGTCTATTTCTGTTTGACACCTATTTGCCCCTTGTTTATTTACTTTTAAAATAATGGTGTTTAAAATTTATAAACTGCCCTTCATCTACTAGGAATCCAAGTCCAGTATACATAATCTTTTAAAATGAAATGATTTTTGAAATGTTCAAATTCTAAACTGTTAAAATGCCTAGGCACAAAGGAATGTTTTAATTTGGCACTGTAAAGAAAACTACTGGTGCTAATTGTACCTCCTTTGGGAGGGACTCGTTTAGATCTTCTTTCTCCTTGACAGTGATCTCAGTCAATAAGGCACCATGTAATGATCATGATGATGTCACTCACAATGCCATGCAGCCAAACAGATTTGGCTAAAAGCTAATGTCACTTAGGGCAAATAGAGCTGATTTAGAGTGAAAGAAAACAAAGGCCCTTTCTACACCACAGGGCCTTCCGGGATGCAGGGGGAGGATCCCAGGATTTACTGTGTCCAGGATTGTCCCTCAGTGTCTAGACAGCTGCATGATGTCCTGGAAGGGAAGAGGGATGTCGCAGCCACCATTTTATTTATTTAAGAAGAGGGGCCGGTCATGCAATTGTGATCCAGCACAAAAGTGAGGTTTAAAAAAAAACAAAAAACCTGCCCCACTCCCACCCATCCCCACCATTGCAGGGATGCCAAAATTGTTTTCCCCTATCCCCCATGGGCACGGAGCCTCCCCATACAGTTTCATGCCCATTCCGAAAGCGGTGCTACTCGTGAGGAGGCAGGAGCAGCAGCCACACCTCCCGCAATCCTCAGGATGGTCCCAGGACCACAGGGAAAATCAGGATTACTGGGGAACCAGTTATCCTGGAAAAATGGAGGGTTTGTCCCTGCCTGCCCCCAGGATCCCCTGTGCATCATTTGGATGCACAGGTATGACCCCGGGGGGGAAATATGGTGTAGACAAGGCCAAAGTCTGTTCAAGCAGGACAATAACTGAGCAGACAAGCATTTCATCCATTTCAAAGCAATCCCTCCAAAATAGTCCAACCTCATGCAAGTATCTGTTTAGCGCAACCCTGTTCAAATCCACACTCTTTGGTTATAAAGGTCATTTGATAGATAACAGAGTTGTGTGGATAAAGTTAAATAAATCATGAATGTCATCTGGAACTCCTTTGAGAAACCACACAATACAAATGTGACAAATACTTCAATAAAAGAGCTGTTTATAGCCAATGCATGTTATTTTCATATCCTCATCCTGAAATGGGCTATTAAAAAGGAAACTATGAAAAGTTTCTATTCTATCAAGACTTTTTATATCTTTCTTGTTTTCAGAAATAAATACAGTATTAAACTCTATTGGATGTTCATTTTTATTATCATCATTGTTTCTTATATTTTGCAGATTTTTAGATGATTGCATCTGATAGATTTTCAGAGTTGCAGAAATGTTTAGCTGGCCTATTTTGTACTTAAAATTGTTAACTGAGAATTGAATAGGCTTAAATGTAATAGTGAAGGTTTATGACACAATCCTAAAACCTCCATCACACCTAATTTCCCCCCCTGGTTTGCCTCCACGTTTTTTTACCAGTGCGTCAAGCTTATGATCCCTTTCACCTGAATAGTTGCTGGTTAGCTCTTCCACTCCACTCCACCCCTCCCCTTCTCTTCTCTTTCTCCCTCCAGTCAGGTCCTGTCAGATAAGTACTTCAACCAGACCGCCTTCTGCCAGGCAAAAATGGAACGACTCTTTAGACTGGCGCTTTGGGGGCATCGAGGGAGTACAATCCCGTCTCTGCAGAGATTCAGACATTGTGTGATTTTAAAAAAGGCTTTGGAGCCTGGGATGCAAAGTTTGGGTTTTAGATTGAGGCTTGTTGCTGGCTGCTGAGAGAGATTGCTTTTCCCTGCCAGGACCTGATGGAATCCATTCAAGCCCCCAGTTCCTTTAAAACTACACTGAGGGTTAGAGTATATTAAATGCACATAATAATAATAATAATAATAATAATAATAATAATAATAATAATATATTTATTTCTTACCCGCCTCTCCCTCTGGATCGAGGCAGGGAACAACATCAAATATAAAATACATAAAACTGATTAAAAGCACATAAAACTAATACATTATTAAAATACCAATAAAACAGCAATAAAACACTTAAAATTCAACTGGGTAGGCCTGCCGGAAGAGATCGGTCTTTATGGCTTTCTTAAAATCAAAGAGACTGTTAAGTTGATGAATCTCCTCCAGCAGGCCATTTCACAGTCTGGGAGCGGCAGAAGAAAAGGTCCTCTGGGTAACAGTTGTCACCCTAGTTTTGGCTGACTGTAACAATTTTTTCCCAGAGGTCCTGAGTGTGCAGGGTGGATTGTATGGGAGAAGGCGTTCCCGCAGGAAACCTGGACCCAAACCATGTAGGGGTTTAAAGGTGATGACCAACACTTTGTACTTCGCCCAGAAAATAATTGGCAGCCAGTGAAGTGATTTTAAAGCTGATGTGATATGGTCACCCCTAGGTGTACTGGTGACCAACCTGGCTGCCATATTTTGAACTAGTTGAAGTTTCCGGACTAGGCACAGAGGTAGCCCTACGTACAGCGCATTGTAAAAGTCGAGCCTCGAAGTTACCAGCGTGTGCACTACTGTCTTTGATATTCCAACTCTAGGAAGGGGCGCAGCTGGCATACTTAGGGAAAATAATCCAGACTTTTAGCATTCTAGGAAAGGATAGGGAAGAGGAAGGGTGTCATCAGGAAAGGCACGGCATCATGTGAGTACTGTGCTGCAAATCTGTACACCAGGCATGGCAAGAGTGCACTAAATCACTGGTATGATGAAGCTTTAAGAGTGAAGCCATCTCTGGAGCCATAGGATACTTCAGACGTCCTCTCTTAACTGGTGGCTGAAAGCTCCCCCATCATGACTGCCCCACCAGTGGTGTCCTATGGGCAGTAAGTGCAAAAGGGCAGCACTCTGATCCTGTGCCAGGCATGCCCCTGGAATGGGAGGGGGGACTATACCAGCTCTGGTGCTGACATAGTTATTTTCCCTCCCATTGGAACTAAAAGGGATAGATAAAAAAAACCAGTGAGGAAAAAAGGGGGAAGGTAAAAACTGCTACACCCCCCCACCCCCCACCACACTCTGCTCTAGCCGGCACAAGCCTGCTGGGGCTTAGAATGTGGTGGTTCCTCCACCATGGACTTCCCCACCCTCCTGATCTTCATAGGCTTGCTCTGCCCAGA
This sequence comes from Anniella stebbinsi, assembly GCA_029215795.1. Taxonomy (NCBI): domain Eukaryota; kingdom Metazoa; phylum Chordata; class Lepidosauria; order Squamata; family Anniellidae; genus Anniella; species Anniella stebbinsi. The sequence goes on along the minus strand of JARDYH010000003.1, from coordinate 159,908,143 downwards.
CATTTGCAGGTCCTGCCATTCCAAATACTGTTGAAAGGGAGCTGCACTGTCATTGTTGTTTTTACCCTCTCTAAACACAGTTCCTTGTGTTTTATTTGTGGAACGTACTGGGGTTCTCAGTCATGCTAGCCTTCTCCTGAAGAACTAGGACTACACAAACAAAAGCTAGATTATTATCATTATTTTAATGGCCTTCCACTTTTTAAAAAAAATCTCTGCCACAAGTTTTTTGAATGGTAAGAGACTGCCTGTTGCCATCCCCTTTCCTTTCTAAGGAGACATTCTCCCAACTTTTGGAACAACCACTATTTTGCTGCTACATATTCTGGGAATGGTGAGGCATTTCACATCAGGCATATTTTTAATTTTGCAGTGAGAAGAACACCATTCAGGATCGAAATGCCTCGGTGTCCCATTCAGAATGAGATACATGGCAAAGAGACATCATCAGAAGTCAGAGACTGTTTAAGGGAGCTGTTAGTATTTACAAATGTGCATGCAAAATCAATTCCCTTGGGAATGTCTCAGACTGTGACCTTGACCTGACCCTTTCTGCTCCAAAGTATAAGATGATGACACATTAGGAATGGAGCTGGAGAGAGTGCTTGTCTGGAAATTCAAAGACTGGAAAAATGAGCTCACAAGGGCCTGCTCAAAAGTTCCCAGCAAAATCCGGCTATCATCCAGCAGACAAAAATTCTGCTGCCATCAATAGTGCAACACCTCAAGGAACTGATTTAGAAGGCATGTGATAAATCTAAAGAATAAATAATCGGAAGCGCTGTGATTTGGTCCAGTGGTAATGATGCCACTTGTTAAACAACAACCTTAAAGTGAAAGAGTGGCCTTACGCTTGCAAAAAAATAAATAAAACAAAGGCAATGGAAGAAGAAGGATTTCTCCGCCCCCCCCCCCTTGGAATCAGATAGGCTATACAGAGAAATCCTATAATGGAAAACATTGTGCTGAGGTGAAACCAATGGTTCTTAATTTCAGAAAGGCTATGGAAAGGAAATTAATCCACTTGATGCACTTCATTGGTTGGGATGGTGGAGTGGGAGGAAGTCCAAAAAAGACCTTTTTGCAGCCCAGGGTTTTTTTTACTTCTTATTCCTGAAAGTAAGTGCTTAGGGTGAAATGCACCACTGCTGTGCCAGTGCTCATGACCCGCAAGGGCAAACTTTTCGGACTACGATGCAAGCCCTGTCAGCCAAACGTATGCTTCCCCAGTGTCCCATTTTGAAACATTTATCATCATTTTCCGTTTGTTGCTTGAAACTGGAATCTGAAAAGCTGCCATAAAAATTGGCCCAAAATGTGTTTCCAATTGTTTGAACAAAAATTATCTCTTTCCAAAAAAACTGGTTGCATTTTAGTATATTTTGCCCATGATAATTCTGTGCATGTATAATTGTGATAAGCCGCAGTGTGCTGCAGATGTTCACGTGAGGCCCTTCTGATAGGTGTGGGATTTCTACAGTTTGAAAACTTAAAAGCAACAGAAATATTACACCAACACTCAAATTGGCATGGTTAAACAGTTCACACACGCTCCCTTCCTAGGAACTGAATCTCAACCACATATAGGGGACAGTCATCACTGGTAGAGCACCTGCTTTACTTGCAAAACTTCAGTTTCGGTCCCTGGTATCTCCAGGCAGGGTGAGGGAAGAATCCTGCCTGAAACCCTGGAGAGCCATTGCTGCTAGTCAGTGTCGACAATAATTGGTTAGATGGATCAATGGCTTGTCTTGGTATGCAGCAGCTTCCTATGTATGTAACCTCTTTGCCAAACAGGAAAATAGGGTGTTACTTCAGCATGCCAGCATGCACTTCTATACCCAAAGCTTCTAAGTCAGCAACCCCTCTCCCATGAAGTTTCAGATTGCAAGCGCTCCCTCCTCTCATCTCCAGTGTATTGGACATTCAATATTACTTCAAGGAAACACACTTCTTGTGGGAAAGGAAGCTGACCCGAGCACAATTTTTTCACTTGGGTCTTCACCTTGGTCTTCATCTTTGAATCTAGTCTTCAATCCAGTCCTCATTTTGATCTTCAGTCTTCATTTGTTAACTAGCTTTTGGGCCTGAAAGCTTTAGGATCCTGTCCTTTAGGAAAAGCCTAATTTCAGTAAAGGATAGTATAGGATATGTAGTACTTTACTGTTTTTGCCTGTAATATTGCTTCAAAAGGTTTCTCTGTTGTTTAAAGGTTTTCTCTGATTGCTTTGGGTATCTTGCTTTCCTCTGATATTGGTACACCTTTTTTTACTCCACTCCCCCTTCCTTGTTAATAAATTTCACACCTATTTCAAACTCTGTGTGTGTGTGTGTGTGTGTGTGTGTGTGTTCTACTTAAGCCTCAGTACTGAATTCAAAACCTGTTTTGGTCTTACTACTTTTAGAATTTTGGGCTTGGGATGCGAAATAGAGGGTGTCAACTGGAACCCTTATTTCTGTGCCCCCCAATAGTGTCCAGAAAGGTCTGAGTATCCCCTTACTCATTCTGAGTTTGAGTGTTAAGGGTGGTGGCAGTCTACCAGATGATTTGCTTGCCCACTGTCCACACAGCATTTTGGGATAACCCCTCTTAACCCTCCTACTCACTCCCTTCCCATACCAGAGTATTGTATCATAGAGCTCTTACTGCCAGTAACTAAGAGCATCATCACACAGGGGGCAATGGCGATTGTTTACCATTGCTTCTCCACCCACGCGTTTACTCTTCATTACTTCCTCTTTTGAAAGAGGAAGTAAACAACATGCACATGGCCCATTCAGTGGGCTGGTTTATTCCCACTGCTTCTCAAGCACACAGCAGGAGATAGTGGCAACTTTCGTCTTTAAAAGTAAGTCAGACTTACTGGGGTGTTTTTTGTTGCGCGAAGGCTAGAAGGGTGGGAGGCGTGTGGGAGATGGACAACATCATGAGAGGGACCCGAGAAAATCCATGGATGCCCAACAACGAGTGTGCAATAAAACGCTCGTCTGATGGAGTTCTAAGTCTTAGGAGAGTCATTTCACCCTTTTCAAATGGGGAAACCTTGCACAAAAGCTGGAAAACCATCAAACAAACAGTAGTTGTGGGAAAGGGGTAGGAAGGGGGCGTGGTCATCTGGAAAACTCTGGAGGACCAGATCTGGCCCACAGCCCTGAGGTTTCCCACCCCTAGACTACCAGTTGCTTTGTGTCTGATCCTGCCCACTGCCTCAAATAGTTGGGAAGGACCAGGGAAGCAACTTTTTACCACAACCCAAAAATGTGCTCTTGGCAATCTATATGATTGAATTAGAATAGAAATTTTAGGTTCTATAGACGAAAAAAAACCCTGTTTTTCTTAACCTACAAGCACTGGGTAACAGAGAAACCAATTATTCTTCTGAGTTATTACAAGCACTTTATTTCAAACTACCTTTAACTCAGCCACCCCTCATTCTGATCTTTATGTGATTAATTGCTGAGTTCTGTTTTCAGTTTCTCACCAGCTGAATAAACACGCACACACACTCAATCTTTTGTACCTTTTTCACCCAAACTATACTTAGTAGTTGGTAGGTATACAGTTTGACATCTCCAAAGAAAAATGCTACAGTCCTGTTAAGCTAGGCTGATGTAACAAAAATGATACCAATGCACAGAGTTAGGTCAGCAAAGACACAGTGAGGAGTTATGTTTAAGAAACACAAGAGATTCTTTAACTCTAGGCCCCTTCTATAAAGGGAACCTCATATGATGGTGACTAATACCACCGCAGTGTAGTAGTTCCCATATACAGAAATGTGCATGTTGCCAGGAAGTTTCAAATGTGAAATAAATGCTGCACTCTGCCTGATTTCCTGTTTGCAGTTATGCCAGTTTTTTACAAGGGTGGGATATGAAATGGCATAATTGACTTGGCTTTACTCATTAGGCAAGACTTGTTGTGGGCAAACTGTAACTTATATTTGTATCTGACATTACAGAAAATATTTAGAAGGGCGAAAGTTTCCTGGGTTGTGGAGGTACTCTGCATGTGTACATCAGAAGTCCATAAGCCATCCCCTTCCATGTTGATGTCAAATGTGTAGCACACCAAGAGGCATGGCCAGTAGGCATCAAAGGGGCATGGCTTGTGGATGCAATCATGACACACACACACACACACACACACACACAACATGTGTTCCTTAAATATGTGAGTCTGAGGGTATTTATCTGGACTAGTGTTACTGCACATCAGGTCCAGTAGATGTGTGGTAGAATCTGTGGTGAAATGTTACCTTTAGAGGCTCCTGTTCAACCCTTTGTAAACAGGGTTTACAACTCCATCTCTCTCTGAACCTGTCTCCAATTACATGGCATTAGAAACCAAGACCAGAAGCATCATATTGTCAAACTGTTACCTGTGCTAAGGCCAGGAACGTCATCATTAATTCTTTGCCAGGCATAATCAGAAGAAAAAGTTATCGTTTAAACTTGGTTTTTAATGTTTTAATTAATTACATATTTGTTTAAGAACTTTGTCCAGAATATCAACTTTTGTCTTTTCTCCCATATATATATGTGTGTGTGTGTGTGTGTGTGTGTGTGTGTAATTCCTGCCAAGAAGATTTCACAAGAAATTATAATTAACTAATATGAAATGATTCCATTCATTTAGCAGAGGTGAAGCATTATTTTCCACATAAAAATGTTACATCTATAGAAAAAGCATATGGAAAAATCAGGAACTATTAATTAACACAATCTCCAGAATAAATCTTAAGAGGGGGTTCCCCCCCCCCAGGTGCTGGTTTTAACCTATAAAGCCTTATACAGCTCATGACTGTAATACCTGAAGGAGTCCCTCTCCTGATATGAACTTACCAGGCCACTACAGTCTAAAGCCATTGTCTAAGTGGCAATAAGGATGCCATCATCCTTGAATTATGGCAACAAAGGAGAGGGCCTTCTCAGTGGTAGCACCCCCTCCAATTATGCTCCACTTGGCACTGCTATGTCTGGCCTTGGATCCAGGAATCCAAACTATCCTACAGCCCCCAGACTCTGGGGCCATAGGATTACTCCCTTGGTTGCTTTTACATTTTGTATGTTAAAGATTTTATATCGTGTTTTTATTACTTTGTAATTGTGGAATCGGAGCGCAGCAAATAACGAGACGACACAATAAATTGGGTTTAAAATGGGCCACACTTTATTGATGAATTCACAGAAGGGGAAACTAGCGGGCATCCTCAATACTTGATGGCCCAAGCCATCCTAAGGGTAGGGCGAGTCAAATCGAGGCCAGTGTATGGCGTGCAGGTCACGCCACCCCCTGGCCCCCCCTTTTGGGTAGGGAGGCTTTCCGTGTCGCCCCCAGCCCGTGCCACAAGACTTCCGAGCGGGTGAGGAAGGTCCGCCCCAAAGGTAACCCTTATCTCACCACCAGGGCCTCGAGACCACTCAGGTGCTGAGCCTCAGGCATTACCAGTCACCGCTCGGTGCCTGTGAATGCTCACCTATCCCTTGCCAGGTGAAGATGCCCGCGCCTAACCGCCAAAATGTGACCAAATTAACTCAACCAATCAACCTATTTAGTACTCCCTTGCTGTCTCACAGTATGAAGTAGGCGAAAAAACTCACATCCTCAAAGACGGCTTATGAGCAAAAAATTCCTACTTGGCTTCCTAAGGACAACCGGAGTTTCATTCCCATACTGCCAACAGGGAAGGGAGGGAGGGAGCCGCGCAACCAAGACGAAGGAGGGGAGGAGTTCCAGCCTTATATAGGCTCCCCCTCCTCCTCCCCTCCTTTTGGCACCACTTTCTGGAGGCCGCCAATGGCGCGCCTCCACGCCTCGTCCCGCTGCGCCCGCCGCAACTGCCCCACCACCCCCAAGCTGTGCTGGGAGTGGGGTAGGGCCCTTGTGGTTTGTAATTTGTGTTGGCCACACAAAGAGCTTCAGCAATTGGGTGGTATGACAATAAGAATAGTAATAATGTGATTAATGTGTCTGAGCAGTAAAAAAAAAAATCTGTGATTCCACTCTGTTTAATGATCAGCTCTCTAAGGCTGCAACTATACCAACTTACCTGCAAACAAGCCTCACTGAAGAACACAATGGGATACATTCTCAAGCAGACTTATATGTGATTGCATTGTAAGCCCCTTTGAGAAGATTAGTTGTAGTTAACTGAAGTCCTATTGCTTTAAAAAAAAACAAAGTTACCATTAAATACAATTGGAATACATTTGCTTATTTTGCACTGCCACTGCAAATGACACCAGTATCAACTGTACTGGCATCCTGGCACCATTTTGCATCTGCAACAATACCCTGTACTGGCATCATGCTAAGGCATATGCATGTGTGTTTTGGAGGGGGAGAAAATGCAGCTACCACACACAAAAATAATTGAAAAGAAAATTGAGAAAATTCTCAAGAACTTCTCAGAAAAAATATCTTCTGAGAAATTTTGGCTCAGCTCTAGTTGCCATTCTTTAGGGCTCAGCATCTTTCCTAGGGTCTTCCAAAGGTTAAAATTTCCGAGCGGCGGTTGTGGATTTAGCTAATACAAGTACTGATAACGCCATTCCTTTCCTGCAAGCCCTGTAGAGGACATACAGCTCGAGGGAAGAGGTGGAGCTAGTGCTGTGCCAACATCTGATCTCCAAGTTCCTGAAACTTTTCTTCCCCCATGAAAGAAGCCTCCAGGTTTTTTGCCTCGTTTTCAGGGCATTTTATAATTCATTTTGAAATTCAGTTGGTGGTGTTTTTAATCTTACCTAATCACTGTGAGGTGGCTGAGGGTGGCTTTCTATTACACTTCTTTCTATTACACATCCCTAAACATCTATTACACATCCCTAAACATGCTCGGTCACTCCCAGGCTGCCTGCACTTCCTGAACTGAAAAATCCCAGTGGGAAGAATTACCTCATGATGTCCTCCTCCAGGAGCAAAATATAGTGAGCCAAGGTCTAGAACGACACTACTGCTTTACAGTGGTATTGAAGTGCACTGATAACTGTTGGGACACAATCCTCATTCCATATACCGCTTCCATAGTGTTATATCCTGCTTTTTATTCCATATTCGTAATGATTTGACACAAGGTGTATATCAGAGTAAGGAGGCTCAAGGCTGCCAGAGAGATGATTGTACAATGAAAGATAGGACACTTGCACACATACTCCTCAGCTACCTTATAAGCAAGGTAAGCACAAGACCCCTGAACTAAACCCCTGAGAAGTTCTCTGAAATTTCTTCTCCTTTGAATTTCTTTTCAAAAGCAATTTATTTTCTATCGAATTGAATGACAATGGTCAAAAATATTTTCAACACTAATTTATACCACTTTAGTAAAGACCAGACCATAGTGTTGCTGTAGTTCATGGGTAGGCAATCCAGTACCCTCCTGATATTTTGGACTACAACTCCTATAAGCCCCAGATAGCATAATCGATGGTCAGAGGTTATGGAAATTGTAGTGTAGCACATGTGGAGGGCACCAGGCTGTTCATAAGCCACAGCCTAGCCTAATCACTCATTTTTAGCAAAGTGATAAGACTGCACTGTCAGTATTAAGCAAGACTAGAAGGAACATGGGACAATTCTGACTGAAAAGAGCCTCATTTTAGTTCCATGTGGGAACTTCATTACCAGACCACGTTAATCTCCAATGAACGGGCTGCTATTAATCTTTTAGCGAGATACCATATTCTGGTTCAAAGGTTCGTTTTCATTGAAATCTCTTAATTAAATCATAATAACAGGGGCTCAAAAACAGGTACAAACAGGTTTTATTCATTACAAAGCCATGGATTAAAAGTATACATAACGTCACTGCCCTTGTTGTCATGTTATATGTGCGTCGTACTCATCTTGTAATTTTATTCATTATTCTATCATAAAGAACAAGGGACCAAAAAAACTGATCTTGTTCTTGGATGTTGACTCCAGGAAGAGAATAATTTATCTTCAAAATAGCCTTTGTAAGTCAGTAAGGTTCCAAAGAGGTGGGGGTGGGAAACACAGAATCAGAGTGTTTTAAAAACTAAATTAAATCCATTCTTAATCGTCTATGGTCTTAGTTTACTAAAAGTTCCCTACCAGTGATTTTCTGCAGTGACCTAGGAAAAAGTAATTAACAAAACAAGTTGAATCTTGTTGTATAATCCTCTCTTCAAAATAGCATTTGTACATGTTTCAATAGGGATCAGCAATTGATTAAAAATATGTACCTGACTGAATGTTGAGAGCCGTTGGAACAGAGCCTGCTGTTTAATGGGGGGTTATTAACTGTCTTTTTTCTTTTCTTTTAACAAGCACGGCATTATTCTTTGCAGTAACAGCCTCGCTGTCTGTCTGCTCATCACTGTTTTAATGAGCTTCAGTAGAACTTGGTGGAATTTTTTTAAAAGAAGAAGAAGAGGCAGTTCCTCAATTACATCTGCCTCCATGTATCTCTTCTGAAGAAAGATTATTTTAAGTCTGTGTGAAACCACTTCAAGGTTATCTAAAATGCACATTCTATGAATTATTTTCAGGATAACTCTCTTTCCATGCATCAAGACCAGAAGTACTGCTAGCCCAATTCCATTATCCCACCATCATTTTCTACTTCCACATAATTTGGTACTGTAAGAAGAGGCACAGGTGGCTTCAGTGTTATGGAGTATCTTTTATCAGCCTAGGCCAATATGCCAACTGTGACCCTATCTGGACAGAGATTGCCTGGGTGCAGTTATCCACACCACCAGAAACCTCTCATTTGAATTACTGGAATGTGTTATACCTTGGGCTGCCTTTGATAATGATTTGGAAATGACGGCTGGGCCATAACAGCCCAGTGAGATTGTTAACAAGGACCAGTCGATATAATCAGTGCTTTATGATCCATGGTTGCTACCAGTCTGTTTTCCCATTCCATTCAAGGTGCTGGTATCAACCTTTAAAAGCCCTAAATGTCTTGGAGCCAGGTTACTTGAAGGTTTATCTACTCCCATATATACCTGCTCAAACCCAAAGATCACTTTCAGAGGCTGCTTTCTGGGTGCCCCCACCAAATGATGTGAGGTGGGAGGCTATTAAGAAATGGGCCCTTTCAGTGATGGCGCTGGTTGTGAAATGCTCTCTTCAGAGAGGTTTGCCTGATGCCTATGTTGTGGTCTTTTCAGCTCCAGGAAAGACCTTTTCTTTTTCTTTTCTCAGGCTCTTCAGCCTTTAAAACATGTTTTAGATCTTGGGCACTACCGTTATTGGCTTGGGGTTTTAAACCATTTTACCTTGTTTTTAATTTCATGTTCATTTTGTATTTAAAAAATCTAATATTTTATGGCTTTAAATGTTCTATACACTGCCCTGAGAATCTGCTGTTAATGAGCAGTATTAAAATGCTGTGAAAGACGAAAGAAAGAAAGAAAGAAAGAAAGAAAGAAAGAAAGAAAGAAAGAAAGAAATACAAGGACATGCTGGACCAGACCAAAGGACCATTTAGTCAAACATTCTGTTCCCACAGTGGCCAACCAAATGATCTTTCCTACTGCTACTGTCTAACTTCCCTACTATTGTCTAGAGATGGGGAAATACAACCTCTAGTACCAGTGACAAAACTGCAGCCCTTGAGGGCTTTTCTATAATTTCTGATGGTGTAGTTTAGATATTTGCCCTTGCTAGGGCTGCAGGGATAAAACCTGAGTTTGTCAAACCTGATTTTCAAGCCATATGAAATTATTTTGGATCTGTCCAATGGCCTAGCTACACATGGATCATTCTGCACTTCAGTGTTGGAACCCTAAACATAGAGTTCTATGCAATTCTAAACATAGTTGAATTTTTGAGAAAGAAGGTACCCCTAAAGGGAGACATCTTTCCATCTAAGAGAAAACAAATAGGGGAGAACAAATGTGAGCCTTTTCATTTTAGTACTAGGAGATGTAACATATATAGTGAGACTTACTCTTCAGAGTAAGCTCAGCTATTCTGTCCATGGCCTGACCTATCTGGAGAATAGTCTTTGCCATCAATGCAGATACCGGCAGAGCTAATTCAGACACACATAATACACCATATGAGTATTCAAGATGATGTGAGCTGATATGAAAATTCAACCTGTGTTGACTGATTCATAAATACAAGTCAGCGCACAGTCTCTTCTACCACCTTCTCAGCACAAACTCCTGGGTTTGACCTGAGGTGGATCAATGAAAACCTTAAATGTAGCAATCAACCTGGACTACTCCAACTAATCATTTTTTAAAAAAAATAAACTAAGCTATGACGTTAGCAGCCTTATCTGTCATTGGATCTTCAGATCCCATCCAGTGGAACACTCTCATGGGTGGCATACAGCCTGGTAAACCACCAGGAGGCTGAGTCATCTTTGACCTGCTGCAATTAATTGAATACCTACTATTACCAAGTCAAAAACACGAATATTTCAGGCTTGCTTAGCAGATGCAGTTCTTTCAATAAAATGGAAATATTTCCAGTGACAGAGGTACACGTGTTGTCCTGTTTATTCATATCTCTTGCTTGTAAACACAAAAGGTATGCTTAAGAGTAGGTATATCAGAACATAGGAATCAGAACAGAATGTACCTTATATCAGTACAGGATATTTGTCTAACTCGGTATTGTCTACGTGGACTTACAGCTGGTCTACAGGGTCTCTGGCAGAGCTCTCTTCCTTCACCTGCTACCTGATCTTTATAGCTGGGGGGGTGGGTACCAAGGATTGGACCTGGGGCCTGCTCAGTGCAAATCAAGTGTTCTTCCTCTGAGCTATGGCTATATGCATACAATGACAGGTACTGCAATTGCCCACTATTGGTCATTGTGCGCAAGTGTCTCCTCTGTGCCATGGTCCCAACAGGGAGGACACCGACCACTGGCAGGGAACAGCTGCAGCACCACAGCGCCTTCCCTCCCCACTGGCGAGAGAGTTGTGCAGTGTGGCCACCATCGGTGATGGTGGCAGCAGAAGTCTTCAGCTGGCCCAACTCAACACAAGTCAAGTCGGGCCAGCTTGCGGACAACTTGAGTCAGAGCATGCTCACTTTCAAGTGACCAGACACATTTCAACAAGAAAGTCTTCTTCAGTGGCCAAACATCTAGCATATAAAAACATACAAATACAAACAGCATTCATTAGTGCCTTAGAAGGGGAAGGAAAATATTAGTATATACAACACATAATCTTTACACCTACCTAGGCTTGTGTGCACAGGAAAACTTCATTGAATAAGGCTGACTGCTTTATATCATTCTCATGTAAAGTCATCAGTATACACACTGAAATACATAATAAAAAATTCAATTATAACATTCCTATTTTAGTGTGTACACATATATAGATAAACAAGTAAAGACTACTTACAATAAAACATTTAAATTTCAGTCACACCTCAACTGTAGCATGCAGTATAAGGCTGCCTCTACAAGAGGCATTTAAAGCTCTTTCAAGGCACATTAAAAAATTTACCTCTACAAGAACGGAGCGCAAATCGGGCGTAGAGGCGCGTTTTCTCTCCAATTATGCGCATTATCGAATGCGCGTTAAATAGCGAGTTTTATTTTGCTCCGGCCGTTAAAGCACATTTCCGCATGTCAACAGTTTAAATCGCGTTTCGGTCGTCCAGTAATGCTCTTCACTGTCTCTCGTACAGAGGTATTAGGCGTAAATGCGCTTCTGCGAATATGCGCATAATCGCCTAACCGGGCGTAAAGGCGAATTCTTGTAGATGAGCCTTAACAGAGAAGCCATAGGGTAAGGAATCTTAAATGAAACTCGGTTTATATGGCCAGATAGCCTAGTAATAATCATTAACAACCGCTGTACTTTCAAAGTAGAGAAAGAAAGAAACTTTAAAGAGATATCCCACAGCTGTAGATACAGCTTAACCCCTTCAAAGGCACCTATGGTATGGAAACCAATTTGACAAGTATAGTTAAAACCACGATGACCAATTAATTAAGACCAAATTATACATAACATTTGTAGAAGATACATAGGTCCCTACTTTATGCAAAACATGAGGCCAATTGCATTCTTCATTTAGGCCATTTGGTATTGTTGTTTTGAACATGAAGATCCAGAATAGTTCTCTCCTTATCAATCTGTTTTCCAATTATTTTCCAGATCCACCCAGCCTCTCCAAAGTCCAGAATTTCAAATCTTTCTCAGAGTGTCCCAGTTCAATGAAACATTTCACCATAGGGACATGCAGTCTACGATTTCCAATACAATTTTTGTGCTCACAAACTCTCATTTTTATCTTCCTGATAGTCATTCCAACATACAGAAGTTGTTAATCACTGAAGGACACTGAATTGCATATATGACCCCTCCTTGAGTCACAATTACTGAAATCTCTTAGAATATATTTCTTACCATCCTTTGGATTTACAAATTCACTCAGTTGCATACAGTTTTCACAGACACTACAGTGATGACATGGAAAGTTACCTTTGATTCTGTAGTGTAAAGTGGGACCTTTATTATTCCTAGGGTGACCAGATAAAATCCAGGTCAGGGCTCATGTAACTTTAACAGTTGTAGAGAAAAGGGAATTTCAGCCAGTTAAAGTTGCAGGGGCCCTGCCTTCTTTTGTATATGGTCACTCTAGTATAGTGCATGCACCTTTAACTGTTGTGATGAAGAGGGAATTTCACCAGGAACTAATTGCACACAAATTACCCTGGCTGAAATTCCCTTTTCTCTACAACTGTTAAAGTTACATGAGCCCTGACCTGGATTTTATCTGGTCAGCCTAATTATTCCCATTATTTCTCCTGAAGGTGCTGTGGACCAATAGATCTCTTAACCTTTTTGCGTGTTTATAAACAAAGCAAGGTTTGGTTTCACAACCAGGTATGTCAGCCAGTAAATCCCAGTGCTTAAGTATAGCCTATTGTATTAGTCCATTATAGCCATTAGAAGCTAAAGGCACCAGCATTCTGGAGTCATGCTGTCTTTTATCCTTAGATTTAAATAAATTATGTCATTCCATCCATCTGATTTTATATACTGTATAGCTTGCTTCAACTTTCTTTTAGGGTACCCATGCATATGGAGCTGTTCTATCAGTATTCTCGCATGTTTGTCAAAATCAGAAAAGGTACTACAATTCTGTCCAAGGCTGTTTCTACACCATACAGGTGTAGAGGGGGAGGGGCGGCGATCCTGGAAGTACCTACTTCCGGGATCATCGCTCTAAGCCACATGGCAACACAATGTCCTGGGAGGAAGAAGGGACATCAAGCCCACCATTTTTTTTTCCCAGCAGGGATCCGGAGAGTGCACTGCACTCCACCGGAAATGAGTATGTTTTTTTAAAAAAAAATCGTGCCCGAAATCCGGGGGGGGCCACACTCCCCCTGCCATCTGAGGGATAGTGAACTTGCCCCCCTCTCCCCTGATGGGCATGGAGCCGTGCAGTATGGCTGACTGCCCATTTCTGCTGTTGCGCTCACTCATGAGTAAGCGCGGCAGCAGCTAGGATGGGCAGCCACATCTCCCGAGATCCTGGGAACTTCCCGGGGCCACGGAAAAATTGGGATTTTCCAGGGAGAACTTCTCCCTGGCAAATCCCATGCCCATCCGTCCCCAACGCCCCCGGGAGTCCCTGTGCATCATGTGAATGCACAAGGACCAGCAGGGGGCAATTCCAGGCAAAAAGCCTGGTGTAGAAATGGCCTAAGTCTAATTTGTTGTGAGTATGGTAGGTTCCTCCTGATATGACCAGGATGGAAAGTATCCTATTTTTAAAAAGAATTGGCATCTGTAGTGTTTCTATGGGTATCTGTATGTATTGATGTGCTATTTTTAATCACTGGCCCTTTCTACACCAGAGGGGTGTAGAGAGCCAGAGGGGCAGCAAACCCAGAAGTAGCCACTTCTGGGTTCATAGCCCCAATGCACATGAGCAATGTGATGACCCGGACTGCTCCCGGGCCGTCGCACCATCGCAGCAGCCATTTTTTCCTTCCCTAACCGGGAAGAGCGCAGGAACGCTTTTCCACAAAAAGTAAGTTAATAAAATGTGCGCAATCAGCCCCCCACCCCCTCCCTGCTCTCCCAGAGGTGGCGAAACTGGTGCCACCCCCTCCCCTGCTAGGCATGGAGCTGCACAGTGCAGCTCCGTGCCCAGTTTGCAGCAGTGCTTACTCATAAGTAAGTGTGGCTGTGCCCGGGATGGGCGGGCACATTTTTCCATGGTCCCAGGAACTTCCCAGGACCATGGAAGAGTCAGGATATTTCTGGTTTGGGTTTTCCCAGAAAAATCCCTTGCCCGCCCCACCCCCAGGACTCACAGGGAACAGCCGGGGGCCATCCCAGGCGTTTTGCCTGGTGTGGAAAGGGCCACTGTCATATCCAGAAAGTTAATTCTGGAGGGGTCATAATTAAACTCAAATTTGAAGGTATCATGCTTAGTGTTAAGGTAAGTCTTAAATTCCATTAACTTTTCTACAGTACCTCCCTGGCTGAACATACTGGCTTGCCTGCAGTGTACGTGAAAAGGATTTGGGTAAGGGTGTGAAACTTTTCAGGTGGGGGGTTGAATTATCCCCCTGTGAATGCTCTACAGAGCAGAGGATGTCAGTGGGCATGGCTAATCCCCACTGTCAGTGGTGGTAGCCATGCATACTGTCTTCATCAGATCTCCCATTTTGCCTTTCTCTGTGCTGAGAGAGGCATGGAGTTCTCCTCCTGGCACTAGACAAGTCACTGGCTTCATGCAGTGCATGTTATCTCCATGGAGCGACAGTGTGCTACATGAATGAGCTCAGCCAACATCATCAGTCCCTGGCTGAAGCACCAACTGAAGCTTCTCCAGCTGCCACTTTGACCAGAGGGCATCTACCCCCATCCTGCACATTCCCCCATTGTTGAGGAGGGAGGATGGGCAAAGCACTTAGCATGCTACTTCCCCTCCTAATCTGGAGGGGGAGCAGCCACTAAGAATATTTCTACATGAAGCTTTTATTACATGCTTGAGATTGGTCACTCACAGAAGTTTGCGGATCCTTTGCATAATTTTATCAACTTCCAGAGTGTCTCCTGTGCTTTTTGAGCTTTATTCCACCTTAATAGAATGGAGATTAAACGATAAAAAAGGTTAATGCGAAATATCTGCAGAGTGAAATAATGACATTGCGCTATAATTCAGCCACTAGATGGTGTAATGAAAGAGATAGAACTTTGTTGAAAAGGGGAAGTTTTCAATTCAAATCATGTGTCCGTCATGTAAAGAAGCCCATTGTAGTCCCATAAAGAAATGGGAAACAGAAAGCCCTGGTAAGGTTGTGGGATTTTAGCTTGGTGTGGTGATGCCCTAAGAAAGGGGATTTCCCTTGTTATCTCCGAACTCTGTGTCACATGCCCTCTTAGTTAGGAAGGGTGGTGGTGTACATGGGAATCCCCTTTTTATCTCCGTGTTTAGTTTGTGGTCTACTAAAACCCCTATGTGATTGGCAATACCTCTCCCCCACTTTCTTGCCAGAAGACAGCACTTGGGGAGGGAACTTCCCCAGGCTCAATGGGGAAGCTCTGTGGGCTGGATTAAGCCCATGTGCTGATGGTTCTCCACCACTATTCTAGGGGGTTTAGTAGACCATAAACTAAACATGAGTCTGCAGTGCAATGTGGTGGCTAAAAGACTAACGTAACATAAAAGATTAGGCTAAATCAACAGAAGTATAGTATCCAGGTCATGAGAATTGGTCCCACTCTATTCTATATTGGCCAGACCTCACCTAGACTACTGTACCCAGTTCTAGATACTACATTTTAAGAAATGGGGGCACAGAGATCTTCAGACAGGAGAGGGGGTTCAATGACAATTGCTCCCCTCCCCATTCCACTGATAGAAACCTCCATCAGTGGAGTAAACTAGTTGGATTCTGCCCAGCGCAGCATCCTTTCTGTTGATTACAATAGTTGTTGAAAATTAGGCATTTCTGCCTGATGAATATTCAAATCTCAATCCAGGTTCTATTCATGGGAAAATGCTTCATTTTCTTAGCGCTCACGATTTACCGCAAATTGAGATCATACAGATGGCATAGAGAGGCATTGTTTGGCTTCCTGCGTGCACACAGATCTTCTTTTCCATGAGATGCTAATCAGTACATTTTGGTTCACCCATCTGTTCCTTGTTGAATATTAAGAGGCTCTACCTAGCCACTGCTGTGATAAAAGGAGACAAATGTGCTTTGCTCCTGTTTCCTCTGCAAATTAACATGGTGTAAAAATAAAAGAGCAAATACCACAGTGCACAACATTTAACTGCGATAAATCGCCATCTTGCCTGACTTGCAGGAAACAAGAAAAAGGTCATGGCTTCCTAAAGGTAGACTGATAAACAGGGGGAAAGTTTACTATGGCCAGAAGTAAAAGCAAATGGAGCCAGTGAGATTCATTGCCATATCATAGGAAAAGGCGTATGCTTCTAAAATCGATGTGACTTATGCCCAGAGTTAAATATTTAAGTTCCAAAGGGGCTCAAATATACAAAACTTTCTTGAGACTGCACCTGAGCATCGTGAGTGGCAATTGGCATGGGGCAATAGGTTTCCATATCTGGATTGCCACGACTGCGTCTGTAAGATGGAATTTGGAATCTGGAATGTGTTTACAACAGGGATGCTTTGCTTTTAATTTTAAATGACTTCATCACTGAGGTTCCAAATAATGACTTACAGCCACGTCTGCAACATGCTTGTCCCCAGCCTTCCATTACATTGATTCTGACTCCAAACTCAAGCACATTTGGAAGGATCCAACCACTGGAGGTTGGTGACTCTGATTTCATTGGGGCTGTGAAACCATTCTGGGTTTCAGTCAGAACCAGCTAGAAGGCTAAAGGAGCTATCCAAGGTGAGGAACCCTATGCCCAAAATAGTTTCACAACCTCCTGACTGATACCCAGAATGGATTCACATGCTCAGTGAAATTGGAGCCATCAGCCTCCACTGGATACAAGAGATTTCCATAGCACTTCCTTCTCAACAGTATACCTAGGATCATAGCCATAAAGTTATTACACACATCACAAAGCTGCAACTCCAGGTTTGCCTCTGAATCAGTACTCACTGCTCAGCAGAGAACCCCAGCCAGATGAGTGTAGCTTGATTTGCAAAGATGTTTGTCGCTTTCACACATGTATATTTTTAAGTGTCCTGTATCAGAGGCAGTATACACCAGTTACTGGGGAATATGGGTGGGAGGGTGCTGTTGTACCGTGCCCTGCTTGTGGGTCCCTGGTTGACAATTGATTGGTCACTGTGTGAACAGAGTGCTGGACTAGAGGGACCCTCGGTCTGATCCAGCATGGCTGTTCTTATGTTCTTAAGTGTACATTTTAAAAGATATTAAGTCCAAAGCAATGCGCAAAATGGCTCTTACTGAACTGAGATTATTAATTTGAGAATAAACAAACCAGTTAGCCTTATTAATTGAGGTTCTGTTGACTATAGTATGCTTTTTCTTTTTTAAAAAAAATGGGCCATGTTTCTGAATTTATATGCTTGTTGTTAAGGGACAAGCATTCTGACCATGACGCACCAACAGGAAAGGCACACTAAGTGTATTTTGTGACTCATTTCAATTTGCTATCTAGTGCACTCACAGTTTGCTTATTAGCCTCGGCGTTGGTAGCTAATGGATACTCTGTAGGAAGCAATTTTTCATCATGAATGTTTGATGGAGAAAAGGAGATGGAAAGCAGGAAGATTCTTGTCGATGGCAAATCATTTTAAACAGCTT
The DNA here is from genome assembly GCA_029215795.1 of Anniella stebbinsi. Classification (NCBI taxonomy): domain Eukaryota; kingdom Metazoa; phylum Chordata; class Lepidosauria; order Squamata; family Anniellidae; genus Anniella; species Anniella stebbinsi. The sequence continues at coordinate 159,890,411 of JARDYH010000003.1, read as the reverse complement.
TCCACAAGCTGGTACCTTCTAGATGTGTTGGACTATAATGCCCATCATTCCCTGCCAGCATGATCATTGACAGTCCAAAACATCTGGAGGGCACCAGGTTGGAGAAAACTGATTTAAAAACTGCCTCTTGGTGTGCACATTTCAGGGAAACGCAGACTGAAAGTGGGATTTGTTGTTTTAGACATTACATGTAATTCATTATGAAATGATGTGCATTAAGGCAGAAGAAGCTTGTGGATGAACACTATGACCCTGTTCAGATGACATGCTAAGCCACAGTGGTTAAGCAGTTTTGAGTTAAACATTATGGGTTAGCATAGTGGGAAATGTTGCTTTTTCAGGCAACATACAGGGTTAAGCAATTATATAATCCAGTAAGCACATATAAAGGCTAGGCACATATATTAATCTAATAATCAATAAGCTAAAGCAATTTATTTTAATTTAGGAGGCACATATAAGATGCCAAATGCACAGTAGTCAGGAAAGAGGCAGAAGAGCATTTCTAAAGATAGGAACATACAGTGGAGCAGAATTGTCAGGTGTGTGACTTTCGAAGCATGAAGAAAGGCACGAGACACCATGGGGAGATTGTTCCACTGGCTGTTTTTGTCATGAGACTTCATTTAGTAAATGGAACTTAGCTAATGCAAGTAGAACGCAGGTGGATTGTGGTCGGAAGTGACAGGAAACACAAGGAGATCATGACAGTAGGTCAAGCTTTGCAGTTATAGAGGAAACAGATGATTCTGGTAAATATATGTGTGGGTGTAAAAGTGTGGAGGGGAGGGGAAGATAAACAAAGGCGGGGATTTTAGTATTATAATCAGGCCTACCGGATAGGCTGTAACCTTTTATAGGAGGGACCTTTTCCGGCCGGGGACAGGGAATAAATGCTGTGTGATTTATGATTTTCGGTGTGTGCCAAGCTTGTATAGCCACACCCCTTTTGCAAAAGGCTTTGCAATAAAGAAACTTGCTTTCAACTTTCCAGATTGTGTTGTCCTTTTCTAAAACAGAATGGGCATTTCTAACAGCATGTCATGTGAACCATTCCTATATAACCATGATTTAAACAAGTTCACTAACGATTTGCTGCAAAGGGGTTAGCAGCCTAACTATGGCTTAGCATGTTGTCTGAACAGGCCCATAAAGTCATAACACTGTGAAGTTATCTCTTTGGGGGGTGGAAAGCCACAGAAAAAGGATAGAGGATAACTTTATTGTGCAGAATGAATCAGTACTTTTCTCTCATACTAGCCCTTTAAGGGGAACTGTTTGAGTCTTAGCAAATAATGTTTCCACCTGTAGTTGGCACGAATGAAAGACCAGCATGTTGAAATCAAACTGAAGCCCCTTTTCCAGAGGGGATAGTGCCCCTCTTTTTTTGAACTGTTTCTCCTTCCTCTTCTCCCTTTAATCCATGGAGAACCTGAACAGTATCATGCCACGTAACACCAAACTCCCACTCCAGTCTGGTAGCAGCCACAATGGCAAGACACCCAGATCCACCTGGATGCAACCATCTGCCAGAGAAATAGAAGGGCTACTAATAAAGATCTTTTTTCATTAATTTCTTGAAATGTGGGAGCAACTTACCAGTCCAGGCCCACTTCTTGGTCAACTTCTAGTCAACGGGTATTGCTGACTGCGCCAGCTCAGTGGCAGATCAGAGCATGACTTTTGTAGTGACTTCTCTGAAACCATGGAACATCTTCCAGGAAGGCATAAGGAATACTATCTCTTTGCTGCCTTTTCAAAATTGTGCAGAATTGTACCTTTTAATTTAGGGTGACTATAAGTCAGGAAAAACCAGGACGTGTCAGGAATTTTGGTAACAAATCCAGGAAAGGAGGGGGGGGGGGGAATTATAAAATTTGAAGAAAAATCCATATTTTTCCCATCCTCCTCCCACCCAAAGGGCAGCTCTACTTTATAGTCAATGGGAATTGACAAAAATGCTTATAGCTCCATCATTTTTAAAGCTAAAGAGATTAAACTTGGCACCATAATAGCTCCTACATAAGGCTTTAGCCATGCGAAGTTTGAAGCGGATCTGTTCATCCATTGATTTTTAGTATTTTAAAAATATTTGAGGTCTTAAAATTATTATTTATTTTTAAAAATCCTATCATTTCAAAGATAAGAAACTAGGCATCATGATAGATCTTAAGTAGGGCTTTAGCCATGCCAAGTTTCAAGCAGATCTGTTCAGTTAATTTTTAGCAAGTTTCGAAACAAAATTGAATTTTAAAACTAAAAAAAAAAAAGCCAGCCGACCAATCGGCAATAAGCCTTGTTAAGCAGCAGCTTGCAGCGGAGTGAGGATACAATCAGAAAAGATATTTGAGGGAAGGGGAGAATGTATCACACAGAGTATAGCAACAAAATACAGCAAAAGCTACAAAAGTAGGAGTGAGTGAAGTTAATTTCAGATACATTGGATGTCTCACTTGTTATTTCAGTGATTTTATCATTAAGATTATGTAGAACAGATTTGTCTTAATTGTGTGCTGTAAAATCAGACATGTGACCAAGGCTATGTTCAGGTGGCACCCCCCCCCCCCCTTGGTGCTGGACATGCCCCCTGGGGATGGACATGTTGGTGGGGATGCCACCTTGGAGGCCGACTATGTTGTCCTCCTTTTTGGTTTCCAAAATATGCTCACCCTACTTTTGACCGAAGTTCTGGTATTGTGTATTACTCAGATTTGGATTGTGTTTGATATTGTTCTCAGTGTTGTCCTGTGTAAATGAGTTGGATCCAGAGTTCGATGAGTGATGTTCCACTCATGGAATAGGGCACTCTTGTGCCCCCTTGAGCATTTGTTCCAGAGCATCCAGAAACCTTCCAGAACACTGCAGGAGGTAGCCCATGAGCAAGACCAGCCCAAAACATTTTGCTGCTTAAGCAGAGCAGTAAGTGACACCCCATCCAGTAGACAGAGCACACACAATCTACACTATTATGGCACCTGCTTCCTCTTCCCATAGGGCCAAGTTACAGGGGTCCCAAACCCAAAGAACTAAAGTTGGATCAGAGATAAATAATTTCTATGTATGTCTATTTATGCAAGCTTCCCCCACTTCCCCCTCTTTTTGTTGATTTACCCATGTGAAATTAATTGTGCAGCCTGATCCCATCCATGTTTTAGGGGCTCGGGAGAAATGGCTGCTCTCCACCACAAGCATCTGCCACCTGAGGAGGCTGCCTCACTTTGCTTAATGGTAGGGCTGGTCCTGCCCAGGAGGTTGTGGGGGAAAAGATGAATGCACAAAAACAACATTCTCTTACTTCCATTCACAGACCTCTCTACAGCATGCAAGTTCCATCCATTCACAGAAGAGACCTTTCATGAATGGAATGACTCCTCCTGTTCACAGAGGACACAATGAATTGTGGTGATGGTGCTTGTTTGCTTAAATGCTATTGATTTAAACAATTTGGGAAAGAGGTATAAATATATTATAATAAATATTTAAAAATTATCAGTCAATCCAGTGGTGTCTACAACTGATCCCATCAAATTATCAGGTATTACAATTAGCTGGGAGGGGAATTGTGGATAGGCACAAGATCAGCATGTGTCCACCTGACTCAGCTATGGCAGGTACACAGAGTGCCGATCCACATTGCCCTTAAAACAACTTATATTCTGTTTAAAGACATGTTTTTTAAGTCATTTCATTACGTGATAGGACACACTGAGCAGTCCTTACATTTCATAGTGACTGCTTCCTCTGTGTTCACTGGTGTCACACAGGGTTAATTCTGGGTCTCAACTTTCATTTTTGTTTTGCCATCTGCTTGACCCGCCCACTTCTGTCCCCTAACTCAAGCAGCCTGCAAAACACAGAAAAACTCCATGCTTTGAGAATGGAGGAAGCAGTCGCTATGAAACGTAAGTACTGCTCAGAGTGTCCTACCACATAATGAAACGACTTAAACAACCACATTTTTAAACAAAATGTAAGTCGTTTTAAGGGCAATGTGGATAGGCTCTGACCTAAAAAGAGAGGTCAAGGAGAAGTTTGTGCCTCAACAGAATTTGCAGCCCCCAGATTCCCCCCTCCCCAAGAAAAGGAAGAACGTGACATCCCCTTTTGTGTCGCCTCTTCATCCTTTTAGGAATAGGCTCCTGATGCTTTTTGTGAGTATGTAGATTGCGCTGAAAGAACTGCAAAATATTTAGTTTTGAAAAGGCATCCCAGTGTTCTGTGCTTAATCATGGGTCACTCCACTGGCAGGGAGGGCATCAGCCTTTCACTTGAAATTGATTCCTTCCCCAGGCCTTGGATCTTCTTCTGATGAGGATTGAAGCATACCTACAGGCAGTAGTTTCCGGCCTGCAATTTGGAATCCATCAGTAATGCAGAAGCATGGACCTACTGCTAGGCCTATCATCAAGCAGAGTGAGATGGCTGCCTTAGGCAGCAGATGCAAATACGAAGAGAGCAGCAGTGAGTAGTTGGTGAACAAAGCTGTGTGCATTCCACAGCCTGTCCTGTGTCCTGGTCGCCTTGTCCCATCGCCATGTTGTAACCTGCCAGTCTGGTTGGCTTCTGTATATGGAATGGAGGGAGACACCACCTTGTCTTTTCCTCAGGCAGCACAATATCTCGAGCCAGCCCTGGATGGACTACTACATATGGAGCCCTTACTACTACATATGGCACAAAAGGGGATTGAGTAGCATCCTTAAAAGAAAGAAATTAATGTGACACTTGTTTCATTGACCAAAGGCTGTTTAATGACTGAGAGAGTTACGGTAAATACCTGAATAATATGACTTCATACTCGTCGTCTTTTCAGAGTAAATAATGGAAATGTGGATGAAGTAATTGGGAACTTGGCTGACCTCAGGTTTTAGTCGCAAATGAATAAAGTGCTTTATGAACCACCTCACCTGCCTATGCCCATGTCTATATTCATACACATGTATGAAGAATACAGCAACCAAGAAGCATAGGAGGAATGATCAAGGATGTACTTCTTAGTTTGTGCTATTTTGACAGAGCCATAGAGTTATGGCTTTAGGTGTTCTGATCAAAAGGCTAATTCCAGAAAGCCTACATCATGTCAGTCATTTCCAAAAATGACACTGCATATGTAGACACAAAGGATCCTGGCATTTGCTTATTAGAGTCAGTAAGTCTTATTTTGTTGGCAACAGAGTCTAACTAAAATTAATTACAATGCCCCTCAATACACAAGCACTTCCCTTTTAACCTGCCATGATGCGACACCAATGAGAGAACTGCTTCTCTGATGTCTGGAAGAAAAGGAGCCACTGCAGGTACACCACAAAATCCAGCCATTATTCTTTCTGCCACCAATAACGCCCTGCTAATTCTACCGAGTGTTACTTGATTTAGCCAAGTAAACTCACAGCAAGTTTAAAGCTACATTGATTTATAATGATAACATGGGCAGGTGCTACATTTACTCCTCCACCCACACACAGCCACATCCTCATCCTTGTCTTTGTCAACCTCCTTCCTGCTGCAGCTCAGGATCAGAAATTAATCATTTTGAATTGCATTATAATGTTTGCTGATGGGTTTTTTTCTACATGTGGGGATTAGAGCAGATTATAAAGAGATGCAGGCAAACCAGCTGTCACGTGTCATTTTAAGGGACTGGGGCATCTCCCCTATAAGTAAGGTGACCAGATAAAATCCAGGTCAGGGCTCATGTAACTTTAACAGTTGTAGAGAAAAGGGAATTTCAGCCAGTGTCATTTGTATACAATTAGTTCCTGGTGAAATTCCCTCTTCATCACAACAGTTAAAGTTGCAGGGGGCCTGCCTTCTTTTGTATCTGGTCACTTTAATGTAGTGCCTGCAACTTTAACTGTTGTGATGAAGAGGGAATTTCACCAGGAACTAATTGCGTACAAATGACACTGGCTGAAATTCCCTTTTCTCTACAACTGTTAAAGTTACATGGGCCCTGACCTGGATTTTATCTGGTCACCCTACCTATGAGGGAAGGTTACAACAGCTGGAACTGTTTAACTTGGGAAAAGGAGGCTAAGGGAAGACATGATAAAAGTGTACAAAATTATGCTTGTTGTAGAGAATGTGGAAAGGGAGATATTTTTCTCCATCTTTCGTAATACTAGAACCTGGGGCCCTCCAATGAAGCTGATTAGTGGGAGATTCAGGATAGAAAAAAAGAAGTACTTCTTCACACAACACATAGTTAAACTATGGAATTCACTTCCACAAGATGTAGTGATGGCCACCAATTTAGATGGCTTTAAAAGGTGACTGAACAAATTCATGGTGGAGAAGGCTATCAATGGCGACTATTCCTGATAGCTATGTGCTACCTAAAGTAGCAGAGGCTATAAGCCTATGTACACCAGTTGTTGGAGAATATGGGTGGGAGGGTGCTATTGTACTCTAGTCCTGCTTGTATGAGTGGGGACTTCTCCATTTCCAGTGTTGCACTGTAAAGGTGATAGAATTGTTCCCACACTGAGAGGGGGGATGTATTAGTTACATATTTTAGGTTACAGCCAAAGTGGCTTTTGATGTTACAAGAAGTGCCACCAGCCAGTTGGGCAAATCACCTTTTTATTTTGGTACTGTTCCAAAAGCACTTCTAGACAAATATATGAGTTATTTGTGCATTTAGCTGGTTTCATACCCTGAAATGTTCAAAGTTAGGGATGGGAAAATTAACTAGGCTTGAGCTCATTGAGTTTCCCTGAGTTCCACCTTGAAGCTTGGTCTGCCTATTCCCATTCCCCAAAGTGAATATATTGCTGCTGTTGGAATGGGAAAAAGTGTGCATTTAGGTGCATGTTTTTTAAAGTCAAATCCAAGTGCATACTTTTGCCCCAAACTACGCATGAAAATGTGTATTTTTCCTCATATTTCTATAGCAAATAAGTCATGTGAATGCGAGTGTGAGCTCAATAATCTGTATGCTTTGCTTGGAATATGCAAGTTCTGATATCTAACGAACAGAAATTAAATTCTCCTGCATCCCTATTCAAAGCAGCTGCCAGATGTAGCTCCAATGCCCATAATGTTTCAATGCACACTGGTCCCGTACAGGGCAGGATCTACACTACTGCTTTAAAGTAGTTTACAATGGTACTGACAACTATTGGGGCCCATGGCACACTCCATATTTTCAAAGCATTTTCAAAGTGTCATATCCAGCATGGTGTAGATCTAGGCTGACCATACGAAAAGGAGGACAGGGCTCATGTAACTTTAAGGGTTGTAGAGAAAAGGGGATTTCAGCCAGTGTCATTTGTATGCAATTAGTTCCTGGTGAAATTCCCTCTTCATCACAACAGTTAAAGTTGCAGGGGCCCTGCCTTCTTTTGTATATAGTCACTCTAGTATAGTGCATGCACCTTTAACTGTTGTGATGAAGAGGGAGTTTCACCAGGAACTAATTGCATACAGATGACACTGGCTGAAATTCCCTTTTCTCTACAACTGTTAAAGTTACATGAGCCCTGACCTGGATTTTATCTAGTCACCCTATACATAACCATGGTTTAAACATGTTCACTAACCATTTACTGTTAGCAGCCTAACCATGGCTTAGCATGTTGTCCAAACTGGCCCAGTCTTTCTCCTGCAGCCGTCATGGTAAATAGGTCATCTGTCTTGTTCCTATCAACAGAAGAAAGCTTCTGTTCATTCCAGAAAATCATTCCCCCCCTTGGCAGGCTGATTCCACAATATAGGAGAAGAAAAGCAAGTGCCATGAACCGGTTGGGTGTTCCAGTACCTATCGTATGGGAAAGTGTACAGGAAATGGGAGACTAAGCACATTTGACCGGGGGGGGGGGGGGGGGGCTGTTTCACTGAGGTCAACAGTGTGATTCAGATGTGTTCATAAAAGTCAAATAGGGATTTCAGAAGTAAAGGACTCCAAAAAAGAATCAGGCCAACTACAAAGAGCAGCAGAACATATCTTACACTCAAAATCAACTGTGTTCAATCGGATGCAGATTGCATTCTTGTCCTATAAAGAATTAATTGGAAAACTAACTAGCTTTTGTTGCATTGTGGGTGTATGTACTGTGAACGAGTTTAATGTTTTTTATGTTTGGAAAAAGAATAAAAAATTAAAACAGCAAAACTAATCACTGCTGCAAAGCTGTATATAGCTCAAACCTGAGAAAAATAATGTTACCTGCATGCTTGGGGTGTGACTCACTAAAATATAAATCAGAAGTAGACAACGAAAAAAGAGGCTAAGAAGAAAAGTCATACAGAAGAATCACATTGGAAGCTAATGTGCAGATCTACCTGTTACTAAACTGACGTTTCTTCCTGATCTCCAAAACTCATTGGCAGCTTCCAGGCCTTTACAAATTAATATACAATCAGATTGAATGGTTCAAACCAGAATTCCATCATTTAAAATGATGAGGACTGGTTGCTAAGAGGAAGTATATCATAAAAAAAGAAAAGATAAAGCCAGCATGTTCAAATTCCTGCCCATTGCTCCCAGCATTTGGCAGTCTAGTCTTTAGAGAAATTTTCATCAAGAAGCTGTATGCCCAATGTCTCAAGCCTTCAGGCATCATTCTGTTGTTTCAAGTAGAGCGACATCGGAGTCAGCCAGACATCCAGCACCTGGAAATTGCCAGAGATTGCAGGAAGGGTAGGATTTCCCTAGCCTCTGAAATCCAAATGAAATGTATAATCAGACTTTGGCCACAATGAGCAGTGGGTTGGAAAAAGGAGCTATGTCTTTCCACAAAAGCCTAACCAGCCTGGTGCTCTATAGATGTTTTAGACTACAACTCCCATAATCCCCATCAATGGGTCATTCTGGCCAGGGATGATGGCAGTTCTAGTCCGATGGGCAGTATCCTATTTGGGACTAGCACTAACATAAATTACATTGCACTAGCATAAAGTACCTGTAACGCAGGGAGTAGGGAATCTCTTTCAACCTGAGGGCTGACTTCAGTTTCAGAAAAGCACTTGAGAGGCTTATTCCGATGGTGTGGAGGGCTGAAGCCAAAGGATTTGGGGCTGAATGTAAAAGGGATGGAGCTATAAATACAAAACAAACACAAAAAATACCAGCACATGGTAGCTTAAAGCTCTTACTGCCAGTAACTAAGCCTTAGAAGAGGCATTTCAAGTAACTAAGCCTTAGAAGAGGCAGGAAAATCCACAAAAGCTGGGAAAGCACAAAATGGTTGGTGATTGTGGGCCTCGGTAGGCCTATTTCAGGCACTTCCGGTTTCGGCCTTCCGAGGCTTGCCGAAGCCATTTCCAGGTTCCTAGAGGGCCGTTGCTATGGCGATGATCCTATAGGAATCTGGAAATGGCTTCAGCAGGCCTCGGTAGGCCCATTTCGGGCACTTCCGGTTTCAGCCTTCCGAGGCCTGCCGAAGCCATTTCCGGGTTCCTAGAAGGTCGTCGCTATGGCTTGAGATGGCTTGAGCCGGCCTCTGCAGGCCTCAGTAGGCCCATTGCCTGCCCCTGGTGGGTCATCCACACTTACCAAACCCCTTCCGGCTCCCATGCGACAATCCTGGGCTTCTTCTTGGATGGTGCAGGCAGAGGACAAAAAGCAGGCAGAGCAGCAGGTAGGACAGTTTTACCCTAGGAGTTACAAGGTTCTGAGAATTTTTCCAAAACTGCCCTCCACCTGTTAGGATCTCTCCTCCCCCAGGTCTTATCCTGTACTTTTCTAATCCCCTTCTCTGCAACCCCTTGCTACCACTAAGAATATTTTCAAGGTCAATGTAAAAATCCCCATCATTTGCCTAGAGAAATGGGGTGGGGGGAGAGTGGAAGCAAGCATAGGAGCAGCCTTGGGAGAGGTATGTGTGTGAGAGTGTATTTATGTGATGAGTGCATGGGGTGCATGTTCATTTGTCCATGAATGAATGTATGTGTGTGTGTTTTGGGGTGGGTATCCTGAGAGAGTTTACTAGGCTGACCATATGAAAAGGAGGACAGAGCTCATGTAACTTTAACAGTTGTAGAGAAAAGGGAATTTCAGCCAGTGTCATTTGTATGCAATTAATACCTGGTGAAATTCCCTCTTCATTACAACAGTTAAAGCTGCAGGGGCCCTGCCCTCTTTTGTATATGGTCACTCTAGTATAGTGCCTGCAACTTCAACTGTTGTAATGAAGAATTTCACCAGGTACTAATTGCATACAAATGATGCTGGCTGAAATTCCCTTTTCTCTGCAACTGTTAAAGTTACATGAGCCCTGTCCTCCTTTTCATATGGTCAGCCTAGTTTACGTGTTTGCAGTGTGTGAGTGTATTTATGTGATAGGTGCATCTTCATTTGTCTATGAATGGATGTGTGCGTGTGTGTTTTGCGGTGGATGATTTTGAGAGAGTTTGCGTGTTTGTGTGCATGTTGAGAGTGGGGGGGTATAGTTTTGTGTGTGAGAATTGGGGATGATATGGAGTTGATATTCCTATTTACGGGAAATAAATTTGAATGAATTAATTTTCTAAGAATTCATTTAGAGATGGTTTGAGGAAATTGGTTTAGCTGTTTGGAAAATATGTGTTTTGCTGGAACAGAAAACTGGTTTCAAAGCAGTACCTTTATCTGGTTACTTCACCCGTTTGCTTTTCTTTAATTATTTTGTTGGAGGAGAACATTGTAATATATTGATGTATGAATTGACTTATTAGCAATATTTATTTATTGCTTCTTATTTGAATAAATCATGAAGCAGTTTAGAAAAAAGAATATAAAAATGTGCAATGGTATCATATTAGAAGTTTATTTGAACATAGTTCATGGCTGTGTGAAAGGCAAAGTATATGGATGCAATTTCAATGGGCCTTTTAAACATAATGAAAACATATTTTATTATCCATCTCTATTGGAGGATGATTGTTACTGGCCATGGTGTTTTTACTTCATCTACGTGATATTTACTGGTGCTAGCATTTGTTTTATCCTTTTAGTAACTGTACAAAAACAGACAATTCTTGTTAAATACAGTATCCTCCCCCAAGCTGGTTCTCTCCAGCTGTGTTGGATAAAACTCCCAACGCCCAGTCAGCATGACCAGATAGGAGTCATAGTCAAAGATATTTGGAGAGGATTGGATTGGGGAAGGCTGAAATACCAAGTGGCCCAAAAGTAGGTATATAGTATAGTACTCACACCTTCCATCAACATTCTAAACAACTGTATACCTACTTTTGGGGCACCCAGTACATAGAGTTCTAAGTTTTTTAAAAAGTAATATTCCTCCTCAGTTTATTAATCCTCATAAGATCATATCTAGCTGAGCTGGAGTCTAGATCCACATTGTATATTGTATCTCCTATATATTTCCTCAATTAATTCTCAAAACCCCTGTCAGACTGTTAATGAATTTTCCAATTAATTCACTGATCTTTTGGATCTAACTATTAGCTCTTGCACCAATGGGCATGGTGGGTGGGGTGGGTGGAGAAGGGTTTTTCACTTCTCTTGTAATTGCTAATTATTTCATATCATCCACCTGAAGTTTCTGAAGTCTGAAAGCCCAAAGTAAAATTGTTAAAAGTCCTAAAGACATTTCCATTAAAGTCCATTGGAGTTCTACTGATGAAAATTCTGACCAGCAAAATATCTCAACCTATGCCATTATGAGCAAGATTTCCTAAAACCTTTGCTGAAGGACAAAACAGGGTTTGCCCAGTGAGTTGCGTCACTGGGCAAACCCTGACGTCACCTCGTTCTCTCTGTCTCTAATCTCATCCGGCTACATACAAGATGTTCCTAAATGTTCTGCTACTATTCCCCGGTCCATGAATTGTTGCAGTCTTAATGTTGCATTCTTATACCAATACCAGTATGAGTCTGTGCCCTATTGTGCTATTGTGTATAATCACGCTATGTCCTCGTGGTCAGCAATATTGTGCTCTCGTGGTCAGCAAGACTTAAGATCTATATAAACCTTGCTTAGAGACAATAAAGGATGCTTCTTTCCAACAACATCTCGGTGTGTGTCTCATCACTCCTTCATCTGGCGCCCAAACAGGGACCTCTGCGCTCGCTCACTACGCTCGGCCCGAGCTTCAGGTGCACCTCTCATCCTTTGGGATCCCGGTGAGTATGGGCGTCTCGTTGTCAGCAGTACAGCGTAGACACACAGATGAATTAGCATTCTTGCTAAAGAGAACTGGGCATGCTGTTCCCTCTTCTGCTCTTACACAGCTGGTCCGTGAACTTGGGGAACAGTGCCCATGGTACCCAGAGACAGGTTCTTTAGCTTTGAGCGATTGGGAATGTATAGGGCATCTGCTTCATACAGAGCCTCGAGCTCCTGTTGAAATCTTACATTTGTGGCATTTATGCCATCATGCAGTCAACCTCTACGGGTCCCAAACCGCTTTGTCCACGCAGCCTTCTCCCGCTTATCACGCACCTACCCTCTTACCTCCTGCTCCGCTATCTCACCCTTTAGCTCCCAGTGCTCCTCCTCCTGTTGCTTCCGCTTCTGCAGCTTCTGATTCTGTACTCCTTTCTGGGTTCCAGCGCATGGTGCAGAAGTGTAAGCAGGATCCTACTTTAACAGGAGAAGAGTTGGGAGACCTGCTTGCAGTCTGTCCTGTTACATACACTCAAAATAATCAGGGTCAAGTAGTCGCTACTTGGGAACCACTGCCATACACAGTCTTGCAAGAAATTCGTAAAGCTATCCAAGATATGGGTATCAGCAGTAACTATGTAATTGGAATGATTGAAGGTGTTTCTAGTGGGTATCATATGATTCCAAATGATTGGAAGGATATGATGCACATGTTGCTAAATACCTCTCAGTTTGTAATGTGGAGCAGTGAGTTGAGACAGCATGCTGAGGCGCATACACGAGCTGCTGGTGGTGCTGTAATCATTGACCAACTAATTGGTGAAGGGCAGTTTGCTGACGTGCAAACTCAGACTGTATTGCCACAAGCTACATTGCATGCCGCGAGTCTATGTGCAGTAACTGCCTTGAAAAAAGTTCCAGCTTCTGGTCAACCTCACAAGAGCTTTGCTAATATTCAACACGGTGCTGCTGAGCCCTATGCTGACTTTATTAACCGACTACAAGCTGCTATTACACAGCAAGTAGATAATCCAGAAGCTGCCACAGAATTACTCATGCGTTTAGCTAAGGATAATTCCAACAAAGATTGCCAGCAAGCGCTGCAACCTCTTTCAGCTGCCAATGTCTCGTTAGCTGACATGCTCCGTACCTGCCAAGACATTAGCACGCAAACTTACAAAATGAACCTGCTTGCTCAAGCACTAACTCAAAGCCACAAAAAAGTAGGCAAATGTTTCAACTGTGGCAAAGAAGGGCATTTTCGGCATGAGTGCCGCTCCAACCCACAGTCAAGTAAGCGGCCATCCACCAAGTGTCCAATTTGTAAAAAAGGGTATCATTGGGCAAACCAATGCCGCTCGGGAAACTCCAAACCGGGTGTGCCCTCAGCCCCAGGCCAAAAGAGAGCATACCCTCTCACCGTCCCTCCTCCAGAGAACAACTCCCAGCCTCTTCCTCCTCCGCTGCCCTCAAACCCGTACCTGTCTCGCAGCTTATAGCTACCACAGTTGGTAGCGCTGGGCTTGACTTAATCACCACAGAAGACACGAAATTTTTATTTCCTTTGGAAGTACTTCTTATCCCTACTCAGGTGACCGGCCCATTGCCTGATGGTCTGTTTGGTTTAATCCTTCCTCGCTCATCTGCCAGCAAAAAAGCTTTTTTCATTGTTCCAGGTGTAGTTGATTCTGATTACACAGGTGTCTTAAAGCTGCAAGTCTGGACATCTCTTCCTCAAACCCTCCCCCACTCTTCCTCAATTGCTCAATTGATAGTACTTCCTTATTCCGTCCCTCACACCTCACCTGCAGTCCAAGGAAATGCAGGTTTCGGTTCGACTGATCTTCCCTTTATCTCCTATTTAGAGCAACCAATTGGTCGACAGCGGCCACTCTGCACTTTCATTGTCAACAACTTATTATTTACAGGTCTTATTGATACTGGTGCGGATGTGACAGTTCTTCGATGCGCTGAGTGGCCGTCACAGTGGCCCCTTCAACCTGTGCAGCAGCTGTGGGGCATTGGTGGTGCACAAACTGCGCAACAGAGCTCCAAGTGGCTTGTTGTTCAGTCGCCTTATCGTCCTATTCAAGTTGCTAGTGTAAAACCTTTTGTTTTGCCTCTCCCTTTGAATATCTGGGGTCGTGATTTATTAGAACAGGTAAGTGCAACGCTTGTCCTTGATGTCTAAATCAAACCCAATGCTTAATGGCTTTGTCCCAACTACATTGCCTTTAGTATGAACAACTGACACTCCTGTTTGGATTGATCAGTGGCCTTTGCCTTCTGATAAGCTTCATGCCCTTCACACTTTAGTTGCTGAACAACTGCGTGATGGGCACATTGAACCCTCTACAAGCCCTTGGAACACTTCTGTGTTTGTTATCAAAAAGAAATCGGGAAAATGGCGTTTTCTTCATGATTTGAGGGAAGTAAACAAATGCCTTCAGCCTATGGGTGCGCTTCAATGTGGAACGCCAAATCCTAATATCATCCCGCATGTTTATCAAATTCTTATTGTTGATTTGAAAGATTGTTTTTTCACAATTGCTTTGCACCCTCCAGATAAAGAACGGTTTGTTTTCACAGTACCTGTTCTTAATCATTCTCAGCCTACTTAGCGTTATCAATGGGTTGTATTGCCGCAGGATATGTTGAATTCTCCCACCTTATGCCAATTATTTGTTCAACAAGCACTAACATCCTTTCGACAAGAATACCCCAAGGTTTTAGTTTATCATTACATGGATGACATTTTAATAGCAGCCCCATATTTGAAAGCAGGGCACTTAGAGTTTTTGCAACTTTCTTTAGCTCTAAGTGGACTTTACATAGCTCCAGAAAAAATACAGCGTTCCTTTCCCTATTTGTATTTGGGTCACAGGTTGTTAGCGCATGCTGCTATTCCTGTGATACCTCAGATAGTTGTCAAGTCCTCATATTCACTTGTAGAATTCCAGCAACTTTTGGGAACTATTAACTGGGTTCGCCCATATTTTAAACTCCCCACTTCAATTCTGTTTCCCTTATTTCAATTACTGCAAACCAAATTACATCCCTCTGATATTGTAGAATTAGACCATGATCATCAGCGAAATCTGCAGCATATCATTGAATTGCTGCAGCAACATTTCGTTGATCGTATCCCTTCATCATGTCCTGGTTTCTCTGTTGCCCTGTTGTCAACTCCTCACTCACCTACCGCTTTGCTTTTTGTGCCAAAAGACGACAAGTCTATTTATATCTGTGAATGGTTAGTATTATCTGCTACTCCGCCACGCAATATTTACTAGGGATGTGCACTGACCCCCCGGATCGGATCGGATAGCGGATCGGAATCGGACCTGGGGGGTCGGATCGGATCGGATCGTGTGTCGGATCGGATCGGATCCGATTCCGATCCGCGGATCGGATTTTCCGATCCGGATCGGACGCCATTTTGAATGCTTTTTCCTATAGCAAATTATTGTTTTATAAAAACGCCTATAACTTTTTCATTTTTAAAGACAGAAGGATGAAACTTGGGCACATTGTACACTGGTTAGGGATAGGTATCTGTGAGAAATTTCAGAAAGATTGGTGCATGCAGTTTGTGGCAATTAATTTTTTAATAAATAACATGGAATGCCTATAACTCGGTCATTTTTAAAGTTACACACATGAAACTTTGCCACATTGTAGGTGGTACCTTGGGACCCACGTGTGTGAAATCCCAGAACCGTGGGTGCTTGCCTGGTGTGGCAATGAATTTTTGAAAAATGGGTAGTAGTGGGGTAAATGCAGTTATGCCTCCCATGTTTTTATTTTTAAAGATACAAACAGGACACTTCGGCACATTACAGGGAACACTTCCCTTGATATGTGTGTAAAATTTCAGACAGCTAGCTCCAGGCATGTGTTGGCAATGAATTGTTGAAAATTGGGTAGCAGTGGGGTAAAATACAGTTTTGCCTCCCATTTTTTTATTTTCAAAGATACAAACGGGAAACTTTGGCACATTGCAGGGAACACTGCACTTCAAATGTGTGTGAAATTTCCGGAAGCTAGGTGCAACATTTTAGTGGGAAACGAACGTTTATTCATGGCATTTCACATGGGATTTATGGGTTGGTTTTAAGAGCTACAAAGCTCTAACTCGCTCACATGGCACAGGACCTATGCCCGCTCAAACGCTGAAAATTTCACAAACTTTGGTGCAATGCTTTAGTGGGAAAACAAAGGTTTATTCATGGCATTTCACATGGGATTTATGGGTTGGTTTTAAGAGCTACAAAGCTCTAACTCGCTCACATGGCACAGGACCTATGCCCGCTCAAACGCTGAAAATTTCACAAACTTTGGTGCAATGCTTTAGTGGGAAAACAAAGGTTTATTCATGGCATTTCACATGGGATTTATGGGTTGGTTTTAAGAGCTACAAAGCTCTAACTCGCTCACATGGCACAGGACCTATGCCCGCTCAAACGCAGAAAATTTCACAAACTTTGGTGCAATGCTTTAGTGGGAAAACAAAGGTTTATTCATGGCATTTCACATGGGATTTATGGGTTGGTTTTAAGAGCTACAAAGCTCTAACTCGCTCACATGGCACAGGACCTATGCCCGCTCAAACGCTGAAAATTTCACAAACTTTGGTGCAATGCTTTAGTGGGAAAACAAAGGTTTATTCATGGCATTTCACATGGGATTTATGGGTTGGTTTTAAGAGCTACAAAGCTCTAACTCGCTCACATGGCACAGGACCTATGCCCGCTCAAACGCTGAAAATTTCACAAACTTTGGTGCAATGCTTTAGTGGGAAAACAAAGGTTAAACTTTATTATTTTAAACCTTCAGGAAGGGGACATTGCCTGCCTGGTGTGGATTGGTAATGAGGGAAGAAAGTTTCACTTATTCATTTGTAAAATGTAAAGTGATTGTAAATTGCTTTAGGGACCCATACATTTACATGACAAGACAGGTGTTGGTTGCAGGAATGCTACCAAATGCACTAGTAGCTAATCCCAGGTAATAGCTATTCAGATCCTAGCTAATAGCTATTATTCAGATCCTAGCCTGGGAAGGGATCTTGCAGGATAAGTGATTGTTCTTTTCTTGTGTAGTATGTAATTCTAAACCAGAAGGCTGCTTTGATGTAGAGCCAATCCACATGGTCTCTTGCAGCACCTAGTATTATTTATTTCTCCTTCCACAGCAGAATCTGGAAGGCGGGCAGGCAGGCTGGCATTTAATGGGCAAAGTCCAACAGCGGCGTTGGGGACTGGGTGACATTCTCCTTGAGGGCGAATGCCAAGTCCCATGGCTTGTGCGAGGAGGGCGGCTTGCTCTCTTTGCAGGAAGGATCTGGAAGGCGGAAGGCGGCATCAGCAGCGGGCGGGCAGGCTGGCATTTAATGGGCAAAGTCCAACAGCGGCGTTGGGGACTGGGTGACATTCTCCTTGAGGGCGAATGCCAAGTCCCATGGCTTGTGCAAGGAGGGCGGCTTGCTCTCTTTGCAGGAAGGATCTGGAAGGCGGCAGGCGGCATCAGCAGCGGGCGGGCAGGCTGGCATCCAGGGCAAAGTCCAACAGCGGCGTTGGGGACTGGGTGACATTCTCCTTGAGGGCGAATGCCAAGTCCCATGGCTTGTGCAAGGAGGGCGGCTTGCTCTCTTTGCAGGAAGGATCTGGAAGGCGGCAGGCGGCATCAGCAGCGGGCGGGCAGGCTGGCATTTAATGGGCAAAGTCCAACAGCGGCGTTGGGGACTGGGTGACATTCTCCTTGAGGGCGAATGCCAAGTCCCATGGCTTGTGCGAGCAGGGCGGCTTGCTCTCTTTGCAGGAAGGATCTGGAAGGCGGCAGGCGGCATCAGCAGCGGGCGGGCAGGCTGGCATCCAGGGCAAAGTCCAACAGCGGCGTTGGGGACTGGGTGACATTCTCCTTGAGGGCGAATGCCAAGTCCCATGGCTTGTGCGAGGAGGGCGGCTTGCTCTCTTTGCAGGAAGGATCTGGAAGGCGGCAGGCGGCATCAGCAGCGGGCGGGCAGGCTGGCATGTAATGGGCAAAGTCTCTCCTTTCCCGGGCACTGTGGCAGTGAGAGTTCCATAGGCTGCAAAAGAAGAAGGGGGGGGAAAAAGAATGAATATTAGTTGACCACTTCAACACAACTAGCTCCCTTCCACCCAGGATTGCCCTTCCTGAGTGCCCACGCCCCAGCAGGCACACGGGGCTGCCTGCTCACTCGGAAGTTAGCAGGCAGACAGCCAACCTTCAGTTAGGTGGAAGGTGCCCCCCCCATTCACAGAACACTTACCGTAGTCCTCCTGAGGGCGTTGTTGATAAGATGCCACTTCCAGGCGGGCAGTGACGGGCAGGTGGGCAGTCTGCATTACCGTCTCTCCTGGGCACTGTGGCAAAGAGTTCCATAGGCTGCAAAAGAAGAAGGGGGGGGGAAGAATATGAGAAAAATGATACTTTTCCACCACTGGCTCCCTCCCACCCAAGACTGGCATGTGCCCGGTCCTGAGTGCCCACGCCCCAGCAGGCACACGGGGCTGCCTGCTTGCTTACTCGTGGGTAAGCTCTCTGACAGGCTCTTACCAGAGTCGTGCGGGCGACGTGAATCGATGGGCCACCTCCATGCGGCCGTGGCTGGGGCAGATGGGCAGTCTGGATTCACGGGTGCGCTTTGCGCAGTGGCGAAGAGTTCCATAGGCTGCAAAAGAAGGAGGGGGGGGGAAAGAATGAATATTAGTTGACCACTTTAACACAACCAGCTCCCTTCCACCCAGGATTGCCCTTCCTGAGTGCCCACGCCCCAGCAGGCACACGGGGCTGCCTGCTCACTCGGAAGTTAGCAGGCAGACAGCCAACCTTCAGTTAGGTGGAAGGTGGCCCCCCCCCATTCACAGAACACTTACCATAGTCCTGAGGGCGTTGAGGACTCGGTGAGATTCTCCTGGAGGACCCCTAGTCCCATGGCTTGTGCAAGGAAGGCGGCTGGCCCGCCTCGCAGGAACGATCTGGAAGGCGGCAGGTGGCATCAGCAGCGGGCGGGCAGGCTGGCATGTAATGGGCAAAGTCTCTCCTTTCCCGGGCACTGTGGCAGTGAGAGTTCCATAGGCTGCAAAAGAAGAGGAGGGGGATAATGAATATTACATGAATACTTTTATACTGCAAAAGAAGAAAGGAAAATAAATAAAGATTTGTATTAAATAATTAATACATGCAAGTCCTAGTAGTCTCCCACCGGCACACTTCTCTTGTTTGTGATGCAATCCTCTTTCTCCTGCTGCACTCCTCCCTTTCTAAATCACTCTTCTGAGCCCATTGTTAGAGGGATTGGCTATCCTTTTGTGTCTGGCAGGACACAGCTTACCGGATCATTAGAGAATCACCATTTCTTTTGTCCTTGGGTTATTCATTCACTCCTAATAGCACCCTACGTTAGGCTGACCAGATCAAATCCAGGTCAGGGTTCCTAACTTCAGCAGTTGTAGAGAAAAGGGAATTTCTGCCAGTGTCATTTGTATGGAATTAGTTCCTGCTGAGATTCCCTCTTCATCACAACAGTTAAAGGTGCAGGGGCCCTGCCTTCTTTTCTATATGGCCACTCTGCCTGTACTCTTACCTGAGTCGTAGGGGTGACGTGAATCGAGGGGCCACCTCCATGTGGCCGTGGCTGGGGCAGATGGGCAGTCTGGAATCACGGGTGCGCTTTGCGCAGTGGCGAAGAGTTCCATAGGCTGCAAAAGAAGGAGGGGGGGGAAAAGAATTAACATGAGATAAATCATACTTTTCCACCATTGGCTCCCTCTCACCCAGGACTGGCATCTGCCCGGTCCTGAGTGCCCACGCCCCAGTAGGCACACGGGGCTGCCTGCTTGCTTACTCGGAAGTAAGATCTCAGACTGCCCCACTTCTGGACACTCTCAGGTGTCCCTGCGTTGACTGCACACACTTACCTTATTCGTGCGGCCGCTGTGGAAATTGAGGACTCCAGTGGCACATAGGCTCCTCCAGGCAAAGTCACATTGGCATAGGCTCCTCCAGGCAAAGTCACAGTGGCACATAGGCTCCTCCAGGCAAAGTCACAGTGGCATAGGCTCCTCCAGGCAAAGTCACGTTGGCATAGGCTCCTCCAGGCAAAGTCACAGTGGCACATAGGCTCCTCCAGGCAAAGTCACATTGGCATAGGCTCCTCCAGGCAAAGTCACAGTGGCACATAGGCTCCTCCAGGCAAAGTCACAGTGGCACATAGGCTCCTCCAGGCAAAGTCACGTTGGCATAGGCTCCTCCAGGCAAAGTCACAGTGGCACATAGGCTCCTCCAGGCAAAGTCACAGTTTGGCACAGCTCCCTCCAGGCAAAGTCCCAGTGGCACAGGCTCCTCCAGGCAAAGTCACAGTTTGGCACAGCTCCCTCCAGGCAAAGTCCCAGTGGCACAGGCTCCTCCAGGCAAAGTCACAGTTTGGCACAGCTCCCTCCAGGCAAAGTCCCAGTGGCACAGGCTCCTCCAGGCAAAGTCACATTGGCACAGGCTCCTCCAGGCAAAGTCACAGTTTGGCACAGCTCCCTCCAGGCAAAGTCCCAGTGGCACAGGCTCCTCCAGGCAAAGTCACAGTTTGGCACAGCTCCCTCCAGGCAAAGTCCCAGTGGCACAGGCTCCTCCAGGCAAAGTCACAGTTTGGCACAGCTCCCTCCAGGCAAAGTCCCAGTGGCACAGGCTCCTCCAGGCAAAGTCACATTGGCACAGGCTCCTCCAGGCAAAGTCACAGTTTGGCACAGCTCCCTCCAGGCAAAGTCCCAGTGGCACAGGCTCCTCCAGGCAAAGTCACATTGGCACAGGCTCCTCCAGGCAAAGTCACAGTTTGGCACAGCTCCCTCCAGGCAAAGTCCCAGTGGCACAGGCTCCTCCAGGCAAAGTCACAGTTTGGCACAGCTCCCTCCAGGCAAAGTCCCAGTGGCACAGGCTCCTCCAGGCAAAGTCACAGTTTGGCACAGCTCCCTCCAGGCAAAGTCCCAGTGGCACAGGCTCCTCCAGGCAAAGTCACATTGGCACAGGCTCCTCCAGGCAAAGTCACAGTTTGGCACAGCTCCCTCCAGGCAAAGTCCCAGTGGCAGAGGCAAAGTCCCACTGGCAGAGGCAAAGTCACAGCTGCATGGGCACCTCCAGGCAGGCAGGGGCAGAGGCAGAGGCGGGCATGATGCCAGGCGCTTGCGCATTGCACAAGTAAGCAATAGAACCGTGAGACCAGCCCACGCATTCCGGCTACTTCACAATGGCGGCAACCTAGCAGGCGGGCAGGCAGGCAGGCAGGCAGAGGCAGAGGCAGAGGCGGGCATGATGCCAGGCGCTTGCACATTGCACAAGTAAGCAATAGAACCGTGAGACCAGCCCACGCATTCCGGCTACTTCACAATGGCGGCAACCTAGCAGGCGGGCAGGCAGGCAGGCAGGCAGGGGCAGAGGCAGAGGCGGGCATGATGCCAGGCGCTTGCGCATTGCACAAGTAAGCAATAGAACCGTGAGACCAGCCCACGCATTCCGGCTACTTCACAATGGCGGCAACCTAGCAGGCGGGCAGGCAGGCAGGCAGGGGCAGAGGCAGAGGCGGGCATGATGCCAGGCGCTTGCGCATTGCACAAGTAAGCAATAGAACCGTGAGACCAGCCCACGCATTCCGGCTACTTCACAATGGCGGCAACCTAGCAGGCAGGCAGGCAGGCAGAGGCAGAGGCAGAGGCGGGCATGATGCCAGGCGCTTGCGCATTGCACAAGTAAGCAATAGAACCGTGAGACCAGCCCACGCATTCCGGCTACTTCACAATGGCGGCAACCTAGCAGGCGGGCAGGCAGGCAGGCAGGCAGGGGCAGAGGCAGAGGCGGGCATGATGCCAGGCGCTTGCGCATTGCACAAGTAAGCAATAGAACCGTGAGACCAGCCCACGCATTCCGGCTACTTCACAATGGCGGCAACCTAGCAGGCGGGCAGGCAGGCAGGCAGGCAGAGGCAGAGGCAGAGGCGGGCATGATGCCAGGCGCTTGCGCATTGCACAAGTAAGCAATAGAACCGTGAGACCAGCCCACGCATTCCGGCTACTTCACAATGGCGGCAACCTAGCAGGTGGGCAGGCGGGCAGGCAGTTTTTTAAATCATATAGCCAAAATAAACACAACACACAGTGACAGCCCTGCAAGGCTGCCACATAAGTCCATAAGACACAGTCAGAAACAATGTGGGATGCTGCTTGTCATCCACTCAATGTAGGAGCCTGGAAGAGGAATCCTATCGCGTCCTTCGTTCATAGTCAGAGAGGTGCATGCGTTCCTTGGCGATAAAATTAAGCCTTCTTCTTATCCAAAGTTCTCATGAGCCTCTGACGTGGTCTTACAAGAAGAAACGCCCATGGAAGTGTGGGACCTTACAGAAGGCCTGGAGGGAGCCATCGGAGTCCAATTTCAGAGGCACACGTGCAAGCACATTGGTTCAAGTCAAACAACATAGAATGTGTGAGATGCTTGTGCATCCCCTCAATGTAAGAGGCTAGGAGAAGAAACTAGATCCCTTCGGGATCCATCGTTCAGAGTTGAGTTACTGAGCTGTAAACAACACAGCCAGTAAATTAAAGTAAAGAAAATTAATTAACCGAAAATAAGAATTAAAAAATCAAGGGCCTGCCGGTGCCTGCCCAAAGGTGTGGGATGGATGGGGGGTGCCTGCCAATTACTCCCCCGCGGGCATGAGGGTGGGGTATCCCAGCAGGGGCAGATTGAC
Organism: Anniella stebbinsi; assembly: GCA_029215795.1. Classification (NCBI taxonomy): domain Eukaryota; kingdom Metazoa; phylum Chordata; class Lepidosauria; order Squamata; family Anniellidae; genus Anniella; species Anniella stebbinsi. Next base: position 159,867,602 of record JARDYH010000003.1, on the reverse strand, counting down.
CTTGAGGAAGACCAGCTGCTCCACAATCTCAGCGTCCAAGCGAGAGCGGTGGGGTGTGACCACGTCGCCCGCCATGGAAAACACCCGCTCGCTTGGAACGCTGGACGGTGGGCAGCTGATTCTGTCCATGGCCACCCGCGCCAGATCAGGCCACATCTGGCGCCGAGATGACCAGTAGGCCAGGGGTTCGATGGAGCCGTCCTCCATCTGCTCCGCCAGGTAACGCTGCACTGCTGCTGCAGCGTCATCCTGGCGGCGGCTGGGTTGAGTGCCTCTATGCCCAACCGCAGCCTGCAAAGCCTTGTCCCAAAACCCCTGGCCTGTCCCCCTGCTGGGTGTGGTGGTGCTGGTGCCGCCGCTGCTGGTGGTGCTCAGCGGACTTAGCGCCTGGGCTTCGGTGGGCTCCTCCTCTGCCTGCCCAATCCTGGCATCCCGGGCCGCCCGAACGTCCGTCACCAGCATTTCCACCCAACCTGCCCGGGAAGTCTGCCCACATAACCCATCCTTGATGCGCGGGTCGCACATGGTGGCCAACATGTACTGCCTCTCGTTGTAGAGAGGCTGGACCCGGCGGGATAGGCTTTCCCTCAGCCTCGTCACCACTTCCCGCACCTCTGGCAGGAAGCGCCTGCCGGTGACGGCATCCCCGGCCTCCAGAAACTCGCCCATCTGATTCTGGAGATGCCTGGCCACGGGGAGCACCTGGCTGAGAAGGGCAGTGCTGCTGCTCAGGGTCTCGGTGGCCTCAAGGAACGGCTTGAGGACCACCAGAAGCTGGGACATGGCCTCCCACTGCTGCCTGGACAGTGGGGCCTGGATGCCAATGTCCCCGACCCTGAACATCTCGTGGACAACACGCTGTTGCTCCACCATACGCTCGAGCATGTGGTAGGTGGAGTTCCAACGTGTTGCCACGTCCTGCACTAGCCGGTGCTGCGGAAGTCCCAGCTCCTGCTGCTTCTCCCGCAGCAACCGACTGCCCTTCACGCTGTGGTGGAAATGCCCAGCCACCTTCCTGCAGCTCTCTAGGAGATTACGGATTTGGGGAGGGAGAGGGGCCTTGCTGCCTCCAAGGCCATCCCTGACGACCAGGTTGAAGACGTGCGCGATGCAGCGGATGCCCTCAAATCCGCCATCGCGCACCGCCTTCAGCATATTGGCTCCCCCGTCCGTGACCATGTAACCGCGGGTGTGCTGGTGCCCGCCCAGCCACCCTGCCACCATGCGGTTCATGGCCTCCGTAATCTCCTCCGCCGTGTGGAACTGGTCCATGACTGCGGTATGAAGGAGGGCCCAGCGGCAGCCCTCCTTCCCAGTCCCAGAAGTCCTGGGTGCTTCCTGCCCTGAGGCTCCCCACCAGTGAGCCGTCAGGGACAGGTAAGCGTGCACTCCTCCTTCGCTGGACCAGATGTCCGAAGTGAAGTGCACCTTCTGTGCCTCTGCCTGGCACAGACGACCCAGAACTAACTCCCTGCATGCCTGGTACAGGGAGGGCACCACACGCCTGCTCAGGGTGGTGCGACACGGCGGCTTGTAGTATGGAACCACAAGAGCCATCAGCCTCTTGAAGCCTGCGTTCTCGACGAGGCTGAATGGCTGGTCATCCAACGCCACCATCTCACCGATGCAATTGGTGATCTGGTTGGGCGCTGGAAAACGCCACCTTGTGGCTCCATACTTCCCCCACCCCATCTCTTCCATGGTGGCCTGGCGAAGCCTCTTGGGGATGGGAGGTCGAGAGCTGGCAGAAGTTGCAGGAGCCTTCTGCTTGCCCTTGCCGCTAGCACCAGTCTGCTGCGAGGTGCCCGCCTCGGTCCCAAGCAAAACAGACTGGTGGTGCCTCTGCATGTGGCGGGTGAGGTTCGTGGTGGTGAAGTGGCCTGGCATTTTTCCCCTGCTCACTGACATCTTGCAGTGGCGACAGACAGCAAAGCGGGAATCCACTGCCACCTCAAAGTGGTCCCACACCTTGCTTGCCTGTCGCTTCTGGGGTGACACAGACGGCCTGCCGGCGCCTTCGCTCTGTGGTGTCACCTCAGGAGCAAGGGAATGAGTGGAAGAGAGGACGGATTGTGGAGAGTAAGTCTCTGGTGCTGCCTGCTCTTCCTCTTGCCCCACATCAGAGTCCTCCTTCTCACTCTGAACCTCGCTGACTTCCACAAGATCTGGGAAAAGATCAGTCAGCGGGTTCACAGGCTCACCCACCAAAGAAGGAGCTGGATATAGTGCTCCTTCTTCATGCCCACTGCTGCTCCCAGCACCTGCCTCATGTTGCTGAAAGAGTGCCCTGCAGGCACTACTTTGAGTTGCCTCTGCCTGCTTCTGCTGCCCCAGTGGAGAACGCCTCAGTTTAACTGGGGGTGTGGAAGTAGGCTGCCTGCTGCTGGTCCCAGCAGCAGCAGCAGCAGCGCCATGCCCAGAGCGGCCTCTCCCAAATGCTGCCTTGGGAGCACCCCCCCTTTGAGTGCCACGCTTCATTTTATTTTTATTATTATTTATTTTTGTGTAAGTGTGTGCTTTGCTGACTTTTTTTGTGTTTGTAGCAGCAGGCTACACAGCCCAGCAACACACACTCACTCACAAGCGCACACACACACACACACACACACACAGAGAAAGAGAGAGAGAGAGAGAGAGAGGATAGAAATATTTTTTTATTATTTTTTTGGGTTTTTTTCAGAAAGCGAAAGTAGAACAAACACACTCACTGCAAAGACAAACTGAACTCACAGACAAACAAACGTGCTATCTAAGAAAGGAAAGGCAAGAGAGAAAGGAAAGCCAAGAGAGAGAACAAGAAAAGCTGAAGTAAAAGATCAGAAACTCCTCAAAACCACCTCCAAATGCAATCAAATCAATTCAATCAATACAGTCTCTCCAACACAGCTCCAAAACACTCCCTAATCTCCTCCACGTTCAACCCACAAAGAGCTAGAAGGGCAGGGCTGAGAGAATATATACTGGTGCCCTCCTCCAGCATTGCGATTGGAGGCTGAAGAAAGTCTTCACAGGATTGGGTGATTCAGTCATGTATTCTAAAGCACAATTGGTGGATCAAGCTGTCAAACACACACACACAAACACAGCCTCCCCCTCCCTTTCCTGAAGGTTTAAAATAATAAAGTTTAACCTTTGTTTTCCCACTAAAGCATTGCACCAAAGTTTGTGAAATTTTCAGCGTTTGAGCGGGCATAGGTCCTGTGCCATGTGAGCGAGTTAGAGCTTTGTAGCTCTTAAAACCAACCCATAAATCCCATGTGAAATGCCATGAATAAACCTTTGTTTTCCCACTAAAGCATTGCACCAAAGTTTGTGAAATTTTCAGCGTTTGAGCGGGCATAGGTCCTGTGCCATGTGAGCGAGTTAGAGCTTTGTAGCTCTTAAAACCAACCCATAAATCCCATGTGAAATGCCATGAATAAACCTTTGTTTTCCCACTAAAGCATTGCACCAAAGTTTGTGAAATTTTCAGCGTTTGAGCGGGCATAGGTCCTGTGCCATGTGAGCGAGTTAGAGCTTTGTAGCTCTTAAAACCAACCCATAAATCCCATGTGAAATGCCATGAATAAACGTTCGTTTCCCACTAAAATGTTGCACCTAGCTTCCGGAAATTTCACACACATTTGAAGTGCAGTGTTCCCTGCAATGTGCCAAAGTTTCCCGTTTGTATCTTTGAAAATAAAAAAATGGGAGGCAAAACTGTATTTTACCCCACTGCTACCCAATTTTCAACAATTCATTGCCAACACATGCCTGGAGCTAGCTGTCTGAAATTTTACACACATATCAAGGGAAGTGTTCCCTGTAATGTGCCGAAGTGTCCTGTTTGTATCTTTAAAAATAAAAACATGGGAGGCATAACTGCATTTACCCCACTACTACCCATTTTTCAAAAATTCATTGCCACACCAGGCAAGCACCCACGGTTCTGGGATTTCACACACGTGGGTCCCAAGGTACCACCTACAATGTGGCAAAGTTTCATGTGTGTAACTTTAAAAATGACCGAGTTATAGGCATTCCATGTTATTTATTAAAAAATTAATTGCCACAAACTGCATGCACCAATCTTTCTGAAATTTCTCACAGATACCTATCCCTAACCAGTGTACAATGTGCCCAAGTTTCATCCTTCTGTCTTTAAAAATGAAAAAGTTATAGGCGTTTTTGTAAAACAACAATACTTTGCTATGGGAAAAACGCATTTAAAATGGCGTCCGATCCGCCGATCCGATCCGATCCGGATCGGACCTCACCGGATCGGATCGGATCGGATGGTGTGTCGGATCGGATCGGATCGGATTTTCCGATTTTTGGGGCGGATCGGATTCGGATCGTGGATCGGATCCGATCCGATGCACACCCCTAATATTTACCCACTAGTACAGGCCTATCCAGATCTTCTCATTAAATGTCACAATCGAGCTTTGCAGCTTCTAGGCCAAGATGTGCTCGCTGTTCACTTGCCCATTACAAAAGCAGAACATGTTCATCTAATGACTACTTCAGATAGTTACCAATTTGCTTTCTCCAATCATGTGGGTCCCCTGTCATTTAACATGCCAAAAGATCCACGAATTACTTTAACTTTAACTATTCAGTTACAAGCACAGTCAGTCGCCATTGCAGCTCCCTTATAGGGAGCCCCCACAGTGTTTACTGATGGCTCCCCAAAAAGAGGTGTTCTTACCTATGTAGATGCCATTACTAAAACGTGGCGATTTTTATACACTCCTATTCAAGTTTCTGCGCAGCGAGCTGAAATTGCTGCAGTAATACTTGCTTTTCAGCAGTTTGCACAGCAACCATTTAACCTAATTGTAGATACCATGTATGTATATAATCTTATCTTTCATTTAGCTGATTCTCTGCTGACTGCTCAAATTGATCACAATTTAATGGTGTTGTTCTTAGCTTTGCAGAATGCTCTATCGCAGCGTAAAATCCCCTTTTTTGTTGCACATATCCGCAGCCATACTCCTTTGCCAGGGCCATTGAGTTTTGGCAATGCTCAGGCAGATGCTGCTTTGTGACATACAGCTGCAAATTCATTATTCTCAGACCCTTTCCAGAGCATTCCTTTTTCCACCAATCTGCAAAATCCTTAGCGCGCCAATTTTCTCTCCCACTGACACAGGCACAAGCAATTGTTCGAAATTGTGCACATTGTTCCCTCCATAATTCCTCCCCGTCTATGGGGGTGAACCCCAGAGGAGAAAAAGCTAACTGTCTATGGCAAATGGACGTTACCCATTTTCCTCCCTTTAAACCTTATTCTCTTCTTCATGTTAGTATTGACACTTACTCTCATTACCTTCATGTAACAGCACAGAGACATGAGAATGCCCCTGCTGTGACAACACATTTGTTAGCAGCCATTTCCATTTTAGGCAAGCCCAAAAAACTTAAAACAGACAATGCACCTGCTTATGTTTCCAAAGCGTTAGAAGATTTTTGCTCCCAATGGGATATTGTTCTCACCCATTGGATTCCCTATAACTCCCAAGGGCAAGCTATTGTTGAGAGAGCCAATCGCACTCTTAAAGAACTCCTTAACAAGCGTGTTAAACAAGCTGCTATCCTTCCCCATTACCGCAATATTCAAATTCATTTAGCTGTAGTCCTGTTTATTTGGAATCATTTAACTCTTGGAATTGATAATATGTCTCCCGTGCAGCGTCATTTTGGTTGTCTCCCTAACCTTCCACGTCCACAGGTCTTATACCGTCAGCTTCCTGATCCGCAGCGGAAAGGCCCTGTTCCTCTCATCACCTGGGGTCATGGTTACGCAGCAGTGTCCACCAGTGACGGTCCCGTTTGGATTCCTGCTAAGTGTGTCAAGCCTTATCACTTTAATGTCGTGGCGTCAAGCCCTTCCCAATCCGATTCCGAATTTCAATCCTCAACTTCACCAGACTGCTCCGCGACAGCCATTGCCTCCGAAAGTCCCAGTACCAATGATAACGTGGGGAGCAATTAAAAAGACAATTAATACAGCTCAAAGATGTCTCCAACAACAAGAGCTGCCTGAAACTCCTGAAAATTTAGTTACTGCTGTATTTGCTGTAATTACTGCTAATTCCATGACGATATTATGTCTAATCTCAGCATTATTTAATTTAAGCACTGCTGCTCCAATACCTTCAGTTTCTTTAGTGCCTGATGCTAACCTTTGGGTTCGACATGCCCAGTATATGTTTGCTATTCATAGTCACAATGCTACTTTGTATTATGAACATCCATTAACTGCTAGCCAAGTAGCTTTTATCCCTACTGCCTTTATTACTCCAGAAATTGTTGTATCTCACCTGCAGCATATTCATCAATCAGCGCTATTTGCTAACCCCAAGAGCTTAAATCAGACCAAATGGTGATTTTTTCGAGTTTCTAAAGTCACTCCAGCAATGTGCTTCTGTTGTCATGCCACTGGTGCTTGGAATACAAAGTGGCATGATTGGCATAGAGCTGTTAAAATCCTTGCTGCTGTAGGTAATTATTCTGCTTGCACTGAAAAAATTTGGTTATGGGGGAATTATAACTCTTCCTATCCCTTCAACATTACGTACTGGAATCAATCCTCGACGCTCAATGACATCTATCAAACTTTCCCTATGTTTCAGCCAAATTATACAGCTAAGGGTGGTAGTATCTGTAGTGGCTGGCAGATCCAAGACCCTAATTTATGGTTTTTCTTCAATAACACAGCCGCCAATTATCACCCAGGCACGTATCAATGTGCCGCTTTAGGTTACCTCACTTTGCCGGTACAAGTTGTTCATTCAGTAGCTCCATGGATAGCTCGAGCTATTCAGAGTGGCCCTTTAGAACCTCATGGCTCTGATACAGTCATTATTGATACACAACTGTCTGAGCTGACTGTTGGGTCTCGAGCTGTTCCAGAAGCTATCACTGGCACTTTATCCTTAGGATCCTACCCTGGTATCATTGCTCAAGAAAATAGGCACTCTGTTCTTGGATTAACATGTCGTTTAGAAAAAACAGTTAACGCTACTGGCAATATTGTGCGTGATTTACAAATTGAAATTGATGAATTGCATCAAGATCAAATGCAATCTCATTTTGCAATAGACTATCTTCTAGCAAAAACTGGTGGGTTCTGTAAATTAGTAGGCCCTGCTGGTTGTGAAGTACATTTCCATGACTTAAATCAAACTATTGAAGATAATTTGTCTAATTTAGCACATTATATTCAAAACAATGTTCATACACAATTCTCTGTGTTTTCATGGTTAACAGATTGGCTTCCTAATTTTGCATATCTCTGACAGCTATTCTTTTATGTCATTTGTGGACTAGCTATTTTAATTTCCTTGTGTTGCTTTGTTCAGTGCATCCCTTCTCTGTTTATGATGGTAAAAAAATGCTTTGCCTTTACTTCATATTCTACTCATAAACCGCTATTTCACAAACCTTCTTATTAATTAAATTAAGAGAAAGAGATGAGATGAAGGACAGAACAAGCGAGTTGCATCACTGGGCAAACCCTGACATCAACTCGTTCTTTCTGTCTCTAATCTCATCCGGCTACATACAAGATGTTCCTAAATGTTCTGCTACTATTCCCCGGTCCATGAATTGTTGCAGTCTTAATGTTGCATTCTTATACCAATACCAGTATGAGTCTGTGCTCTATTGTGCTATTGTGTATAATCACGCTATGTCCTCGTGGACAGCAATATTGTGCCCTCGTGGTCAGCAAGACTTAAGATCTATATAAACCTTGCTTAGAGACAATAAAGGATGCTTCTTTCCAACAACATCTCGGTGTGTGTCTCATCACTCCTTGATCTCTCTTTTCCTCTTCCTTTTCCGCAACATTTTTGTCATTGGGTATTGCTATGTCAATGAGGTAGTTGTGTTTTCCTTTTATATTATGACAGTTGTGTCTGATTGCTTGCAAAGTAGTGTCTTGTCCCAGAATTGTTCTGTTCCAGCATAGCATGGCTTGGCTTGACTTGTTTGAGTGTGTCTGGATCTCCTAGGCTCTGAAAGCATCTTTCTGGAAAGCACCTGCTGGTTGCATGATCGAGGAGGCCAGGTTCTGTGAGTGCATAGTTGTCCTTGACAGGAGGGCCTTGCACTTGCTAGAGTAAGGTGAACAGATGTGAAGAGGCTGCAATCCCACATTCATTTATCTGGGAGTAAGCTTTATTGAAATCAACAAGAGTTATTTCTAAAGTTTCTTTGGCCAGTTTTCTTTGGGTCCCTGACTGGGATTTCTATTCTCTATACACTGAGGCAGTGTAAATTCAGGATATACTTGGATAAAAGGAGGGAATGATCCTTGTCTAGCATTGTGATAATGGGCATCTGTTCTGGCCCTTCTTTGTATTGCTACTGACTATAGTTTTGTTTACATGGCTAATGAACCAGAGATATAATGACACATTTTAGATTTGTTTCTCACTGATAAACCAGAAGTTGAAACAAGCTAAGAGGTGAGAAGTGACTACAACAAGCCTTTAGTCCATTTTGTTCCATGGCTAATGTTTGCAGGGTAATCGTATTTTATGCTCTTCCTGCATGCTAGGTTGGCTAGTTTGTTGTACTAGATTTTTCTGCACTTGTCAACTGCTTCATTTGTTCAGTGGTAGCAGTATGCTGAATCTGTGCATATGGATAAGAGAAACGTGATGGGGAAAGACTGTTAAATGTTAGGAAAGTTGGGACTACGGTCATCCAGTGAAGGATTTGCAGTCAGAAAACATATTTGAGGAAAGGGGAAACTATCACACAGAGCATAGCAAAAGTTTCAAAGTACAGCAAAAGCTACAAAAGTAGGAGTGAGTAAAGTTAATTTCAGATACATCGAATGTCTCACTTGTTCTTTATTTTAATAATTTTAACATGAAGATGTTGTGTAGAACAGGTTTGTCTTAATTGTATGCTGTGAAATCAAACAACTGACCAAGGCCGTGTTTGGATGAGCATGCCCCCTTGGGGGCTGGACATGTTGGTGGGCACACCCCCTTGGGGGACGGCATGTTGGTGTGCATGCCACCTTGGAGCAGCCATGTTGTCCTCCTTTTTGGTTTCCTAAATATGGTCACCCTACATTAGCACCAGTGCCAAATTGGATACTGTGCTAGATCAAGATTCTAGAGAATATCTGACATCAAAATTCACAAAGAGAAAACTTTGTGAAATTTCTGGGAGCAAACAATTTCAGGTCTAGCCAGTACACTCCTTTGAAGTGTTGTTTGTTTTTTGGGCTGGAGTTGGCTATTGTGGCCTGTGCAGAGCATCAGAGGCCTGGCTAGAAACAAAAAAAAAAAGGAGATGCAAGAGCAGAGGTAGAGATGGGGTTATGGGGATGGTGTGAGTAGTAAGTTTGTAGAGCAAGGCAGTTGTGTTTCTTGGACCTGGGAACGTATAGGCCAGAATGTGTAACTTGTTGCCCTCCAGATGTTTTTGGCCTAAAACTCCCATGTTCCCTCACCAGGGTGACCATATGGAAAGGAAGACAGGGCTCCTGTATCTTTAACAGTTGTATAGGACAGGGAATTTCACGGTGTAGTACAGTGACCAGATGCAAAAGAGGGTAGGGCTTCTGCAGCTTTAACTGTTGTGATGAAGAGGGAATTTCACTAGGTGCTGCATGCATACAAATGACACTGGTTGAAATTCCCTTTTCTCTACAACTGTTAAAGTTACATGAGCCCTGTCCTCCTTTCCATATGGTCACCCTATCCCTCACCATTGGCTATGCTGGCTAGGGCTGATGGGAGTTACAAGCGAACACATCTGGAGGGCCATAAGTGGCCCACTCATTATATAAGCCAAAGCAACTTAAAACCATCACAGCACCTGGTAGACCCTAATTTGAATACCTGCACCTTCCTCCCCCATTCCATCTTAAGAATCTGACCATGCAGATTCTGACTTCAACACTGAATCAGCCTCTCCTTTTTTGTCCCGTCTTCCCCAGATGTTGCTTTTTGCAACCTCTTCTCAAGTGAAAAGATCTGGAGATTTTGAAAACTTGTGCCATATTTTGTGACCCTTGAGTTGGCCTAATAAAGGTACTGCCCTAATATGGATTTTGAGGTTTTTCTTGTGGCTACCTTTGTGTTTTGATTAATTTCAGTGGGAGAGTTAAGTACACATTTAAATCTTTCCCACTGAAATAAATGGAATTTAAAGTGCCTAGCTGCATCTGGACCACAAAGGTTTTGGTTGTGGGTTCTCAGATTTATGAATTTTGGCCACCCCTGTCCTCAACATTGCTTTTACTGAATAGGTTTCAGAAAAGACATCCTGGATTTAAATGAGAATTTAGTTCAATCATCCAATGTATAAAAAGCCATAATTCAAGTGTGAATTATGTGTTTTTCTTTTGCCTGGAGTAACTTATAAACCTAAGCAGACCTTCTTAGGAAAAAGTCTAAGAGGCCGACTTCCTCTACTTCAGAGATAATACTGACTGCCTTCACCCTTATAGGATGCTCTGCTCAGTGAATATTTTGTCTGCTCTAGTCAGTGGAGAGAGATAGCAGGGTTGATTCTGCTGCCAATCTTCTCTGTAAATATGTCAAAATGCAGACTGTCCTTGTTAGACTTGGCGATTAGATGTTGACTAAAGAGGTGGACTAGCATAAGGAAATAATAAATAAAAAAGTGAGGTATACTTGTCTTGGATGGGCCTTTTTTCCAGCTTACAAATATGAGCTCCTTAGCTCTTTTTGGCACCTGCTAGGGAATGACTAGCCAGAGTAAAGCAGAAGCCTGCTTTAGCACTTCATTCATATGCATCATTTGAAAGTTATGCATGTGCTACACTTTTTTTCCAATCACACCAGGCATTTAGGGGAAAGAAATCATACTAGATCCCAGAAGCAACCTTTCTACCACTTGGACTTGAATGGAAGGGGGGATGATATTGCCTTTCCGGAGAATCTCCAAATGTTCTGCAATATTCTCTGACTGCAAACAGATTTAGGCTGTAATCTTAAACCCTCTTGCCTGGGAGAAAGCCCCAGTGAACTCAATGGGACTTACTTATGAGTAGACATATAAAGGATCATGCTTCACAAGTGAAGCTTGGAATTCCCTGTCTCTAATATTGGGGGGTGGGGGGTGGAGTGGAGGGTTATTTGCTTGCTTGTTTTTCAGGTTTATAAAGGTAGTTAATGGGGCATGTAATGAAGAATTTAAACTCTTGTAAAAAAATTATGGAAGTCCTAAAATTGCTCATTGTATTTTAATGATTGATTGAACGTACATTTCTCGGTCCTATGAACAGATGCTTTCTGACCAAGGTGCTGTTTTTCCTATAGCATAAAATGCTAGGTGTGGTATTTCCCCATCAACACTGCTCAGTTTCTCTAGCACAGCCTTTCCCAAACCAGTGTCCTCCAAAGGTGTTGGTAGGGTGACCCTATGGAAAGGCGGATGGGGCTCCTCTATCGTTAATGGTTGTACTGAAAAGGGAATTTCAGCAGGTGTCATTTGTATGCATGAAGCACCTGGTGAAATTCTCTCTTCATCACAACAGTTAAAGCTGCAGGAGCTCCAGCCTCTTTTATATCTGGTCACGCTAGGCTGGAATATAATGCAGATGTGGGGAGTATTTTTTAAAGAAATTATTTTTAAAAACCCTAGAGTTTACATCACATGAGGATCATTCAAGGAAGAAGATGAAGCACATGAGAAGAAAACAACCACAAGGAAGAAAACACAATAGATCTCTCTCTGACACACACTGTGAGAACAATTTCTGTTTGATATTGTCTTGAAAAATGAAATAGTCACATGTATTTACTAACCCCCATCCTCTTGCTTTACAGAAATTATGACATTGACTCATTTGGCTCACTTTCTACACAAAGTGATAAAAAGAGACCATTGGGCATGTAAAACAAGCCATGAAAAAAGTGAGCTGTTGCTCAGGCTCAGTTCTACTGGAAGTGAACAGGTGTCCACAGATGCTGAGCAGAAGAGCACCATGTGCTGTAATTTGGTTAGAATGGGGCACAAAGGCAACCCCCCATTGATGTTATGGTGGTAGATTAGCTGTTAATTAGCTGATATTTGGCTAACATGGGTGCACACAGGAGGCAATTGTGTGCCCTGTACAAAGGGACAACCTGGCTTCATAAGCAAACCCAAGCAGTTATTTGTGGAAGCAACATTTTTAGGAGGTGCATCCTAGTACAAGATATCCTGCGGACATTCTCCAGTTGTGTAGTCTAGTTATTTGGGGCTGTGCATGAATTAATAGCCTCATGACAATTAATAGCCTTACAGCCATTAAGAATTCACAGCAAACATGGCCAGGACCTAGAGAGTTGCACATCACTGTCCAATTGCATGAGCTGAAAACTAAGGTGGTTGGCAAAAATAAAGCTATCTGTATTGTGAAGTTCACAAGACGGATTCCCTTTTCCACTGGTATAAATGTGGCCAGTATAACATAACATTCAGAATGCATAAAAGGAGGAATTTGCTGGTGTATGTGGGCCAATAATCTTAGTTTCATCCCATATTAATCTTTCACTCACAGTTTTATTGGAAAAATAAATAGTTGATGGATTTCACTGGAGAGTAAGACCACCATCCCCTTTCACTTACACCATCCAAAATATGTACTATGTGTGTTCTGTTTTAGACAGCAGTGGCAGAAGGGAAGTGTCACTTAACAGAATACTCAGACTTACTGGAGAAGGTTCATGTCTGCTTCACTTAGAGACATCAGTCTCAAGTTCTCTTGGTGAATTAAAATAATCGCAATGGCAAGAGCTGTCCACATTACGATCCCATCATGGTAATGCTATATCCCTCTTGTGCATTTGTACCTCATGGGCACACAATGACATTTGTTGTAGTGTTTTGGATAATGTGGAATAAAAAAACAGAAATGACACTGTGAAGGTGGTATATAGAATGTATAAAGTGCCCCAACAGTTATCAGTGCACTTCAATACCACTATAAAGTAGGGGTGTGCACACACGCCAAAAAGTATTGTCGTTTATCGTTATCGTCATTTTGGACCAAAAAAACTATAATCTTTATTCATATCATAGGTGAACCGTATCGTCTTCACGATAATTATTGTGAAAAAAAGATATTTTTGCAGCCCTATTTTTAAATTTAAAATGCCTATAACTTCTGTATTTTAAACGTTAGAGGCTTGAAACTTGGTCACAGTGCTTATGGGGTATGTCTAAGTATGTGTATGAAATTTGAGATCGATCCCTCCAATCTTCGATTTTATATTAATTTTTTAAAGATTGTTTCCGTTCAGACAGGTCTGGCGAGCTATCGTTCTGATCTGTCAGAACAGAAACGATCTTTAATAAATTCATATAAAATCAAAAGTTGGAGGGATAGATCTCAAATTTGGCACATATGTGTAGCACATGTTGCTACACATATGAGCCAAATTTGAGATCAATCCTTCCAACCCTCAATTTTATATGAATTTATTAAATATCGTTTCAGTTCTGAAAGATCAGAATGACAGTTCGCCACGTGACAGTTCGTTTCAGAATGGAAACGATCTTTTAAAAAATAATATAAAATTGAGGGTTGGAGGGATCGATCTCAAATTTCATACACATACTTAGGCATACCCCATAAGCACTGTGACCGGGTTTCAAGCCTCTAACGTTTAAAATACAGAAGTTATAGGTATATTTATATGGCAGTCCGATAAAATGATAGAATTGCCCAAAAATTATCGTCTCCGATGATTATCGTAGGTTTTTGTATCATATCGTTATCGTTAAACACATGCACGATAATGACCTTATCGTATCATTATCGTACATTTTAACGATAAGATACACATCCGTACTATAAAGCAGTAGTGTAGATCTAGCCTGTGACAATAAAAGTCACATTTTAGAATTTATTTATTAAAACATTTATATCCTGCCCTATATCACAAGAAACAAACATCTCTCACTTAATTTGGGTTTGTGTCACTGATCCAGTATACACAATCACCGTGGCCCATACCAATAGGTTGCAACAAGTGCCAATGTGTGCCAGGCAACTCTGAATATTCAAGCCACAACCGCAGCTTGTCATGTCATGCAAATCCGGTGAGGCTGGATTGTTGGCATGGTTAACAAACCACCCTCAACCCTAAAACAGTGCTTGACCTGGCTGACCTGTCCAGAAGGTGGGAACACTTCAGGATTGGTCCATTTTTCCTGGCCCATGTTGATTGTACAATGAAATGGTACCCTCATGGATTAGTTAGCCAGGTAGAGACATAGCAATCTAGAAGGGATTTTCATGTTTTCCCCAGCTGCAGGGGACACCCATCTTTATTTTAATCAAGGATGAAGCAAGCACATTCTATGGTCTCCTTTGCTTCTGCAGGGGTTCCAGAGCCTTAACAGCATTCCTGGCAGCTCCCAGGCTATACCTTCCAGATTGGAATAGATTCTTGAGCCAAGGTCTCAGGGTCATGCCAGTTAAGATCATTGTACACAATGCTCATGGGAGAGAGGCAGTGCATCTGGAGCTCTTCCATAACATGTCAGTAGGTCACCATCCAATGATATAATTCTGCATGTTGCTTTTAGTTATATTTATATCCCATCTTTTTTCCTCCAAGTAACTCAAGGTGATGTACATAATCCTCTTTTTCTCCATTTTATCCTCACAAACACAACCCTGTGAGGTAGGACAGGCTGAGAGTCTGTGACTGGCCCAAAGTCACCCAGCGGGCTTCCATGGCTGAGTGGGCATTGGAAACCAAATCTCCCAAATCCCAGTCCAACACTCTAACCACTACACCACACTGGCTCTCCTGCATTTCTGTAATGTAATGCCCTATGCTAACACACTACTCCATTTGCCAAAACTGTGTATGCTAAGATCATAAGGCCCTAAATATATGAATAGCATTACCCTCAATCCTTTTATTTTCCTGCCAAGTTAGCTTCCCCTGGGCTAGGTTACCTTAGAGACTGCTGGTTTGTTTTGCATCAGCTTTCCTATGATTTCTCCAGTATTAATATTTAGGTCCTTTTAAAGATGTAAACTTTCTTTTGTCCGCACTGGAATGGTTCACATTTAATCAAAGGACAAATTTGCTTTCCACTCCCCCAGCTATTTTGCAACAAAAAAAAGGTTGTCTGGCTTTTTCCACACACATCTTTATATGGTTTAATTGAGCCCCAAATCAGCTATGATAGATAAGGTGCTAAACCGCTCAGTCACTCTTATAATGGCAACTTTTTGTCCCATTGTTATCAGATTTCTTCCAAATGTTAATTAAAAATGGATACGAGAGAGTAATCCAATATGATCCTGTAGCCAACTCCCTTAAACAGCATTGCAGAATATTGGGTTGGAGAGGGACACATTCAGATTAATTAACAATGCAATTGATTTTAGTTTGAAATCAAATGTTTTGTTGGTACAATAAACTAATCACCCTCCTGGTCAGGAAATATTTTGATTCCCCATCATTATAAGAGATTTAATTCAAATTGTTCAGAAAAGGGCTGACTTGGAAGTAACATTCTCAAGCTTATATAAGGTGCTTATGCAAACTCTCTGACGACTCAAAGCAAATTGTACTAGCAGCACATGGGCGGGGAGACATACATAGAGAAAAGAACAAAGCCCCATTCATTCCATTATTTTCAAAACAAGAGCACACAAGGAAGTACTTAATCCTATGTAAACCGCCCAGATAGCTTCGGCTATGGGGCAGTATACAAATGTAATAAATAAATAAATACTTTGAAGTGTCAGGAATTGAACGTGCTAAAGTACAGATATTGCATCTAGTCTGTGACTGAATGGGCCAATTTACCCCCATTTTCTAATGGGTAATATTGCTGCTAGTAGAAGCACTCCCTGAACTGAGTCCCACTCACTCCAGCTGGTAGGGAATCATAGAATCATAGAGCTTGGATGTCATCCAATGTAGGCTTTGCACTGCAGGGAGCAGCTACATAGAATACATGGAAGGAGGAGGAGACCATTTTTGTCAATCCCCCCTCCCCCGGCAATCCCCTAGTGCCACCTCCAGTGCTGTTCCGGGGGGGGGGGGGTTTCCCCCAATCTTCCACAGCAGATGTCCAGGGGCCATCAGACGCTGCATGGCAAGGGAGGAATCTATGCAGATTGCAGCCTCCTCCTCCCTTGATCCGCACGGTCAAATGCTTCCCTTCACTCAAAAGCCTTCCACATTCTAAAGGGCCCTTCCATAGACTGAAGGAGCCCTTCCATTTGTGAAAGCCAGTGGAATAGTTTGAGAATGGAGAAAATTAATGTGACCAGAGAATCCAGTTGCCCAAACCTAAGAGAAATAGTGGTGTGTTGTTCATGTTGTTGTTTTACAGAGGGGGGAAATATGGGATTCTTTCTCAGAAAAGGTTTACCAGTGCATTAAGAGCCATAATTAGAAGCTTGTTTATTTCTTAGTTGCCCTCATCTAAGAGCCTATCTACACTACTGCTTTAAGATGGTTTATAACAGTTTTAAACTGGTTAATAACCGTTATTAACCATTTAAAAACTGTTATAAACCGTTTTAAAGCAGTAGTGTAGATAGGCTCTAAGAGACAGAAAAATGCATTTGAGGCATGGGGAGAAACCTGGAATCCTTCCTGTCCCATATTAAACTTATTTATCTCTTAGGTGGAGACAACTTAGCATAGGAGTGCTTTAAAATGGACAGCATTTGCTATGTAAAACACTAAAAGGGCGACCAGTGCAGGGTGGAGGGAATGTTCAAGTAGTTAGGGTAACCAGACAAAATCCAGGTCAGGGCTCATGTAACTTTAACAGTTGTAGAGAAAAGGGAATTTCAGCCAGAGTCATTTGTATGCAATTAGTTCCTGGTGAAATAATAATAATAATAATAATAATTATTATTATTATTATTTATAACCCGCCTCTCTCTCCGGAACAACAACAATATAAAACACAAAAAAATCACAAAACACAAAAATCACAACAGTTAAAAAATTTTAAAACAAGAAAAAATACATCATTAAAAACATCTTAAAATTCATCTGGATAGGCCTGCCGGAAGAGAGCAGTCTTCATTATGACTCTCTTAAATTCATGAAGACTGCTAATTTGTCTAATCTCCTCCGGCAGACCATTCCATAGTCTGGGAGCGATGGAAGAGAAGGTCCTCTGGGTAACACTCGTCAGCCTAGTTCTGGCTGACTTGAGTAAGTTCTTCCTAGAGGACCTAAGTGTGCGGGGAGGATTGTACGGGAGAAGGCGATCCCGCAGGTAACCTGAACCCAAACCACGTAGGAAATTCCCTCTTCATCACAACAGTTAAAGTTGCAGGGGGCCTGCCTTCTTTTGTACATGGTCACTCTAGTATAGTGCCTGCACCTTTAACTGTTGTGATGAACAGGGAATTTCACCAGGAACTAATTGCATACAAATGACACTGGCTGAAATTCCCTTTTCTCTACAACTGTTAAAGTTACAGGAGCCCTGACCTGGATTTTATCTGGTCACCCTACAAGTAGTGGAGGGTGGGAATAATCTCTTTCTGTGAATACACTTACATGGTCAGTAACCTTTCTATCACAGGAGATACTATTAAGCCATTTTCAATGAAATAACCAAAGACACAAGAAAAGTTTTCCTTCCCTTTTCTGCTACAAATATCTTGCATCTTTAAGTGCTGCAATCAGTGCTCCATCTACCCTTGATTAGATAAAGATGGTGATAATCACCCCCAAAAGTTAAAATGCACTTTAAAAGGGAAGATGATTTTCATCATTTGGTATTTCAAAGCTAATCCTCCACTATAAGGAAACAGTGACAAAAATCAAAGCCTGCCTATGAGGAGATGAAAGGGAGTCTCTGGTTGTGATCCTAGCTGCCTCACTTTCCTGTCCATTCAAACAAATGCAGTTTAGAAGATTTCAAGTTAGGATAGTTTCAGTTTCAATCCTTTCAGAAAGATGAAGCTCTGTCAATCTTACAGGGGCTCACTGCTGCTCTCAGGAAAATGGGACCAATGTTTCGTGCTCCCTTCTGCACAGAACTGAATCATTAAGGATGGGGCAAAATTGGATTTCCTCAGATCAAAGATATAGCCATGATTGTAAATAGAGATGTTGGGGAAATCTGCAAGGAATCAAATGAGTTCAGATTCCTATGAATCCGATCTCTGGACTCCTCAGCAACCAGGTTTTCCAAAGTTGTATGGATGCTGCAGACTTGTGGAACTTTTTTTTTTTTTTACTTTCCAGAATTTTATGCAAATTTAGGTGTAGAAAAATACATAAAATAAAAACACACCAGCTGAAAATGAACATTTCTCCCATAAATCCATTTTGGAAGGATTTGTGCATTTTGGGGACAGGATTCACACATTTTGGAGTCACACAGCTTCATAATTGCACATTTCCGCATATGTGAATTTGTGGAAATGTGAATTTATGCATATTTTGAAAATATGAGGGGATCTGAGTCCATTTCCATCAATGAACAGAAAATGGAATGAAAAGTACTTGAAATCAACAAAACACAGATCAAATGGCTTTTACAAATTCCGTACATCCCTAATTGTAAGTGGATATCTGGAATATTTCCAAGGTGCCTCATTACATGAAGCAGTTGGAGGGGATGCCTTAATTCTAAATAAGATAATGCCTGCTGCCCCTTAAACTTCACAGTCACATTTCCTATAAATATACAGGACCGGTCAGGAAAAAAGGAAATATTTCTTCAAGCAAATAATAATAATTTGTGAAATTTTCTGCCACAAGACATTGGGATGGCCACTAATTTAGATGGCTCTGAAAAGGGATTAGACTAGCCTTCCCCAACCTGGTGCCCTCCAGATGTTTTGGGTTACCACTACCAACATTCCTGAAAACTTCAGATGGGGAAGGCTGGGTTAGACCAATTCATGAAGAATAAGTCCATCAGTGGCTAGTCAGCATGATAGTTATATGCAACCTCCAGGCTCCAGAGGCAATATTGAACTGAATCTCACTTGCTAGGCCGCCACAAAGGGGAAAGGCCAGTTGTCTTTATGTCCTTCATTGAGAGATCTCTGGTGGCCACTGTAGGAAATCAGATGCTGGACTAAACAGGCTCTTCAGTCTTTTCTTAGAAGTCTTTCAGTCTGGAATTATTGGGAGCACAGTGCTGTCTGTTCTGTGGAGGGGGTGGGGGAGAGAGAGGGGTTTGAGAGAGTTTTTGAAATTCTGACTCATTACTACTGCCTTTTGCTATGGCTCTTCTGAATAACCCACCTGCCTAGTACACTAACCAGGGCAAATGCATGATTACTAGAACCATTTTGTTAAATTAATTTCATTGAATACTGTCACAGACTCTCAGCCCAACCTACCACATAGGGTTGTTGTTGTGAGAATGAAATGGAGAAGAGGGAGATTACGTATGCCACCTTGGGTTCCTTAAGGAGGAAAAAGGCAGGATATAAATGCAATAAATAAATAAACAAACAAACAAACATAACCCCTTGGTTAAGTGGATCATTGTGTTCTGATCGGTTTTGCTCTCTTGGGGGCCACCTTATTTTCCCAGGCATTTTAGTCTTTCAGTTTCTGTTGTTTAAAATCTGTTCCTGTATTTTAAATCTTTACATTGCTGCTAGGTTTTATTTTAGTCATTTTTTTATTTTATACCATAGTGACTGGGTGGGAAAGGCTCACATGATCAGCCTGACCTATGTCACTGTGGCATCTATATATACCACAGCTCCCTGGGATAGTGCCAAAGGAAAGTAGCTCCCATATGACTCTTGATCTATTCCCTTAGATTGTTGAGTTCATCCCAATTGCACCCTTCCAGGTATTCTTAGGAATACGTAGTAGTGGATTGATTTTTTTCATTTTCTGGAACTATGATCAGGAAGGAATTTCTTCCACTACCCTAGTTGGATTGCCACTGGATCCATCCGAGAGAGAGAGAGAGAGAGAGAGAGAGAGAGAGAGAGAGAGTTTTCTCCTACTTGTAGAGCATGACTTGGCTCATTTGCTTGGCAGGATATTGCACTATGAAAGTGGTATGAAAGTGGTATATAAGAGGCAGGAGTCACACTACTGCTTTATAACGGTATTGAAGTGCACTGACAACTGTTTGGGCCCATAGACACATATCATGTACCACTTTCATACCACTTTCATAGTGCTATATCCTGTTTGGCCCTTGAGTCACCTGGCCCTTGAGTCACCTGAATTTATTTCCTTTGGACCTACCTTTTTTGTTTTTGCTTCAGGCTCAGTTTAGCATAGATCACCAAGATGGATTTGCTTAGAGTTAGTGAGTGGACTGTCCTACCTAGGGATCAAATTAGATAGCCTTTTGGCTCCTTAAAACTCTATGATATGGATGTGTGAAGCGCAGCTGATGTAGATGGTTCCTGCGTGGTGAAAAAGCCCTTAAGATGAGACATGTGACTTTCAAGTCTTTCAAATCTTTCCCTCCAGCTCTATCCTACCCCTTCTCCACCCCCATTTGTACATCATTGATAATTTTTAGGGTGCCCAATGCAAGCACTGGTGTCTGATATCCTGCATTGCCTTGAAACCTCACAAGCTGTTATGATGTCCTGCCACAACATCCTCTGTGCCTAATCCTACAAGCTCATTTTCCAGAATGGCAGCTCACAGGATCAGACCATATGTCAACAAGCAGTGCTTTCACATTACGTGGAAAGCTTTTCTCACATTAATCTAACATGAGCAGGTGTAGCAGCTGTTTCCACATGTATAAGAGCACAGGACACTTAGTAATCATTATTTAAACATCTGGTTTACCATGTGGCAGAATCACCCAGGAAACATTTCCATATTTCATAAAATTATTGAGCAAATGATGCATCTTTTCACAGAATGATTGTGATGTAACAGTTTTCCTTTGTGAAACCCCACATTTAGCTCACCATGGTATCTTAGAAAGAAAATATAAATTTTATCTCAAATGAAAACTTTCTCAGGCCATGCTCCTGCGTTTATGGCCGGTTCCAAAATAGCACTGTTACACTTACCGCAGTATTTTGGGGACCCACATGCAAACAGGATTCATACTGATGCTTTTTAATCAATGGGGACATGAGGGTGGGGTGTACAAATGGAGGAAAGAATTTCTTCCTAGAAAGTCAAGCCACATACCAAATATAATATTGTCCTAGAGATTTATCTGAAATGCTAGCATCTGTTTCAACCGAGGGCCATTTTACTTGTTTTTATTTATTATTTCATCTATATCCGACCTTTTGTCCCCTTGCAAGGAACCAACAGTACCTTATATGGTCCTCCTTCTCTCTATTTTATCCTCACAACAACCCTGTGAATTTGATTAAGCTGAGAATCAATGACTGGCAAAAGTCATCCAGTGAGTTTCCATGGCCGAGTGGGGATTATAACCTGGATCTCCCAAGTCCCAGTCCATGGCTCTAACCACTATTCTGCACTGGCTCAATAACAAGTCTGGTCACGACTAAAAAGGTTTGAAGGTTTTATCGAATTTCCTCCAAACAGGTTGGTGATTCCCCTTTTGGCTCCAAGGACAGGAACTGCCTTATCATGCTCTAGAGCTGCTGCTCTAGATGTTTATATTGGGAAAATACTACATTGTTATTAGGGTGACCAGATAAAATCCAGGTCAGGGCTCATGTAACTTTAACAGTTGTAGAGAAAAGGGAATTTCAGCCAGTGTCATTTGTATGCAATTAGTTCCTGGTGAAATGCCCTCTTCAACACAAACGTTAAAGTTGCAGGGGCCCTGCCTTCTTTTGCATATGGTCACTCTAGTATAGTGCCTGCACCTTTAACTGTTGTGATGAAGAGGGAATTTCACCAGGAACTAATTGCATACAAATGACACTGACTGAAATTCCCTTTTCTCTACAACTGTTAAAGTTACGAGCCCTGACCTGGATTTTATCTGGTCAGTCTAAATTAGTCTTTCCGAGGAACCCTGTGCTTCTGAGACATCAGACTTTTTCCTGAGTTTTGCTCGGCTTGTGAAGTAGTAGTCTAAAGATCCAAAAAATGAAGTTTTTGAAAAGGATGCTTCTGATGAAACTGGGTCTGCAGTAGTAGTGAGTCTGATTTTTCTGAAATAGATAATTCTGAAGACGAACGTGTTTCAGACTTGCCAGATGCTGGTTTAGCGATTGAGTTAATGCCTCCCTTTGTTTGTTTTTTAAAAAAAGTTACATTGCACAGTCTCAAGAAGAAAGTCCAATTCAGCTAGTGCTAAAATGTTATCCATCAACAAAACATGGCCAATCATGGAGACATTTCAACTCAGCATGGTACAGATGGTATTCTTGGTTGGAATATAGTATGAAACAAAATGCTGTGTTTTGCTTTGCTTGTTGCCATTTCTCTGGAAAAGATCCCTGTACTGCTGAAAATCCATTTACTCATAAAGGGTACAACAACTGGAAAAAAGCTACTGCTAATGATTCAGGACTGAAGCTGCATAACAGAAGTGCAGTCTACAAAGCCTGTATGGTGGCATGGGAGAGTTACAAACAAACACAGAAATCCAAAGGAGGCTCGGTTTTAGTGCAGTAAAGTGATGCTCATAAAGAACTTATCAAAGAAAATAGGAACTATATAACCACTCTTGCAGAAATTATTTTGCTCACTGCTGTACAAAAGAATGCTCAGCGTGGACATTGGGAAAGTGAAACAAGTGATAACAGGAGAAATGTTCTTGAACTCTTGCATCTAGTTGCAAAACATGATCCCAGAATCCAGTCTAAAATAGATACTCTCCCTTGCAATGCAAAGTACACACATCATTCCATTCCAGATGAATGGTTAAGCATTATGAGCAGAATGGTTCTGGAGTCAATTTCTCATGAAGTGAAGGAAGCTCTCTTCTTCGCATTAATTGCTGATGAAACTAAGGACATACGTAAGCAGGAACAAATGTCAGTAGTTCTCTGTTACTGCTACAGTGACAATATATATGAATGTTTTGTTGGTTTCCATCCATCCCATTCACTGAATGCTCCTTCACTACTGAGTTACATAAAGGAAATCTTAGCATGTTGTGACATAGATATCAAGAACTGCAGAGCAAACATACGATGGTGCCAGTGTAATGAGTGGCAAACTAAATGGGGTGCAGACACTACTCCTGAAAGAGGAGTATGTTCATTGTTTCAACCACAGGCTGAATATAATTATTGTTGATGTATGTAAGCATATTTATTTATGACCTCTTTATACTGCCCATCAGCCGAAGCTCTCTGGGCAGTGCACAGTTAATAACCATAAAAACAGCAATATAAATTTAAACACCAAAAAGTTAATTTGATGTTGTTGCAAACTTCTTTAGTCTTCTTCAATGACTGTACATATTTGTATCCTCTTCTTCTATGTATCCATGTTTCATTGAATTGCAAAGACAAGCAAGGAATAGAATTATTGGATTAAAAGGTTGTCAGACACTCGCTGGGTGTATCAGATTGCATCGTGTCTAGCTGTTAAGTCAACACTTCCTGTAATTCTATTGCTTCTGAATATAATCAGCAATGAATCAAATTCAGAAAGAAGCATAGAGACTTGTGGCATTCTAAACCAAGTAGATTTTGGCTTTGTATTTTTGCCTGAATCTTTTTAGTGAAGTGCTTCTTGCACTAAAAGTGGTATCAGATTGCAAAAATCCGATTGTGATATGGCTCAAGCATGTGCCTTTGTTAATTCTCTAATTGATAAATTGCAAGATCTCAGAGATCAGTAGGAAAATTTCCAAAAAGTTATGACAGATGTGAAAATGTTTGCAGAAGAAAATTCAATCAAAATGCAAAAAACAGAAAAGAGAATGTGCTGTATTCCAAAACTATTTCAAAACTACGTTACTGAATTAAAAAGCCCTGAACCTTGAAACTGTTGTCAATCGTTTTGCACGCATGCATAAGAATCGGCACATTCAACTTCTTTAGATCTACATATTTCTCTATTCCCTCTCAGCAAGTGACAATCTAATCAACCGGCAATTGCTATAAATTACATACACAACAACATGTATTGGCTCTCCTAGATGTACAGGGCCCAGGTGTCTTAGTTTGCTCTTACTTTCCTTACACTAAGTGTCTACCTTCCTGGTTCTACCTGCACGGGTTGAAAAGTAACTGTTTTCTAAAGAAAGTGTTCTGTCTAACCTGTATGTCAAGGAAATGCTTATGTAGTAATTCTACCTTGTTTGAAAGCCTTTTTCCTTCCTGTAATTTGAATCTGGCAAATAACATGCTATATTTTAAAAAAATTAATCAATATATGATTTATTTCAGAATATATGATTAGGATGGCAGTTATAGTGTAAGATACACCACTATTTTTCTTGCATAGATCCTAACATGTGGGGCACAGCCCTGCCACCTAGAAATATACTTTGCCCTGCTGTGCCCCCCACCCTGAATTTTTTTTCTAGTGCCGCCACTGAACCCATCTAGGAAAGACTTCATTCAGAGTAGTCAGTTTCTCTACCCACAGTGCCGCCATCTTGTCTGGATTAAGTTTCATCTTGTTTACCCTCCTTCTCCCGCTACCAGACCAAGGCTTCTATAGCCTCTCTGAGATGAGTAGAAAAAAATGAAAGGTAGAACTTAGTGTAATATACATATTCATAACACCACAGCCCATACCCAGCAATGTTTTATAGATAACAACAAGCATAAGGGAAAAGATAGTGGCACGCTATAAACCAATGTAAACAGGGTAGAGCACTCATGGCCCAGCACTGCTTTCTGGGACCGATACCCCGGGAAGGACTGGAACCACCATAATACCATACTTGCCAAGCCCAACTCAGAGAGACAGTCCAGAAGAATACCATGGTTGATGGTATCAAAAAAACACTGGGAGGTCCAGAAGAACCAACAAGGTATTGCTCCCACCACCCATTCCCCAGCATAAGTCATTCATCTGGGTGACCAAGGCTGTTTCCATTTCAGAATTGGATCTGAAACCAGGGGGCTGTCTTGAACGCACCAAGTTGGTGCCACATTCCCCCTAAACCTTGCAAGTTTGCTTACCAGGGTAGCATCGGGTAATCCCCATTACAAGGAGGGAGCGTGGGGTTTCCAGCAATCATCCAGGTACTGGAGCTGCCCACCTACACTCTTCCTGGCTTCTGGCGACCAATTACTGGTCACCATCCTCCAGGAACTCCTCCCAGATCAGCCACAAAGAGAGGTCAGATGGTGGAAGAGCTGGGGTAACCTCGCTCCCACTGAAAAAAATCAGGGTCAGTGCCTGACTTTTTCACTGCACAGCGTTGCGGAAAACCCCTGTGGCGGCTGCGAATCTGTGGCTGCGTCATATAACTGACGCAGCACAGATTCACATCCACTGCGGGGCTTTGAATGCCTATAGATAGCTCCCAGATTGGGATGGATCTAAATAATCAGCATTAACCAACACTGCCTAGAGTTGGCAAGTGACCACATACTCCCACACCTACCCAATAATGGAAGATTAGACACTGGTTGGTAATTATCCCAAACCAATGGGTTTAAATTTTGCTTCTTTGATGAAGTTCTCACCAATGCCTCCTTCAAGGCAGTGAGGACCACACCATCCCTCAAAGAAGTATTGATTTTTGTGAACTGCCCAGAGTTTTGGCTATGTGGCAGCACAGAAATATAATAAATGAATTAACCATCTCTGAAGACCATATCTTTAGCCCAACTTTGGCAGATTTGAACAGCCAGGAAGGACAAGGATCAAGGGAATGTGTCATAGACTTCAAACCTCCAAGCAATTTGCCCATGTCCTCAGGCTGTACAAGCTGAAAGTATCCAAAACAATGTGACTAAGCTGTACTCTAGCTCTATCCATGTCAGATTTTGTCAAAAGTATGGCATCTAAGTCAGTATGGATTTAAGTATGAAACTTTTGGGACAACTGATGACCCAGTACAATTCATACAGTGCCTTCTCTACCAAATCTACTGGAGTCAGTGAGGATAATCTGCAGTAGATCTGCAAGGATGTCTGATGCCCAATTATTCCCTAATAGAAGCAACAAAATGATCCTTCTCTCCCCCACCTGCCATTATACTGCTGAAATGAAAAAAGAAGTGAAGGAGTGGGTTTTTGGATGGAAGGACTTTGGTCCCCAAAACAAATTCCTATGCTCAGAATTCTCTCATTCTGAATGTATGCCTTTCATGCAAGGCTCCATTTGGTGGATCCCAGGGTTCTAGTGAAAAACAAAGAAGAACCCATAACTCTGAAGTCTGCCCATCCCTGAACAACTGGGTAGTAAGTGACCCAGGATCACACCCTTATTTACTCATACATAACACATACATGTGTCTTTCATTTTTATTAATACTAAGCCTCAGTGCAGGTAGCAATAACTTTAAAAAAACACCAAATAAAACCAACAAGATAATTATGCATGATGAAAATGTTTTAAGAACAGACTGAAAAATCCCTTCTCCACTTTATCCCAGTGATTAAAAACAGACCAAGCAAGAGTGCTTCCAGAAAATACTAAAGCAGGGGAAGGCAACCTGGTGCCCTCTAGATGTTTGTGACTACAACTCCCATAAGCCCAGCCAGCATGGCCAATAGCTGCTAAGCTTTATGGGAATTGTAGTCCAAAGCATCTGGAAGACACTAGGTTGCCTACCCCTGAACTAAGGTTTTGAAGTTTGATCAGTGTCACAGCTGTTGGCAACCAACAACAAAAACTCTTTACGTGACCCTGCTGTTCCGACTTGATGCATAGGTGACACCATCAAGAGGCATGGAGGCACTCTCAACTAATCTTTTATTTATGGTCTGGCCTGTGATGTGTTAACTTTGGACTGTTCAAAGCCAAAAGGAAGAAAAGAAAATGAAAAGTTAGGATTGGCGTAGAGGGTGTGTGTGTGTGTGTGTGTGTGTTTCCTTTTGGAGACAAATTAACCATTTTCTATTCTCACCAGGCTTCTAAAGAGCCTTCTTTCTTTCTTTCTTTCTTTCTTTCTTTCTTTCTTTCTTTCTTTCTTTGCAAAAGAAAGCTTGGCCAGAAAAATAGACAAAACCTATTTCTATAAATGGTATCTAATTAACTTGCAACCCTAAAGACAACAGAAAATGGTTCCACCATCTACTTTATGTTCTCAATAGAAATCCATTACAGTCCATAAATATGAAGTCATTTCATTTGATGTTATGATAGGAAGAGTTTGGCTTTGTGACTTTTGGTCATTCATACAATAAAGGGCACAAATGTGTATTATTTTTATTGAAAACGTTCTTACGTTTCACATTCTCCACCCTGGGTGGATCACTGGGTTCATGCATTTGAGAGTATACACTATGTATTATATGGTAATGCTATATTATTATACTTACTATAGAAAGCCATACAATCAGATCACAAATGTATTCATTCATACCACATAACATTTTGCCTGCATCTTTCCATGCCTTGCATGCTCTGGATTTGGGGAAAGAGGAGACAATGTAGATGGCATGTCCTTTAATTGATATTTACTAGCATAAACTTTCCTAAGTTTCAGAGCAAGAGACAGATAAACACATCCTTTAAAACAAAAAACTGATGAGTTTTCAAATCTAATAGATCAGTCAGCATGTGACTTTCAGCGTTTGACCAGAACCATGCATAACCGAAGTGAAACCAGAGTGGAAAAGCAAGAAAGTGAAACTTCTCATTTTATACTGCTTCCCAATGAGAAGAAAATATGTACTGAATAGCAATTGTCACCAGTTAGAACAGCCTTTAGAGGCCCACTGTTCTGCCAAGTGCAATGAAATCATAAAAAGACTGTGACCTGCTTTGCATGATCAAAATAAGTTATGGGCAGGATCTACACTACAGCTTTATAACATTTTATAATGGGGCCATAGTGGCTTGGTATAGATCTGGCCATAGTGGCTTATTTAAATAATGGTGTCTCCTGGGAATGATTTGTATAATTACCACCTGTGTGCAGCTTGTCATGTCATCCAGGGTTGTGCAGAGGGGGCCAGTGGGGCCATTTGGCCCGGGGCCCACAATGTTGAGGGGGCACTCCGACAAGGCGGTTCCCCCCCAGCTTACGCTACTGCTTCCGTAGCGTAAACGGCCCATCAAGAAGCAAGGAGCCCGCCTTGCGGAAATAGCGCAGAAGCCGTCTTGTCGTGAATACCACGGTCAGACTACAAGCTCCAGAGGGCCATGCCGTATGTGGGGCGGGAATATATGTGCCTTGAGGTGTTGTAGAACAGGTTTAATATGAAGGTGTTATGTAGAACGGACATGTTGGTGGGTACACTCCCTTGGGGCAGCCATGTTGTCCTTCTTTTTTGAAATGGGGGGGCACACACTTCCCACCTGGCCTGGGCATATTAATATCTTTGCACGGCCCTGATGTCATCCAAACCAGGTGTGGTTATTGGAGGATTGTTTCCTCCTCCAAAAAGCCATGCAACTGGGTTTGGATGACACAAGAAGCCCTTCCTGGGCAATGATTATGGAAATCGTGCCTGGCACATGCTATGATTTAAATAATCCATGGTGGTTTATTTTGATCCTGCAAATCAGCCCTATAAGAAGAAGATGCTTAGAAAGGATCATGGAAGGGGACAGTCTAAACTCCCATTAGAGTAGTACACATTTTAGCCAGCAATGAAACTGAAATAAGTTTAGCAAAATGAATATATAGGAAATGGGCTTAATTTGCATACTTTGTTCAGATTACATACTTTGGCTTTCCTTGAAACTGTATTCAGACTGTTTTATTTGTTTGCTTAAATGCAGATTACACACCCCTTTTTGTTCCCATCTGGAATCCATGGAAGAAGGCAGAATAACAACTCAAATAAATAAATGTCCTAACTTTTCATGGAATCTCCCTCCAAGTGTTTCCAAGATCCATCAGCTAATTCAATTCTACTCTGGATCCAAACCTGAATTCTGTTCTGGATCTAAACAATAATGACCTAGGAAACTCAGATGCGTCCATACTTCCTATTCACATTTGGTCCACTATGATTTTTTTAAAGTTGTATTCATCTCCTATGGTTAGGGACAAAAGCAGAAATCATCCTCCACTGAACTGATCATTTATCCCTTAGTCTTAGTTTCAATCTTTCATGGCTAAGCAAGGGTTAGCATAGATCCCCCCCCCCCTTTCATCATCATATACATTGAAATGGCCAATTAATTCTTGGTCAACACCTGCAGACTGCTAGAATGTTGTAAATATGCTGGTCTTAGGATTTCCACCATGTGGTGTTATGCATATGTTACCTTTACATCTTCTTCGCATCTGTAGATCAACAGCAGCCAGATGCAAAATGCTGTGTAGTCAGAGCCAACAGCCTTGAGTGGTTACACATCTGTGCCCCATTTCTTATGCATGTTTTCTGGTTTTCTTCCACCAGCATTTTGCTGGTGCATTTTGGACAAAAGAAGCTGGGTTGCGGCTTTGATCTCAGGACACAAGCAAGGTGAGGGGAGAGCAGAAAGGAAAGAGATTGGCCAGCTCAGTGTATTCCTCTTTCCCTCAGCCCTTCTCCCTTTTCTCATCACTAAGCCAGCCACACTTGAAGGCTAAATGCTCTCCTTCTTTGGACCCAGTCCATAAGAGATTTAATTTCCAAGAGGTATGATTTTGAATGAGAAAGGTGCACAACTTTTCTGCATCTGGTATTTGAGACTATTGACTAATACTCAGTAAAGACTTTCCTGATATAGCCTCTGCCATGAATGTTTGTTTATTTGTTCGATTGATTAATTTGTACTCCACATTTCTACCAAGAAAAATGGCCCTCAAGGCAACTTAATGGCACACAATGACTTCAGGATGCTTAATGGTAGGCTGACCATATGAAAAGGAGGACAGGGCTCATGTATCTTTAACAGTTGTAGAGAAAACGGAATTTCAGCCAGTATCATTTGTATGCAATAAGTTCCTGGTGAAATTCCCTCTTCATCACAACAGTTAAAGTTGCAGGCACTATACTAGAGTGACCATATACAAAAGAAGGCAGGGCCCCTGCAACTTTAACTGTTGTGATGAAGAGGGAATTTCACCAGGAACTAATTGCATACAAATGACACTGGCTGAAATTCCCTTTTCTCTACAACTGTTAAAGTTACATGAGCCCTGACCTGGATTTTATCTGGTCAGCCTACTTAATGGCCAAGATACCACAGTGTCCTCCCCAAAATGTATGTTCAGCTAATGTTATAGACCCAGAGTAATAGTTTGCGTCAATCAGCTCCAGCCACAAAGAAAGGCTTCCCTACACCAGTGGGGGGGGGGGGGGTAGCTTTCGGTCACAGTTTTCCTATTCCAAAAGGGTGTGTAGCTCTACTTTCTGCCATGTTTTGGCAATGAGTCTTTTCTTACTTCCACTGGATTATAGATCTATTGGCTTATGCCTCAAGATGCATCCTTCAAATTGCAGCAGCTAGAGTGTTCTTTGCTTCACTTTCACTCAACATGTCCGAAACCTGAGGAAAGACAGATGGGCACTGGAAAAAGATGGAGAAGCAATTAACTAGCATCTAATAGGCCAGTACTTAAACAACCATGTTTCTGTCATGTCTTTTCTTTTATATTCATACATAGCCCAATTAAACAACAATGATTAAAAGAAAACTGCAAAAGACAAAAAGAATAAAGCTGTTGCTCTACAGTTAACAGAATAAAACTCAATTTTGAAAACTATGGGGGACAGGACAATAAAAGCACACTTCTATTGTGTTTATTTTATTGGTTCAACTTAGAATTCTCTCTTGGATACTTAGATATAATGAATGGATTAGGGTTTGTGAAATGGAGGCTAGGTGGGAATATTAGTAATGGAAAGTGACTGGAAGTAATTAGACTCGTGAAGAAGCCATCTGAAGTAGGAAAGTGGGTTGGCATAATACATGAGCATATATGATTAACATTCCATGACAAAGAATATTTTGTACGGCTCCACAAAATGTATATCTCATGCATATTTTCCATTTCTAGAAAGAAAGAAAGAAAGAAAGAAAGAAAGAAAGAAAGAAAGAAAGAAAGAAAGAAGGGCCTTTCTCTTTTCCAGTCTCTTTCTCTTGGCACTAGACAAAGCTTCGTTTCCAGACATATGCTGTCAATCAGCATGCACGGTTCATTTTGTCATTGGAAATCAGAACTTTCTAGGCATTGGCCCTTTTCTGAGAACACATCGGGCAAAGAAGCCAATAGTGTGGATGTCTGGCGTGAATGCCAATCATGCTGGGGTGCGCAAGGAATTCGAGATGCGGCAGGAGATGTTAGGGGCAGAGCCTTTGCGAGCACTCGAAATGAACATGCATAGAATGTTGAGGATTAGAGTTGTTTTAGCTTTCCATGTGACAAATAAATTCAGTGGGCTTCATAAAGAGAATGCCAACACTGCTGTCCTATTCCCCTGCTTCCCAGAGACTCAGAAGGCTCCTGATGTAGGGCAAGGCAAGGCAAGAGCAGGCATTTCACAGGTCCCAGTGGAGCATGCAAATGCAATGCAAATGCAATGCAAATAGTGGTAGAGCACCCCTGCCAGGTGTCTGCTAAGTCCTTGGGGGACAGAAGAAGAGGGTGGCCATAAATCTCCAGACCTTTTGGACTTCAGTTTTAATCAATCCTCACCATGCTGGCAGAAACTTCTGGGAGCTGAAGTCCAAACCTTCTGGAGATCCATCTTCTGGCCACTCCTTGCTTACAGGATCAAAGTAAGCAGATCATTGCTTGCTTTGATCCTGATGGCCATCATTCAAACAGAAACTTTTGCCTTTGTGAGCATCCCCTACTTGAATGCTTGCAGCATCCCTATAAGGCTGGTTGTTGTTGTTGTTGGTCTGCAACTCTCATCAGCCCTAGCCAGCATCGCCAAAGGTGAGGGATGATAGGAGTTGTAGTCCAACAACATCTGGAGATCTCCTGTCCTCCAAGGCTTACCTGGCAGGGGAATGAGTAGATGCTCCACCACTATCTGCATCATTTCCAATGAGGATTCTGGGATTGCCCAGCCCTGCTATAAGGTACAGCCATGGATGACAGCCCTGCATAAATTCACATAAACTCTGGACTGGACATAATCTGAGTTATGGCTCACTTCAGGCTCAGAACTTGCTTGAATGCCAAGTAATAATGAGGAACGTCTGGACACCTCTGATATCTTAGTAGACAGTACCACTAAGAAATTACAGGAGCACCACCATTGGAATTAGAGTACAATACTTTAGCTTATTTATGTCAGAGAGCATGGCTTGAGCCCTGGCATGTCTCATTTTATAAATTAATTGCCTACTGGGGGAAACCCATATGAGATACTGTGCCAGAACCTAATGTATTTTGTACTTGTCATTTCTGTAAGAACAGAGTTTTGAGAATCTGAAAATCAAGCCAAGAGACATGTTTTATTGCCACGCCATAACTGAGATCATCGTGAGTTAATGCTCAGAGAACAGGCATGGTAGGTCTCCTGCTGCTGAACACATTAGGGAGATTATGTGATCGACTACTCTGTTTTCTGCCCTTGCCATTTCTTCCTCAAAAGACATTTTGACAGCTTAATGGAGCAGAGCTACACTATTTCCCAACAACCTCATGCCATTCCCTCATTAAATTAGTCTGTTTTCAAATATTTCTCCAATTGACCCTTCACACCACCGTCTAATAATTTCCTTACACAAGCAATGGCAGCTACTCCATAGTTTCTCACTTAATTTTGTCCCTAAGTTTAGAAAAACAGCTCAGTTCTCCTGGCAAAATCCTGGAATGGGGGAAGCCTCCTGAACTGAAAATATCTGTGAAAATATCTCCTATTTCAAATTTCTACTTCCTTCCACTCTCTGTTCTGTTTTCTCTGGCCTGTGTGCCATGCCAATTTTATAAGTGCATTATTTCTGCTGTTATCCATGTTCTTCATCTCACATCCTTGAGAGCCAATGTTCAAATGTTCAGTGGAAGCATGTGGTACAATCCTCTTGGAACTCTACCCCCTTCAGAATAAAGGTAGGGAATGGCACATTGAAATGCTTTGAAGGCTTGGCTTTCTCCACATACAGAGTGTTCTTGAAGCATTCAAACATCCCATTCCATACCTGCATTTTGAACTGGTAGACCATTGAAATGGCTAAAAAGAATGTTGGCCATAGACATATGGATGCAGTGGCAGAGACTTCCACTATAGCATCAAGGAAGCTTCCAGCAACAGGCCTCCTTCTTTTCCTGTTGAGAATGAGCTCTGCAATATTCGAATAAGGCATCTGGAACACTCTCCCAGGGACCATGGGAATGTGGCCTTAATGGCGTTCTTTGGATTTTATGGTACTTCAAAATTTATAAGCCACCTTGAGAATCTGCTTAGAGGTTAAACAGCAGGAGAAAGACATATAGATATAGTTATAGATATAGATATATAGATACATAGATATAGGGTGTGTGTGTGTGTGTGAGAGAGAGAGAGAGAGAGAGAATTTTACTATAAGATTTCAAAGGCCATGTCTACTATGGATGTGTATCGTATCATTCCGATGTCCGATAACGAACCGATACATTCCTAAGGAGGTCCTATCTGATCGGATCTGATATCCATATGTCTGATAACTATCAGACATGTTGGATTATCGGACCGCCATTTCTGGTGGGAAAGAAAGCTCTCCCTCAATGCAAGCCTATGGGGAAAGACACTGGGCTGGCACTCCCTCCCTCCCCCCACTCGTGCTCCCTCCCCCCACTTGTGCTCCTTACCTGCTGCTGCCACCGCCGCTGGTCCATCCTACTGCTAAACAGGCTTTCCAGCCTGTTCCTCAGTAGAGAGATGCGCCAAGTGATGATGTCATCACTCGCCGCATCTTTCTACTGAGGAACAGGCCGGAAAGTATGTTTAGCAGTAGGATGGACTGCCGGCGGCAGTGGAGAAGGATGCAGGTAATAGGGGACCCCTCCTCCCTCCCTCCCTCCCCCCCACTCCCCCTCCTTACCTGTGGCCTTCCCCGCTGCTGCCAGTGGTCCATCCTACTGCTAAACAGGCTTTCCGGCCTGTGTTTCAGTAGAGAGACGCACCAAGTGATGATGCCATCACTCGGCACATCTCTCTACTAAGGAACAGGCTGGAAAGTATGTTTAGCAGTAGGACGGACCGTCGGCGGCAGCGGAGAAGGACACAGGTAAGGGGGGACCCCTCTTCCCTCCCTCTCTCCCACCCCCCCACTCATGCTCCATACCTGCGGTCTTTTCCCCCCGCCGCTGCCACCAGTCCATCCTACTGCTAAACAGGCTTTCCGGCCTATTCCTCAGTAGAGAGACGCACCAAGTGATGACATCACCACTCGGCGCATCTCTCTACTGAGGAACAGGCTGGAAAGCTTGTTTAGCAGTAGGACAGACCGGTGGTGGCAGTGGGGAAGGCCGCAGGTAAGGGTAGACCCCCTCCTCCCTCCCTCCCACTCGCGCTCCTTACCTGCGGCCTTCCCCGCCACTGCCGGTCCATCCTACTGCTAAACAGGCTTTCCAGCCTGTTCCTCAGTAGAGAGATGCGCCGAGTGGTGATGTCATCACTTGGTGCGTCTCTCTACTGAGGAATAGGCCAGAAAGCCTGTTTAGCAGTAGGGTGGACCACCGACGGAGGCGGAGGTGACGGAGGCGGCGATGGTGGAGGCAGCAGAGGAGGAGGCGGCGAAGGCAGGCAAGGAACATGAGTGGGGGGAAGGAGCACAAGTGGGGGGAGGGAGGGAGTGCCGGCCCAGTGTTTTTCCCCATAGGCTTGCATTGGGGGAAAGCTTTCTTTCCCCAATGCAAACCTATGGGGAAAACACCATAATCGGATCGGAACTTCTGATATTTATTTTGATATCAGATCCGATCAAATCCGGATAGCCCTCAATATGATCAGAACCGAAATTTTTTTATATTGGAATTTCCGATTCCGATACGATAATTTCGGCTGTGCACATCCCTAATGTCTACACCTGCCAGACATCCTAGAATCATCTCTAGGTCATCCTGTGCATCCATGTGATGTACAGGAGATCCTGGGATCAACCAGGATGACCTAGAGACCACCCCGGGATAACTGAAATTGGGGGTATCCCAGTTTTTCCACGGTTCTGGGACAATCTCAAGGACCGCAGCAGGTGTGGTATGGCCTCCCAGGTCCTCAAACGGGCATGGAGCTGCACAGGGTGGCTCTGTGTCCATGAGGATGGGGTGGGGGCAGCAATTTTGCCATCCCTGGGATGGCAAGAGGGGGTTGGGTGCAGGGTTTGGCAGGGGGTTCACTTACCTTTTTCCCCTGGCATGGCTCCTCTTTTTTAAAAAATGGTGCCCGCAATGTCCCTCTTCCCTTCCGGGATGTCGCGTGACCGTCTAGATACTGGGGGAGGATCGCGGAAGCAGGTAAGTCTGCAATTCTATTCCCTCCCTCTACACCCTTAGGTGTAGATAAGCCCTAAGTCTTGGACCAGAATCCTGGACTTGACAAAGGAATGTTAATAGCCTAGGATATTCCAGTGATGTCCCTCTATGAGAACTAATTCTTAGCAGATAACTTTGTGACACAATTAAGTAGGATGTTAGGAGGCCTTGCTGGTTATTCCACTAATGGAATGTCACCATGTGACATCTAGACAGTAGTGGTAGCCATCCTCTGGAACTCTCTCCCCGATCCAGTTTGTGAGGCAGAAAATATGGTGAGCTTCAAACACCTCCTGAAAATATACCTGTGTATGCAGGCTTGTAATTGTAAATCACTGGCTTGTAACTAGGGATGCTGGAGAAATTCAAGACAGACTAAAATGACTTTGGATTTCTAAGAATCTGATCTGCAGAAACCACTGCACTCCAGCCTCCTCAGGCCATGTGGAGGTCGTGGACTTCTGGATTCTTTTTTTATATATATATTTACTTTTTCTGAAATTTGCTCAAATTCATTCACAGGAAAATATGAAAGTTTCTGCTGAGACATATGCCATGCTGGAAAATATACATGGAGAAAAGTCAAATGGAATGGGGGACAATACACTAAATGTTACAAAGTAATATGAATTATGTAAATGGTTGTGAACTTTCTTACAGAACTGTTTGCATATTTTTCCACAAAACAGAGGAAAAATGGAATCCATCTGTGAATGGAGCCTGGAACGAATGATGCTGCACAATCCACAAAACACACATGGGATGGATTTCACAAAATCCAGACATCCATACTTGTAATATATATCATGATGCTGCACCATTTGATTATTTTTATATTGTCATTTTTCATTGTTTCTGTTATTTACTTATTTTTGTTACATCTGTAATTGTTTATTAATTGGATATTGTAATAATGCTATATATTTTTACTTTTACATGTAAACCACTCACATGAAATTTTGGTATACGAAGTGGTATACAAGTATTTGTAATAAATAAATATAATATAAAGTAAATCTAGATCTGCATGTGAAAAGAAACAATAGGAACTACAGTTTTGAGTTGGGGAATAAGGCAGACTGGGAGAAAGAGAGAGAGAGAGAGAGAGAGAGAGAGAGAGAGAATATTTTGGGGGACTCTGTAGCTAACAGTATCTGGAGGGGCAGAGTTGCCTCTCTGGAGTACTGATGCAGCATCTCCACCTGTGATCAACCTGTATATTTCATAAATAAACTCAAATATTGGAAAATGCTTTAAACCTCCAGATCCTTTCTTCCAAAGAAATCCAAAGAAACACTGTGTCCCCAATACTTCTTACAATTTGGAGAAGTAGTACCTATAGAACATTATAGATAAAGATATTGAGAAAAAATTAAAATAAAATAAATAAAAGAGAAATGTTGAGATGCCAGGATTTTCTGAATAGATTGCGATATGTAAAGGTATGGACTCATTTGAACTCTGCTGTTTGTGAACCTTCAGCTCACAGTCTTGTTAGCAAGCATTTCTGAAGACCAAAATGGCACACAGATTCTTTCCTTCCCTGGAAATTTAATCGGGCTTAGACTCCTGGAATATTTTGATTTAATGAATATGTCTATATGCTAGATTGTTAAATGCACTGCCATTAGCTAAAGGCTGGTTTTTATGATTGCTACCCATAACAATCAAGTATTTTTGACATCCACTCTAACCTTGTTTTAGGAAACCTCTCCTGCCTTCTGTCTTTCCATTCAGTTATTGCCACCTTGGCTGTGCTATATCGATGTGTTTGGATTAAACCTGAACCAATGCAAACATTAAAGGCACATTTATCCATTCTCTACCCAGCACTTCTCAGTGGAAAATTTGCACTGGTTTAAACAATATTGAGATTTTTTTTTCGCTAAAGAAAAACACGGAGTCCACGAAGGGCATACTTGGCATACCTTACCTTTCAACAGGGGGATGTTATTAGTGGAAAAGACAGCGAAAACATTTCTTATGCTGTATTTGGCATTTCACGCAACCCAGCTCATGTTTTAATTTAGAATTGCACATTTTACCACATAAGGGGTAAAAAAGGGGGAAATGGGCTATAAAACAGCTCCCGAATCCATAACAAATGATCCATTATATGCTTGCCCATCTTACCCCAATTAGTCTGCAAAACTACAGCTGCAGAGTTCATTCACTGATTAGAAAAACAGAACCTATATTCTCCAGTTTTAAGATGGACAATAAAATGAATATTCAATTCCTATAGCTTGCCACCTAAGCTCTAGGGAGAAAAGAAACTCTGCTTACATGATCACCACAGTCCACTGTGACTTATTTAAGCCACAGTGGGTTGCAATGCAGGCCAGCTTGCCCTTTAAATTATTCAAGCTGTGACAGGTGCCATGGCTTATTGTGTCATGCAAACCAAGGAATATGGGTTCTTTGAAAGTTAAACAGCCCTCACATAAGCCTAAAACAGGCCATGGGTTATGTGAGAATTGTTTAACCCTTGCATAAGCCATCCTTTCCAGGTTCACATGACATGATAAGCCATGGATTGAATATCTAAAAAGACAGCCAGCAATGCACTGCAATGAACTATGGCATAAATAAGCCATGGTGGGTTTTGGTGACCATGCAGACTGGCCCTGAGTCTTGTGGTACCATAAAGACTAACAAATGTTATTTCTATAGCATGAGGTTTCGTGGACTGGAGCCCGCTTCATCAGATGCATGGAGTGTAGGCTGACCAGATAAAATCCAGGTCAGGGCTCATGTAACTTTAAGAGTTGTAGAGAAAAGGGAATTTCAGCCAGTGTCATTTGTTTGCGAATAGTTCCTGGTGAAATTCCCTCTTCATCACAACAGTTAAAGTAGCAGGGGCCCTGCCTTCTTTTGTGTATGGTCACTCTAGTATAGTGCCTCCACCTTTAACTGTTGTGATGAAGAGGGAATTTCACCAGGTCCTAATTGCATACAAATGACACTGGCTGAAATTCCCTTTTCTCTACAACTCTTAAAGTTACATGAGCCCTGTCCTCCTTTTAATATGGTCAGCCTAGTATATGACAATTCAATTGGAGTTTAAATACATGCAACATGATCCTCCATAGCTCCAGTACTTGGTGATAATGCCATTATCTTAGCATTCCTGAGTAAATTAACACCTGTAGAGGAACAACAGACCAGTGTATTTAAATTCATTCACTTTTAAGGTGCCAGAAGACTCTTTGTTGTATTTGCTGCAACAAACTAACATAGCTCCACCTCTGGAAATTAAGGGGGACTTAAACCATATGGGTGTTAAGGCTGAGTTGGTTGCCATTATCATCAGAAAGTAGGGGCCAGTAGTTTCTACCACTTTTACAGAGAAAATGGCTCAAACGTTGATTTGACACTTGGCAGTGTATACAGAAGAACTGAGTTTGAGCATGGTCTGTGCCAATTTTGAGGTAGAAAGAACAAGAAATTGCTTATTTATAGGAGATTAAAGTCTGGCGAATGCCCATCAGCAGTTTGAAAAGTATTGTCTTTTTTCTCCCTTAGACTTTCATGGGGTTGACTTTGTAGTAACGTTTCTACAGCATCTTTTGGCAAGCAAAAATGGTATTGGTCACCAGTTAGGTACTTGTAACATGGAATGGTAGCTTCAGTTGCTTAATGGTAGGCTGACCAGATAAAATCCAGGTCAGGGCTCATGTCACTTTAACAGTTGTAGAGAAAAGGGAATTTCAGCCAGTGTCATTTGTATGCAATTAGTTCCTGGTGAAATTCCCTCCTCATCACAACAGTTAAAGGTGCAGGCACTATACTAGAGTGACCACATACCAAAGAAGGCAGGGCCCCTACAACTTTAACTGGTGTGATGAAGAGGGAATTTCACCAGGAACTAATTGCATACAAATGACACTGGCTGAAATTCCCTTTTCTCTACAACTGTTAAAGTTACATGAGCCCTGACCTGGACTTTATCTGGTCACCCTACATAATGGCTTCAGTTGCATAGACTCCATGTGCCAACTCCGGCAAACAGACAAACCTGGGACTTAGGTTCACCACTCTGCCACTGACAGACATCCAGATCCAAGGTAGTGGTGGAGCTGGAAGTAGCCACATGGCATATGATGCTATACCATATCCATATTGCCTACATAACACTCCTGTTAAAGGCTTGCCCCTTAACAGCTATAATTTCCCAGTATTTTTGGAGCCTGAGTGAACATGGAAAGCCCTTAACAGAACATGTTAAAGGCTTTTGGTTATTGAATGTATACTGTTGTGGCCATGCTGACTGCAGCTACATGATGTATGTAGAATCTGACCTAGGGTGACCAGATAAAGTCCAGGTCAGGGCTCATGTAACTTTAACATCCCTACTTTTTATTGCTTTTAGCATTCCTCACTAGCCTCAGCTCATTCTCATCTTTAGGCTTCCTAATATCATTCCTGCACTTCTGTGCTACGTGTCTGTACTCTTCTTTTGTACTACTTCCTATATGTGTCCTTTTTTTTTGTTTTCAGGTCTCGTGTCTAAGCTTTTTATGGAGCCACATTGGTTTATTTTGTTGTCTTCTATCTTTTTTCCTTGTTGGGATTGTTTGAAATTGTGCCTTTAAAATTTCCTTTTTTAAAAACTCCCACCCATCTTGGACTCCTTTTCTCATTAGGGTCACTTGCCATGGGACCTTACTTATCATAGTTCTGAGTTTATTAAAATCAACTTTCCTAAAATCCAGAGTACGCGCATGGCTACACTCAGCTTTTGCTTCCTTTAAAATCAAGAACTCAAGTATGGCATGGTCACTTTCCCCCATAACTTTCACTTTATCCACTAAGTCATCCCTATTGGTCAGTATCAAGTCAAAGATAGCCGATCTTCTAATTCCTTCCTCCACTTTCTGTAGGAGAAAGTTATCAGCCATACATGTCAGAAATTTCTTGCAAGGGCCACTTTGGGCAGAATTTGTCTCCCAACAGATTTCGGGGTAATTGAAGTCCCCCATTACTACTACATTGCACTTCCGTGAAACACTGAAAATTTACTTTTCAAAAGTTTCATCCTCATCTTCTCTTTTATTGGGAGATCGGTAGTAGACTCCGACTATCATGTTCCTTTTATTCCTTGCCCCATTTATTTTAATCCAGATGATCTCGATGGGGCTGACAGGCTCATCCTCCTGTATTTCTGTGCAGGGATAACTATTTTTAACATATAGTATGACTCCACCTCCCTTTATATTTCTTCTGTTCTTTTTGTACAAATTATACCCTTCAATTGCTGTATTCCACTCATTGGAGTCATCCCACCAAGTTTCAGTTATACCTATCTGGTCGTGTTTGCCTTCATGTATTAAGAGTTCAAGTTCATTCTGTTTGTTTCCCATACTCTGGGCATTAATATATAGTCATCAAAGTCCATGTGTTTTATAATCTGGTTTCTTTCCTACATTATTGTGAAGAGTATTTGGGGGTGCTATTAGAGCTGTTCTCTCTGTTATAGGGCATAAGCCTTCATCCACTGTTGCCTCTAAGTTTACGTCTCAGTCTCCCGTAGGATTCAGTTTAAAGCCCTCCTGATGAAGGGTTCTTCATGTTGTGGCCAAACACATTCCCAGCCCTTGTGAGGTGCAACCTGTCCCTTTCCAGCAATCCATCATCCAAGTAGCATAGCCCATGGTCCCAGAATCTGAATCTCTCATGTCAGCACCACCTTCATAGCCAGCCATTCACCCGGTGTATTTTTCTTTCCTTTTCTATTCCTCTTCCAAGAACTGGGAGGGTGGATGAGAAAACTATCTGGGCCCCAAAGTTATTGAGTTTCCTTCCAAGAGCTTCAAAGACTGACATAATTTCTTCATAGTTCCGCTTGGCAGTATCATTTGTTTCCATGGATGAGAAGAAAAGGATCTGTATCAGTGGGCTTTATGAGATTTGGCAATACTTACATCTCTAATCTGTCCTCCAGGGAGACAGCATACTTGGTGAGTCCGTGGGTCTTTGCGACATACTTGAGTTTCAATGCCATGGAGCAGGGAGTCTCCCACAATGACTACTTTTCTTTTCTTCCTGTCGTAGGCCTTGGTATTGTTGCCCCTGCTCGACTGGCCTTCTGCCTTTTGCTCACTGTTGCATAGGATCCCATGCAATTCTTCCTCTGCAGACTGTCCTCCAGTCTCATCTTCCAGTACCTGAAAGTTTTTACATAGCTCTAGTGGTTCCACTGGTGCAGCATGTCTTCTAGTTCTTCTGCTCCTAACTGTCACTCTTTTCCACCCTTTGACCCCATGTGCTTAAATTAGCTTTACCAGTTAACAGAGTTTATCAGGCGCAGGAGTGGCGAGCCAGCTGATCACATATTCTGTCACAACGTTCTGGAATGCATGCCCAGATGGATCTAGTGATAAGAGGCTGTGCAAATTGGTTTTTGCACTTACCGTGTATTCAGCTCATTTCTTTGTTGTAGAAAGTTATTTCCACCTTTTATTTCTACAGAATATTTCTTTGAAGAGTAGCAGTGGTCTAGCTCCCTCCCTTCACCATCATCAGCTGTGTGAAATGGGCAAATCGCCTAAAAGACCTTGTGAAAAATGAAGGCAAGAAGTGCAGTGACACTGTGCTGAATAGCAATCCAAACAAGCACGGGATGATCTATGACGGCTTTCTGTCTGTCTGAGAAAACATGATATTAAAACACAGCAAAATCTTCTACTCAGTCACGGAATGGATACAAAGGTGGGAGGGCTCCTTCTTCTTCAAAGGCCTCTGTGTCTTTTATTTCATTATTAGCCATCCAGTCGTTCTTTTCAGTGAGAATATTACATGTCATAATGGATAATGTACTCATTCTTTAACCTACACAAAGCCGGAAAATAAACTAGCTCAGAAGGGTGAGGGGAAATATCAGTCTTCTGATTCCAGCAGGAATGGACACTCATAACAAGCTGGTGATTCATGTGCCATCAAGCAAGGTACAAATGATCTGAATTGTTCAGCCGTCAGTTAACACAAAATGGGTGTTCAAGAACTAGGGGGTATTGACAGTATTGCTACCGTAAATGACTACTTTTCATCACAGGTATGATCAAATATTATTTAAAATCCGAAGACCAGTGCCACTAATCACACATTCCCACTAAAGGGTTGAGAAATTTTAGTCTTCCATGCTGCAGAAGTAAATGTGAGAACAAACAC
The DNA here is from genome assembly GCA_029215795.1 of Anniella stebbinsi. Classification (NCBI taxonomy): domain Eukaryota; kingdom Metazoa; phylum Chordata; class Lepidosauria; order Squamata; family Anniellidae; genus Anniella; species Anniella stebbinsi. The sequence continues at coordinate 159,825,098 of JARDYH010000003.1, read as the reverse complement.
ATTGAAGCAACAGCAACTGCCATTCCACTAGCAAGGATAAAATTGACCAAAGCCATCTATCTTCACATGGCCAGCTCCAAACTGATTATTAGTTTGGGTGGGGAAGGGAGTTTTCCGTGACGGATTACCACAAAGCTAGGCATATCGTGACATGTTTTATGCCTTTTCATAAAGTACCATCTAAAATCAGATACTGCTGAAGAATGGTTAGGTTAGCATTTCTATTTAGATATAGTGATACCAGGACAACATCCACTACCTGATTACTCTGGAGAAGACAATTGTACTCCTCTGGAATAAATGAACAATCAGTTGCTGTGAACCAAATGAAATTCCCGTTCAGGTTTGTGCTTCTTTCACAAAATCTATATCCCTTCGTTCATGCTTTCATTACCCTGCAGCTAACTGGGGATAATCTATTCTGTGTGGGGCTGCCCTTGATGACTGTTCAAAAGCTTCAGCTAGTATAAAATACACTGGCCTGCTTCCTGCCATCATAGGTTAGCCACTTAGGGGGAGTCTACACCAGCCATTTATTGCAGGATTGTATCGCAGTCATTACTAACAGGGCACATGACATTCACCTGCTCCCACGGTGATCTCGGCTCCACCTCTCAGTTTTCCCAGAATATCCCTGACTGCTTTTGTCACCGTTTTTCTGGATCCCTCACTTCCATTCCAAAGAACGTTTGCAGTCTGCCTCCCCTTGTGAGGTCATGGCTGGTATCAGAGGTGTGTGGGAGTGGACTTGTCTGCCATTTTCGCCACATGTTTTGGATGGTATCAGCCGAGTGTGTTTGCTTTTTTAAAATACAAACATATCTCTGCGCAGGAACGCATATTCAATGGAGTTCCTCTCCCCTCTATACGTGGCTGTGCTAGTGTTCATCCCTAACAACTTATTTTTTAAAAATTCTGTGCCCTGTTGCTATCTGCCTAGCCCCACCCCCTTCTACCGATACACATATGGAAGTGCCCAAATGGGGCTCACATGCTCCCACAACGGCACTCCTGCAACTGCAGTATAGACCAATTGTGTGTGTCCCGTGAGTGCCGATCATGAAAGCGGGGAACGTTCCGAAGCATCCCTCTTCCGTAGCAAAAGGGCTGCAGGTGCAAATTAGCCCTTAGGCTTCACCAAAATAAGAGGATAAAAGAGGCCACAGTTTTGCATAAAATTTGCAGGTGCTAATTTGTATATATACATGCATAGTTGGAAACTACTATAATTTAAATAGGAATACAATATATCATACTGTAGTGGGGAAGCTTGGGTGACCAAGGGTAGATCTACACTACTGCTTTATAGTGGTATTGAAGTGCACTGATAACTGTTGTGTCACATTACATATGCTGTTTACTGTTATAGTGTTATTTCCTGCTTTTTATTCCACATTATCCAAAATACCATGGCAAATGTCGTTGCGTGTCCTACAAGGTCTAAATGCGCAAGAGGGATATAGCATTACCATGATGGGATCATAATGATTTGACACAAGGTGTAGATTTAGCCCTAGTGACTGATGTACCTGCTCAGTCTGCTGTCCAGGAGTGTCCATTTCAAGGCTCCTGCTCTATATTATTTTTTTATATTTGAACCAGATTTGGACTGAACCATCCTACTTGTTCTCTGGTACAGGGCACAAGGGAATCAATGGGAGCAAATTACACAAATCACAGTGCTAGTTTCAATTTATAAATCAGTTAAAAGCTTAATCTCAACATGATTCAATGTAAGGCCACAACTTTGAGTGCATGTACTTGCAAGTAAAGTTGTATATCAATCAATCAATCAATCAATCAATCAATCAGACTTCCTTCCAAGTAAACATAGTTAGGATTATGCTGTTAGTGAATTAATTATTTGTATTTTAAAACACTGCTGGATTTAACTCAAATTTTCTGATGGATTTTCAGTAGCAGGTCATCCTCCTCCACCACCACCCCACACACATACACATAAATGCTTCTATTATTGTTTTTCCAAACTGGATTGTGTATCATTTGTTTGGGGTTACAAAGGTGACTTTTTCCGAGAATACAATGATTCTCTCCTCTGAGAGAAGGCAAAATGCTAATGCATGTGTGTGGGGACTGCAGATGGAAGCTGTAATAAATACGGGAGAAATTAACCCAGCCAAATTATTCTTTCACCAAGAATTATTATTGCATGGTCTCTCAGAAAGCCTGCATGGTATGCCTAGTCCATGTTGGTTGCTCAGTTGTCTCCATTAGCTGTGCAGACAGGTGGCAACAAACCTGGCTGGTTTTCTCTCTAAAGAAGTGTTGCTGAGCCTTCATTGGCTATGTGTGAGTCAGTCCCATTCTCATCATTACTCTTATGTCTGGGTGTCCCATTGATAACTGCTGGACACAGCGCTATGTCAATGTCTTTATAAAACAGGCATGTTTGTTGTTTGCCTTGTTCTGTGCTGAAATGCAGATGCCCCCTAGAGGCTTGACATGGAACATACACAAAACACATGCCTGCAAATTCATAGAGAGACAACTGTGGGTTGGGGACAGGCTGCCGCTCAGTAGTAAAGTATATGCTTTGCATGAAGAAGGAACCAGGTCCAATTCCTGGTTTCTCCAGGAAATAAACATATATCTCAGGGCTCTGTTGGAAAGTTGTTGCCATCAGGGTAGAGACTAGTGGGCTAAATGGGCCAATCAGATGGTCTGATTCAACATAAGGCACTTCCTAGGTCCACATGACTATACAGAGCTGCAAATGATTTTTGCAGTCAAAGCAGCAATTTTCCTAGCTGCCGTAATCATGACAATCCATGCGAGCTTTAGACTGCTCATGTGGTGGAAGTCATATCCAAGCCCCAAAATAAGCAATGTGCAGACATACCCATGGATTCAACTCAAATAACAAGTACAAGGAAAGTAGCCTAGCTAAAAATATTCTGTCTAGATGCCTTGAGCCAAACTGCCGGGACACACCATATTACCTAGAAATAAAACTGAATATCAAACATGCTCAGGCCCTTTTTGGGAATTGTAAGTCTTATAATGCCAGGCAAAAGGGTTTGGATAAATTCTTAAGCCAACACCAGCTTTGACTCCTGTGTACTTTGGCAACAAGTCACAAGTTGGAAACTCCAAAGCCATAAAAGCAGAAGACAAAACACAATTTGCCTGCTCACATAAAACCAGTGGGGATAGGAAAAGTTACTCAAAATACATGCAAGGAAAAATGTTGGAGAATGGGTATGAATCTGAAGTTGGGATGTTGTTGTTATTTTCTGTAAAGAATTTCAAGGAATGAATCCTGCTGAGTGCTTCAAGATGTGAGAACTGCTTTCCTAAGAGAGTAGATCATCACCGTCCCTAGTTGCCTCTTCTTGGATCACAGCTTTGAACAGCCAAGAGTTCAAAGATTGGAAGGGTTGATGCGCCATTTTGAGCAGAGATCAACACAGCCATGGGCGTAAAGCTCTCTCACTTCTCTTATTAGTAAAGTTTGTTTTTATTGCAGTTTTACTGTATATCACCCCTAGTGCCTACTAGACAGAGAGTTGACTCCCCCTGATGGACCAAGCATGCAGTTTGGGAATTTTCCTGAACTCTGCACTAACTGGGGAAATGTAGGTGGCAGCAGTAGCCAGGAGTGGTTTTTAACAGCATAGGTTAGTATGCCAGCTGCAAGATTATATGAAGATGGCAAACCTTGGCTCAGTTATCTGTGCACTAGTGGTATCCAGGCTGGACTACTGCAATGCACTCTATGTGGGACTGCCCTTAAAGATGGTTTAGACAGTGGCCATATGAGAAGCAGGCATGGCAGTTGGACCTAATGCCACCTATACTGCACTGGCTTCTGGCGTGTGCCCAAGCCCAGTTTAAAGTGCTGGTTTTAAAGTGGAGCTATCACCTTGAGACCGCTCCATGAGGCCAAGTCCAGGAAGAAGCACACAACTCATCAGCACTTGTGCAGCACTTCCTGGCTGAAACAGGGTCTGAAATAGCTGTCTTGAGCTGGAATGGAATTGCTACAGATTCTGGGATACAAAACTCAATTTCCACAGGCTGGTTCTGGCCAGGAGGTTGGCATTTGTGATTATTTATTTATTGTTATAAAACCCATTTCCCTACATAACAGATATTCCAATGCAGCTAATAAAACATCATTTATTTATTTATTTAAAATGTTTGTATGCTGCTACTCATCCCCCCTCCCATGTCTTCTGGAGCAGCTTACAACCAATCAGTAAAAGACTGCCCACAGAGTTACAATATAAAAAGACATGACACAGAAGGGAAGGGAAGAGAAGAGAAGGAACACAAGGTATCCGGTAGGGCTGGTGGAATGGACCTGCTTTGCCACTTATATCCTGGTGGGGCAATCCAACTGGAGCAGGCCCTGTTGTTCCTTCAACTTGTCCTTGCCTCCCTCACTTCTTTTTCTTCCCCACAGGGCAGCTGATGTCACTTAGGCCCTTTCCACACCACCCTGGGTGTAGAGGGAGGATGATCCTGGAAGTACCTAATACACACCATCGGAGCACAGAGACCAGCCAGGGCCTATCCCAGGCAAACAGCCTGGTATAGAAACGGCCTTAGTTAGCCCTGTAGTGGGGAAGTCCAAATGGAGCAAGGCCCTGATATTCCATCAGCTTGTTCCTCTCTCCTATGGTTCTTGATAAAACATAAAATGTAAAAATGGCAATTATAAGAACACACACACACACACACAATGTAATACGATACAAAGGCAAATGAACAGCACCCAGTTACTTTTTTAAAAAAATAAAAAAGCCAGCAGTCATCCCAAAAAACTAAAATTAATAAAAAGCATTAAAACGTGCCCCTAAACAAGAAAGGTTTGAACTGGCACCTCTGTGCCAGTAATAATTAATGCAGTATGTGTATGCTTGAAGCATGTTATAAGCTGCAACATGGTATCAACTGAGAGGAACAGATCTGCTCTGCTGCATAGGGTGGCCAGATATTATTATTATTATTATTATTATTATTATTATTATTATTTACACTTATATACCGCCCCATAGCCGAAGCTCTCTGGGCGGTTTACAAAAATTAAAAAGATTGAGCATTAAAAAGACAATATACAAAATTTAAAACCATAAATATAAAACAGCTATCATTACAACACTTTAAAACATTTTAACTGTTAAGCCTGGCCATAATGTCAAACCTCAACTTGAGCTGTTAAAATGCCTGGGAGAAAAGAAAAGTTTTGACCTGGCGCCAAAAAGATAACAGTATTGGTGCCAGGCGGGCCTCATCGGGGAGATCATTCCATAATTGAGGGGCCACCACAGAGAAGGCCCTCTCCCTTGTTGCCGTCCTCCGAGCTTCCCTCGGAGTAGGCACCCGGAGGAGGACCTTTGATGTTGAGCATAGTGAACGGGTAGGTTCATGTCGGGAAAGACGTTCCATCAGGTATTGTGGTCCCAAACCGTGCAAGGCTTTATAGGTTAAAACCAGCACCTTAAATCGGGCTCGGAAACCTACAGGCAGCCAATGCAAGCGGGCCAGAATTGGTCTTATGTGTTCAAACCTTCTGATCCCTGTTACCAATCTGGCCGCTGCATTCTGCACAAGCTGCAGCTTCCGAACCAAAACAAAGAGGACAAAAGTGTACACAAATTTCCATATGTTAATTGGCCATAACGTGCAACTCCCCATGGGAAGTTGAGCCTTCTTGCAAATGTGAATTTTCACAAATTCGGAAAATGGGGAAAAAACTGATTCCTTCAATACATGGATGACAGAACAAAAAGCACCTGACAATCCATGAAACTCAGATGGAGTGGATTTTACAAAATCCAGATATCCCTAGTACCAGCTTGATGTATTGTGTACACATTATCTACATCTGCTGCAACATACCAAAGCAGGGCATGTTCCTTGGTCAGCTGCCAACCTTCATGCTCAGAGTCGGCTACTGTTTCCAATATGAAGTAAGAACAGATGCAAGCATCCTGGAGCAAGTTCGGGGTGTATTTCCCTCATCACTAAGGAACTAGAGGGCAACCTCCAATCTTTAGGGGTTATGAGTAGGAATTTGAGATCAAAGTATTATTTCCAGACAGTTTTGAGTCCTGACATCTCTTTTTCTAAGAAAATAAGCACTAGCTGGATACATCAGATTAAAGTATCTAACTTAGCACAAGCGGTGAGTAGGGATGGATTCTTCAGTACTGCTCCTGTAATGAGCTAGCATAGAACTGCTAATGCTAAAGTGCCATTCTCCGACACAGGAATGAGGCACATGCCAGACTGAGGTGACTCCGGCCCTTTCCACACCAGCCATTTTTCGAGGGGCTGCCCCTGCCTGCTCGCAAAGAGGCCACATGTTGCACAGAGCATCCTGCAAGCAGGCAGGGGCCAGACCTCCATTTTCCTGGGAGTTCAGGGAACGCTATTATTCCCTGCTCCCGGGAGGGCAGCGAGATGGCTGGCTGGTGTGGCCACACATCCCAGATGCAGCTGCACTTACCTGTGAGTAAGCCCAGCTGCACTGATGTCCACGGAGCCACACCACGTGGCTCTGAGGCCATCAGGAAGGGGGACAGCAAAATCGCCATCCCCAGGATGGAGGGGGGAGGGGACATGATTGCGCGGCATTTTTTAATTATTATATTTACATTTGCGCAGGAGTGCTCATGCGCTCCCCTGCAGATCTTTTAAAAGAAATGGTCGCTGCAACTTGCGCCAGACTAGGAGAAGCCCGGGCCATTGCATTGTGGTGCAGCTTCATCGTGCTGAACCCGGAAGTGGCTATTTCTGGGTTTGCTCGCTTCCTGCCCTCTCCGCCCCTATGGTGTGGAAAGGGTCTCCATCTGACTTTCCTGTTCACTGTGGCTTTCATTGCTTGTTTAATTGTCCTGTAAAAGTCTTGTGTCAATATTGCTGCTTCCTGTGTTTACCTGGCTGTGGTGGACAATCTGCTCCTTTTACAGAGCTCATGACTAAATTTAACATGGCAGCTATAACAGAAACTTTAAGGCAAAGAGAGCTTCCAGTGCCGTCAATGAATAGGAAAACTGTAAGTGTATTTAACAATTTAAAGTATGTCTGCAGGCACTGGAAACAAACCGCCGCACTGTGAATAACGCCACTGTTCCCTTGCAGATCTTATATTGTTGGAGGTTTAAAGGGTTCAAAATTACATTGGAAATCTGCAATAGTTAATACTGAAAAGCTCATATTCAGGGCTTTTTTATTATGACAATTCTGTAGGTAGCTGAAATAGATGCCTTGTGGGATTCGTGTGTTTTAAGGTTATGAAATATGTGACAGGAAAGCACAAACATACTTCACTTCTGGCATTTTAACACCATGTAATCGTTTGCATCACATTTAATTCTAATTAAATGTGTTATTTCTGGCTCATCTCTCTAAGTTACATTGATCTTCACCTTGTGTGCAGTGCAGGCACACAGCAGCTAGGTGGCTGATTTCCAAAAGAATCCCTCTAAACCGGAAGCCTGGGCAACAGTTTGGTAGGCAGAGCTGAAGGAAGTATGAGAAAATCCCTGGAGTCCAATCACAGTCACTTTCTTATGCACAACAGTCGATACATGCTGCTGTTCCATTAGCAAAGCATTCCAGCTGCAGGAAGTGGCTGCTGATGGAAAGTGAGTGCAGGAAATCCCATGCATGGAGCAGGGCACACTGCACACCAGAGGGAGTGGGAGAGGTACTGTAAAGGGTGAATAGATGACTTCTGTGCACCCATAGGAAATTGGATCAGAGGTACATGAAGCTGGCCTTCTCTCAATTTCTGTATTTTATTCATTCATTTATTTATTTTATTTTATTCCATTTATATATCGCCCCATAGCCGAAGCTCTCTGGGCGGTTTACAAAAATTAAAAACATTGAACAATTAAAACACCAATATACAAAATTTAAAAACATAAAGCATAAAAACAAGTTAAAATGCATTTTACTTATATTTAATAAGGCTCAATGTACTATCTTTTTTTTACTTATAGGCAGCAATCATATGTGCCAACATCTGGGTGAAAATAAAGCCAACCGATTTTTATAACAAATCAACATTTAATAAAATTAGCATTATTATTTCAAACTATATTTATTGCATTTATATCTCACATTTTTTCCTCCAAGGAGCCCAAGGTGCCGTACATAATCCTCCCCCTCTCCATTATATCATCACAGTAGCAATCCAGTGAGGTAGGTTGGGCTGAGAGTCTGTGACAAGCCCAAAGTCACCCAGTGACGCATCCATGGCCAAGTGGGGACTTGAATCCTGATCTCCTGGCTCCCAATCCTGCACCCTAGCCACTACATCACACCACTGGAATTTGTTCCACAGAAAGGTCTGCAAACAGAATGTCATTATATATTTACTAAGCAATCCTGTCATGCTGGCGGGGAGATTCCATGGTGGAGCAACCATAACACCCAAAGCCCTGCTGGCTCACTGCAGCCAGGGTAAGAGGCCTTTCTCTCCCCCCCCCCCCCTTAACCTCAACTGAAAGGAATTAATTGCACTAGCTTCAGGCTGGCATAGTTCGGGGGGGTTGCTTGAAAGGGCTAAGATCCTGCAAAACCACAGCTCCCTCAACGCTCCCCCAGAACACCCTGTGTTGGGCGCCACTAAAAACAGAACAGGTTGGCAGGACAGTTTCTCTCAGCTTCTCATTCATCCAAACTGCAGTTGAGTTCTGAATGTGAGAATTTTTCCAATGTCAAGTTCATTTTTCCAATGTCAAGTTATTCCTGAACTTAGAGGGAGAAAAAAAATGGAGTTTGCATGAATAGTCAAATCCACATGCATTTTAGCATGCAGTCTTCCTAATCTAATGCACTGTTGCATATTATATTCAGGGATAGATGAATATACATTTCCCCAGTGTACATCTTTTTGTATACATGTTTTGATTAGAGAACTCCATTGCAAAATTCGGTGCAAATTTGAAAGGATAGTAGAGTTTTGGTTCACGTATTGGTTCAAAAGTGGAAAAGTAGGTAATGCGAACTGAACAAATATATCCCCCATCTTTCTGCTGCTGCACCAGAGGGACTTCAGGGATGACTGTTAGTGGGTCTTCCTCATACATGCAAAGCAGCAGCTGCCTCATTCAGTGGCCTCTCATAGAATCAGAAAAGCAGAGAATAATAGAGTTGGAAGGGGCCTGTAAGGCCATCTAGACCAACCCCCTGCTCAATGCAGGAATCCATCTTAAAGCATCCTTGTCAGATGGCTGTCCAGCTGCATCTTGAAGGTCTCTAGTGTAGGAGAGCCCACGATCCCCCTAGGTAATTGGTTCCATTGCCGTACTGCTCTAACAGTCAGGATTTTTTCCCCCAGATATCCAGCCAGAATCTGGCTCCCTGTAATTTGAGCCCACTATTCTGTGACCTGCACTCTGGGATGATCAAGAAGAGATCCTGGCCTTCCTCTGTATGACAACCTTTCAAGTACTTGATGAGTGCTATCATATCTCACCTTAGTCTTCTCTTCTAAAGGCCAAACACGCCCAGTTCTTTCAGTCTCTTCTCATACTGTTTTGTTTCCAGACCCTTGATCATCCTCGTTGCTCTCCTCTGAACCCCTCCAGCTTATCTGCATCCTGGTGTCCATCCAGTGAACATAGTCTTGTTGGTCAGATGCTTGGTGAAGGCCACATTATGTAATCAATCTTTTGGAGCACATGAAGGTTTTAAGCTGCTGGACCTTTTGATCTTTGCTATTTCATTGCTACAATAATGGCAATCTTACATGCCTAACATTTGCTTTTTGTCATTATGTGTTCTGCTGTGCTGCATATCATAATGGATTTTGATGCTTTCAATGTGTTTTTGTTTGGATTTGGTTTTGATGCACACAGCTTGCTGTGGAAAAGTAGCCTAGAACTTTTAAAATAAATAAAAATAAAACCATGCACATTTGGATAAAATCATCCCAACCACAAATTAACTCATGGGGTCTAAACTGGCTGTTGGAATTATGCAGGAAAAAAGTTATTGAAGTTATAGCAGAGGGCTCACTGTAGTCATCAGATTACATGTACTGCAACTTTTCTTTTCTTTTTTCTTTTAAGGCCAATATAATTATTGTAAAGAGATTGAAAATAAAACAAAGACTATCATGTTGGAACTCTATAAATGTATAGTTTGTCCCCATTTAGATTACTGTGTGCAGTCCAAGGAGGGACTGTGTCAGTGGCAGAATGCAGGTTTTGAATGCAAAAGATTTCTCTGTCTAGCCCAATGGCATCTCCAGTTAAAAAGATCAGGCAGCAGGTTATGGGGAAAATCCAGAGAGCAGCTGCCAATTAAAGAGGATCAATAATGCTAGGTGAAATGGACAAGTCAGAGGACCTGGTTTAAGGCAGTTTTTTATGTATTGGGCGTTCCATCTCAAAAAAAGATATAGCAGAAGCAGAAAACTCTACTATATGGAGAAGAAAAGGCAAGCAAAATAACATGGGGGTAATAATAATAATAATAATAATAATAATAATAGGATGACCATATGAAAAGGAGGACAGGACTCCTGTATCTTTAACAGTTGAATAGAAAAGGGAATTTCAGCTGGTGTCATATGTATGCATGCAGCACCTGCTGAAATTCCCTCTTCATCACAACAGTTAAAGCTGCAGGAACCCTGGCCTCTTTTGTATCTTGCACTCTGGTATAGCTCCTGCAACTTTAACTGTTGTGATGAAGAGGGAATTTCAGTAGGTGCTGTATGCATACAAATGGCACCTGCTGAAATTCCCTTTTCTATACAACTGTTTAAAATAAAGGAGCCCTGTCCTCCTTTCCATAGGGTCATCCTAAAATAAGGACTTAGAACATGCCGATTCTTAGAGAAAGAAAGAAAGAACCAAGGGGGGGGCACAATAATGACTACAAAATTGTAAGCAGCGTAGTAAAAGTGGTGTGTGTAAGAGGGGGGGATTATTCAACACACTGGAACCCAAGATCATCCAGTAAAAGGAACTAATAGTAAGTTCAGTTTAAACATATGTGTTGCTGTTTTATTCAAACCTACCAAGCTATGGTAGCCAAAAAAGAATTCTGATCTTTTTACTTCTGGGCAAGCCACTGCTTAAGATAGAGCTAGACTCAATGGTTTGGAGCCAGACTTCACTTTCAAGTACCCAAATAAAATTTACAGTTTATTACAGATTATATTGCATATGTTTTTAATCTGATGTTGTCTTCCTCTGTTTTGTTTAGAATGTTTTTAATGTAAGCTCCCTTTGAAGGGTTTGCCTAAAAAGTTAGGGTATAAATATATTAAATAAACAGACAAACAAAAAAGCTCAACTATTATTCCTATGCTTGTCATTTTTCCTATATTTCTTCTATATTTCTCACTGCTTAACTGCAGAGTGATTTAATCTTCTCACAATCCCCCCCCCACACACACACTCACAAAAACTGTGTACAGAATCATCCCAGGCATCAACCTCTCTGGCAAAGATCTCCCATTCATAGTGCAACCCTATACATGTCCACTGAGCGCCTTGAGTTCCATGGAACTTACTCCCAGGTAATCATGGATCAGATTGCAGCCTTCGTTTATAAATTAGTCTCTTACGTTCCTCTGTTCCCATGTGCAACAATCATATGGCCTGTGAACCAAAAGAAAGGATATATTGAATGGTGATGAAATTGATATATTTACAATGTACATTGAATTTGACGAATGTATGAACTCATATGGTGTGGATTAAAATATGCATTTTCGTGTGAGAAAATGAATATTTACTTTTAATATACAAACTTTAAAAATGTTTTTATTGCAGTAAATAATTGGAACAAGAACTGTTGAATGTCAAACTATGGGTTGGTTTCAAATGAACCGAGAAGCACCAGAGCCAAACTAAACGTTCTCCTAATCACGCAGAGTAGAGCTATGCGTGATTGTTTTCATAGCATCATAGAATAGTAGAGTTGGCAGGGGCCTATAAGACCATCAAGTCCAACCCCCTGCTCAATGCAGGAATCCACCCTAAAGGATACTTGACAGATGATTATCCAGCTGCATCTTCAATGCCTCTAATGTGGGAGAGCCCACAACATCGCTAGGTCATTTTTTTTCTTGTAATAAAAAGGGTGGAAGAAGTGTTGGAAAACACAGGAGGGCTACCAAGGGAAGATGCTGCCATCTGGATCCTATGTAAAATTCTATGTTTGAGGCAGGGCAATTGCAGGATAAAGGCATCATCTGGAAGCTCCTTGTTTGTTTTGGATTCTATTGAAGGCATTTGGGGGTCTTGGATCCATGAGTGAAATCCAGATCTGTCAACTCTTAATGAAAATGAAAAATAGCTCTACTGTTAAAATATTTTCAATAAGACCACTGCAGAAAAAAGAAGAAAAACTGGATCACAATGTTTTTTGTTTTCTGTGTATCCGGCTGTGGCACTGAAGTTGTTTTTAGGTAACCCTTGTGTAAATTTTGTCTGGGGACACAATAGGAGAAACTGTTCACACTGAAGATTACAGTTCATGTAAGCATCTAAACAACTGGGCAAAAGGGTTAAAGGAGTTGTGTCACTGATGCATTTAGAACACAATCCTAATGGCATTTGATTTTGGATTTGATTTGATTTATTACATTTTTATAGTGCCCCATAGTCCAAGCTCTCTGGGCAGTTCGCAACAAAAAAAAGTAAGTTCCTAAAAAGAAAGTCCCATCAAGCACTTACAGCCTAGTAGTAAGAGAGCAATCCTAACTCCCAGAGCTCGCTTGGTGGATGGGGCTAGAATTTGGCAGAAATGAGCCTCCACCAGCACCCACTTTTGCAGAGGCTCCCACTAAACCCTTGGAAAGCTCTGCTGGTGCAAAGTTGCTTCCAGTATTTGAAATGGAGTATTTGGGACTGGGCAGGGATTCAGCCTTGGATCCAAAACTCCTCCATTCTCCTGAGGGGACTGAGGATCAGGCCCCCAACCAACCCTGGAGATGGACAACTTTCCCCAATTTCGAGATGACATAGGATAGCCTTCCTCCCCAACCTGGTGCCTTCCAGATGCAACTTCCATAACTCCAGCCAACATGGGAGGAATTATGGGGGGGGGGGCAGCCGTTTGGAGGAATTTAGCATAGGAAATTCCCTTCCATTTGTAACCAAGAGAGGGGAACAAGGAAACCCCCCACTCCGCCAGGGGAAAAAGGGAAAGCAATGCCCCTTTCCCAGCTTTTGCCTGGCTAGCATTATCCAGCAAGACTGTGGATGAGGCAGTAGATCTGCCACAGGACTCCTCCCTGATCCTGCCTAGAATTGCAACTTTGTTTATTCATGTCAAATGGGTTGAATCCAGAGATCTGTTCATATAGGAGGGCTGGTGGGCACTGACTTACTTGCCCCCTTCTTTCCCCACTGGCCCCCAGAGTCCTCCCTTCAAATGCTTCTTCAAGAGTCAGGAGACTATGTAGAATGAGGGGAGGGGAGAAGGGAAGTTTGCAGACTATCAAGAACAGGCATCTTGTGTTCCACTTACAGAACATGGCTCAGCTCCACCCAATTTTACGCCATTTATTTCCTAGCGAATGGACCCAGCTTTGCATGGGTTAGAATTGCCTTTAGATTAAAACTTACACAGCTGTCACAGTTGGACATCTTGTGCCCGCCCCACCGAGTGAAGGAATGCCTGCTGGCACCCCCTAAACACAGCCCCTGCCATGGTCCATTCCCATAGCCCCTGAGGGATGGGTCTGTCCACTCCATCCCCCTTAGATGGAGCTGCAGAAGGGACGGTACAGATCTGTAACTAGGCCTATTAATCTTTCCTGGCTTCAAACTGTGTGTGTGTTTTTTTCATACTTAAACATGGGGGGGGGGGGTTCCCCTGATATTTGGGGCTTCTTTTTTATGTCTAAAAACCCATGAAAAACATGAATGTTGGATTCAGTGCTGAATCATGATGTGAAGTTTGGTTGAATCAATCAAATGGTATTGATTTGCCACCTTTTTGGTTCAAGATAGCAGGTGGCATTTTCATAATAATAATAATAATAATTTTATTTCTTACCCGCTTCTCGATTTGGATCAATGCGGGGAACAACAGTAAATATAAAATATGATAAAATTCATAAATCTGATTAAAAACATGGTGCACATTATTAAAACTGCATTAAAACATCCTAAAAAAAAGCATCCTAAAAATACTTAACATCATCCCAGATAGAGGTAGAACAAATCCTAAAAGTTTCATAACAATCGGATGTATGTTTTTCGAGTCCATTGAGGACATACAAACACTTCCTTTTATTTATATAAATTAAATTTATATCCCACCTTTCCTCATCCCACATTGGGCACTCATTCCCCCCCCCCCCCGGCCAATGTGCCACAGCTTCATCTGGCCCCATTTCACGGGCAGATCTATGGATACAGCCCAATATTCACATGCCATTTTTCAATCGTGTAACCTACAGCAAGGCATCTATCATAATAATAACAAAATACATTTAAACACAATTGTACTATAGCTCTAATAGTAATAAAACATTAAAACTAATAAGGAAAAGCAAGATGATAAGCTATCTATCCCTATCCCCAACCTTATAAAAAATAAAGTTTAAATCTCAATGAGGAAACCCAAAAGCAGATGACAATGTTCTATTGCATGATTTCAATTTATTACAGCATTTTCAGGGGTTTATAAAATGGCATATTCCTGCTTAAAAATGACAGGGGAGGCATCAGAGGTTAATGACATAAATGTAAGATGTAATCAACATGGAGCATGCAAGAGAATCAGATAGTTAATCAGTTAGAAATACGTTTGTACTGTGTTTGATATTTTGACTGGTTAATATCTCTTTAACCTGAAAATTCCATGTGTGTCCCATAATGCAGTTCTCAGGTTTGCTTCCTGGTTCTAACTGCTCTCGATGACAGGTATGCTCTCTCTGTGACAGTTATGGTTGCTAATGACAGTTGTAGGCTGACCAGATAAAATCCAGGTCAGGGCTCCTGTAACTTTAACAGTTGTAGAGAAAAGGGAATTTCAGCCAGTGTCATTTGTATGCAATTAGTTCCTGGTGATATTCCCACTTCATCACAACAGTTAAAGGTGCAAGCACTATACTAGAGTGACCATATACACAAGAAGGCAAGGCCCCTGCAACTTTAACAGTTTTTCTCTACAACTGTTAAAGTTACAGGAGCCCTGACCTGGATTTTATCTGGTCACCCTATGGAAATGGGAGCTG
This sequence comes from Anniella stebbinsi, assembly GCA_029215795.1. NCBI lineage: Eukaryota > Metazoa > Chordata > Lepidosauria > Squamata > Anniellidae > Anniella > Anniella stebbinsi. Next base: position 159,809,911 of record JARDYH010000003.1, on the reverse strand, counting down.
TAAAACATCTATTTATGCAACATTACAGTTCCAGGAAGGCCTGGGGGCTCACAGAGCTCACCAAGTGGTGGTGGCGGCTCACACAGTGGGGTCCAGGAGCCAGACATGGGGGAGTCGGCTGGACTCCCGAAGGCAGATGAGCACTTGCGCCATCCCTGCTGAGAGAACAGGGCTTTGCTGATCCATGAAACCGTCTTTAGACCAGATGCTGGGGGACATGATCAGGAAGCTGCTATGGCACTCATGTACTGTTTGCAGACTTGCTCTAGGCATCCGGTTTGCCACTCTGAGAACAGAATGCTGGACTGGCAATGCTTTTTGTCTCAGATTTTGTCTCATCTCTAGGGATGGAGAAATGTGTTGGTTTTGCTTTTTTCTCACAAATGAGGTTTTTTTTGTTTTTTATAAATCTTATGCTCTTTCCATACCATTTGTGAAGAAATTTGGATAAATACTTACCCAAACCAACTATACACTAAATCTCAGCATCTGCACTGGCCAAATTCAGCTATGCACCATGTTGTATCTGCTTTAGGGTGACCAGATAAAATCCAGGTCAGGGCTCCTGTAACTTTAACAGTTGTAGAGAAAAGGGAATTTCAGCCAGTGTCATTTGTATGCAATTAGTTCCTGGTGAAATTCCTTCTTCATCACAACTGTTAAAGTTGCAGGGGTCCTGCCTTCTTGTGTATATGGTCACTCTAGTATAGTGTCTGCACCTTTAACTGTTGTGATGAAGAGGGAATATCACCAGGAACTAATTGCATACAAATGACACTGGCTGAAATTCCCTTTTCTCTACAACTGTTAAAGTTACAGGAGCCCTGACCTGGATTTTATCTGGTCAGCCTAGACAGTTGGCAAGACGTCTTCAAGAAGACTAGACACGATTAGTTTCTCTTTCCACTCCATATATATATATATATATATATATGTGTGTGTGTGTGTGTGTGTGTGTGTGTGTGTGTTTCAGTTATGTTCTAACAATAAACATTCATCATTTTTGACCTCTAATATTGAATAATTGTCTCTAGCATTGTTCTTTAAGAACACACCAATTCTGACTTCAGCTAACAGGTTGTAGGCCCAGTGAGTTGAAAAGACAAAACTTAAAGGTAAAAGAGAACAATATAAAGGATGGTGTACAGCTCTGATAACAAGAGTGTAATTGAAAAATTGAATGGAACTAATTACCAGATGTGCTCTTTTAAGATGCGGATGATTTTAGTCAAAGAAAGGGTTTGGAGAATAATTGAAATGCCACGCCCCTCTGAAAGTAGATAAACAAACTGAGTGGGATCTTTGTAATGAAGCTGCCATGGCAACCATTTCCCTATCTGTGGAAGACAGCCAACTTATTCATATTAGGAGGCATGAAACCACCTCAACTATGTGGTGCAGTTTGAAGGCTGAGCTAGCCATTGCCAACATATACACAGGTGGGGAGTAAACCTGATTTTTGCACACCTGCCTCGTAGGTGAGCATGTTCAAACACAGAAGAGCATGAAAGCACTCCACGGAGGACAGAATGCCGTATCATAAAAATATTGGGTTGCATCTAATGCAGTGTGAGAACAAGGATGCTCACACACAAGGGGAGATCCCAGCCCCTTTCTCCACACTGCAGCCCTTTGTACTGCCTGAAAAGCCTGTCCTGAGGGTTGAGGTGGGGACCCATGGGGGGCTGCAGCAAGAGACCAGACTAAGGGGAACTGGGCCGAATGAGCTGCATGACTAGTATTTGGGAAGCAGTGATGGGGAGATGACTAACGCCCCTTCTCCTGTTCCATGTCCCTTATCCAAACTGGGGAGGACTACAGCTGCATTATAGAGAGAGATTCAACCATGGAACCTTCATGTAAAAATGTATAGTTTGGCCCTTTTCTGTTAATCGACAACTGGAACATATTACCCTTTCCCAATGATGCAAGGCATCAAAACACATTCCATCTCCACGTGTTTTTCCAGAAAAATATTTGATAGCCAACTTTGCTAAATTAGAAAAAGGCCTGGCTAACTTAGATACAGAGAGTCAAAAACAACAACAACAACAAAAAAGTCACAGATAACTTAACTTGTATTCATATCTAAGGGGAAAGCAAAATTGGGACAGTCAAATGTTTACAATGTAAAAGGACATCACTCAGTTTCTTTTTCAATTAATTCTGTGCATTCCTTCCAGTGGAGTCATGTTGGCAGGATACAATATGTGTTGCAGTGACACTAGTTGCAACATTTTCAGAACCAATGTGCAAATACCTTGGATATAGAATACAATAAAAATATAAGAAAATAAGAAGAGTCCAGCTGGATCAGACCAAGGGTCCATCTAGACCAGCACTCTGTTCATACAGTGGTCAACCAGCCACCCATGGGAAACCAAAAAACAGGACATGAGTGCAACAGCACCCTGCTGCCCATGTTCCCCAGCAACTGGTGTGCATAGGCTTACTGCCTCTGCTATTGGAGGTAGCACAACCCTTGAAAGGGGGATGGGGGTAATGGGCAAAAGAGTTTTAAATTCCTGTGATTAGGGGAAGCAAGGGAAAGAAGCTTACGCACCTCTTTAAAATATAGTGAAAGAAAGACGAAAGAAAAAACAGTATTTACAACTTGGAGCTCATTGAACAATAAACTGGAGAATAAAGATATGCAACAATACGAACGATGTTTTAATTTTAATAGATCTTAGCGATAGTCTTCTGTACACATATGTTGAGGATATGAAATTTAATAATCAAAATGAAAAAGCACAGTAGTGATAGAGTTGTTGATTTAAGAATAATCAGCAGGATACACAATGTGAAATAGTTTATGTGGAAAATGACAAATATTCTGTTATATATTCTAATGCATGATGTGTGGAAATGAATGTAACAAAACAAAGCAAAGCAGCAGAAGTCAGCCAATTTAATGACCTTTCGCATGTTGAAGAGAAAATGTACCAATTTAAAGGGAAAAGAAAAATGTATTTAACTTTAACTTTATTTATTTATTTATTACATTTATATCCCAGCTTTTTTTCTTCCAAGGAACGCAAGGCAGAACACATAATCCTCCTTCTCTTCCTCGTCTCCACTTTTATCCTCACAACAACAATCCTGTAAGGTAGGATGGGCTAAAAGTCTGTGAATGGCCCAAGGTCACCCAGTGAACTTCCATGGCCAAGTGGGGACTAGAACCCGGGTCTCCCAACTCCCAGTTCAACCCTCTGGCCACTACACCACACTGGCTCACAGTAACATTAGCTTAGTGTTCCTTTTCCATTCTGTCCTGGCACTGTGTGAATTCCCATGATCCTATTGTTACATAATCCTAATTCTCTGTGCAGTGAGAATGCCAAGGATGCAAGCATTTACCCAAGGTTTTGGTTACCTTCAAATGAAGTACTGGAGGGTTGTGGTGTGTTTGAGATATATGATTTATTGTATTAGAGGGCCACTGTAGTGGCTCTATGTTAAGGGTGAGTCAATTGAATCACATTCCACCATTATAATCCGATATTGGTAGGCTGACCATCTGAAAAGGAGGACAGGGCTCATGTAACTTTAACAGTTGTAGAGAAAAGGGAATTTCAGCAGGTGTCATTTGTATGCAATTAGTTCCTGGTGAAATTCCCTCTTCATCACAACTGTTAAAGGTGCAGGCACTATACTAGAGTGACCATATACAAAAGAAGGCAGGGCTCTGCAACTTTAACTGTTGTGATGAAGAGGGAATATCACCAGGAACTAATTGCATACAAATGACACTGGCTGAAATTCCCTTTTCTCTACAACTGTTAAAGTTATATGAGCCCTGTCCTCCTTTTCAGATGGTCAGCCTAGATATTGGGGCAGTAGGTTCTATGGCTTACTGAGAAAATAGCTCAACCCACCTTGCCTATGTCTGCTGCATGAAAAATAGAAATTCAATAGGTTAAGATTTCCCCACAAATACATCAGTATGTTAGGAAAAGCTTCACCTCGTTAGTTTTTCCTTGTCATGCAGCTGTTAAAGGCATGGGATTTTTTCCAGGAAAAATGTTGGCAACACTACAGTCCAGTTATAAATCATATGAGTCAGTTGCACAAGTTAAACCTAGCTGTGGATTTGTACCAAGACAAACACTTCCTAAAACTCATCCTATTTGATAGTAATCTCTTCTGAGTCATTTCTGTCCTCCCTGTGTTGGATCATATTGGACAAAAACCAATCATTTTTACTATTACTCTTCTCAGTAATATTTCCCTGATATCCATTCATCTCAACAGAGTAAAGATTTGAGTTTTTTCAAGCATTGGCTTTAACCTTGTTTTGTAAGCTGCCATGTATATATCTACAGTGTACAAAGCTGGATCAATACTAAGACCCATGGCTGAAATAAAAGTCACCATTATTTTATTTCTTTGAGGCAGAAAGACTTAAGGTGCAGCATCATTTGTCTCTTTTAAAATTTATGACAGAAGCAAAGTACATACAGTGATAGCTTCTATTCAGCCAGTATTCATTGGCAAGATGTATGTAGTACTGTAAATGGTATCCCCTGAAGTTCAGGTGCAATTTACAAATACTTATTTAAGAATGGCAGTTACTAACCCAGGGCAGGGGCGGGGGGAGAACCAGCTTGGCCTTTAACAGAAGTCTGTCTGCAGAAATCAGCTTGTGAATCTTTTCATAGTATGGAGGCAAATATAATGGTGGTTCAAAAGTTGGCAATCCTATAAGAAGGCCCTCTACCAATTGAAGGAGTTTGCTTTGAGATTCGCTGGCTTGACTTGTTCAATGTGAATGGGTGGTGAAATGGATCATGAAGAGAAAGCCATACACAGGTCACATGTAAAACCAACAACAAGTTTGATAATAATCTTTATTGAGAACAGGCCATCCAGCATACTGTTGCAGGCAAGGCAGAACAGGAAACTGAAAATACAGTGCTTGAGAACACATCCTGGGATGGGATGGTGGGAATGCCTGTACACCATAGGTGGGTCATAACCTAGACAAAACAAATGAGGCTTCTGTTTTGTCAAGATCATGACCCACCTATTGCTGTCTGAGGAACTGCTGCCAGTTGAGAGAGTATATCAACATGTTCTGCTGGTATATTTGTAAATAAAGCAAATGTGACCAAAAAAAACATCATAATGCAGAGCTCTGTTATCCAAAGGAAATTAAACACCAGTAGCGCTGCTCTTGGAAACTCCTATACCACTCAGAGAAGTAACAAGAAAGTATATAACAATACATTTGTGTGTAATGGAGGGTGGAGAAATAACAAGGTGACACACAGAAGTGGATTTTAAACAGGGTCACTTTATTAAAGATCTGCAGAGTGGGTTAACCTATGCAGGCATCCTAAATATTTCAGAGCGATACAATCACCATCTGTGAAGTGGCGCTTTCCAGTCTGCCACAACCCAGACTGCCCCTTATGGGGTAGGAAGGCCTTCCGATATCAACCTCCCCTCGTGCCATACAGCTCCGAGTAGGTGAGGAAGGTTTGCTCACAGCTGGGGGCCCTCAGGCATTACCAATCACCGAAACAGTGCCTGTGAATGCTCACCAACCCTATGACGCTCCAGATGCCCGCACCTACCTGCCAAACGTAAAAGTGACCGAAACATTAATGAACATCACCTATTTAATACTCCCTGGCTGTCTTGCAGTGTGAAGTAGGTGAAAAAAAACGTAATTGAAAGTGATTATGAGCCAAAAATTCCTACAGAGCAACTGACGAACCCACACTACCTACAGGGTGGTAGGGACGGAGCTCAAAACGAAGAGGCAGCAGGAGGGGGTAAGCCTGCCTTTTAACTCACCCAGACCCCTCTCTGCCATGAGGCACCACGGGAGCAGCCAATGGCTGCCTCCTACTCCACCTCATTACCTCACCCCCACCCGCAATGGCCTCCACGTGCCCAGGCACGCTGGGCACATTATGAAGGCATTCGTTGTTGGTGGCCGCTCCCAGGATGTGGAACGTCCTCCCAAGGGAGGCTAAGTCCACTCCTTCTCTGCTATAGTTCCGCTTGCAGGCAAAGGCTGCTTTATTCAAGAAGGCTTTTGGCCTGTAAGCAGGCCTGTTGGGTTGGGTGCTGTTTTCATTCTGTAATTGTTATGTTTTCATTGTATTTTAATGTCTCATTTTAATCAACTTTAATGGTTGTTGTCTAAAATTGTTCTTTGATATGCATTGTCTGTGTGTGTGCGTGTGTGTGTGTGTGTATGCTATCTGTTTATATGTTTTATGTAAATAGTTTTGGACTGTCTATAATGTATTTTTAATGGTTTTAATTTTTGTGAACCACCCAGAGACCTTCAGCTATGGGACGATATAGAAATAAAATGAATGAATGAAATTAAATTAAATTAAATTAAATGAATGAATGGTCTTTGTAAGCCATCTCAAATGCCATTTTTGGTAGATAGACAGGTTTCAAATCAAATGAGAAAATGAATAAATAAACAATATAAATGGTTTAGAGCCCTGCAATAAACAGGTGAGACTCCATGCCTTCTAGGGATGGAGAAAGGCCAACCTCATTGTAAGCCCAATAATTAGACATCACCAGGCCTACACAATTTGTGATCAACATAACAGCAGCCAAGAAGGTTCAGGCAAATGGTGAATCTATTCAAGTATCTCTGGGGTCTCCAACATAGCTGCAGATCCTCACCAATGCATTCTGTTCAAATGCAACCTACCAATCCTCTGTGGATGCCCACATCTTTAGCTCAGTTGTCAAATCCAATAAAGTTTACAGAAAACCCACATTGCTGTGGGCAGGATGAATCACAAGTAGTCAGAAGGCACTTAATTCAAGACATTCTTGCTATGTTCATTGTTCTGAGGGGGGAATCAAGCCCTTTAAAAGTGACTCACAGTAATTGCCCCAATGCCCTAGTCAATTTGGAAAATGTAGATACCAAATACCTGTATTTGAAATAATGAGTTGGATGTCATACTCAGAGTGGATTCATTGAAATCAATGGCACTTCAATTAGTCATGCTGAACTTAAGTAGACCTATTGAAATAAGTAGGACTGTCTAATTTCAGCAGTAACTCACCAATGCTTTAGAGTCCAGAGGTTGAGAACCATCTATAGGAGAACGTGCAATAAGTCCATTTAATCTGAGATCCACAGAAATGGTAGCACTATACATAGATCTATACTGCCTTGGAGATATAAGAAATACATATTATCAAGAGCTAAAGAAAATTTGCCCCAACATTTTATTCTCTTGATTTTTGATGTTGAATATTCTCTGAACCAAGTTTTGATAGTGCCTGATAAATGACAGTATCATTCAGTATATGGCAGGCATCTAACACATGATTTGCAATAGAATTTAGTAAAAAGCGCTTCAAGTTGCATTCTGTAATTACAAATAAAGTCAAATCACTCTGAAAAATATAAAAAGGCCCCAAATGCTGGATCCTTGTTTACTATGCTGGCAAGAGACAAATACAGCTTCATCCCCTGAGCAACATGAATACAGATGGTGCTTCTGTTCTGTACCACTGTGATTAATATCCTCTGCAAAACTGTGCTTCTAATTCCCTACATGCAGATTCACTGAATGCATAATCAATTACTTATATGCCTCCTCCTGATCAAATAAGGGCCTCGCATCAGTCATATTGTGCTACTGTTTGAAAATGCAAATTGCAAAGAGAGAAATCGACATGTTTATAAAAAATGACAGGAGCTTTAGAAAATGGTACACCAGATAATGCAGAAGACAAACTTGCTGCAGTCACACAGCCATTGCAAATATCAGATACTTCAGTTCTGTCACCGTTACCATCAGCTCCTAGTACATGTGTCACAAACCACAAAAGCACAACTGGTCGTGGCTGTAATTATTGAGACAGTAGTTTACCTGTGCATACCATGCAAATGTTATTTATTAATTACATTTTTATTCTGCCCATCCTTCAAGGAGTGTACATGGGGTGGTAAACAATTAAGCCTTCCCCTTGACAGAACTGATTCCATCAGCACAACCCCTACGTGCAAAGAAATCTGCTCTGGAGGTCTGGGGCCCCTAAAGCACAGAGGAGAACGTCACATTGCAGAATTCTGCTTGTGCAGTGTTGAACTGATCTCATTTAATCTTCACAAAAATCCTATAAAGTAGATTAGGCTGAGAGATAGTAATTAGTGAATTTAATCACTAAATAAGGATTTGAACCAAGATCTCCAGTCTTAAAGGTTCATCAGACAAGCATTTTATCACATGCTTGCTACTGCCCACTTACAGATGTACGCGCATCCTTAGATAACAACATCAACCTCCTGTACGTCTCCTGCGCCTTCCACTCATTTTTCCTTTTAATCTGACTTAAAAAAAAAAAAATAGAACGTGCCGCAATCTCCCGCTGTGTGCAGGAAAAGCAGCATGATTACAACGGCCCCTGAATGGGCCACATGTTTTTTGTTTACCGCCTCTTTCCCCTCCAGGCAGAAGAAGAAGTAATGAGGGACAAATATGGGGGCAGGGAAATGACGGTAAGGAAATGCGATTTTTCCCCGTACGATGACGCTCTTACCTAGGGATGAGTGAGAATCTTGTTTCAGTTCAGTTTTGATAACAATTTTCCAAAATCTGCAAAGTTATCTATATTTGGGACAAAAAGAAATTGAGCTTTTTAAACAAAAATTGAATGTGAGAGAAACTGAAATTGATTCATCATCCATCCAGGCCCAGGGCTTTGAGTCCTTTGTTCTTAAAAGTCTAGGTTTTAATCGCTGTGTATTCAACCATATTTGTGCTTAATTAGGGCTGCCTCCTCTCTTTTTTTCTGACATTCTCTTCATCTTTAACAGTTCTGTGGCAGGGAGTTGCATCATGCTGAGAATAGCTGTACCTGCTGTATTTGGCTGGTGCAAATGGGTGAGAATTTAGTTTCAGTGCTTTTTTTATAAGGAGTTACCTAAATTTGCAACGCTCTTAGTCAGGAGAAAAAGAACTTGGGATTTAAAAAATCCCAAAGGAGGAGAAAGCGAAACTGACCATTTCACCCATCCCTCCGTGGTGCTGCTAGCCAAGTTCCCCTCTCCCCTAACAAATTCCTTTAAAACCTCTGTATGTACAAATCTATTATCCTTCCCAACAGATCTTAGGGACAGATGTTGAGCTTATGTGGCCGTTGTACAGCCAACCTAACACACAAGATTAATTATTTTAATAATTTCCATATTTTATCCCACAATTTCTAAGTAACTAAGGCACTTCACCACCTATAAAACAAAATCCATCAAATTGCAAAACTCATAAAATAATCCATATCACATCACTACATGTACAACTGGGCATCATGAGCTGACCAGTGTGAATTTTGTCGTTACAGAAGCATGGTTGAGTATTTGAAATATTTTTGGAGATTTTGAGCCCACCCAACTTTTTGCTATGCCTCAAAATACCCAGAAAAGACCACTGCCTTTCTTACCCAGCTTATGAGTTTCCTGGATGTATTTGTGTGTTATTCTGGATGCCTGCTCTATTCAAGACCCAGTCAAAGTAGATTCTTTGGATTGCCAAGGTGAAACTAGACCACTTGCGAAAAGAATGACAGTTTATTAATAGAAAATGGATGCAGAATAAAAACACAAAGAAAGCTCACACATCTCTTCAGCCCACAAAGCAGATGACTCCCAAAGAGCTGGCATTTTAATGGGGACTCAAATCAACAGAAAACAGAGATTATTCCTTGAACCCAAGTTCTCCTGGTTGGTTGCGCACATTCCCCTTGAGTGAAGCCAAATTGGTTAGGCCTCAGCTCCATCATTTATACTCTTTCTAATATTGTAGTACGTGCCCCAAAGCATCACAGGCAGGTAATAAGTTACCTGTTATATGATTAACAGATCCTAACATTCCAACACAAGGGGAGGGGGGAGAAATCCTCCTAATTTCCTCAGCACAAAAGAAAAGTAAAGCAAACAGAGGAAATTATGCAGCTGCTTTACATGAGGATTACACCCTTCTCAGCATCAGACAGCTAGCAATTGTTAAGCATTATTATTATTATCATTATTTTATATAGCATCATCAATGCACATGGTGCTGTACATAGTAAAACAATAAAAACAGCAACGCCCTGCCACATAGGCTTACATTCTGATCAAATCACAATAAAACAATAAGAAAGGGAAGGGAATGCACCAAACAGGCACAGGGGACAATAAAACTAACAGTAAAAAAGTAAGATCAAAATCAAGTTCCAAAAGCTTTAGCAAAAAAAGTTTTAAACTGAGCTTTAAAGACGGTAACTGAACTTGTGGTCTGCAAATGCTCTGGAAGAGAATTCCAGGCATAGGGGGCAGCGACAGAAAATGAATGAAGCCAAGCAAGAGAAGCAGAGACCCTTGAGTGAAGAGCACAATCAGGGCAATAATGTGAAATAAGATAAGACAGGAAGGAGCTAGACTGTGACAAGCTTTGAAAGTCAACAGAAGAAGCTTATATTGGGATTTCAGGAGTGGAATAACATGGTCAAAGCAATGAGCCAAGAAGATGATCTTAGCAGCAGAATGATGTATAGAAACCAATGAACTAACGTGAGATGAAGGAAGGCCAGTCAGGAGAAGGTTACAATTAGGGATGTGCATGCCCCCCCGGATCAGATCGGAACCAGGATCAGAACCGGAACCGAGGCCTCAGATCAGATCAGATCGGAGGCTTCCCAGTTCGGTTCGGACCCAATTCCAATCCGAAAATCAGACTTCAAATACAGGGGTTGAGGGATTGATCTGAAATTTGGCACATATGTGTAGCAATATGTGCGAGACATGTGTATGAAATTTGAGATCAATCCCCCCAACCCTCGATTTTATATGATTTTTTTAAAGATCCTGCAACTTTTTGACAGGTCTGAATGAACGCACATGGCGAGCTGTCATTCTGACCTGTCAGAACTTAAACGATCTTTAATAAATTCATATAAAATCAAGGGTTGGAGGGATCAATCTCAAATTTCATACACATACTTAGGCACAACCCATAAGCACTGTGACCACGTTTCAAGCCTCTAACTTGTAAAATACAGAAGTTATAGGTTTATTTATATGGCAGTTCGATAACCTGATATAATCGGGCTGAAAATTATCGGATTGGATATTTATCGGAGGTTTTTCTATCGTATCGTTATCGTTAATCAGATGTCCGATAACAACCTTATTGTATCGTTATCAGACATTTTAACGATACAATACACATCCTTAATCACCAGCATACAGATGCAGAAAAAGTTGCAGGAGGAACTGGCATTTGAAGAACAAGAACTGGAAGAAGGGCAGAGATGGCGAGATCAGAGCGAATAGTTTGAATTTTGGTATTGAAGAAAGAGGCAAAGTCATTAACAGACAGAGAGGGGGAGATGGTGGACTAGGCTTCAGAAGAGAATTGAAAGACGCAAACAGCTGCTGAGGATGCTTAGCATTTGGCAGGATCTACACTGCTGTTTTAAAGCACTTTAAAGCGCTTTATAACAGTAGTGACAACTATTTTGGAGTGTGTCCTGGAACCCAACAGTTGTCAGTACTGTTATAAACTGCTTTAAAGTGCTTTATAACAGTAGTGACAACTGTTGGGGCCCAGGAAACTCTCCAAAACAGTTGTCACTACTGTTATAAAGCACTTTAAACAGCAGTGTAGATCCGCCCTTTGACTTGGTAAGCTTCTTCCCCTCCTTCCATAAGTAGCAGCCAATAATATGGATTGGGGATGGGGAAACGTATGGCGTCTGGTTATTATGTCACATATTTGTATTATTATTAGAGGTCATGGGGGGACAGAGTAAGAGGAAATGCGAGATGGTTGTTTTTGGTGGTAGCCCCTCATCTTCCATAACATCTAACTCTGGTTTCTAATACTGTCAGAAGGGCTGGGTTACGGTGCCCCAGTGAAGTCAGTTGTACTCTTTCTACATAAAGAGGGATCCCAGTGGAAATTTGGTTCTTTCCCTCTGATCTTAAGATAGTACAGATCAAACATTTGCAAAAGAATTATGACACGATGTCATAACAGGGACTGGGTGGAATGAAACAGAAGAATGGGGAGGGGCTGTAGCTCAGTAGTAGAGCATCTTTTGCATGCAGAAAGTCACAGGTTTGATCCCTGGTATCTCCAGGTACAGCTGGAAAAACTCCTGTCTGAAATCCTGGGGAGCTGCTGTCAGTCGGTATTGACGATACTGTGCTAGATGGGCCAATGGTCAGGCTCAGTATGAGGCAGCTTCCTGTGTTCCTAACAATCTTGAAGCATTCAAATGTTTACGCCCCATTTCAGGAAACCAAATGTCATAGGATAAGATGCTCCTGCACCATGCTCATAGTTTTCAAAGCATACGTTTAGGCAGGCCATTGGGCCATCTAGCTCAGTACCACCTGCAACATGGTGTGAGAGAGTTATACATTGTATGTGAATTGTATGTGCATGCACACACATGTGCGCCCCCTGCCACCCCAGCAGACGGCCCATGGAGCCCAAGGGGCTGAAAAGGTTGTGCACCCTTGGCCTATGTTGAGTTGCAGCAGATTTCCAGGGATCCAGGGAGTCTTTCCCAGCCCTACCTGAAGATCCTGAGGATTGAATGTAGGAACTTTAGCAAGCAAAGTAGGTGCCCTTCTATCAAGCTGAGCTCTTCTGCTTGCAGCCCCTGATCTCCTGATTACTGCTACCAAGGATCTCATTTGGAAATTCTGCACAGTTCTGGTGGTTCTGAGCTACTTGAGGACACATCCCTTCTTCCCCAACCAGCCATGTTTGGTGGCTTTGTTGAGGGAAAGAGGTTTTCATGGATACATCGCTGTCACTGATGTGGCAGCATATGGTGGTGGTGAAATAGTAGGAGAATTGAGGAGAAAATAATGTGTTTCAGAGGAAATAGGAAACAAGAAATGACCAAGCTTCTAATGCTGACCCGGCATATAAAGTTCAAAGCATGAACTGACCCGTACACTACACTCAACATCTAAGGCCCTCCGCCTGGTGTCTCCTCTGAGGGAAGCCCAGAGGCAGCTTTCTTACTGGTGTCCCCCTAGTTATGGAATGATCTCCTTGATGAGGCACACCTGGCACCAATGTTGCTATCTTTTTGGTAAAACTGCCCTTTTCTCTTGGACATTTGGCAGCCTACAATGAGCTTCAATTAATTCTTGGATCGTCTTGGCTGATGGGTTAACAGATTTTTTAGATATATGTTGTCTTTGGTTTTATGTAAATGCTTTTCTTTTTCTATTTTGTATAATGTGTTTTTAATGGTTTTTAATTTTTGTAAACAATACAGAGAGCTTCAGTTATGGGGCAGTATAAAAATGTAATAAATGAAATGAAATGAAGACAATTTTATGAATGCAGTTGATCTGTATTAGAATCTATAGTCCACCTTTCTACTGGAAAAGAGTGCTTTGCTTACAAAATGGCGGTGGAAGTATTCTAAAGAAGTGTCTCTTGAATAGTATAATTGATTGCTATAGTAGTCCTATGTCCTCTCTCTTCCAGGGCTTTTACCACCAGCCCCATTCAAGCTGCAACTATCACTATCACTCTAGAATGCACACTTTCAAAATTGCTGTAAAGTTCTGTCTTGTTTTGTTTTTATGGTTTGAGGTTGCTTTACCACAAATGGATGCAAGCACAATACTGTATGCAAAGTTCAATATTTCCACATCTGTTTCTGTATCAAATTCAGATGTCTTCAAGTTGGTATAGCACCACAGAAATTTCATCCGCTGACAGCGTGATTGTGCTGTACCATCATATTAGAACCAGTCTCACTCTGACATAACATAATATCCCATTCCTCAGAGCCAGTGTTTTTAAATCTTGTTATTTACACAGCAATTTGGAACGTATTTGGGTAATGATGTCGATTTTATGAAGACCATAACATGGGTGATTCATGCAAAACATAATTTTATTTTTCATTTTGGGAAAATGCATGGCAGAATTTCCAAAACTCCAGCCACTAATATAACGTAATTGACAAGGGGAAACTTTTCTATTTCTAGAGGTAACTGTATTTTAAATGGTATGTGTGTGAGGAGGGGGAGTAGAACTGAATAGAGTGGCCAAATTATATTTCCTTTCTTGTGCTTTTACATATTTTTGTCATTACTTCTAGACAGCTTTGGCGTTTCATGTATTTATGATAATGTACAGCATATAAATGACCTTCAAAAATCCCTTATATCTATATGATAACAGGTTCTTTGAGGGGGGGGAAAGAATTACAAGAATAGAGAAACCCGGTTTTAATAGCACTCTCCAAGAGATCAGAGAGACTTGGCAAATGAAAGAAAAAGAGTAATAATCTCCTCTGCATGCCATATAAATGTCAAATCTACTATACATTAGTAATTGCCTTGTGTACCCCCTTCCTGGTACACCAATGCAAACCTTAAAGCTGAGAGCTTCATCACGCCAGTGGTTAAATGTACTCTCGCCACATCTGGTATCTGGTATTGCAGTGCAGCACTCACATGACGTTGTCCCTGTCCAGCACCCATCTCACCTCTTTTCCTCCATTTTGCATATTATTTTGGTGTGGAGAAAGTCTGAATTATTTTCCCCAAGTGGATTTAATATGTCCTCAAGCCTCCGTGTAGTCTTGCTGACGAAAGTAGACAGCGGGGCAGTTCTCCTCCTCCTGTGCTTAGTCAGTTGAATGGACTTTTTACTGCTCCAACCCTACCCTCATTGCCTGCAGAAATGGAGTTAAATCAGTAAATCACTAGACAACAAAGCCAGAGCGAGGGGAGGGGGAAGGAGCCCACATCCCAGAGGACCCCAACAGATCTCAATGTTTATGAACTGGAGATGCACAGCTGTGCATTATCAAAGTAAAGGAAAACAGATCCTCCACAAATGCAAACAGGTGGAATTTCGCATTGGTGGAGTATCAGGAGACTGGTTGGGGGGGGGGATTGAAAAATTCCTAAAAATCAAGGCATGAATGGATCTGATTCAAACTTGGCATGGCTAAAGCCCTTCTTAAGAGCTATCACTGTGCCAAGTTTGATCTCTTTATCTTTAAAATTTATGCAGTTGTAAGCATTTTGGTTACCTTAGAGCAAAGGAGGGAACCTGACCACTTTTAAAAAAGAAATTAGTTAAAATGATTGTTCATTTGCCCACTCTTTGAAACGAGCAAAACAAAAAACATATTATATATATATATATATATATATATATATATATATATATGCAGGGGGAAGGAAAACATAGAGGGCGGGGTAGGAGATTTCACTGGCATAGTAGTGACATAGGTGTAAAGATACATGAGCACAATAACGCACAGACATGAAAGTGCCAAGCGCTCCACTTGCTAAGGAAACAAAGAGGGAAACCGCAGAAGCAAACCGGGGGGGGGGGGGGGGGAGTAGGTATGATGGAACCCTGAATCTCATTTTTCTCAACATTCACAAATGAGCATAGTGCAAATTTAAATCTGAACAGATATGGAAAAGCTGTACTTTGCCCAAAAATGTAACTCATGGTTACACAGTCTAACATGTGGAGAGAGAAAGAACTGACATAAATACGTGCACAACAAAAACATGAACAAGGGAGGAATGAAAGAAAAATAAGTTCAAGATAAGCAAAAATGGGGAACATGAGAGAGAGAGAGAGAGAGAGAGAGAGAGAGAGAGAGAGAAGACACAACAAGCTCCAAAGGACTGAGGTCACAATGCAGCACAGAATTAAGTAATCTTAAGGTTGTTGAATTCAAGCCTTTAAGCCTAAATAAAACAAGGTATACATTACAAATAAGGAACACAAGTTGGACCTTCAACAAAATGTAGCCATATGCAGTGCTGCTGTTCAGAATTCCAGCCAGCCAATTGTCTTTCAGGATATCCAATTGTCAGTCAGTCTTCAAGCAGCTTTGGTATTTTGCCCCTTAGGGTGGGGTTGTTGTCTTCTTTTTTTGGCATTTCTTCAAACCTTGGGGTTTCCTAGAGCATGCTGATACCCCTTTCTTGTTCATGGGTGGTGCTGTTTTGGGTATATAGGCATTTGGAGAATAGGTTTGCTATCAGTATATGGGATAAACAAAACATATCAAAGAAGGAAGGAAGGCAGAAACTGGGTGAGGCAAGCCACACTCACCAGTACACTACTACTATTATAAAGTAAGGCTATGCACAGTCCTCCTAACCCACTTCGGAAGCCAATTTGGATCTTCCAAATCGACTCTGACCTGCTTTGGTCCGATCTGGACCTGATCTACTCTGGATCTGGATCCTGATGGTGCTTTGGACATCCAAATTACTGCCACCGCTGTGGTAATCAGTTGCTATTGTGGTGGCATTGACGCCCGCAGGACAGGAAGAAGATGAGACTTCTCCTACTGGCCCATCAGTGCTGCTGCAATAGCCAGAATGAGAGGAGGAGAAGGGAGCAGTGTTCCCTTCTCCTGCTCTCGTCCTGGTGATGACTGCGATGGCAGCGGCGCCAGCATGACAGAAAGAGGACTCTTGTCTTCCTGTCTGTTATTGTACAATAATCTCTCTGGCAGCCTTAGCCCCCTAGGCTTCCCCTGGCACCCCAGGGACAGACATCATGAGGTAATTCCTCCCATAGGGCTCTTTCAGATCAAGAAGTGCAGGCAGCCTGAGTGGCTGCAGAGCAATGGAGAGAGGTGTAACAGAAAGAAAGAAAACACACACAGCACCCATGGTGACCTTGCAGCGATTACGTAAGCTGTAAAACACCACAAAAACTAAATTCAAAATTTATTGACTGAGGCATAAAAAATAGAAGTTTCTTTTACAGGACAAGAATGCTTGAAGGAAATCGGAAGACAGATTTTGGCACAGCACTAGCTCTACCTCTTCCCTGGAGCTGGACGTGACACTGCCCACCTCACATCTGCTACAGGGCTTTCAGGGATATAGCAGTATTATATAAGCATATGTGTTATAGTCAAGATGTATCCACAAACAACCCTCAAAAATGTAACATTTGGGAGACCCTGTGGAAGGTCCTGAATCCTGAAGAATGACAATTAGAACTGAGCCAACATTTTTCTCAGATAAGTTCTGAGATTTTTCTATTCTTATCCTGCTAGAAAGCTACTTTGCAGAATTTTATCCAAATTTCCTTCACGTTTTTGTTTTGGTGGTGTCTGCCTTCCCACCCACCCCCACCCTGCCCTTCAACAATGCCCCAGAACAATGCTAATGTGGTGAATGTAAAATAGGGGCCAGGCAGCAAACACAGTTGCTGATGTTACCGCTTGTAGTAACACAAAATAAACCACCAAATAAGAAAGAAGCCGTGCTACAAGCTCTGCTTATGGTACACCCTACCTGTGAGAAACCATTGGAGAAATTCTCTTAGCACAAATAGGATGAAGAATTTCAGCAGGCCATGCAAATAAACAAACGAAACTCTGAAAATTACCATTAAGATGTAGAGAAAATTGCACAGCTTTGTTCTCAAATACCTCACCATTGTTCACCCTCTGACCCCCAATGAGAGGGCTGGCCCTGCCCCAACCTTTAACAGGAGTGTTCCCATTCTGAACTCCAGCTGGACTGGAATGGGAACTGTGTCGCACTATTTAGAGGAGGAGGAGGAGGAGTTTCACGAATGAAGCTGAAATCTTAACTTGCTGTACTTTGTTGTGCTAAAGAGGTCAGATTGCCAGTCTTGAAGCTGAGCACTTTAGGGCAATAGTGTGTGCGTGTGTGTGTGTGTGTGTGTGTGTGTGTGTAGTTTTCTGAAGGGGTGTCCCTTTCCCCACCTCCTTATATGGGAAGGGGACATACATTTCCCCTAACCCTTCCTCCAAGATAGAATGAAGGTGTTAGGGGCTTGAGAAAGCCAATGCGCCAGCCCCATTTTCTTTTTTTCCCTTTCTTCTCTTCGACACCTGATACTGTAATGGCCTGAATATACCAGAGAGGCCACTAAGCAGGCTCAATCTTTGCCAGATGGCTCTGAGTGGGAATCTGAAAACATTGGGTGGCAGTCAACATTGATTACATTGGATATTCAAATTGAACTTGAAAGTTAAATCATTTTGAAAATGATCAGGACTTTCCTGCCTAACCCGCTTCCTTCTTTCTCAGCTCTTTCAGGGGCACCAGATTATGATGGAACAAAAATGTTTGTTCATCAGATTTTCTTTCCAGACAAACCAGGCTTCTCTTGGCTTTTTCTCAGGAGAATATGTCATATTTTGGTTATTCATGAAGTGCTGTGTTAGTTTTAAAAAAATCAACACTTCCCGCCATACAAATAAGTTATGTCTAAATTTGTCAGTATTTCTAGACACTGAATGAGGTGATGCAAAGGCTCACCTGGAGCTAGGGTGGTCATCCTCTATTTGAAGGATGGTCCAGGCCAAGCCCAGTTTAATGATGAAGAACTATCAAAAGGAAGAGCTCAGGAGCCATGAAGTTGCCCATCCACAATGAGCACCTGGACAGCAGACGGAGCAAGGCACACAGGTCACCTGGTCACAGTCTTGCACACTTCAGGAAGATGTCTTGCATTTCTGTTGAAATGATAGTAAACATTTCTGATTTTATACATATAAATCAGCATGTGCACATTTTATGCAATTCTGTGTTCTCAATTATCATTTTTGTGTGTGTTTCATTTCTTCTTTTTTAGCAATGTGTTTACTCGCCAGTTTACTCGCCACCTTATTTCTGCTCCTCTTGGTACCAGGTGAATGTTTTTTGGGTTTGGGTTTGTTTTTAATTTCACCCAGGCCTTTTAAATACTCCTTGGGCATTGACTTTTTTTAGTGTGGCTTTTAATTCAAACATCTCGTGGTTTTATGCTGTCTTAGAAGGAAATTAGTTTATGTTGCAATTTTATTGATGTTTTTAATTATGGTATTTTGTAATTTTAACATTTATTTGTGTTTGCCTTGATCTGTAAGCCTTCTAGAGAGTACTTATTGATATTTAATCATTCAAATCAAATCCAGCCATATATATATATATATATATATATATATATATTGTAAAGGGAGCTCAAAGGACATGGACTGTGGTATTCATTGCACTTGGTGATATTATTTTCAGGTCCCCTCTCCTCACTGTACATTGAAATACACTAAATACAAATTCAAGGGTTTTCATTTTGGTACTCCCTACCAACCCAGCCCAAGCCAAAACAGTGACATATGATTTCATGTGAACAGAGTTCCACTTATGCAGCAGGATTTTCCCCCTTCTTCTCCCGCCCCCTACATGCCTCCATCTCTTTCCTTCCACACGCAAATCTGCTCCAGAGCTTGACCCAATGCTCCAGAGCAGTTGGGGGGGGGGGGGGGGTGAGGATGAAAAGAGAAGAGGAATTTGTTTTTCCAGAAGTGTCCATTCTACTCAGTGCTTCCACTAAGTTAATTAACGAAATAACACTAAAGCAATTTTTTAAAAAACACAACTTTAAGGGAGAGGCTACCAACGTGTGCAGTTACCAAACCTACAAACACTGCTCTGATTATGCTAAAATTTGTACACCCCTGTTTCATGCATCATTAACTTCTTGCATCATCTAAAATGAGATTGTAAGCTCTTTGGGGCAGAAGCTATAGCTGATACTTTTGTGCTGTTGTCAGCTGACTGCCCTGCTCCTGTACTGTGAACTTTTATTTTGATAAGAACCTCCAGCAATAATGAGGTGTTTCTCGCCTGTAGTTTTCTGTTAAATAGAAATAGTGATAAGGACAAAAATGGGGTGTCATATTTTTATAACACAAGTATTATTTTTACTGGATGGTTTATCTCCAGGAAGTCCAGGGAGTGTTATGGTATGTATGAATGTGGGCTGCATGTGTTTATGGCATTACTTATAAAAAGCAGAGTTTGGCATCTCATGTTCAGTAACATCTTTGCATTCCTCTTAACTGACTTAATGACCTTTTTATCCGAGTGCATACAGCTGAAGTGGTAAGATTAATAATTATACACAGACTAGCAACATGGCAAATAACTCCTGACATCAGGCAGGACAAACAAATCTGTACCAAGAATTTTTAGTTTTGTTTTGTTTTTGTTTCTTTTAATGACAAAGAAAAATGTATTGACTCATAAATTTTGAGTTAATACTTTGGCAGGTGATGATTTCGCTTAAATCATTTTGTCTTATATATGAATCTGTGGGAGACGTTTGAACAGACATTATATCTGCATGAGTGAACTTCTAAACCAAACAGTAATTTGCATTAATTGAGTATTTGTGTAGGCCCAACACTTTTTGGTAGACTCTTGGTTGTAGGCCCTAGGCATTGTGCCTATTCTGCCTAATGGATAATCCAGCCTTGATTAAGTGGCTGGAGCAACTCCTCTATGAGGAAATGTTACAACATCTTGGACTGTTCACCTCAGAGGAAAGGTGATTGTGTGGAGGGCGATAGAAGTATACAAAATTATGCATGGTGTGGAGAAAATGGAGAGAGAGACATTTTTCTCCCTCTCTCATAATACTAGAACCAGAGGTCATCAAATGAAGCTGATTGGTAGGGGAGATTCAGAACAGATAAAAGGAAGAACATCTTCACACAGCACATAGTCAAACTATGGAATTCACTACCACAAGATTAGAGATGGTTTTAAAAAAGATTAGATAAATTCATGGTGGATAAGTCTATCGGTGGTTGCTAATCCTGATGGCTATGTGCTACCTCCAGTAGCAGAGGCATTATGCCTATGTACACCAGTTGCTGGGGAACATGGTGTGTGTGTGTGTTCTACTTATGGGTTTCCACAGGCAACCAGTTAGCTACTGGGTGAACAGAATGTTTGACTAAATGGATCGTAGTCTGACCTAGCATGGCTCTTCATATTTTCTTATGGCTGTTAGTAGGGATGCTGCAAGCACCCACCTGGATCTGGGAGTCAGGTGGGCTCTCCTGCTCCTACTCGCTGAGCTGCAGGGCATTTGTGCTTGTGCTCGCCAAGCACTGTGCAGTCCGGGAGCATCTCACACCTGCCCACTCCTCCCTGCAAGCCGGCATTTTTACAGAAGATCAGAGCTCGGGAAGTTGCATATATCTAATGTCACAAAATGGCAGCCATTAGAGGTCTTTTATGCCTCTAATGTTGTAGAGATGGCCCTATATGGCCACCATTTTGTGCAACATAAGATATACACAATTTCTAGAGCCCGAATCTTCCATATAAATGCCAGCTCACAGACCTGATTTTCACCAGGTGTGTTAGTTTCATAATTTCTGCAATATTCCACAGTACTCCCAGTATCTCCAATTTAATTGGGGCTTCTTACATTTTACACTTATCTGCAATTAAAATCTCAGTTACTTTTGTCAAAATACCCAACGGTAGTTCTAGATCAACCGAATTCCAGATGTGCCCTCTAGACTACAACTCTCACAATCCCTCAGCCAACATGTGCTATAATCCAATTAAACTGGAAGGTATCAGGCTGGGGAACACTGTCCTAGGGCAGATCTACTCCAAGCAGGAAATAGCACTATGAAAGCAGTATATGGTATGTGTCAATGGGTCCCAACAGTTGTCCGTTCATTTCAATATCGTTATAAAGCAGTAGTGTAAATCCTGCCCTAGACTGTCTGTTGCCACCTTTAAGCCTCTGTCCCAGTGCATGTTCCATTGAACTATTTGTGTGTTGCACAGGGTTTACAGTTAATTTAGTCTTAATGATTTGAGCTCATCTGGTTTCCTAAAAAAAGAAGCGGAGGCTAACCAAAGTGAAGTATAAGTTGAATGTTGTGGGGTTTATTTGACTGTGTTATCACTTAATTAACAGGCCTGACATGCCGATCAGATGGTCCAAATGCTACCTGCAGTCTTCTGGCATCCCAAGTTCAGGATAATTTGTGTACAAATGTACGAGTGATTATACATCTACAAACTTGACTAGTAAACCCTCCAAAACAAGGTTAGAGATCCAGCTTGAGACAGAATTTTGGATGAGCGCTAAGCAATTTTTCATCAGCACAGTTCCCTGAAGACAAATGTCAAAGCTGGAATATTTCCTCGCTCAGTCATTTCCAGGCACCCAAGTGACTGGACTGGTGGTTTAGGCCCACAGTGCGTTCATAAATGAGAGGATGTTTGATAAAGATACTGCAGATATTTTTTCCAAGGCAATGGTGAGCGCCATTGGAAAGCAGAGAAAAAATTCTGGAATTCCACACAAGGCCTTTGGGTGGGTGTTGTCATCTTCTGGCATTGCAACTTGCAAGGCATGGAAACACAGTAACTGAAAGGCTGCTGTGTATTTATAAACTCTGCCCTCAGTGCTATGGAAATAACTGTTCTCCTGGGAACACTTACTGTTGTATGAAATGGGCACAAGCTGATCTACCTTTAATGGAAGCCAATCCTCTTTTATTCAGGCATTTTGATCTGAGTGGGGCCATTTTGGAATATAGTTAATAACAAAAGTCATTGTTAGCAATGTCCTTCTCTCTTTGGCTGCATTTGGATGCTATGATTTGGCTGTGACAAGGACTTTAGAAGCATTTATTTATTTATTATTTACAACATTTATATATTGGTCCTCATCTAAATAGATTCCAGAGTAGTGAACAATAAAAGATAAAAAGAATAAAACTCCATATTTTAAAAAATTGTTTGAAAAACATTACCAATAAAAACCGTGGCTGGTCAATCAAAGAAGGCTTCTAGAAATAAAGATGTTTCCAGAGGTACCAAAAGCAACACAGTGTTGGTGCCTGACTGACCTCCAAAGACAGGGAGTTCCATAGAAAGGGGGCCACCACACTGAAGGCTCTTCTTCAGGTGGACTCCAGTTGGGCCATGGGTCCATATAGAACTACCAGGACCATGCTAAAGGATGATCTCATTTGCTTTCATGTTTGATTATTGAGATTGTAATGTTGTCCAAACCTGACAAACAGGCCCTTTCTATACCTATGGGTGTAGAGGGAGGGGGGACAATCCTGGACGTACCTGCTCCGGGATCGTCGCTCCGGATATACACAGAGGAAGTGCAACGTCCCGGGAGGAAGGAGGGATGTTGTGCCCGCCACCTTTTCCCCCAGAAGGAGACAGGAGCACATTTCTACTCCATCACAAAATATAAATGGGTTTTTTTAAAAAATAATAATAAAAATCGGGCCCCAAACCCCCTCCCTGCCATCCCAGGGATGGTGAAATTGTTGCCACCCCTCCCCTGATGGGCACAGAG
Organism: Anniella stebbinsi; assembly: GCA_029215795.1. Classification (NCBI taxonomy): domain Eukaryota; kingdom Metazoa; phylum Chordata; class Lepidosauria; order Squamata; family Anniellidae; genus Anniella; species Anniella stebbinsi. Next base: position 159,786,758 of record JARDYH010000003.1, on the reverse strand, counting down.
CCACACAGCATGATTCCGTGCCTGTTTCTGGTGCCTGCTTACTCACGAGGGGGGCGGGATGGGCGGCCACACCTCCCGCGGTCTCAGAACGTTCCCAGGTCTTTGGGAAGAATCAGGTTTTCCCAGGGATTTTTTATCCCTGGGAAAACCTGTGCCCGCCCCCTCCCCCCCGCCCCCGAGAGTGCCTGTGTATCATTTGGATGCACAGGGACCACCCAGGGGCAATCCCACGAAAAAATGCCAGTGTAGAAATGGTCTCAGGTTAAAGAAGAAAAATATTTTTAAAAAATCTGAGCTTTTCAAGATCATGGAAAAAGGAATAAGGTTGATGTGTCCAGCTTCATCACATTAGCTATGAATCTAGTACACAGTTGATTGGATGAGTCTTGTGGAAGCAGACTCTTCCTCCCACCGCCCTCATGCAGGAAAGCCTGGCTGTGATGTGGAGGGCTGAAGGGAAGGGAGATTCTTGACAATAAGGGAGATGCACCTTCCATGAGCAGAGCTCAGATGCCTAAGCTGGTTTCAAGGATCTCTCTTTCATCCCTCAGCCCCCTGCACAACTCCTTACCCCATTCAGAAGGGTTCCTGTACCTCAGTGTAACATTCTTGGTGGATTGGAAGGGCTGCTATGGGGAGGAGTGGGCAGAGAAATTTGATTCCATCATGTCCATTGGCACCTAAATCTGGATTTGACTAGCAATTAACACAAATAGAAAAAACAGTAACAGCCCCTCAATCTAGATGTTTTAAGGGTAGGATTAAAATTAAAAATAATAAAAAAGATAAGAATAACCCTAATGAATTAGATCAAAGAATGATCTATCCCAGCATTCTGCTTCCAATGCTGGCCAGCCAGATTGTAGTATGTTTGACACCAGAAGAAATGATGAGGAGTCAGGTCTGGCATTGAACTTACACAGTTGTCCTATATGCTGTTTGTTAAGGCCTGTCTGAAAGTCAGTTTTCTTGTTTCTTAGAACAGGCCCAGATATACTGGGCAATTCTGTTGGGTATTGAGCAAGCAGGCACCAATTCACATGTTGGTCTATTGCTTCTAAGGCTGATGTCATTCATGACTTATTTATCTCTAGATCTCTGCACCTCCTCACTCTTACTGAAACCTGGCTTCCTGCCCATGATACCACCATTTCAGCTGCCCTCTCTCTTGTAGGACTTTCTCTTTCTCATACTAGTTGCTCGGAGGATCGTGGCAGTGATGTGGGTCTTCTATTATCTAGCTTGTGCTGGTTCCAGACTCTTTCTATTCTACCTTCACATTGTTTTTCATCTTTTGAGGGGCATGTGGTGAGGCTTTCCATTTCACTGTGGCTGCGGGTTGCAGTTGTTTATCCCCCTTCCCCCCAGGCCAGCTTTCAAAATTCATCTCTGATTTTGATTAATGGCTGACCTTTTTCCTCTCTGATAATTCTCCTACCCTTATCTTGGGTGATTTTAGTATTCATGTGGATGACCCTCAATACTCTGCAGCTTTACATTTTCTCTCGTTATCATCCTCTTTTGATCTTAACCTTTGGCCTGACTCATCCACACATTCCCTCGGATACTGTCTTGATCTTGTCTTCACTAGGAATTGCTCTATCTCTGACCTTTCTGCTGTTGACTTTCCTTTGTCAGATCATCATCTAGTTTCCTTTATGATTACTCATAATCCTCCTTCCTTACATTCTGTTTCTCGCTCTTGTCGTGATTTGCAGTCTATTAATTATGGGCCTTTTTCTCAATCATTGTCCTCCTCTCTTCCTTCTGTTATTTCTGCTTTCTCCTTGGACTCAGCTCTCTGTCTCTTTAATTCTTCTTTATCCTCAACTCTTGACAATTTTGCTCTATCTTTGACACGGATAGTTCGTCCTTCTCAACCCCAACCTTGGCTCACCTCTTTCATCTGCTGTCTTCATTCTTGTACCCAGGCGGCTGAACACCTTTGGCATAGGACTAAGGACTAGGCAGATTTTGTCCATTACAACTTTGGTCTTTCTTCTTTCTCTTCTGCTATTTCCTTGGCCAAACAGCTGTTTTAGTGATAACCATCCCTCTCCTAGAATATCTAGATCTAACCTGAAACAAATAGTCTTTTTAAGTAATAGAGAATGCAGGCTGCAGCTCATGAGATGACATCAGTCTGGATGAAGTTTGAAAACTACTTGGAAGCAGGAAGATATATATTTTACCTAAGAAATGAAGTATCAGATATAGCAATATCTACTGTATCAATGTCAAGCATCATGATGAAACTCCACACCTTTTCAACAGCCTGACAGAATACAGAAATTTTGAATATCGCCATCAAGATAGATACATATAGTAATTCTATTTCTTACATAATAGAATTCTGTGGTAAAATTGAATTACTATAGTGAACAATGGTGGTCAAAGATATCGGGTGTGGATTGGTCACCAGTGCCACAATATGTCCATGGCACCTCATGCATTTGTGATTCCATTAGAGTGGGTGGCATTGACTAGACATGCACTACCCTGGGGAGCAGGAAATGAAAACCTTGGAAACCCAGATGGGCATTTGCGATTGACAGCAGCTCAGCCAGATCAACTGTTTGATATGCAATCATCTTTAACGATAACAGCATTGGCCCACCGAAGGCACTCTTCACTGCTCTCCACTTGCTCACAGTTGATAATCAGTAAATGAATCTGAATTTTTCAGAGCTAATAGATTATTCACGGAGATTTTACTCCTCTCGGCTGCAGGAGCTCACATAGGTTATCTATGTGTGAGCTGTGACATATAAGCAGAAAAACTAGATTTAGTTACAATCAAATAAACAATACTTGAAGCAAGTTTTCTCAATACAATATCCCAAAGAATCTATTCCAGAATTCCACAGAAATTTTAGACAATTACTACATTATGAAATGTGTAGAATGGCTTGCACACACACAAAAAATCCTATTTTGAAATATTCAAATGATTTCCCATGATCAATCATGAAGTAATGTATTCATTAAAAATGTAGAATTTAGGCCTAAAAGATTCAGTAATTCAAATTTTCACTCAATTCCATTGAGCCAATATGCTTAAGGCAACCCATTGGCTCTATCCTACAACACATGATGGAATGAAATGGCCCACTTCAAACTCAATTGTTTTGAGGAGTTCCATTCACAGTTGCATGGTTTAAAGCAGGGAGAAGCAACTTTGAGAGGTCCAGGGGGCATTTTTCCCCACCCCATGTGCCACATTCCATATCATTCTAAAAGCATTAAATTTAGCTCCTTCAGAAACTAAAGTTGACCCTTTTAGTTCTCCCTAGCAGCTAAAAGGGCCATTTTTTATTTTATTTTTAAATACTGCAGGGCTGGCAGGACCATATAGGGAAGTGGTGATGTTGCATACATGTTGCTCACCTTCACTTAAAGGTTAGCCCTGAAACAAATAATACTAGAAGCTGATTTGTATGTGTGTGTATCATTTCTTGAAAATTCGTGGCTGAGTGAAAGAACTGACTGAATGTAAGTACTGTGCCTAAGTTGACACTAGATAACAGAATGGTTCACTCTGTGGTTATTAATCTGTGATGATAGACTTGTCAAATGCTAAAAAGTGTGATGATCATGCATGTGTGAGCTAGCCCCCACACTCACACTAGATTAAAATTGCAAGGCTAATTCACAAATGTGGGTTAATCATTTGGCATGTGGCATTAAACAAAACCAGCCAGAATGAATGAGCCATTACTGATCAAACATTCATATCACCTCATGTTCAGTAGAATTGGTGCACATATTCATCTGTGACTGTTGAGTAATCAAATGAGGAGAAATAAAATTCTATATACATGTGTGTGAATCAGTCTATAGTAAAGTGATTTCACCACTTCTATGCAGCATTTCATTAAATAATTTAACTTTGTTCAAAAACACAGAATTCAACTTCTGAAAGAACCTCAATCCTCTAAACCAATGGCTGCAATGCAAAGGACTGCACAAGTAGCTCAGCAAAAGGTAGAGCTTATGTTTCGCAATGGGTGTCCCTCACACAAGATGTCAAACCATCTTTGGAAATTGAGGAGTTTCAAAAGCAGGTTAGAACATGCTATATGGATCTGCTGTTGAAAAGAGAAAATAAAGCCGAGGGTCCCACTACCCCATGTCTAAAAAGGCTCTCTGGATAGGAGTTGGCAGTTGGACCACTGATTTCAATGAAGCAAGATGAGAATGTTCATTTCCTGTGGCTTGCACCTATTCAGGTGAAATGTGAAATTAAAGTTTAGTATCAGTACAGAAATATGGCAAATAATTGGACAAGAATGCTAGTAACATCTAGTACATCTTTTAGTATGTAGTGCTTTGCAGTTTCTATACCATTTCCACATGTGAAGTGGCTAAATCCGCATTACAATCTCATAGTTGTACTATGACTGCATTTTGAGTTGCATCCAGGTGCCCTAGATTCCAGTCTAAGGGCATTTCTGGTCCATGATGACGAATGCCGTATTTATATCTCATTCAAATTACTGCAATGCACTTTTCAAGGGGGCTGCTTTTGAAAAGTCTTTGGAAACTTCATCTGGTCCCAGAATGCTGCAGCCAATCTGCTAACCAAGGCTGATTATAGGGATCATGTGATAGCTATGTTACAACTTCATTGGCTACTGGTTAGTGTCCAGGCACAAATCAAAGTGCCAGTTTTGCTTTATAAAGCCCTGTGTGACTTGGAGCCAAGTTACCTGGGTTACTGCCTACTCCCATCCAAACCTTCTCAAGACTGAAGTGGTTTGTGAGAGACTTCTTTTTGTCCTGACATATTCAACACTGATTTGATGGGGACTAGAAAGAAGATCTTCTCAGTGACCATGTCCAGGATCTTTAACTTCTTTCCATGGGCAATTCCCCAGCCACCTCTCTGATGACCTTATGCTGGCATGTGATGGCTTACTGACAGTGATTTACAAAGCAAACCAACAGTGGTGAGACGGAACCCAAGGTGGAGGCGCCACCAAATTGGAAGTTCTTCTGGAGTCATACCAGCAGGGTGGAAGCTGGGGAATGGCTGGAAGGAAAATAGGTAAGCCAGTTCCAGGGGTAGTGCACTTTCCTCCCTGTTCTGTGGGCATGCCCTAATCTCTTTGCTATTTAGGTTTTAATAAGTTTTAACTGGCTGCTATTTTTAGCTGATTGGTCTCATCTGCTCTTCCATTGGTTCTATATTGTTAGTTATTTTAATCAGTTTGTTTTTATTATTTTAGCACTATTTATCTGCTAAACATTTTGACATTTTCAGTGATCTTATTTTCTCAACAGGTAGGGTTTATTTTTAATACATATAATCCTAAAGCAGCAAATGTTAATTTTTTTTTGTTTTAATTTTCCTTCTGCTGATATTTTCTGTTCTAAGTGAAGCCTCTAGGTCAAAATTTGCTAGAAATTTCAGCATCTTTTGCTTCCACATATTATATGGTAATTGACTTTGTGGATTCTTCGCTCTCCAGCCACGAGCAGATATTCTTCATGATAGAATAGTAAAATTATAGAGGTAGAATTATGCAGATTGTAGGTTTCAAAGGTAATGCTATTTCACTGATGTTTCTCTTACAACACCCATCATCCCCAGCCAGAATTGCATAGCAGCTTGGAGAAGACTGTATGATCTGCTCTGTGTCAACGAGCTCTAAGAAAAACAAACAAACAAAATATGTAGCCAAAATAGCACCATCTGTACAGAAGAGGGAGTGATCGGTAGGCTCAGAACCACCAAGGTTTGAAAAACTTTGGTGACAGGAGTGATCAGGGGTCTGGAAACAAAGCTCTATGAGGAGAGACTGAAAGAATTAGGTATGCTTAGCCTTGAGAAGAGGAGACTGAGGGGAGACATGATAGAATTCTTCCAGTACATGAAAGGTTGACACATAGAAGAAGGCCAGGATCTCTTCTCAATCATCCCAGAGTGTAGCACACGGAATAATGGGCTCAAGTTACAGGAAGGCAGATTCCTGCTGAACATCAGGAAAAACATCCTGACTGTTAGAGCAGTATGACAATGAAACCAATTACTAAAGGATGGGTTGTGGGCTTTCCCACACTAGAGGCATTCAAGAAGCATCTGGACAGCCATCTGTCAGTTATGCTTGAAGGTGAATTCCTGCATTGAGCCTTGATGGCCTTATAGGCCCCTTCCAACTCTACTATTCTATGATTCTAAGTACAATTTGTTAAAGGAAAACAACAACAACAACAACTGTGATGGCAGGAGGATCCAAATCAGTCCAGTGAAGACTGAGGGTGATGGTTGAGGAGGAAAAATAGAAAATCAGGGTAGGAGAGGGAATGGAATGTGCCATCTTGGAAACAGTATATAATATGTTGGCATAAGCCCCACATGTTCTTAATTACTTCCAGTTCAGTGGAAGCAATAAAAGGTATTTTTTATTTATTTAGCCATATGGCAATCGGAAATCCATGAGGCATAACACTCATAGGGAGATAAAATATTCCTCTACGAGATCTGTCAAACTTCCCAGATTATCAGCTGAGTCACAAATCCTTTCAGAATGAACTTTTCCTCCATGTGGAGTGATCTGCTATCAACCACCAGGGATCTTACATATGTGTATATTATTCATGATTTACGCCTTGCTCTATTCCAAGCAATTTTATAGCACTTCATTAACAACAACAAAAAAAGAAATGTGTGTGAGCTGTTTTTGCTCACCAGTGGCTCACAAAGCAATCTAAGGCCTTTTCTACACCATAGGGGAGGGAGGGACGGAGGGCGATCCCGGAAATACCTAATACACACCATCGACGCACAGGGAGGGAGGGGGGCAATCCCAGAAGTACCTAATACACACCATCGGCACACAGGGATCAGCCTGGGGCCATCCCAGGCAAACAGCCTGGTGTGGAAATGACCTGTCTGAGGTAAAATCCTTGGTAGGAACAAAGTTTGGTGAACAAAAAGAATTAGTACACAAATAAACGAGAGAGGCCCCCAACTCCCTTCTGATTCACTTGAAGTGCCTTGGCTCTACTGTTACACACCTGTGGCTTACCCCAGATTTGCTCAGAATTAAAAGTTTCATGCCCTGTTGATGCGTTTTCTGTCATTCGATAGCAATAGTTGGAGGGGAGAGAGCAAGATCATGCTCACTGGCATAGCCCCCTTTGCTGCGTCCCCATTGCCATCTTTCACATGTTGGTTGGAAAGGTTGGACAGCCTGCTCTACACCTGGAGGGTCAACATGGCTTAGAATTAACAAGGGTGGCCAGGTGTCTTACTTTATAATGGACAGTCTTCTATTTTGGAGAGCTGGCAGATGACAGTCTTATATGTGTAAGCAGGCTTTCCAGCCCAGTTCAAAGAACCATAAGAAGAGAGAACAGGACCCCATCAACAGCACCTGAACAGCAGACAGAGCAGCCACAGGAGTCACCTGGCCAGTCTTCTCCTCTAGGGTGAGACATATAGTGTTATATTTTAGTTATTTCTAAATTCGTACCTATTCATATATATTTACATATGCAAATGTTATGCAATTGACACCCCTTTTCTCCTCTTTGTTTTGGTGATGCAGTTCCTCTTTTTTGGTGATATGTAAGTGGCCATCCTAACCCCATCAGATCAGGAAGTTGCACACATAAAGCAAACTCCTTGGATGGATGATGATGGAGATGTGACAGAAGGGTAAGACTATTGAGCTTGACCCCATTTCTCCCCTCTCCTGTCCCCAGGCATGATTGTAGTAGAATGAGAAGTAGAATGCTCAAATCAGGCTACTGTTTCTTTCTAAACACAGAAAAGAATACAAGTATGTGTATATACGGGGAATAATTGCAAGTGGACAGAATGTTTTTTTCTAGATCGGGGATGGGAAGAAGGTAGATCAGGTTCAACTGGTAGTTCTCAGGGCTGTTTGGAGTAGATTTTCAAGAGTTTCTAGTTCCCAATTGTTTAACTATATCAACAACAACAAAACACTTCTTCCTCCCACTTTCAGGCTGCTGAAATGAAGAAAGCATCAGGGATAAACATTAGATTTGTCTGTGAACTTAGTTCTGGTACTGAAAACAAAGTCCTGGCCCAAAGATGTGCTCAGATGCACCCTGCTCCTTAATGCCTGCCCAGGCTATTATTTTGCACATGGCTCCAGTTGGTGGACACAGACTTCTAGTGAAAGATGAGACACATCTTGCATGCCTTGCAACTCCCACCAAGAATTCTGACTTCAGTATGGCTCTGATATCTATGATGTTCTTTCTCACACCAAACTCTACTTTATATTCTGAACAAGGAGTCAACATTCCCTTTACCATGATGTTACTATGCTCTGTTTCTCCCACATTCCGTTGCTGTACAGCAGATCTCTCTTTCTGCTCTATAGTCAGAGCTAAGCAGACATTACCTGAGTAAAACACATTATGTGCATAAGCCTTGAAAGGATAGGAGTGTAGTGCACAGACGGTGACCATGTTTTGCTTAGGGAAGCAGACCTTTTGCTTAGAGAAGCAGGCTCTGGCTCCAATTTCTTTTCTTTTTTTTTCAGGTCTCAAACCCAAATGGCCTGACTTTCCTTCCTTGGGCTTTCCATTCTCCCACATCTGTATTTCTGTAAAACCTTTCCCACAATCTGTTCGTATTTGTTTCCATGTACTCAGCCTACTTTTGTTCTGCTGTTTGAAACTCCCGCATCCTTTTCATCACTTAAATCCAACATAAACAGCTTCCTTTCAGCACACACCGGACCCTGTTGTTGTTTAAGGTTGAAACAAGGCAAGAAAATTATTGTTCCTCGTCCACTTCAGAAGGTTCATCGAAATCTGTGGCCATGTTGAGGTTGATTGGTCATCAGTAAAAGACATTCTAGGCTGTGCTGTTAATCTCACCAATCAAATTGACCTAACCAGGGTGACATTTGAAGAATATGTAACAGCGACTTTAATAAATGAATCTTGACCACAATCGCAAACAACCTAGACTATGTTACAATAAAGCATTTATAAAATGACTTTTTATTTAGCCTGAATTTACTGTTCTTGGCATACAGGTTTCCCCCCCACTCAATGAAGAAATAAGGTCCAGTAAAAAAGAAAGTGAAGGCAGCGGTGGTCAGAAATGTTGATTTTTTGCTAGAGACAATGATGTTAAGGCCCTTGCTGATATCATCTACATCTTAGGTCATTCAAACCAAATATAACAGGCCTAGAATAAGAGGAATGTCCCTTGGGGTAATTACATAATTTTAGACTCTGGACTTAGTGGTCTTGCAAAGGCCCCCCTCTTTTGATGGGTAATGTGTATTACTTAACATACTTCAAAATGTGGTAAGACAGCCCTGCTGAATTGGGGGTGGGGAGGGAGGGTTTGATCATTCTGCTTAGCGGGACCATAGACTTCTGCCCCTAAATCCAAGCCTGACAACACCAAGGTGTAGATCTGGCCACAATCTACACTACTACTTTATAGCAGAATTGAAGTGCACTGACAACTGTTGGGCCCCTCGGACATGCCATATACGGCTTTCATATCACTTCCATAGTGTTATATCCTGCTTGGTGTAGATGTGCCATGGGCCCCAATAGTTATCAGTGCACTTCAGTAACGCTATAAAGCAGTAGTGTAGATCCTGCCCTAGTGTCAGTGTTGGAGCATCATATAGATTAACTGTTTCAACCACCCAAATAGTTGGTCTGTTTTTTACTGGAATTGGGTCAAAGTAAGAGGTTTCATCCTCTTACTTTGATCCCATTTGAAAATAACCAAGGATGAGTCATGGTGCCACGAATAGGCACAGAATATGCCTTGAAGTATGAGAAAAGGCTAGAAAAGTATTTGAAATATTTTGTCAGTTCTTTCACCAATTTGAACAGCAATTGACTCATCATGACTTTCTTCAAAATGGCAACCTCGGTAGAGTAATGCCCTAGACAGTGATTCCTGAAAAAATTCTGAAAGTGCGATGGCCATTCCACTCAAAATCTCTGTTTTTGTAGAATTAAACTGGATAAGATTGTTAGGAAAACAATTGTTAAGTTCCCCTGGGTTTAATATTCATATTAGAGCATGCTTCTAGAGTACTGTCATAAAAGGAAAACAAAATAAAACGAATACAAATAGTGGCATGCAATTATGACATGGAAAGGTTATGAGTTAAGTAGATGTTTATATAAGGGATTTTAATTCCAAGCTACTCATAAAAGTATAGCCTGAACAGACTCCTTTAGCCCTGCCTACACCCAGGGTGGTTTTTTGGGAAATAACAACCCTAGAAAACACTTCATTTTACTTTGTTTTTTCAAGGAAAGACTCTACCAGTGACTCCATAAGATTTAAAGCTCACTGTGGCGTGGACCACAAGAACTTTTGTTGCTAGTGTGAGTGTTATTTTGGTCTGAAATATCACCAAAATAACTAGTATAAACTCATTACGCTTAAGGAAAACAAGCTGTAAAAAGAGGGGGTGAATCAGAACGTGTATGTTTTATGTGGGTATATATCAGCTAGTGCTGTGCCAAATTCTACCCGCTATTTTCAGGATTTTTCTCTCTCTCTGCACAACAGGCATTGTTTTTTCTGCCTCTTTCATAGGGAGGGGTAGAATTTCGGAGAATGTGGGAAGGGGACAGGTTTCCTCATACCTTTTTAAGTTTGGGAGATGGCTTTCTTTTTAAGTACTTAAAAAATGCCCCCAGCACTAAACTCTTCCCCAACCCAGCAACACTTCTTGAACTTCCAGGAGATCATGTGACCTCACCCTCTCCAATAAGCATTCAGGAAGAACTCCCCAATTGCAGAAGTTTTGTGGCAAAATGCTTCAGAAAAAACACTTATCTTGCTTGGTCTGTGTTGTTGCAGGGAAGAAAAGAATTTTTCTAAAATTCTAAAAGCTCCAACTGCTCATGTTTTGCAAAAAAGCTTCTGCAGCCCCGGGGCCTTTCCTGGATGCCTACTGCAGAGGGAGATGTCACATGGTCTCCTGGGAGTTCAGAAAGAGCTGCCAGGCTGGAAAATTGTTCTGGACTCCTGCAAGTGCTGGGAGCATTTTTTAAAAAATAAAAAAAATAGAAAGAAGACCCCACAGACACTGTCTACACTTAAAAAGATAAGCTGAAATCCTGTCCTTCTCCCAAGGAGAAAACTATTTGAAATTCTGACCTCTCCCAGCTTTTTTTGCCCGAGTTTTCATTTTTGCCCCCATTCCCCACAAAATGCTGGAAATCGAAATTTTCAGCACAGTGCTATTATCAGCTGGTGTAGTGGAAGTCTTAGGGGACACACTAGTCAGGAAGCTAAACAAAAACTTTATTGACTTTTTTCCCAACAATAACAGAACTGCAACATTGAACTCCTTGCGCCACCCAGCACCACCTAGAGGCTCAAGTGTATAATGATACTATCAACACAACAAGTATAAATTAAATGCCTTATAACTATATTCTGAATATGCTATAAAGAAATAATACATGGAGCTCATTGTTCCTTTTTGTTTAGTCTGAAGATCTGGAATAAGGTGTATTCCCCCCCTTATAAATGTGTACAGGTCCTATGAAATGTTGCACATCCTCATTCCCATGGTCACACAAGCTGCGCATATGCACACACAATAACTAATGTGGATTGCGGGGGGGGGGGGGGGGGGCTTTAACCAGAGATGTAGTACACATACAGTGGACCTATGTGCTACATTCTTATTCAATGGGGGAATATCTGCAGCTGAAATAGGGAAATTAGTTCAAACAGTCAGTGTCCAAAACCAGCTTTTTGATTTAAAAAACAACAGCATGCATACATGTTCATTACAGAGCAGAAAATTGGATTAATTAGTATACCCGCACAGCAGTCCTAATAGGCCAAACTTAGAAGATGGGGGGAGGGGAAGGAAGACTGGGGAAATTCACACTTTCCAAATAAGGAGGAAAAGGTGGCCCTGTGAAAATGGCAGAGCTGGGGATTGAAAGCTTTATGACCAAGGAGTTGGTAAAAACTAAACATTACATTATGTGTCTGGGAGTGGGGGGTCCGCTTTCTGTCTTTGTCTTTTCTTTTTAATAGTTGCGGGATTGGAACCACAATGCACAGAAATGGAAATTAACCCTTTCTTTACTGTGCTATCTACACACACACACCAGTTTCTTTTTGGAAGAGGAAACTTCCTATTGGCTCCAATAACTATGTTTAAAACAGAAAGGAAAAGCAACATTTAATGTGTAAAATGGGTGAGAGAATAAAAACGGCTTCACCTGACATCAAAATGACCACAATGTAGTAGCCATGCAAGCCTCTCTGGGAAGGACATTCCACAATGGGCTACCATAATTTAAAAACCCTCTCCTTAATAGCCACTCCCCTCCTATTTCATTTGGCAGAGGAACCTGGAGCCTATCTACACAGTACCTTGGAACGTTTTAAATAGTATTTTAAAATGTTCCAAATAGGTGCTTTCCAAAAAGTCTTAGGCCACATTAAGGAGTACTCACGTTACAGGAGAAAAATTCTTCAGTCTTCAAAGCAGTGTGTGCAGTCTCTCACCCTTCTGCCCGTCTCTTTCTGTTTCGTTTTTACAATGAGTTTAGGGTAAGGCATTGTGGGCGCTGTAGTTCACTTGCCCACTTCCTCCTTAGCCCCTCTTTCTTCCCCACCAATCAATGGCTAAGCATTTTGGCGCTGCTAAATGAAGCACTGCCCCCACAAATCACAAACGGTAAGGCTGGACACATTATTTTACTTAAAATGATTTATTAAAAGTAAAAACTGTTGTATATAGCTGAAGTGAGTTTTAAAAAACCTCAGGTATACAATGTTCAAGGGAGTGCGTCATGTGGCCCAAAGAGTTTTCGTAACCCTTATAAAACGTTATCAAGCTAGTGTGTACATCGGCTCTTGGAGGAGCATTTTAAGGTCCAAGCAGGTATATATGGGAAGAAACTGTTTTTTAGGTACCCTGGCTGCAAGCTGTTTGGGGCTTTAAAGGTTAATACCAGCACTTTGAATTGCAGCCAGAAATGGACTGGAAACCATGGCAGGCCACTAAGCACTGGTGTAATGTATTTAGGGTGACCAGATAAAATCCAGGTCAGGGCTCATGTAATTTTAACAGTTGTAGAGCAAAGGGAATTTCAGCCAGTGTCATTTGTATGCAAATAGTTCCTGGTGAAATTCCCTCTTCATCACAACAATTAAAGTTGCAGGGGCCCTGCCTTCTTTTGTATATGGTCACTCTAGTATAATGCATGCACCTTTAACTGTTGTGATGAAGAGGGAATTTCACCAGGAACTAATTGCATACAAATGACACTGGCTGAAATTCCCTTTTTTCTACAACTGTTAAAGTTACATGAGCCCTGACCTGGATTTTATCTGGTCAACCTAAATATATTCATATGTGAGATGCGAGGGAAAACAGCACCAAGAAACAGAAGTGTCAAGAAGAGACAAACTCTGGTGCTTTGAAAAGCTGTGAAGACTTTATTGTTGTAAAAAGCTCTTGGAATTTTTAGAAAACCAATTTTCAAAAAGCTCAACATTTCAGATAGGTTCTATCCTTTGTCAGGAGCTGCGAAAACTGCTAAAATGCCTCAGAAGGCTAAAGGCTAGGAATTCAAAGCTTTTGTTCGACGACTTGTACAGGAGCTGCGTTTGTTAAGTCGATTCCCACTCGCACTTGCAGTTTTTGGACTGTTTTTAAGGCAGCCCCATGCATAACCCATTGCAGTAAACTGGGTGAGATTACCAGAGTATGGAAAACTGTAGCTCAGCTATCTCTGTCAAAATAAGGATGCGTAACCATGTGGTAATAACCACATGGATGCTGCCCTGATCAATTCAGAGGAATGGCAGGATTAAAATGGGATAGGTAAAATAAATTTCGTACCTCAATAGGAGCATTGTTTTACTTACACCGCCATTTGCCATCCTACTTGTCAAGCACCCTAGATATTAATATCTAGTCATTTCAATATGACTTTTCCATTTCTAAAAAGGCAGTGATAGCTCATGGGGTATGGAGAATGTGTTGGTCTAGGACTAGGAACATGTTCATTTCGATCTCTGAGAGTCCTGAAGCCCTTGTGGGTGGTCTATGGCTGCTCATACCGTCCTCTGTCATTCCAATTTACCTCATGGGATGTCACAAAGATTTAAAAAAAAACAGAAATGCACACTTCCATAACAAATACTTTCCTCAGTGTTTTCTGACATAAGTAGACTCTTTCTGGCAAAGTACAAAGGTATATAAAATGCATGTCTCAAATTACAAGTACAATATATCAGAAATACGTTCCCCTTAGCCAGCATTTTGGTATTTCTGGATGTATTTCAGTTTGATGCTTGCCCCTCTGTATGCCATAAACCCAAGCAGTGGCAATCCATGAGAGGAAAGAAAAACAAATATTTTGACTTTTGATACATCGTAATATAATGTGAGTTATCTCAGCAATACCTGGAACTAACTAGATAGATTTATTGCCCTTAGAGCATAGAAAACATATGGTTGCTCTTTTCTTTTTTAAATAAGGGCCTAAATGTATAGGAAATGCAACAGAGAAAAGATGCTTTGCAGAGAGATATTTATGACAGGCCACCTTGCAGCTGAACATCATACAACATTAACAGGAACGGAAAAGTGGGAAAGCGTGTTTTCTTACAGAGTCTGGTTTTCTCAGGTCCCTTCTTTGCTGGTCTTTGAGAAGATTTACATGACTGTTATTTTAGTCTGTATATTACTGCACTGTGCTTTGAACTGAAACTTTATCCTCTGCTGCTTTTGTATTTGTTATTTTATTAATTTACAGTATGTATTGAATGTTGTCTATTGCTATGCTTTGAATACTTATTTTGCATTTTAAAATATGTCATCTGCTTTGTGAGGGATGTACTCTGAAAAGTGGGTTAGGAATCAACAATAGCAACAAGTTCAATGAAACAAGGCTACTCGCCTGGTTCCATGTACTGCAAAACATCATCTTCAACTTGTGGATACTTTGAGTATTGAACAATGCTACATAGCCCCTTAGGAATATTAAGCTCTCGTACTATCCTGCACAAAATATTACATAAAACCAGTAACCCAATGACCCCACAAAAGAGAACCTACATCGCCAAGAAAGAGGACAAAAGAAGATAGCCGTCTACATAATAACTGCATATGCTAATGTATATGTATAAATGCAAATTTAAAAATAATAACTATAATTTAAGTAGAAATGCAAGCCATCTCACCATAGTACGTAAGACTGACCAGGGGGTTGACTATACACAAGGAAAGCCCCAGGGTGGGTGCATGGTGGCACTGCATCAGTTATACAATGCAGCACCCACCATGCACCCACCCGGATATTTCCCGTGAAGCTGCGAAGAAAAAAAGTCAGGGACTTATCCTGACTTCTTTCTCTGCGGTGAAGTGAGGACAGCACATCCAGCGTCACTCCTTGCTCTGGAGTTGCAGAAGCGTGGCCTAGTGGATGGTGACCCCTGATTGGTTACTGTCCACCCAGGCAGGGGGTAGGCCTAGCTGCCAGAAACCCTACACTTTTGCTGCAGCATCAGCATTAGCCACCACCACCCGAAGCAGCAAAAGTGCAGGGTTTTGCTTATCATGGCAGCAACCCACTGCTGCATAGGCAGCTCCCAGATGACCAATTTGTCTGCTCAGTCTGTTGTCTAGATGCTAACTGTGAATCACCTTGCTCTGGTTCATCAACTTTAAATCATTTATTTGATAGGCAGCCTATCAAATAAATGATACCATTCAATAGAGAACTGTCCTTGGACAGCTCTTCAAGTAGAGAACTGTTCTTTGTAAAGTAGGACACCGAGTCACCCAATATAAACCTCTAATGAAGGAGAGTCCACCACTGCTTTCCGAGTCAATCTGTTCCACTGTCTAACAAATCGTATCATCGAGATGTTCTTCCTAATGTTTACCTGAAATCGGATTTCTTGGTTCAGGTCCTACCCTCTGGAACAAAGATGGGGAACCTCAATAGGCCTAGGCCAGCCCACTGAGTTCCCCCATCTGGCTCACAGAGAATCCTTGGACCCCAGCCATCAGAGGAATCCTCCTTGGAGAATGCCTGCTGTTCCCTCCAATCTGAGATTAGAGATAACAACAAGGATGAGGGTGACAGAGCACTCAGCTGGTGCTGGGAAGACTAGCTACTCTTCCCAGCACTGGCCAAGCCCATTCATGTAATATGCATTGGGCCCATTTGAACAACATATAAACCCAGGGATTTGGCCAGTGCTGGGAATGGGTAGCTGCTCTTCCCAGCACCAGCTGAGCCTGTTCACATGGCAGGCACTGGGACTTGGCAGGCACTGGGTTTGAAGCACTGGCAATGACCATTCTCTATGTGGAGAGAAGCCTAGAACTCCATGCCTCTTTCAGCACAGAGAAAGGATAAATGGATGGAGTTGGGGCAAGGATGAACTCCATGAGTGTGGCCGTGCCCATGGATGTCATCCAACCCATGGAGGGCACAGTGGCAGGCAATTTTGTACACCATCTAAAACTAGTCTTCCCCCCCCAACACTGAAACAATAGAAAACAAATTTGCTCCATCATCAATGTGATGGTCCTTCAGTTATTGAAAATGACTATCTTATCACCTCGTAATCATTTCTTTTCCAGGCTAAATGCACCCAGTTTCTTCAGCCTGTCCTCATAAGACTTAGGAACATACAAAAAACATGCCTTATACCAAGTTAGATCATTGGTCCATCAACCTTGGTATTGTACCGATTGGCAGCAACTCCTCAGGGTTTCAGGCAGGGGGGGTGGGGTTCCTGCCCTACCTGGAGATGCCAGGGATTGAACCTGGGTCCTTCTGCATGCAAAGCATGTGTTCTACCACTGAGCTATATCCCTCCCACATGCCCACCAGGATAGGGCACAAATACTGTGTACTAAGCTCCAGTAAATTCATTTTTGGCCATTGATCCTCCTGCATAAAGCTTGAGGGTAATGACCCTTATTTTGGAAATATTGTATAGTTCTAATGCTACACTATGCATTTCAATAAAGTAATACCACTCCTGATGGCTTTCCCCCATAAAACCACATTATAAGTGTTGTAAGCATCATCAGATAGGTTAATAATAAGGATGATGAGGCATTAGCACAGCATTTTAGGTATATTTAAGTCGTGTTAAGAGTGTGATTGCTAGTTGAAATTTGACCATTAACACACTCTAACCATGACACCAGTGTGGTGTCGTGGTTAGAGTGTTTGACTGGGTCTCAAGAGATCCAGGTTCTAGTCCCCATTTGGCCATGAAAGTCACTGGAAACAAAAGATCATCCAAACCAGGTCAGAAGAAGGAGAAAGGGATTCTCAGGATGCAAATAATTTATTTTCACAAAGTAGCTTCATGAAAATAAATTATTTGCATCCTGAGAATCCCTTTCTCCTTCTTCTGAGATGAAGATGACTGGGTAACTTTGGGACCAGGCACTAACCTGCCTCACAGGATAATCGTGAGGATAAAATGGAGAGGAGGATGACCACATAACGCCTTGAGATCCTCGGAGGAAAAAGGTAGGAGTTATATATATATATATATATATATATATATATATATATATATATGAGGAAAAGGAGGGAAGGAATTAGTTTTGCATCTTTGTCTTCTTTGTCTTCTATTTCCATCATGTGAATAGGATGGTATGACAGTATACTTGGGTAGCCGGTGTCACTGCCAAAAAAGAGTACGAACTAGGATACAGGGTTGCACAAAAATGGCATGTGCTAATTTATCTGTTTAGATGCACATTACAAAATAATTACTGTAATTTAACTATAAATACAATACATCTCACCATAGTGAGGAAGACTGTGACCAGTTGACCTCCTGTGCACCTGCTCCATCTGCTGTCCAGGTGCTCACTGCTGATGGGCAACTTCAAGGCCCAGGTCTTCCTTCTGATGGTTCTTTGTCTTTGAACCAGGTCTGGACTTGATAGACCTTCAAACAGCGGGTGCCTTCAAATACAAGCCTGTCCTCTTGGCTATCCTACCTACACAGAAGAGAAGAATTTAAGATTATTTCTCCCTTTCTTTGGGCCAATGCGAACTAGGGATGGGATAGACAGTTATGGGATAAAATGGTAAATGATTATTTCCAGGCAGAATTAAACAAAATTCTATATGGTTTCATTACATCCTGCTCAGCCACAACTTCTTCCATGAGCCAAATCGATGTAGGGAGAAAGAAAATAATATCTGTGCCCTGGAACTGGAGAGCAGACAGGAAGCACACTTTGGGTATCTGCCACTGGCCAGAGCATCAAGGGCCACTGGGAAGCCGCAGCCTCTGATTCCCAGGAAGAAAATTATGGCAAGGCGAAGACCAGATGGGCTCCATCCACTGGCCAGAGAAGCGGCAGCTGCAGGGAGCTTCCTCTTCCCCCTACCTGCCAAAAAAAACACTAGACTCAAGTTGCCAGCTGCTCTAGGGTAGCAGAACACTCTGCTCCCATCCATCCATCAGCCAAAGAACTATGGGCAGCTAGGTTGTGTGTGCATATATGAGTTGGGGAAAGGGACCATCTTATTATCTAATTGTAAGATGCCTTTGGGATAATTTGGTTCAGAGGCAGGGTACAAATCTTCAAAATAAAGATATATCACTTTGTCCTGAAGGGCTACCAACATGTTACGTATGAACACGCTTGTTAGAGCTCTGCCTTTCTTTTTCTTTTGAAGTAATGCCCTTTCTGCACCAGAGGGGTGGAGAGGGCTGGAAGCAGACGAACCTGGAAGTGAGCACTTCCGGGTCTGGTGCAATAAGGCAGCACTGCAACATGATGGCCCGGGCTTCTCTCGGACTGTTGCAAGTCGCTTCAGCTATTTTTCCGGACGATCAGCGGAGCAGCCACACATGCGCTCCTCTGCAAAAGTTTTTTTAAAAAAACATGACACACAATCGCCCCCCTCCCCCCGCCAGCCTGAGGATGGCGATTTCGCTGTTCCCCCCCCCCCCCGCCCCCGATGGCCTCAGAGCTGTACGGTGCAGCTCCATGGCCATCGGTGCAGCTGCACTTACTCACCGGTAGGCGCAGCTGCACCCGGGATGGGTGCAGCTGCACCTGGCCACACCAACCACCCATTTTGCTTCCCTCCTGGGAGCAGGAAACGAATCGGGATAATAGCGTTCCCTGAGCTCCTGGGAATATGGAGGGCTGTCCCCTGCCTGCCTGCAGGATGCCCTGTGCATCATGCAGACTCTCTGCGAGCAGGCAGGGGCAGCCACGGGGAAAATAGCTGGTGAGGCAGCTTTGGAAGGCAGCTTTGGAAGAAGGAAAATGGTTTTACCCTGCCTCCTGGAATCTGGTGCCCTCCAGATCTGTTGGATTGCTGATTCCCAGCCAGCATGACCAAAGCTGGCGTAACCTCCCACACCCACTACCATTGTTGCTTTTCCACTCCAAAGTAGCTTCTATCCCCCCTATGTGGGTCAGAATATTTCCCATTTTGTTTGGTGTTAAATTGCTGCAGCTGGGAAAATGGGGGACGAGGAGAGATAGAGAAATTCCATTAAATCAAGCACTGCTTTCCATTAAATACAGCAACAAAAGGACATGTGAAACATGTCATGGAAGGCGTATATAAAATGTGGGAATGATTCCTGAGGTGGTAAATGATACTGCCATTTAAATGTAGATACGATCAAATGCAGTTCATTATTTGGCTAGTATTTGCTAGTCTTCTTTAAAGAAAAAAAAGTATACCAGTTATTATTCTGAATGTATTTTATGACACCATCTGGTATATTTAATAGAAGCCTACTTCATTTTCCTCAGCTTTATATAAACATTTAGTCACTTTATTACCTTTTACGTATCTCTCTCCTCATCAATGCATTCCACTAATTACTGTTTATGAGGTCACATGTAAACAGGCTCCTTTGTGCCGGGCCTGTGAAGTTACTTTACAGTAGCCTACTTTTGTGCTTAGGCCTCAAAACTACTGTGCAGAACGTATATAAAACAATTGCAAGTGTTTGTTAAATTCCTCAGGCAAGATTTCAAAACCATCCAGCCCAGTAAAACCTTAAATATATTTATAGGATTTTTACTGCTGTCACAACTAGGTTTCAAATGTAACCTTTTTTCCTGATGACATCAGCATGCCCACTGCCACAGCCAAGACGGCCGATTTTCCTCACTCAACAGGACTGGATTTTCCAAAGGCGCTACTCAATGATATCCAGGCAAGGTCCTTTGCAAAACGGCTTTGCCACACACAGCTTCAGTGGGAAAGAACTAGCTGTACCTTCCCTGTGGAGTCACCAATGCAAGGCTGCTCTGTGGATTGGATGGACTTTATTAGCAGGCCTGACCATCTTTATTCAGTCGTTGTGGTCTAACCCACAATGAGCCCTTGGGTGTAAAAATCTAAATAAATAAAAGGAAACAAGTGGCTGGGGGGGAGGGGAGTAACAGCCTGGTAAGCCTGGTGAGTCATCTCATTCAGTTCCAGACACTGAAATGCAATCTTCTAGCAGCCTTCCCTCAACCTGATGCCCTCCAGATGTGTTGCACTACAGCCCCCATCATCCTCAGCTCATTTGGCCATTGGCCTGATGGGTGGGGAAGGTGGGAGTTGTAGTTCTAAATTGTGCATTAATAAATCTGCTTATCATTTTTTTATCAAGTTTTATTAGCATTTGTAAGCCACATTGAGTGCTATTTTTTGAAGAAAGGCAAGGTACAAATAAAATGAATAAATAGTTCAACACATCTGCAGGGCACCAGGTTGGAGTGTTCTAAAGACTGGAGTATTCATTTCTAAATCTACCAGGTGAATATTGAAATATCCAGGTGGCCATGAATCATAAAATATACAGTTCCACCATTACCATTTTATCCTCCTTATGTTCCTTAACATCCAGTTGCTTATCCTTCTCCACTGCTATAATTTAGAACCACCACCACCCCTCACCAGGTAGCATCTAATTTTTCCACCATGTTATCCACAATGATATGCTCCCCAATATCATGCTTACTTCTCCCTGGGTTTCATTATCCTAGTTAGTGGAAGAGAAAGTGTGATGTCCCTAGAACACACAATGATATATACATTTACAATACCACATTTCCCAGAATGCACAAATTCTAAATCCATAGAACGTCTTGGTGTTACTTCAGAAGACACCTTAAACCATGGCTTTAACCGTAGTGAATAAGGCAAAATGCCTGATTCACCATGGTCTTCTGAACAGGGCCATTGTATCTGATGTGTCAGGGAAAGCGCCACATCAAAGTTTCAAAACCTGTGTCCTTCCAGATGTTGTTGGACTTCAAATTCCATCAGTCCCAGCCAGCACGGCCAATGATCAGAAATGATGGCAGATCCATTAAGATCTGGAAAGCTATAGGTTCCCCATGCCTTGCAAGACATAAATAATTGGGTGTGGGTTTTTTGGGAGGGTATATATGGCTCAGAAGCCAGACTTTGTCCATTGCTGCTCAATATTCTGAATAATACACACAGATCAGAGCAGATCACAGGGCTGCTTCTGCTGCCGGCCAACAGCAGGCAACCCTAAAAGCATGGGGGGGAGCAGCAATGATGTAAAAGGGGGAACACACTGCATAGACTTCCTCAAACCTGGAAAGCAGGTCCAGATTCTGGCCATCTTCAAAGTAAGGAAGAACAAAAATGCCATAAAGGCCATTATGGTCTTTATGTTCTGGGTAAGACTTGGGCATTGAGAAGCCCTAGGCAGACCTCTGGCTTTCGCCAGTCTCCTTTCCATTCTGGTTATCTCTCTTCCACCTCTGTACCACTCTTTCCGCCTTCCTTCCAGGACTCATGTTGACATTCTTCTCCCTGCAGGTTAAACCATCCACTGCAAAGTTGAGTGTCCGGAACAAACACCCTATCTGTCCCTGCCATAGATGTACAATGCAGCAATGCAATAATTCGTACATTTTATCTCGGTGTGAGTACAGCAGTTTTTCATCAGTTTCATCTTTATCTTTTGCGAACGGCACTCTGGAGAATCTTTAACCTTTAATTGGAACAAACAGTGTAATGGATAAATGTTGAGAATGTGCTCATTAGTATAAATGTTGGATGTGGGTGTCTGTTGAATGCTTAGCAGGGTAATTAGACATTTCCCTTGGACTGCCTACAGAGCTTTGTTGAAAGAGAAACGCTAATTGTATAACTGGGAGACCCATCAGCAACTCCTCATTAGAATGTCTATGTCCAAAGGCAGTTTGAATGAGTCAGTGTCGCATGCACGCCTCGTGCAAAAATGATTTCCCTTACAAAAACACAGGGCTTGCAACCATCATGCAGCTGCATCTCCTCTGTCGTTTGGCTTTAAGGGCCACTGCTATGAAGTAAAGGCAAAACAGATCTATAAATATCAACAGATGCAAAGAGTGCAATCCAGTTACAATTCTGCTTTGGTCTGCTAAACAAAGATTAATAACTGAGCAGCATGCAATGGAAGTTAAAGGGAAACATCCCCTTTGGTGGCTACCATGCCTTGAGATGTCTGGCTAATAGCAAGGAAGCTTTCTAGATGTGTTTTCGGTGGGTGGCAAAAAGTATGAGAGTCAGTATGATACACTGGTTAGAGCAGACCATGAGAGAGGAGATGAACTCCAGTGCTCAAAGAAAGCAAGATTTATGGTGCTCTATGACCTAATCTCCTTCTTCAGGAGCAGTTTTTTGTTCTTCTCAAATTCCTTCTCTATAAAAACTGCAATATTTTCCTCTTCTTTTTGGTGCTTGTACGCACTGTTTGTTGAGTATTCAAAACTAGAGCAGCCTTCCCCAACCTGATGCTCTTCAGGTGTTTTGGTCTTGAGAGGGCATCAGATTGGAGTGACAGGCTAGCTTTGAAGTGACTCAGGTTCAAATTGTCATCCAGCCTTGAAACTTATTGAGTGACCTTGGGGCACCACTACCTCTCAGCCTAAGCGCACTGACAGGGTTGTTGAGGATAAGATGGGAGAAGCCATGTATTTCACCTTGAGGTTCTTATAATAAATAAAGTAAACACATGATATATCGTAAGACTGAAAGAAAAAAATCATGTCAATCCAAGGGCCACTTCAGACATTATATTTCAAGGTGAACAAGTCCACTCATCAAATAGCTGTGGTTGGCTACAACTCTATCCCCATTCACTCATGCTCCATCCACTTGTATAGTGAACATGTGGAGGAACATCACTGTATCCATTGGTCTCACCTTGACATTTGTGCATTTGAATGACAGCTGAATTTCCTGATGGCATGAAGAGCCTCTGTGTGGTAGGCCAGGGTTAAGCAACTTGATGTCCTACAGATGTTTTGTACTACAGCTCCCATAAATCCCAGTCAAATGTCAGGGATTACGGGAGCTATAATCCAAAACTTCTGGAAGGCACCAGTTGCTTATTCCTTGTGAAGGCTCTTCTTTCAGACATTGAGTAGACATTGGTTGCAGCAATATCAGGGCAGAACCATTAGACATAGACATGCTTCCTCTTCCATGTGGTCACTATCTACTTGGGAGGAGAAATAAGTGAACACTTGCTAATGGCAAGCAACGCACACATGATGTGAACTTGGATTTGCCTATGACTAATGTAAGAAATGGCTCTGAGGCCAATATGGGGGGGGGGGGTCCATCATTGTGGAGTACAGCACTTTTGGGGCTTGACAGACCTCCACTGCATCCCCACAATCCAATCTGGGGGGGGGGGGGTTGTTCCTGAAATCTGGGAACCTTTCCCCCTTTTGCCGAATTCTGGTGTTCCGCAAATTGCGGCCGTAATTTGTGGATGTCTACGAAAGGGGGTAAAGTTACCACCACCACCACCACCCCCTGACACACGTATAGCCTTCATGGTCTTCTTGCCAGTATCTGCATCAGCAAGAAGAGAGCAGGGGGTGGACACGGTGGCAGTAGAAGTCCACGAGCAGGCCAGACTTGAACAGGTGAGTTCGTGGACAAAGCGAGCCGAGGTCCAGGGAGCTGAACTGCAAAAAACTGGACAGATTTCTCTGACATCCCTAGGCCAATATTCCTTTTTTGTTTTTTTTCACACTATTCTAGCTAATAATGTAACATGGCTTACAACTGTTATTCTAGCAAATATACAAAAGCAAAATATACAGGTAAATCAATGGATGAACAGATCTGCTTGAAACTTAGTATGGCTAAAGCTGTACTTAAGATCTATAATGATGCCAAGTTTCATCGCCTTAAAAAATGATGGTATTTTTTAAAAAATAATTTTAAAACCTCAATTTTAAAAAAATTCCTAAAAATCAACAGCTGAACAGATATAAAGCCCTACTTAAAAGCTATCATGATGCCAAGTTTCATCTCTTTATCTTTAAAAATGATGGTTTTCAAAAAAATAATTTTAAAAGCTCAAACTTAAAAAACATTCTAAAAATCAACTGATGAACTGATCTGCTTCAAATTTGGCATCACTAAAACCCTGCCTAAGGGCTATCACGGTGACAAGTTTCAATTCCTTATCTTTAAAAATGACAGTACTGTAAGCATTTTTGTTATTTCCCATTGACTATGAAGTAGAGCTGCCCTTTGAGTGGGGGGAGGATGGGGAAAATCTGGATTTTTCTTCAAATTTCATAACTTCTCCCCCTTCCTGGATTTATTACCAAAAATCCTGACATGTCCTGATTTTTCCTGACACATGGTCATCCTACGGATATCACGGGGGTGGGGCCCTGCCTTGAGGTTCTTCCACCTCCTGTGATATCATCATTTGCCATGCCACCCAGTGTTTTTGTTTGTTTGCTTGCTTTTCACTTTTCCTCCAAGCCTCTTTCTGCACGGATAAAGCAATTTGGCTGGAACTTGCAGGCTCCTGTAAACTCTGGCCAAGTCTTTCCCATGCCGCTAGCATCCCAAATCAGGGCATGAGCAGTATGGGAAGGGACTCAGCAAGGGTTTTGAGTGCCAGGTCCTGCAAGGCCAGCCAAGTATAGGAGAATTTTCCTCTGTCGTTTCTGATTGAAGATAACAAGGGTCTTCCCCTTTGCTCCACTGTCATACTAGAAGAGTACATGGGGTGCAGGGAAATTCCTTTATCATCTCTTATCAGAAATAGCATGTCATATGTGCAATAATAAATAAAACATGGAGATTCCCCTCCCCAAGTCAGGGGGTGGAGCTTGGAGGAAGCCCAACCTCCTCGAGCCAGATTGGGTAGCCCAGTAGGCCTGGAGATCAGAGATCCTGTTGTGTATGATTATGGTTCCAAAATGTGAACCAGTGTTGCAACAACTAGAAAGCATCTTTCTTTGAGCAACAACAGCATAGCAGAACTGCAGTCTCCATTAGATACTTATTTCATTTAAGAATGAGAAAAGGGGTAACTAAATAAAGCAGGCATGTGATCAGAAAATGCATCTAAGCTTGTGTGTTGATAATTCCTCAAAAGTGATGAGTGCACATTAGGTTACAAACTGAAGCAAAATGTTTGTTGTACTGACTATTCATCTTTAAGATTCCTAGATTAATAACACTTAATATATTCCAGAACCTATTCTTGAACACATCAAAGTCCTAGAAGCTAGTGAAACAGTAAAAAAGAAGGAAAACAACTACAACACTTCTCTGTCAAAGAACGAACTTGTAAACAGTAGAGCATTGAGCAGAAGGTAAAGAAGTAGAAAGCACTAAGGAATTAAGAAGAAATGTAATTAGCTTTGGGGAGAGGAAAATACTTCTTTTACCAAGAACATAAACGTGAATAGGCAAGGGAATGAAATTCCACCACATGATTAAAAAAAAAAAAGTAAAAAATAAAAAACATTAAAATTAAAATGCAGTATAAATAACACCACAAGTCCATTTATAGCAGCAAAATCTAACAGAAAATCTCTTACATGAAGAATAAAATTCACCCAATCCTTGCTGGAATAATATGGCTTCAGTTGACCAACCATAAACTCAAAACTGAGTGGATCTGCTCATTCTAGGAACAGAATTGCACAACAAAAGAGGAACCACTAATACTGTCATGCCCATTTGTGTCAGTCAACTTGACAACTGACAGTGTTCGTACTCAGGACTGGACCCTACTCAAACATCTCAGTGCAGTGGGAATTTTATATGATGGGACGTGCTCTGAGATACCATTGACCCAAGCTGTTTAGGGCTTTTAGCTGTGCCTCAAAACTAATTGGAAGCCAATGTCGATGTTTCAGTATTGGTCATCCTCTTACCAACTCCCATCAACACACTGCTACTATATTCTAAATCCACTGCTGTTTCTGTACAGTCTTCCAAGGAGCATGTTACATTTGTACAAACCTGAAAGTTACCATGGCAAAGTTTTATGAGAGACAAAGAGAGAGAGACAAAGAGAGATAATGATGAAGATTGATGATGGTGATGATGATTAATCTATCCAGGTTTTCCCAGTGTTTTCATTAGGACTGTAATGAAGGTTTACTTTGTCTGGCAGGGAGGGAATATTCCCCAGCCATCCCCCTTTACTCAACTAATCTGGGTCCTGTCCTCTGTCTGATCTGATACTACTTCAACACCATTTTTTGTCTTTCTCCTAGGAAATGTGATACAGCTAAAGAGGGAACATGTAGTGAGTGTGATGACATTGTGATCGGGTGACCAGATAAAATCCAGGTCAGGGCTCATGAAACTTTAACAGTTGTAGAGAAAAGGGAATTTCAGCCAGTGTCATTTGTATGCAATTAGTTCCTGGTGAAATTCCCCCTTCATCACAACAGTTAAAGGTGCAGGGGCCCTGCCTTCTTTTGTATATAGTCACTCTATATACTGCATGCACCTTTAACTGTTGTGATGAAGAGGGAATTTCACCAGGGACTAATTGCATACAAATGACACTGGCTGAAATTCCCTTTTCTCTACAACTGTTAAAGTTACATGAGCCCTGACCTGGATTTAATGTGGTCACCCTACATTGTGACCTTTATCTGGTCAATCAGAATTCCATACATGTCAATGTCAAGCAGCCAGTTGTGAGAGTAGTGTTTCCTGGATCAACACTATCTCATTCTAACCAGTTGAACATGGTTGTCTGTTTTCACAGGCTCCCTGAAAAATCACTGAAGTGGAAGTAATTCTGTGGCTGTTAAAAACGTTCACGAAAATACCTCCCCTTTCAGCTCAGCCATAATTTTAATACTGGCTACATGCTGTTCCTTCCTTATTTTTCATGATGTTTGTCAGTAGCAGTACCTGCAGAGAAGAAATACAGGTAATTAGAAACCCGTCTGCCACAATTCTTAGACTTATCAAGAAACTAAATAAACCATTCAGTCTTCTTCCTACTGCAGTCTGTCAGGGGTCCTTCATTCAAAGGAACCTACAGACAACAATGACCAAGACATAAATACAGAGGAGTCTCACTTTTCCTTCCTGTTTATAGCCAGGCATACATTTGGACAGATAAAATTGGTTATTGTCTGACCTACCTTCAGGCAGAGGGAGTGTCTCAGCAACAGCAATTTTCATGTTACCTTGAATTTGCTAAAGCAAAGAACACAGGCTTCTAAAAATAGATCAAAAATAATCCTTTTTTCAGGAACTTGCCTTGCTTGGAGGGTGTTTGCGTATATTATATGTACTAAGAAGTCATGAAAAAATATAGAAATGAATTGAACATGGTGTAAGTAGAATACAGAGTTAGAATGTTTCCACACTTTATACTGCAACCATATTTGATGTGGGTGCTCAGGTGTTAGACCAGTGTTTTCCGCTGTAATAATGAGTGGCTTTAATAAAGTATGTGCCAATGCAAAGGAGGCTATGGCAAATGCACCAAGAAACGACAAGAGTGTACTTCTAGAGATAACAAGGCAAGATTATATGTCAGCTGAAGTGTTAGACCCTTAGGAAACCTGAACATTATTGGCCCCAGAGGCTGTGCAAGACTTCTCTGTATGAAACTGTGAAGAGTATCCCCTGAGGAAGCTTTCCATTATGCCTCTCAAGTTTACAAAACTTGTAATCTGATGAAACTCCAAACAGTGATTCACATTAGCTGCAGAACGTACATTGTTCTCATATGTTATTGCTGAAGCTTTGCATTAAAATTGGTTTGATTAATATCTATTGAAACGGGTTGACTGACTGGTTCCCTGTCAAGTCCCTGTCAGCTAGGGTGACCAACTGTCAGGACTTCCCTGGATTTGTCCATTCCCCCCCCCCCCCGTTCTGGGTGTCAGGGGGGATTTTCTGTAATTTTCTATAATGTCCGGGAATGATACGCTTTCCCTTTAAGGCTGCCATTAGTGTGGGGGGATGACATACTTTCCGTGGGCACATCATCCCCTCCCACTGCTCCAATTGGGGCCCCATGAAACATACATGAAAACATTGGCTTGCATCCAGACTTCACTTTCAAGGGTTGGAAGTCCTGACTGAAGTTCTGCTCAGGGGATGCTCCTGCTGATGGAGAGACAGAGGTGACAAGGATAACCTGGCTTCAGTTGTCTATGCTGTGGTAACCAAAGTAGAATGGTGCAATGCACTCTACATGGGCTGCCCTTGAAGACAATTCAGAAGCTGCAACTCATGCAAAATGCAGCAGCCAGATTGATAACAGGGACAAGGTGCTGGTTTTACCTATAAAGACTTACATTGCTCGGGACAACAATATCTGATGGAGCACCTCTCTTGGCATGAACCTAGCCATTTATGATTCTCATCATCTAAGGCTGTCCTCCAAGTGCCTCCTCTAAGGAAGGTTCAGAAGATGGCAATCTTCTTAGTGGTGGCCTCCTAATTATGGAAGCATCAAGAAGAAACAAACTCTGGTACTGTGTAGAGCCATGAAGACTTTATTGTTGTAAAAAGCTCTTAAGATTGTAAAAACCAATTTTCAAAAGGCTCAATTGGTTTTTACAATCTTAAGAGCTTTTTACAACATTAAAGTCTTCACAGCTCTACACAGCACCAGAGTTTGGCTCTTCTTGATGCTTCTGTTCCTTGGTGCTTTTTTCCCCCTCGCATTTCACCTCCTAATTATGGAACCAATTCCCCCAACAAGATCCACCTAGCACCAACGTTGTTATCTTTTTGGTGCCTGGTACCAGACCTTGCTCTACCCTCAGGCTCTTGGTAGCATATGAAAAGATTTTACTCAGGTCCTGGATTTTTTGTTGATTATTTAAAATTGTGTGTGTGTGTGTGTGTGCATGCACTATCAGTTTATATGTTTGTGTGTAAATGGATTTTATACTATGTATAGTATTGTATTTTTTAGCATTTTAATCCTTGTAAAGCCCAGAGAGCTTTGGCTATTGGATGGTATAGAAATGTAATAAATGAAATGAAATGCTCTGATCAGTAACCTGTAAGGGTGCATGCTATTGCTAAACATGGGTGACTCCAGAGATGTGCTAGCAGAGGAAATTTTGGAAGTGGCACTGTTCCATGAACAGCTAGCAGAAAAAAATTTGTGACCTTGTACAAATGGCTGTGAAACCCTTGGCTTGCATCTTGAAGTGGTGTGCAAGATCTTGTGTAAGAGATCACACAATAGCTTTGTGCAAATAAATGCATACTTCTAGATTTTTGTTTTCTTTTCTCATATAAAGTTATTGGACTAAGTAAAAAAAAAAAAACTTTTCCTACAAAGAGAAGGCCTCGCGGGAGGCCAACTCTAGATTCAAGCCAATGGTCACAAAATGTGTTCTTTTAGGTTCAGCACACACACACACACACACACACACACACAAAGATAGATTTCATGATAGAAATGGTTTTTGGCTCTAGCCAGAATATATCTCAAAGCACCTCTATATGTGTTCTACGCCCTGCATCCCTTATTTTCACTGCCATCAATGTTTAATATCTTAGAGAAATAAACCTGGATGAATAATAGGAATATGAATATTGCGTGCAGTCACATGCATTGCTATATTTCCTTTATTCCATCACCTTACCTTGCCAAATAAATTCCCTTGTATACTGTACTCTTGTTTAAATGTATAACAAAAGCTTCAAAGGGTGTCGATTTTCAACGCAGATTCCCTTCACTTGATTTGTGGTTTGTTGGTTTGTTGGTTTGTTTGTGTGTTTTTAAAAGAGAGAATAAACCACTATTGAATAAAGGAAATTAAAATACCCAGCGTACTGTATGATGCATGTATCACATAAGTTTTATTCCCTTTATAATAAGCTCAAAACTGCCTTTAAAGAACAAAACATCTAAAAAAGGAATCTCTTTGATCTGAACAAGTCTCTTTAAAAGAAAAAAAGTATAGTTTCATAGGGAAAATAATTCCTATGATCCTTCACCTAGGAGAGGTAATACTAAATCAAATGAGACCTGGTTTTTTTTCTTGTAGCAGTCATGAAAGTTATGTTTAGAAAAATCAGGAAATAAACACTAATGGTCTATGGTTTAGATGTGTGTGTGTTGTCTATGTTTGTACATGAAAGGGGATTTATACTATGTATAATGTATTTTTAATGTTTTTTAAACTTTGTAAGAGGCCCAGAGAGCTTTGGCTACTGGGCAATATAGAAACATACAAAATGAAATGTTTTATTCTAGGTGAAACTCATGACTATTCTAGGATCAACTAATCATTAAAGTCATCTGTCAAACTATGAATAAGACTGCTTCTAATGAATCAGAGGTGTATCATTCATAGTTTGACTGGTGATTTGCATGATAAGAGGAGAGAGCCAGCATGCCATGGTGGTTACTTGATGGACTAGGATTGGGGAAACCCAGATTCAGATCCCCATTCAATCATCATTGATTAGGCTGACCATATGAAAAGGAGGACAGGGCTCATATAACTTTAACAGTTGTAGAGAAAAGGGAATTTCAGCCAGCATCATTTGTATGCAATTTGTACCTGGTGAAATTCTCTCTTCATCACACTTAAAGCTGCAGGGGCCCTGCCCTCTTTTGTATCTGGTCACTCTAGTATAGTACATGCAACTTTAATTGCTTTGATGAAGAGGTGATTTCACCAGGTATTAATTGCATACAAATGAAGCCGGCTGAAATTCCCTTTTCTCTGCAACTGTTAAAGTTACATGAGCCCTGTCCTCCTTTTCATATGGTCAGCCTAATCATCATGGATAAATTCAGGTAAGACACTCTATCTAAGCCTAGCCTAACTTAAAAATGGCTCTATCTAAGCCTTTGTTTACCTAACTTAAAACATCAGAAGAAAAGGAACTACATTGTCCCGGCTTCCTTAGAGGAGGGATGGGAGAACCTCTGGCAGTCCAGATGCTGTTGATCTCCAACTCTCATCAGCCAGAACCACCATAGCCTAGGATTAGGGATAATAAGAGATGTAGTCCAACAACATCCAGAGGGCCACATGGCCTAAAACCCTGCCTTACAGGATGGGCTAGGATAAAAATACATACCATGAAGCCCAGTTATTCAGAGATAGGACTCTACATGGAGCTACCTTATACACATAAAATACACATAGGCCCAATTATAGGCTGTGTTACTGTATCTGCCAGAGTTTTCCATAGTAGGATATCCCTGTTAATCAATGGTAACCTTTACTCAGTAGTGACAAAATTCTGATAGAATTAGTTGGAGACTTTTTACTCTTGAATTTATTTTCTCCACTAAGAATCAAAACACAAAGAACTATAGGGTAAATAAATGTATTATTTATTCTAAAGATTTCTATTCCGATCTGTACAATGAATATGTATTACTTAAGGGCAGTTTAAAATAATTTTAAAAATCATGATAGCAAAATAAAGCAACAGTAAGCACACACACACACACACACAAGAAACAGGCATAGCAGATAAAATTACAGTCTTCAGTAAAATCTTCAACAAAACTCAGCCTTCAATAAAAGCCTTCCAATTAAAAGCCTGCTGAAATTAAAAAAAAAACATCACTAGCAATCAGAGAGGTGGTCCCCCAAACCTTAGAAGGCAAACACTTCTGCAGTACTGATTCGGCCACTCTGAAAGCCCTTCTCATAGGGTAGCCACTTCTGAATTGCCAAAAAAAAAAAAAAAAGGAAATGCATCGCCAAAAAAAGGAACACCAATTTTCATAGTATTTGCATAAGTTAATTTATATGTATAGATGTAAATTTAGAAATAAATATTTAATAAAAATATAGCACATCTCGCCATAGTGTGGATTACAGTGACCAGACGACTTGTGTGTCTGCCTGTTCAGTCTGCTGCCCAGATGCTAAATATTGATGGTTCTTACAGTTCTTTACTTTTGAACTGGAGGTGGATGAGACAGACCTTCAAATAAGAACATAACAACAGGAAGAGCTGTGCTGGATCAAAGCTGGTTCTAGTCCAGCATTCTGTTCACACATTGGCCAACCAGCTGCCCTCGGGAAACCCACAAGCAGGACATGACTGCAACAGCACCCTCCTGCCCATGTTCCCCAGCAACTGGTATACATAACCATTGGGACTAGTTGCCATTCATAGACTTCTCCAATTTGTATAACATCCATTTAAAGCCATCCAAAGTAGTGGCCATCAATATAGGGTGACCATATGAAAAGGAGGGCAGGGCTCCTGTATCTATAAAGTTGTTTTGAAAAGGGGATTTCAGCAGGTGTCATTTGTATGCATGCAGCACCTGGTGAAATCCCCTCTGCATCACAACAGTTAAATCTGCCCTCTTGACCAGATCCAAAAGAGAGCAGGGCTCCTGCAGTTCTAACTGTTGTGATGAAGTGGGAATTTCAGTAGGTGCTGCATGCATACAAATCACACCTGCTGAAATTCCCTTTTCTAAACAACTGTTAAAGATACAGGAGCCCTGTCCTCCTTTTCACATGGTCACCCTACATCAGTACATCTTGTGGTAGCAAATTCCATAGTTTGACTATGCACTGTATAAATTACTTTAATTTGTCCTGACTCTCACCCCAATTAGCTTTCTGGGATGACCCCAGGTTCTAGTATTATGAGGGAGGATGGTCCTCATAGAAGAGGGCCCATGGGCACCCTACATTTCTCATTAGTGACGCTGCACTTGTGGGGCACTGTTCCAACTGATATCTGCAAGATACCATCATTACAGGCCTTCAGACAGGCCCCAAAGTTTTACCTCTTTACCTTGGCAGAAGGATTCTACTGTGGCCACTGTGTACATGGTGCTATTGAGTTAACTGTTTATTTCCGATGGCGGAAAATTCAACTTGTATCCAACAAGACACGACATCGAGAACATCTTTGTACCTATGGAGTGGCAATACATGCAGCGAAGAAAGCTTTCTTTTCTGCACGCATTGCGTCTGCAAACTCGAGTCCAGCAGAACTGTTCAGGGTGGTGAGGGGTCTAACTCGGGCACCTACCCCCCCCGAACCCAATTTTAGAGCCTTCGGCAGTTCACTGTAATGCCTTTAATGATCATTTCACAGATAAAATCTCTCAGATAAGAGCCAACTTAGACGCCGTCATTATAGCAGAAGCTGACAATGGAGTATCCAGTAACTCCACGAGCAGAATTACACTGGATCAGTTTCAGTTGGTGAGTACTAAGGACGTGGACAAGCTGCTTGGACAAGTGAGGAGGAGGACGACTTGCCCTCTCGATCCCTGTCCTTCTTGGCTGGTCATCCAGGGAGGAGATGCAGTTAGATCACATCTACAACATATTATTCATGCATCTCTCAGGGAGGGGAGTTTTCCAACATGTTTTTAAAAAGTGGTAGTACAGCCGCTTCTAAAAAAAGCCCTCCCTGGACCCCTGGACCTTAATAACTATAAGCCGGTATCAAATCTTCAGTTTTGGGCAAGGTGATCGAGAGGGCGGTTGCCTTCCAACTGCAAGCAGTTTTTGGATGATACAGATTTTCTAGACCCATTTCAAACCGGCTTCAGGGCAGGATACGGAGTTGAGACCGCTATGGTCACCTTAGTGGACGATCTATGCCTGAGTATTGACAGGGGGAGTGTGTCCCTGTTGGTACTCCTGGACCTCTCAGCGACTTTCGATACCATCGACCATGGTATCCTTCTGGAATGCCTGGGGAGGATTGGGAATCGGGGGCACTGTGCTTCAGTGGTTCTGGTCCTATCTCTCAGGCAGGTTCCAGATGGTGATGCTT
Organism: Anniella stebbinsi; assembly: GCA_029215795.1. Classification (NCBI taxonomy): domain Eukaryota; kingdom Metazoa; phylum Chordata; class Lepidosauria; order Squamata; family Anniellidae; genus Anniella; species Anniella stebbinsi. Next base: position 159,752,732 of record JARDYH010000003.1, on the reverse strand, counting down.
CGGGATAGCTGCTCTTCAAATAAGGAGCTGCTATGTGGTGTACCACAAGGTGCCATCCTTTCCCCAATGCTGTTTAACATTTATATGAAACCGCTGGGAGAGATCATCCAGAAGCATGGGGTGGGGTGCTATCAGTACGCTGATGACACCCAAATATATTTCTCGATGCCTTCGACAACATCGTCAGCTAAGGATAGTGTGTCTCCTCTGAATGAATGCTTGGAGGTAGTAATGGGCTGAATGAGGAAAAACAAACTGAAGCTGAATCCAGACAAGATGGAGGTGCTTGCTGTCAAAGGCCCCAACCTGGGTTTGGAGGTGTGTCAACCAGTTCTGGATGGGGTAACACCCCCCCTGAAAGACTGTGTTCACAGCGTGGGGGTACTCCTGGATCCTTTGCTCCAAATGACAGCCCAGATAGATGTGACAGCTAGGAGTGCCTACTATCAGCTTCGGCTGATATGCCAGCTGTGCCCCTTCCTAGAGTTGGAAGACCTAAAGACGGTAGTGCATGCACTGATAACTTCGAGGCTTGATTTCTGCAATACGCTGTACATAGGGCTACCTTTGTGCGTAGTCCGGAAACTTCAAGTAGTTCAAAATATGGCAGCCAGGTTGGTGACCGGAACATCTAGGGGTGACCACATAACACCAGTCTTAAAATCACTCCACTGGCTGCCAATTAGCTTCTGGGCGAAGTATAAAGTGTTGGTTATTACCTTTAAAGACCTACATGGTTTGGGTCCAGGTTACCTGCGGGATCACCTTCTCCCGTATAATCCGCCCCGCACACTCAGGTCCTCTGGGAAGAATTTACTTCAATCAGCCAGAATTAGGCTGACGAGCGTTACCCAGAAGACCTTCTCTGCCGCTCCCAGACTGTGGAATGGCCTGCCGGAGAAGATTTGACAAATTAGAAATCTTGAATTTAAGAGAGCTGTGAAGGCCTATCCAGTTGAATTTTAAGATGTTTTTAATAATGTATTTGTTTTTATTTGTTTAAATGTTTTATCTATTTTATGATTCTTGTATTTATATTTATTGTTGTTCCCCGCCTCTATCTGGATGGAGAGGCAGGTTAGAAATAAAACAAACAAACAAATATTCCTGATCTTCTGTTTTTAACATTGTTTGTGGGTTTTATGTTTTGTTGGATATCAGCTTGGTAGGGTTTTATGCCTGAGATATGGCTTATACGTCTTTTGAATTGATAAATGCATTGATAAATATCTCTGGTGTTTTTACCATGAAACAAAGAGGCCAAGGAGAATTCCAATGTTCCTCCTCTTGCCTGACACACCCAGGATAAAAGGGGAAACAGTGTCTTTTGATAGTGGGGTGGCGGTGCTAAAAACTGCAGCCTCAATTGTTCCCCACTTGCATCTCACAAACCTCACAGCTTATTCCTTATATATGGCTTTCAGTGTAAACATGCACTCTTTTTTTGTTGATGTTTGCAAACTGAAACAAAACTTTTCCTGTAGTAGGGAACATGCTCACTACACCCAAAATGTACCACACTGTTTCTGGATTGTCTGTTTCTTACACATTCTGGGATCAACGCCTCAAAAATGTTTGACACACAAAGCCTCAAAGCTGTTTTTCTTATGCTAGATTCTCCACTGAATTTTCCTTTGCTCAAAATGCCCTGTTCATTTCCAGTCCTAATTATACAGTTCAGAAAGGAAATAAAAATAGAATGTTACACTTATATCTTTGCCAAAACAGAGAGGGAACACCACAACACATGACTAAAATATTAAAACCTATAACATCACCACAGTCAACTTTACATCACATTTGTTGTAGCTTAAACATGTATGACTCTATCCAAATATGAAGACTGATTGTAAAAAAAATGTACAGACTGTTTGTCTGCTATATTCTACAAGACAACTATTAAATTGAAATCATATTTGATAGAAGTCTTCCGATTACTATTGTTTAGGTACCTGCAACAATGTGTTGTAGTGTGGAGTACTCCTGTTCAGCACATGGGGCCAGGTATCCTACTTTACAGAGGCCAGTTCTGTGTTTTGGAGAGTTGGCAAAAGCTGTTCCTTGATTTGAAGGTGTCCAATCTAGTTTAAAGTCAACGAACCATAAGAAGGGAGGGCAGGAGCCTTGAGGTTGCCCATCAACACTTAGCACCTGGACAGCAGATGGAGCAGGCATACAAGTCACCTGGTCAGTCTCCTCCTCCATGGTGAGACATATTGCACTTCTATATGAATTATAGTTATTCTTTCTAAATTTCCCTACCATTATCCTCTCCTCCGTACAGTCAATTTTTCTTGCCCACTGAGCATGCTCCCCTCACCAGCCTATTTTGAGGGGAAATTCTCCCCTGAGAGTTTTATTTCCTAAAGACTTTTATTTTTTGTACTTCTGAACCCTCTGGGTTCCTACAAGCCTGCTTACACTTTCCTCTAGTCTGTGGATGGTGCCATTATGGATACATAATGACTGGGTTCATACAACATGCTAACCCATGATAGTTTATTTTCTGGAACAACCTATGATAGGTTAGGATGTTGTCTGTGGGATGTTCCTTCCCTCCAACAGTGGGTTATTTCCCCCAAATAAGTCATCCCACAGTCTTCAGTAAAGGTTATTTTAGCTATGGTGGGTTAGCATGTTATCTGTCGCGCCAGCATGGGTTACAGAGATCAGCTACAGAGCTGCTTGGCACAAGTGGTCAAAAATGCTCGTCTTGGGTGATCTCTATTCCCACTGCAAAGGAAGCTGGCCACCTGCCTGGTTGGGCAGGAGGACTACAGGAAGAGAAGAATGGGCTGTGGGGGTGAAATAAGCTACTCTGTGTGGCTTCTTTGCCTGATCATCTGACAGGATCATAGTAGGTTGTTTGCATAACTACTTACCCAGTGTAGCTTGCCACCCACTATGGGTTAGTGTGATGTGTAAACCCAGCCAATAAGTGTCATTCAGAGAAATGAGAATGATGTTATTATAGAAATCTATATTTAATATTAGATATAATGGATTGGATAAAGATTTAGTTAGACTTTTATTTTATTGCATTTTGTTGATTTTAAAGGTTTGATTAATTGGGCAGCACAGAAATACCAGAAATCCACTGAAATCAATGGGATAAGTTATTTCTTATTTGAATCAATAGGAGTCAACTTCAAAACAATGAAAGCTTGGATGTATGTTGTTTTGTGCAATTTTCTCTTACACATATAATTATCCATTCTGAGGTTCAGAGTACATAGAATTTTTTTTAGAATTGAAACCAAGTGTCTAGGTTACTTTAGGAAGGACTGCCGCATGTTAAAATCTTTTTTTGTTGGTGTTGTTATAAAGAAGCCTTTCTTGCTTTTGCTGATACCCAGATCATGAATCAAAACTAATGGAACATTCAGGTGTGAACTGTAGAGACAGAATCCAATAGGCTGCTTCCTCCCTGCCCCAATTCCCTTCCACAAGCAGTGGGTCCTGCCAATTCCATTGCACAAGCAGGATCCACCACTTACGCAACAGAGATTTAGTGCTTTCCTTATGTGAGCTGATCTTTCTCCTTCCAGAAATGAGCTTTTCCAGTTATTTTGGGTTGCCCCAGAAGTGCTAAATTGCCATTGCACAAGCAGTGGGACCTGCTTGCACAACAGAATTGGTGAGGCATAAGAAAATCCCAAGGGTATAATTGCACCAAAGTAGAACCCTACTACAGGTTTCTGGATGTCTTGTTACCCACAGCAACAAGCCAGCCTGCCCAGATTCACATGTAACGACAAACTGTGGTGATCACCTACTGCGGGTGAAATATTCACAATGGCAATCAGTGGGTGCTGCAAACATGCAAATTGGGTGCCTGCCTACTTAGTTGGCTGCAACTTGACCATCTATATCTGCTCATGCACACTTGCCCAGTTATCCAGGCATGACTTGGTTTGTGTGTTTAACTACTTACATATTATATTGCATTCAATTTTGTTTTCAATGTCATCTCTCTCTTCTTCAGTCAATTATCTCCTTTTTATTTCTCAGTATCTGTTAGCTTCTCTTGGTGATTTGGTTCTTGGGTGCACTGACAGCCAGGATCAATGGAGTTATATGTTGACATTTTTAAAATAAATCAGTGATATGCAGATTCTGAATCAGTAGATTCTGAAGAATGTGTTGAAATATCACCAGGGAGTATCTTTTCCTTACTTATTTCAAATTGCAGATGGTCACCTAAAGCCAAATCATTATTTTGATGGCATGCCTTGTTTTAAGGGATCACTAGTAAGTCTGGGCAAAAGAGACAGTGTTGGGATGAGCTTGAAATGAGTTTGGTTTTAATTAATTGGCCCCAAAGGAATTTTCCATTTTGAATATTTCTTTCTTGTGTATGTTTATGTGTGTACATACACACCTCTCAACCTATCAGACTTCAACTTTATAACACACTTGTTGAATCATCTATATCTATATCTATGAAAGACAGACAAAAATAGTAATTTCAAAATATATTTAGTGCTCAATGTTTCAGCTTCCACCTTCATCAGCAGCAGTGATGATAAATGGATACCAAGAGTTGCAGTTCGGCATACTGGGAGAAAATTCCTATGAAGACAAAAGTAGAGGTGTGAATAGTATAAAGCTTATGAATTGTCCTCCATGTTAAGGCCAGATGTATTTAGGAGTTCTGGATACTGTTGTCAAGCATGTCAGTGCCCCTTGTTTGTTCAACTGGAAGCAACTGGAAGTCTGAGAGACTAGAGGTGTGCATCGGATGGGGTCCAATCCACGATTATCCGATTCTGATCCCGGCTTCTGGATCGTCCGATCCCATCTGAACTGGTCCGAAAGGACCCAATCTGGTTCGGATAAGATCGGGGGATCGGACCTCCCCCTCCCCCTTGCACTCCTTACCTGCCGAGGCAGTCCACTGCCATCCTCTGCCCCCTTCTACTGAGAAACAGGCTTCGTGGCCTGCCTCTCAGTAGTGTGTCGGGTGATGACATCACCTGGCACACTAATGAGAGGCAGGCCGCGAAGCCTGTTTCTCAGTAGAAGGGGGCAGCGGATGGCAGCAGACGGCCCCGGCAGATAAGAAGCGCGAGGGGGAGGAGGGGACTTACCTGCCGGGGCCGTCTACTACCATCCGTTCGTGCCAGCAGACGGCAGCGGACGACCCCAGCAGGTAAGGAGTGTGAGGGGGAGGAGGGGGCTTACCTGCCGGGGCCATCCGCTACCATCCGCTGGCACCAGTGGATGGCAGCAGAAGGCCCCAGCAGGTAAGGAGCACGAGGGGGGAGGCGGGAGGGCCCCCCCACTTACTTGCCGGGGCAGCTGCTTCCCTCTGGTGCTATGATCTACTGAGAACCAGGCTTTGCAGCCTAGTTCTCAGTAGAGCGCCGGGTGATGATATCACCCGGCGCTCTACTGAGAACCAGGCCATGAAGCCTGTTTCTCAGTAGATCGCAGCACCGGAGGGAAGCAGCCGCCCCAGCAGGTAAAGAGTGTGAGGGGGGAGGGGGCCCCACTTACCTGCCGGGACGGCCGCTTCTCTCCGGTGCTGTAATCTACTGAGAAACAGACTTCTCGGCCTGCCTCTCAGTAGCGCGCCAAGTAATGACATCATCACCAGGCGCTCTACTGAGAGGCAGGCCGCGAAGCCTGTTTCTCAGTAGATTGGAGCAGTGGACAGCAGCGGACAGCCCTGGCAGGTAAGGAGTGCTAGTGGGAGGATAGACAGGGAGGGGAGAGTTAGGCCCCCACTCACCCACCCACCACGTTTTCCCCATAGGCTTGCATTGGGGGAAAGCTTTCTTTCCCCCAGTGCAAGCCTAAGGTGAAAACAACCAAAATGGCGGCCAATCCAAAAATCAGACGTCCGATTTTCGGATCGGGATCGGGTCTGGTCCAATCCGAGGGACTTCCGATTTTGTCCAAACCGATCCAGGACAACATCAGAGGTCCCGATCTGGGTCCCGATCCAATCCGGCTGGTCCGTGCACATCCCTATGAGAGACTATGTGCAGGTGAGTTAAAATGTCATGCAACTGGCTGCTCTAGTTGTTAAATTTATTAAGAATTGCCGATTTGTGGTTACAGAATAATATCTATTCAGGATTCAGATCTTATCATAGTAGCTTAAAAGTAACATAAAAGTAATAAAACCAGAAAGAAGCCAGTATTAACAGATTTTTTTAAAAAAATTGAAAACAAATTTTAAAAATGACTTATCCAGATCATTCTCACAGGGTAGTTGGTAGAAGACAGCCCTGGTAGCAGGGAGAGTCCAATTGGAAAAGGAACATGTGCCTGGTATTATTCTCACCTACATTCCTCTCACCCCTGGTATCCTTCTCACAGGGCAATTGATGGTAGATGGGCCTGTGTTGGGGAGGGGAAAGTCCAGTTGGGGAAGGCACTGTGTTCTTCTTCACTGCCTCTCTCCTTCTCCTGGATTCTTTTTCACAGGGCAATATGTAACATATTTATATAGTAATACAAGCGGAAATAGCCTTGGGCTCATTTACATTTGATGGGTGGTCTGTAGAAAGTTAAGCTGCTTTCTTTCTTTGAAAATTATATATCTTTGAAGATTATATATTGCGTTAGTTCTATTTCATTTGCAGCACATTTAATGTAGCTTTTTGTTTATTTTCCTGCTTGGGGGTGTGCTGGTAGCATAAAAAATACTTCTCGATGAAGCCAGGTAGCAATATCGAGCGTTCTTCTCTGCCATGCCAGTGTCTGGATTAAGTGCCGTGGATAGTTCTCCAACCGTAATCGAATTGACAACCAAGAACATTTTGCAGTTTCTGGAAAAAAAGGTAATTGCAATCTGCACATTGAAACTGTGGGCCAACTTTCACTGAAATAAACCATTCAAATCTATGATGAACATCAAAGTTGTGGACATAAAAGGCAAAGCAGTAAATTGTAGTACGATGAAATGACTGTTTAATTATGTCAAATTCTATATAATTTGAGTGGTTACCTTCAATGTGCGTTATTTAAAGTTACGCCTAACTTCTCTTCCTTTTCTGAATGAAACATTGTCTGCTGCAAGTCATGGAACTGATCAGACCTCTATTTGATCATTTGGTACTTGGAAATGACTCACAAAGTTGTTTATATTTTGCTGCTTCCTTGTTGCGGAGCAACAGGCTGCACCATGCAAAACTTAGCTATTGTACACAATCTTAACCAGGAAAAGAATCTCGAACAAGCTTAAATAATGTAACATATGAAAACATATTCACTGTCTTTGTATATTACACACACACACACACACACACATGGCAGGGCCATCAGTGCATTTTTATCTTGATTAAATGAATTAAGCAGACAATAAAGCAACTTTGGTACCAACTCACATCCCTGTCCTCTGCCCAGGGCCCAAGCATGGGGGATGCAAGGATACACTTTACTGGGATCCAGAAGGGCCCAGCCCAGCCCAGGCAGCAATTCCATTACAATGAGCAAAAAGAACTGCGGAGTGCCTTTTTTCTCGGCTGAAGCCCTGTCTGGAAATATCTGATCATGCATTGGTAATCCATGCAGTAATGATTCCCAGGCCGAACTAATGCTCTATGTCAGACATGCTCTATGTCAGACTGCTGCTGCTAGGATTTAGGGCCCAAAATATGTGCAAATAATTGTCTAGCTCATACAAATAGTGAAGCAGATGATCAAAAATAAAATGAAAATTATTTCAATATAGAGATTTGGTTCCAATGTCACGGTAGCAAATTATGGGTTATTTAACACACTATTCACAGGGACGTGCATTGCCTGTGAGCCACTTCAACTTTCTGTAAACAACCTCTGATTGGCGGGATCAGATGTTGTTAGTATGACATACAAACCCAGACTGAATATGGTTAACCCATGGTGGCTTTGATTGTTCATGATTTACCATTTTAAAAGAAAGAAAAATAAAGCTGTAAAATGAATATTGTATTTATAAAGTTGTATAAAGTAGTATTTTAAAAAAAAATCAACAGCATCATACTTTTATTGGGATTAGGGATGTTGGAGAAATCTGTAATGAATCAAATGAGTTTGGATTTCTAGGAATCTGACCTGTGGATTCTGCAACAGACCAGTTTTTCCCAAGTTTCACGGATCCCACAGACTTGCGGCCCAATTGTTTTACTTCTGGAATTTTATGCCAAATTTCATCATAGAAAAATACATAAAATAAAAAAAGACCAGCCAAAAAGGTGCATTTCCAAATATATTCAAAAGAAAGAGGGTGTGATCTGAGGCATGATACTAGAAAAGCCCCAGTGAGTCCCATGCTGTAATTTCAGGAATTTAATAATCAGTCACCAAATAATCATGTTTTTGTGTATCAAACACGCCTGAGGGACTCTCTATACATGGGAAAAGCCCAACGATGGCTGCGAATCAGCACTATGTCAGTTATATGATGCAGTGCAGCTTTGCAGCCACCACAGGACTTTCCCACAATGCTATTAAGTTTAATGAAACAGCACCATCTAGTGGCAGAATTAGAGTGTCACGACGGCTTTACATGCTGTGGACATCTCACAATTATTTTAAATACTGCATTATCCCAAGGTGTTTTAAAAGCAAGATTATCAAGGGAAAGGGGGAACATCCTGGAGGTTGATGTGAAGGAGCATTCAATAAATCATTCATATAGAGAAGCTCTAGGGCTTCCATGGGCAAAACAGACAAAGAAACGCCATGGGTTCTTGGAATCAGGTCTTCACAGTCCTTCCAGACAGCAAGTATGGGTTGATCCAAGTTTAAATATGTAGGAACGAACAGGCAAAGATTATCCCAGATTCTAAAATTACAATACATTACCATTTCTTTAGAAGGCAAATATTTACAGATGTAATATTTGTTTAGCCAATCATACAATCAATGCATATTCACCTATTCATCCAATTGGGTCTTTGAGAATTTTTCATATTCCAATTCATACTCAGTTCCAGTTTCAAAATTTGATATAGTGATTGCTAATCATATTCAATTCAAAACAATCATACATCAGCTGGGTTCATAAAATATCTGGTACTATGTATGATCTAACCAACGTTAAACATTTTTCAGGTCTCACTGCTTTCCAAATGAGAGATTTAAGCACATGCTTAACATTTTCACTGAAATCAGTGGATTAGATTCAGACTTAGAGTAAACATCTTAGAATAAATAGGAGATGTGTGTCATGACTTACTTGTGGAATGGTGAACCTCTTCAACCCCTGTAAAATAGTCTGAAACATCATGCACTGACTTACTAGGCAGTCTTCCCATAGGATGTGCAAAGTACATGATTAACCCCAAAGACTGAACTTTAAGAGGGCTAGTATGCCTCAGGAAGACTAAATCTCCAAACCCAAGTTCCTACAACTCTTTAACTGTAGTTCTCCTACAGTTATAACAAGCTGGGATAAAAAAAACAGCACGTTTGTAGGAATATTAAATTGGCATAACCAATGGTCTAAAGTATTCAGTGAGCTTAAATAATTGCATTGGATTGTATCCAATGTTCATCTCATTCATTTCAATACATGTACTTTAAGTAGGACTAACACTGAGTAGACTGCAATTATGAATTGTTATCTCTGAGCAAAAAAATGAATAAGGGACCTAAAGGTTATCTAATGTACTAAAAGAAGTTCTTCGATGAAAGACCTGTCCTTTTTAACAGGGGAAAAATTAAAATAAGACGCACTAAACCAGAATAACCCATTATTAAGCAATATGTTCAGTGTTCACTAAGCCCAGGTAGTCCAAGCAAGGGATACAAAAGAGGCAGAAGCATTAACTATTTTTGACCCAAGAGACAATTCCTCCCAATATTAAACAGAACAATCCATTAAGCTTCAACTGGGCATGCAAAATCCTTCCACTAAATGTTTCTAAGGTAAGAGTACATACTAGTGAAGCTCAGTCAAGCATAACACATCTTCATTAGCATAATTCATAAATCCAGTCCAGCCTTCATAAAAACATAAGATGTTTTTAATAATGTATTTGTTTTTATTTGTTTTAATGTTTTATCTATTTTATTATTCTTGTATTGATATTTATTGTTGTTCCCCGCCTCGATCTGGATGGAGAGGCGGGTTAGAAATAAAATAAATAAATAAATAATTACATACATAAAACTTCCTAATTTTTTCATAACTGAGTGCCAGAAGTTGATCATTTAATGTGAACCATTTAGCATATACACACACACACACACACACACACACACACCTTACGCAAAACATTATTATGGTAGTTGTTTACTGAAAGGTTTCCTTTTTCAAGGCAGACTGTTACTTTTCATGCTGTAAATGTATGGCATTAACAAGGAAATTAACTGCAAAAATTACATTCTCTAGGGGTCCAGTAAAGAAAAATAAAGATTTCACTTTAATTTTAAGAAACACAGTACAGCTTTGATGTCATCTAGCAAATAATTAGAACTGTTAGAATCTGTAATATGAAAGTAGTACAAAAACTAAGTAGACTAACATTTATTGATAGTTGTTAAAAGCAAGTCAATAAATCCAAAGGAATTTCCAGATAGCGTAAGAAAGGAATACGTGTAGAAATTGGCTGTAAGAAATCAAGACTACAAGAAAGCTATCAATTTTTGAGAAATCCTGGTTGTGTCATTTTTCTTCATGACAATGTTTTATCCACTATTAACAGAGGTACTCTAGGCAATTTACAAGGTAGTGGCTGTTTTCATAAGCTACTATTATTGTTTAGTAGCATTTAGCAATATGTGATGAACTTCATCTATCCTGGTTCTGTTCTTAAAGTTGCTTATAAAGTTGTTTATAGTTGTTTTTAGATGTATGTTTCTGTGTATGTTGCAATTTTTGTGGTTTTAAATTTTGTATATTGTTTTTAATTGTTTTAATCTTATGTAACCCGCTCAGAGAGCTTCGGCTATGGGGCGGTATAGAAATGTTAAATTAATAATAATAATAATAATAATAATAATAATAATATAAACAGCAGACCTAACCACAGCACAGGAAGAGAGTGAGTGTTGAAATTACCATAACAATGTCAAGTGCTACCTACCTAGCAGTATTATATTAAATCAATGCCTGCAATGCCTAGAAGCATGAGATTAGACTCCTCTGTGGGTTTATCAAAGCCTACCTTCCCTAGGTAAGTTATTAAAAAATGATGATCATCCTGGTAATTCTCAGAAAAAAATTGGAAGAATATCAAACTTTAGCTATATTTCTTGATAAAAGGGAGAACAAGCAGGAAGGAGATATTGCACTCATGTCCTATTTGTGGGTTTCCCACAGGCAGCTGGTTGGCCACTATGTGAACAGAAGCCTGGTCTGGATGGACCCTTGGATGGACTCCTGTTCACTTCTTGCCCCTCACGTGATTATCAGACCTTACTTCTACCTATCAGTCACAAGGAAATGTGAGAGGAAGGCTGGGCCAAAACAGGGGTTCAACCTCTCTTGAAGCTGGGATTAGACCTTAATAATATAAGAAGTTGGATTCACATAATCATGCTATTTACAAGACAATCAAGTTCTCAAGAGCTTCCATTAAATATGAAACTTCTTCCCATTAACGTACAAGCAGAATGGGAGAAATATTTAGTCATGTTGATCTTATTAGCTCACAAACAGTTTCATACCCTTACAAATGTGAAAAGCAAAAGAGGCCTGAAGAAATCACATTCGTAGCAAGGGGGGAAGTTTGGAATAGAATGTGCACATACAGTTGCATATGTAATTTTATTCTACCCAAGAATCAGTGTAGATTATTTTTACATCTTCCAGACAATAAGCCTGAATACAGTTTACAAAATGAACACACACAAACTACCATTCAATTATAATGTTATATTTTATTTTAACAGTGAATGTTAAAACAGAATTAACAATTTGTATGTTAACTTTGCATATGAGATACTCGGAATGCAATATGAAGATATATTTTGCTCGTGCTTTCCTTACTAAGGATTTCATTTTCATGTGCTGTATTTTGGCATGAAGCATGTAACATTTTCACATCCACAAGTATCTCATTTTGTGTGGTAAACATATTCTAAGGGCATTTATCCACAAATACAGGTTGAATAGGTGTACACTGCCATCTAGACAAGGCTTTGAAAGAAGCACTGAAAATGAGTTGCATTCAGCAATGCAAAACTTCAAAATTTTATTAGTTTAAAATGCATCAAGATGTAGGTTATCTTCTTCAGAACCATATGTTAATAAGTAAAATGCAATGGTTTGAAGAGCTGAAATGAACCAATTTACAAACGTTAATATCTTTCTTAACTAGATCCCAAATCACAGAAATATTTCTGTGACACCCTCCAATATATTAAAGACAAAAAAATACTGTTCTTAATTATACACATCCATAGTTATGCCTCAAAGCACAAGGGGGAAATTTTTCAATATATATATATATATTATATATATATATATATATATATATATATATATATATATATAAAAGAACAAACAGAAAAGTACTCCTTTTCCTAGAGCAGAATCAGAGGGAGAATTTCCATCCTTATACAAACCACTGGTACATCTAACCAGTTCATCTGACATTCCCAAGCTTACTAGTGTATTAGTTTTGACATATAGTGGCTGTGTTCACACATGCCAATTCCCAAATCCTGATTTAATTAGCTAGGTTATGTATGAGTGGCATGCATCTACATACTGCCACTTTGGCTCTCCCTTCACACAAATGCCAAAATAAGCAAGACTTCAGCACTTAACTATGGATTTCTGTGAACTATGGTCAAGCGCTTGCAAAGAAGCCAGGATCAGAAGCCGGCTTTAACCCAAATTTTATTATAGGCTTTAGGATGCTATTTTGTTTGCAAGCACTTAACCATAGTTCTGGGCAAGCACACTGAGGTTAAATGCTGAACCCTGCTGCGCTTGTTCATTTGTATCAAGGAACCAAGGTGCATGCACGCTGCTTGTGTATATCCTAGATTATGCCAGAATTTCGGGTTTAGTGTTACATGCAAACCCAGTCAGTGTGTGGACATCCATTTTCGCTACACTCTAGACATCCTCATACTTGACATATGTAGCCTGTCATAGGCCTTTCCAATCCAGTCCAATCCTAAAATACTTATCGTTTCCTAAAATCAAGATCTTACTACTTTTCATTAATTTTTTCATTTGTTTGAATCTGTCTTGAGTGTTACTTGCTGTTTGTTAGAAGTTATATATAGGTGATGTCACTTCCCTTATCCCCCTACTCTGTTCCCTGCTGCTGAATTTGATCTACTTGTATAGGTTTCATTTTGAGTTAAATCCTGTGTTCTCCGGTTCAGACTGTGTGTGTGTCTAGTCTCTGGCTATTGCAATACATCACTTTCTCTCTAACTGTATTTTTTGTGCTGTGTGACAGACTGTTCCACACAGACACTATTCTGTATATAGTGGTCATAAGAACTATTGTCAACTCACATCAAGTGCCTCTAACTTTATTTTATTTATGATACATTATTACTATTATTATTTATGATATTCCTCATTAGTATTATTTATGATACCGTCCTTTTGAAATGTTTTTAAGTTACTCAATTAGGGGCACCTCCACAATGTTCACATACAAATTTTCCACAAAATCATGTGTGGGAGGGCCCATCAACTTTATTTATTTTTTAAAACATTTGTATCTCACCCTATTATCACTGGGATCTCAGGGCGGCGTACAGATAAAATCAGAACAATAACATGGCTAAAACTATAATAACTCATTAACAAATAAAAACCAGTAGAATGTTTTTTAAAAGCAATAAAAAAATAAAAAACAATTAAAACTATGTATAACCACGCAGAACTTTAAAGGCACCTAGCACATAAAAACCCTGAACCCATCCTTCAGAATCTGCAAGCAAAAAGCAAAAATATGATCGTTGGTTTCCCAATGATGTCTAATGGGGAGGCACAAAGCTTTGGATTTCCTGAACTGAGGTTTTCATTCAGACCTGAGGCACATCAGGTGGCCTCTGAAGTGATCCAAGCCTAATCAGGCTGCTTCCTGAATCATGGAAACAGGATCTAAACTGAATCTTTGTTTAGTGCACATCCCTAATTTACATGCAGCAAATAACTGTAATAGTCGCTAGTTCCCCAACATATCTACACAGTGAAAGGGGTGGGGATTGTGTAACCACTATTTCAAGGCGCACTGTAAACCAAGGGTAGGAAACTGAGGAGGGTTGTGGAGGCGCACTGAACACTCTGAAAGCCATACCCTTGCCCTGCCGCATAGGCTGCAACCATAAGTGGCAGCACAGCTGCATTCCCAGTGATTCTACTGTGAATTAAGGTGCTTGGGAAATGTGTGCCTAGTTTTCCAGCAGAAAACAGCTGTTTCATGGAGCTTGTGGGAAGACAATTCTTCTGGGAAACAAGGTGTGTGCTCCCCACATTTTGTTTCCAGAAGAATTGCTTGGGATCTGGCAATGCATCAGTAGTATGGGTTGAGCCACAGTGACAGTGTACCCAGTGGGGGGGCTGCAAAATGTCCTCTTGGGGACTGCATGGGCCATATGTTGTCCACGCCTGCCATATACCTATTACATTTCTCATTTATGACAATCCCCATTAGTTGTGTCTGCTCCCATCCACTCAAAAATGCATTGAGCTGGCAAACTTGTATAAAGACTGTGGGATCACAGGTCATTTTATAATTCCAACTTAAGTGTGCTGCGTTTAAAAAACAAAGTGACAGTTTACAGCCACTGATCACTCAATGGTGTCTTAATGCCAAAGTGTACAACCACAGCCAGTTTTAGGTTAATATATAATAGGTTTATTGTGAAATAATTGTAAACATACATTTATCAATTAAGGCAAAAAATGCAGAACAAAGGCCTCTTGATGATAGAATGTTTATTGAATGCAACCCAAGACTGAATTTATCTGTTTAAAGTATTGTAGCAGTCTCATTAACTTAAAAAGTGCAGTGAGATAGGGGGGAAATCAGTCAATATTCTACAGCAAACACCTACCCATTCTTGGTTCCACAGTTGGCAGAAACTTTGAGCTTTTGATGAATAGCTAAAATGAATAGCCAGAATAATAAATCTGAGAAAATAATCTCACCTAGTTCTTCTCTATAAAAAATAAAATAAATCCCAGTATTATGCTAATAGCACTATTGATAACAATTGCATTTTCTTCTTGTTCTTCTTACCTATGTAGAAACAGAAATAGAACATGTTATTAGTGATTAGTAACTTGCAGACCATAAAACATTTCAGTTGCATTCCTATGTACCCTTCCCTAAGAGTAACACCATTGAATACTGTAGGACCTATATCTGAATAAATGCATATAAGATTGAACTGTGTATCTTACATTTCATATATACCACTGTATGAACATACAAAATCCTGTTCACCTTCAAAGAACATTATATATCAATTTTAATTTAATCCCATGTTCTTGTAGAAACAGATGACTCCAATTCTAGATTCCTTTGTGGGGATTATTTTATAATAAAAAGCAGGTAATAAATATTACAAATAAAAAAGGAAGAAATGGGCTGAAGTATGCTTTACAAAATTAAGCTACGATCATGGATGCATCCACCACCCTAGACCCTGACAGGTAATTGGACAGATATCCACTTGTACAACAGGGACTCCCCACTGCATCTCCCAAAAGCTACTCCTGAGGGTTGACAGACCCTCTGCAACTGCATGGGATGGGGCATGGGGTCTGCAGCAGAATACAGAGATCAGAGGAATTTGGGAAAGATGACTTGCACAATCAGAAGTACTTTTCTGCTCACACAAGACATTCTTTGATCCAAGCCACTGGCAACAACAACATCCTGATGAAGAGTGTTAAGAACGCACTGGGATTGTCAGACAAAGCCTTCGAGGGCTAAATTCTCCATGGTTACACATAATTTTAATTGTTTTTAATTGTGTTATTGCTTTTAAAAGTTTTCTACCAGTTTTAATTCGTTAACGATTTAATACATTTTTAGCTGTGTAAATTATTTGTTTGTTTTGTTCTGATTTTATCTGTACGCCACCCTGATATCCCAGTGATAATAGGGTGGAATACAAACGTTTTAATAATAATAATAATAATAATAATAATAATAGTAGTAGTAGTAGTAAGTAGAGGAAACTAAAGAGAATCAGTATTGCCCAGAAAAGGCATTTGTGTCCCATTTGTGAGTCCCGAGCGACTGGACAAAAGTGGGGAAAGGAGGAAAAGAATCCGGAGAAAATATTGACCAACTATCCCACAGCTAATGCCTACTCATTGTTCTGGAAGCTGATCACAAGTGTAACTCTTTGACTGAGTTTTTGGTGCCTCCAATTTTAATTTAGAAAAAAGGCTCAAAAGATTGGGAAAAAAGTGCTATATATGAATATATTGCAACTACAATGTATACTACTACTACCATGAGGAAAAAAACTGGGTATGCTTGAAATTACTCTAGCCCCACCTCTGACTCAAGACTGCTACATAACACATGCCTGCCTTGGAGCCAGAAAGAAGACATTGCATTAGTACCACCAAGAGGCAGCTCCTTGTTTTTCCATATTCTTCTTCACATTCTTCTTTTGGAATTTATTTCTCTTATCTCATTCATGCATGTCTTCTGATTTTCCAATTTCTTCACTGACATTTTAAATCACTTTTTATCACTTGGTGTTGTTGTTTTATACTATGGATTTATCTGGTCTTTTGTACTTATTTATTTCATTTCTATACTGCCCAGTAGCTGATGCCCTCTGGGCAATGCAGAAAAATTAAACCATAAGGTCTGGTTTAAAATATGGAAGTTTAAAACCACAATATAAAAATACAACCAGATTAAAACCTAGCAGCAGTGCAGAGATTTAAAATACAGATTTAAAACAACACAGTTAAAAGACTAGAATGCTAAAATACTGGGAAAATAAAAAGGTCTTCACGTGGCGCCAAAAGGAGTACAACATAGATGCCAGGCGAATCTCTCTAGGGAGCTCATTCCAGGGCCAAGGTGCCACAGCAGCTTGCAATTCTTCACTGCTGTTCTACTGGCGGACACTTTGCAGATGCAATGGCAACAGAAAAGATGTCTTAGCCATCATTGCCACAGAATAAGCCCTAAAATGGGCTCTGGATGGTGTTCAGCCAGATTTGTTTCAAGTTTCCACCAACTTCACTTAAGGCGTAACACCATTAGTTTCATCACAGCAAGCTCTGCAGGGAATAAAGCTTATCTGACTCTACCAAATAGGAGAGGTCACTCAACAGTGATTGTATCAACTGCCCAGGACTTTTCTCTGTTCCAAAGACCAAATAGGACTTAGAATCACCAGTCAAGGTGACAGAAAAATTGTCAATTGATGCTAGGAAACCATCTGGATCCATCAGCCTTCTGCGAAGGATCGACTTTGGGGGACTGAGTAAGTCTCAGAGGCTAGCAAGTCCAAGCCCTACCAGGTAATGTGACCTGTCTGATAATGGAACTATCAAAAGCTCAGCCCCACCCAGATCTCCATCACTCTATAAGATAAAGAATGTGCTCAGAAACCACTTTGGAAAGGCCATGAACTCTTGAGCCACTCCTGAATGTGTGGTCTTGGCATAAATGTAAAATTCCCCATACTACAAGCTAGAAGATTAAAACATAACCACCAAATGGGAGAATCCCTATTCTCTCTTGGTCACCCACTTTTAGGAATATGCACAAAATTGGAAGACAGTCAGGGGGATGGAATAACAACAGACTGCTGCAATCCCACTTCCCTGCCCCCACCCCAGTTCTTGCCTGCTGCTGCACCGAGAGTCCGGAAAGACAACGCTGAGAGAGATCCACATTCACCCCAGCTAAGTTCAACTATGTCTAGGTTATACGAGCCAGATCAGCATTCCCATCCTAGTTAAAGTCCAGGATGGTTGTTGTTTTTATTGAACATTCAGTACCTTCAATCTGGGGGAAAGTCACCAAGAAAAGTTAGATCCTGCTGACTGAAAGATGGTTCAGATGGGGGAAACAATATTTGGGGTCCTTTCCCCATAACGTCCCAGCCACCAGGTTTCTCTCTAACCTTAATCCACAAAATAACTGCACCCCAGTTTCCCTGATCTCTTCATCTATCTGTCTGGAAATATATCTTTCCTGCAGCAATACAACAAGATAGAGATTTTAAAACAATTATGCTAAAAAGAAAATCCCCCACAGTTAGGGCTCACCCACAAGATGACACTTAATGGTCAGCCTACAATGCCCTCTTCTTGGAACTTCCTGAATGGGCTCCACAAAGGGAAAATCCCTTGGATGTTGTCTGTTCATGGGTAATCTGCAACCCACAGTAGGTCTTTAAGGGAAAAAACCCACTAGGAACAGGGGGAGTGTGTCCCTATTGGTTCTGCAGAACCTCTCAGCAGCTTTCAGTACTATCATCCATGATCTGGATGGGATGCTACTTGCTGACACTGTTTTGTGGAACTTTCAATCTTTCCTGTAAGGGCAGTTTCAGAAGGTTGTGCTGGGGAACTATTCACTTATATCAGAAGTAAGCAACCTGGTATTCTCCAGATTTTTTTTACTACAACTCCCATCAACCCCATCCACCATGCCTAACAGTCAGGAATTATTGGAGTTGTGGTCCAAAACATCTGGAGGTCTCCAGGTTGCCTACCCCTGGCCTATGCAGTTCTATACTGTTATATTCTGCCCCCTATTTTATTTGCCAAGATTATTCTCAAAGATATAGCACAGTATCCCAGCCTGCCTGCACACCAGCAAAATCTACTGCTAGCAACAGGGAGCTAGAGGTTCTAAAAGCAACCCAAAAAAAAGTGGAAACACTCATTTCCATAATGGGGCAAGTCAGCAATGCTTGCAGAAGGAAGATCTACTGAATTGCTCAATCCAGAAACAAGTGTGTCCACTTGTTTCCAGAGTGCTTTTAGAACCGCTAGCTTTCTGTTGCATGGGTAGTGGGTCCCACTTGCACAACAGATTGAGCGGTTCATAAGCAGCAGAATTGGATACTCCCCTTAATGACTTTTTTCTAGCAAGGTATCTACTATTCTGTCAAGACTCCCCAGGAAAGTACTATGAGTAAAGCTTAAATAACACACAAGATCAACAAACATTTGGTTCTATTTGCACATAGTTGCTTTCATATAGGAAATTTCGTATCTGAAGAGGTCCTAATATATCTAGAAAGCTATTGACCATTCATCCATCTGTTAAGCCTGATAGCAAAGCATTATTAGTAGTCTCCCATGAGTATTGAATTCCTTGTGCTATAGATTCTCACAAAAGCCTGAGCATATTTTGGAAACATTATAAAACATTTTTATTTGTATCGCCTTTTGGAAGCCAAGAATAATCTTTTAATAGGGTGGGGAGGTCGCCTATTTTGCTTGGTTTGATTTTAGTGAATATTTTCATGTATTTTTAAACTATATCTCCAAGCCATAAGAACAGAGTCGGTTAAATAAATAATTTAAGATACATTGCTGCGACTGAGTAAATGGAATTGTATTGTGTCAAGCATGCCTACAGTAGTTAAGTACTGAGTAAAACCACAAATAGAGCCCCCTAAGAGACATAATTTAGGATGAGAGGAAGACTCTGCAAAGATTATATTCCTTTCGAAAGGAAAATTTATTTATCTGTATAGACAAAAAGGCAGCAACACAGACCTGCACAACCTATACAAAACATTGCTAAAGTTGAAAAATTAGGCCTTTGGATTTTCTTAATTGCTGAAATTAAAACTATGGCCAATATATTTAATGTTTATATATCAGTGCATCCTTTCCAACACCGATTGCCTTCTTACTATAATGTATTTTGGTATAAAGCAATACAGCAGCTAGGGATGATGGAGAAATCCACAACAGATTCAAATGAGTCAGGATTTTCCTATGTCGCACAGATCCCACAGACTTACAGACCAGTTTTTTACTTTCCTAAATTTTACGCAAATTTAATTGTAGAAAAATACAAAAGGTTTAAAAAGCACCGACCAAAATTGCTTATTTTCCCCCACAGGCTAAAGTGTGAAAATGTGCATTTTGGGAGGATTCTGCCAATGGGCAGATGCCTGAAAATCTGCGAAACGCAGACAGAACAGATTTAATAAAATCTGTACATTCCACATTAGCAGCTATTTCCACATTATTTAAAGCTATGTATCTTCATACATAGCACTAAATATAGTGCAAATGTGAACTTGCTAGACTATGAAAACAGCTGAAAAGTTGCCAAATGTCTGATTTTAGACAGTGACCTAGTTTACACATAATGCCAATTTGTGGGTTAAACAACCCACAAATTGGCGGGGCCATGAGGAGCAAGCAAGCACATTGCCTCCTGCCTGCTTGCCATTTCCATTTTGAATCAGCTTTCATGAAGAACCAGGATGGGGCATTCTTAGATTGTTTGATGCGACATCTGAACCTGGAACTCTGGATTGTTGAGGGACAAATAACCCAGAGTTTTAATCCAACAAGAAACCATGGGTTCAAACTATGGGTTGTTTGTCCCTCAACAACCCAGCATTCTGGATTTGGATGTCACATCAAACCCAGGAACAGGCTGTTTATGGGTTGTTTATGAAAGCTGATTTAAATAACCTACGCATTGTCATTACATGTGAACCAGGGCTATGGATCAAGCAACCACATATATATGGAAAACTTTAAGAAACAAGAAGTAAAATGGTGAGACAAAAGTCTGTATCAAGATGACACATACAAATGTATGATACCTTGCAATCACACAAGAATTTCTCAGAAATTCTCAAGAAAAGTTACTTTGGAAACAATTATTTTCTATCTACATCTTGGAGCACATTGTTTTTGAATATCAATCATTATTTGATTACAAGCGATTTCAAATTCCTCACGACGTCCAAGGAACACAGAACAGATAACCACATCAGAGCCTCATAGTCTGTGATTTCTGAACTGTTTAAAGCCTGCTTACAACTAGTGTCACTACTTCATATTCTGCACATTTAAGAACTTGCTATCTTTAATATATTTGACTTCAACAATTACTGTCACAGTCACTATTGTGATTGTTCTAGAGATAAGGAATGGAGGGTGTAAGACACAAACCAAAGTCACATATTGACCATTTTCTGACAGTACACTGCAGCTCGTCTTGGGTTATTTATTCATGATGAGCCGTGACAGTTGTTGGCACCTGGTTGCATATCCAAACCCTTACCCAGCCCATGGTTTATATGAGGGTTGTTTCACTTTCGCAGAACCCATTCTCACCAGGTTCCCATGGCAATACAACCCTTAAGTGGAAGATGCATATTCAAATTGGCGGGAGGACTAAAGGCATGGCAAGCCACAGAGTGCCTGATCATCTGTCGGGAGTAACATTGGTTAGCGAGCAAACAATCTACTGCAGGGTGGGTTATTATGATGTGTGAACCAGCCCAGTGTTTCTTTTGGAACAAAATGCCTGATCCCTTAAACAGAAATGGAAAAATATATTTAATTCCAAGGAATGTGACATAGACATAATTCTCATGAACTTGATATGATGGCAAACCTGAAAATGGGTTAAGGTTAGGGTTGGTGAAGGATCCTCCTAATGGGCTGCGCTTGCTTTTTATTCCTGTGTCCATTTCACTCCTCTTTCTCCTGTCAATATATTGTGTCAATATCTTGATTTTAAGCTTAGGGCTGGGATCCTTTGTGTCATTCTCTGTAAAGCTTTGTACATGGATGGGATAACAAGTGTTCCCTGCATATAGGAAACTAGATGTCAGAGGGCCTGTTCAGACAACATGCTAAGCCATGGTTAGGCCACTAACCCTTTTGTAGCAAATGGTTAGTGAGCATGTTTAAACTGTGGTTATGTAGCCTCATGGTTATAAATAGTTCACACAACATGTTAAGCCATAATGTTTAGCACAAAATGCTTAACCACCTTGGGTAAGTGTGTTGTCTGAACAGGATCAATGAGAATAATTCTAGTTTAGCCTATCCCCTGAAATGCTAGTTTCCTATATCTAAACATGTTTTGTTGTGGAGAAATACCTATCATGTAAGCTCTCATGACATTGGCACTGCTACTGAAGGAATAGAAAAGATTATCCCAAAGGATAAAGAATAATGAATGCCTTCCGTGAGTCCTGGGAAATCCATCAAATACACATGCTTCTGTTATGAGTGAACCCAGGCCTGACAAAAAGTTAGCAGAACTCTCAAAGCTAGTTCACAAAATCTGTGTCTCAGAATATTTTTCAGGCATGACATAGATAGGGCTTCAGCTATTTTATCCTAATTCTCTGAAAATTTCAGGGAATGTTCAAAGCAGTCCTTTGAGGTATGCCATACTTCACTTTAGAAAGCATGACTGTAAAAGAATAAAAATACAAAGATTTATTGAGAAATTTTATATAGTTACAGTAAACTTGTGGCTACTGAAGTTTTGAGAGCCAGTGGGATATAGTGTATAGTGTAGTCCTTGGACTGAGCAGACCTGGATTCAAACCATTGTTCTCCATGAAGCTTGCTGGGTAACCTTGAGCCAGTCATTTTCTTTTAACCTAACCTTCATAGGTTCCTGTGAGAATATGCGATCCTGAATAACCCTTAAAGGAAGGCAAGTGGATAATATTTTTCATGCTTATCAACAAGGTAGCCGTAGAAGGAATATAAATGCATACATATGTATCAATATGAAATAGAGACTGCTGAAGGTGTTATTCACAAGGAAGAGTTGCCATTGATTGAAACAAAATACATATATAAATTTCTGGCAACTTTTCTGATTTAAAAGTGAAAATGCTTGAAATATATGCAGGGCATCTCTGTCAATTTGTCTTTCATTCTACATAGATCTATACAGACCATTTGCTAAGGATAAGAATCCTCTCTTGCATTTCCAGTAGAGAAAACTGCCAAACTGGATTTTCTTCAGTACAACAGAAGCAGATGGTAGATAATATTTACTCCATAGACTCACAAGCGTGTGCAGCACATTTCATTAGGGTGCACCCCCAGGGAATTTTATTTATTATTATTTTTAAAGGTAAATGTTTGTTTAATATTCAGTCACAAAGGACTTCCTGATGTCCAGCTGGAATCTGGCTTCCTGTAACTTGAACCCATTATTCTGTGTCCAGCACTGTGGGAAGATCGAGAAAAGATCCTGGCCCTCCTTTGTGTGACAACCTCTCAAGTATTTGAAGAGTGCTATCATGTCTCCCCTCAGTCTTCTCTTCTCAAGGCTAGATATGCCCAGTTCTTTCAGTCTCTCCTCATAGGGCTTTGTTTCCAGACCCCTGATCATCCTCGTTGCCCTCCTCTGAAACCCCTCCAACTTGTCTGCATCCTTCTTGAAGTGTGGTGCCCAGAACTGGACGCAATACTCAAGATGAGGCCTAACCAGTGCTAAATACAGGGGAACCAGTACCTCGTGCGATTTGGAAGCTATACTTCTATTAATGCAGCCCAAAATAGCATTTGCTTTTTTTGCAGCCACATCACACTGTTGGCTCATATTCAGCTTGTGATCTACAACAATTCCAAGATTCTTCCCACTTGTGGTATTGCTGAGCTGTAAGGTCAATAGGAGCACAATTTAAAAGCTCCTTCCTAAATTAAGGTTGCATGCACATAGAGGGGTTTCTGTTCTTATTTATTTTTGTTTGCTTTAAGTTGGAAATGTTTACCAGAAAGGATTCTTTATATATTTTTAACAGTTTCTAATGTTTTATACAATGGCACCCTCCTTTATTATTCTCTTTCCTGGCTTAAATATTTATTTATAGTGTATAAAGTTTTAAGAATGTTCTTCTCATCTGTAAATCTCTAGATGAAAATAAAAACAACAAAATGCCTCAAAGCATCTTAAAGATTAACTGTTTTTTTTAACAGTTTCTAATGTTTTACACAACGGCACCCTTCTTTATTATTCTCTTTCCTGGCTTAGATATTTATTTATATTGTATAAAGTTTTAAGAATGTTCTTCTCATCTGTAAATCTCTAGATGAAAATAAAAACAACAAAATGTCTCAAAGCATTTTAAAGATTAACAAATTTATTATGGCATAAACTTTCATGGATTACAGTCCTCTTCATCAGATGATGTGGTATCTAGTCTATGAAATCTCATACCATAATGAATTTATTCTCTTTAAGGTGCCATGGGACTGTTGTTTTTGCTGCAACAGACCAACAGGACTGGCCCTCAAGATAAAAAATATAGTAAATAAAATGCCTCTGAGAGGTTTACAATAGACAGACTTGTAACAGAATGCTCCTGTTGCATGTCCCCACTATTTGGAATTGAGAAGGGGAGAAGGAGAGGGCACGAGAGAGAGAGAAGGCTATGCATGTTATAATCTCTCAGACTTATCTTTTACGTTTAAGTATTTTGATGGCTGTCTCTAAAATGGACAACTGTTTTCTGGAAGGTTTCCTATATGCTTAATTCGTCCATCATATAATGTATGTGATGTGCTTGACTAACTTTCTTGAGGGTTCCTGTTCTCCAGTTGTTGGCCAGATGGTGATCTGTGGTTACTGGATATCATATGGCATTAGCTGGTAGCAGGGGACTTGTAACTACATGCAAAAGCTGTACACTTAGAATCTAAAGTTTAGACGAAGAAAGCATTTTTGTCAGCTTTGCCACTTGGCCCTCTAGGTCCCACCAAGCTTTGCTCCCACCCGACCCTTGAGCTTCCAGCCTGTTCAAAGGGGAGGGAAGCAGCCTTCCCCACCTTGGTGCCCTTGTGATGAATAAAGTGAGAAAAAAGTTCCTTCTGTTTATTATCTCCTACCTTGAAGCAAATTCAGATATGGTACATTCAGCCGGATCCTAGTATTACCCACTGGGAATCGCAGGGCTGCACCAAGGAAAATTAAGTTGCCTGGCAACGGGCAGGCAGAATAGTTTTCAGGGCCTCTTCGAGTGGCTGGCTGTACATGGTGAGGGAGAGGATCACGGGAAGGGGCAGAAAGGGGCCATTTCTGGAGGCCCTGGAGACAACCCTCCCTACTACCTTTCACTTCACCCCCCACTGCTCCCATAGGTGACGGTGCACCCATGTGCCACATGGGCGCAGCGCTTTCCAAAAAATAAAGCAGGAGGAGGCAGCTCCCATCCCTGCTGGGTGCTGGCTCACGCTGGCTGGACAGCTTCCCTCCCCGACTGCTCCCATCCCTGCCAGTCTCCGGACCACACTGGCTGGACAGCTTCCCTTCCCAACTGCACCCATCAGCGACGGTGCGCGCACCACATGGCACTTTCCAGAATTAAGCAGACGCAGTGGCAGTGCCTCTAGCTCTCTGCCGACCCGCTGGACTCCAGATCTAAAGACAGACAGACAGGCACAGGCAGCAAGCACGCACTGGTGATCCCAGCCCACTACAAGGAAAGTCAGAGAGCAGGCTGGTAGGGATGGGCTGGAGGTACTGTGCCTGCTTTATTTTGTGGAAAGCACCGCGCAGCGTGCAAGGGCACCCCCACCAATGGGAGCAGTGTAGGGTGAGTGGACCCACCCTCAAGATATTAGGATGTGCCTGGGCACACTCGGCACATCCCGTGTGCACACCAATGCACTGGATTAGTTCAAAGACAAATTATAAGTAATATCTGCACTGCTAGACATGCAAAAGAAAGAATAAGAGTCATGTATGTATATTTCCTTGATGAAAGATTGGTTTAGCTGTGCCAAAGATGTGAAGAGCTGCTTGGACAAGTTGAGTTCACTCCAAATAAATCCTGCTAACAATACAGCAGTGCCATGACAAGATACCACATATATAGTTAATTTTTAAAATGGCACACTATTTACTTTTCAGTATAATAGATTAAAAGATATGGATCACCATGGCTTGACAATGGACAAGGATGCTTTTAAATGAAAACTAGCATCAATATGAATGTGGTAATGTAAACAGTAATGATCGAAATGGGAAATGTATTAGTTACTAAAAAATTCTTGATGTGGTAAGAGACAATTCAGTGTATCAATTACCATAGCGGTCTGACCTAATTTTAATAGACAGCCAGAATACATGTAGATACCTATACAGGAAAAGTCTTAGAGCTTCTGTAGAGAAAGGTGATACAGTGAGGCCCTTTCTATTTGTTCAAGAATATTTTCAAGATTAAATAATTACAATTTGGCTCTAATTCAGGAACCAGAATCTCTTCTACAGCCACTTACCTACTTGTATTTTTTCCTTAGTCCAGATGTTAAGAAATATTTGATGACTTTGTTCAATCGGCAACCCAATCCTAAGCATGTTTCTAAATAGTAAGTCCTGCTGGATTCATTGAGACTTACTGCCTAGAAAGTTGGTTTCAGATTGCAATCTTAAGCAATTTGTAGTTTTAAGAGATGGCAGGATTTAATTCTAACACGTTGTAGGCTTGCTCCAAAACTATCTCAACGGATATTTTCCCCCCTCACCTGCATGATTAATAATTAATCATTTTCCGAAGTGCATCATAGCATTTCCATTTATCTGGGATATAGAATGGCTCAAAGATGTGAGGGAATGGAGTGTCATAACCACATACTCTTGAAATAGGAGCCTCCAGATTCAAGAAACACTCCTCCTGTTAATCAAAAAGAAAAAAAGAACATGCGTAATGTTAACAGTTTCAAAGGCCATTCTTCACATTCTACTACTTGCTCAACTATACCAGTTTGGGAGTTCTGGAATTTGAAGCACACAATTAAGTGATGTTGTCCTTGATGTGACCAGTGGCTGGCTATTACCACTAATGATATTCATTGCCACAAGGTTCAAGGATAAGCATTAGTTCAAATGGCCTTTAAAAACCACTTCATGGAGAAACAGATTAATGACTATTATTAAAAAATACCTAAAAATGGAACTTGCATATTCAAAATCAATACATTTTTTTTAACCTGATGTTAAGAGCAAACCGAAGGTGGATGGCTACTGCCATCTTGTTTTGCTTGTAAGCTTCCAAGAACATCTGGACAACTTTTGTTGGAGACAGAATTCTGGACCAGACTGAGCTTGGGTCTGACCCAGAAAGGCAATTCTCACATTCTTATTCCTTACATCTGTGTTGTAGAAAACTGAGCAGGTTTTACTTAGTATAACCAAACAAATAATCTGCCACTAAACAGATATTTCAGGAACAAACAATTTACATTCCTTAGGATGCACTTAAAGAACAAATCAAATAGATGAGAGAGCATTACTGCATGGATATATAAATGGCACATACTGTTGGATTATAACAGGATGCACTGAATATTAATTCTGAGCTTTGCATTAGCTGAAGTTAGCAGTCAAAATTAGTAAAATAAGCTGGTGCTAAAATTTGTCTAGTTATGTACACTGACAATTTTTTCCTCCTGTATGGGTTAAGTAAGAAGTTAAGCAGAAAATAATTGTTCTTGAAGACAATTCCTTTGTGTAATCGCAAGGAATTTCTCCACCTCTGAAACTAACCAGCTTTGGGCTGGATGACTGCCCAGGAACTTCTCTAAACTCACTAGAATGATAAACAATGGGATACAATTGAAATACAAAGGATTATTCCAGAATAATTACTTGTTTTTGCTAGATTGTAATTCCATTATACACTGGCCTAACACAAACTTAACACTTCACCTTTTTAAGAAATAGCTTTCATTACTTCCATAAAGATCGTAAATGCCCCAGGGAATGCAATCATCGGATTTTGTTCTTCTTCCTATTTAATATTAATGGTAAAAACCATTAAGTAATGCATGCAATGTCATTTTATTGGCTTTGATCCATATGGATTTACACATGCATCTAAACCTAACTGTACGTGTGTTATTTTTATCCTTTGCAATTACATACAAGGAAGGTTCACATATCACACTAAGCTAGGGTTCCTCCAAGTACTTCTTCAAGGGTTCCACTGGATTCCTAATTTACTGTTTATAAGCAGTGTGCTTGTAAATGCTGTCTGATCACTTAAACAAAACATGATGTGAAAATTGGGATCTCTGGATTGTCTCTCGCACAAGCCAGAGAAAAAACCCAACAACAAACCAGGAAGCTACCCAAAGATATCAAGATGGTAATGCTGTGTCTGCACAGCACACCACTACACTTAAAATTTCAGTATAAGCAGATGTTTTTTTAGTGCACCCCTTATAAGGATGTTCTTAGGCTTTATTCACACAAGAGTTTCTAACCGTTCAGTATATCATTTAGGACTAAACTAGAAGCACAGAAAGCACCAGAAAAATGAAAGTACCAGATTATTCCTTTGGTGTGTGTTGCACCATTTTCTCTAATCCCTCATTCTGTCATACAGAATAAGAGGAATTTGCACAGTTATCTTGTACGAACACAGGAACAGAACATCTGAGCATGTGAACATGACCTTATGCATAGGGCAAACCACTCAAGGTGACCACTTTCTTTTAACTTGATACAAAAGGAAGGGAATCCTTGCATTCCCATGTTATGCTCCTTCACAAAGAAATAAAAAGTATCTATTTGAAATCATTGGTGCCTCTGATTAGAATTAATACAATGGCTTTAAATTACAGATTAATTTCCTTAAATATTTTACCAGCACTTTTTTCCTTTTGAACAAATAAAAGCTTATAACATTATGTATTTTCCCAGATTTTCTTTAATTACTTTCTCTCTGCAGTTAATACATCTATTCAATATGGTTTTGGTTTTGCTTCAGTTTTAGAGCTATATTTTCTTTTAACCAAGAATATCAATGTGAAACACACATAAAACCAATTTTGCTGACAAAGTGAGATGAAATTAGAAAATTGCTACTTGTATTTTTAAAGTATATAATGAAAATGGAATCTAAAGTATTAATATCTGTTTGATAAAATGCAGCATACCATATATATATATATATATAAAAGCCTGAGACAGTTCATTCCAAAACTGTATAATGTCATGGCTGCAATGCTGCACAATTTCAACTAATGTCGACTGATTTTAAATATACAGCATATTAGCAAAGATAGATGGATCACCGAAGAAATTAGAGGCTAAGAGACTAAGCTGTGAACCAGGAAATCCCTGGTTCCAATCATACTTCTGCAATGAAATCACTAGTTAGCCTTAGGCAAAACATCATCACACAGGCTCAATCCCTCATTTAAAATATGGAGATAATTGTTTCAAGGATAACTGAATATGTGTGTGTGTGTGTGTGTGTGTATGCGATACATGAAACCCATCCTGCTGCAGCGCCCCACTCAACATGCTATTCTGTTCCTAAGGAACCCTTGCTGCAGAGAGAATGGGGGAGTTGAAAAATGCACTTTCATGGAATACACTTAGGATTCCGTAGTTGTATGTATGTGTGTAAGGGTTCAGCTGTACAAATGTAGTGTCATTTTACAGGATATAAGAATTAAAAATGTGCCCATAATTCCCATGGAAGATGAAGAACATTGTATGGGAAATATGCAAAGTTTAGTACCAGTTTATGGAAGGTCATCCTCAAATGAAATGTTATGAATTAAAAAGATGGCTGTGAGTGCATAGCAACATATACTCCCTCCTCTCCTTTAGACTACCTCTCAGAATGTATATTTATGATGACATTACCTAAAATTTATTATCAACTATTCAGAATTGGTTTCACACAAACAAATAATGTTCCCTGATCTTGAAGAAATCACTTCCCTAGGGGAAAAGATTAATACCTTCAGACAGGAGAAGGTAACCTGGTGCCCTCCAGATGTTTGGAACTGCAATTCCTTAACCATTGGCCATGATGGCTGGTGCAAGTTGTAATCCAAACGTCTGGGATCATCGGGTTGCCTAATCCTGTCTTAGGAAAAATAGCAGGAGATCAAATCAGAAGAACTGATTTAAAGTTCAGCAGGATAGGTGAATAATATTGGGAAAGAGCCAGTAATACCTAAACTAGCAGCAGTGGAGATGGGTGCTTGGACTGGTGTTAAAGCACAGATTTCAGAAAAGGGATACATGGAAGGAATGGCCTATCATTTCATTAACTGACACAGTATTATTTGCAAGACCCACTCATCTGACTGTTTAAACACTCCAGGCTGGATCCACACATGCTGTCTCATGAAGAGAAGTACTCCTTCCAGTAGTGGGACTCTGATCTGGCAGAGATTACCTCTGAAAAAAAGGGCAGGAAACAATTTCTGTGATTCCCCCCATTCCAACTCCAATACTGTTCTAGAAGATCGTCAGGAAGTGTGAGAAGAGAAGGAATCATGAAAAAATGTGTTCCCCCCGCTACAATTCCACTAGTAGGAGCTTCCCATGAGCAGAACTCCACTCAGGTGAAGTCTAGATCCAAACATTAGTAAGGTTTGGGAATAATGCACTGTCTTTTCAAGATTTGTTTTGCATTTAGTAATGTTAACAAGGAACTGGTTTAGACTAGTTAGAACACAAGCCATGGCTAGCTCTAGAGAAGGGCAGAGCTCCATGCAGGACAGTAACTGAATGGTTAGCAGGTAGATCAATAAAGTTGTTTCTATAAAGTACCAGTAAGTCTTGCTTCTTCCGATAGAAAACAACACATGGTACCAAGGAAGAGTCTCCCAAACTGCCAATTTCTCATGTACTACATATTGTGTGTAAATAATCCATGAAGCATGAAAATGGTTAAGATGTAGGTGCCAGATTGAATCCTGCACAAGCTGAGGTTCAGAATATTCTAATTTAGCTCTTGTAAAAGCTGTAACTCTAATTCATCTGAAAGCTCTGTATATGTCCCTCTCTCATAATGATAATCAGGTTAACTGAAAGAGAAATCAACCATGCTGAAAAAAATGTTCTTTCATGCTTTGGAGGCTAACCATAGCTCCACAGTGGAATTTGAATATTAGAACATTGATACAACAACAACTTTATTCGCAGCCAATAGGCCAAACATCAGCAAATAGCATTTAAACATTGATACAATGTTCATTTACACTCATTAAAATTAATAATAAAAATAAAATATATAACTATCATAAAAGGGGAAGAGGTACCTAAAATCTATAAAGGCTGGCTGTTAAATATTTGAGTTCTACAGACTATTATACAATGAACAAATTTTGCCACTTGCAGAGTAAGCGTCTTGTCCTTACCCTGTAATAAAGTGCTTATCAGAGTTTGCTGCCCATTCATACCTAGTTTTTGAATTATTGGGCCTAACATGGAATTCCTTATTTCTTTCTAAAAACTGCAATCTAACAGCATATGTTCAACTGTTTCCACATCCAGATTGTTACAGGGGCATCGTCTGGCTTCTAATGGAATTTTCTTGATTGATAGTTTACAGGCATCTAGTAATAGCTTTGTCAATTTAATATAATCCCACAGACAGTGGCATAAAGATGTTATGTATTTTCTATTTTAAACCAAATGTATTTGTAGCAAAAGCTATCTTTTTACATAAACAGACATATGGAATTCTAACATGCACATTTCTTAAATGAAATGTGATACTAGCCTCCTTTTAAGAATACACCATTCATTGCTAGCCACCCAAGGGGCCTTCCAGGAATTAATTGCAGAAACTTGGGCTTGCAGATAGCTCCTTTGTGTGACAATACCAAACAGTAAAAGTTTGGCTGCATTCGGACGAAAGGCCAATCTTTAAATATTTCTAGGATTCATACATTTCAGCTTTCCAATAAAAGCATGGAACTTTTAAATTATTTTCTTTTTTCAAGTTCACCATCTGAGTTGTGCTTGGACTCTCCTATATGCAAGCTGTTACTTGTATTCCTTTTGGATTTCACTGATGCTATACTTCAGTTGGCCTGCTGTAAAAAATTATAAAACTTCCGACTTGAATTAAGGTGATTAAAATAAAATGAAAAGTTCAAAACTATTCATTTTCAGGTACATCTGAATTCCTCGCAGTAATAGTAAAAAGTTACACACACTCAACATTTACTTGTTTTATTTTTAAGTAATTGCTTCTTACTTTAATATAAGATACACTGCATTTCATGAAAAAGGCATTTTGAATGTTTGTGGCTTTATATATTTGTTAACAGTTTGCATTTATTTCTGAACAATAGTGTTTTAACTGCTATAAAGGTGAAAATGAAACAAGACTGTGCATCTTTGGGGTTGTTTTTAAGGGAATCTTAAAATTTCCTTATGCTTCATATTTTCCCCCCTTGAGGAATCCCACTTTCTCACATCAAAAGGTTTATTTATGCAAACCAGATTTTGGTTCAAAATTATTTTCCTCAATGCTTTGATCAAATTTTCATTCTCTGGGATTTAAAAAAAAGGGGGGGAAAGAACTCCAAATGTCAATTTACTGAATCTTCGGTGAGTTAGTGAACCAGTGCCCATCCAAATACATGTATTCTAAAATGCAGAATAATATTCTTGCTAAGCTTTGATCATCATTTCCTAAGTCTTACAAAAGAAAAAAAGTTTACTTAAAAATAGTGATAGAACAAATCAAGTCAGTAGGAATTATTTATACCAATAGTGTTTATGTTACATGACATTTGATTTAAATATATCTAATACTTAGCACATGCTATTTAAATCCTAATACCTTAAAAGTTCTAAAAATTACGTGGTATTGTTTTCTAGTATTAACTTGAACATACAAAAATAGTTAAATACACGTAATAAATGTCTTTCGTACCCTACCAAATGAAATCCCAGTGAAGAATGCAATGGAGGAACAGAAAAGGAATCTCTTTTTAGTATTAAGCAAAGCCATGAGGAAAACCTGTGTATATACAATTAGCGCTGAATTGCAGTTTTGTTCAGCATAGAAACCAGGAATTCACTTTGTCTTTAACTAATGACAAAAAAATAAAATCCTAGGCTGAAATCTGGTACCCTATTACACACATTCCATTAGAATGAAAATCAATCAGGATAAACATGCAGAAGTGAATGCCTGAATTCAGTCTGACATACCCTAATTTTCATGTGAAACGCTTTCTGAAATGCTTGAAACAATGGTTTGGAACGAAGCAGTGGAAGCAATTTCCAAAGTTTGGAAACATGGTTTCTAAGTTGATAAATTTGAGTTAAAATCAAGTACGTCAGTAAGTGCAGGCACCTTCTAACAGCTTAAAAAACCTGATCCTTTGGCTCAAACATTAAAAGAAATGCAGCAATATATTCATTATTTTAGTCCTAACCACTTTTGTGCAGAAGGAGTATCTGATTATTGCAGATGTTTTAGAAAGCAACAAGTTAAAATAAAACCAGGAAGACTAAAATAGTTAAGCACAGACTATTAATTAGAAAAACAAAAGTAACAATATTTGATGTGTGATGTAACCGTGAGGTTGTTATTCTATTCACATCTACAGAATCATCACAGCATTATTATACAGTAGTTATACAATCCCAAATTTATGATAAAGCAGTAAATCACTAAGCAATGGCATATTAATACAGCACGATGTAAATCAAAGGGAGTTACTTAGGAACTAAACATTTCAGAGCCAAAGAAGTGCCATGTAAAAGGTCTGGAAACTCACGTCCATCAAGAGATTTTACTGTGAAACAAAGTACAAAAATAACAGCTGTGCAGTTGAAACGTCTCTTACAACCTACCTGCATATTCGCACACGCAAGATTGTACACGCAAGATTGTAAAAAAAATGTTTACTTAACTTGATTTACATTACTACTGATTAGTTTTCTATATCTAGCCACATAGGACATTCTTCTCTGCTTCACTGAATTTGTTAATATTACCCTAAATTATATGCATCAGTTTAAGTGATGCCAGGGTTCTGTATTGACAGAACTCACCATTGACATAAGGAAGTGAATTTCAAACCTGCAAAAAGATTTTTGAACTCATTTTCTTAACACGATTAGACCTGACCAAGACTTAAGCTCTTGATTTTCAAAAGACTTGCAATCCTGAACTGTGAAAACATCCTGCACAATCCATATAGAGGTACCAGAGCCTTATGTATAACAAAACAAATATAGATTGGGCAAGAATCAAGAATAGAATTACATCATTTAATGTTTACTGCTAGACTGAAACGGATTGCAGAACAGATTTCTATTCTACATAGAAAACTATCAAGTAACAAGTGGATAACAGCCAGAGGCTTAAGAATACATTTTAAGGAGGATTCAAAGTGCTGAAATGCAAGAACAAATCTAATTAAATCGCCAATTGTCTTTTTTAAGGGGAAGTTGTGTACATATTTTAGCAAACTATTAAATTCATAATTAAAGACTCAATAAACATTGTCAGGCAAAACTACCACTTCAAGCGCAAAAAAACCAAAACAAAACCCGTATTTAAAGACTAGCTGCATTAGATTCCTTGCACATGTGTCTTAAATAAACCACATGAAAAACTTGAAATAAACTATGCTGAAGGGGGGGCTCTTCATTTGTAATAATAATAAAAAAGCAGTCTTACTCTGATTATACCTTGAATTTATTTTAATCTACTATTCCCACAAGAGGAAGTTTAATCTGTTCCTATAATCTCTGTAGTTCTTAAAATGTAGTTTAATTACTGTTTCTCTGTTGACATAATCATAATTTCATCAAACTTTTTTTCACAACACAGATGCCTCAACTTAGATATTGCTACTTTTCCTAACATACAGCATTTGAGCACATAGCCTGTTGATTATATGCATGCAAAGATTGATACTATCTGTCTCAATTTCTACACTAATTCTCAGTGCCCGTCAATATAAAGTTGGACTCTATTCTGTTTCATTTAAACATGTTAAACTCAACACATTTTAAAGTCTCATTAGAGTAAATGAATATACTATTCTTTAGAAGGAGAGATGAAATGGTAATTATCATTACAGAAAGATAATGTAGGCACAGACAAGGATCAATAGGGGAGAACTAGTAAATTGAAATGCCTAACTGTGAATAGATGTGATTGTGGGTAGGGACCCCAACATCATGTACAAGTCAGAATCATACTACATGGGCACCAACAGAGGTTCTCTTGGTAGTTCTCCCTCCACCACCACCAAAATGGAAAACTTCACTGAAGTAGTGGAGGATTTTAAAAAAATTAAGCTGGCTTTTGGCAGCTCGAGGCAAAGTGGAAGCTAAGTTTTCAACAGTTATTTAGTTCTGGAAAATAATCTTAAATGTCTCCCCACCCCCCGTTAAAAAAGATGTTACACCTCAAGTCCACATAACACAGATTAAGGGTTCAATTAAAATTAAGTCAGCAGCTTTGCCAGATTCATATCCTAGAAATTTAATCTTAGAACTTTAATGTTGTTATGTTAGAAATTTGTACTTTAGATTTAAAAAAATATTACTTAGAAGTGTGATGTGTATCTTCACTTTGCATTATTCATATGCTTTTGAGAAAACTGCACTTTTTAAAATAAAGAACTTTTATCATCATATCTTCCAGTGTATGAAAGAACTCTATAATTTTCCCAAAGTCCTAATTATTATTATTATTATTAATTATTATTATTTACTTTTACATACCGCCCCATAGCCGAAGCTCTTTGGGTGGTTTACAAAAATTAAAAATTAATACTATGGCTGAAACATTTATAATGTGCTGTTTTACTGCAACTTATATTTTAGCTTGGAAAATAACACAGTATACTTAACATGTGTACAAACTGAGAATCCAAGTCAAGATTAACAGCTATTTTCTAAGATTTGTCAATGCCCTTTCTGCATTCTTATTAAATTTAGATTGTTGAAAGTTGCAAACAGAAGTCCAAAGTGTTTCCCTCTTCTTATGCTGAGTGACACTCTGTGTCAACTTGCCAGGAATTCCAAGTATATACTGTCTGGACAAAAAAAACTTTATAAAACTATGCATAACATTAATTTTATAGCCACTGTAATCATCAAGGCTGCTCATACAATGCCATTTTCTCCTGCTCACAGATGAAAAGCTAATCAACAGCTATCATAGCTTTAAGTTTCTATAAAACTACTCACAGAATTATGTAAGAAGATATAAACGAAGCAAACCATTATCACTGGTAGCAAGTACTACCACTAGCAGTTATCCACTTATCACTGTGAGGGTTAAATAAATTACATGAGGAGGGAAGTACTGTGATTCAACTGATAAAGCACAGAACTACAAATATTTGCCATCTGATACAGACCAAATAATCTCAGAAACACTTAATCCATGCATTTGAAAAAAAGTATTGCTCCTGTCACTGACCTCTGACATCACAGAACCTGTAATGTTTGTCAACTTCAAATGACTTTGCCACCTCTCTTGGGCACTTATGAACATTCAATGATGTCACAGCTGCTCAAACAATCCAATGAGGGTAGGAAGAGAATTTACAGGAAATAGCCAAGTTGAAATATTATCTGGTGATCAGTATTTTTGTAATAGTTGTGCTGTTATATAAAATCAGTTTTTAAAAATAGTATGAAATAGCTCTCTTTAATGTCCTCAGAGTTAACTGAAGCTTCCTAATAATCCTTACGGTTAAACTCTTCACTTGGTATGTGGCAATACTTCTTACAACGCACAGATCTTGTATGTATATATGTGTATATACATACTAGTATATACATACTAGAATTACTGCTCTAAGTGATTAATGGAAGAGAATTTTGGTAATTCCCTTGCCTGTGTAAAATGCAATAAATCTTTGTCAATGACTGAAATGCATCTTTTCTCTGAATTACAAATTATTGAAATTACACCAGCCAACCTTTCCACACTCAGATATGCCCTTACGTAGTTATAAAATCTATAAGTTCTTTTAATAATAATAAAAATTAACTACTTTCATATTGTGTGTGTGTTTGAGCCACTAACATTTGGCACCTACTTTGGAACAAAGTTTTTTCTGTGAGTCACCCTTTCTAATATTAACCCTCCATCCACTTTTAATCTGGCAAGATAAATGTAGTGGGTTTCCCCACCCTCACCTTTCAAATATGACTGAAGTCTATCTTTTTATATATGTTTCATGTCTCTAGGACATATATCTAAATTTAATATTTTTGGATCTTTTTGGCATTCCAAATGAACTCTTAGATTGAGAGGGACCGAAAACAGCAATTTGATATTATTATGCAGAATTTGGAATTATTCTGCAGCACGGAGTGTAGATAAGGATGTTACTTCTCACAACATATCTTTAAACATTAAAACTGCACTCTCCAAGATACAACTGGAGTTCCTTATCAACCCATTGCTTCGTTAGGAAACTATCCCTTTTTTATGGTGTAAAATGATATTATGGGATGTTACCTTTCCAAAGTGGCAGATTTAACGCTAACTCCTTCAATTTGGCATTCAAAGCCAATTCTATGTTTCATTTTAAATAACATTGCAAAACAAAATAAAATATGCTTTTAAGCCTTACTTTTTAAACTTTGACATGTTAAATGAATGATGTTTTAGGTTTTTACAGAACATTTTCACAGCAAAGTCCAGTCACATTCAATCTATGGTAAGTAAAAGTCTGAAGCCAATTAAAGTGACTTTTTTTTAACAAAACTTGAATTAAACTGATATAACACAGTTTGGTATATGATGTCTATCTAATGTAAAATGAGACATTAATTGTAAATGAATACTGTAGCTGATAGGACAATCTGAGGCTAAATTATCATTATGTTTACATACTTGCTCAAAATGCTGATATTAACAAACTTTTACGTATTTTTTGAAGATAAAAAGAAAATATATCACAGTTCATAAAACATGTATGCTGAGAAATGATATTTTGAACGAATATCTTCCAATTTATCTAGGTTAAATTTATGTTTAGAAGCATACTTCCAATCAGACTGGTTTGAATTGAAATTTTATTTTTGCAGCTGCACTTAAAATAATAAGTATAACCCAAAACACACTTTAGAGAGTGAGATTTACCAGTAGGAGAGAGGCATGTGCTAAAATGAACTAATTTTTTTTTAAAAGCCCACACAATTAAATATGAAGATCTAAATTTATTACAGTTCAGATTTGGTGGAACATTCTTTGGTCCTCCTGAGAATTACTACACAGGTAGCCAAGAGTTATAAATCTTAGTTGGTAAACATAAATGCACCAGTATGACAATACTTCTGCTTAAGACAAATAAAGCCAATGGCAAACTAAATACCACAATGAAAGATATGTTCTCAGAAAATATGAGATGACTATACTTCACAATTTACACTCAAGCGATCTGTTCAGTAGCCAAGAACTGTAGCACGGGGAGACTGGGGAGACAGATGAGGACAACATGGAGTTCACACTGTAGAGCAATACCCCTTAATGTTATTCTGACAAAAAACTCTTTCAAGGTCACAAAAGCTTATGAAACAAAGTCAAGATGATATTGTCTTGTTTCTTGTATGCCCAAAGAAGGGAAAGCTAATTCTGCTAGAAATTAAAAATGATACCCCCTGACTTATTATGCATACTAGTTAAAAATTGGACAATTCAGAAAAAAATGATGTACTATATCATTAGCATTATTTTAACTAAATATCGGTATCATGTAACATAGAATATTTTCAATGCTATTGAATATATTTCAGACTGTTTATGTAGACCCATATATAGATATTTCCCCCACTTGGTAGGTGATGTGGTCTGACTTTACAGTTTTCTTCTTCTGCAACTGCCTTTCCCAATTTAGTGCTCTCCATACTTCCACTTCCATCAACCCAATCCAGCATGGCCAATCATCAGGAATGCTGGGAGTTGTAGTCCAAAACATCTGGAGGGCAAGTGTACAACTACTCCTTATTTTTGTGGATTTATCTTGTGCATTTTTTAAGTGGGTTGTCACTTAAAAGCTGAGGGTTGTATCCAATGTAAGTCCCATTGGGTTTACTCTAACACTGGATAAAGTCCTAAGAATACTAGTAATCCCATAAGACCAAAACCCAATTCCCCAAGTACCAGGTATAGGGAGATTTGGCATTATTTTTAGTCTACGTATTTAGAATATGACACATAATGTACAAATACAAATACAGAAACCACTTTGCTCCCTTCCAATTTTCTGATGCCGATATCACAAAGATACCCAAAGTGAAAGGTTCCATACTGGTCATACCAAGTATGGATTTGTCAGTGTGCAGATTTAACTATTTGTACATTCAGAGACCACTGTCACACTCACTGCCAATCCAAACGAAGGCAAACCAAACAAATTTGCAATGAAATAAAGCCAGTGTCTAAGATTTTTGAATATTGTAATGGAAAATTAAACTGTTTCATAAAATAACCTGGACAAAGTACAATAATAAAACCAACGAGAGCATTAGCAGTTTTGCCTCAAATGATCTGACCCCCATGGTCCAAGAAATTGGCCATTCTTGATCTATAGTATTTAGATCCAACATGAGTCGGCTAGTTCAGTAGGATGAAGGCTTGTCGATTATCTAGTCTAGGGTTATTGATCTTCTTTCAGCCTGAGGGCTGGTTTCAATTTTGAAAAGCTCTTGAGGGACACATTCCAAAGGCAAAGAATGGTGGGCCAAAAATACAAGCGAATTTTAGCTTAAAGCTCTTACTGACAGTAATTATGCCTTAAGAGAAGCACAAAAGCTGAGAAACCACCCAACAACTGGCAGTTGGGGGAAAGTGTTGGAGGGGAACACAGCCATCTGGAGAACTGGACTGGGAACCCAGGCAGGCTAGATTTGGCCTACAAGGCTGAGGTCCAACAATCCTGATCTAGTTCAACTTCAGGCTCAGTGCAAGAAATCCAGAGCTTGAGCATCCCAGCTGCTGCATGAACATCTATCTCCCGACGAGGGAGGGTTCATCACACTTCTAGGTAACTGTGATCTGTTATCAAACTGCACTTACTGTCAAGAATATTCTTCTAATGTTCAATCAAGATCTATCTTCCTGTAACTTATGCCCATTACATCTAAACCTGCCTTCTGGCATTACAAAAAGTCTTTGACTTTTCCATGTGACAACCGTGCATAGGGCTAGTTTCACACTGATCATTTTATATTTGGGGTGGGGGGATGCTCTAACACCTTGTCACACGTAGGACCAACTTGCAGACTAAAATATAAACAAGTGCTGTATGTTTACTAATTAAGAGTAAAAGGAGCTCTTCTAGATCTTATCAAAGTCAAGTATTTTTTTTTCAGCAGTCGCTAGTTCAATGCCTCTGGAAAGCTTACTCGAAGAAGATGAAAACAACAGTAATGCTCTATGTATTTGCTTGTCCCTAGTCACTGCTATTCAGAGGAATACTGCCTTTGAACATGGACATCTCATTTAGCTTTTATAGCTTTAATCATCCTTTCTAATAATTTACCTGTGACAGAAGTTAGGCTGATAGATCTGATTTCCTGGATATCCCCTATAAATCCTCTTTGAATAGCTGAGGTATAAACGGCTACTTTCCAGTCCTCTAGTAAGGATGCTAATTTCAGGAGTTACATCTTTTTATTACAACAACTAACAATTTCACTGATCTAGTCTGATCTAGCTGTACGATGTCCTACCACAATGCATTATATATGGTGATGCCATTGAAGATAACTCAGAAGCTTCAACTGGTGTAGAATACAGCTGCCAGAGTTTTGGCTAGTTTATGATGCATATTACACCCAGTATTAAAATAACTTCACTGGACACCTATTTGCTTCTGGGCCCAAAATGCTGGTATTTACCTCTAAAATTAAAATACTTGGGTGCACAAAAACATTGTAGCTTAGCATCAGAAAGATTCTAATAGTGGCTGATAGGTGAGCTTCTATAATGAGGGTATTACATAATCAGGATGTCACTTTCCTTTGCTGACACATAGTGATGAAGGCATCTGAAGAATAGGGCGACTGTATGAAAAGGAGAACAGGGCTCTTGTATCTTTAACAGTTGTATAGAAAAGGGAATTTCAGCAGGTGTCATTTATTTATTTATTGCATTTTATACTGCCCAATAGCCAAAGCTCTTTGGGCAAGTTACAGAAATTAAAACCATGAAAACCATTCAAAATATAAAACAAACAAGAGTATAAAAACAGAGAATAAAATTCAATATAAAAGCGCAACCAGGATAAAACTGAGCAGCAATGCAGAAATTAATACAGATTTGTATGCATGCAGCACCTGGTGAAATTCCCTCTTCATCACAATAGTTACAGCTGCAGGAGCCCTGCCCTCTTTTGTATTTGGTCATTCTAGCTATACTATACTAGAGTGACTAGATGCAAAGGGTCCATAGCCTGGATGACAGCCTTGTGTGATTGTGTTATTGTGTTGTTTGAGGAGGGAAGTATAGTAGGCCTGTTCTAATTTTAGGTTGCTGCTTCACTCTTTTAGTGCACTGCTTTACCTGTCTGGTTGTACTAGCTTTTATTATCAGTTTATATTTGTTCTTATAGTTTGTACATGTACCCAGGAGGAGAAGTGGGGCGGCCCTATTGGTATAGGGAGATATAGTGTTGGTTGTTGGACGCGTCAGGTAAGGGTAAGGTGGGACAGATATTTGAAATCTGTCATATCTTTTGGTCCTTTCCCCATACCTCAAGATCCAGCTTGCCCTATCAGCCCACCCTCTTATCTGCTGGTGCTGCTTCTGAATGTGGGGTCGGTCCACAATAAAACAATCACCACTGATGTCTTGATTGTGGATTAAAGGGCACACCTGGTGTGCATTACTGAGACCTGGGTGGATGAACTGGGCAAAGTGAATCTGTCTCAACTCTGTCCATCTGGGTATTCAGTGCAGCACCAGCCTAGATTGGAAGGCCGAGGGAGGGGGGTTGCCTTCATCCATAAGGATTCCATTTCCCTCACAAGGAAATCTATCCATCCTAGCACCAGTTTTGAGGGTTTACACCTTGTGCTGGGCAGAACAGGAATGTTGCTGGTATACCTTCCACCCCACTGCCTATCAGTCTCCCTGCCTGAGCTATCTGGGGTGGTCTTGGAGATGATGTTGGAGAATCCTGGGACTGTTATTTTGAAGGACTTCAACACCCATGCCAAGGCTATCCTGAAAGGGCCCGCTCAGGACTTCATGGCTACCATAACAACC
Organism: Anniella stebbinsi; assembly: GCA_029215795.1. Lineage (NCBI taxonomy): Eukaryota > Metazoa > Chordata > Lepidosauria > Squamata > Anniellidae > Anniella > Anniella stebbinsi. The sequence continues at coordinate 159,710,855 of JARDYH010000003.1, read as the reverse complement.
ATGGGGCTGTCTCAGTACATCATTGGTGACACATGTGGCAGGACATACCCTGGACCTGGTTTTTACTGTTGGTCAGATGGGGTCGATCTGGCTGGGGTGGGGGGTGTTCCAACAACCCTGTTGTCATGGACAGATCATTTCCTTGTGAAATTTGGTTTGCCAGTAGCAGATCCTCCAAGCAGGGGTGGGGAACAATTAAGATGCCCCTGGAAACTTATGGAATCTGAAGGATTCCTGAATGCTAGAGGGGGGGGGAGGGGTTCCAGCGGATAGGGCTGGCAATTCAGTCAAGCCCTTGGTCTCACTATGGAATGGTGAGATGGGATAGGCCATTGATACAATTGCTCCCGAGCGCCCAGTCCAGTGTCGTGGAGCCTGTAATTTACAGAAGATCTACAGGCAATGAAACAGGCCGGATGACGGCTAGAATACAGGAATGGGTATAACTGAAGAGCAGCAAAGGCTTTTTATTGTGCCTATTATGCAGCAATGAGGATGGCAAAAAATCTTATTATGCCGCTATTGTCTTATCCTCAAAATGTCGCCCAGCAGACATTTAGTGCACCTTCTCCTGAAGAGGACCACCCTGGACCCAGAGGTATGTGAGGATATCGCTAATATCCCCTTTTTGTGCAAGGTGCTTGAGCGTGTGGCAGTCGGGCAACTTCAGATGTCCTTGGAGGAAACTGATTATCTGGACCCGTTTCAGTCTGGTTTCAGGCCAGGGCACGGGACTGAAAAGGCCTTGGTTGCTCTGACCGATGACCTACTCTGGGTAAAAGACAGGGGGAGTGCTACCCTGTTGATCTTCCTGGATCTCTCAGCAGATTTTGATACATTGACCATGGTATCTTACTGGATCGGCTCTGAAAGATGGGAGTAGGGGGCACTGTGTAACAGTGATTCCCCTCCTATTTCAAGAACAGAATGGCTTCCATCAATGGAATGGAGATGGAAGGAATTCCCCCACCCCTCTACAAGCTCTCAAAATCTGCTCTGGAGGGTTGGGAGACCCTTTACAATAGAGTGGGGGTGGGTGCAGGAGAGAAGGGAAAGTCCTATTGCACAAATGAAAGTCTGCTTGTGTAACATTGGATTTTGCCCTTTGCTTCTATGAGGGTGGTGCTGGACCAAGGCAAAGTGAAGCAGAAAGGAGTGACAATATAAAGAAAAAGAGAAGGAAAAATGGTTCAGTATGCTGGCTAACATAGTCCCATATTTAACCTTACACACTATCACACCTATGGGTCATAAGGAAGACTGTACATATCAGCAATTCCCCAACCTGGTGTCCTCCAGTTGCTTTGGATTATGATTCCCACTATTCCTGACCATTGGCCATGCTGTCTGGGGCTGATGGGAGTTGAAGTCCGAAACATCTGGAGGGCACCAGCCTTGGGACGGCTACTGTATGAGTATATTCCAAAGATACTTCTTTTATAAGTAAAAAAGGGAAGCAACAAATAGATACAATACCTGGTTGTAAGAGTGAAAGAACATGTAAATTAGCATGGTTTGGTGGTCAGATTTGCACCACAGTTAAGAAAATAGATGAAGTATCAAAGGGAAATGTGCCTTTTTTCTTGCTGATTTAAATCATTATTTTAAATGCCTTGATTGAAATCAATCCAGTGCAACAGTGCTCCTGTTTGTGTTACTTCCATCCCAGAACAGGAAAGATGAGGGCTGTCAGGTGAGCATTGCACAGCTGGGATTTAAATGTCTAGGTTCAGAAATATGCAACTAAGCCCAGCAGAAAACAATGCATTAGGATGATTTTGGCAAACTTACAGGTGCCCATCCCAACACCCTGGTATTGCATGACTATCAAATCTCAAAAAATACTGTTTTACAGCATTGATAATTTCACACATATTCCTATTATCTTCTACAATTAGGTATTTTGATGAAATATATTTTTGTATTTTGTAAAGTCGTAACATTATGCTTTTTGGAGGCAGTATTATCAACATGTTATTTTTATTTGGTTAATTTCTTCTGAGTTATCATCTCTCTAGCCACATTTTTCACACTGTCGTAAGTGCTATGCTTTCCCGTTTCCTTCTTTTTCATTTGGCTATTCCATCTTTCAGGCCTACTTCATCAATTTTGTCTGCCAACTCAAGAACTCAGCCTAATACTATGATCTATGGAACTGTGGCAGTCTTTTAGAACTTGTGATTATTGCCAGCTTAAATACAAAAGATTTTTCTAAAAGTCAGGAAAATGGCTATGTGGCAAATGTTGAATATCTGGTCATGTGTTAGAGATTAATATTTTAAAAATGTAATGTATTTCAAGTCATTCTGCGTCAAAAGAACTGAAAATCACTGGTGATCAGAACAATTACCTTATCATGTCAACATAAAATTGTTGGCCAACTCTCTGACAGGTGCATACCAACAACAACCATTCTTTTAAAAATATTTAAAGAGTGAGAGGGGGTTATCAAATTCTTTCACAAGTTGTAAGAAGCAGAGTCATTATCAGAAAAACTTTCTATTCTAAAGTATCAGTCAAGCTGACATAATTATGTCCAGCCAATCTCCTCCTACCCTCAATAAACTGTGTATTAAGTGCCGTCATACATGGAAAGAATTAAAAAATATCTCACCAGCAACCATGATCACACAACTATGGTTGATGGTTATCTGGGTTCCATTAGTGCCTATGACAGAATGCTAGGACTGCTCACATGGACAAAAGAAAAATGTTATGTGGATTAGCTCTTAGCTTCTACATTTGAATCTTTATGAGATCATAGCTTTTTCAGCTGCTGCAACATATTGGATAATTGTGTGAAGAAACTATTTTCTGCATCCATGTATACACTGCACCATATTTCAATCTAGAGTGCTTACTTGTTTTTTAATAACATGTTAATTTCTGCCTTTGTTGGAACTTAGGCAGCTTCACTGAATAAAACCCAAAACTCTCCAGGACAAGACCATATGAAATGAACTGACAGGGCACAAGAAAAACTCCTAAGTTGAAAAGAAAAGAAGAAAAGGTAGGCTTAGCATAGTTTCAGAAATCATACAATCCTATATGCACTTCCCTAGGAGTAAGTCTCACTGAACTGAATGAGACTTGCTTCCAACTAAACATGCAAAAAGGATTGCACAGTCAGGCATCTTTCAGTTATGGTTCATTCTGATTGCATGTTCCTTTATGTATATAATACTATGAGATGAAAAATGATAACCCCCTTATAATAACCTATATATTGTTATTCAGTTTCTTCTAGACCTCACAGTAAGGATGAAATAACTATGTGGAAATAGAAAGTTACCATCCACTCCAACTGGACTCCCTTTATTTAAGTTTTATTACTTCCATGTGCAAAATGTAAACGCCAGCTCTGATCTCTGAGATTTTTGGCATCCCACTATGAACTTAATCCAGCAAAAATGGACTTGGGGGTTGTTGTTGTTGTTGTATTTTCAGAGTGCAGTCATGTCAAGTACTGAAACCTTTCTTTCACTGTGAAGTGAGTATGTATTAGAAATTAATAATAAAACTGAATCTTTTGTGTGCCTAAAGCAACATTCTTCCTACAATACATTTCATAAATCACATCTTAAACACATCGGATTTTGTATATGTATTTTATGAAAAATGGGCTTGATAACGGTGAACAAGCTGAGATTAAAACCATAGAAGACAGAGGGGCTATAGAAAGCCTGACTCAGGGACTGGGATTCAAACTGTTCTGAATAGGATCCCGCTCATTTTTACAGCTTGGAAGGACTCTTGAATCCTGTTCTGTCCTTAGAACTTCAGATGGCAGCAATAGTGAGGAGTGCCTTTCCACGTCTATGTCTAGTGCACCAGCTGTGACCATTCCTGAGTTAGTCTGATCTGAAAACAGTTATCCATGCCTGGGTTACATCAAAGTTAGACTATTGCAATGTGCTCTACATGGGGCTACGATGAAGAGCATCCAGAAGCTTCAGTTGGTGAAAAATGTAGCAGCTAGGTTGCTAATTGGTGCACAGTATTGTGATCATATCACTCCAATACTGAAAGATCTGCATTGGTTGCCAAATGCTTTCCAGGCTCAGTTCAAGGCGTTTACCTTTAAGGCGCAATCCTATGTTTGTTTAAACAAAATAAGAGCTTCAATTCCTAGCATCCCTCCAGCCAGCAATAGGAACCGCCTATCTTGGTATGAACCTGCTCAGTTAATAAGAGCAGCAAGAAAGGCCCTTTTGAAGACACCTTTGCTTGCAAAGTCCTGTTTGTCAGGTACATGGGTAAGGGCTTTCTTCTGTGTTGCTCCCAAACTCTGGAACACACTTCCGCTGGAGTTATGATTGGTCTCCACTCTCTTTGCATCCAGGAAGGGGGTCAAGACGTATCTTTTTAACTTGGCTTTTAAAATCATCGTTATAGTTTTTAATGTTTTGCTGTTTTTATTTGTCTATGGTTTTTATTTTTTGAACTCTTTGTTAACAGCTTTGGTTGATATCAGACAGGCAATATAGAAATAAAATAAATAGGATTTTTTCCACTGCAACACTTTTCACTGCCATGGCAGAAGCTATTTTTTAAAGCTGAACAGCAACTTGTGCCATTAGCAGTGGTGATGCTGCAACAAAAGCACAAAGTACTGGCTGGGTTATTGTTCCACAAATATCAATTTTAGAATCCAGTCTTATAGTGGGAGAGTTGTGGGAGAACTGTGGGCAAATTGCTAGCAAACAAAATCAAAGATTTCATAATTTTAAGGCATTCAAGACAGCACAGTTTCTCAAAATATAGTCTAGCATTTACCAAAAGGGCACCTTAAATGCTGTCAGGTTTTGTGAATCACTTTATAACCAAAGCTTTCTTTTTTGTGAAGGTATTTTTGTTAGAATTTGCAAGGGCAATAAATTTTGATAACTTACTTAGTATAATTCTGTGTCCCCACCACCAATGATGCTGTATGTCCCACGAGTTACTCTTTCAAACCCCAACTACCAGACAAACCATCATTTTCAGCAAATAATCTCCCCAACAGCTGAACTATTATAATTTAAGAATGGAAAAGCACTTTACTCTCCCACTGAAATCAATGGCATTTTAAAAACTACTCAAATTTTGGCTGAATCATACCCAATTTATTTTCAGTTTCAATTTATTATTTTTAGTTTTGGTTTCAATTTAAATACAAAGGGAACAATACAAGTAAAGGTTTCTAATCAATTGTCAAAAGTACAAACTAAAAACAATACATTTATATTTGCATTTACCAGCAAATACTGCATATTTTTGAGTGACTTTCAGCAGGAACCATTTATGCAAAATTTCCATTGGCAACTGCCATTAGAAAACAATTTGGATGCAGTACCTACTCTTTGATGAACATTTATTAACATTGGCCAGATCTACACCAAGCAGGATATAGTGGTATAAAAGTGGTATATAAAAGGCAGGAGCCACACTACTGCTTTATAGTGGGTATTGAAGTGCACTGACAACTGTTGGGGCCCATTGACACATACCATATACCACTATATCCTGCTTGGTGTGGCTCCTGCCTTTTATATATTGCTTTCATACCACTATATCCTGCATGGTGTAGCTCTGGCCGTTGATCTCCACAAAAAAAATGTTTTAGACTCTAGACGATGGCTGTGATGTTAAGGTTACAAGAATCTTAAACAGTGCTGTACTTTGATTGGATATTTGATTAGATATTTCTGGCAGGACAATGTGAGGGATCTAAACTGACATTAACTAAACTCTACAAAAACAATTATAGAGGTTGTTTTACCCTCCCCTATTCCCAGCCAGTCAACAGTTTAACTATAGACAGTGAAATACAGTTGTGAGATTACAGTTCAGTTTTTGAAAAACCCTTTCTTTAACATGGTAGATATTCTTCTAGAAAGCACTCAAGTATGATAATATCAAAAACTGTATGTTACCTGTACCGTGGAGCTGATTTCAGATGCAAAACCTCCTGTAATAGGGGCCTCATGACTGATCAGCAGTCGTCCAGTCTTTGCCACTGACTAAAAAGAGAAAATACTTGTTTGAGAAAAACTTTTCATACATATAGCTGAGGTGGAGAATGTGTAGCCATCCAAATGTTGTTGGATTGCTACTCCTATCAGCACTTACCAGAATAGCCAATAGTGAGGAAGATGGAAACTGCAGTCCAACAACATCTGAAGGGCCACATGTTCCTCAGCCCTGACATACGTAATATGCAATATTTTGTTTTGCAAATACAGTATATAAAGTACGCATATTTTAGTACAGAAACAGTATTAAAGACAAAAAATAGACCTTCATATCCAAAGTTTATCTGGCAACAGTTCAATTAAGAGATATGTGTAAATGTAACATGAACCTAATAGAACACAGAACAGAAAACCATGTAGATTTATCTGCATAACATTTGACAATCTTAATTTTAAAATACACATACGCACATATATTTTGGCCACTTCACCCAAGACAACCTACTCAACATTAACAGTGCAATCCTATACGTGTTTACAGAGAAATAAAATACATGGGGTTCAATAGGTCTTACTCCCAGGGAAATGTGCACAGGATTGCAGCCCAAATATTCTATGTAACATGTAGCATGCACATTCATTCTGCTGTGTAAATGTGAGGCAGGAATACACCACCACCTGTAGCTTTCCATGATATATATGAATGGCAAAACACAGAAAGGGAATCTAAATCTACACTAATCCATTTGATAGATTTGGGGGGGGGGGGGTATTCTTTGTAGTTCTGATTCATTATATTGCTGCAAGATGCTAGCTTTTTTGTTTCTTTTTTGCATATGAACACTATGACTTTCCTGCTTTCTATTTCAAATGCCATAGATAGCATACTTCAAATTTTCAGCAGGTTCTCTCTTCACATTTCCCAGTATGCCATTAGGAATCACATGTTTAACTGCACCGCCATGGAAACAACTGGTTCTGATTTCATTTGTTAGAGGAATTTAAGAATGTTCAAACAGAACCTGCTAATGTGGAAAGGGAAAGCAAGGTTGGAAAGAAGGAATAAAATTCCTCAAGGAGGAATAATGAGCCATTTGAATTAGTCACTGCAATAATAAGAATATAATTATGCAATGACACCACATGTGGTTGCTGCTGCAAATGTATGCTCTAAAATGTGCAATGAGCAACCGTATACAAGAAAGAAACAATCACAAGATTAATTGCTCATTAGAAGAGTAAAGTAGCAGCTGGACAGAGCTGAAGCAATTAAGAACAGAATACACAGTTCTATACTTGGACAACTTTTACTTGTTGGTGTTTTCTAGGCCACTTATTTTCAAGCATCTGGAAAGACATTCATTTTAAAATAAAATAAATAAACGTTACTCATCATGAGGGACAACCCACGGCTGACAAAGTCACACTCATTCGCTAAGTGCTGAGGCAGAAATTCATAAGTGGTGGGACATATTTTTTAAAAAATGAAGCCTAATATTGGTCTGGCCCACGCCTTTTCCATCATGGCTGACCCATGCTCAAAAATACTAATATTCTTTGGTTAGACCATAACACAACACAGACAATTCTTCTCTTCGGCCCTAAGCCAAGCCCATGAGATCTGAGTCTCACATTATTAAAACCATTTTAGAGGGAAAGAATTAAAATGGCACACACATCTTCCATTTTTAGTCTAGATTAATAATTCAAAAGAACTATCCCCACCTGCTTTTCTGCTCAGTGACTGGAATATATTTGAATCCCATCTCTAAAATGCACTGAAATGGTGGGCCTGTAGGTACGAGCCTATCTTTCTATAATTCTAACTGACGATGGACGGTTTTGTTAGATCTATTCCATCTGTGTTTCACGGATTGTCAAGCATCTTTCGTTCCATTATCCATTCATTGAGAGAATAAGATTTTTTTAACCAGAATTTCTTTCTACTTCCCTGAATTCACTAATACTGTTCATGCAAATTAATTCTACCTTTGGAGATGGAAGATTTGCACTAATTTGCATTAGTGCTAATGCAGACTTGCACGAACGCACATTCAGCAAAAGTCTGCAAATCTGCAGAATCCATGTGAATCAGTAAAAGTCGCTCCTCCGAGGAATCTGCAGATCTGATTCGTAGAACTCCGAACTCATCTGAATCCATTGCAGAGTTCTCCAGCATCCCTAATTCTAACCATGGAGATTGACAACCACACTGCAGTGTGTGTTAAGATACAACTAACCTACATTAAGCTGCCTTCTGGAAGCCCTGATTGAAAAGCTGCAATTTCCCCAATCTATTCTATCCACTACATCCTTTCTGGTATCACTTGTGATATTATTTAACATTATAAGCCACTATTCTTAAAGTTGCAAATCTGCTCTTCTTGATTCTTTCCATGGATACTTAGGCAGCAGATAGGGGATTGTATTATTGAATTCTCCCCCTGGCATAAAAAGAACCTGCCTCCCACCCAACCCATTAAAAAGCAGTGCACAAAGTGCCTTACCCTAGACTTCTTCATTGCTTGCAACCTTTTCTTCATGCTCACATATAATGCTTCACACTTCTACAATTCAATTCAAATATTCAGATACATCCATAGCATTATGTCTATAATACACATCAGTTGTGGTTTGGACAGAAAATATTAAACACTTTAATTTATAGTATTACGTTCCATAAAATATTCAAAGACATGACATGACATGGCTTGTGCTGCGCACATTCCACAGTCTTTTTGAATATTAAATCCCTGATCATGGGTTGGAACGTGACGTTCGAACCCAGACACTATAGATTAATCATGGATTAAGCAACCCACAGTTAACTTAACTACTGCTGCTAGTTTACATCATTAACAAGGAAACAGGTGTTGGCAGATCGAGATTTGCTTACTTCCTTGCTGCTGCGGTACATGCAGAGATAGGCAGAAGCAGCAGCAGCAATGGCAGGAAAGGAACTGCCAAGCAGAGGATGAACAAGAGCAGGCTGGTAAGTAGCAGAAGCAGCAGAAATCCTCTGTACTATAAGATGTATACTAAATAAACATTCAAACAAGTGGGAAAAGAAGCTTTACAAAGATGCTTTAGATGGATGCTAGTTTACATGAAATTAAAAGTTAGCAGTTGAGCATCTATGCTATTGTTATTTTACACTGAAAGTCAGGGCAATCCAATACTTTACATTCCCCCTATACAGAAAGAGACTGTCTGATAAATGTACTTGTACCATACCACAAATCCATTCATATTTCATAATTATACATACATTTCCCATGTTAAGGTTATCTCCATTGAGAAAAGTTTAACATGTGGCCCTTATTTTACAACCAGTGATGCGGGTTTTCCAGAACATTTCAAATGGAAAATTTTCCAATACAAATTAGAGTAATGAGAAAATTCAGTTTGCATCTGAATTTTTTTGATGCCCTAGAGAGATCTAATTTAGCATGTTTATTTTATTTGTATTCAGTAAACAACAAAAGTAAAAAGAAAGTGCTCCATTTTAAATTTTGGACCCAATACATAACAAGTATTTGACAAAAGGTATTTGAGGGGGGGAAATTAAACCACACTTCCATGAATTGTTATTGAAATACTTGTAAAACTTTAAAGACAATAGCATGCACTTTCCTTACATTGTTTACATTTAAGAAAAAAAGGTTCTAAAAACTGTTGACACACTAATTAATTTTAGCACCTCAACGAACTGTACATAATATGCTGACAACTACTCATCTATTTCAAAGAGTTCAACTCTCCTTGACTAAGCTTGTTGAGGCTTCAGTTGTGCTATCACTACTTACTAGTTCTACCGTATTTCTTCAATTCTAAGATGCACGTTTTTCCCCATATAAACATATGTGAAAACGGGGTGCGTCTTAGAATCGATGGCATCTTAGAATTGCTGTTTTCAAATTTTCCCACGCTTTGCACAAGGCAAAGGTTTTATTTTATTATTATTTTTTTCTTAAAAATCAAAGCTATTTTTCTGTTGGTGGTACTGAAATTAAGGTGTGTCTTATAATCGATGACGTCTTAGAATCGAAGAAATACGTATTTCAATTGTGATATATATGTATTTAAGATCTCCAATCTCAGAGGCTTCCACGTATCCAATGCCCTGTTGGGCTGCTGCCAGCAGGGTGGGGGGAAGAACAGAGACAATTTTCGCTTCTCAGTCCTTTCAATTTATTTTCCTCTACATGGACCCATCTAGAGAAGGTATGTTGGTGGGGGATCTGAGAGGGCACAGAATTCCTCATATTTTGGCCTCGCCTCTCCCCTTCCCCACCCACCAGAATTCCCCCTTTTCCTCCTTCCGAGGCCACGGCAGCTGCAAGGTGGTAGTGAATTGGAATTCTCAGAGTCCCTCACTCAAGATTGTAACAGTGTCTATGGCCTTGGGAGGGGGACTTCGAACTATCTTACAAGTATGTTTCCTGGAACGCTTTCCCAGGCACCATGGAATTCCTTTCTCAAGGACATATATGGATTCTTTCACATACTTGCAAGGGATAATTACCTGGAAAACATCCATTACGACTTTAAAACTGCCACGTTTACCTACTATTGTATTTGCATTTGGCATACATTCCTTTTTACTAATGAACTTATGAAATGGAATATTTTCCTTAAAAAAATAAAGCACTGGAAAAATTTCCACCCCCTCATCATTATTTACAACTGCAAATATCCAACAAGCTCATCCTGGTATATGAAAGTGCTCGTGCTGGCCCAAAAAAGCTTTCAGATGATCTATGTTGCAAACTGCTTCTGAAACTGATAATTTGAAAAAGCAGCTGACTGAGTTCGGGCAACACATTAGTCAACAGTGGTTTTAGAACTCCACAGTGGGGGTTTTACACCACTGTTGAGAAACGTGTTGTCTGGCGAGAAAACTCCACACAACGGTGAAGTTTTTTTAAAAACACTCCACGCAGAATATCCACGCCGTGCAGTGAAAAGTTCCTGCACAACCGTTGTGTTGCATGCCATGTGGCAGGCTCCATGGAGTTTTCCGTTGCATTGAGTTGACTTTTCCCACTGGCTATGGAGTTCCCTGGCAAGAGTGGTGAAAGGAGTGAGTGCCGCTCTAGGAGAGCCACTAGGCTTGGGTTTTTTGCAGCAATGGCTGGTGGGATACCATCGGGAGGACCAGGGGAGGAAACAGGGCAGAGGAACTGTCAATCAAATGTCGTGATGGATTTTACTCAACTCCACGGTAGCCCACAGTCACACAACGGTGGAGTTAAAACATGTTGTGTAGGGAGTACCCCCTAAAAACTCTACCATTTTTCACGTGTTGTCCAAACTGAGCCACTGTTTATGTAGCAAAGAGGGATTGCTGCAGTACCCAAAAATAATTTAGACTGAATACAAGTTATGATGTAAAAATCCTATATTAGCTTTTATATCCCTGCTTTTCAACCTTACATACTGAAGGTGTCAAGGAGCAGGAAAAACAACAAATAGATTTGATGTTGCTAGAACAATAATTAAGAGACAGGCTGAATAAAGTCTGACCCTGCTTTATCCATCCTTCTCTAGAATGCCCTATATTATAAAGTGTGTGTGTGTGAATAGATACATAGATTTAAAATTCAGATTTTGCTGATAAAGATAACTACATGGATGGAAACTTAAGTTTATTTAAAAATGCTCTCAGATATTTCAACCTTTTAAGATTTCGTATCTATAAAATGTCTAGATAGAAAAAAAATATTGGGTCTTTCAAGACCCAATTTTATAAACTGCAATGGATGGAAAACTGTTGCAAACTAGAATACATAATTTTTAAAAATATATATATACTTTATGGTACATGCTTTAAGTCATAACATATGTCTTTTTCCAAAAGTCTGAAAGCTGTTCAGTAAGATAAAAGTGAAATAAATTATACAAAAACTCAAATTTGAGTATTCACTCAAATTTCCCAATGCTAGCAGCAGCTATTATAACATTCCGATCACAAAATACGTATTATTCCAATATAACCTTGAAAAAAGATTACCGTTGGTTTGGTTTCATTGAAAGCTATTTAAGAACTATTTTTCCACATTTAATGACTTCTTTTTCAAAAGAATAAAAATCTCAACACTCCCTTCTATGACACATTTTCCAGTTCTCTCCCACAAACTAATGCAAAGATTCAAAAAGTCCAGTTATCCCAATGCATTTCTCTCAAACAAAATGAGTGTAGATTACTCCACTGAAGTCATAAGTTGAAGTGAAAAGTAGGTTTAAAGCAAGTTGACTTCCTAGCCATCATTAATAAAGATAACAGTATCAAGAACATTAATGTCTCCTATGTAATCTAAAAGTTAAAAACCATAAAACAATTAAAGCCTCATGACTATTAAGTCACTCCTATCCTTGATTTTCTTCTTTTTTAAACATTGGAAAGTGGCATTAACAGACTGCCATGTTTCTGAGATGTAACAGTCAAATACATATCTAAGGTCTATAAGGCCATTATCAGTTTTAGTCTCACTACAACTCAGTATTTGACTAACCAAAACATCTGATTAACCAACAAAATGTGGAAAAGAAGCATAGAAAACAATGACAGCTTTAGCTGACCACAAGCATCAAATGTATTAGAACAAAACCATAGAAATATGTGGAGTCTTATCCTGTTCTTTCCTTGTGGTATCTAGAATTAGGAATGCCATTATAACTATGAGACATGGTAAGATTTCCTTCTAATATGCACTGAGTAATCTAATATGCACAAAACTTGCAGTATTCATTGAAAGTAACAAAAGCTTTCTGACTTCACCATCCATATTTACTGTCTGAGATCCTGCACTTAAATTCTATGTATTTCTATATATCTCTTAAGAAGCAATCGTATACCCACTTACCTGGGAGAAAGTCTCACTGAACACAATGGGACATACTTCTGAGTAAACATGTATAGGATTGCACTGTAAGTCTGAAAAGGATTATCCTTTCAGCTATGAAGTACAAAAGCAAAAGAAAACACACACACTGCCCTAGACAATTAAAATAGTAGGGAAAACAATAATCGCCATTACATATTCTAAGACAGCCATTTATTCCAAAAACAGTAAAAAAGATTCAAAAATGTCGAAAGTAATGTACGTACTATTTTTATGAAAATGAATGATAGTTTTAACTCAGTGCTCTGTACACAGGCTGTAGGTACTGCCCTGACTACACTGTCACAATCATAATCACCAGGCACCCATCTCACTGCCATTATATTAAATTAAGAAAGCAATTATTACCAACAACAGTTCAAAACATATTTACACAATTTCAAATTACTCAACAATAGAGATGACCAGCCCTTTCCAACCAGGTGCCTTCCAGATATTTTGGACTACATTTCCCATCAAACTTGACTATTGGCCATACTGTCAGGGGCAGATGGAGTTGTAATCCAAAATATCTGTAGGACATCACTTTGGGTAAGGCTGGTAGATACTCAAATTATTTTGGACTGAAATGTAATTCTGTCTTCATAGGGCAATAATCAATAAGGAAGAGCCAAAACAGTTTAACTTGAGCTAATAGAGGCCTCTAGTGGTGGCCATTCTGTAATGACATGTCATGGAAAATAGTACACAAATGACATCTAAAAATTCAGATTAACTAATTAATCATAAGACTTGTTTTTGTTATTTGTCTTCCTGTTGTTGTCTTTAAATCAAAGGGATTAAATTAAATTAAATACAGAATTATTGGACTGTGGCATTAATGTTTTTCTCTATGTACACTGTAATTTCATCTTACGCAATTCATCTTATATATACTGTATAGATATGATGTCAAGTTGGTGTATGTATACTATATTAGCAAATGTATAGTAGGAAATGTATACTATACTAGCAAATCTTACAAGATTAATATTAATATCAGTATTCCTTGAGTTCTTTTCCCTCATGTAACCTAGGAGAGCATAACTTTTTCTCTTGGTCCTTGTTATACTAGGCATTACCTTCATTAAATAAAAATCCTGAATACTACCCATAGGAAAGAAATAGCATCACGTATATGACAAGCTACACTAGAAGAGATTCAAGGGCATCTGCTCATCCTTCCCCCCTCCCTATTCTGAAGGAGGAATTTTGAAAATCCTTCTAAATACTTGTTTAAAGTAACATACCTGATTTGATTTTGGCGAATACCTACTTTTAAGATACATGTCATATGTACACAATGCATCTAACCAGAGCTTGAATGTTTTAAAGACTACAGAACTCTGAAAGAAGAGTTCTTCTATGCTTACCCTATGCTTACAATTCCTGTATTCCGCCCAGAGAGCTTCGGCTATGGGGTGGTATATAAATGGAATAAAATAAAATAAATAAACCCTGTGTTTACAATTCCTGTAATTTTCTTTATGACCAGGCAAAAGATGGATCAGTCATCAATTAAAATCAAGTTTGCATTAGCAGAAATAGAGTCTTTCATTTCACTGTTCTGGAACTCCCTCCAGGGAAAATCTGAGAGGTCTACCCTCTTGCCATCTTCAAACATTTACTCTTTTAGATTTCACTACGGGCAGAATCCAGTGGGGCCTTTATGTTTCTACCGATTCTTTTCCAATTCCCTTCTGCAAGCAGTGGGACCCCGCCCATTGCATTGTGCTTGCGGGACTCATGGCTTAGGCAAGGGAGATTTAGTGCTTCCTAGGGAAAGCCCCAAAACAAGTGGAAATGCTCATTTCTGGAAGGAGGCAGGTCAGCAGAATTCCCTTAGGAAAGCTACACCAATCTGCTTCCTTCCAGAAATGAGCCTTTCTGCTCATTCTGAGTTGCCCCGAAAGTGCTAAATCACCATTAAGCAAGCAGTACGGGTTGCTTGCACAATGCAATCAGAGGAACAGAAGAGTAATGCCCCATAGGATTCTGCCCTAAGTATTGCATATTTTGGACTGCAAACTTCCTTACACAATGCACTTATTCAACATATGACTATCAAAATATAAACTAATACTACATAAGCTATTAAGTATATGCATGCCCAAACAAGTTATATGTACCTACCTTGCATACAGTCTCTGCATCCCAAGGCAGAATTGTTTTCAGATCAATTACTTCACAGGACACACCAAGCTTTTCTTGAGCCATAAGCGCTACCTCTTTGATAACGTGAACCTAAATATAGAAGGGGGGAAGACACATGCAATAATATATTGGATGTACAGACTATTAAAGGTTGAGTTTCATCAACATTTTGGAAAGGGGCACATCTAAATATTCCTCATGCGACAAAATACTTTAGAGCTGTATCTGATGTTTTTACATGCCCTAGAACTCTATATTTACAATGTTTGGTTGGCCTTGCTGACCAAGCCAAACAGTGTAGTCACTCCAACCACCATTCCTGACAAAAGGGCAGGGAAAACATACTGACCAGTGCTTGGAGCAACCAAAAGCATGTTGACCAATGTTATTAAGCACACAAACACATCTGCCTTTCCCACTGAGAAAGGCCAGTGGAAGAATGACTTCTTAGGTGAAGATACTTGAAGGAGCCCCAAGAGCCTCCAGCTAATATTGCTCAACACCCCGCCTCCATCCTACCAGCCTTTCCAAGTGGGAAATGCTATTGGGATACTGACGACTTCAGCAATGCTCATCAAAGGTGCACCATACATCTCCTAGCAGTGGTGTCTGAGCTTTCCCATTTACCTTTCCTGCTCTGCAACATAAAATACCTGTAAGGCAGAGAGAGGGGTTTCATGGTTCAGTCCAGTGTTGCTGGCTGTTCATCAGAAGTTCAGCATCACTCTCTCCATAGTTTGTGGATTCGTCAGTGTCTACTTTCCACACAGGCTTTCTGAGGTTGATGTGCTTTCACATGGTTTTATTGGCTTCTGTGTAATTTATTTGTTCCTTCTGCTCAATTGATTTTATTACTGTATTTTGTTTTAATCATATTTTAACCCTGGTATTAAAGTTTTAACTGTTGATCTTCACCATGGAAATATTTGACTGAAAGGTGAATCATAAATCTCTAACTGAAAAAATTAATACAATTTAATTTTACATTCCAAGAATGCTTAAATGCATACCTTTCACTGGAAGAATCAAACAAGAGCACTGAATACCATAGCCACCTTAATATTGTGTAAGAGGACCATATTTAAATCTCAAATCAAGAATAAAAAATTCCAAACTTAGAATCAGAGGGTTGGATCCAGATTTGCTCATACTTAGAGTAGACCCATTGAAACCAATGGGACTTTTCTTAGTTATGATAACTTAAGTGCCACTGCTAAATCTGGATGCAACCCAGAATTTATGGCACTATGTATATACGAATGTATGTATGTATAATTTTAAGGCATTCACTGTT
Organism: Anniella stebbinsi; assembly: GCA_029215795.1. Taxonomy (NCBI): domain Eukaryota; kingdom Metazoa; phylum Chordata; class Lepidosauria; order Squamata; family Anniellidae; genus Anniella; species Anniella stebbinsi. Next base: position 159,694,569 of record JARDYH010000003.1, on the reverse strand, counting down.
ATATCAATATCAAAGTTTTACTTGTTATTACTTAAAGGCAGCATGTGGGTTCCATTGAAGTCACTGAGAAAAAGTTAGCCTTGGATTAACTTAAGTCCCACTGATTTCAGTGGAACCTAAGCACAACTAAGTCTGGATCCAATCCTGTCTATTTTTCCGCTCAGTTTGTGTTTCATTCCCATTACTTTTGTTTAGAAGATTTTTCAGGAAATATTCTAATATAAAATTTGCTTTTAAATTCCACCAGTATCTCACAAATCTTACTGACCTGGGTTCCCCAAGCCACCAGTGTAACATCACTTCCATTCTGAAGCACTTCTGCTTGAGAAAGTGGAATGTAGTATGGTTCCACAGGGACTTGCTCCACTGAATAAATGCAAAGCAAAGAAATTGAGATTCTAATGGTAATACACTTAGTTTTACAGACAACTAAAGTCATGGAGCAAAGATAAACCTATAATCCACCTTTCAGCAGATGTGATATAAAACCTAACAGTCAAGACCTCAGCCTGAAACATTACTGCATACAACATGTGCCTTAGTTTGATGAAACAAGATTATTGATTACCTCAAGCCCTCACTAATGACAAGCCTTAGCAGACTCTAGTGGACCATCACATCCTACGTTCCTGACTTTCTGATTACACTGTAACATGAGCAGCAAGAAGAAAAGCTCTCAAGATGATAGGAGATACTCTTCCATTACGCTTCCCCTTTGTAGCAAACCAAATTAAACATCCATAACTAGTACATGAAAATAGGATCTAATAGTTAATGGGCAGACTAGAGCAGTTTATTTTCATCAAGTGGAAATCAAATCCATTATGAGTGGCTTTGCCTTAGGTGGAAAACACTTCTGCTTGCACAAGACAGAGCACCATATTTTTGCTGATTCCTCCAACCAACCACTCAAGGTCCTTACCTTTCCAAAACATTGCTCCTGAGGATTGGGGAACCCTCTTGAATAAACTTATAATGTCACACTTATAGCCTAACAAGAATGTGTCACTGGAATAAATACAGTTATATTAATCTGTCAGCAAACTGTATTTTGCTCCAATATTGTATTTCTAGCATCTATACTATTCAAGGCCATTTTTTAACAAATCTGTCAAACTGTCAAGACCAAAACAATCTTAAGTCTTTTTCTACTTAAAATCATATTTGTTTACAGGTTAACTTTACAATAGAAACATCAAAATTTAAAGGGAACAGCTATGGTTGGAGAAAGTATTTCCTAAAGAGAGATTTATCCTTGAATGGATAAATAGATGGCTAAAAACAGAAATTCTGCCACCTATCATATGTAAAAATAGTCATGCACAAAGGTTTAAGAGAAAGGTGAGGCTATGATTTCATGGGAATACAGGAGGAATTTAGGATTTTCAGATTCTCTGTTTTCATTTTTTATAAGAAGTAAGTTTCTGTCCCTCATGGATTCAAAGATACACTTACAAGTTTTTAGAAATGCCCACTATATGGTAAAGAGGTGGGTGAATAAGATTTCAAGTGGTGGTATTCAAGTGGATCCATTCCAGTCTGGGTTCAGGCCTGGTTTGGGGATGGAATCAGCCTTTGTCGCCCTGATGGATGACCTTCTTTGGGAGAGGGACAGGGGAGTGCAACCCTGTTACTACTCCTTGATCTCTCCGCAGCTTTTGATACCGTTGACCACGGTATTCTCCTGGAATGCCTACGTGAGTTGGGGGTTGGCGGCACTGTTTTACAGTGGTTCAGCTCATACTTGCGGGGTCAGTTCCAGAAAATAGCATTGGGGGAATGTACTTTTGCCCCATGGCAATTGAATTATGGGGTGCCTAAGGGCGCCATCCTTTCCCCAATGTTATTTAATATCTATATGAAGCTGTTGGGAGCAATCATCAAGAGATTTGGAGCAAGGTGTCACCACTATGCTGATGACACCCAGCTCTATCTCTCTGTAACATCTGAATCGGGAGAGGCTGCGCACGTTCTGAACCAGTGCCTGGATACAGTTATGGCTTGGATGAGGGCCAACAAACTGAAACTGAATCCAGATAAGACAGAAGCCTTGTGGGTTGGTGGTTCCCAGGTCTGGGAATTGGGGTGTTTGCCTGTTCTGGATGGGGTTGCACTCCCTCCGAAGGAGCAAGTCCATAGTTTGGGAGTGCTCCTGGATCCATCCCTGTCACTGGAGGCCCAAGTTACCTCAGTGGCCCGGAGCGCCCATTATCAACTTCGGTTGGTACGCCAACTACGCCCGTTCCTGGATAGGGATAGCCTTGCCACAGTCATTCATGCACTGGTAACCTCACGACTAGACTACTGTAATGCGCTCTATGTGGGGCTACCCATGTGTATGATTTGGAAGCTGCAGCTAGTGCAGAATGCAGCAGCTAGGGTGCTGACGGGGACACCTAGCTCTGCTCATATAAAACCTGTATTAAAAGAACTGCACTGGCTGCCTGTTAGCTACCGAGCCACATACAAGGTTATGCTGTTATCCTACAAAGCCCTAAACAACTTGGGACCAGCATACCTAGCAGACTACCTTCCCTTATATATAGCTGGACAACAACTACGCTCCTCAGAGGAGGCCCTACTGGCCATTCCAAGATGAATGGAATGCCCCCACAAAGAACCTCGGCGGCGGGCCTTCTCTGTAGTGGCACCCACCCTCTGGAAAACCCTCCCTCGTGTGGTTCGGGAGACAGAAAATGTTACATCTTTTAAATGCCTCCTGAAGACATACCTTTTTACATAGGCGTTCCCTGGTTTTTAATGTAGCTCGTTTTACACTGCCTTTTTAACTTTTTAATGTTTAAATTTATATTGCTATTCTTATGGTTTTTAATTGTGCGCTGCCCAGAGAGCTTCGGCTGGTGGGCAGTATAAAGATGTAATAAATAAATAAATAAACAATAGAGAGAGAGAGCTTCAATATCCTACATAATTCCCTTCCAACATTCAATAAACAGAATTATGCAAAATATAAGAAACTATTTATACAACAGCAAAATTTGGACTGCATGGGGACAGAATTTTAACCATTTTGTTCAGGATACACGTAGCCCTACCAATAAGGAAGTTTCTGCATCCCAGCTCTAAAATCAGAATTTTATAAATGGTGTTGTTATTATTACAACAACAACTTCTGCCACTTTGCAATATAGTTCTCAAAGCTACTGATAATCATATTAAAAATAAAAAAGTTAATTAAAAACAGTGCTAATAATAAGAGCATCCAATTGAAGCAGACAAAAATATAACAGCAGCCCTGCTGGATCAGATCATAGGCTTATCTTGTTCCTGCAGGGCCAACCATCTGCTTGTGGGAAACTCACAAGCAGGTATGGTTGCAATAGTACCCTCCCACTTACATTTCTCAGCAACTAGTATTCAAAGTCATAACACTTTCCGATGCTAAAGATAAAACAAAGCCATCATGACTAACAGCCATTGGTAGACATATCCTCCATGAAATTTATCTAAGCCCCCTTTAAAATCGTCCAAGGTTGTGGCTATTACTACACCTTGTGGTATCAGATTCCATAATTTTAACCATGTGGCGTGTGAAGAAGGACTTCCTTTTGACTCTCCTGAACTTCCCACCATTCAATTTCATTAAAATACCCTGAGCTAAGAACATAAAAACGTAAGAAGAGCCATGCTGGATCAGTCCATCTACTCCAGCACTCTGTTCACACAGTGGTCAACCAGCTGTCAACCAGGAACCCACAAGCAGGACACGAATGCTACAGCACCCTCCCACCCATGTTCCACAGCAACTGGTGTGTATAGGCTTACTGCCTCTGCTACTGGAGGCAGCACATAGCCATCAGGAATAGTAGCCATTGATAGCCTTCTCCTCTAGGAATTTATCCAACCTCCTTTCAAAGCCATCCAAATTGGTGGCCATCACCACATCTTGTGGTAGTGAATTCCATAGTTTACCTATGTGCTGTGTGAAGAAGCACTTCCTTTTATCTGTCCTGAATCTCCCACCAATCAGCTTCATGGGATGACCCTGGGTTCTAGTATTATGGGAGAGGGAGAAAACACTCTAGTATTATGAGAAAGGATCAATGTTGGCTGGTATAAAATTTTAAAAGTTTCTTTTTGCCTCCAGACAAATTACCTAAGAAAAATCCAGATTTTTTTTTGCTGATGTATGTTTTATGGTAGAGATTCAGTAAAGCATTATTCACACTTTCTTCCACTAGCATCAAATATTACCCATCTGCACTATCTTCAATTAATATCTTGACTGAATATTATTTTCAATATTATAACACACAGTGAAACCAAGATTCAAAATTTTCTGGAAAACTGATATGATTGGTTAGGCTGAAAGATTGTCACTTGGAAAAGGCCATCATATAGGGACAACCATTTCAACCAGGGTTTCCCACATCAAAGCTCATCATTTGTGTAATACCTATGCATGAAACTTTAAAGGCCAGGTTAGATTAATGTTTACTTTGCATTCCAATTCAGGGACACAATCCATGGATTATTAAATAAATATATTGTCATAGGAAAGTAGTTTTCAGACAAACTTTCGGTGAGACTTATTAATACGTAAGAGCAGTTTGTCAATGGAACCTACTACTGTGAGTGGTGGCCTCTCTCTGGCTAGACACCATCAATCACAGGACGGACAGCCTTCTGTTGGGAATACTCTGGAATTCCTGCATTGAGCAAAGGGTTGGCCTACATAGCCCACAAGGCCTCCCCCAATTCTATAATCCTATGAACACTGACAAATGCTAACTCACACATCTTGTAAAGCAAGAGTTCAAATTTTGTTTACCGTTAACTGCAATAGGAAAACATGTGTACAGCTGTGTGACAGTACATTTTGAACACTGATTAAAAACAACTAGTTTTTCCATCTTACCTGCCCTGTCACTATAACAACCACTGATGCAAATCATTTATTTCTACACTACTCCTGTCATATATGGTAGAATTAAATGGAACTGAAAAGGTCATAAGACATAAGAATAGATTTTCCACATGACAGTTAAACCTGATAATGTCAAGATGACTCATCTTTTCCTTTGAATTACCACTATGTGCTTGACCCATCAAGACAACACCTTTAAAAAGAAAACAAACGAACAAAAACCCTCTATTTAAATCTGGATGTTTTCTTATAAACTCTCAAAATTTGAATAAAGTCACAGTAACAGCATTCTAAATTTGCATGATCAAAATTAAGCTCTTTATAAACCTCTTTAGGACACAATCCTATGCTTTTTTAGACAGAAAAAAGCCCTACAACTCCCAGACTTCCCAGCCAGCCATTCTTAGTATACATCATATTGCTTCCTCCCACATTTACACTTCCATTAACAATTCTCACTCAACAATAAAGAAAACCCTTTGTTACTCAAGAGTATTCAAGAGGGTAGTCAAAAGTGTATTTTTACAATTACCATAAATTCTGCACCTTAATGCTAGAAAGCCAAAAATACTTCCTTAACCTGTCCCTTATTTATTTATTGCATTTTTATACCGCCCTATAGCCAAAGCTCTCTGGGTGGTTCACAAAAATTAAAACCATGAAATCATTTTAATAAATATAAAACAAACAACCATCTAAAAACACAAAATAACATTCAATATATGTCCCTTCCCTTCTATCCTTCATTCTCCACACAAGTACTGCCCTGTGCATATTCTGCTGTCCTCCTATTTGCAGAATGCTATGCTAACAGGAAGACTGTGTGAAGCCAAAGGCACATGTAGTGTAAGGCCCAAAATGTTTACCTCAAATACATTGAAATGCTTCAATTTTTAGTCTTACTGAAAATTAAGCCACCATTATAATGGAGTGTAGCTTACTAGCTACATGTATTAAACCCTGACTTCTATTTTAACAACATGAATTAATATTGCTCATTCCTTTCTTATTCCTTTGATGAATAATAAAAGGAAATTTACTCAACTCACAAGAAAAATATATAGCAAACATAGGCCCACTTTGTATGGTTTAGCATTACTTGGGCCAGTCACAGAAAGGCTCAGGCTCACGCACTCCCCTCTCTTCCAAGGCAGCCACGAGATTCAAAGCTTCCACTTCTATTTTCTATTAAACTCAATTTATATTTATTTATTACATTTGTATACCGTCCCATAGCCGAAGCTCTCTGGGCGATGTACATAGGATTAAAACAATTAAAAACAATATACAAAAATTAAAACGGCAAAAACATACAACATACACACAATACACACATACATTTAAAACCACTGCACCAACCCAAAAAGCTACAAAAACAAAAACAAACCCAGGCTCCTCAGATAACTTAGCATTATGTCTGAACCATAAACTGCAATTCATTGTTAAGATTAACCACAGTTTAGGGTTAACGTAACTATGGTTTCAAGTTGTCTTGTTTCCACTATCCACAGTTAAGACTAACCACAGTTTGCCTGGATGTGAATATCATTACAAGCTGTGGTTAGTCTAAAAAACAAATGGGAGCTTCGGAATTCCTCCTCACAGCTGGAGGAAGAGGAGAATGGGGAACATGAGAGTCTGAGATTTGCTGTGACTCATCCTTGAAAGTTATGGATATAGTTTTCAAGTTTTGAAGCACATAATGATCATTTGGATCTTTTCCAATCTTTTCCAATCATGGCCGATCCTGGGACTGAAACAACCTTTGATGCAGAAATGGATTGGATATGGGTTAACAAGATGAGGACATGACAGAGGTCCTGATGATCTAATCCAGTACTGGCAGTACAGCCTGTTCTGGGTGGGGTTCCACTCCCTTCAAAAGACGCTAGGGGATGCCTCTGGGTCCTGCATTACTTCTATATGGTCAGGTGGTTTTGCCCAGCTTTGACTAGTGCACCAGGTCCCCTTTTCTGGAGAAGGCTGCCATGGCCACAGGAACAAATACCAGTTGCTGGGGAACACGGGTGAGAGGGTGCATCATTTCCTGCTTCATTGGTCCCAGGTCGACAGCTGGTTGGCCACTGTGTGAACACAGCGCTGGACTAGATGGACCCTCAGTCTGATCCAGCATGGCACTTCTTACGTTCTTACCTCAATGGGCGTGATCAGACAACACGCTAAGCCATGGTTATGCCACTAACTCTTTTGCAGCAAGTGGTGAGTGTGTTTAAACCGTGGTTATGTAGCCACCATGGTTAGGAATGGTTCACACCACATGCTAAGCCATGGTTCACATGACACACTAAGCCATAATGTTAGCTCAAAATGCTTAACCACCGTGACTTAATGTGTCGTCTGAACAGGGTCAGTCACTTCCTGTTTAGATTACTGCAATGTGCTCTACATGAGACTGACCTTGAAAAACATTCAGAAACTGCTGCTAGTGCAAAACTGCTGCAGCCAGATTGCTTTCCATGTTCTAGACCATAATACACCAATTTTATGGAATTCTGATTTATTACAGGTCCAAATGCAAGATACTGGTGCCTACCTATCTAGCCCTAAATGGCATGGGGCCAGGATATCTGAAAGACTTCCCATATGAAACTGCCCATTGATTATGACCTTCCTCTAATGCCCTGTTGTATATCTCACCACCAAAATATGCTAGTTTGATAGGAATACAGGACAGGGCCTTTTCTGCAGCACACTCTGTCTATGGAAATCTCTCTCAAAGGAGCTTAATCTGCCCCCAACTTTGGTGTTTTGTTCAGCTTTTACTTTTTTTACTTTTTTTACTTTTTTTGAAGTAAATGAAGGTTTAATTCTGTTCTCCTGAATATTTTTGCTCCATTTTCAATCTGTTCATAGTAAAAAAAAATGTTTTAATGTTTTACTTAGTTTTAATGTTACATTTTTGTATACTGCCTTGGGAGCTCTTGTCAGGGTTGAAAGGTGATGTACAGATATTCTTACATATAACAGAGCATCATCTTCATTTATTTTTACACTTTATAAAGCAAGAATATATTTTACCTGCTGCTCTGTATAGTATTTTAGGTTCAAAGAATATACAAGGGTTTTTATCTTCTATGCATGATAGCAACAGTCCTTTAGCTTCAACAGGACCTCTTGGAACAACAACCTACAAAAATTGAATAAATTAACGAATGAATAAAGAAAGCAATATTTTACTTATTAGGAGGCTACTTGTAGAAAAGGTTATCATGGTTATCACCTTTTTATTTCATTACAAATTTTAAGAATCACAATTATTCAGGCATCAAGCCTAGCTGAGAAATAAGCTACTCTGTACTATGTTCATCGTGTCCAAGAGTATTTGTTTTTCCCCAATTCTGATATACATATCGGAAAATGAAAAAGTAACACTCTTGGAAAAACTTGTCATGCTACAGAGTAGTTGTTAGATATATGCAAGTCAACCACACACAGCACTTGGAAACGTCTGCGGTTTTCTCTAAAGGAAAAATAATGAATGGCTCAAGATACCTTTTAAACTCAAATGTGGCTTTCTGACAGAACTGGTGTGGCGCATAATGGCGTGAAAAAATGGCTTAACAAACTTCACAACCATAACACTTAAAACATCACCATGTTATAGCAATGGTTTTGCACCTATGCTATATCCTTTACTTTCTATACTGCTAGCGCCATGCCAATGCAGTCTCTGACACAGATATCAATTAAAATTTGACTAGTGGCCCTTGTTTAGACTGACAGCTTGCCATATTTATTTTTATTTATCTTTATTTATTTTATTTTATTACATTTGTATACCACCCCACAGCCAAAGCTTTCTGGACGGTTCACATAAGATTAAAACAATCTAAAACAATATACAAAAATTAAAACAGCAAACACATACAATATACACACACATTTAAAACCACTATAATAACTTTAAAAAGCTGTAAGCCTAAAAACAAAACAAACCCAGGCTCATCAGATATTGCTAAATGCCTGAGAGAAGAGGAAAGTCTTGACCTGGTGCTGAAAAGATAACAATATTGTGACAATTATGTTTGATCCTGGTAGACTGGCAGAACACATCTTGACTCCTTGATCTAAATGGAGCATTGTCAAGAAGTCATGCTAGCGATAGGTTCTCAGGTGATCTCCTTAGGATCAACCTGCAGCTTTCATATGTTCATCTCCCTAACATGCTGGAAGGTTTTTTAATGGCTGAATCAAAGATGTGGTTCGTTACCTGAAGTGAAATACTCCTAGCAGAGCTTTACTGAAAGGCAGTCTATAAATGCAGAAATGATTGTTGATCGTGTACCTCAGCTCTTTCAAACTGGGCTGAAACATTTCTTTATATCTGTACAATGGGTCAGATCTTCCTGATCCAAAGACACAAGCCCAATTCAAATGTTTAATTTTGAGGTTTTGAAGTCATCACAATTACTTTGCTAAAGAATTTCCATGTGAAAAAGTGAAGTTAACATGTCAAAAGCTATGAATATTGCCTTTACAGATTCATAGTCTATGTACATCACCAGATCCATGCACAACTTAATGCAACAATTTCTTAAGTCACAGATCTTCCATGAAAAACAGCTATTATAATGGTAAACACACACTACTTATGATAAAATTCGTTTATATAATTACTGTACCTTTAGTCCTGGACAATGAGCAAAAAAGGCTTCTGGGCATTGAGAGTGATATAATGCTCCATGACCCACACAACCCCAAGGAGCTCTAATTGTGAGGCTTCCACAATTAAAGAGATTTCCAGAGCGATACCGATACTTTGCCGCCTCATTAACAATCTGAAAGAAAATGTACGTATTTTTAATATTGTATGCACATCCATTTATATCATGCTTCCAAGACAACTGATGTTATATTATACAATATTAAGCAAAAAACAAGACTTCCCAAATCTCAAAATCAATACTGTGTGAGAAGGCAAGTCACACAACGGACCTTCCCTTTCCCTTCTTCCCCACTCCAGCTGCCTGTATGTTTTAGGGTTACCTACCTACTCTTTTATGGGTCTGCAACAGGAGGGTAGAAATCAGGTGGAGGAATCTTACACAGGTCACACAGGTTTCCCATATTTGTCGCTTCCCACCTCCCATTTCAGCTCCATAAGACAAAGCCCAAATGTTTGGAGAAGCTCCTGACTGGAGCTTTTCAGAGGTAGCAGGGGAGAAGGGAAGGGAAAGATCCAATGCACAAGCTTACCTTCCTTTCATACAACATTGGATATCACCCCAAATACTAAGATATTATGAGACTGTTTTCTTTCTCATTTCCCTAAGCCAGCTATAAATGTACAATAATGCAGCTTGCTAGAAGAGGCAGGAGGAGGAGCAGCAGCAGCAGCTTCAGTGCTTTCACACATGCAGTGATTGGGGGCATAAATTTTTCAAAATGGAAAATTTTCCATAGAAAACTAAAGCACTGGAAAATTTTCAATTTTGGGAAATTTATGCCTCACATCACTGCATTTCATAACTTCATTAGTAACAATGAATGAATCCCAATTTCAAACACAGTATTAGGCAAGCTTGGCAGTTCCAAAGTGGTAATTAAAGTTGTTCAGGTGATTGTTCCTAGCAAGTATAAGAAAGAATACATATATGTCATTAAAATACATATTTGTCTCAGTGTGAAATAGACCTAATAAGTAGTGACAGTGAAATGAATTGTTCTGAACTGCCCAGAGAGCTTCAGCTCTTGGGTGGTATAAAAATGTAATAAATAAATAAATAAATTGAAGGTGCCCCACCAACCTCAGTGAAAGAACTGAATTCTGTTGGAATAGATGAGTGGTTTTCAGCAAGTCATGCACAGTCGTGTGGTATTTTTTGTGTTTGTTTATCTGCTTGGTTTGGTTTCAAAGAGGTATAGAAATATTAATAATGATAATTATCCTATTTGACATTGGTGCTAACATACATTAGATTGCATTAACATAAGTGACCTCTAGTTTAACAACAATTGAGTTTTCTGGTTTCCAGGGAAACTCATACCAATGCACATTACTGGTGTGGCATTAGAAGACACTTATGCTAGCGCAACATTATTTATGATAGCACTAGTGTCTAAGAAGATGTTGACCACTGTCTTTACAAGTATTTAAATAAAAATTCTGTATCATACAACATTTAAATCACATTACGTGTGATTTAATATTCCCCTTCAATATTTCAGATCAAATACTTGTGATGTATTGAAACAAAAAATTAACATGGGGTCCTTCTTTAGTTTCGTGATTTATTAAATGCAAATAAAATAAACATGCTAAATTAGATCACTCTCTAAGGCATCAGGAAATTTTCTGATGCAAATTACCCTGAATTATTTTCCCCAGAAAATCTACATCACTATCCACACATACATTTTGGTGTTTATTATAAAATGCAAAATACCCCTGACCGTTGGAAATTCCATCATGTTCAAGGCCATCTCTGATCACATTTTCATTATATCTCTGATTAAATTTTCAAAAGCTTGTCAGTAATGAACTTTTCTTCTCATCTTCAAATTCCTAAAAATTCCACTAACCTGATCAAAAGCAGGGAAAATATAGTCAGCAAACTGGATTTCCGCAATGGCTGTTGCACCAGCAACTGCAACTCCAATGCCAAATCCTACAATTCCTTGTTCACACAAAGGAGTATTGAATACTCTGTCTTTACCTACAAAAATAAGAGATTTTCTTTACAAACTTAAAAAACATGCATACTGGGTACAGCATAACATTTATTTTTGGGGGGGGGGGAATACAAGGTATTGGATGAAACACAGGGGTCTGCAAGTTAATCTTTTAATGAATAGGTTTTAAGTTAGTAGTGGGAGCAAAGAAGGTCAATTTCTTGACATCTTGAAGCCGTGGGGAAAATGTTTTCCCCCCAAGGAAAAATTAAAATATGGGGCAAAATTAAATACATGCAGTAACTACTTTCTTATCAAACCCAAGCTTACTTTACTAATTTTCCACTAATTTTACACAAAAAGGTATTGGGTTGGATCCAGACATAGTCATACTTATAGTAGACTTGCTGAAATACAAGGAGAATAAGTCACGACTAACTTAAGTCCCGTTTATTTCAATGGGTCTAGTCTAAGGCTGGTTAAGCCTGGATTCAACTCATGTATAATTTGGCACATAAAATCATAGTTTTGATATATTTATGAAAATTAATGTATGCCTTAATTCTATTAAGACAATACTAACACCCAGTGTTAGAGATAGGCTTAGAAACAATATGTGAACATCAGCATAATGAGCAGTATAGATATGTAATGAATAACTAAACAATCACATACAAAAAGAAAGAACTCATTTTAAAAAAAATAAAAGGAACACATATATTAGTAATTGTTTGTCCGTGTTGCATTTATAAAATACTTCCTTCTTGTTTCTTGTGGCCCCGTTTTAGATCCAATCCTGTTGGCACTCACCAATTGAATTATGATTATTGATTTCTGACTGAAAATGGCTTGGCACATTATAAGATACTAAGAAACAAGAATGTTCATGGAGAAGAAATATGCAAGTTCTGCTTTTTCAAGGCAACACATACAGGGAAAAACAGAAACATACACACATGCTTACATATACGTTTTTCTCTGTATGTTATAGCATACAAACCATTAGAAGCCAGTTCTGACACATCAATATATAAAGTGTCAGCACAAGCCATCTATGATCTCCCCTTTGTTTGGTAAATGGGACTGTTCATTTCTCTCATGTAATTATCACCGACCCTAATGAAGGCCATGCCTATTCTGTTTCAAAAGCATACTTTGCATCTATGACAAGCAAAAGCCTTGTCCTAACAACATAATTCAACACTCAATAAAAATAAGCTACTTCCACAGAAACACACAATGATGAAGCCAGATGTTTCCAATGATACCTAACAAAAATTATCCTAGATCCTAAGTTCATGATAAATTTGATTTACTATACTACAAACGTATATCACAATTCATCTTGTGCAAGTCTACATCTGCAGAATTTTGTTCTAAATCTGGTACTTGGATGAGATTCAAAAGAATCCCTTATTTGATATGTATTTTAAAAAGCACATTTCTAAGTCACGTTCTAAATTTTGTATTGAATATGGGTCTAGAAAAAGGCATGCACATTTAACAGCTTCATACAAAATAACCAAATGTATTTAAATACTACTGATAGTATTATAAGTATCAAAGAAGGGATACATTGGTGGAGAGAATGAACAGTTCTGTAAGCAGCCTGCATAACACAAACAGATGTAAGAGCTACAACACTGTCACAGGGCCTTAAAGATCAGGAGGCATAATAACACAATGACTTTCAATAAGCAACTTTGCAGTTAGCTGCTGGGTCTTCTGATCACTTTTACTAAACAGAAATAGCAACTTCCCAAGTGAAATTTTCCTATACATTGTTTTTATTATTTTGATGCAAGCAGCAAAAGAAAAATAATAACAGACGATAATTCACATAAGCTGTGAACTCACCATATTTGTCTCTCAAACCAACAGTGCACCTGAAGACTCCACCAAAGGATACATCTTCACCAAATATTACTGCAAGTGTACAGTAAAGAATAAAGCAAAATGGATTGTAAGTTAATCATGGTAAACAATTAAAGGAATTCAATCTGGCTGTTTCCCCACTACATACTTTTTATTACTGGGGTTCATCAGATGAGCGTTTTATCATACGATCGCTACTGTTGTCCGCCTCCCGCGCGCCTCCCACTCCTTCTTGCCTTTCTTCCATCACAAAATGGACCCCTTTTAATCTGACTTTTTTTAAAAAAACAGACTGTGCCGCCAATTCCTGCTGAGTACAGAAAAAGCTGTGTGACAAAATCAGCCCCTGAATGGGCCACATGGTCTTTGTTTGCTTTCTCTTTCTTCTCCGGGAAGAAAGAGGAAGTAATGTGGGACAGGAGCGGGGACGGAGAAGCGGCGGTAGGGACTTGCTATTTCCCCCCATCTGATGACACTCATGGTCTACAATATTAATTTGATGAGTGATAAAAATACTATTAAACAGCTTTTGTAAACAAAGACAAAGCACAAGTGACTGATCAGTTATATCAGGGGTGGACAACACATGGTCCACAATGCCAAAATTGGTGGTGGTGTCAAAATAAATCTGTGGTTTGCCACTGAAATTCAGTGGCAAACTGCTATTGAGGACTAAACAGGGCAAATTCAGCTTTCTGTAATGGTTTGCTACCAAACTTTGGTTAACCCTCTAATCTTTTTGCCCCTGATGCAGAATTCACAACCCACGGGGGGGGGGGGGGGGAGTCAACCCCAGATCCTCTGAAGTTGCCCACCCCTGAACCACAGAAATGATGAAATCAACTTTCCCACATTAAAAGAAATATTACTTTTTTAACAGACTTCAACTAAAGTCCCTTTTCCTTATTTCTTATCTGTTAGCAGCAAAGGTCATCTTTAATATATCTTTTCAGCAATTATGGCTGTATATTAGTGAAACACTGGAACCAAAAATAGTGTTTCAAAAAGAAACTGCAAAATCACCAGTATTGTCAAAGTTCCAGATTAAAAAGACATAGCCATAAGTAACCAGAGCAATACTGAAATGGAACGGTGGATCACCACTTTATCGTCTATTTCTGAAGCATCTATGGATCTCAAGTTACACCTTATTCAGCACAAACTCTTCTTCCGTGTCTATTGGGCACCACAACATCTCTTTAATAAGGGTTTGTCTCAGTCGACTAATTGCTGAAAGTGTAACACAGCTAATGCTTCTTTTAACTATACACTTTGGCAATGGCCAATAGCTGCCTCATTATGCGAAGAGGTTATAATACAGATAAACCTTGTATTGGAACACTCTTTAATATTTACTGATGTACATGTTCTCTTAAATTATCAACCTGCTTCCTGGAAATTAACACACAGTGCTCTTTTGACAGCTAAAAAACTGATATTACAACACTGGAAGAATGAACACCCACCTCCTATAATGCAACAGATTGAGGACCTAACTATCCTTTCAACATTTGAATGGGTGGTACATAGACGCCACTTGCGAATGGATAATTATATGGATATTTGGTCTACTCTTGATGAAGTTTAAATATAAATCTTAGAAAGCTGTATTTGTATACATATATAAGAAGGATAAAGACTAACAGGGTATTTCAAAATGTAATTTAAGCTAAAATATATTTTTAAATACTCTGTTGTTAGTCTTTCTATCTTTCTTATAAATTTTACCTTAAGACTCACTTGCCACTTTACACCAACTCTATACGTATGCATACACAAATACACACATACATATGTTCCATGTGTATGTACTGAAATTGATATATTCAAATTTATACAGCTACAATTGTTTTCTTTATCTCTTTTTGTTTTGTTTTGTTGGAATTTCACAATAAAATATTAATTTAAAAACAACAACATAGCATCCAAGTATGAACTGGAGCATACTGAGATTCATTTAAATAGTACATTGTTTCAGCTGTCCATTGTTATTACTAAAAGGAAGGAAAATGTGGTTAGAAGAGAAACCACATTAGTAGTTCTCTAGAAAACCAACAAGGTCCAATGGTGGAGCATTTTTCTCCTTTACATGATTTTGTGACAAGCTATTACCATATTGTGACCAACATGATGATCTACAAATTTTGGGATTCCACACTATTCTTTTGTTATACAGAAATCAAATTAATTCATTTTAATCATGCTTCACATGATTTCAGATTTACAATTTAAAGAGTGTGAACTCAACAAAAGAGGCTTCTAACAAAACATTTCCATAGATATCACAGTATAAAATTATACCTGCAGTTGGATCTCTGGATAAGGCATTATCCAAGGCACTTGTTATAGACTGGAAAAGGTTCATTTTCTGAGTTTGGCCTGTGCACACAGATTGCATAGTTAAACAAAGAACATTTAACAAGTTCTTTAAAAATACTCGAAATATTGACTTCCAGCCCATGTGGATAGCCTGATCCATTTGGAAAACTTCAAGGCTCGTCACAACCCAATGTCTTCAGTTACATACAGTTCTTATTCACAGTCTATACTTCCAAGTATCCACGAGATAAGGAGCAAGATTCTCTTGCTTGTTAAGAATTATCGCTATGTTATGTTAATGTTTGGAGTTAGATACTTCATAGATGCAAACTAAATTGTTCAGGTTGAATCCAGATTTCCACTCGGTCATCTATATCTAATTTTCCTTTTTGTATATCAAATACGTTTTGCAACATCAAGAATCTTAACATTTCATGCTGGAATTCTGAACAGTCTTTAACAAAAAAAAGGAAAATTCAGTTTTGTTAAATAACCTTCATACTAAATAAAAAGTTAACTTCTGCCACTACAAACAAATTAACCCTGGGTTCTTTCACTTAAATGAGTTATTCCCATTGATTTTGATGCAATACAAAATGTAGTAACAACTAATATGGATACAGCAGGTATCAGTATTTGAAATAATGAAATGTCATGTCACCTTCCCATGTATGCTCACCCAAACACGCATAACTACACCATTTATAACAAATAGTCCTACACACAGCCACGGTGCCAGCATTTGCAACTTGAAGAACGGAACCAAATAGTATGGTATTTAGTGGTATTTAACATTAGCATCAAAAACAGATTTCTGCTGCTACAGCTAAAGGGTTATCCAAAATTGGACTGAACCAAGCCCTAGTCTACCTACTACAAAACAATATTAAAATCTTGGGAATAGTATTACACATTTGCAAGAGATGCATACTGGAGCTTGAGTTTCTGTTCAGCAGGAATATCCCCATCAGAATCCTACTGTTTGGTGGAAAGAGAGGGAGGCAATTTTTGATATTCCATTCTCCCTACTGGAGCGCCCAGCACCATCTCTTCCATTGTTCTAGAGTACAAATGAACAAAGATAGTCCCACATTCAGCAAGTGGGAGAGCTTTGCTAGATCAAATTCTTCCAGCAGATGGAAGGAGCCTTCCATCCACAGGAGAATCCATTATGCACAAAATGCAGAATACACACACCACCTTCCCACCAGAACAAATCCAGCCTTGTCACATAGGAACAAGTACTAGGGGCAAGCCACCAACATGGGATTTATTTGTGTTGGGACTTTAAATGGGCTGGCAAGCCCATTGTATACAAAGGGGTGGTTAACAATCCTACACATGTCTCCTCAAAACCAAATCTCGCTGCAGTCACTGTAACTTGCCCCCAACTATCCATGTATAATATTGCAGCCTGAAGCATGTAAGCAAATGGAATTTCTAACAGGTTCAGCTTATTGTACAGGAGCTCTCTTTCTTTGTATCTAGCCATTCTACATACAATTGTTTTTAAAATCATTAGCGCTCTGAAACCTTGTTGAAGCAATTCCTATTTAATATTACTAAGCATCTGTGCAAATTTTGAAGCATCACAGGCCATATCCAAGAATTCATTCCAGTACATATAAATGTTCCAGAAACATTTATGTAAAAACACACACACAACTTTTCACTCTTGCACAGGCCATTACATCTGGATGACAACCATGGTGGATTATGTGATGTTTACTGTCATTCCCACCCACAGGGGTGTGGCATTTGTTTTTCAGTAACATCTGTCATTCAAAACACTATTTTTCTTTTGCCTGAAGGGTTCAAGACTTTATGGTAACTGCAACTGGGCAGCAACATGCCTCTCCCACCTACTACGAAAAAAGATAGAAGCAAAAACAGGAGTTCATGCACTTTCTCAGGTCAAGAAAAGTGTTTTATTATTATTTTCACTGTCATTCTGACTCACAGGGATATGTTGTTTGTTTTTCAGTAACATAGGGAAGAATAAGTTTATTTTAGGAATTCCACAATCAAGCGGACCAAAAAGAAAGAAAATCACTTCTCAAAGTGGGGCACTCTACCCTGAAATAGTTTCCATCTACACATCCCAGGGAGACAATCAAATCTGTGAACAGTGACTGAAGGTCATTTTGGGGTGGATGAAGGTAAGCAAGGTGAAACTTAACCCAGACAAGACAAAGGTATCATGGGTTGGGAAACCAATTACTCTAGATGAAAGTTTACAACTGGTCTTAGATGTAGTTGCACTCCTGCTGAAAGATCCAAGTTCATAGTCTGGGAATCCTCCTGGACTCTGCACTAATTGGGGAAGCCAAGGTGCCTGCAATGTCCTGGAGTGTGTTTTACCAGCTTAGGCTGGTACAGCAGCTGAAGCCCTATGTGCAGAGGGTGGACCTTGCCTCAGTTATCCATGCACTTGTGACATCCAGGGTGGATTATTGTAAAGATCTGTACATGGAGCTGCCTTTGAAGATGGTTCAAAAACTTCAGCTGGTGCAGAATGTAGCCACCTGGATGTTGGTGGAGGCAAGGCAATTCAAACATAGAATGCCTACACTTGCAACCAGTGTGTTTCCAAGCTCAACTTATAGTACTGGTTTTAACCTTTAAAGCCTTAAACGGTTTGGAACCAAATTATTTGAAGGGCAGCCTTAACCCATATCAGCAGGTCCACACTTCAAGATCAGCAAGAGAGGCCCTTCTCATTTGTCCACCTGTGAGAGCAGTTAGTGGGCAACCACACAAGAGAGGGCTTTCTCTGCAGTGGCCCCACACGTCTGGAATAAGTTGCCACTGGGAGTCCATCAAACCCTATAATTGCAGGCTTTTAAGGCCCCCTCCACAAGGATGCGCTTTTGCGCCCGGTTCGGGGATTATGCGCATTTTCGCGGAGGCGCATTTACTCCTAATCCCTCTGCACCGGAGGCGGCAAGAGGCGGCGAAGCGCATTAATTCATGTCCAAAAAGCGCTTTACAAGCAGTTAATGCGCGTAATCGCTTGTTCACACCGCGAAAATGCGCTTTAACGGCCGGAGCAAAATAAAAGTCGCTATTTAACGCGCGTTCGAAAATGCGCATTATCGGGGAGATAACGCGCCTGTACGCCCGTTTTGCGCTCCGTGCTTGTGGAGGTAAATTTTTTAATGAGCCTTCAAGGCTCATTAAACGTCTCGTGTGGAGGAGGCCTAAGAAGGCCCTGAAAACATGTTACTTTACTCTGACCTTTCGCTGATTATTTTATCAGACTGGGTTATGGCTGCAGTTGCCTGTTATAAGTTTTATTTTATGCTGGTGTTTGCTGTTTTTTTAAAGAATGTTCTCTGCTGTTGCTGTTTTTATTTTATTTTTATCATTTTTAATACTGCAGCAGTTTTTATTATGTGTTTTATTGTTGTACATCCCATTGGGAGGTCTCCTGCCCTGAAACACGGCCAATAAATAAATAAATAAATAGTCACTCTGTTCTATGAAGAACACAGATTGAGGAAAGATTACCGTTGTTTGTGACTAGATGCAAAAGGCAACAGTGTATTTCAGCAGGTACAGCTTGTCTCACCTGTACATAACAAGCTACATCTGCTCAAATTCCCTCTTCTACATAGCTATTGCTAAAAGAGTGACAGTCCTGCAACTTGGAGGGGGCACCTGAAATTCAAGAAGGGAGGAAAATAAGTACCAAGACAATAAATTGGTTGCTTTTTTTTTTTAATCCCCTTCGCAAGACGATCACCATCTAGTTTCACCCGACAGCAAACTGAGTCCGAGTCTACATAAGCAGCAGGATCAGGTGGGAGATGGTAGAACGGGCTCAACCACTTCAGACTATAGGGGGCCGGGGAGGATGCCATATTTAAATGCATTTAAAAAAGGCTTCTTACAAACAGAAAAGCAGTACGTCAGGCAGAAAGGTCTCAACGAAATCCTTTGGCTGATGTGCTGGAAGGGGTTGTAGCGAACGTGCGAAAGGGGACCATTCGGAAAATATTATCTTCCACCCACCCCTTTGCTGAAGTGATGCAACCCACTCGACCGCCTCAGACTTTTGCCTCCTCAGTCCAGCCCGAACTAGTTAACTGAGTCGCTTCTCCTCAGCCCCAGAGACTGGCACGGGGCCGGTGAGACGACGGGCGGGCGAGCGGGCGCACCGGCGGCGGCTCTATCACTTCCCTTCCCCTTCCGCAGCACGGGCGCGCTCACCATACTGGGTGGGTTCTGGGTCCGGCTGGAAAGCGAAATGAGCCGCGTGCCTGCGGGCGGGAAACCCCGTAGCGAGACGCAGCAGCCGAGATTTCGGCGGCGACACTGCCGCCGTCACTCTTCGCAGCGCGAGCCCGAGGAGCGCCATGTTGGCCCTTAACGGAGCACCGGCCTCGCGCTCTTCTTTAGGTGACACGGAGCGTGAGTCCTTCGGAAGCCGCGTCGGGCATTCTCATTGGCGGCGATGCGAATGGAGAAGGGGCCAATCGGAGCCCTTCCTGCTGGGGCGGTAGGGTGAGCGGTGGGTTAAGACGGAGCGAGCCCGTGCTTGCGGAAAGGAGGGAAGGTGTACTACGCATGTGCAGAGGGGTTGGTCCAAGGGGGCAAAAACAATGACAACGGACAGAGATGGGAAGCCAAAGCAGGCGTTCGTGCACTTTCCCAGGTCTTACTTCCTGAGGAAAATGTGATTTATATATTTTAAAACAAGTAAAAAATTGCCCTGCGAGTACAAAGGGAAGGGCCGTAGCTCAGTTGGAGAACACCTGCTTGGCATGGTGAGGGTCCCAGGTACAATCCGGGACATCTCCAGGTATAGCTGGAAAAAGCTTCTGGCTGAAACTCCGAAGAGCTGCTACCAGGCAGCATAGAAACCACCCTGAACTAGATAGACTAATGGTCTGATTTGGAATGCTCCTACCCAGGTATGCTCCTATAAAAATGTAGGCCCTGTTAAAATATAGCATCAGCAGCCAGCAGCAATTTGTAGGTTAACTAAACAACCCCCCTCCATTTAACCCAAGAACCATGGGTTAATTTGGGGTTGTTTAACCCACAGACAACTCCACATGCCCGGGTTTGGACATCATGGAAAAACCCTATGAATGCCACATTCATAGATTGTTCCTGGAAACAAAGTGGTTTGCGCACAGTTACACAACCCACAAATTGTCGCCAGACTCTCCTGTTACATCCAAACAGGGTCATAGTGTATTGATAATTTCTCGATATTACAGGAGGAGGCAGGCACGTTGAGAAGATGCTCCTTCAAACTCATGTGCCAGGAGCCAGCTTTGCTGTGCATGGGTCTTCTGTCATTGGAGAAAGCCCATGCACATCAAATGCTCTTTGCTTGTCCCACGCCTTGGAGAGAAGATGCAGGGCAGGCGATGCTCCCCACCCCCATCCCCTTTCTACCTTCAGTCGTCCTTTCCATTGGGAAAGGGAATGGTGCACAGGAAAATCCCTTTATCACAAATCTGAGATAACAAGGGAATTCCTCTCCCTGCTTCTCCAGGAAGCCCCAATAGCCTTTAGGCCAGGGGCTTGGGCTTGGGGAGGGACCCATAGAGGAAGCCCAAGGCTCTGTGGGCTGGATGGGCAGCTTCACAAGCCAGAGGTTTCCCTCCAATGCAAAAGTGCTTTCTTTTGAGCAAACTTGCATAGGATAGTGTTTCAGTAGTGTAAAACAGAGATTCTAGCTCAAAACACAAGCCAAGGTGTATCTGTTATTGGAAGGAGTAGGCATGGAAATTTTCCAGGAAATAAATTCACATTTTTTTAAAAGAAAAAGAATGGATCACTGAAAATCAGGCTTCAATCTTACAGACATTTGCTTGGCAGTAAACCCTGTTGAACTTGGTGGGACGTGTTTCTGAGTAAATATTCAGTGGCTCAAGATCTCAGCATGTCTTGAGGAAAAAAATGAAAATTGAGAAATTTGCAAAAAAAAACAAAACAGGCAGAATAAATAAGAAGTTACCATTGGAAGGAAGACAGAGAAACCAAAACCCTGATGCTAGCAGTCAAAGTGGACAGAAATGTATGCACAGGGTTGTGTTTTACTCCAGTCTCCATATATTGATTAAAACTTCTGCACAAGGACTACATATGTGTGTCCAAGCAGTTAGCAATTATTTCAATGTTATTAAAATGGATAACATTTTGCCAAGTCGTTTACATTCTTCATAGGCTGGAAATCATTCAGTTATACAGAGCCCTTTTTTTTACATGTATATTTTTCAGTTTGGTATGGTTGATATAGTTCTGGCACCCTGATCTTTCCATTTCTTAGAAATCAGTTCTAATTTGATCTTAATGGAATGCTCTACCACATATATGTTTATCATGAGCATGTGAATCACCGTGTGCATATAATAATTTCTATCACTTAAGAATGTTGACAGTTATTGTAAAATACCTGGTTAAGTTGCCTGTTATAACAAATTACTATGCAAGGGAAGAAATCATCATAAAAAACAACACATTTGGTTTTTCGAACTGCAGGAGCAGTTTTCCCCAACCTGGTTCCCTCTGGATGTGTTGGATAGCATGGCCAATGCTGGGGGTAATGGGAGTTGTCGTCTAAAACATCTGGAGGTTACCATGCTGTAGAAGGTCACTAAATATGACCACTAAAATCAGTATTAACATTTTTCCTCACTTCCTGAAATAATTGTTTAAGCATTCTTAACCACATCAGAGTGCAATCGTATACTGGAATTACACTGACTAAGGGGCTTTAGGATGTAGCAAAAGCCCCACTACACCAGTTCAAATCACCAACATAACAGCTACGTGGATGGAAGTCCTCCATACAATCTTGGAGGGCCGAAACAGGATGGCATGGAGAAAGAGCACATTTCTGCCCTATATTCCTTCAATTCATAGCTGCACCCCCATCAATTTTAGGTGCAAGACATTTCCCTCCTGTTGACTCCAATAGAAGGGGGGAAATACATTTAAAAAGGTAAAACTATGTTGATGACCACTTGCCACAACAGAGGATAGGTGTGGTGTGTCTCAGCTCCCAATCACTGTTCAATACCACCAGCATATAAACACACAAGGAGATGATAAGGGAGATGACGGGGTGCAACATGGGACTGTGTCTCTCTACCCTATGCTGTGCATACTTAGAAATTACAGTGGAACTCTGGTGATTGGAAACGATGGAGAAGGGGCACTTTGCACACAGAGGGAGCAAAACACTGACCTCAGAACACATATGGGATCCTGTCCACATTGCTTACAGGTATCTAACTTTTAGACCAACCTGTCATAATACTTCAACAACTGGTGGCGGAGGGGTAGCCAGGGCACCCTACATAGCTAAGCAAGCAAATGTGTAGGCTGACTTCTTTGAATGTCTTTAGGCAGGCATTAAAGGCTATTATTGTGGCAGACCTTCCGTTATTAGAATCTTATTGCTGGCCGTTACGTGTTTTGATGCTGTATGGTTTTATTTATGGTTTTATCTTGTAAAATTATTATTATTTTAATTATGCTACCTATGATATTTTATTGATTGTTTTTAACTTGTTTTAACCTTGTATGCTGCGTAGGATATTTTGTAGATATGCAGGGTATAAATTGAATAGAACATAGATGATAGATAGAGATAGATAGATAGATAGATAGATAGATAAATAGATAGAAGATAGATAGATAGATAGATAGAAGACAGAAGACAAAAGATAGATAGAGTATTATGATCCAAGATCAGCACATGTAAAACATGCAATGATTGCACACAGTGTACATCAATAGACTGTAACAACAACAAAACTCAAATGGACTGATCCCAGACTATTAGCCAATTAGAATATTACTGTTTTGTCAGACAACATGCACTGGCTGCTATGCAAAATCTGGCCACCATGTCAGTAATCTGGGATTCCTGGGCAGGGAAAAGAACAAAAAGATAACATTTGTTTGACCTACTTTGTAAAATAGGTGTAATAAAAACACAATGACTGTTTTGGTAAAACACACACACAGAGTATAATAGCACATGCCCAACAGTTTCCAGTTCCCCTCCATCACATGGGCCTGTACATTAGTGGTCCAGCACCTTCCAATATCTTCCCTCTATATTTTGCTGTAATGTTGCATACATGGCTGCTTTATGGCTGCCATTTCCAGAGTATTTCTAGTAGCACTTGAAGGGGCGCATGCAGCTGCCAGTGCTCAAGACAGGCCCAGGTAAGGAGCAAAGGGCTCACACAGCTCGACAGGTGCATCGCGAGGGGGGCGCAAGTAGAGGGAACATGAACAGGACCCAATCCAACCCACTTCAGGTTCCTTCAGCCTGAATCCTACTTGAATTTGGAGCCAGAGCCGAAGTAGTGCATAGCCCTACTTCGACTCACCTCTGCTGTAAAGTGCATTATTCAGGTTGCAATTCTTGGACAGGCCACAAGATGGCAAAGAAAAATAAGGAATAGTAATAAATACGAATCCTCTTGTTTTCATTCTTCAATGCTGTGTCCGGACCACACAAAAACAGTATGCTAATCTTGTTGTTTCATTTTTAGATCTGGGACTGGAACCCTGTTCCTCAATATATTCCAAATATATTAAGTGCCTCGAGTTTTCCATAATTCTTTAAGTCTATAATGGAACTTAGTAACAGTTGCCTTGCCATTTTGTCACAATTAATTGCCCCCTGCAGTAATGACACAAACCAGTTTTGCTCTAGATTTTGTACAGGATGATCAGCATAAGTTGCCCTTGGCACTAAGAACATGGCAGTACTCAAATGCAGAGGTCTGTTTTAAGGCACAGAGCCTCTGGCAGGAAGGATAGGTGGCAGCTCTAAAGACCAGCATATGATACAACTGCAAGAATGGTTGTATACTTAAGGATGCTGGATGTATCATTGTTCTGCCATTGTAACACCAGAAAATTATATTCAGAAAATCAAAGAGAGTTTCTCATAACAGTATGGAAGTTGGCAAGGCAAAGCTATATAGTAGGAAGTATAATCTGGCCAAATGTTAGAAAGTTGCAATAAAGAACAGCTGAGTACAGCAATTTAAAATTTGCATTGAAATGCAAGAGCTCCCCTATTTCTGACTCACTTTATCTCCTTGTATCTTCATTTTTCCTTTTGTCAGTTTCAATTAAGGCAAAAATTCAAGGATATATTGGTGGGCCTTCTTTTCACTAGTTTGAGGAGAGAAACTACATTCTTCAAAGTATGAGATTTCAAAACTGGCCTTTATTGGGATGTAAATAAGGGCCAATGTATGTAACTCCTACAAAACAAAGCTTCTCAGACAGTGGACACCAGCGGCTTATTAACCGGTTTATTGTTTATGTGTTATTATTTATTTAACTTCTACCTTTGTTTTAGAGCTGTGCACAAGTGGCCTCTCAAAATTCACCCGATTTGTGAGTAGACAAATTGCCAGGGGGGGGGGGGGGGGGAGAATTTCACCAAATTTCTCCAAGGGGATGAGAAATTCTCCAACAATTTCTCACAGGTGGGCATCACCATTGGCAAGAGTTGTAGAACAGCTTCTTTTCCTAAAGGTTTTTTAGGAAACTGCAAGTGGCAACATCATCAACTGTGTTGGCAACCTGGCCCCCATTTTGCATCCTCCACTATGCCCAATATACCTGGCATTACTCCAGGCCATTGAGGGGAGGGAATGCATCCACCACAAAAAATAATGGTAAAGAAAATGTGGAGAAAATTCTGAAAAGTGTCCTTTTATTTCTAGACGGTAAGAAAGGTTGTTGCATTTGTTTCTTATAAAAAAGAAGTTTAAGGTTATCCAAGAAGCAGAATTGGATAAAACAGTGAAGTCCTTCTTAAGTAAATTTGCACGGTCCCTCCACAGGCCTCTACAATGTGCTAAATATGAATAGAATAGACTACATTCATCTAAAGCAGAATTTGTGTTGACTTGTCTGAATCAGAAGTACTAGGAAAATGGAGAATGACCCAGCAAGACCCAGGCATTTCTGTTGAAACAATTACAAAAAAACATAATTCTGTTTCATTAATTAAAGATCATCATAATAATATACTGTATATAAACTTTTAAAAGGTATAAATTTAGAGTTTCAAAAAAAAATCTGAATTAAAAAAGAAGAAGGACAGGGAGCCTATCAGCTGGGAATGTGAAATTTTCTTTTCAGAGTAGGTCCTTCCACAATTGGATTTTCAGCAAAAAGAGCTGCTTACAAAGCCCTTGCAGTGGGAAGAAGTGGAGGGAGCAATCCTATGGCCCCTAGACAGTCAGGGGGGAGGATATTTTCAGATTCCTGAATCCAAGGCTAGGGACAATGCTCAGACCTAGGAATCCGAGCTCCCTGCCCCCTCACACCTGACATGGAGAGACCTGCACCAGCTGCCTCCCTGAGGTTGCAAAGGTGACCTCAGAGGGAAAGGAAAGGGGTGCTGCTGGTGGGTGGGTCTCCTTTCCTCCTCTCCAGCCTCCTTTCCTCCACCGTCCTGATGCCTAATCTAGATGAGAATCACCTCCACCATATCTCCCACGCTGCACTGGATACTCGTAAGTTTGGAGGCTTATGAGTATTAAGAGCAGATCCAACAGGATTGTGCCCTAAGTGTGCAATTGAGAATATGAGCAATGGGAAAGCTCCAGAGCCAGATGGTTTTCCTATAGAATGGTACAAGGCGCACTCAGACTTTTTGACTCTTAAACTTTTCTGTCTCTATTATAGGGCTTTTGAATCAAGAACGTTACCCATTTCTTTATATGATGCTTATATATCAGTTGTTCCTAAACCTGGCAAATACCATACCGAATGTGCAAATTATAGGCCAGTTTTCTTAATGAGGATTCTAAAATATTAACAGCAATTTTGGCTAATAAACATCAGTGTGTGATACACACATTAGTCCATCCTGATCTTGTGGGATTTATTCACCAGAGACAGGGAGCAGTTCATTTAAGGTTTGCATTAAATCTGATTGCTTTGCATTCTAATAGGACGGATTTGGCTGCAATTATTTTACCTGAGGCTGAGAAAAAGAAAGAGTCAAACCTTCCAATACCCTTTTCTGGATGGATGGCATTAGGATCAAGGCATATTAAAAAGAAAGGAATGGCTCCACTAACACGCTTAGCCATGAGAAAGACTTGGAATGCAATGAATATTGGGGTGAGCTTCCTGAAAGAGCTGAGTCACAGGTAGTTTGCCATCCTCTACATTTTCCAGAGGAGTTGCCATGTTAGTATAGCAAAAAAGAACAAAGATGTCATGTGGCATCTAAACGACTAACACATTTATTCTGCCATAAGGTTTCTTGCCCCCTTCCCCTATTCTAAAGTAAAAAATGGAATTAAGGGGCGGGGGGGAGAAACACACACAGAGAGAAATAGTTGCTAGACACACATTTAAAGTAATGTCTGTTTTGTCTCTAAAACTGGCTTCTTCATGGTCTAATTATGATTTGGTGTTTTCAACTGTTTTTATATGCAGTACATAGAAGGGGGGTTATACTGTACAGATAGATACCTGAAACTCTTGACAATACTTCATGCATCTAATGAAGTGAACACTTCATGCATCCATGAAAGCTTATGCCTGAATAAATGTGTTAGTCCTTAAGGTGCCACAGGACTATTTGTTGTTTATCTTCTATATTCACTCCCTGTATCTTCTCATGTAGGTTAGTTTAAGTTGTTAGAGTTTGAAACTCTTGCAACTTAATCATACACCTATTTACCTGGAAGCAAACTCCATTGACTTCAGTGGAGCTTGTATCTCAGTAGGTATGCATTGGGTTCCACTATCTCTGGTTTTGACTCCATGGCCATATCTACACATGTCGTCATTCCCGGGATCATCTCAAGGTAGTCCCTGTGTATCTAAATGATGCACGGGATCCCAGGGTCAATCAGAGACAACCTAGAGACAACCCCAGGATAACTGCAACCGCGGATGTCCCGGTTTCTCCGCGGTCCCGGGACAACCCTGAGGACCTCAGATGGTGTGGGGCAGGCTCCCAGGTCCTCAAATGGGCATGGAGCTGCACGAGATGGCTCTGTGCCCATGGGGGGGGGGGGGCAGCAATTTTGCCATCCCTGGGGTGGTGGGCATGGGTTTGTTTGTTTCTTTACCTTTTTCCCCAGATTGAAGTTGTGCAACCGGCTCCTCTTCAAAGACAACAACAATGGCGCCCGCAATGTCCCTCTTCCCTTCCGGGATGTCGCGCAGCCATAAAGAAGCAGGGGAAGGATCGCAGAAGCAGGTAACTCCGTGATCCTCCCACCTCCCTCCCGCTACACCCTTAGGTGTATCTCACACCAAGGGACAAACAAGCACTTTTTAAAATGCATAATTAGCAGCTATAACTTCACATTTTTACTCTAGAGTAGGTACAAGAGGCCTGGTTGACATCTTAAACTCCCACCCCCACCTCCTACACTAGAGTCCTAACATGGAGGCCTTGCACCTACTCTAGAATAAAAACAGAAACAGTCTAATGAAAAATAGAAAAGGACTAATGAATTTATTCTGCCGTATGTTTTCATGCCTTCTGTCACTATTCTAAGGTAAAACTGGTGGAAGGCATAGTTGCTAGATACAGTTTAAAGTAGTGTTTTAATTGTTTTAATCTTATGTAAACCACCCAGAGAGTTTCGGCTGTGGGACGGTATATAAATGTAATAAAATAAATACATGTCCGTTTGGCCCCTTAAAAAAAAAAACCTCCTTCACAGACCACTTATGATTTTTCTGTCCAAACAGGAATGGCCTCTGATAGACCCTTCTATATATTTCAGACATTTGAATTTGCTTTCCTTGTTAAGTCCAATAAAGACCATTTCTGAATATCTTCCAGACAGAAATAATTAAAGATATATTTATATGGGACTACTTTGACTATAATTTTCAACCTCAGAAACTATTTAAATCATTTGTTTTTAGATGTTGTTTGCCTTCATTTTCTGAGAACAGGGCAGATTAAAGGAAAGAAAGGTGTAGGAAGTTAAGAACAAATCCATTTAAAATTAGCCTGGAGAAACCTGAGCAACAAATCTTTGATGGAAGTGTGCACTTCCTTTGATGGAAGTGTTCCTACTTTTAAAAGAAAAAACGCACACATTGATTTTGTACCATTGCCTTCAGTTCTCTGCTGAGTTTCTAAGAAATGTTTTGCAGTTCCTTCTAAAGCTTAAAAGCCATATTATTGTTTTACAAAGTTCCCAAGCAATGTAGTTTTTCAATTGTCTTACATTTGCAACACAACAAATATTATTTTTGTTACAATAGTAATTTAAAATTCACCACCGCTATTTTAATTGCTTGTTTCTCCACCCTTAGAAAGCTTGGCGCAGTTTGTTTTTCAGCTCTATAGACTGTGGGAATCAAATTATGCTAATTCTCATAATTACTTTCTAGCAAAGAGAGGGAGAAAGAGAGAGTCGAAAAATTGCTTCCTAAACATCTTCATGAAAGCATATATCTGAAATAAAAGCACTTCTCATGATGCATAGAGTAGCTGCAAAATCCAAAATAGTATAGATGAAATGGGACGTTTTTTCCTAATGTACCAATACCTCCCTGGAAATTTAGCCCCCCAAAAGTAGGGTGACCAGATGGCCCTGGGGCGATCCGGGCCAACCAGGGGGCGGCGGGGGCAAACTGGGGCAGCGGGGGGTCACACGGCGGTGGCGGGAGGCGGGCGGGTGGTGCAAGGTGGGCGGCGCGAGGCACTTACCTGCTGGGGTGTCCGCTTCCCTCCGGTGCTTGGAATCTATTGAGAAACAGGCTTCGCGGCCTGTCCCTCAGTAGCGCGCCGGGTGATGACGTCATCACGCAGCGCGCTACTGAGAGACAGGCCAGGAAGCCTGTTTCTCAGCAGATTCCGAGCACCGGAGGGAAGCGGACGCCCCAGCAGGTAAGGAGCGCGAGGTGGGCGGGCGGGGCGAGCGGCACGAGGCGGCCGGGCGGAGCAGCGCGGGGGTGGGCGGGCGGCGCGGGGCGGGCGGCGTGGGGCATGCAGGCGGGGGGGCGGCACGGGGTGGGCGGGCGGCACGAGGCATGCGGGCGGGGGGGCGGGTGGTGCGAGGCGGGCGGCGTGAGGCACTTACCTGCTGGGGCGTCCACTTCCCTCTGGTGCTCGGAATCTACTGAGAAACAGGCTTCGCGGCCTGTCCCTCAGTAGTGCGCCGGGTGATGACATCATCACCCAGCGCGCTACTGAGAGACAGGCCAGGAAGTGCGAGGCGGGCGGGCGGGCGGGGCGAGCGGCGCGGGGTGAGCGGCACGAGGCGGGCGGCGCGGGGCGGGCAGGTGGCGCGAGGCATGCGGGCGGGGGGCGGCGCGGAGCGGGCAGGCGGGGGGCGCGAGGCATGCGCGCGGCACGGGGCGGTGTGGGCGCGCGGTGGGGGGGTTGTTTTGGGTGGGTGGGGTGGCGGGGGGGGACCGGGATTTTGGTTCTCAAAATCTGGTCACCCTACACATGCAGCCTCAGTTAAACCAGCAGTAGCAGCCAGGGCACCAGAGAGTTTGGGGAGAGGACTTGCCCTTATTGCTTGTTCCCAGCATTTTCCCTTTTGTTGCTGCCAATCCCTCCTTGGAGGCGAGGTCAAGGAGACTGCATTGTGGGGGCGTGGCTATGATCGAGTCGGAGTGAGGTCGCAGATCTTCTGAGCTCCCTAAAAAAGCTTTGAATTAAGCACTAATTCCTTATCGTGAAGAGTAATAAAAGGCATGATATATTGACTGGAAGTGAATAATCATTGAGGGTGAGTTGGAAACGGGCAAGAGCTTGCTGGAGGCTGGCTGCTTGTGTTGGCTGTAAAAGTGAAACTAAATTCCTCGGACAACGGAGGAAGAGAGACGCCATTAATGAGGTAATTTATGGACTTATAATTGAAGATATAACCCAGCCTGCTTGACTTATAGTATTAAAAGGCATTATATATTGACTGGAAGTGAACAATCATTAAAGGGGGATTTGAAAGCAGCAAGAAATTGCTGGCTGCTGGCTGTTTCTGCTGGATGCAAAAGTGAAACTAAGTATACGGAGGAAGCGAGACGCCATTACTGAACTAATTTATGGACTATAATTGGCAGCTAGCCTGATTTATAGTATACTTGGAGGGAGTTTGAGAAGAAATAAAGTTAACTCCCAGTGAATTTGAAGTCTTGGTTGCAAGGCAGAGGCACGAGTAAGGGGTCTCCAGGCAGAAGGGGGAGGAGGGAAATTTATGAGTAAGAAGCAGAGATGGCAGAAGCCCTCTATTCCCACCCCCGCCTGGGTAAGACCCTCAAAAGAGCGAGGATCGGATCGATCGTGGCATAGATTGGCCCGTTTGGAATCTCAAGACATGCCAGATAAGCAGGTTGGGAAGAAATCTCCTGTTAAGGGCTCTGTGTCGCAAATTTCAGAGCCAGCTGCAATTCCAAAGATAGCCAGAGGAGGGCAGCCAGACCCAATGGATGAATTAAAGGATGATATAAAAAACATGCTGATTGGTTTAGAAGAACGCTTGGTGAAGCGCATTTCAGATACGCAGACTGAGCTTATGACAGGATTAAAGCAAGTGGTGATGGATGTTGGAGTGCTCCAGGCAGATACTAGAGCTTTGGCGGGAGTTTGTAAGAAACAGGAAGACCAGCTGTCTCAACATGAACTACGCCTTATTGCTATGGAGGATCGGGATAGACGGGCAAATATTCGTATAAGAAAATATCCAGAACAAGAAGGAGAGACTTTAAAAGATTTAAGAGATACAATTTTGACATGGATAAGAGTACAACTTCCAGATGAGTCTTGGGCTGAAGCTGATCTCGAACGGGTGCATAGAGTTGGTTCTAAGCGTAAAGGAGTGCTTCCAAGGGACATAATTGTTAAATTTGCAAATTATTATAAAAAAGAAAAATTTATGCAGGCAATTAGACGACAAGCTCAACCAAAGATTCAAGCAACAGCAATCGAAATCTATCAGGATTTATCGGCGCAGACCGTGCAGTGGAGGAAGAGCGTCAAAATTTGTACAGCAGCATTGAGGAAGAAATCGATAACCTACAACTGGAGATACCCAGTATTTTTGAGATTCTTCTGGCAAGGGAAGCAAGAAAGAATAACATCGTGCGAACAGGGAATCGAGCTGCTGGAGAAGTTGGGCATAATCGATGCCAATGATGTGGGAGAAATAGTCCAAGTAGAAGGAGCGGTTGGAGGTTCCAGAGACCAAGTAGAAGGAGCGGTTGGAGGTTCCAGTCAATGAAAAGGGATTAGTGGGGAAAGGGTTAAAAAGGAGGGGAGGATCGGACTTTGCTCTGTGGGTTGGGCCGTGTTCCCCCCCCCCCCCGAAGAGTTCTAAAATAATTGGGACCAGTGCCCAGATGACTGGTGAGGAGGGGGGTAAAAATGGGGGGGTGTGGGGGGGGAAGGGAGGGGGGGTATGTGTATCACTGACCGAGACCAATTTAATGACGTGGTTGAAAGTAAGAAATGGAGAATAGATTGAGATGTGCAACTCTAAATGTTAAGGGGCTAGGAACGGTGGTTAAAAGACGAAGAATTGAAACATTGTTGAAAAGAAAAAGAATAGATATAATTTTTTTGCAGGAAACTCATCAGATAAAGGAGGGGGCAAATGAGTTACGAATGAGGGAAGTTGGAGTGTATGAAAAGTCATTTGGTACTTCTAAAGCGAGAGGTGTGGCAATAATAATATCGAAGAAATGTATTAATATTCAAAGTATAAAGAAAGATAAGAATGGAAGGATCCTTATAATTTATTGTACGTTGGAAGAGGAAGAATTTGTGTTGATAAATGTCTATGCTCCAAATGGGAAACAAATTGATTTTTTTAAAGAAGTATTCAATATGGTGGGAGATCTAGGGAAAAAGAATATTGTGATGGCAGGAGATTTTAATATGGTACTAGATAAAGGGAAAGACAGGGATAATATAATAAGAGGTATTAGAGGAGAGGGGAAGACAGAATTAGCTAAATTAATGGAGAGGAAAGAATTAATGGATGTATGGAGAGTTGTAAAAGGGCAAGAAAGAAAATATACTTTTTACTCACCTAGATTTAAGAGTTACTCAAGGATTGATTATATTTTTATATCAAAGAATATGGTACCTAAATTAACAGATTGTGATATTGGAGTAATTAAGATCACAGACCATGCACTAATGATGATGGATATTAAGATAAAGAAGGATTATAAACAAGCAAAGAGATGGAGACTGGACGGAAGAATTTTTAAAAATAAAAACATAGTGGATAAATTAAAAAAGGAAGTGCAGGAAATATGGCAGCTAAATGAAAAAGGAGCTAACTCGCAAGGATTATTATGGGATACGATGAAAGCAGTAATAAGAGGGATCTGTATCAGGGAAATGTCCACACTTAAAAAGCAACAGGAAGTACTTAATAAAAAGGCTGAAGAAGAGATAAGGAGTTTAGAGGAGAGACTGAGAGAGTCAAAAGATAAGCGGTTATATGCCCTAATTCAAGCTAAAAAAAAGGAATTGGAGAAAGAAGAAATCGAACAGGTTCAAAAGAATTTATTATATTTAAAGAGAGACTTTTTTGAATATAGTAATAGAAATTCCAGGTTGCTGGCTAGATCCACGCAGTCAGAGAAGGCTAAGAATATGATAGGGACAATAAGAGATAAGTTAGGGAATAGATGTAATGTAATGAAAGATAAATTAAGTATTTTTCAGGAATTTTATAAAGATTTATATACATCAGAGGCGCTTTCACAAGAAAAGATTTGGGAATATGTAGAAAGGAATTGGAAAATAAGACTGGATGATCAAGATAGGGAGTGTATGGAAGCCTTGGTTACTGACAAAGAAATTGAGGGAATTATTGGAAAACTAAAAGGAGGTAAGTCTCCGGGGATTGATGGTTTGGGGCCAGAATTTTATAAAATATTTAAAGATATTTTAATACCTAGATTAAAAAAATTATTTAATAATATAATAGAAGGAGGAATGACCCCGCCATCGTGGGACCAGTCCCGGGTTGTTTTAATACAGAAGCCAGGCAAGGACTTGACAGATCCAGCGTCATATAGACCAATATCTTTAATAAATCAGGATGCAAAAATATTTTCAGCAATTATGGCTAAAAGAATGGGTACATTTATATTTAAATATATTAAAAATGATCAATGCGGATTTATCTTAGGTAGGAAAATGCCGAATTTAATTGGGAGAGTTATAAATATAATAAATATTATAAAAAAAAGGAACTTAAAAGCAGGATTATTAGCTTTAGATATTTTCAAAGCCTTTGATTGCGTGGAATGGCCAGCGTTAAAAATAATATTAAAAACATTTGGGTTTGGACATAAATTTATGGGAGTGATTAATCAGATGTATAAAAATAATAAAGCGGAAATAATGGTTAATGATGGGTTAACGCAACAAATAATACTAGCTCGAGGAACTAGGCAAGGATGTCCACTTTCACCGATTTTATTTGCAATAGTTATAGAAATTTTAGCAAATGTAATTAGGGAAGATGAAAGATTAAAGGGGATAGGAAGAAAATATAAGATTAAAGTAAATATGTTTGCGGATGATACGTTATTGACAATAGAAGATCCCCTAGAAAGTGGGGAGATGATTCAGAAACATTTGAGAGAATTTGGGGAAATTACAGGATTACAAGTTAACTGGGGGAAGTCAGAAATGATGTTGTATAACTATAACAAGGAAGAGATGGAGAAATGTAAAGCTAAGTTAGGATTAAGACATAAAAATATAATAAGATATTTAGGAGTTAATATAGATAAAGAATTAGAAAGAATAGAGGAACTTAATTTTGTAAGCTTAAGAAAAGAGGTAGGGGAGAAATTACAGATTTATAGAAAATTAAAACATTCTTGGTTTGGTAGAATAGCGGTTATTAAAATGAAGATATTACCTAAGGTTAATTTTTTGTTTAGAATGCTACCTATTAGAATTTCAGTAGCTGAGATTAAAAATTGGCAAAATATGATTAATGCATATTGTAATGGGGATAAAAGAGCTAGGATAAATAAGGGGTTATGGTATAAGACTCAAAAGAAAGGAGGTTTAGGACTTCCTAATATTAAGAATTATTATATTGCTAATCAGTTAAGATATGCTATTTATGCTATTTTAGGGGAGCAAGATTTGGAATGGTTGGAATCGCAAACAGTAGAGATAGAATGTAAATTACGGAATATATTTTTTACTAAAATGCAGAAGAAAGAATGGAAGGTACTGGACAACCCATTATTGGAAAATATATTATCGATATGGGAGAAGTATAGGGGGAAGTTGATACCAGGGGATTCTCCGCTTGCCCCAGTGGTAGTAGTGGGAAACTTCCCAAGAGCATTAAAATCAGAGATAGAAGTGAGACTGAAAGAACAAGATATTCTTAAGCTAAGGAATTGGATGGGAAAGATGAAGGATAGTGAGCATATTAAAGATTTGTTTAAAGGACAAAAGATAGCGTGGTTCAAGTGTTTGCAACTGGTAAAATGGACAGAGGAATGGAGGATGAAAAATAAGAAATGTAGAAACAATACCAGATTTGAAGATTTAATTGAACAAATAGAAAAAAAGATGAAGCCAGAGCTAAGAAAGGACTCACTAGCGAGATATATAAAATATTAATAGAGGAGGAATTTCAGGACTCACTTAAGGTTATAAAAGAGGTATGGGAAGAAGATCTAAGGGAAAAAATCAATGAAGATAATTGGGGGAGGATATGGAATGTAAGAATGTTGAAATTATTGTCGATTAGAATTAAGGAGAACTATTATAAGACCGTTTGGAGATGGTATCTAACACCTGTAAGATTTCACCAGACTGATAAAAAAGTGTCCAAGAACTGTTGGAGGGGATGTCAGGAGGTTGGGACCTATTTTCATATGTGGTGGAGCTGTGAACAAGTACAAAAATTCTGGGAAAGGGTTTTTAAAGAAATAAGTGATATAATTGGAATTAAACCCGGTTAGCTCTACTAGCAACATGGGATAGTAGGAATAAGCATATAATTAATAGAGAATTGGTAAACAACCTCCTGGCACCCGTTAGAATAATGATTGCTAAAAATTGGAAAGGGCAACGAAGTTATAAAATAGAAGATTGGTATAAAGAAATTTGGGATATAGCATTGAATGATATGTTGACATGTAAAATGAAAATAATGAGGGGAATGTCCAGTAAGAGTGATTTTGGAGATATATGGACTCCCTTTTTGGAATATGTTTTAAGATCGGGGAAGGGACAATCGCCTTCAAAAGAATCATTAAAATTCTGGAAGGATGATGGATGAATGTGAGTAGGTCTCAGGGGGGGTGCACGGGGGTAGTCGAGGGAGTTAGTTTGTTTATATATTATGTATTATGTGTATGTTTGTTTTGTTTTGTTGAAAAATTAATAAAAATTATACAATAAAAAAAAAAGGAGACTGCAGGGTACCATCTAGCCTGTTCAGAAGCCCCCCAAGATACCTGAACTGTATTTAAGCCAGGCTGGTGTAGCCCTCTTGGGTATATGGAAGGTTGGGTTAGTTTCACCAGCACTATCACCGCCATCCTCATTTTCGTATTTGATACGTGTTGATTCTAGATCTTTCATTGTAATATCCAAGGTATGCTTTGCTTGCTATGCTTGTTGAATCGTTGACTTTTGGCTTACTGGAATTGGCTGTGTTTTGTAACAAATTGTGGCGTTTCCAGATGTGATGTCATATTTTGATAGTTGACGTTTGTTGTGAACATGTTAGGGGCAGTCCACTGTGATAAAAAGGGTATCCAACTAAACTCAGATCTAATGCCTTATTGTTCTGCAAATTATTATTTGTAGAAATACCAAAAATTAAAAAGGGAGAAAGAGCAACAAAAGAGGGGAGAAGAAAGACCATGACATAAAAACATATCCATTGGCAATGATCATTCACAACTCCATTAATAAAAATAAAACTCAGAACAAATGCCTGTTGCTTCTTCCTCTTTGACCATCCCCAGTGCAATGACTTCTTTATTTTTATTTGCCAAACACATTGCATGCTTATCTGGTCAAACATTTGTTCCAACACTTTATTACTTCATAACCTGTTCTAAGGAGATGGGTAACTGGCTTCCTGACAGATAGAAGGGCAGCCAGTCAGCACTTTGCACTGTCATTTGACTTCAAACTAGAACACATTTCCTTTGAACTTGATCTGGGGTAGAAGACAGACTGTACGCCTGTCCAAAATGTGATGCATGCTCCTCTACGGTGTACTTCCTGCTAAATTTATTCCAAGATCTCTATGAGTATAATACCTTTATTAGGCCAACCAAAAGATCTCAGAAATGTGCAAGCTTTTGAGATCTTGAGATCCTGAAAGATCTGTGAAGAATACTAGAGATCTTGAAAGTTTGCACTTTTTATTTCTTTTTTTTTTTGGTGATCTTTTGCTTGACCTAATAAAGGTATTACACTAATTTTAAAAAATGGGCATTTTTGGTACAGTCATCATGGCTACTTTTGTTTGTTTCTTTGTTTGTTTTGCTTTATTTATTTATTTGTTTATTTGTTTATTTATATTACTTATACTGCTTTATATAACAGAATCTCTAAGTGGTATGTATGTCTGTGCACACCCATCATAAGCAAGGGTCTTATGCAACTCAATCCTATGGAGCATTTCAACTACAATGCCATCAAAGTGACTCAGTTGCCATTTTTCACACAGACCCACCTTGTTGCTACAAAATGGTGGTGTAACATTCAACCAAAACTGGGAAGAAAGTTCTGCTCCAGCAGACTTTTTGGGCCATGTACAAGGCTGTGATACTTTCTGTCTTCCCCCTTTTCCCATCCCCACAATTCTTGCTGTTTCACCAGTGTTGGGGATGGAGGGTTTTAATGGATGAGGCTTTTAACCCACCACCTTACCATGGTTCTGCTTCCAGATTCTTTATGAGATTAAGGTCACATTTTTGTCTGGGGTTTTTTCCATATGTTACACTACATATCCTGTAGATGGTGCTGTGATATAACAGAATTGCACAACACACTAGTATTTCATTCCACCATTCCCTAAAATACTGGACTTTCCCCGATCAACCCCCTCCCCCCCCCCACACACACACAAATGCTTAGAAAACACAGGAGAGGTTCTAAATGAAAATTATGACATTGGGCTCATCTGTACCTCAGGGTGTAGAGGGAGAGAGGGGGAGGATCATGGACTTACCTGCTTCCGCAATCCTCCCCCAACATCTAGACAGCTGTGCAACATCCTGGAAGGGAAGAGGAACATCACGGCTGCCATTTTCTTTTCTCTTTTTTTTACAGAAGAGGAGCTGCACGCAGCCCTGATCTGTCAGAAAAAGGTAAAACAAAACAAAACCATGCACCAACTCCCAATCCCCCACCATCCTGGGGATGGCAAAATTGTTTTTCCCCACAACCCCACATGGGCACAGAGCCTCCCCATACAGATCCATGCCCACTTTGAAGGCCGAGCTACTCGTGAGGAGGCGGGAGCGGCAGCCACACCTCCTGTGGTCCTCAGGATGGTCCCGGGACCACAGGGAAAATCAGGATAACTGGGGAACCAGCTATCCCAGGGAAATGGAGAGATCATCCCTTCCTGCCCCCAGGATCCCCTGTGCATCATTTGGATGCACAGGGATAACCCCGGGGGGGGGGGGGGGACATGGTGTAGACATGGCAATTGTCTAAAGTATCCACAAACTACCATGACTTTCACAAGAACACAATAAATGCCTTATGTAGAACAGTTCAGAGTCACATTCCTGTGAACAAAGATAAGGTTTTCTTTTGTCCTGGAAAAATTACCCTCTTTTTGATAGCTGCAAGCCTATTAAAACAAATCTTCTGTGATGTGCTGTCCAGTTTTAAAGGAGATCCTATTTGCTGTAAAGTGGTTCTAGAAGTAAGCCATCTAAGTTGATATCCCCCAGGAAGGGTTTGAAGAAGAGTTCTCCAACAGTATCTGCATTGAAATCCCTCAGAAATCCAAGCAGTTCTATTATCCAAGTATATCTCCTCAGGCTTCTGCCATGAGTCGTTGAGATTAATTCCATCAGAGTGTGCTGGGCTTCCTGTTGAAGACTCTGAACATAATGGTGGCGTTTTAGTTCCTGGAGGTCTGCAAAATTAAAAATAAAGAAATGGTGGTATTGGGGCCATTGGTATGTGTAAAATTAGAAATAAAGAAAAACATTTATTTTCCAAAGGGAAAATTCTAAAAATGTATAGTAGTATGACACCTTCATGGAGTTTAGCATTTTACTTTTGGCTAACACAGCTACCTTCACTTTCAAATTTATCTTGTAGCTGCTTTCTCCTTCCTGAAGAGAGAAAAATATGGAGTATGACAATACCTTTTATTTCAGCACTTTTTGTTGGTGTAGGCCCTATGGATATGGCAGGTGAAGACTGATAATAAACAACACTGATTTCCATTGAAAATCCCCCCCCCCCCCAAATTCTTGTAGTGGTGGAATAAATTAGGGTGGCCATATGGAAAGGAGGATAGGAGTCCTGTCACTTTAACAGTTGTACTGAAAGGGGAAATTCAGCAGATGTCGTTTGTATGCATACAGCGCCTGGTAAAATTCCCTCTTCATCACAATAGTTAAAGCTGCAGGAGCCCTGCCTTCTTTTGTATCTGGTTACTTTTGTATAGCTATTTCTGCATATTTGGATAGGACTTACCAGGATTAAAAAGAACAATTTCTTTAAGATAGGCATATTCTTTTGCACAAATGTCCACATTCCATAATTTCCCCAGGAAATGCTGGATCTTCTGCACTTCTGTTAATGGTGCTCCCAAAAGAGAGCTGTCCAATTTTGTGTTCTCTGCCTGAGGTTGATTCAGAAGGATCCTTTTCAACAAGCTTAGAGCTGAGGTCGCTTTCAGTTCAAAGTCCACCCGTTCTTGAGCCAAACCCAGTATGAAGAGAGGTGCCCAGCACTGTTGTACCAGTAAGATCTGGTCCTCCAGGGGCAGCTGAAAAAAAGGCGGCAACTTTCTTATAAAAGTGACTGTTTTCAGAAGAACATCTAATGCTCTAATGCAGGTGACATCTGGAGCTTTCAGGACAACTCGTCTGTTTGCTTCACAGGGGCAACCAATATTTGGAAACAGAAAGGGAAGCTGGGAATGCTGATGGTCCCCTTTTGTCTTCCTCTGCTCTTCATTGTTAACAATTTGGTAGATGATGCTGTTGGGGGAAACTGAGTCAATGCAACACTGGCCACGTCTCTTGAATGACCTGTGAGTAGCCATCGGGGGTTGTATCGAAGGCGGCTTGATCAGAAATCTTTTGCAGCTCTAAGAGCTGGCCAGTGCAGACCGAATGTGATAAATTACAAATGAGTATCTTTGCCAAGGAGCTAGGCACCCTGTGCTTTTTATATACGGCAAGCTGAATAGTAATGTGACCCTGAGAAGTTCCCTTGAACTTTATTTGCTCCAGATGGTTTTCATTCACAGCCAACCAAGGTGTGGCTGAACTGATCCAGGGCATGGCTGAGATGATCTGAATACGAAAGAGGTGTGTGTGGGAGAGAGGGGGGTGGAGAGAGAGAGAGAGAGAGAGAGAGAGAGAGAGAGAGAGAATAAACAGAATAAATAATGTTCAGCTGCTTGGTTGTGCCCAGATAGCAACAAAAGTAGAGGTGCTCTCTTTTATCATGAACCACATTTCAGCATCAAGCACCAAGGGCATTATATTAGTGCAAATAGCTCTGGTGTGTTTGCAATCACACACTTGGTATCATATATATAGCTTATCCTTGAGGGGAAAGGCAGGCTGCAGGTAGCAACTCCATTGACTGTGCTTTCATACAAAACTTTTCCTGCATGTAGAAACTGGCATGTCAGGGTGAAGCATCTATTTTTCTGTGTGTAGGGAATGTATTGTTTTATTCTGTATGAGGGACCATTTAATCTCTTCTCGATCATCCCAGAGTGCAGGACATGGAATAATGGGATCAAGTTACAGGAAGCCAGATTCCAGCTGGACATCAGGAAAAACTTCCTGACTGTTAGAGCAACACGACAATGACCAATTACCTAGGGAGGTTGTGGGCTCTCCCACACTAGAAGCATTCAAGAGGCAGCCATCTAACGGGTATGCTTTAAGGTGGATTCCTGCATTGAGCAGGGGGTTGGACTCGATGCCCTTATAGGCCCCTTCCAACTCTACTATTCCATTATTCTAATCATGTGATCTTTCATCTGAAGTGGTACAGCGAAGACACAGGTTTACGGCTTCATCTGCTCTTTCTTAGAACTAGCCCATGCTGCCCCTGGTTAGCATTAGAAACAAGGCACAGCATTTGATTTCTTTAATAAGCCCCTCCAAAGAATGGCTTAGTTGCTATTATTTTCTGTACATGTAACATCAGAAAGGGAGGAGGAACTTAGCCCCTCTTGAGGCCACAACCTAGAAACGCCAAGGACCAAACATTAATCATGTGAATGAAATGAATGTGCATGTGGGTTTTGTTTTTGTTTTACTGTAAACCTGCATCAGCATCTGGCCAGCAGGGGGAAATTAACCTTTTCCCACCCCCTGCCTTGGGCCTAATGAAAAGCTATTTGAATTGGGAGGGAAGCTTGCCAGTAAATGTCAGTCTCCCCTGTGGCTCTTAGGTTTTTGTTTTAAAATGTGTACATTCACACAATTAACATCAGGTCTAGTTTGGGCCCTTATAGGTGTGGTTAACTAAAGATAGTTAACCATTCATAGATTGATCAGCATGTCATGGATGAGTTGTTTCCTTTCAGGCAAGGGCTCTTTAACAATGGAGCAAATACAGGGCCCTTTAACTCCATCCCCAAAGGCGGGGCCAGAGCTGACCACAGGACAGATATTGTCAGTCTTCAGTTGACTTTAGCTCCCTCCTAGCAGGAGAGAGTTCCAGACAGCAGGGCAGGATCTACACTGCTGTTTTAAAGCACTTTAAAGTGCTTTATAACAGTAGTGACATCTGTTTTGGAGTGTGTCCTGGGCCCCAACAGTTGTCAGTATCATTATAAACCGCTTTAAAGTGGTTTATAACAGTACTGACAACTGTTGGGGCCCAGGACACACTCCAAAACAGTTGTCACTACTGTTATAAGGCGCTTTAAAGCAGCAGTGTAGATCCGCCCACTTGGAGCTATCCAAGGTCCTGTTTCTTCTGCCTTCATGTGGCTTCTTGTGCTTTGATTTGTCTACTCTGAATAAACAGTATAGGGGAGCAGCAATCATACGGGTCTTTCCCTGAAAGGGGGCATTTGAGGACCGGTTTCAAATATATAATTTTCCTTTTATTCTTCCACAAAGAATCACATGAGGTGAGCAGAGCAGATGCAGCTGGAGGTTGGGAATAAAGTGGATAGAACCGACTGGGCAAGGGCTGCAAAGCAGAATACTAGGCCAAGCTATAGGGAACTTGGAAAACTTGGAATTGGTTAAAACAACGAGTCTTCTGATACTTTAAAGATGAACACATTTTTTTCTGGCAGAAGTCTTTGCAGGCTACAACCCACTTCATAAGATGCATTTAGTGTTATCTTGAGTTTCGTGTGGGGAGTGTGTATATACACATACATAAAATGGGGGGGGGGGGGTTGTAAACAGTGAGGTCAGAGGAAGGTGAAATGCAGAAAGATGATTTTCTTTTTTTTACAGTGGCCATTCACAAAACAGTTGTTGGATAAACACACATCCTTGCACTGCTGAGCTGATTAACACACGTAGTGCAATTTCAATAAATAAATAAAACCTTTGTCCCTATACAAGCCCGAGAAGATAGAGTTTAACCTCTCCATGAATTGTAGCTCAGCTGTTTCACACTGAAATCTGTGTTTGAAGTTCCTTTGCTCAAGAATGACAGTGGTCCCATTCAGAAGACACCTTAAACCACTGATTTAACCACAGTGGTTAAGCCGGAAAGTCAAGCCATGTTCAGAAGACACCTTAAACCAAGGCTTTAACCACCATGAATAAGGGTTTCTGGCTTAACCACCATGGTTCAAGCCATGGTTTAAGGTGTCTTCTGAATGGGGCCGGAGTATCCTGGGAGGTTGATGTGTTTTCCCCCACTGGTTTTTGAATATTGCCATTTCAGAAATCAGATTTGTGTTCATTTGTTCTTATGGGGATGCATTAACTTGGATTCTCATGTTTATTTTCCATGTGGTAGAAACCCCACATTTAACTTTTATTCTTCATTGTTTAAATCCTGAATTTTCCCACATCTAGGGAAATCTGAGATTTGCACCATTCTAATGGAGACAGAAGGTCTGCAGGATGCAGTGAATCTCACCTTTCATGAAAGGGTGGGGAAGCACATTCAGCACAATGACGGACATAAAGTATGCTGTAGTGTTAAAAGCAACAATGATGGGCATAACTTATACAGTAGTGTTAAAAAAAAAACAAGCATGAACGTCAAGCCCAAGGCATATAGTTTCTCCATTATACTAGTTATCCTTGCATCACCTCTGTTTTCTTTCAGGATGTGATAGTTTTATTAAATATTTGAGTGACTGTGATGCTCTGGAGATAATCCACCAAGTGAGGCAAACTCCATGTGGGAGTGGCTTGGTTATCTGAGACCCCTTGAGCACCATAGTTAGCTGGTTAACTGGGAACAGGCTTGACTGACGTGCAGGACCTCAGAGAGCTCTAGGGCTAGCAATCTGCTGCAACAAAAAGCCAGACTGTGGAGAAGATCCTGCAGGCTCATCATTCAAAACTTTTCCTCTCCAATGATAAGGAATATCTCCTTCAAGGAGGATTGCGCTCAGTCGTGCATTCCTTCCAGTACTCAG
The DNA here is from genome assembly GCA_029215795.1 of Anniella stebbinsi. Lineage (NCBI taxonomy): Eukaryota > Metazoa > Chordata > Lepidosauria > Squamata > Anniellidae > Anniella > Anniella stebbinsi. The sequence continues at coordinate 159,651,072 of JARDYH010000003.1, read as the reverse complement.
AGGCATCATAGTGGGCATTCTAGGGCTTCCGGGAACCAGGTTTGGGTGACCACAGTTTCTGAGGCAAAGAGTTAGGGTTAGGGGATGTTGGGGGCTCCGGATGACAGCACAGGAGATGTGAGCTGGTCTACTGGCTCCGGATTCAAGTCTGGAGGAATACACACACAGCCTTTTACACTCCAAATTGGAGAACTGGTTCAGCCAGACTATGTGGATCTTCTCCATGGCTGTCTCAGCCTTGTTGGTATTCCACAGCAACTTCAGCGTTCCCCACCTTCACTTGAAGTGGAGGAGGAAATTCACAAGTTCTTTGACAAGAATGGAATATGGCTCTGCTTGGTTAAAGGAAGTTGTGTGTGGAGAGAATGGAACTGATAAGGATATTTACAGTGGGAATTCATGGTGTGCAGGTGGAGTTGCAAAAGACCACTGATAAAACAAATTTTAAAAAAACGTATGACCCCTATTTATGTAAATTTAGATGCCCCTGCAAAAACCATGATTCCATTTATGCAAATTTAAAGACTTGAAAAATATTTTTTAAAAACACTATCCTATTCGCACTAATTTAAAGACCCCCCAACTATAATAAAAAATCAAACCCATTTTCACAACTTTAAAGACCTGAAAATATATTTTTTAAAAACATGCTCCCATTTATGAAAACTTAAAGACCCCAAAAATAATAAACAAAAAAATGATCCCATTTACATAAATTACTGCTGCTGTTAACAAAGAATTTGAAATCTGTTTATTGGATCAACTCACTACAGAACAGGGAAACACCAGTGGAGGAAAATGGAACTAAATCTGCCAGGACTGAACTGGTAAAATCCGTTGAGATTTCATCCCCAAAATGGAGTTCTCATACATCCCTAGTCAAGGATAAGGCATCATGGGGGAGATCTGTGATGAAGGAATCTCCAAAATCCCACCACAAGTTCTACAGAATATTCCAAAAGAGACTTATTTTTTTCATAGGCAAAAAAGCAGGGTTTACAGTCAGGAACAAAAGAAACAAAGTTATTACATTCCCTAGCTACACAAGGGGTCATTAGAGGGTAGTTCAACTATATATCTGTGGAACTAAGATAAGCATAGTCCCATAAGCAGGTAAACGCTTTAGTGTTTTAACTTGGGGAACCAGGGTTGTTAAGCCACAACTGCTTAGTTCAAAGGAATTAACTCTATTAAAAGAACTTCATGCCCACCCTGCTATCTCCTGATCAGCTGGGGCAGTTAATATATGAAAAATAGCAGCAAGCCTGATATTATCTATGGCATCCTTAGTCAGTTGCTTAGGCTCCAATGACAGGTATTTCTCCACAACAAAACATGTTTACATATAGGAAACTAGCATTTCAGAGGAAAAGCTAAACTAGAATAATTATCATTGACCCTTGTCAGACAACACACTAAGCCAAGATAGTTAAGCATTTTGAGTTAAACATTATGGTTTAGTGTGTCATATGAACCATTCCTAACCATGGTGGCTGCATAACCACAGTTTAAACATGCTCACTAACCATTTGCTGCAAAAGGGTTAGCAGCCTGACCGTGGCTTAGCATGTTGTCTGAACACGCCCACTAATGTTTAAAAGGGATTCCTAAACAATTTTGTTCCACATTCTTCCATGCTGTCGTATTCTTCCATATTTGTCATATGGCTGAGCTGAGGGAGAGCAGGGCCATTCCGCCAGCTCTGCTGAAAGACCTCCTCATGAAGGTTCCTCCTCTCTCAGCTGCCTCCACCACCAGCCATTGCAGCAGGCTGAGCTGAGGGAGATGAGAGGGAAAGCAGGGCCATTGCACCAACTCAGTTAAACGAACTAATATTTTCCCTCTCACCCCACCATTCCTTTTTCCTTGTATCTTTTTAGATACCAATTAATAGTGAGAGAGGCCCTGTGAGGAATGGCAGGGAAAGTTAAAGGGAGGAGAGCAATTTGAAATGCCCTGAAGAAAGCAACAGGTTGTAAGCAGGAAGTCATATCCAGATGAGACTTGGGTGTTCCTCTCTTGCCTGCAGCCGTGGTTCCTCCGGCCACTGGATGAAGCTACAGAGTGTGTTTCCATTCAGCCCTGGAGCAACTGGCAGCATAGCAATTAGTCTTAAAGAAACATCTGGCTTTAAACATAACATATTTATTTATTTATTTATTTATTACATTTGTATACCGCCCCATAGCTGAAGCTAAATGGATAATTTGTGCTGAAGTCAACAAGTACACTGAAGGGCACTATTATTGGAGTGTGCGCTCACAATCTCACAGAATGTATTTGTTTGCTATATTTGGTACAACAAATAAGAATGTGCTGCAACAACATCATCCCATTGAGTCCCACCATCAACTCTCAGCTTAATACAATGCAAATGTCAATTACAGACAAATAATGGGCCAAATGATATCTGTGATTGGCAACTAAAACCCTGCCATCCTGTATTGCAGACTTGAAAGATGTTCCTTTTCCTTTCCTGGGCATGATGAAAGTGTGTGGCTACAGAGTTGGATCCAGATTTAAGCTGGATCAACTGAGCTGACAGAAGTGGACCTCCACGCTTCTTCCTTTCCACAGCAGCTCCAGAAAATGCTAAACAGAGAGCCTCTCTTCTTATGGTTCTTTATCTTTAAGCCAGACTTGGGCTGGATAGCCCATCAAACAGGACACCTTCAAATAGAAGACTGTCCTCTGCCAGCTCTCCAAAATCCTCAGTAAAGTAGGACACCTGGCTCCCAGCAGGTTCGGACTGAGAAAGTGGGGGGATTTTTAAATTCTATTTTAAAAATAATTGAGGCAAATAGTAACTTTGGGGCTGGTGTAATTTTCAATGGGAAATGGGCTGTTGTGGGTCCCCTTCCCTCCAGCATTCACATGGGCCTCCTCCACACGGGGCGTTTAATGAGCCTTGAAGGCTCATTATAAATTTTACCTACACACGAGCGGAGCGCAAAACGGGCGTACAGGCGCGTTATCTCCCCGATAATGCGCATTTTCGAACGCGCGTTAAATAGCGACTTTTATTTTGCTCCGGCCGTTAAAGCGCATTTTCGCTGTGTGAACAAGCGATTATGCGCATTAACTACCTGGAAAGCGCTTTTTGGGCATCTTTTAATGCGCTTCGCCGCTTCCCGCCGCCTCCCGTGCAGAGGGATTGTGAGTAAATGCGCCTCCGCGATAATGCGCATAATCGCGGAACCAGGCGCAAAGGCGCATTCTTGTGGAGGGGGCCTTGTACAGGCAAACTGATATGGGACACTCAATCAGCAAGACTTATTTTATTAGAAGAAATTTCATGGTGAAAAGCTTAATGGTTATACACTTCTAAAATACTTAAAGCAGATTGATGGTCAGAAAGCTTTAGGCTTCAAGATAACGTACAGTCGAAATGCTATTCATTACAATAGCAACTTGGTTTCTCAGTTGCCATCTCAAAATGGGTTCTAAACCTGACCAAGGGAGGGGAAAGATTCTTGACACAATCTTTTAGGCAATTACAATAGGGAACTCTTGAAAGGCTTAACAAACCATCCCAAAGGAGCTAGTCTAAAAGCGCCCACACATTGGTAACTCAGGGAATATGGCCAAAGCTTAAATAAGATCACAGGGTGAGTAAAAAAAACCTCAGGTACAAGAACTCCCCTGCATGTACTTTAGCTGTTGGGGAACTCCCTGCCACCTGAGTCTGGCAGAAGAAAAATCTCAGCCTGCCGTACGTTGAGCTGACCACAAACACACAATCTACAGCAAATACAAACTCAAGTCTATGAAAAGCCTCACAATACTTTTCATGACACAGTCCTTAGAAATCTAAAGTCTAAATAGCAGAGAAACTATGTGCAGAGTACTTTCAAAGTCCCAAACAGTGATAAATCCAAACAGAAAAACATTTCAAGCTATGAGTTAAAAGATGTTCTTAGCGAAGGCTCTTTGCCTTTGCTCCAGCTTATAAAGAAAAATATAAGCCTGTTCAAAACTACTTGACAGACAGGAGATTAGCTCATAAATTGTGTCTGTGTCCAAACAAAGCAGCACTGCTCAGCCCACCAAGATGATGCTACATTCTAAGTGCCTCCTTCAACAAAAGCCCCCATCTTTCTAAAACACACTATCAATTTCCCAGAAAAGTCTACCAGCTTCAAAGGCGAAACAAAAAGTGAGTAAGCTATTCCCGTGAAAACTCTAAAAACAAACTTGCACAGACATTCCAAACTAGTTCTAATTAAGGCAGGATTTATACTACTGCTTTAAAATGGTTTATAACAGTAGTGACAACTGTTGGGGCCCATGACACACTCCATATACAGTTTTCAAACTATCATATCTTGCTTGGTGTAGATTTGGCCTAAATCTACCTACAGCCAGCAAGGCCTCTGGCCTTGCTTAGGGTGACCATCCACCCGGATTTGCCCAGATATGCCCAGAAAATGGCAGGCAAATCCGGGTCCATGAGGAAATCCTGATTTGGGAGCCGAATCCGGAAATTTAGCCCCTCGAAAGGCTGATTTCAGTCTCTCCCGAGCCTCTCCCGCCTCTTCCGTGCATGGTCCAGACTCCTTGGGGCTTGTTGCAATGGCAATGAGCCCCGAGGAGCCCAGATGCTCGTGTGGAAGAGGCAGGAGAGGCTGATTCCAGAAATGCCAAAATCAGGCCTCTGCCACGCATGCTCTGGGCTCCTCAGGGCTCGATGTCATTGCAATAAACCCCGAGGAGGCCGGAGTGCATTCGGAAGAGGTAGCAGAGGCCCAATTCTGGAAGTGCCCAAATCAGGCCTCTGCCACCTCTTCCGCGCAGCTTCCGGCCTCCTCGGGGTTTGTCATAATGGCAATGAACCCGGATGCCTGCGCGAAAGAGGCAGGAGAGGCCAATTTTGGCACTCCTGGGATCGGCCCACTCCAGCCCCTTCTGCACGGGCTCTGGCCTCCTCGGGGCTTGTCGCTATGGCGACAAAATCGGGCCTCTGCCGGCACGAACCCGGTGGCAGCACGAGTCCAGTGGCAGCGGCATGAGCCCAGCAGTGGCGGCACAAACCTGGCAGTGCAGCAGCATGATATCCACTCCTGGTAAGGATATAATGGGGTAAACCTGTATGCTGAGTTGAAATGCATGGATGAGGGGCCGAATATAAATATGATAAATACAAGTCTTTAAGAGTTAACTTAAAATCAGAGAGCCATGAAACATGCTGGAATATGTAGATGACCAAAATAGTGATCCTACCCAGGGTTGTAGACAAAGACATGAAGGCAGCTGAGATGTTGCAATGGGATTTCTCCCCTTAAGACACTTAAGGGGAGAAATCCAAACAGTAACTACCAAAAATCAGAAAGCAATGAGCCAGCTTTTGAATTTCACAAATGTCTGAAAACATCTTTATTTCAAGAAGCCTTCCTTGATTGACCAGCCATGGCTTTGATTGGTATTCTGTTTAAAAAACAAAAATGTTTTATCTTTTATTGTTCACCACTCAAGAATCTCTTTAGATGTGGAGCAGTATATAAATGTGGTAAATAAATAAATACTCCTTTTCAGGGTTGATAAAGGAAAAAAAGATAGAGTAAAATATGTTGCTGAAAGAGCTCATTAGGGCCAGATCTACAACTTGCATCAAATCATTACAAATGTGGAATAAAAAGTAGGATATAACACTATGAAAGCAGTATGTGGAATGGGGATTGTGCCCCAACAGTTATCAGTGCACTCCAATAGTGCTATAAACCAGTAATGTAGCTGCCCCAATCCTATGCATGGTTAGACAGAAAAAAAAGTCCTACAACTTCTGGCTTTCCCCAACCAGCATGGCTGGCTAAGGAATGCTAGGAGTTGTAGGACTTTTTTCCTTCTAACCATGCATAGGATTGCGCCCTTAGTGAATCATCATTTAAGATTAGTATATTCTAAATCAAGCTTGTACCATGGCCTATTCTTCCTCCCACTGCTTTTTTTTCCCCAACATAATCGAATGAGCAAGAATTCTATGGTACTCTAATGCTCCTGTATTGCATCATTATTTTTAGTTGCTCCAAATAAAGGAATTTTGATATTGTTCTTGTTTGGAGTTTGTCCAACATTGTATATCCTATAAATGTAGACATATTTATAGGAATTAGAAAATGTATTGTATTTCACGGGCATTTTAGTCCATTTTACATACATGAGGTCTTTCTATAGGACCCTGGGCCACTCTGTCCCCTAATATATAAATATTTGGCCAATCACTGCCACATCTGCTTCTGGCCCTACTTGATGGGCAATGTTCCTATTGTATTTCCACTGAGTTATTTCCCAGAGGCGGTTACATTTCCAGGCCAAAACTCACTTTCTGCAATTTATTGTGAGGTAGAGGCTTCAGGGGAATATAAAGTCATTCTTATCCCTAACTGAGTCTTTCTGAAGTTGGGAACAATTCCCAACCTTCATTTAGATTGTTCCCTTTGAGAGATTTAAAGGTTCCACTGGAGACTTGAGCTTAAGCTGTTCCATCTCTCCCTTCTGCTATATTTAGCTCTTCCTATCCCTCCTTATAAGTGAGCCTCTGCCCTAGACTAGGATTCTTCTGCCAGTTTAGCAACCCCTCCACCTTTGTAGTCCAACTTCATTGCATGCAGGAACCCCCAGCCAATCAAGAGTCTCTCCCCAAATGAATATTCAAGCTTAAAAATAGACAGCTAAGGAGAAAGAGAAGTGAAGAGTGGGGGTAGAAAATGTTATAGATGGCTATGATTTGGAACTAGGACAAGGATAATGTGAGTAGACGGAGAAGTGATAGGGGCAATGGAGCAGAGGCTATAGTGGTTCTGATATCAGGACTAGGAATGCTGTAGTGGGAAGCAGCAGCAGGCTATACTGGAATTCTGGCCTGGACAGGATAGGACAGGAGCTGCAGATAGGAAAGGGAAATTTTCTTCCCAAAGAGGAAAGAACATGTTATGGTCCATCATGCAATTTATGGTATGGTCTGTCAGGCAATCCTTGTAGAACAAGCTGGTGGACAAATGCACTAATATAGTGGCCAAGATATGAGAAGAGAGACCCAGTTTACTGCAGTAGATAAAGCTTTGGATTGGAAATGCGTAGTTTCAAAGTACCATTAATTGGACAGCCTTGGGCAACTCACTTTCTCCCAGCCTGATCTACCTCATAGGGTTGTTATGAGGATACAGTGCCCCCATGTATACTGCCCTGAGTTCCACAGAGGGTGGGGTTTAAATGCAAGAGAAGCAATAATTGCCCTGTACTCACAATCACTTATTGTTATCACATTTTAATAACTCATTAGCTTGTTCTAAGATTTAATACAGTTGGGCTTTGCATTGAAATGTCAGAGACCTGCTCAACCTCTATGGATGGATGAATGGATAGTCTGTTATGGATAAAATGCCATTAATCTGGTAAAGTGGGCACCAGTCCATTAAAACATATGCCACAATAAATCTGGTGAAGACCAATCATATGCATGTTTACTTGGAAGTAAGTCCCATTAAATTAAATGGCACCTACACCCAAATAGGCACACCTAGAATTTTAGCTTTAATCTTTAAGGTGTAACTTGTCTCTTCATTATTAATCCTAGTGGTGTTCACATGACTAACAAAAGATATGTAAAACTAAAATAATACAATATACAATTAAATAATCCCATCATCCCTTACCATTGGCTATTCTGGCTAGGGCTCATGGGGCTTAAAGGCCAATAATCTGGAGGCCCACAAGTTGCCCACCCCTGTTGTAGGGAGTACAATATCTTTTACATACATTATGCCAGTAATCCTTATTGGAAGGCCAAGCTGAGAAAGAGTTGCTTGCCTAAGGCTACCTAGCGAATTAATAGGCATGGTGAAATTTGAAACGGGCGTTCTTGCTCAGAACTTATACTTTTACCCACTATGTTATATCAACTTTAAAGAAACCTCTGAGTCAGAGCCTTTGATGGCACAATAAAACATAAGTGGCTGTAACATGAGACAATTTGAGGCAGCCGCCTTAGGTACTCATGGCATAGTGTAATAGGAATTTTCCCCTGTGCTAGCCTCATTGAAATGGATGGGAGCTGTACATGACTGCCAAGTTTGAAGCAGATCTGTTCATCTGTTGATTTTTAGCAATTTTTTTAAGTTCCAGGTTGGCGAGCTGGACACCCCCTTGGTGCTGGACACTCCCCCTAGAGGCAGACATTGTGTGATTATTGAATGGCATCTCTCCCATCAGTAGCACTATCACCCAAAGCCTCTCCTCTGCACTCATGCTATTTTGTGCCCTAACATAGCTATTTTATTATTAGCTTTAAATATAATCTAAGTGTGGATGAGCACTCGTTAGATATACATTTTAGAAAGTGGAGAAGAGGCAAAGCTACCTCAAACTCTTGGAGCAATGTCCTTGCCATTCTTTATTGCTCCATCCTCTGCTTTGGGAGTATTTTGTTCCCAATCACTTTCCTGGGGTTTTATTGGGTTTGGGGAGCTACTGGAGTCCAAACAGTACATGATGCTGATGCTTACTAGAGATGTGAAGGTCAAGAAAGAAAGAAAGAAAGAAAGAAAGAAAGAAAGAAAGAAAGAAAAACTTCGGGGTGGGGAGGGGGAGAGAACAGCCTTTTCCTATTTCTTTTTTCCCAACGGCCGTTTTTGGTCATTTTTCTGAAAAACTGGAAAATTGAACAGCTTTAGATTATGATTTCTTTTCTTTTAGAATTCAAGGCAAAGTATTTATATATTGTTACTCAGCTTTTACTCCCTGCAAAATGATTTCTAAAAACTATGTAATAAGAACACTATTATAGAAAGACTAGTTATGTCTGGAAATAATGAAGCCATGGGAGAATTTTTTTTTAATCCTCTCTGTAAGATTCCCAGCATAGTGATTTCTTTTATTCCTTATTAAAATGATTGATCTCAACTAGATTTTACTGATAGGCATTTATGCTTATGTGAGTAGAGTCACTATTGTGCATTCCTGACGATTTGGATTTTGTTCTATAGAGTCCTGGGTATATGATGCTGTAGCACTCATTTAATGTAGTTCTAATCTATACAAACAATAATTGTTAACTATGTTATGTATAAATAACTTAGGAATAGAAAGGCTACTTTATGTTCCTAAAGCAGCCTTCCCCAACCCATCGACAGTTAGCACTTAGACAGCAGACTGAGGAGGCAGGCACACAAGCCACCTCATCAATTTCTTTGATTATGGAGAGATTTATTGTATTTCTATTTAAATTATGGCTATTATTTCTGAATGCATACTTATACATCTTTATTTGCATATGCAAATGTTATGCAAATAGTGTTCTCTCTTTTTGGTGATGCAATTCCTCTTTTCGGGCAATGCATAAATGGCCACCTTAGAAGAGTCACTAGTATCGCCAATCTTCTCAACTGCCTCTGCCGTGGTGCAATAAGCTTCCTTTTTTTTGGAGATTAAAGGGATTTTCCTCTGAGAGCTTTTCACATATATACGTACCCTGTGGATAAAATCAGATAAAGAAATCTCCTTTTAATATACTGCTTAAATTAGTTGTGTATTCACTCTGGGAACCATCGTGGATGCCAGCTAACCATCTTGCAGAATCTGCCCACTGTGGGGAGAGAATTCTCATGCCACACTAACCCACTGTGGATCGGTGGATTAGCATGTCATCTGAAGAGGCCCACAGACACATTTCTACTGTGCACTCTGTTCATGTTCAAAATCTTTCAGTATCAGGGCAGTACAATAAATAATCTCCATGTTGGGAGTGGTGCGTGTCTGTCTGTGTGTGTGGTGAGAGAGAGAGAGAGAGAGAGAGAGAGATAATAGATAGATTAGATAGATAGATAGATAGATAGATAGATAGATGATAGATAGATAGATAGATAGAGATAGATAGATGATAGATGATGATAGATAGATAGATAGATAGATAGATAGATAGATAGATAACAATGCAAAGACAATACAAAGCACAACCTTCCCAAGACCCCAGCGCATAGGGTTGCCAAGTCTGACTGAAGTTATGCATGGGTTTTTTCTTCTCCCACCCCAAATATTTTACACAGTACCAAACTGCTAAATTTTCCAAGACTGCTTTCAAGAATTTTCTGGAGAGTAATGCTGATTCCTGGAGGCTCCAGGCCAACCCTGGAAGGGTGGCAACTACAAAAGTGTATACTCTTAAGAAAGGTCGTCTCACTGGCCACTGGGATTTCATGACAGAAAAGCCAGATTTATCCATGCAATGACTATCACATGACACTGTAAGGCCCTTTAGCCTCACTGCAGAGGTTGGGTACCCAGGATGGGAAATGCCTGTCATGACATGCTAACCCACGTGGGTTGCTCCCAAATGCGACCCATGGTGGGTTAGCATTACATGTGGATTCAGTCAGTGACTTAGCTTAGATTACACAGAAATATTTAACAGATTAATTTAATGCAATTTAATCTTCAAATGTATTTTTCCTTTTTTCTCTTTTTTTTTTTTTTTTTGAGGAGGGGGAGTCCCATTTGACCCTATGGAGGACCCTCCACTTTCATTTTTATTTTAAAATATACCCCACTTTTCTAAATAGTTTATCATTTAAGAAAAACCCAGTAAAACAGCCCTTAGTAATACCCAGTACAACTCAAATAGTGCCTCACACTGCAATCCTAATATATTCCCTATCTCCAGTTACAGGATCAGGGAACCCTAACTTCAACTATTTTTAACCAGCAGAAGAAGCATATATGCTGTAAATTCCTAGTCACATCGAAATGTGTATGAAGCCAGACTGGGGGAGGGGGTGTTTAGCAAAACAAACAAAACCCAGAAAACGACATACTTATCTCTAGCAACTTCCTGTATTACACTTTGAGAAACCAGTCCACAAGGTGGCCAATGAGATGGTGGCTCAAGGGTTTTTTTTCCCCCCGTTCAGGAGCTATCCCAGCAAATATAGCTCTACTCCTTAGTCAGTGATGTCATGTTACATCACGGATCAGAATGGGAGTTTGGGGTCTAACCCCAAGGCCAGAATCTAATCTCAGTAACAACAGGACATCCCTGACTTTAGGCAAGTTGAGATGGCCCTCTTTAAAGGGCAGATAAATGATTTTAAGACAATGTGCTGGTCTTTCATCGTACTGTTTCTGTCAACAGCCTGACATATAGAAGTAGGAGGTGAAATCTTCCTAATATAGAGATAATGAAAGGAAAGCTTCACCCAAAACTTGCCCTAAGAATCAAACATGTGGAAGGCTGCCATGTAGAAGATGGAGCAGACTTGTTCCCCATTGCTCCCAAGGGCAAAACTAAAATAAACAGGTGGAGATCGCAGAGAAGGAGATCTTGGCTCAACATTTGGAGAAATTTCCTAAGAGTGAGAGCTGTTCAGCACTGGAACAGATTGCCTCTGGAGGTGGTGGGTTCTCTTTTGCTGAAGGTATTTAAGCAGCAACTGGATAGCCAGCTGTTAGGGTAGCTGTTGCATTCTACAGCACAGAGCCTGCAATGGGTTAGATAAGATGATCTCTGAGGTCTTTCCAATGCTAGGATTCTATTTAGTTTATTATATTTTTACTACTGGAGAGGATCCATGTATTTTTCTGCCACAAGCACCTAATGGTTTCTTGGACCATCTCTGCTGAGGAATAGGGGGCACTTTTTGTATTGGTCTTGTTTCTGTGCCTATAACAGCAGTAGGAGGTGAAACCTTCCTAATATAGAGATAATGGAAGGAAAGCTTCACGTGCAATATTTCTGCAAGTCAGGATACTTTTGAAGGCACATGAACGGGTGTGTGGGGGAGTGATTATTAACCTAACTCTGAATCAAGCTGAGAAACATTTGCCCATCATTCATTTCTGGCATCTTTGAAACCACACATAGGGTTTCCTTTCCTGCAAACCCACTGCAGAATAAAGGACTCAACAGCTGGATGTGTGAGTTGATATTTTGCCACCTTCTAAGTACAAATGTGTCTGCAACCCTCACCCCACCTCTGCTGCCAATGGAAAGAAGAACGATCATTCTTGTCAGCTGACTAGCCTGAAGCTTGGATCCAATGACCTGCACAAAACTGTAAAATATCCAAGGACATGGAACCACATATCTCTGAAGTTTATGGATTTACTGCAATACTTGAGCAATTCAATGTATCAGGTAGGGAACAGCTGATAAGAGCTGCCAATAACATGAGTGTGGAGTAGTTAATATTTAACTGGAAGCAATCAGAGAGGCATATGGTGAGGTGGAGACAATGGCCCAAGCAGTCCACACTGGGCTTTCAAAAAAGGCGGTAATGGGAGGAAAATGCCTAGCCCCAAAGGTTACATTGAAAGTACAGATGGTAAGCCATCAGTGGGAAGGGGGGCAATACAAACTAGCAACAAGCCCACCTCCTACACATATACCCCAATCCCACCCCCATACATACAATGTCATGATATGTAGTTATAGCCAGACATGGCTGTATGGTGTATGTGTGTGCATATGTTTGTGTACACCAACCCTTTACTCGCATATATTTTGGGTCTGAAGATTCTACCAGCAGCATTGGTTCCATCTCTTGCTAGAGTGGCCATGTATTCTACTTTACATAGGTCAGTTCTCTATTTGAAGAGCTGTCACAAGGGCCAGTTCCCTGAAGGTGTCCACTATTTGAAGGGCTGTCCATATTAATGCAACTTCTTCTTCTTCTTCTTCTTCTTATTATTATTATTATTATTATTATTTACATTTATATACCGCCCCATAGCCGAAGCTCTCTGGGCGGTTTACAAAAATTAAAAGATTGAACACTAAAAAGACAATATACAAAATTTAAAACCATAAACATAAAATTGTGAAAATAAAATTGCATTCACCTGCATATAGGCCCCAAGCATTTAGGTTTAAAGGCACCTAAGCAAGAAGAGCCCAGCGGTCTTGAAATTGCCCATTAACAGGTAGCAACTGGGCAGCAGACTCAGCAGCAGGCACACACAAGCTCACCTGGTCATAGACCAAATTCGCACATAACAGCAGCACACACCGGGCATGTTCTGCAGCCATTTTGAATATTGAACCTCCAATGAGGCTGATCGAGGATTGCTACCTGACATCCGAACCCGGACACTATAGGTTATAGTAGTTATTCCCCCCCCCCCAAAAAAAATTCTATACATATTGATTATGCAAATCTGTATCCCTTTTATGACAAAGCCTCCACTGATAACAGTGATATAGAAACACAAAACATCAACCGTCTGTTTTACATTATTCTGCACAAGTTCTATACATATTTTAGAATCATTGTCCTTCAATGTACACTCGTATAAGTTTTAGTCTCTATTACAGCCACAAAATGATCAGTTTTCACTGCTAGCCAAAAATAGCACAGCACAGTTGAGTAAACCCTTTGCACCAAAGCTAGGAAATTTCCAGCGATCGGGTGGGCACATTCCTCCCCACCTCAAACCAGTTAAGTCTCACCCCATCCCCACCACCACTGCCATTACTGCAGTAATTTTTGTTGCCGCAGCAGCAGCAGCAACAGCAACAATCACAGCAATTTTACAAGAAAAGAAGGCATGCAGAGAGCACGACCACAGCCTTAGTAATGGAGGCCATACAGGTCAGTCATATAAACAAACGGATGATTGCATACCTTGTAGCTACCTGGGCTACAAATGTCTTAAGGACATTTGAGGGGAACCATTTTAACACAGACTAATTTATACAGATGATTCCCACTCCTAAATTGATGCAGCTTAATCTGAGTGTTGAAATCATCTATCCTCAGTATCCGGCCTCAGCCCTGTAACTTGTGAAGTAATCATTTTTTACATTTACCTTCATCATGGTAGCCCCCCTCCTATGGAATTCCCTGCCTCTAGAGGTCAAGCAGGCGCCAACTTTGTAATTATTATTATTTATTACATTTATATACTGCCCCATAGCCAAAGCGCTCTGGGCGGTTTACAAAAATTAAAACTTCAGACATTAAAAATCAATATACAAAATTTAAAAACATAAAAACAGACAACATATAAAAACAGTGCACATTTAAAACAGCTGCAAACTCTCAGCCAGGCCTAAATATAATTCTGTGGTCAATTAAAAATTCAGTATATGCTGCTAAATGCCTGGGAGAAGAGGAAAGTCTTGACCTGGTGCCGAAAAGATAACAATGTTGGCGCTAGGCGAGCCTTGTCAGGGAGATCATTCCATAGTTGGGGGCCACCACAGAGAAGGCCCTCTCCCTTGTTGCCATCCTCTGAGCTTCCCTTGGAGTAGGCACCAGGAGGAGGACCTTAGATGTTGAACGTCATGTACGGGTAGGTATTGTGGTCCCAAACTGTGTAAGGCTTTATAGGTTAAAACTAGCACCTTGAATCAGGCTCATAAACATACAGGCAGCCAATGCAAGCAGGCCAAAGTTGGGTTTATATGTTTGAACCTCTTGGTCCAGGTTATTAGTCTGAACTGTCTTCAAAGGCAGCCCCACATAGAGTGCATTGCAGTAATCTAACTTGTTGGTTACCAGAGCATGGACAACTGAAGCCAGGTTATCCCTGTCCAGATAGGGGCGTAGCTGGGTCACCACCCGAAGTTGGTAGAAGGCACTCCGTGCCACTGAGACCACCTGAGCCTCAAGTGACAGAAATGGTTCTAGGAGAACCCTCAAGCTACGAACACGCTCCTTCAGGGGGAGTGCAACCCCATCCAGAACAGATTGAAGACCCTCCGTGCGGTCAGCAGAACCCCCCACTAACAGCATCTCAGTCTTGTCTGGATTGAATTTCAGTTTATTAGCCCTCATTCAGTCTAATGTGTTGGCAGAACAGCAAGAACCTGATGAGGTTGAGGTGTGTGGAATCCTAGCTGAAGGAGCACGCTTTATCCTGGATAAATCACACTGGAGACAATTTGGCTTTTATCACACCTACTATTTTCCCCCTGGTTTGCTTCTGCAGGTTTCCCCTCCGTTTCCTATGAGAGTCCAGCATTTTGATTCACACATGGTCGATACCTCAGCTTGGCCTGTTGAACTTTGCCTGTTTCACACTTTGCCCGTTCAGGGATAAATCAAAACAGAAACGGAAAACTGCGACCTCAGGGTGAGAGAGCAGCAGGACAGGGACAATGTCATGCGAGTCCAGCACTGAAAAAGTGGAGCAAAGTCGAGGTGGGTGTGCTTAAAACCGCATGTGTGATATTGACCTGGGTCAAAGGGATAAAAAAGCTTGCATTTTATTGCAGGAAATACATGTTGTATAGGAGGGTTCCCAACTCAAGATGGATGGAGGAGGAAGTGAGGTCAGCAACCCTAAAAGTATCAGTCTAGCATCAGAAGCAAGGTCAGCACAGATTAGAGGGCAGTCTAGGAAGCTTGGAGTCCCTCTCTCTCTCTCTCTCTTCTCTTCTTTTTCTTTCTTTTTGAAGCTAGCTGAGTTGCACCCACATTTCTAACAAAATGAGCAGAGCATGAATAAAAACTTCCAAAAAAAGCAGTAGCCATATTGGAGCAAATCACAGAGCCAGTCAGGATTCCAGGCATGCCTAAAGGAGGGGTGAGCAGGAGGGAGACTTCCAGATGATTGAGACATCATCTCCCAGAAACCCCTGCCAGCATGGCCAATGGTCAGAAATGCTGGGAGTTAATGTCCCCAAAATTTGAAGATTTACTTTCCACCCATCCCTGGTCTAAAGAATAAAAAAATTCAGGTGTAACTACGGACAAGCAAAGGACAGTGTTGGGCTTTTGAAAGAGGATAATAATTTTGTTGTTGAGGGATAAGGGGCTCAGGAGTTGGGAACTAAATAATTAATCTGAGTAGTTGAGGCATTCCCAGAAAATAACAAAAATTAAAAGCAATCCTGTACCTATGCAAAGAAAAGCACTTAACTTACTGACAGATCTCTCTAGGGCTTAACAGTATCACAGGCAGAGGAAGGGTGCCCTCAGGTGGACGCAGAATGTTTAGAAGCTTGATGCTTCCCTTCACTGTTGCTTCTCTAATTCTAATCATCCTCTGGAAAGTGTGTGTGTGTGTGTGTGTGTGTGTATGTATGAAATGCCTACTTGGCTGATGAAATGATCATGCTGCTGCCATATGTGGCATAAAAACCTGCCCCAGGCAGGGTGCCCATTGGCAGCATTTTTCTCTAGTGCTCTATAGCAACATGGTAGCACTTTAAAATGGATCCAAAAATAGACTGGAAGCCAATACAGTTGGCCTAGCCCAGGCATAATAGGAACATAATATATAGTTCCAATTAGTAATGTTAGCAAGCACATTCCATACTAATTGCAAGTAGGGTCATAGCACCTAAGGTGGTAAAAGGCACTCTGTACGTCCAAAGCAGCTTGTGCTTTGAGTGAACTCGAAAATTGCTTCTAGTGATGGATAAAGCTATGAACTTGTCAAACACTTGATAAACAGCACTCTGCTATCCACAGTACCACCATCTTTTCTGGGTTGAGCTTCACTGTATTGGGCCTCATCCAATCCATTACCACGGACAAGCAACGATATAGCACTTTTTCCACTTCAGCTGAATTTGATGAAAAGGAGCAATGGAATTGAGTGTCATCCACTTCAACAGTTCACGCATTTAATCTTGTGTAAATGGGGCTTTTATGGCTGCCATTTACGCAACTTGGGAAATATGCAGTTTCTTGAGCCACCATTGCTGCGCATAATGTAGGTTCCCGACAAGGGCAGGCGGCTTCGTGACTTTGTTGGGCACTCACCAGGCTGCACAGCACAGTGAGCAGGGACGGGCGACGACGGCAGCTTGATGGGCATCCAACAGAGCCTGACGCGGATGAGTCTCCATCCCTAGCCACCTGCTCCTGATCTTCACCAGCCACATATAGTTATCACACAGAGCCAAGGAATAGCTTAATATTCAGGCATACACATGCGCAGCACATTTCATTAGGGTGTGCCTCTGCTTGTTGTGGAGGAGAGTGTTAGCAGTTGATATAGATAGATGGATGAGTGCCTGCCTGCACAATTGCCGTATAAAGCACCCTTCCCCAACTTGGTGCCCACTGCCCTTGTGATGAATGAAGCAAGAAAGTTCCTTCCCTCCTACCTTGGAGCAAGAGAAGTCTCACTCACTGTTCATTCAGAGGCAGGCAAGATCGGCGAGACAATGGTTTTCATCACACACGCGGTTTGATGCACACCCGCCGCGGCTTTGATCCACTTTTTCACCACTGGACTCGCAGAATGTCCTCACCATCATGCTGTTCCCTCACCCTGAGCCTGCAGTTGCTCGTTTCTCTTTCAATTTATCCCTGAACGAGCAAAGTCCGAAATGCAAATTTGAAACAGGCCAAGCTGAGGTATCGCAACGATACGGACCACATGTGAGTCTATTATTATTATTATTATTATTATTATTATTATTTACATTTTTATACCGCCCCATAACCAAAGCTCTCTGGGCGGTTTATAAAAGATTAAAACATTAAACATTAAAAATCAATATACAAAATTTTAAACCATAAAAATAGACAACATACAAAAAATATCCATTTAAAAACAACTTTGAGCTTTCAGTCAAATCAACTGAGTACCATTTCTCCAACAGTCATGTGGATTCTCTGATGAACAGTAAGGTCTGAGCTGCAGGTGAAGCTTTTCCCACATTCAGAACATTTGTATGGTTTCTCGGTCAGGTGCGTCCTCTCATGCGCCATGAGCTCAGCACTGTTACCAAATCTCTTCCCACAATCTGGGCATTTATACGGTTTCTCTGTGAGGTGCGTTCTCTCGTGGACGCTAGACTTGCATAGGAAACAGAGCAGAAGCAAATGGGGGTGGGGGGGGCAAAGTAGGTCTGATGAAGCTCAATGTGTGGCTAGCGCCCGCTTCGACTATCTATCTGCACCTTTCTTGGACACGTGTGAGGAGGGAGAGGATCACCAGAAGGGGCAGAGAGGGGCTAGGGGGGCTGTTTCCGGAGTAAACGAACCTCCCCTATCTTGGGGGGGCTCCACTTCCCCATCACTGCTACCATATGTTTGGCGAGTGGAGGCAGCACCTCCAGCTCTCCCATCCCTGCCTTGCCAGTCATCGTCTGCTACCTGGACTCCATGTCTTAAAGTGTGCACATGTCCCTGTCGGCCCACTAAGGGAAGTCAGCCAGCGAGCAACAGGGATGGTACTGGAAGCTGGAGGCACCCTGCTGCTTGCGCCCCTGCTTTTTATTTTTGGGAAACCGTGGAGGTCGTCCCTGCTGATTATGGGAGTGGGGGGGGGGAGAGAAGCAGAGGATGGGAGCTGCTTCATTTTTTTGAAAGCATTGGCCAATCATGGGGAGCAGGGAGCAGAGGATGGGAGCCAGAGCCTGGAGGCATGCTACCGCTGCTCCTCTACTTACTTTTTTTAAAGTGTCGCAGGGCAGGCCAATCATGAGAGCGGTGGGGGGGGGGGAGCTGAGGTTGGTGGAGGCTGGAAGAGACGCGCTGCACCCAGGGCCATACAGAGGGGGGGCCAGTGGAGCCAGTTGGCTGGGGCCCACGATTTTGAGGGAGCACTCTAACGAGGAGGTCCCCTCTAGCTTAAGCTACTGCTTTGTAGCGTAAGCGGCCCATTGAGAAGCAAGGAGCCCACCTTGCGGAAACAGCGCAGAAGCCGTCCGTCATGAAATTCTGAATGTGAAGAAGTGATGTCTTACACCTTGAATAAATGTGCTTCCCATTACCTTTTTTATAAATCGTTCTAGTTCATATATGTATTTAGCACTGAATCAGTGCCACTGATTGAAAAATACTTAATGAGCAGTTTGAAATGGGGGGCCACACACTTCCCATCTGTCCTGGGCATATTACCAGCTCTGCACGGCCCTGGCTGTGCCTGCTTGGTTTTGTTTTTTTTTGTTGTTTTTTTTAAAAAAACGTCGCACGGTGTGCAGCATCAACGATCATGGAAGCGAGGGAAGATATTAGGGTGTGCCTGTGCACACTCGGCATACCCCGTACACACATCTCTGTATTCGGGCCTTAGCTATTTGCTTTCCCCTCAGCTTTTCCCTTGTTCTTCTCTCACATACCACACACCAACATACCAACAAACCACTGACTAACTTCCAACTGTTCACTGTCATTTCCCAACTTCTCTTTTCCACTTGACTAGAACCCCCAGACAACCAGAATCTGATGTTTCCCATTCCCAGAACAATCAATATTGAATTTACCTCAGCCAGGCCCCATCGATGCATATTAAAAAGAGTCCTCTCCCCTTCAGAACATATCCCCAAACATTTACAGGCCAACACAGCAATAATGCTAGGCCCCAGGCCTACAGAGATACATTAACGCCTCACAGAGGTCACACAGAGTATTTAAACATCACAGGACATCAACAATATTTATATATATTACGTGTTCACACAGATCTACTGCACATCACGTAATCCGCCTTGTGCCCTACCCTGCTATAATCAGTAGAAAAAGAAACCTAATAGTCATCATATCAAACTCTGAATCTAAATGCAGATTTAGCTTGAGTTCATTAACTTTCATGCAATACAAAGTTTGCTCCCAATTCAAGTCTGATCAAGTCTTTCACTCATGAATAAGTGAAAGAACAAAATCAACCTACTTCTGTTTTTAAATATTCAAGAGCATTTAAGTATAGCCTAAGTCCTTTTTTACACTATGCAAAGTTAATAAATAAAACACAGTAGGGTTTCATAGCCCCCCCCCAAAAAACCCACCAGACTTTATTCAACTGAAACTGACATTATTCAGCTTAAAAACAAGATTGCTTTCTGTTTATTCTTTTCCTTTTTTTTTTTTTTTTGAAAGGCAATAGCCCAGAAGGAGTTTTCATGGTTGACATGCCCAGCTCATGGATTCTCTCAACAATAAGATAAAAAAATCTTTCTCACTTTCCTCTGATAAAGCTCAGTTCAAAACAAATGTTTATCTGTTAATTGCCATATTAAAACTGCCAGGTGTCTCAACTTTACAACAAAGATGACATGTGAAAGAAAAAACTAAATCATTAAAATGCATTTGAGTTTTAGGGATCCTCCTGCTCCTGCACCATGCCTCATCCCATTCAGCAGGATCCCCTAACCAAGGAGTAGGCTGAAATAGATCTCCAGATATTTTGGATTTCAACTCCCAACATTCTTGATCATTGACCATGCTGTAACCTGGAGTTACTTAAAATCAAACTCAGATAGCAGGAGGAAGGTTAAATTCAGTTTTATTAGAAAAGAACAGCGCTGTGGCGTCCCTCTGATGCCTCCCGGCTAAGATTCAGGGGAACCGCCCCTCACAAACTGAACAAAGGCTTTTTACCCTCATGGATACACCCCTCTCTAGTGACGTTCATGAATCGAAACTTAAAAACTCTATTTGCAAGCGAAGTTGCAGGAGCCAAGCAAGCAAGGTCAATTAACATTCCACAGACGAGATAGGAAGGGGCCTCTTAGCTGGAACAAAGCCTTCTTTACACCTTACCATTTGCCTTCCTTTCTCAAGGATTTACATAGGATTTGTATCTGGTTGATTTACTGATTTATAACCCAATTTGGGGATTACAGAGAAAAGAAGCAAACCTTAATTTTTAAATTCCATGGCCTCCTCCACACGGGGCGTTTAATGAGCCTTGAAGGCTCATTATAAATTTTACCTACACACGAGCGGAGCGCAAAACGGGCGTAGAGGCGCGTTATCTCCCGGATTATGCGCATTATCGAATGCGCGTTAAATAGCGACTTTTATTTTGCGGCGGGATGTAAAGCGCGTTATGACCATGTGTACAGTTTTTCAGTGAAGCGCATTTTCGGAGAGGTGTGAGCAGGTAGAGGGCGGGTTTTGACGAGATGGGCGGGGAGAGGGAAGGTATTTCCGGCGGGAGATTTGAAAAAAAGCCCTCAGGTTATGCGCAGCCGCGCGGGTGTGCTCACCCAACGGTTTGGCTGGAGGCGCAGGTGTGGTCGCGCGCCTATGCATATAAGCGCGTGCGCGCGATCCGACCGTTGACCTCATTTAACTTCGCGACGCCAGAGAGACTGCATCCTGATTTATTTCCTCTACACCTTTTCCACCTACCGAAATGGCTGCTCCAGGAAGGGGAGTTTCTTGGAAAAAGGCAGAGATTCTCGACCTTCTGGACATTTTTGGGGAGCAGAAAGTTCAAGCT
Source organism: Anniella stebbinsi (assembly GCA_029215795.1). Lineage (NCBI taxonomy): Eukaryota > Metazoa > Chordata > Lepidosauria > Squamata > Anniellidae > Anniella > Anniella stebbinsi. The sequence goes on along the minus strand of JARDYH010000003.1, from coordinate 159,629,955 downwards.
CAACTGAATGCCAGCCATAGGAACCTCGATGCCTATGAATCCATTGCTCAGGAAATGCAAAGAAGGGGCCATATCCGTACAGCGAAGGAGTGCAGGACGAAGGCAAAGGCAATGAGGCAGGAATATCGCAGGGTCGTGAATCATAATTCACGATCAGGAAATGATGCTGCCACCTGCCCCTTTTTTGAGGAGCTTCATAGCATTTTTCGGGGGGATGCTACTATTCAACCAAATCGCGTGGGCAGGAGTCTGAACATCCATCGTGTCCAAGCACCTGCTGCTGCTCCCCCAGTAAGTTCCCCCCTGGCTTTCCCGCTCTCAGAAGGCTCAGAAGAACTGTTCAGCAGTGAACTTCAAACAATAGATGTGGAGGACTACCTTGGAACGCCCTACTCTCCCGGAGGTACATTGATTGTAATTGCCATTTTTTAAAAAATCTCGTTCTTCCTTCTATTTCATGCCTATAGCTCACATCTGATGTTTTCCCCTTTTAGAATTGGAGACACCAGAAGATATTGGAAACGAAGAACCTGAAGGTATAGACTGTTTCTTTTGTTGGGTTGGGAAGACTCTTAACTTTACAACTTAATATTGTGTTCCATGGAATAAAAAATTGTATTCTAAAATGGGGCAGGCAGATGCGGGTGAGCGGGTGGGGCAGGAGAGGGCAGGAGAGATCTCCTCTAGCTACCCAGCGTTTCTCTGGTCTCTCCAGGGCGGGGGGGAAAAAGGATAAGGGGCAGGCAGCCATTTTGAACAACCACCCCCATTTCAAAAGGAGGGAGGTTTGTGATTGTGCCTATTGATGAAACCTCCTAAAAGCTCTTCTTTTTCTGCCACGGCAGGAGCCTACAGAAGCAGCAGTACCACCAGTGCATCGGAATCCATTGAGCAAGCAGATTTGAGGGCCAGAAATCTCCAGCAGCATCCTGCAGCAGCAGCACCGAGTAAGTACAGGCCTAGCTAATTTCTGAGGTCAGACATCATGGAAGGAAGGGAGTTCCCAATGATCTAGGCTGGGTTTATGGGGGGGGAGGGGGAAAGGGGGGCATTGGACACAACATTGTGGTGCATGGGACCAGAAATTGTGGTCTATGGGAGGGATTCCCGCCTTTTTCTCTACAGCAGTTAAAGTTACATGAGCCCTGACCTCCTTTTCATGTGGTCAGCCTAGGCAGGCAGCCATTTTGAACACACAAACAACCCCCCCCCCTATTTAAAATGGAGGTTTGTGATTGTGCCTATTGGAAGACTCTTAACTTTACAACTTAATATTGTGTTCCATGGAATAAAAAATTGTATTCTAAAATGGGGCAGGCAGATGCGGGTGAGCGGGTGGGGCAGGAGAGGGCAGGAGAGATCTCCTCTAGCTACCCAGCGTTTCTCTGGTCTCTCCAGGGCGGGGGGGAAAAAGGATAAGGGGCAGGCAGCCTCCTAATAGCTCTTCTTTTTCTTCCACGGCAGCCTACAGAAGCAGCAGTACCACCAGTGTGTCAGAAACCAGTGAGCACGCAGATTTGAGGGCCAGAAATCTCCAGCAGCATCCTGCAGCAGCACCGAGTAAGTATAGGGCTATGTCAATGAAACCTCCTAAAAGCTCATCTTTTTCTGCCATGGCAGGAGCCTCCAGAAGCAGCGGTACCACCAGTGCGTCAGAAACCAGTGAGCATGCAGATTTGAGGGCCAGAAATCTCCAGCAGCATCCTGCACCAGCACCACCGAGTAAGTATAGGGCTAATTTCTGGGGTGCATGGGACCAGAAATTGTGGTCTATGGGAGGGATTTCAGCCTTTTTCTCTACAGCACTTAAAGTTACATGAGCCCTGACCTCCTTTTCATGTGGTCACTGTAGTATACTGCCTGCAACTTTAACTGTGGTGATGAAGAGGGAATTTCACCAGGTGCTGCATGCATACAAACGGCACCGGCTGAAATTCCTTTTTCTCTACAGCACTTAAAGTTACATGAGCCCTGACCTCCTTTTCATGTGGTCAGCCCTGACCTCCTTTTCATGTGGTCACTGTAGTATACTGCCTGCAACTTTAACTGTGGTGATGAAGAGGGAATTTCACCAGGAACTAATTCCATACAAATGACACTGGCTGAAATTCCCTTTTCTGTACAACTGTTAAAGTTACATGAGCCCTGACCTCCTTTTCATGTGGTCACTGTAGTATACTGCCTGCAACTTTAACTGTGGTGATGAAGAGGGAATTTCACCAGGTGCTGCATGCATACAAACGGCACCGGCTGAAATTCCTTTTTCTCTACAGCACTTAAAGTTACATGAGCCCTGACCTCCTTTTCATGTGGTCAGCCCTGACCTCCTTTTCATGTGGTCAGCCTAGGCAGGCAGCCATTTTGAACACACAAACAACCCCCCCCCCTATTTAAAATGGAGGTTTGTGATTGTGCCTATTGGAATGAAACCTCCTAATAGCTCTTCTTTTTCTTCCACGGCAGCCTACAGAAGCAGCGGTTCCACCAGTGCGTCGGAAACCAGTGACCACGCAGATTTGAGGGCCAGAAATCTCCAGCAGCATCCTGCACCAGCACCACCGTGTAAGTACTGGGCTAATTTCTGGGGTGCATGGGACCAGAAATTGTGGTCTATGGGAGGGATTTCAGCCTTTTTCTCTACAGCACTTAAAGTTACATGAGCCCTGACCTCCTTTTCATGTGGTCACTGTAGTATACTGCCTGCAACTTTAACTGTGGTGATGAAGAGGGAATTTCACCAGGTGCTGCATGCATACAAACGGCACCGGCTGAAATTCCTTTTTCTCTACAGCACTTAAAGTTACATGAGCCCTGACCTCCTTTTCATGTGGTCAGCCCTGACCTCCTTTTCATGTGGTCACTGTAGTATACTGCCTGCAACTTTAACTGTGGTGATGAAGAGGGAATTTCACCAGGAACTAATTCCATACAAATGACACTGGCTGAAATTCCCTTTTCTGTACAACTGTTAAAGTTACATGAGCCCTGACCTCCTTTTCATGTGGTCAGCCCTGACCTCCTTTTCATGTGATCAGCCTAGGCAGGCAGCCATTTTGAACACACAAACAACCCCCCCCCTATTTAAAATGGAGGTTTGTGATTGTGCCTATTGGAAGACTCTTAACTTTACAACTTAATATTGTGTTCCATGGAATAAAAAATTGTATTCTAAAATGGGGCAGGCAGATGCGGGTGAGCGGGTGGGGCAGGAGAGGGCAGGAGAGATCTCCTCTAGCTACCCAGCGTTTCTCTGGTCTCTCCAGGGCGGGGGGGAAAAAGGATAAGGGGCAGGCAGCCATTTTGAACAACCACCCCCATTTCAAAAGGAGGGAGGTTTGTGATTGTGCCTATTGATGAAACCTCCTAAAAGCTCTTCTTTTTCTTCCACGGCAGCCTACAGAAGCAGCGGTTACACCAGTGCGTCGGAAACCAGTGACCACGCAGATTTGAGGGCCAGAAATCTCCACCATCCTGCAGCAGGAGCGAGTAAGTACAGCCGATGTTATTTGCTTGATAAAGTTTCAGTCCTGCAATTCTTATAAATGTGTGAAAGGACATTCTCATCTTCAGGATGAGGGTGCGAGAGAACCCATGGTACAGGCTGGACATGTAATAAATGATTTTTAAACACACTAAACTTTGCCCTTTCCCTTCAGGTACAGATGAAGGAAGGAGACATCCCATCCAAAAGTCAGCACTCTCGCCTGCAACGCGCCTGGAAATGGCCAGAAACAGAAGACCCCCACGCAGCAGGGACACAGACCGCATTCTGGAGCATGCCTCTGCACACAACGCAAACCTCTTGCAGATGCATGAGCAGATGTTGCAGAAAAATGACCAGATGTTGGACTATTTGAAAACAGAAGATGCAAGGGACCAAAGAAATCAAGATGCCCTTCTCAGAATTCTAGAAAGACAATGTGTCACGATGGAGAAGCTGGTGACGGTGGTGCAACAGGAAGAACCGGGAAGATCAACCCATACAGCCAACCCATCATCTACTACTAGCCATGGAAAACGCCAGCCAATAAAAAGACGGTTGGCTATTGACAGTATGGAGGGGACCAGCTCTAAGCCAAATGACTTAGGTGGGAACTCAGGAGAGGGTGAGGGGAGAAAATGCCTGGCTAAGAAGAAACGTAAAGTCAGGGTGCAACACCCCCAGTCTGCCCAGTTGCAAAATCCCCAGAATGACATTTTAACCAAAGACTTGGACGAATCACTGCTCCCGTGCTCCCATACAGTACCCCCACAGCGCTCATCATCACCACTTCAAGGTGAGCCAAGCATAAAGCGCACGGCACGGGAGGTAAAAAAACCCTTAAAGTTCTCCCCTTAGAATACATGATTTATGTTATTGTTAATAATTTGCTGTTAATTATGGTTTTTTTTGCTGTTATTTATGTAATTGTTATGTTATTTGCTGTTAATTATGGTTTTTTTTGCTGTTATTTATGTAATTGTTATGTTATTTGCTGTTAATTATGGTATTTTTTGCTGTTATTTATGTAATTGTTATGTTATTTGCTGTTAATTATGGTATTTTTTGCTGTTATTTATGTAATTGTTATGTTATTTGCTGTTAATTATGGTATTTTTTGCTGTTATTTATGTTGTATTTAACCATTACAATATAGTTTTCATATCTCACTGTGTGGTTGGGACTGTGCTTCCTATCTATTATTAAAACAGTTAGGCATCCCTCCTTAATACTGCACCAACCTGAAAATGCTAAGGAAAACCAAAACAATGTTTTAGTAACAAAAATAAAGATTTAGTTTTTTAAACAAATATTATTTTCAACTATTTACAATATTTTTTTCAACTATTTACAATTTACTGAGGATCTTGTCCAACTTTTCCTCCATTGAGGACATGCGATTCTGCATGCCTCCAACGGCTGCCTCAAGCCTCTCCAGCCGCTCCTGAGTGGGAACTGCATGGGATGGTAAGAAAAAAAAAATGTTTAAAATCATATAATATAACCAACAGAAAAACAGTTCAAGATGTACCACTCAATGACATTGGCTATTCAATGCGATTCAATTTACAGGAATGTAAATATAGTTTTTCATTTTTTAATTAAAAATTTAAACCATTAGTCCTGTACTGTACAATAGGGTGACCACATAAAATCCAGGTCGGTTAAACTGTTGTGATGAAGAGGGGATTTCACCAGGAACTAATTGCATACAAATGACACTGGCTGAAATTCCCTTTTCTCTACAACTGTTACAGATACAGGAGCCCTGACCTGGATTTTATATGCTCAATGTACTCTACATTATACAAAGCAATGGAACTTCTATTACCTGCTGGAGACACAGCAGCAGGTGAGACAGGTGGGGGTGCATCCTCCTCTTCCTCCTCTTCCTGCACCTCCTCCTCCACCTCCTCCGCAGACAGCGACGGCGATGGACTGAGTATCCCTTCAAAATTGGAAAAAAAATGTTATTTTAAGTTTCTATCATGGTGTTCCCCGCCTCGATCCGTTGGGAGAGTCTGTTAATTAATAAATAAATAAATACATATATCATTACAATTATTAATATTAATAATATTATTAAAGTACGCTGGGCAAAAATAGTATTCCTAATTAATCTGGCTTGCATTTAACTTACGTGCCCTTCTGCGGAGGGTCATCCGAGGAGGAGAAGGAGGAGGAGGAGGAGAAGGAGGAGGAGAAGTCCCCCCAACCTCCTCCACTTCCGGAGAAGGCGCTGCCTCCTCCGCCGTCCTGTTTTGTGCTAAGAAAAAGAGGGAAAAAGGGAAATAACATTAAAATGTGGAAGGGGTCCCTGAAGGGCATCTAGTCCCACCCCACCCAAGATGTATGCTGGAATCCACCTTAAAGCCTCATTGTGTCAGGGGTCATAGTTTTGGGGGCATTCCCCCCCCCAACCTGCACATCCACCAGAGAATACACAATGAGCAGTGGGCAGAATCACCAGCACACAGGGCTCCTGAAGGGCATCTAGTCCCACCCCACCCAAGATGTATGCTGGAATCCACCTTAAAGCCTCATTGTGTCAGGGGTCATAGTTTTTGGGGCATTCCCCCCCCCAACCTGCACATCCACCAGAGAATACACAATGAGCAGTGGGCAGAATGCTAATGCACTCACTCACCTGCAGTCAGCCTCTCCTCCGGGGTTGGTCTCCCCGCCTTCCGCCACAGCTCCCGGAATTCACCGAAGTACGGGGGCCGCTGGCGAAAGGGGGGATGCTCCCCATGGGCACTAATGGCCCGAAAAAACCCGGCCTTTATATACTTAAACTTCGTCCTGCACTGCAGGGCAGTGCGGACGAAGTTTTGCTGGCGCAGAGCAGCAGCCGCCCTCCTGAACAGCCTCATAGTCGGGAGGCTGCTGCTCCGCACAATCCTTCCCACGAGGGAGGATTGGAGGAGGAAGGCCAACAATATGCGGACCTCCGCATCACTCCAATACCTCCCTCTTGGCATCTTGAAGGATTGTGAGGAAGTGTAGGCCTCACTTCCGGTTTGCGATGTTTCCGCGGACCGGTTTAGCGGTTGCGCGCATGCGCGCGGAACCGTCAAACCACCATTCCCGAACCGCGCGTAAGTGATTAAACACTGTCGCGTTTGTTCGGAGCAGTGGGAAAGTTACCAGATGTGTTTTGGGTGTCCTGAATGTACCTTTGGGTGTCCTGAACTGAAAACCTGAGAATGTTATTGACTAGATGGTACTATGTTATTCTCAAAAAAACAACCCTGTGAGGTAGACATGGATGGGTTGTGGTCCTGTTACTTGCCCTTCTGCAATGTTCACTGTACTGCATATGTGTGTTGGGTTACCTGAAGTCTTATTGTCTAGGAATACTACTATCAACATTGTCAAGTTGTAGGAACATATTTTATTTAGGATAAGCATTTTTAAAATAAGCACTTTTTAATATGGCAACAACAATTTTGGGTGTCCTGAATGTACCTTTGGGTGTCCTGAACTGAAAACCTGAGAATGTTAGTGACTAGATGGTACTATGTTATTCTCAAAAAAACAACCCTGTGAGGTAGACATGGATGGGTTGTGGTCCTGTTACTTGCCCTTCTGCAATGTTCACTGTACTGCATATGTGTGTTGGGTTACCTGAAGTCTTATTGTCTAGGAATACTACTATCAACATTGTCAAGTTGTAGGAACATATTTTATTTAGGATAAGCATTTTTAAAATAAGCACTTTTTAATATGGCAACAACAATTTTGGGTGTCCTGAATGTACCTTTGGGTGTCCTGAACTGAAAACCTGAGAATGTTAGTGACTAGATGGTACTATGTTATTCTCAAAAAAACAACCCTGTGAGGTAGACATGGATGGGTTGTGGTCCTGTTACTTGCCCTTCTGCAATGTTCACTGTACTGCATATGTGTGTTGGGTTACCTGAAGTCTTATTGTCTAGGAATTGTAGGAACATATTTTATTTAGGATAAGCATTTTTAAAATAAGCATTTTTTAATATGGCAACAACAATATGGCAATATGGCAACAACAATTTCAGCATAGAAAATAAAATTAACAGCATTTACAACAGCATTTAATTTGACATTGAAAGAAACATAGTTGAAAGTCACATTATTATGAACATACATCTCATAACAATATCTAATTACTAACAGCAATGTAAAAGAAAAATCAGCAAAGAAAATAAAATTAACAGCATTTGCAACAGCATTGCATTACACATTGAAAGAAACATACGTTACTTTGAAGTCACTGAACATCTCAAAACAGCAATGTAAAAGCGAAATCAACATAGAAAATAAAATTCACATATTCTAAAGGGATTGTCTATAAGTAGTCTCATTTCCTAATGCAGCTTCTTCTTGATGAAAAAAGAATAAACACAGTCAGTGCTGCCTGGAGCGGGACTTGGCTTTTGCTTGAAGAATGGAATGAATGATCCAGAAAAAGGAAGCGGTTGCCTTCTGGTCTGGTCACATCACAGAGGTTCCACACGACACCGTCTTTGATCCCCTGCAGTTCTCTCTATGCTATGTTCTAAGGGAAATTTAGAGATGGATTGTTTTAGCATAGGATGTAATAACAATATCCCACCCTCTACACATTCATTCATTCATTCATTCATTCTCAGGCCATGAATGCGGATACTTTCCTTATTTGTTTATGCTTCGAGCAGGTCTTGACACATGATTCCTTCCTGTGACTTGCTGAAATAGAGTAAATAGAGTAAAGTTAGGGAAAACATGGCTTACACAAGTTTGGCACAGGGGTTTGGCACTGAACACTCACCTCCCTAGGGGTTCTGCCCACGCAGAGACCAAAGCATGCCTCTTAAGGCATCTCTGACCTTTTCCCCAGCAGCCTTTTCTTGAATTTCCTCATGCGCCATTGGCAGCGGGGCACCCAGGGTTGCCAGTTCAATTTGCCTTGCTTCGTGGAGATCCAATGCAACATCATGTCCTTGACTTTCACAAATGTTGTGTAGAATGACACAGGCAGATATCACAGAAATGACGTTTTCTTCAGCGAGTTCTATCCTGGACGACAGGCATCTCCACCGTGCTTTTAACCTTCCAAAGGCACATTCAACAACATTCCTCGCCCGTGACAGACAGTGGTTGAAATGTTGCTTTTGCTGGTCCAGGGCTCCGCCGTAAGGTTTCATCAGCCACTTCCGAATGGGGTAAGCGGAATCAGCCACCACCAGTGGAGGAATCTGCACGTCATTAACAGTAATGGTAGGGTTCCCTGGGATGAAGACACCAGCTTCCATGGCCTCAAAGAATGCAGAGTTCCTGAAGACATGGGCATCGTGATTTCTCCCACTCCAACCTATTTCCACATCCATGAATCGCCCACGGTGGTCCACTGTGCCTTGAAGGAGCATGGAAAAAAAGCGTTTCCGGTTTATGTAGTCAGGGCCTTGCCTAGGAGGACAGGCAATTTCAATGTGACATCCATCTGTGGCTGCAACACAATGAAAGAAGCCCAGTTTGGAAAATCCACTCATGATCTGAGAGAGAAAACATAAATAATGGAAAATAAATCATTACTGCTTCATCGGCTGGCATGCTTGAGATACAATGATCAAGTTCCATTTGGCCACCTATATAACAGCCTAGCCCATCTTTTCCTATCCCAAATAATAAAAAACAAGACTCACCTCTGGAACATTGCCAAGGCAAACTGTTTTTCTCAGAAGCGCATGCTCCATGGCTAGGCAGACCTCCACAACGATCATGGCTGCCGTTGTTCTACCGATCCCAAATTGCTGAGCCACCACCCGGTAACCACCAGGATTTGCTAGCCTCCATATACAGATGGCCACGCGCTTCACCATTGGAATGGCTTCCCTCATGTTCGTATTGCGACGTTCTAGAAATGGCCGAAGATGGTCTGCAATCTGGAAAAGGGTTGCTCTGGTCATCCTAAAGTTCTCTAGCCACTGCTCATCACCCCAGAGGGCTAGAACATCGTTTTCCCACCAGTCACGACTCCTGGGGAAGCACCACCATCTTCTTGGTCTCTGTTTTTTCATCAAAGGAACATATAATAAATTCTCTTGGAGTCTATCTTGTTGGAGTCTTAAAAGATAAGAGTTGTTCTCTTGGAGCCTTCTCATGATGATTCGTCTTCTTCTTCTTCTCCGTTGAATCGTTCTCCTTAGGCAAGTCAATGTAACGTGCATATTTGCGATCAGAAGTTGAATCGCATAAATGAGGGTACGAGAAATCGAGGTAGGAGCCATCTCGCCTTCTCTTCCCGTCCAGCTCAAAATGGCGTTTCAGAAAGAGAAAAGGGGAACCAAACTTGCTTCTCTGGTGTCGCCTAGGTAAATGAACTCAACGGTCGACGAAACTCAGATCACGTGCTTGTATGCATATGCTCGCGCGCGAAGGTGCGCGTAACCTGAAGGCATTTTTCCCCCCCGCTCAGCTCTGCCCTCTCCCCCCCTCCCATCTCGTTGCCAGGTAACCCGAAATTACGTAGGCAGGCAGGTACATTCCTGTGGGTGGAGTACAGGAAGGGAGGGCTGGGAAAGGGGTTGGCTCTGATCACGTGCTTGTATGCATATGCACGCGCGCGAAGGTGCGCGTAACCTGAAGGCATTTTTTTCCCCCCGCTCAGCTCTGCCCTCTCCCCCCCTCCCATCTCGTTGCCAGGCAACCCGAAATTACGTAGGCAGGCAGGTACATTCCTGTGGGTGGAGTACAGGAAGGGAGGGCTGGGAAAGGGGTTGGCTTTAGGCAAAAAGCGAATTAAAATGTCTGTTTCCTCCTCCCGAAGCCCCGCATGTGAACAATTAAAACGCGCGTCGGAGAAAAGCGATAATGCGCTTCAACGCCTCTCGCTGCCTCCCGTGCAGAGGGATGAGGCGTAAATGCGCCTCCGCGATAGTGCGCATAATACCACAAACGGGCGCAAAAGCGCATCCTTGTGGAGGGGGCCCATGTCACATTTCCCCTCTTTTAAGAACTAATTTTATCTTTAACATTGGTTCTTTACTATAATTTAAAAAGCGTAAGGTTACAGAAAAAAAGAAAATCAATGTTAGTTACATTCATCCTGTCTATAGTCATTCATTGTTCTTTGTGCCTCAAAAGCTGCTAGCAGGATTTAGAGCATGTGTAGAGTGCAAAACAGGAACTAGATACATTCTTAACTATGTCTAGTTTTCTACTTCTTCATGCTTTACATCTTCTTGCATAGTTAACGATACATAATGAGAATATATTTTGCGTTCTACAATGGAATTTACTACTCATGTCACCAAAGTCATAAAACACGGGATACAGCAAGGTAAAATGCAGATCAGAATCACAACTAAGCAAAATATTAAGAATGCAGTTTTAAGCCATCTAAAATTTGGAAGCCAGGATGTGAGCCAATCCAAACTCCATCCATTCCAATTTTGGACTGGCACATGAGCTACTTCTTTTATGGTTTTTAGCTAAGCCTTTTATAACTTCTCCATTGTCATCTATTTGGAAACAACAATCAGAAAAATTCAGGGCAACACAAAGGCCACCCTGGGCTGCCAATACATAATCTAGTCCCAATTTTAATTGTAAAGTGGCAGTCCTGAGCTGAGTTAGTTGAGTGGCGATTTAAATCTAAAGCATCAGCTGTGTGATTTGCTATGATTTCCACTACTGCTTGTAAACGTATGAGTCTGTTCGTCAAATAGTGGCTGGTCCTGCCGCCCACATTAGATTCCCAGGTAGCGGGACCTATCCACTCAACTATACGTTCAGCTGGCCATTCTCCACTTCCCCATTTCTGATTTCCTCCTCCAGCTATGCTTTTTAGATTCAAAGATATTTTTTCTCTCTTATAGGTGACAGGGGAAATCATCCACAATCCTGGAACTACAATTCCCAAATAACAACTTCCTTTCCAATTTTGGGGTAATTGTTTGAAAGCCCATTCTCCACAAATCCACCACAAGTGGTGTCCATGTCCTTTATTTCGGGACAGGAGGAGAGCGAGGGTCAGGGAAAACAATGTGGCAGGCCTTTCCATATGGACCCCACCTTTGTAGTGGGTGCAGTTCCTCCCCTAAATATGCATCCATTCTTCACCCAAAGAGCAGCCACAATATTTAAAAAGCACTCTTTTCAAGTTGCTATAATTCCAGGTTCCTTCTCTGGGGGCTACTTGGTCAGAATACCAAGTCTCCTGACATTCTGACTGGCCTACAAATATCCCAGAACCATTCTGTGAAATGCAGATTTGTCCTGGCAGGGAAACTACTTTGAGGGCTCTGCTGGAATTATAGTGTGTATATTTGAAGGGCACCTCTTGAAACCCCCAATCTGCTGCAATCCCTGTTCTGTTAAGGGGAATGGGCAAGAACGGAAGTCCATCTTGGTGGGATTTTGGGGTCAGTGCACAGATTTCACAAGATTTATTAGCGAGTACTGCTGCAGTTTGCTTCACGATTTGAATCCACAGATTGGGCTCTTCTTTTTCTACAGATTTACTCAAACATATGGTTATCAGGGTTAATAACCAAAAGAGGGAGTACATTTTGGCGAGACCTGCCAAGAAACTGTTCTGGTTTGAAACAACACACTATTGTTATTCCAATTATAGTTAATGCTATGATCAAAACTATAATCAGTGGCCCATCAATCATGGCATAAAGTTCATTTAGATAGTCCAATGGGGTGGAAATCCATTTGCTGGATTCTTCGTCAGAGGAGGCTGTCAGTAGGGGTGTGCATCGGATCGGATCCGATCCACGATCCGAATCCGATCCGACCCAAAATCGGGAAAATCCGATCCGATCCGATCCGATCCGGACAACCTCCGATCCGATCCGATCCGATGAGGTCCGATCCGGATCGGACGCCATTTTGAATGCTTTTTCCCATAGCCAAGTATTGTTTTACAAAAACGCCTATAACTTTTTCATTTTTAAAGATAGAAGGATGAAACTTGGGCACATTGTAGACTGGTTAGGGGTAGTTATCTGTGAGAAATTTCAGAAAGATTGGTGCATGCATTTTGTGGCAATTAATTTTTTAATAAATACGCAGGAATGCCTATAACTTTGTCATTTTTAAAGTTACACACATGAAACTTTGCCACATTGTAGGGGGTACCTTGGGACCTATGTGTGTGAAATTTCAGAAACGTAGGTGCTTGTCTTGTGTGGCAATTAATTTTTAGAAAAATGGGTAGTGGTGGGGTAAATACAGTTACGCCTCCCATTTTTTTATTTTTGAAGATACAAACAGGAAACTTGGGCACATTACAGGTACCACTTGCCTTGATATGTGTGTGAAATTTCAGAAACATTGGAGCTTTCCTTGTGTGGCAATTAATTTTTGAAACAATGAGGAAAGAAACACCTATAACTTTGTCATTTTTAAAGTTACACACATGAAACTTTGCCACATTGTAGGTGGTACCTTGGGACCCATGTGTGTGAAATTTCGGAAACGTAGGTGCTTGCCTTGTGTGGCAATTAATTTTTTAATAAATACCCAGGAATGCCTATAACTTTGTCATTTTTAAAGTTACACACATGAAACTTTGCCACATTGTAGGCGGTACCTTGGGACCTATGTGTGTGAAATTTCGGAAACGTAGGTGCTTGCCTTGTGTGGCAATTAATTTTAGAAAAATGGGTAGTGGTGGGGTAAATACAGTTACGCCTCCCACTTTTTTATTTTTGAAGATACAAACAGGAAACATGGGCACATTACAGGTACCACTTGGCTTGATATGTGTGTAAAATTTCAGACAGCTGGGTCCAGGCATGTGGTGGCAAGGTATTTTTGAAACAATGAGGAAAGAAACGCCTATAACTTTTTTATTTTAAAAATTAGAAGTCTGAACATTGCTCACTTTGTAGATGGGTTAGGGGTAGATATGTGTCAGAAATTTCAGAATTATAGGTCCAGGCATTTGATGGCTATGGAATTTTTAAATTACATGTTTCAAAAAAATTTCTACAGAGGCCAGGTCTTCCCCTCCCGCTTCCCGCGAAGAAAAGGAAACACTCTCTCGTCTCGATCCCTTTGATCCTTGCTAGTAGTATCCATTACAGGGCTCGTGTTTCCTTTCCTACTTTCACTTTTCAAGCAGAACGGCTGAGCCTAGCTGAGTTTTGCAGCCATGCGTGCAAGGAAGGATCACTCTGGTCTCGATCCCTTTGATCCTTGGTAGTATCCATTACAGGGCTCGTGTATGCTTGAGTACAAAGTGAAAGCAGACACGAGCCCTGTAATGGATACTACCAAGGATCAAAGGGATCGAGACCAGAGTTATCCTTCCTTGCACGCATGGCTGCAAAACTCAGCTATGCTCAGCCGTTCTGCTTGAAAAGTGAAAGTAGGAAAGGAAACACAAGCCCTGTAATGGATACTACTAGCAAGGATCAAAGGGATCAAGACGAGAGAGTGTTTCCTTTTCTTCGCGGGAAGCGGGAGGGGAAGACCTGGCCTCTGTAGAAATTTTTTTGAAACTTGTAATTTAAAAATTCCATAGCCATCAAATGCCTGGACCTATAATTCTGAAATTTCTGACACATATCTACCCCTAACCCATCTACAAAGTGAGCAATGTTCAGACTTCTAACTTTTAAAATAAAAAAGTTATAGGCGTTTCTTTCCTCATTGTTTCAAAAATACCTTGCCACCACATGCCTGGACCCAGCTGTCTGAAATTTTACACACATATCAAGCCAAGTGGTACCTGTAATGTGCCCATGTTTCCTGTTTGTATCTTCAAAAATAAAAAAGTGGGAGGCGTAACTGTATTTACCCCACCACTACCCATTTTTCTAAAATTAATTGCCACACAAGGCAAGCACCTACGTTTCCGAAATTTCACACACATAGGTCCCAAGGTACCGCCTACAATGTGGCAAAGTTTCATGTGTGTAACTTTAAAAATGACAAAGTTATAGGCATTCCTGGGTATTTATTAAAAAATTAATTGCCACACAAGGCAAGCACCTACGTTTCCGAAATTTCACACACATGGGTCCCAAGGTACCACCTACAATGTGGCAAAGTTTCATGTGTGTAACTTTAAAAATGACAAAGTTATAGGTGTTTCTTTCCTCATTGTTTCAAAAATTAATTGCCACACAAGGAAAGCTCCAATGTTTCTGAAATTTCACACACATATCAAGGCAAGTGGTACCTGTAATGTGTCCAAGTTTCCTGTTTGTATCTTCAAAAATAAAAAAATGGGAGGCGTAACTGTATTTACCCCACTACTACCCATTTTTCTAAAAATTAATTGCCACACAAGACAAGCACCTACGTTTCTGAAATTTCACACACATAGGTCCCAAGGTACCCCCTACAATGTGGCAAAGTTTCATGTGTGTAACTTTAAAAATGACAAAGTTATAGGCATTCCTGGGTATTTATTAAAAAATTAATTGCCACAAAATGCATGCACCAATCTTTCTGAAATTTCTCACAGATAACTACCCCTAACCAGTCTACAATGTGCCCAAGTTTCATCCTTCTATCTTTAAAAATGAAAAAGTTATAGGCGTTTTTGTAAAACAATACTTGGCTATGGGAAAAAGCATTCAAAATGGCGTCCGATCCGGATCGGACATCTGGTCCGATCCGATCCGACCAGCCTCCGATCCGATCCGATCCGATCCGACCCCCCAGGTCCGATTCCGATCCGCTATCCGATCCGATCCGGGGGGTCAGTGCACATCCCTAGCTGTCAGCTTCCGGGTGTGACAGCTCCTGTGAGCTGGTGCTCCCTCCTCAGTGTCTCCTCTCTCTCTCTCTCTGCAGAGTGTCAGCTTTCGGCAAGGGGGGTTGCTTCAAGCCCTAGCGGTAGACTGCCTGTTCTCCTGGTCAGGCAGAGGCTTAAGACTCCTTGGGCTGTACTCTTTTTCTGGACTGGCGTTCCACTGTACTGTTGGTTGAGCACGTTTGGCTCTGCTGTAATGCGTCCAGGATTTAAAACCAAAACATTTAATAGCAGTTGGAGTGACTAACATAACTTGATGCGGGCCTGAGCATTTAGGCTTTAGGGGATCTGCTTTCCATTTCTTTACATAAACCCAGTCTCCTGGCTCTGTATGATGTACTTTCTCTGTAAGAGGTAAGGCACCTTCCAGTTTAAATTCTTCCTTACCTCTGCAATGCATTTTGCCCATGGGACTACCTCCCTTGGGGCATCCTAACTACTGCCATATTTCCTCCACAAAGGGGAGGGCCTACCGTACATGGCCTCAAAGGGGTCAATTTACTCTTTCCTTTGGGAGTGTTTGGTATCCTGAACAATACCTGTGGCAACAGCGAACTCAAGTCAGTAGGTCTTCAGTAGTACAGCTCATTTTTCCCAACTTTCTCAGAGCTTTTTGTGGATGCCACGTAGCGTGCAATCTCCACTCAATGCTTAGAGACCTCATTGTCTCTCACACTATCAACGAGTGCACTTCTGAGTTCAGCTATAGTGGGAGCCCGTGGGTGTATTTCTCTGGAGCGTCTCTTCTAGGGTCTTTCTCAGCTTCTTAATCCCTCCTGTCTCTGGTGTGAGGATTTGCTTCGATTTCTCCCTTCTCTGTAACGTATAATTGGGAGGGTTTGGACAGGTTGGGTAGTCTTAGAGCCAGTCCATGTGCTAGCTGATGCTTTAATTCTTCAAACGCTCTCAGCTGCTCTGTGTCTTTTTCTTTTGTTACCTCATAGAGTGGTTGCGCGTGTGTAGCTGGGCAGATTCTGTGTCTTGGGGGATGTGAGCCCATGGCTAAGGTTCTTGAGTTTGAAGGACTGGTGTGTACAGAATTAGCTCTTTCTGTTGGGCTCAGCCTTCTGGTTTTATTTAGCAGTATCAGACTCTCCTTTCTGATGTCTTTGACAATACATTACTGCTACTTTTCGCGCTTTGGGTCACAGCTTCTGACAGGGCTTGTCCTTTTGGACTTTCTCAGAACTATGAGGTTTCATAGTTTATCTCATAAGCCCTGGCACTATGACTTCCAAAATTATGCCTTGCAGGCAGTATGTTTTTGCTAATTCTGTCAGTCCTCCTTAAATTTCTCTGCATTGTTTCTTCTTATTGCTTTCAATGAGGGGTAAAGTTAAACGCTCCTCTCTGGCAGACCCTGCTCCAGTTTGAGGCTTCAACTTTTTCTGCTCCCCTCTTGCATTCTTTCTTTCTGTTGCTTCATTTTGCCAAGGAGCAAACAGATCTGAAAACTAGGGATGTGCACTGACCCCCCGGATCGGATCGGATAGCGGATCGGAATCGGACCTGGGGGGTCGGATCGGATCGGATCGGAGGCTGGTCGGATCGGATCGGACCAGATGTCCGATCCGGATCGGACGCCATTTTGAATGCTTTTTCTCATAGCCAAGTATTGTTTTACAAAAACGCCTATAACTTTTTCATTTTTAAAGATAAAAGGATGAAACTTGGGCACATTGTAGACTGGTTAGGGATAGTTATCTGTGAGAAATTTCAGAAAGATTGGTGCATGCATTTTGTGGCAATTAATTTTTTAATAAATACCCAGGAATGCTTATAACTTTGTCATTTTTAAAGTTACAAACATGAAACTTTGCCACATTGTAGGAGGTACCTTGGGACCTATGTGTGTGAAATTTCAGAAACATAGGTGCTTGCCTTGTGTGGCAATTAATTTTAGAAAAATGGGTAGTAGTGGGGTAAATACAGTTATGCCTCCCATTTTTTTAGTTTTGAAGATACAAACAGGAAACTTGGGCACATTACAGGGAACACTTCACTTGATATGTGTGTAAAATTTCAGAAACATTGGTGCTTTCCTGGTGTGGCAATTAATTTTTGAAACAATGAGGGATTCATTGGACAGCACTTGCCCATAGGGATTCATTGGAGAGTACTTGTCCATAGGGAATCATTGGAAAGCACTTTCCCATAGGGAATCATTGCACTGCACTTTCCCACTGAGAAATGCAGTTATGCCTCCCACATTTTATTTTTGAAGATACAAACAGGAAACTTGGGCACATTGTAGACTGGTTAGGGATAGTTATCTGTGAGAAATTTCAGAAAGATTGGTGCATGCATTTTGTGGCAATTAATTTTTTAATAAATACGCAGGAATGCCTATAACTTTGTCATTTTTAAAGTTACACACATGAAACTTTGCCACATTGTAGGTGGTACCTTGGGACCTATGTGTGTGAAATTTCAAAAACGTAGGTGCTTGCCTTGTATGGCAATTAATTTTAGAAAAATGGGTAGTAGTGGGGTAAATACAGTTACGCCTCCCATTTTTTTATTTTTGAAGATACAAACAGGAAACATGGGCACATTACAGGGAACACTTCACTTGATATGTGTGTAAAATTTCAGAAACATTGGAGCTTGCCTTGTGTGGCAATTAATTTTTGAAACAATGAGGAAAGAAACGCCTATAACCTTTTTATTTTAAAAGTTAGAAGTCTGAACATTGCTCACTTTGTAGATGGGTTAGGGGTAGATATGTGTCAGAAATTTCAGAATGATAGGTCCAGGCATTTGATGGCTATGGAAGTTTTAGGTAAAATGTTTCAAAAAATTTTCCACAGAGGCCCGGTCTTCCCCTCTTCCCCCTCCCGCTTCCCGCGAAGAAAAGGAAACACTCTCTCGTCTCGATCCCTTTGATCCTGTTGCTAGTATCCATTACAGGGCTCGTGTCTGCTTTCACTTTTTACTCAAGCAGAACGGCTGAGCCTAGCTGAGTTTTGCAGCCATGCGTGCAAGGAAGGATCTCTCTCATCTCGATCCCTTTGATCCTGTTGCTAGTATCCATTACAGGGCTCGTGTCTGCTTTCACTTTTTACTCAAGCAGAACGGCTGAACCTAGCTCAGTTTTGCAGCCATGCGTGCAAGGAAGGATCACTCTCTCTCGATCTCTTTGATCCTTTGTTCCTCCCCTTCTCCTCCCCCTCGCCGGCGTTGTGTGTGCGCCCCGCCGGTGCCCTCGCGTGCGGGCCGGTTCCTGGGCAGCAGAGGCTCTGCCTGGCTGCTGTGAGGCTCCTGAAGGGCTTGCCTAATGCGGGCTGTTGTGCTCCGCTGGGCCGCGGGGGTAGGTTGATGATGAAGAGGATGATGGGGAGGGCGTTCAATGGCCCCTCCGCTCACCAACTGACAGCGCGTGCTCCGCTCCAGACACCCGGCCTCGGCAGCCAGGAGGATACGCTGCCAAGCCCGCCGCCGCCGCCCGCGCGCGCACACACACCACCCGTCCATTATCATTTGGGCAGCCCTAATTAAGGAGCGCTCAAAAAATGGCAAAACCCCCTCTCCTTTTTTCTTAATTCCTTGCAGCTCCCACGATTTAACCCTTTCCTATCAGCTACAATTAATTAATAGTAGGATGACCAGTACCAGGAGACTGGTGTGTACTAGGGATGTGCACTGGATCGGACCCGATCCACGATCCGAGTCCGGTCCAGTGGGAAATCGGATAAATTATCCGATTTCCGATCCCGCAGCTGGATCGGCCGATCCAATCCGAACCGGTCCGAAAAAGCTCCGAACCGGTTCGGCGGATCGGCGGATCGGCGGGCGCCCACTGGCGCCCACCGCCGCTTCCATTGGCGGGCGCCAGCGGGCGCCCGCCGATGAAAGTGGACAGCGGGGGGGGGAGGAGGGGGGCACTTACCTTCTCGGCCCGGTGGCTCCCGTCCGGCGCCGGCGCCTACTACTACTAGCAGGCTCCGCGGCCTGCTCTAGGGTGGCGCGCCGGGTGATGTCATCACCCGGCGCGCTACTCTAGAGCAGGCCGCGGAGCCTGCTGGTAGTAGTAGGCGCCGGCGCCGGACGGGAGCCACCGGGCCGGGAAGGTAAGGAGGGGGTGCGTGGAGGGGAGGAGGGGGCGCGCGGAGGGGGGAGGGGGGCCCTTACCTTTCCGGCCCGGCGGCTCCCGTCCGGCGCCGGCGCCTACTACTCCCAGCAGGCTCCGCGGCCTGCTCTAGGATGGCGCGCCGGGTGATGTCATCACCCGGCGCGCTACTCTAGAGCAGGCCGCGGAGCCTGCTGGAAGTAGTAGGCGCCGGCGCCGGACGGGAGCCGCCGGGCCGGAAAGGTAAGGAGGGGGTGCGTGGAGGGGAGGAGGGGGCGCGCGGGGAGGGGGGAGGGGGGCCCTTACCTGCCCGGCCCGGCGGCTCCCGTCCGGCGCCGGCGCCTACTACTCCCAGCAGGCTCCGCGGCCTGCTCTAGGATGGCGCGCCAGGTGATGTCATCACCCGGCGCGCTACTCTAGAGCAGGCCGCGGAGCCTGCTGGAAGTAGTAGGCGCCGGCGCCGGACGGGAGCCACCGGGCCGGGAAGGTAAGGAGGGGGTGCGTGGAGGGGAGGAGGGGGCGCGCGGAGGGGGGAGGGGGGCCCTTACCTGCCCGGCCCGGCGGCTCCCGTCCGGCGCCGGTGCCTACTACTACCAGCAGGCTCCGCGGCCTGCTCCAGGGTGGCGCGCCGGGTGATGTCATTACCCGGCGCGCTACTCGAGAGTAGGCCGCGGAGCCCGCTGGTAGTAGCCGCCGGCGCCGGACGGGCCGAGAAGGTAAGTGGCGGGGAAGGGGGCTTACCCCCCCCCCGGAGCCGTCCGCTTCTATCCGCTGGCGCCCGCGGGCGCCAGCGGATGGAAGCAGGCGGCCCCAGGGGGGGTAGGGAGCGCGGGGGAGGGGGTTTACCTGCCGGGGCCGTCCACAGCGGACGGCCCCGGGGGGGGGGAGGGAGTTAGGCCCCCCCTTACCCACCCGCCGCCATTTTTTCCTCATAGACTTGCATTGCAATGCAAGTCTATGGGGAAAAAAATGGCGGCCGATCCAAAAATGTACGATTTTTGGGTCGGGATCGGACTCGATCCGGTCCGGGGGGCCTCCGATTTTGTCCGAACCGGTCCGGGACAAAATTGGAGGTCCCGATCCGGGTCCCGATCCGATCCGGGGGGTCCGTGCACACCCCTAGTGTGTACAAATGTTTTTTTTTTTTAGGCTTGAGATCATAAAGAGGCAAATATTCTACCTACCGTATTGGAAGCAGTATGTTGGGAAACAAGGGTGACCATATGACAGTTAAAGCTGCAGGAGCTATACTAGAGTGACCAGATACAAAAGAGAGCAGAGCTCCTGCAATTTTAACTTTTGTGATGAAGAGGGAATTTCACCAGGTGCCGCATGGATACAAATGACACCTGCTGAAATTCCCTTTTCTATTCCACTGTTAAAGCCCTGTATTCCTTTTCATATGGTCATCCTACTAATTACATTTTTTTAAAAAGTAATAATACATACTGTATGTGGCAAAGTTTCATGTGTGTAACTTTAAAAATGACAGAGTTATAGGCATTCCTGCGTATTTATTAAAAAATTAATTGCCACAAAATGCATGCACCAATCTTTCTGAAATTTCTCACAGATAACTATCCCTAACCAGTCTACAATGTGCCCAAGTTTCCTGTTTGTATCTTCAAAAATAAAATGTGGGAGGCATAACTGCATTTCTCAGTGGGAAAGTGCAGTGCAATGATTCCCTATGGGAAAGTGCTTTCCAATGATTCCCTATGGACAAGTACTCTCCAATGAATCCCTATGGGCAAGTGCTGTCCAATGAATCCCTCATTGTTTCAAAAATTAATTGCCACACCAGGAAAGCACCAATGTTTCTGAAATTTTACACACATATCAAGTGAAGTGTTCCCTGTAATGTGCCCAAGTTTCCTGTTTGTATCTTCAAAACTAAAAAAATGGGAGGCATAACTGTATTTACCCCACTACTACCCATTTTTCTAAAATTAATTGCCACACAAGGCAAGCACCTATGTTTCTGAAATTTCACACACATAGGTCCCAAGGTACCACCTACAATGTGGCAAAGTTTCATGTGTGTAACTTTAAAAATGACAAAGTTATAGGTGTTTCTTTCCTCATTGTTTCAAAACTTAATTGCCACACAAGGCAAGCTCCAATGTTTCTGAAATTTCACTCACATATCAAGGCAAGTGGTACCTGTAATGTGCCCAGGTTTCCTGTTTGTATCTTTAAAAATAAAAAAATGGGAGGCGTAACTGTATTTACCCCACTACTACCCATTTTTCTAAAATTAATTGCCACACAAGGCAAGCACCTATGTTTCTGAAATTTCACACACATAGGTCCCAAGGTACCTCCTACAATGTGGCAAAGTTTCATGTTTGTAACTTTAAAAATGACAAAGTTATAAGCATTCCTGGGTATTTATTAAAAAATTAATTGCCACAAAATGCATGCACCAATCTTTCTGAAATTTCTCACAGATAACTATCCCTAACCAGTCTACAATGTGCCCAAGTTTCATCCTTTTATCTTTAAAAATGAAAAAGTTATAGGCGTTTTTGTAAAACAATACTTGGCTATGGGAAAAAGCATTCAAAATGGCGTCCGATCCGGATCGGACCTCGGCGGATCGGATCGGATCGGAGGTTGGTCGGATCGGATCGGATTTTCCCGATTTTGGGTCAGATCGGATTCGGATCGTGGATCGGATCCGATCCGATGCACACCCCTACTGAAAACCTTTGAGTAATCCCATTACTCCTGGTCCACCTTAAAGGAATTCAAGCAAACAGTCTGCATTTTCCACACAAGTTGCATTTTCTATACAAGTGGGGTTTGCAACTTGACTCTATAGCTTTAATCTTGATTCTTTTGCCTTCAAGGTCTTAGTTATTAGTTCAACTCTCTCTTTTAGCAAAACTGGCTTTTCTAACGCTTTAGCATTCTTGGCTTGGGGTTGTAATTTCTCGACAGGCTCAGGATCACAACCAGAGATCTTCCTCACGTCATTATTTTTGTTGCCAGCATAGTTTGCTTCCTTACTGCATTTGCTTCTTTCTGGGCTTCAGTGATAAGTTCAGAGCATCATCTTTCTTCAAGGGAAAACCCACATTTTCCAACAGCCTTCCCTGCTGTTTGCCATGTATAGCTCCTCCAGCTGCCCACTTATAGAGGCTAAGTTTGGTTTGCTCTACTTGTTGATTAGACCTTTCACTGTTTAATTCTCCCCTCTTTTTGGCATCTTGAGCCTCTTCAGACCTTCGTGTCTGAGGGGGAACATATTTTGCAGCACCTGGCCTCTGTGCTTCCGAAGCCATGGGATGTGTCCTTTTTTCCTCTTTATTCTCATCTCTTTCCACACTGGAGTTGGCTAAACTTCTCGCCTTTTCTCCTATAGTAAAATCCCCTTTCTCCTGGTCTGCATTCATCTCCTGTCTCTCAAGGAGCTGCTGCGGTCTTCGGGAGCTGCCGCTGTCTTCACAACCGATTTCTGGCACCTGTCGCACCGGTCTCTCTGTCTGCTGGTTGCGCTGTCTTGCTTTTCTCTACTCTGTGCACGACTTTGTCTCCGCAGTCTTTTTTTTTATCGACTTTTCCTTCGTCCATATTCTCTTCTGCTTGCTACTTTCTTTGCCTTTCCATTTTCTAACTTCTAACAGCACGTCTGGGCTTTCTTCTAAGACTCCCTCTCTCTTTCGGAGTTCTTTCTAGATCTCTCAGTTCTTGCCCCATGGCCTGATGTAGGCGCCCTCTCTCTTCTGTACTAAACAGAGGGCTTTCTGAGGTTCTTAGGTCCTGCCATGTGGGACTATATGTGTTTATGACATTTTCTCACAAATCAGCCATTTGTATGGGGTCTTCTGTCAGTGATTTCAGTGACATTCCATCTGGGGATCATCACATTGAGATCTATGGGATCTGGGTCCCGCCACTCTTGCACCCTCAATGTTACTTGAAGCACAAGTTTCAACTTTCCTCCCTGTTGCTGGGTGCGTTGGCCGTGAAAACGCTGGGGCGCTAGTTTGAGTAGCTCCTGGTGACTCAGCAACCAGTGGGGCGTCGGGGCAGAATGGGGGCGTTGTTTGAGGGGATGGCAAAATTGGATCTCAGCATCTCCTTGCCACTCTCCAAACTACATAGTTATACACGTCATGCAGGGCTTCAAAAGGACGCAGTCATCGGGAAAACTCTGTCTTCCAGCCCCTGCTCTCGCGTCTGCATACTTTTACTCTAAATCTTGAGCTTCACTTCTCCTTCGCTGTCATCGCTCCAATTGGAGGGAGGGCAGCCTCTGCCACTTGCACCAATGCTCTTGTCAGGGGGATTCTTAGCTGCTAACTTTGAACAATCTCGTTTGAGATTTTTTTTTATTTATTTATTTATTTGCCATATAAACACCTCTCACTTTGCAGCTTGGCTTCTGAGCATTGGTCGCGCTGCCTACTTCGCCGGATTCAGCTCAATGGGGCGTTGACTCTTCACCTCTCTCCACGCTCCTCGGCTCCCGACCTGCTTCCTCTTGCCAAAGCACTTAATCGGTCTGCCATCTGTGCTGCTTTCACTGCCGTACTGGGGTTCTGGGCATCATCACTCTGGGTCTCTGCTCCTGCCTCTTTGCACGCCACCTCGAACCAGGGGAGAAGTCATTGCCCGCTGCAATGCCTCTTCTCTCTCTCTTCCTTCATCTTTTTCTCACAGCATTTGTTGTGGTGCCAGCTCTAGGTAATCTGCATACATTTACTAGACCTGCTCTTCCTGCAGGTCTGTCTACTTGCTCAGGAGACGTTTCCCTGGCTCCCTGCTTTTATTTTTCTCTTCAGCCCGTGGGGCTTGGAGACTCGGCTGGTTGAGCCTTTTTGTAGACTGGCATGTCTGCACTGGTGAAGCTTGTACACGTACAGGCTTTGGGATACAAGATTGGGACCATTTCTCGTGCTGCTCTCTTTGCACACAAATCTGCTAGGACAGTGTGCCATTGCCTCAACCAGTGGAGTCAATGGTTCTACTCTAGAGTTCACAGCGCGTAGATCATGTACTGGTCTGTACTGGCCTGAATCTTTCTTTTCAACTGGATACAAGCTGATGGACTTGGTTGGGGCGCTTGCAAAGCTGGCTATATGGTGGCGGTGGCAATTCGTCTTCCTCATCCTGGGGCAAGGGCTCTGGGTCCTCACTTTTCTCTCTTTTCTTGACTTGTGTGCCCTCACTTTTTTTCTTCTCTGCCTTTAAGGCTTTTTCTTTTAGGCATCACCAAATTGGCTGTGGTGCATGCCTGTTTACAAGGATTTCTTAGCCACGCTGGCATTTCTTGATAATTAGTGGGCTATTGATACAGGAACTGATCAGGATGTGGAACACTCACAATGGATTGCTAGACTTCCTTAATTTTTTCATCTATCTAAGTTACACCTCTCCTCTGCCTTCTGAGAATCGCTCTGACTTGGCTGATCTATTTGACAAACAACGTCTCAATGCATGTGAGTCTAACTCTTCTCTACATTCTCTTGAATCCACTTTCAAGATTATCTACCCCTGTCTTGAATCTACTTCAAGATTTTCTACCATACACTGCAGTACGGTCTGGGTCTTTGAGTTTCTCCCACCCATTATGAGTTTTACAGAGACGTCACGCTTTCAGCACAGACAAGGCAACACAAGGGAGGGGGCCGGGCCATGTGGTAAGGGGTCCACATGGCTGAGACAATGAGGGAATAGACGAACAACCAGGTGTGCCCCTCTTTCACGGCCCTGCCTGTTGCCAGGACAGGGAATCGCATTACTGGAGAGTCCCAATCGCATTAGGGTCCCTGCTAATCAGGTAGCCGTTCCAATTCACCAATTCACACTCACACGCCACTCACACTTCCAATCCTTTTTCCTTAAGACCACGTCAGGGTAATGGAGCTAAGCCAGGCTCCCCCTCGGTCTAGAACAGGATGGCTAGTTCCTGTTTCTCTATGGAGGCCTCCCTTTTCATACGTTACCTGCCGGCGTCTCGTCCTAGCTGACAAACCTCATCCCTTTTCACCCTTTCATGGCTGCCGTACAGCTGGCCTCCAGCAGCCGGTGTTCAGCCCTCTCTCGGCAAAGGTGGAGTGGCGCCGTGAGGTGTGACCATCTGCAGCTTGAGGCCTCGCTTGTCACAGAGCCAATTGGGCAGGTAATCACCAGAAAACCATCTGAGTTTTTTCGCGGCACCAGATTTGTAACCTGGAGTTACTTAAAATCAAACTCAGATAGCAGGAGGAAGGTTAAATTCAGTTTTATTAGAAAAGAACAGCGCTGTGGCGTCCCTCTGATGCCTCCCGGCTAAGATTCAGGGGAACCGCCCCTCACAAACTGAACAAAGGCTTTTTACCCTCATGGATACACCCCTCTCTAGTGACGTTCATGAATCGAAACTTAAAAACTCTATTTGCAAGCGAAGTTGCAGGAGCCAAGCAAGCAAGGTCAATTAACATTCCACAGACGAGATAGGAAGGGGCCTCTTAGCTGGAACAAAGCCTTTTTTACACCTTACCATTTGCCTTCCTTTCTCAAGGATTTACATAGGATTTGTATCTGGTTGATTTACTGATTTATAACCCAATTTGGGGATTACAGAGAAAAGAAGCAAACCTTAATTTTTAAATTCCATGTCACAATGCTGGCAGAGGCTTCTGGGAATTGAAGTCCAAAACAGTGGAGATCTACCTTCTTCTAACCCTAACCCTCAGTGTAGCAATTTCAGGGGGCTGTTGTAGGGAGGAATTGTAGAGAAGTCTGCCTACACCAGCATAGTTGGAAGGCCCATCAGGATCCAGCCTGTAGTAAAGAGTGTTAAAAACGTTGGGATTTTCAAAAGACATAACAGTAGTCAACAAGGGGGTGGGTGTAAACACACACATTATTTACTTTCAAAAGCAGCAACAGCCTTCCCCTCCGACAGTTCTACTAGCTGGTACTGTTATTAACATACCCAGTAAGTTTATTTTTACTATGCAAAATATGGCAGCTAGCCCATAGCAACTTAGGAAATACAGGATGTGTCTGAAATATTTGTAGAATCGTCAGCAACTAAATGTTAGGAAAGACATTATGAGAAAGAAACTTATACAGATTTTTGTGATGAGATATGTCTAGTCAAACAAGTTAAACATAGCAAGAACACATTTAATTGTGCCAAGCCTTTTACTGGTATTGTTATCACTTCTAGTTGTCAGTATGACTAATAGAGTTATCACCACTTATGCTATAGAGAGACTGAAATTATACTTAGATCCAATTTATGTAAGATAGCAATCTCTCATTAGAGGTTTAGTCCAAAATATCCTTAGGTAAACTGAGAATAACCACTTCACATCTGGGGAGCAATATATGAGAGGAGGACCTAATCAAATCTAGATAAATTGAGTCCAGAATCACATGGTCATTTCCAACCAATGTTTGGCAAGGCAAAGTCATATAATGGATGGGTTGTTTCAGCATATTGCCGCATGGCAAGTTACCACATGTTTACCAAATCATCTTTTTTTGTCAGTCGGATGAGATGTTAAAACAAACACCAGTTCACAATTCAAACTGACTATGTTGCATTAAATATAGCATAGTAATGATAACCTGAAATGACACTAAGGTGTTATAAAAAGCTTGTGGCAAATCACTGGAACTTGGACTGGCTATTGAGTGAATTTCCCCATCGAGGCTTCATTATTTGAATAGGAAAAAGAAGATAGCCACAAATAAAGTCAATTAAACGGAAATGACATTTTTCTTCCCTGCATTTTTTTTTCTGTCACCATCTACTATAAACATTAAAGTCCTTTTTTAAATAAATGGTGCTAGCTAGCTGTAAAACGTGTTTGTGTAGCACAGTGTCTGATTGTGTCCAGGTGGCGAATGAAAGGAACAAACCAGATACACCGACTTAAATGCTGTCCTGTTCCCCTTCCTGGCCCATGTGCCAGGCACATTAGTGGTGGATGGTGATGCACCATGATGCAGAGCAGTAAGTAGGCTGACCCGATAAAATCCAGGTCAGGGCTCATGTAACTTTAACAATTATAGAGAAATGGGAATTTCAACCAGTGTCATTTGTATGCAATTAGTACCTGGTGAAATCCCCTCTTCATCACAACAGTTAAAGGTGCAGGCACTATACTAGAGTGACCATATACAAAAGAAGGCAGGGCCCCTGCAACTTTAACAGTTGTGATGAAGGGGGAATTTCACCAGGAACTAATGGCATACAAATGACACCTGCTGAAATTCCCTTTTCTCTACAACTGTTAAAGTTACATGAACCCTGACTTGGATTTGATCTGGTCACCCTACTCAGTAATGTGAACCCCTTTCCCTCCATCCTGGAGATGGCAAGCTGGCAGCCCTCATGCTGGTCTAGTCTTGATGCCACACCCCCAACATCCATTTAGAGGATCCCCACCATGGGGGATTGGGGAGCCCAATCCCACTCCCCAACCAAATTTATCCAGCCAAATACCTATCATGCACATAAAGTTCTGACATAGGGCTCCATCACACCTACATTTTCCCACTTGCGTCCACAGTTTCCCCCTCCATTTCCTTAGCGAGCACTGGGCACTTTCACATCTGTGTGTTGGTGCGCTCATGTATCTTTTCATCTGTATCTTTTCACTACTATGCTGGTGAAATCTCCTCTCCAGCTCCCTACATTCTTCTTCCCCCTACAGATAGATAGATGATAGATAGATAGATAGATAGATAGATAGATGATAGATAGATAGATAGATAGATGATAGATATCTGCGCAAATATAATAGTACTGAAACTGTGCAATTACAGTAAAACAACACACTATGTTTTCTCCTAAGATCATATTAAACAAGATAAGTGAAGAGAAAGTATTACAATTCGTTTTTGGAGAAGTTTGTGGTCAATGTTGGCATGGCAAGGGGAAGCTGACATTGTTCTGATCAGGAAACCTAGGCTAATGACTCAACCGCAGTCTGGCTGTTAATGACCCTTGACTACAACTTGATTGTCACACCAGAAGGGCACCTTCTGGTCCTTGAATCTTTCTCCCCAAGTATACACTGCCAGGAAAATGGGAAAACATTCCTAAAAGGTGAGGTTTCTTGTGATGCCTGAATCATGCCAGTGGGAAGGCCATCTTTTTGCATACCATTGCCCATGGAAGAAGATCCTGAGGCATCTGACTGAATTTGTAACTGCACTCCAGCTAGGAGATGAGCTTGCCTAAAGGATATGCCATTGTATTCAGACAAGAAGTTTATTAGTCTCCTCAATTCCTCTTTCATGCCTTTATTAATTCTAAGATTATGGTTTGAAGACAGGATTCCAGCTGATGCCCTTGTAGGTGAGCACAGAAGACTCCGACAGGTGAAATTAGTGTACTAGCAAAATGGAGGTAACCTGAGGGCCTGCATTTCCCTCAAAGTGCATTTTTTGCACTGAAGCAGTAGCTCAATAATGTGCCGCAGAGCAGCTATCTTGTTTGGCAGGCGAGAAGTGGCAGTTCCTGAATCCTGTTGTTATGCCTAAGTAGACCAGTTTTGTAGCTGTTTTTCAGTTTTATCTTGTGGCAATGTGGAACCACACACTCTTGGGCCAGGAAAACCTGGCACTTCCCTGTGTTTGCAGACCCATCAAATAGGAAGTTATCCAAATAGTGAGTAACCTGAGGGCAACCTACCCTGACTTTAACTGCCCATTCTAGGAAGATACTGAATGCTTTGATAGCCATAACTCCACATATTTATGGCAATCAATCTTGAAACCCAGCAGGTTGAAGCCCTGTGGGCATACTGGTAGCAGCCTGAAGGCCGACTATTTGTCACACTTTGCCAGCCATGTGTCCCTAATCTCAGGATTTTATTACGTCTACTGCCTGGTCAAATGAAATGTACTGTACCAAGCAGAGCTCTGGTGGTATGACATCATTGACCAAGGTCCCTTTCGGGTATGATAAGTGATGGATAAATCTAAACTCTTCAGGAGACTTCTCGGGCACTATTCCTGGTGGTGAGACTCTGAAGTCCATTACTGGAGGTGAGGAGAAGGTTCCAGCCACCCTGCCAGCCTTGCATTCCTTCTCTATCGTAGTTGCCACCACTTCTGAAATGTCCCTGGCTTTCTTAAGGTTTGGTGCATCCATGACTATATGTTCCTCTCCAAATGGGATGGGAAAACCCTGTGAAAAGCCTTCCCATAGATAATGTGCTGCCTCCTAGTCCGGATAGCAGACCAGGATGGGGTGAAAGGCATCTGGGATCATTGGTGTGTCAGCCAGCTCCATTGGCCCTGCATCAATCCCTTGTTTGCTATTTTTTAGGGGCTCTGGCCAGATTAGAGGTTGGTGTGGGTAGTCAGATACCCTCCCTTCTCCCCAAGCTACCTCCTGTACCTCTGGTACATCAAAAGGAGCCCTGGCCCCACTGGGTCTGAAGACATGTGGTCCTTAGGTGGGGCCCCAAAGAGATTTTATAGTCATGATGAAATTTGCACCATGATCTTTGGCATATTTTCTGATTGGATTCCCAGCATACCATACAAATGGCACCCTATTTTGACTGAGGCTTGTTCCGATTAAAGGACTCCAGCCTATCCTTTATGTGTGGCCTTGCTACCAAAAGCCATAATTTATCATTTAGGAGGTCCCACCGGGCCTTGCAGTTGTGGGATGCTCTTCTGCAGAAGGCTGCATCATATTCAATGATGGACTGTCATGCTTGGGCCCTCAGATCTGTGCAGTTATGGTTAATTAAGCGCTCCCCCTCTGGATAGGCTGATGTGACTAGCCCTATGTATACCCCATAGCCTGTGAGCTAGTTGAATAAGGACCTTTTCAGTTTGTCCCTTCTTCCCACCCTGCCTTCCCTCCATCTCCAGTTTTAACAGGGAGAACATATCTACGTTATCCCCATCCAAGATTTGCTCCCTCACCTTCCACAAAAGGTGAATGCTAGAGGGGGGTGGACTTCATTGTCTCTGTATGTTGAAATGGTGGGGTCTTCATCTGAGCTGCTCTCTGGGAATGCCTCCCTGGGATTCCTCTTTTCCTTTCATTCTTTGCCCTGTGGTGCAAAGGCCACTTGGGAGGCTGGGAGTTTGAGCTCTCACAGCCCAGTAATCCCTTCTCTGATGAGGAGAACTCAACTGACATCCCACCCACTGTCTGAGCCTATCTACACAAGCAGGATAAAACACGTTGAAAACATTTTGAAAACTGTATATGGAGTGTGTCCTGGGCCCCAACAGTTCTCAAAACTGTCAGCCTATCTACACTACTGCTTTAAAACGGTTTACAATGGTTTAAAATAGTTTATAACCGTTTTGAGAACTGTTGGGGCCCAGGACACACTCCATATGCAGTTTTCAAAACGTTTTCAAAGTGTTTTATCCTGCGTGTGTAGATAGGCTCTCTGTTTGTCTCCCTTCTATGTTTCTTGGGTGCTCTTTTACCTGGGGGGGGGGTGTCTTCTGGGTTTTGTTGGCCTTGGCTAGGGTGACCAGATAAAAACCAGGTCAGGGCTCATGTCACTTTAACAGTTGTAGAGAAAAGGGAATTTCAGCCAGTGTCATTTGTATGCAATTAGTTCCTGCTGTAATTCCCCCTTCATCACAACTGTTAAAGTTGCAGGGGCCCTGCCTTCTTTTGTATTTGGTCACTCTAGTATAGTGCCTGCACCTTTAACTGCTGTGATGAAGAGGGAATATCACCAGGAACTAATTGCATACAAATGACACTGACTGAAATTCCCTTTTCTCTACAACTGTTAAAGTTACATGAGCCCTGACTGGTTTTTATCTGGTCAGCCTAGTCTTGGCCCTACCCACCCTGGAGGTGGTGAGTCTCCTCCTCGCTTGACTCTCCTGCTGGTACCTGGGATCCTTCCCTCGGCCTATTTGCAGAGGGCTGTGCAGTGGCACTGCGTCGTGCCAAGGCTACATTGTCTTATTATTATTATTATTATTATTATTATTATTATTATTTCCATTTATATACCACCCCATAGCCAAAGCTCTCTGGGCAGTTTACAAAAATTAAAGTGGATCTCCATTGAAGTGGATCCCCTTTTCTCTTCTTTTCTATCCTGTTACATGCTGTGGGACCATTAGGCCACTTCAGCCGTACTATATGGCCCTGCTATTCCTGCCCTATAGTGAAACGTTGAGAAGAAAGCAGGACTGTTGAGCCATCCCCTCTTGGCTTGTGTAGGATGCCACCCTTTACTGTTCACCACTCATGTCCCTATAGGGGATGGGAGTGCATGGACCCCTCTCCCCTAAGCTAAATCACCATCACTCATGCTCCTACATGCATGGACATTCCCCCAGCATGGACTTTGCTGTACTCTGGACTTTGCTCTGCAAATCTGAAATGTATGTATGTTACTGCCAAATTAATGTATGAACTGCTTACTGGACAACTGTTGAATTGTACAGATATTGTTCATGATATGATTTGAACTCATGATTTGTACTGTGGATTGTGCGTAATTAAAAAATGTTTTTGTCAGGGCTTTTTTTTAAGCTTTGTAACATTTCTGTCTGACAAGAGTTTCTCAGGGGTACTGTTATGGGGTGGGGAGGACTTGGCTACCTCCCTTCAACATCTTCTGCAGTGAAGACTTGTGCAGAGAATTCATTTCACGTGCCTATTTCTCTGCCTTCCTTTGCTCCTCTTTTTACACCTTTCTCATCTAACAGACCTGCTAGCTTTCTGCCTCATGTGTCCTGGAAGTTATTGTCTTGTCTTCATATTGTGTGTTGTGTGCTCTTGAAATTCCTGCTTGGTTTGGTCTGCCTTATTGTAAATTTGAAATCGCAAGTTTGGGCTCTTTGAATGAGTTGTCTCTCTTTGGGCGAGGCTTCCATTTCTTAAAGCAATCTGGGGGCCAAACCCAGCCCTAAGCCACTCCCACCCCTTTTCTCTCAACTATCCAACATTTTGTCATTTCCAGGTTTTTGTGCATTTTCCCGCCTCCATTCTAAAAGGTTGGAATTTCTCTCCTGAGGCTCAGTTACTGACAGCAGGAGCTTTAAGCTGATGGGTTTTTTTTTTTTTTTTTTGCATTTTTGGCCTTTCAGCTTTGGTGCTGTCCTACCAACAGCTTCTCCAAAATTTAATTGGGCTCTCAGGCTGAACCACCCAGAGAGCTTTGGCTATCAGGGGGTATAGAAATGTAATAGATAAAAAATGGGGCTCCTCCACACCCCGTCTTAATGGACCTCTTCTTGACTTCTATGGCCTTCTGCTCAAGTCCAGCAAGGGCCATTCACATGGAGAAACAAGTTTGAACTTGGATCCACTTGCTGGACCACAAAAAGGTACTGTGGACATGATTTCTCATTCTGGCTTGCAATACATGACATTCCTCAGCTCACGTGATCCACCATGTTGGATAACTACTAGGAACATAGGAAGCTGCCTTATACTAACTAGGTCAGACCATTTCACCCAAAATTGTCCATTTTGACAGGCAGTGGCTTTCTAAGATCTCAGGCAGAGAGGAGTTTCCCCACAATGCCAGGGATTGCACCCAGGACCTTTGAAGGGCTCTACTCATGGAAAGTCCCTCCAGCCAATTTGGGGGGATTACACAAACACACGCGCACACACACACACACACACACACACCAAGGTCTTCTGACTCTCTGGGCTTCTCTAAATAAGTGTTTTATAAGATGCTTGTGACTGGCCACTCATGGAAGTTTGCGGGTCGATTAAATGACGTTGGCAACAGCCAGGATATCTCTTGCATTTTTCCCCATCCTGTTTTCAGAAAGATTAGAGATAACCTGGAATAAACCCTTAATGGCGTGAAATTAGTGGTGTGTAAAGCTGACGTTGCACTATGAACTTGCCAAGGAAGGATTTTCCCTGCTGGCAGAGGGAAAAGATTGTAAAATGCCTCCTTACAACAAAGAGAGACAGATCTGAGCCCCCAACCCATCAAGAGCACCCCTTTAAATTCAATGGGGTAATGTGCAGGGGGGATGTAGATGGTTCTATAGCAACACAAGAACAACACCTTTCATTATGCTAGATAATAGTTGTGCTAGGTTTAAATCCAATGTGATTCTTTCTTATTCTTCTTTCTGTTGGTTTGTGCTACTAGTTCCCCACATGTCTACTCAGAAGTAAGTTCCATTGTGTTCAATGGAGCTTACTGCCAAGTAAGTGTACGTAGGTTTGCAGACTTACATCAGATGAAAGCAAGACTCCCACCACCATCCTCTCACCACTCCCATTGTCTGGGCCAGAGCAGTTGGCAAGTAAAGAAAGAGCAGCTACTCCAGGAGGCTCTTGTCAGTGGCCCCCTGCTGGTGTGTGGGCTGTTGGCTGGTGCTTTTACCTTATACATTTCGGAGGTGCCAGGTGTGTCTGCTCCCAGCACTTGTTGGGAAAAAAGCCTCAAATCAGTAACTTCACACACAGAAATGTTCCACCTCCAAGCAAAGCCACACAGAAAGAGACTGCACCCACTCCCACTCAGCAGATGAACAGCAGATAATAGCAGATGTCACCTATTAGGGCAGGGCTGGCACCTGTGGCCATCCAAATGTTTTGCTGTAGAATTCCCAAGAACTTTCACCATTGGCTATGCTGGATTAGGGTGACCACATGAAAAGGAGGACTGGGCTCCTGTATCTTTTTACAATTGTAGAGAAAAGGGAATTTCAGCAGGTGTCATTTGTATGCACGCAGCACCTGGTGAAATTTCCTCTTCATCACAACAGTTAAAGCTGCAGGAGCCCTGCCCTCTTGACCAGATACAAAAGAGGGCAGGGCTCCTGCAGTTTTAACTGTTGTGATGAAGAGGGAATTTTACCAGGTGCTGCATGCATACAAATGATACCTGCTGAAATTCCCTTTTCTCTACATTTATTTATTTATTTATTTATTTATACTGCCCATCAACCAAAGCTCTCTGGGCAGTGCACAATTAAAACCATAAGAATAACAATATAAATTTCAACATTAAAAAGTTAAAAAGGCAGTTAAAAATACAGGAGCTCTGTCCTCCTTTTCACATGGTTACCCTATGCTGGATATGGCTGATGGGAGTTGTAAGTAATCTGGAGGGCCACAAGTTGCACACCTCTGTATTGGGAGGATTAATCGAGAACCTACCTTTCTTCACAACTGAACTAGTGATTGATGCCCTCATAGATGTCAAAATCAGTTAAAGAGGGTCGTACAGACAATTCTTTATGCAGAAGTTAATGCTACACATATGGATCTTTTAATCAAGGCTCTCTCCTGTAGTATTTTAAGGAGGTTTTAGAAACCCGTTTTCTTGCATCCATCCCTGCATATACCAGGGACGGGCAACTTGTCGCCCACCAGATGTTGATGAACTGCAACTCTCACCAGCCCTGGTCAGCATAGTCAATGGTGTGGAATGGTGGGAGCTTCAGTCCAACAAGATCTGGACGGCCACAAGTTGCCCATCCCTGCTACACACACACAGAGCATACTCCAAAGACAAGATTTTGGTTTAGATTCTATTTCAATGCATCGGAAAATGAATGGATTCAGCTTTGATGGATTCAGCAGTTAGGAGGCCATACACTTCACCTTGGGTCAGAGTTAGAACCTCACTTCAGAAAATCCAAAGCTTCATGTCTCCCCATTGATTATAAGGGAGAAAATAAACAGCAGCAATTTTTAAAGTTTTGACATAATTGAATGAAATTTGCAAGTATAGTATTTCCTTCTGAGTGGATGACGCCTGCCAAATTTCAAATAGGTGCAGGTGTATTTTCTGCAAGCAGAATTGTATTTTGATTATAACTTTCTTTTTTTAAAAAAAATGTTGGCAAACTTGGATGAAATTTGCAGACACAGTTGGCTCTTCCAAGAAGTTGACATCTGCTATGTTTCAGACAGATTGGTGCAGAGGGTTTTGTGCAAGGGTAGCCTTTACAGTTTTGGATTGTTAAAAAGGAATTCAGTCCCCCGCCCCCAGCCACTCATTTGTTTGTAGGTAATTTGTATAAAAATAGCACACATCATAGGGATCTTCCAAACTTCATATAGATAGGTTCAGGGAGGAGGGGTTGGAAGATGAGGTTTAAAAAGGATTAAGGAGGGAGAGATTACCATCCTCCCCCCCCCCATGGTTTTTGTGGGCAATCCATAAGAAAAAGACATGCATAGTAGAGATGCCCCTAAAGATGTAACCTGCAAAATTTCAGACAGATATGTACAGGCAAGATAGGTATGCTATGGAGTGACACAAGGTACCATTTTGCCTCCAGTGTTATTTAACATATATATCCAGCCATTGGATGTGGTCATTAGTTTTGGGGCCAGGTGTCATCACTATGCTTATGACACTCAGTTCTATTTCTCAGTTACATCTGAATCAAAAGAGGCCTTGCATGACTTGGATCAGTGCTTAGATGCAGTGCTAGGCTGGATGACGTCCAATAAGCTGCAGCTGAATCCTGATAAGGTCCAGGCATTGTTCTGGATGGGGTGCCCGCACACACACACACACACTTCATGAAAGGACAGGTACACAGTTTGGGGGTGTTCCTAGATTCATCACTGTCATTAGAAGCTGAAATGACTTCTGTGGCATGAAGTGCTTTTTACCAACTTTGGCTGGTACATCAACTGTGCCTATTCCTGGTCAGGGATAGCTTAACTGCACTGGTCAACTCAAGTCTGAACTACTGTAATGCTTTCTATGTGGGGCTGTCCTTGAGGCTGTTTCGGAAGATGCAGTTAGTGCAGAATGCTGCAGCGAGGCCTGCTTCTTTTCAGATCGTCACTTCAGGGCCACTCATGAGTGTCGCTGAAACAATGTGACTGTCGGGGGGGGGGGGGTCCAGTCACCCAGATGGATCGTGCTCCCACGAGGTCTACCACAACCACCATATGCTGTTGCTGCTGCTTTTCTCAACATGGCAGCTATTCTTGTCCCTTTCAACATTCCAAATCAGATGTGAGGTGGGACATAGAGAGGGTTGTGGCACTGTGCGTTATGAGTTTCAGGTTCTCATTACATGGTAAAAAGTATTTTAAAGCTAATTTTCAAAAAGAAAAGACATCCCAGGAACTACAATACAATAGGAATAGGACACAATAGATGTTTTGAGTGAGTAGCCTACAGTTTTGTTTCCTTTTTGCTTTGTTTTTTCAAAAATTGTGCAAAGAAAGTCACTAATCTGTTTGACTGAGTGAGGTGAGGGGTTTTTTGCTATTTAAATTGCTCTTTCTCCCTCATACTTTCACCAATCTTCCTGAAATAGTTTGGGTATGTAAAACCAACAGTTCTTTTTTGTCACATGATGTTTTAAAGAAAGATTGGGGAAACCATTCTGATTTTATTAAGATTAGAACAACCCAACTCTGATTACCATTTTACACAAAACAATGTGTTTTTCCTTCAGTGCCTTAACTATACCTGCCATAACTGCCAACTCAGGATGATATCTCATGTGTCTGATTAACTGGACTCTGGTCCATAAAAGCTTGTGCTAATTATATTTGTTTGTCTTTAAGGTGCCACAAGACACTTTGTTAGTTAACACTTTGTTAGTTAACCATGGAAATTGTCACACATGGCACTGTGATTAGAAGTAAAAAGGAGGGCCCCTGGTTACTCACTGGCTGGAAGTAGAAGTGTCAGTCCCTACACCCCTCCCTCTTCTCCATTCTGGCTGCCTGTCATTTTCCTTTTAGGGAGAGCTTGGGGGAAATGTATCAGTGTTCATGATACAGTGTTGGTGTCTCTGTGTCCCTGCCAACTGGGTCCAAAGCTTCAGGAAGACTCCACTTTGGTTCAGGGTATTGGAAGATATCTACTTCACTTCAGACAAGTCTTGAATGTCTTTACACTGACCCACTCAGCACAGCATTTGTCCGAAGCAAATGTATATCCCTAACATTATATATTGTTTTATTGCTTCAGCAAGGAACAGTTAAAGCTCTTTTGTGAAGAAGCTGATTATATCCAAAGCATGGATATTTGAATTTTTTTAAAGGTTTTGACAGGGCATTTTATCCATGTCTACTCAGGCAATTCAAAGGGATTATATAGGGCCTCACTGTTCAGCCATACCCACGTCTTTCTTAATTAGTCATTGCTTCCATCTCTAGAGCCGCCCATATTTCAGCAATCCATCTGATTAGTCTTGGCGTCCCATCATTGCACCACTCTGCCTATACTGCTAGCTGGTGTAAGGAATTTAGGTGAAGAGTCAGATTTTTATCTTTGATTTCAGCAATTCCCAGGAGAACACCTACTAAAGCGTCCTACCAATCACTCCTTGGTGTTTGGGCTGGGGTTCCACATTTGCTTGGAGCATTTCCATTGCTCTGCGAGGGAAGAACTCCTACTACCCTTGCTCTCTCTGTGACATTCAGCCAGTAGCAGGTTTCTCATTCTATTTAACCTCAGAAGTCAGTTTATCAAAGTTGTGGGGGGGGGGGGGGGGAGCACTTGGTGCATGTATGTGCCTGTCTGTTTTACTGTCTCCTTTACTGAGTGAGGCTCAGTTTCTACAGCATGGGAGAACAGATCTGAATATCCAATTGAGAAATGGATGCACTATAAATCCCTTTGCAGAAAAAACACCCTAACAGCTCAATCCTATGTATTTTTAGGGGGAAATAGGTCCCACTGAGTGCAGTGGCATGTAAATGTGCCTAAGGTTGCAGCCATGGGAATGAGCGCAAATCACATTAAGCATAGCAGTGCTTACTTCCAAGCAGTCCTGCCAAGAATTACGCTGTTCTGTTTATGTCAGGCTCTGAGATGCAGTGCTAAGTGCATTCTATGGAGATGCCTCCCTCGTCACGTGCAGAAGATCCAGAGCTGTGCCAAGCCCTCATCGTGTAAGTTAGCAAGCCTATCTGCTATGTATGGTGTCTCTACAGGGGCTTGATAAACTACCTCTTTTGTTGCCCACTTGGATCTGGAAACGCGGGGGTCATGCTCCTGGTAGATCCCCACACAACTTGGTTCAATGCGTTACATCGGCTGTCCCCAACCTGGCACCCTCCGGATATGTTTTCTACAACTCCCAGCATACCCCAGCCAAGCTTACAGAAAGTCACAACACAGCTAGAGGGAGAGGGAGGGCTGCTGTGATGGGAAATATGAACAGGAGGGGGCAGACATCCCCAGTGAATGCCACCAGTTAAGGGCCAATGCTAGGAAAAGGCAGGACAGGCGTATACTCAAGTCTGTTTAAAAGACAATAGACTAGACTAGTCTTGTCTAACTCTAATCTCTTAAGTGCAAGCTAAGTTCTTATCCAGTATCACCCCCACCGCCTCTCAGCTGCTCTTGTACAGTGCCTCAGAGCTGGAGGACTCTGCCTGCTCTTTTATATTCCCATCCCTTGGGAAGGGAATGGGACTCAGTCACCACGACGGGTTTTATGAGGTTGTAACGACTTTGGAGAGATGGGCTGCAACTGTGATGATTCAGGAGCAGTATCGTATTCCTTAGGTAAGAGAGCGCAGCATTAGGTCTCACAGATGCCACTTGAACCTCCCTCCATTTAGATTGCTTCCCACGTTCAAAAGTTCAAGATGAATGGCAAGGAATTAATACACTAGGGTGACCAGATAAAATCCAGGTCAGGGCTCCTGT
The DNA here is from genome assembly GCA_029215795.1 of Anniella stebbinsi. Taxonomy (NCBI): domain Eukaryota; kingdom Metazoa; phylum Chordata; class Lepidosauria; order Squamata; family Anniellidae; genus Anniella; species Anniella stebbinsi. The sequence continues at coordinate 159,591,100 of JARDYH010000003.1, read as the reverse complement.
AACTTTAATAGTTGTGTAGAAAAGGGAATTTCAGCGGATGTCATTTGTATGCATGCAACACGTGGTGAAATTCCCTCTTCATCACAACAGTTAAAGTTGCAGGGGCCCTGCCTTCTTTTGTATCTGGTCACTCTAGTATAGTGCCTGCACCTTTAACTGTTGTGATGAAGAGGGAATACCACCAGGAACTAATTGCATACAAATGACACTGGCTGAAATTCCCTTTTCTCTGCAACTGTTAAAGTGACATGATTTTATCTGGTCAGCCTATAATACACCTCATAGAACCAGTGCAGAGAGCAATTGGTTTTGAGGGCAGGAGAAGAAAATGGCCCCTTAATTGGTGGGAAAATAACACTTAGCATCACTGGAACAAAAAAAATGCACCAGCGCAGTGGGGGAATAAAGAAAAGGGTGCCTCCCCTGGGAAACGACATGGGACCTGTACTGCTGTGGGCAAAAGGGACTTGGGGGATTACTGTTCCCTCCCCACATCTGTTTCTGCATGTTCAGCATGGCTAACCACTCCAGTCGAAAGCTGTAGTAAAGCAAAGCGAGGTTTTTCCAGGGAGCCGAGTTAATTCCTAGTGGCAAACATTGTGCTGAGTACAACATCTGCCACTATGCCATTGCACACTGCTTGGTGGGGAATTCTGGGAGTTGTAATCCAAACATGTAGAAGGCAACAGGTTGAAGGCTGAATTAAGCACAGCATAGGCTTGACATTCAAACATTCTTTTTGGCTTTCTGTGCTTACAAATCCTCACTTGACCTATTGGATGATACAGAAACATTATATGAAGTCATGTTTTCATCCTCATGGTCCTCTCTCCTCCTGGAGGGTTAGGGGAATATTTTAATGAGTGATACTTTCAAACTTCCAAAAGAATGTTTAAGAAAACATGCAATGACTTAACTTAGTGCAATATCAGTATGTATAATTTCTTGCTTCACTATCAATGAACCCCTTTGCTAATGCTCACTACTGTGAATACAGAACTACCATACACCTCCAAAATAAGAATTATTCCTGCTAGGAACAAGTTCTCCCCCCCCCCCCCCCCCATGTTATCCTCAAGATTTGATGTCTGCATGTGATGGATAAGATGTTCCTCAGAGCTTTCTGGGCCTGTGGTGATGAGGGAGAGCAGGGTTAATTCTACCAGACCTGCTGAAGACCTCCCTCATAATTGCTCCACTTACCTCAATTGTCACCAGCAGTAGCCATTCCAGCATGTTGAGTTGACGGAGGTGAGGGGGAGAGCAGGGCTATTCTACTAGCTGTGCTAAAAGAATTCCCCCACACCTCTTCCCTACCCAATCCTCTTGTGTGTTGCAACTTTTAGATTGTAAGCCTTCAGGCAGGAAAGTTCTTGTTCAATTCTTTATATGTAAGCCGCTCCGGGAGCCTTTTTGGATGAAGAGTGGCATAAAAATACTTCAAATAATTAAATACACTTCGTTTTACAGTCTGTTTGGGTAGCATCCAATGTGCACCTTGTGCGGGCGGTGCATGTAGCCCCTGCTGCTGGTGACCACAATGTAGCGTGTTCCCCTGGAAGTGCAACATTGCTGTCACCTGTGGAATGGACCATGCACATGCCACCGCCGCTGCCACCACCACCCACCCGGGGCAGCCCATAGAAGGCCCGCATTGGATACTACCCTCAGTAACTGTGGCTGACCATTTCATGAGCAAGAAATCAAAGTTGTCAATGTTATGGAAACTAGCACATAGTTGCTCTTTAATCATCCATTCTTTCCAAATATCCAACATCTCTTGATGTGTCCATTACACCTTGCCCTTTGTTTAGGGTTGCTGATACCAGGCATTATTAAAAGTATAAAATGTTAATCACCATAACTGGGTTGGTGCAATAATTATTGTTCAAACCTCTTGTTATCCTAATTAGCAGCTAATGTGTTTCAATTTTTTAAAATCAACATTGGGCTGGCAAAACAGACACCTGCTTGTGGGCAGACAACCTTCTGGCATGTCAACATATCCATAGTCAAAGCCTTTAGAAGCCAATCACTGATAGCAATCCCTGAATGACCGCATCAAGAGGCTGCATAGGGAAGCTTTTAAAAGTTCTTATCTAACACTTTTCAGCATACAAGCACTTTATAGTTCTTACTTATTCCCACAGCAGTGACATAATCAAGGCCACCCAGAGAGCTCCATGGCTGAAAGTTCGAACCTGGATCCCACACATTTATAGCTAACGCTCTATCCACTTATCTGTTATGAGACAGCCTACAGCAATCTCTTAAAACTTTATAGTTCTAACTGTTAAAAATGTTGCAATTGAACAAATGGATGAACTACCCTCCCCCCAACAAAACACAAACTGGTCTTCACATAATAGCAAAGAATTCTACCACTATTGCCATCCAGGAAGTCCCTGAAACTTAATTAAAATTACAACAACATTCACAGCATTTTCAAGTACTATCCAAGATAGTCACAACGATGCCATGGGACTGCCACAATTGATTAAAAACAAAAAACAAAAATGTTGCTTGCAGCACTCAGTATTTTCCAACGAGATGCTTTGTGAATTTTGCCTCAGTTAGTAGGAAAGAAGAAAAGCATTCAGGGCTGAAGAGGAAATCATCATGTGGTTGAGCTCCAAAAAAACCACCCCAAAACCTGGATCCCTACCATATTGGAATAGGGATGCTGGAGAAATCAGAGACGGACTAAAATGAGCTCAGATTTCTAAGAATTTGACCTTTGGAATCTGCTGCAGACTGGCCTGGCCAGGCCATGCAGGGGTCCATGGACTTTTGAGCTAACTTTGCCTAAATTTACGCAAATTTATTCACAGGAAAATACATACGTTTCTCCTGAAACATATGCTATGCTGAAAATATATGTAGGGAAAGTTGAATGGAATGGGGAACAATACGCTAAATATTATGTACTAACATAATTATGTAAATTTTTGCAAACTTTCTTATGGAATTATTTACATTGAATCTGTCTATGAACAGATGTCGGAACAAATGACACCCCACAATCTACAAAACATACAAGGGACAGATTTCACAAAATCCAGGCATCCCTAATATATTCCAATTGAAAGTCATGGAAAAGGGTTGTATTCATTTTAGGGCTAGTCCTAGACCCCTCAACAGATCCTGAAGCCATCCTCATGGAACCTGGTCAAAGAATGCTGATAGGTCCAGAACTGAATTACTGTAGTCAAAATGAAATGCTGTTTCAAACCAAGGCTTTTGTGACCCGTCTGGAGAGGCTATTGGGTGATATAGAAATGAAATAAATAAACCACACTGAAATGGGTGGAAGGACTTTCTGGAGTTGAGCAGCAAACAAATGCTTTATTAGTATTTTTAAAGAGGAGCTTTGACACTTGCTGGTAAGTGTAGCATTCAATTAGGTATGATTATTATTGTCAGGACGAACCTGATCTCTACCTTCTTTAGTTAAACCATCTTTTCCTTTGCTAGAATTTGCTCAGTTGCCATTTATTAATTCATTAAGGATGCAGTCCTGTGCACATCTGGACAGAAAAAAGTCCTACAATTCCCAGCCAGCATAGGAATGCATCCTAAATTATTCATTTATTAAATTTCTATACTACCAAACAGCCAAAGCTCTCTGGATATTTCACAAACATGAAAGGTTAAAGGTTTTGTGCTATGTGTTGTATTGCCCTAAAATACAAAACAACATAAAACCTTGAACATACAAAACTTTAAGTGATTGAAACACCAGCGATCCTGGCCAGCTCAGAGTCAATGAAAAAGGCTGCAGCTTCCCCCCATCCCCAGAAAAAATATAGTTGCTTTACTGACACCGTTAGTGGCAGTAAAGCAGCAATCTGGGCTGCTCCAGGGGTGCTGGGAAAGGGAGAAGGCTGCAGCCTCATCTCGTCCCTTCTCCAACGCCTCTGACTTGATTGCTGATTTATCTCCCTTCTCTGATGAAAGACAGGAGATAAGGGGAGGGATTCCCTTACAATCTCTCATCAAAGATGGGAGATAACGCATAGGAGGTGCTGTGACATCCTCCTTTTGTCCTCTTTTTATTTCTCTCTATCATAAAAGGATCCCAACTACTCATCATTATGAGGAAACATCTACCAACTTACCAGTAATGAGAAACCAATTAATAGAAATGAAAAAGTGAAATACAAGATTTCAAGTACAGTATTATTATTTTGGTTAACTTTCCGAATTAGAAAGCATTTTTATTGTTGTTGTTTTAGGATATTCTGTTTATTGTTTTAAAAAAAAAACACGTTAAGAACATTAACACAGTCATTTATTTTTTTAATTATTTACAAGATTCATTTTTTGTTTATCAGCACACCGGGTGTCACTTATAAATCAAAATGTTTCCATGACATTTATGTACAGAAAAACATGAGTGGGCGTAAAAGCAGCTAAAATGCAGCACTATCGTACACAGTGCTCCCCCATCAGCAGTATCTGGAAACCAATATGACAGCTAGACCTGATGGAAAAGAAAATAACTAATTCCATCTTCAGGATAAACACTGACAGGTATTAGACCCTCCCAACTAGAGTTTCTGTTGGAACAAAGTCTAAATGTTTTTTGCACTATTTGAAGAACTGCAGCAAAATATCTTCCACATTTTCAGTTCAATTCAACCAACCTGTTGAAATTATGTGGGAAGGTTGACTATCCCATAGGACCGATTTGCAAATATTCAGTGCAGAAATGGTGAAACGAATTCAGCTGAAACCACAGATATTAAACCATTTTAAGTGGAAAGAGAGATCAGTTTAAACAGGGCCAGCCTTTGCCTACAATAGTATATATTTTTGTAATACATTTTTAAACTAAACTTTATGTATCACTTTGTGCTCCATGTTTACCGACCAGAGTTTGCAAAAGCAGACACATCTAAACCTTCGCCTTTGTTGCACTGCTCATATAAAGTCTGAAATTAAAAAAGAGCAAAACAAATTATCAGAAACTATCCTCTTTTCTTTCAAAACTCACAAACTGGCATGGAGCTTTTGACTTAATCCTTCTGACTTTATTCCCAGCTGAAACAAAGCTCAAGTAAGTATATTTATTTGTATTTTATCACATTAACCTTGTCTCTCTTTCCTACTCTCACAGCATTGACTCTGATTTGTTCTTCTTTGTCCTTCATTCCTTTTGCTCTCTAGCCCACTGTTGAAATTTCGGGATGGAACCAATTTTGTGTGAGTGGAAATCTGCTTGTGCAATGGCACTTTGACATCCTCTTTCCCCCTGCAGTCTCCATGCTCTCCCAAATCTGCTACAGAGGGTCCCCAATCCTCTGGACCTGACTTTGGAAAGCCATAACACCAGCAGTTTCACTTCCACTGGTAGAACTTCACCACTGGATCCAGCCCTCAGATTCTAAGTGTATTGGGACAGGATCTGCTTTTTTCTTTTTTATTATTATGAAATTTCTAAAAGTGTCATGTACAGGTGGCAATGTATAAATAATAAAATCATAAATGAAAGCACTCTATACATAAAATGTCAGCTCTATGTGCCTCTTTGGTCACATTGGACACCCAGTGAATACTCTTTTCCAGGTGGAGATTAAATGTGCACACTGGAAGTCCCGTGTCACAGGGCTTATGTGGAGTATAGAGCCAACAAAGGGATTCTCTGTAGAATCCCATTCCCTATTTTTCTCTTCCAGATACCCCTTGATTTTTCTGCTGGAGAGAAAAAAAGTAAATTTAGCACTGATGTGTCTTGGTATAAAGTTTTAGATTTGCAAGCCTAATGTTAGCAAGGCAGTTCCAAAATTAGTATAAACATATTCTGGCCAGTATAAAAAAAAAACAAGTGTTGGGAAAGATTTGACTGAAGGACAATTTGCCAGGACTTGCTGAAATTCAACAAACCAATCTCATTAATTCATTTATCCCTGAAAAGTTTCAAATACTATAATTAGGAAGACTTGAAATTTATGGGCAACATCCAGTATCATGCAAGCAGGCATCCATTTGCACAATGGGATTTCAGCTTCCTCTCCAATGCCCTGCATTTCCTCAAATCTGCTCCAGAGGGCCCCAAACCTGCAGATTTTGGATACACAGGGGAATGGGCAATCCATTCCGCCAAATGAGCCCATGCCATTCATGGACAGACACTGTTGGATTTCACCCTATATTTCTACTTCTGAATGAAAATTATAAAGCATCTTCATTATGTCACATAAGCCTGTGTGTATGTAACTTTACCACTTATGCATTTTAAGTCAAAATTTCATCTTTTAATTTAATATTGTATTTGGCTTTTTAAAAATCACAGCAATTTGCATTCCTTCACCTCAAAATGCATAGCATGGAAATGGCAGGAGAAATATAAGTCATGGCCAGAAGCAAAACACGAACCTGAATTCCCTGTACTATCCAACAGAAAAGTGAGCATATATTCCCAATGCAATTTTAATTCCCTTTAATAACCAATGTTAAATTTGACCTGACTAAAGGGTGAGGATTTGTTTTTGAAGACAAGCCCAGAGGAAATCTGATTAGATAAGTCCACGTTTAAGAGCTTAGTAATTTAAGATAGCTTTCTTCAAACCACTACTCCCCAGGCTTGTTTACACAGGCAAGAATTAAGGATATTTTAACTACATATATGCTTACAATTCACTACAAGGTTAGTGTTCCTACTGTGGATTTTGACAACTTCCTGGGATAAAATGAAGAAAAGATTCCCCAATTATCCCACGGGTACTTTTCCTTGGCTTTTAGTTTATCATTTTATCTTAATCCCTTAACTAGCTGTGCCCTTGGCTTTTTCTTGCAGGATGAGTTATTAAAACAAGCCTCCTTGAGGATCAAGTGGCATATAAAATTAAATAAAGGAATTCCTATGAACAGATGACACGTTGGGGTTCAGCAGTTATTTTCATACTGTAGGCTGGAAAGTGTGCATGGCCGAGAAGTGCTGCAAAATAGCTAATATACACAACACTGATGACAAGAGCTGGCCAAGCTAGTTTTTCTGTCTTTTAAGACCTGCTATTTCATCAGCAACACAATTCTTGATCCATTTTTTTTGGTATCCTACAGGACCATCCAACTCTTAATACCATTCCTCACTACACATTTGCTACACTCAGAGCCCACATGTTCTCTTGGTCCACTGCAAGCAGGAGCTGTCTCACTTCCATACCCTCTTAGTGCTAAAGTGTTACAAATATCAAATTACTATAGCAATACCACTATTTAAAATACATTTACTTACTCTAGCAGCTCTAGAAATAGAGTTTGGAGAATTCAAGCCAATAAGGTGACCAAGGATACGTTTCATTTCCTCTGTTGTTCCTTTTGTAGCCAAATGCCCTAGAAGAATTTAAAATTCAGTTATACTTTACACATACGGCCAATGTTTTCAGTTAAAATGTGTGAAAATTTGGATACTACAGCACTTGGTGATGAACCTTAAGCTTTCAACTTTAGTCTGTGAAAGTATTAGCCGAAAGAATGAACACAGAGGACCGTTTTTATATAAAAGAATTCTGGTGAAATTAAGTGAAATGCAATAGTAAGATTTATTATAAAGCTAAAGTTACCTGTTTGTGATTTGGTTTGGATATGTACATAAGGATGAATCAATAATTCAGAGACAGATATTCTTTGTTTAGGATTCCTTACCAAACAGCGCTGAAAGAAATTGGGATTAATTTGAAAATTAATCTTCCAAAAATACACACTCAGTTTTCTGAAGATATTTATAGGTAACTTAGTTTTTCACATTTTACATAAGATTATACCTACTGAATGAAAGTTGTACTCCATTAATTTAGTTTGTGCCTTGTAGCACAGGACTTAAGCCTGCCATTTTAAGATAGAATAGATTCTGTGAACATTCCATGTGACAGGGTACAGTGGGCACACACTAAATGAATGTTGCGGCTATTTCAAAGAGATGCATTACCAGCTTTGGAAAAAGCCAAACTTCTTAAACTGCGGTTTAAGAACCTGGCTTGTTCTAAAAAAGGTAACTAGAGATTTCCAATTCAGCTAAACAGGGAACCAGAGTTAAATGTAGACTTTTAGGATTAATGGCAACTCACACAAAAAGGGACTGTATGCCCAGGCAAAAGTCTTACCCAAACTGGGCCAATGTGTTCATAAAATAAATGGATACTTCAGTCCCCTTCTTGTATGTTTTCCTATACAGCATCTAATGTATCTACTGCTCTCAAAGTGCTAAAAAGCTAGACAGAAAACTGGTTTGAATATTTTTGAGCTACATTTGTTTGGCTTCGAATGATGTGAAAACATTTTTAGCAATAAAAAACTTAACTACAGCATTAGTTAACAGCTGTACAGAATCATGTTTTAGTACATACAGTTCATTACTAACATGTTTATAACAGATTTAACATCACTGCCTCATTTACAACATTTCCGATGTTCAGGTTGTGAGTGTTGCTTAAGTAGCCAAAATGGCACCACGCAGTTACAAGACAGAGATACCAAAAGGATCAGAGAAACCCTGAGGTTTGCACAAGTACCAAAAAACTGGTTTAAAACCCTATGTTTCATTCAAAATGCATAACATGTAATGTATCTTTAAAGAAAAGGTTAGAGAACATCTTTTGGGAAGGCGTGGTCAACTCATTTCCCAATTTTTCTCAGCTTTTCACGCAGTTAACCCTGGCACACCGGTCCACAGCCCACTCCAATGGCCACTGGGTTTATTAGTTTTTAAAGATAAATTAAATATAATCATATAATGGACATGAATAATTTCATTCTAAGATCTAGTTCTCAACAAGATGGAATACATGTGTTCAGACTGCAAGTGAGGGCTCACATGACTGCTCTTTCATTTAAGAAGTTTCCCAATACAGACTAACTTGAATTTTGAAGATCAAAAGTTCTAGGTGCCCTTCTCCCACACAGGCTAATTATTCAGCCATGTGAGCTCCCATTGGCAGTTTTAATTTGCAGCCAAGATGCAGATGTTTGCGTTTTTGGAGTCTCACATTAGAGCTAGCAGATGACAACCAGAAGGAAAATAAAGCTTTTCACAGAAACATTTCTATGATGCTGCTTGCTATTCAACTCTTCAAGCACAATCGACACACGATATGCATTTTGTTGTTTTTAATTTTTAATACATGGGTATTCTGAGACCTGAATTGTTTGAGAAAAATCAATCCATGTAAAAACACATGAGCATGGTTTCCAAGAACTATGTGCCAATTGAAGCTTACAAAATGTGTTGTTGTTTTTAAAAACAGCAACTCCCAAAAACCTCTGCAGGAGAGATGTCCCCCTTCCAGATTTTGGAGCAATTCCTTTTTTCCCCGGCAGCCCACTGGCACCGATCCCATGCTGTTAAGGTGGCTACCCAGGGAGGCTTTTCAGGAGGTTGCAAGAGGATCAGGAAGCGCCCCTTCCACTCATGACCTCCATGCTACGGTGTATTTTTTTCCTTACTAAAAACAGTAACATCAAAAATGGTTTCCTATATACAAGCCATTTAACACTTAGTGTGGCAAGGAAAAGGTATTATTAGAAAGTGATACAAAAGGATACCTTTAGGACATCCTGGAGATCTTTTTCCACGATATCAGGAAACCCTATTTCATAATTAGGGTCAATTATGGCATGAAGTTTTGTGATTTGGTTTGTTATGTGCTGAAATGGAGTTCTTCCATAAGTCATACAATATAAAATGCAGCCCAAAGACCAGACATCACTTTTGGGACTGATCTAAAAACAAAAGCCAGGAGGAAGAAAAAGAAAAAAAAATCCCACTATGAGTGTGAAGTTCTTGCAATGAATGACACAACCAATCTGGTGCAATAGAGTATCAATTAAGCAGTACAGACATTACAAAACTTGATCAATAACACACTTTGTGATGATGCATATTGCCAAAGGCAGTGCATTAAACTGGACAATTCATTTTTTCAAAGTTACATCACACAGAGAAATATACAACAACAACTTTAAGAACATAAGAAGAGCCATGCTGGATCAGACCAAGGAGCCATCTAGTCCAGCATTCTGTTCATACTGTGACGAACCAGTTGCCCATGGGAAATCCACAAGGAGGACATGAGTACAAAAGCACCTTCTAGCTAACTTGTGTACATAAGTTTATTGCCTCAGATACTGGAGGAAGCATGTAGCTATCAGGACTAGTAGCCATTGATAGCTTTTTTCTCTAGGAATACGTCCAACCCCCTTTTCATTGGTGGCCATCACCAATGAAAAGGGGATTGGTAGTGGTAGTGAATAACAACTTTTAATGAACTAACTACCTAACTACATTTTAGAATTTAAAAGCTTATTACGCCAGCTTTAAAATCGCTCCACTGGCTGCCAATTAGTGTAGGCCATTACCTTTAAAACCCTACATGGTTTGGGTCCAGGTTACCTGCAGGATCGCCTTTTCCCATACAATCTGCCCCACACGCTCAAGTCCTCTGGGAAGAACTTACTACAGTTGGCCAAGACTAGGCTGACAACCGTTACCCAGAGGACCGTTTCTTCTGCCACTCCCAGACTGTGGAATGACCTGCCAGAGGAGACTCGTCAACTTAACAGTCTTTTAGAGTTTAAGAAAGCTATAAAGACTGGTCTCTTCCGGCAGGCATATCCAGTGGAATTTTAGAATGTTGTTAAGATGTTTTTTATTATGTTTTATTGCTATTTTAATAATGTGCGCCATATTTTTAATCAGTTTTATGTATTTTATCATATTTTATATTTACTGTTGTTCCTCACCTCGATCCAAACGGAGAGGCGGGTAAGAAATAAATGTATTATTATTATTATTATTATTATTATTATTATATAGAATCATTGTTTTAAAAGGAAACTATAAAAAATGTTCAAGAAACTGACGTACTGATAAAGCATCCAATGGGGTACAATGTTAAAGATTCTTTAATAACAGAAATCAAACAATTTTCTTTTTGAAAAAGCTCATACTCTATATATTTGTGACTGCTTTATTCCCATCACTGCATCCAAGGAAACCAATAACGCTGTGCCAGGTTTGCACAAATTCAGAAAGCAAGATACAAAGCTTTTCCCTTTCAACTATAGGGAGAATATGTTACCTTTGACCTTGACTTGCCATTTTCTCCACAAGAAGACATGTCTTTGATTGCCTCTGGTGGCATATAATTAACTGTACCAACCTAGAATAATTAAAAATAGGAATATATTTAAATGACAATTACATTTAAAGATACTGTCTATGACTTGCTCAATTTTTCTTTGAAAGGCCTTGAGAAACAATGCTCTTAAAACCACAATTTTAAAATAGGTGGGTTTCAGCAAAGCATACAATAAGCAGAATTCTGGTATATATTATTAGAAACATTAGTGCGAGGATAAAAGTTTGTCTAGAGACTAGTACGGAGATAAAAGTTTATCCACGCTAGTGTTAACCATGGTTAAGGCTAACCAAGTTCTCTACTGCTTAAGAAACCTGGTAAAATGGGAAGCCTTGTTGTTTTTAACCTCAGTTAATATCTGTGTCAAACATCTGTTCATTGCTGTTACAATGGGAGGGAGAAATCCACACTACAGAGTGAATGTGCAATCACACAGCCCACTTCTGATCTCTAAACCTGATCTTGTAAGCTTAGTTAAGAGATGCTACTCCACCATTTAAATAAGTAACATGCGGATTTCCAGTTATCATAGGATTTCAGTTCTCTTCAGCCTCAGCCAGCCTTGTCAATTTCCATGGATGACTGGGAGTTGTAGACAACATCTGGATGGCTACAGGTTCCCCACCACTGCTTTAAGTTGTACGGGCAATATCTACATGATCCATTTCAGATGAGATATACCTTATACATTCTCTGTCTCTGCCCCACAACTTCAACCCTCCCCTTGTAACGCTTCAGAAGCAGCAGCCTAATATCACTGGAGCGCCAATACTGAAGGAATCACAATCTCACCAGAGGTGGTTGTGAATTCTGCAATGTGTGCCCTGCGCAATATGAGCCTCAACTAGGTTGACTTATCATTAAGTCAGACAAACATGCAAGCACAAAGACATGCAAAATTCTTTACAATCCTCCCAGTGACCACATGCTCTCCCCTCCTGTATTACAAAAACACTGATACTAAGAACACACTCAAAAACTGTACCTTTTTTTATCAATATAACACAAGGATGCCCCAACAGTCTCACCTGTGAATCTTTAACAATGCTAGTTACATCTGGCTGCATTTGGTTTGAAATGCCAAAATCTATTAGTTTTAACATTCCATCTACTAATAGAAAGTTCGCTGGTTTCAAATCACTATGAACAATCCCTGAAAAATAAGATTATTTAGCCCACATTAAAATACAATTTCAGAGTTTAACGGCCAATAAGGCATGTAATTAGTCTATTCTCATTCACCACAAGAATGGGGACGTGGGGATTCCAAATCCTAGACAAGCAATTAAACATGGATTCTTGCAGCCCTGATATGAGATTGCAATTTGGCTATAGCATTCATTCTTCTCCCAGAGGAAGATATTTCTTGTACCTTTTAAAATTGGAGAAACCAGCTAGATTCTAGGGAACCATCTTGCAGCTTTGAATTACAAACATTTGCAAAGCTTTGGCTAGTGGTCCAGCTGAATCCCTTCCTAGTATGGTTAGATCTAGCCATGGTCCTATGTACATTAGTTAAATCTCGAAGGACTACTGTTAAATGCTCTACATTGGTCTGCCCATGAAAACTACTTAGAAATCTGAACTACTGCAGAATGCTGCTGCTAAAGATTTTGACCAGGGCAAAATGCTGGGATCATGTGATCTTTATTAGCTGCACTGGCTACCAGTTTGTTTCCAAATTTGAGGCGCTGGCTCTTACCATTAAAACCCTAAATGCCTTGGGATGTGGCCATTTGAAGGGTCGTCTCCTCCCATTTGAACATGCCTGAACTTTAAGTTCAGCTGGTGTGTCCCTCCTTGTGTGTATGTCCTCACAGTGTCTTGGATATTTAGGAAATAGCTAATTTTGCTTTATTGGTCTTTCTGGAAGACTATTGAGAAAATACTAGCCCACCTATCTTAAAATAATATAAGATGCCTTATTATGAAAAGCAAATACCAAAAGTTAGTGATAAATAATTAAGCATTTAAAAATGTAGGCAAGTAAAAAGTAGCAATTGTATTAACGGGAAGAAAGACAATACAGAGGTGCATGCATGTTCACAATGATTTCTGAGTAAGTGGCATAAAAATATGGCCAAGTTCACTTGAATGGTATCCAAAGAGAAAATGCTGAGTTAAAGCCCAATCACTTGGGCTGAAAAGTTATTTGAGTAATGAACAGGTGTGAGACTATTTTATTCCAGATCACAAATGTTAAATTTTTGCTTCTCATTTAATGAGCAAAAAACACTGTGTAAGGTATACACATCAAAAAGCTTGATATATAGGTGTCAAAGGTATAATTCAAAATTAATCTTATCTAGCCTGAAAGGTGCATGTGTCTTTTTTAAAGTTCTAATTTCTTAGGAATGTTTAATAACAGTGAGATAATTAAGACTGTGAGCCCTAATTTATGGGACAGTATATAATATTAGCTATGAAGTAATTTCCTAAAAAAAAAAGGTACAAATATGTGCTGATTTTAGAATGCAGGAGCTTCTTATTGGGCCTGTTCAGACAACACCTCAGGCTCTGTGGTTAGCGAAACTGTGGTTCTCTGAGGTTAGCACTAAACATATGGCATGCTGTCGCACAGAACACTTTAAACCACGGTTAGAGCCACCAACCTTGCTGCAGATGGTCCAACTGTGGTTAGCAAGCAGGATTTAGCAAAATGCATCACTCAAGACACCTTAAACACTGCTGCTTAACCAAAACCCTTAACCAGCAGGGATTAATGTGTCTTCTGAATAGGCTCGTAAGACGCTCATTGGGCCTGTGTGCCTTTCAGCTAAATAGCCTATTCAGTGTTGAATGGAGAGCTTGGTACTTAGAATGGGATCTCTCTTTTTAAGCTATTAGGACTAGAAGACTGGGTTATCGTGCTGTCTGGCATGATTTTTTTTAACCCACGATGGTTTATTTAGCCAAAATAACCCACTCTAATAACCCACCCTCTGCATAGTACGTGCTTTAAGCCATCGTTGGTTATTGTGTTGTCTTGGGGTCACACCATGGGTTATTTCACTTGCCTAGAGTCACACGTCAAAAGTGGCAGAAATCCCTGACACTCTTGCCCAGCAGGGCACCATCACCATTTGCCAGTGCGCCCAAGCCGCTGCTGGTAACACGCCACCCCCGATTACAATTGTAATCAGGTTGAGTCCTTTTTAATATTCCCGATCCAGTTTATGCACAAACATGGGACTGGGAACCTTACCAGCACTTCCCTACAATTTACCCATGTGTACAAATGGGGCTTTCCATGGTATTCTTTGGTTTTCCCAGCTTTCCCATCCTTTCACCCCTGCATGTTGGCCAAACATGCCAGAGTGCAAGAGGGGAAAGCCAATATTCTTCGTTTTCCTTAAACAAAAGGGGGGAAAGAGCTCTTTAAATCCCCTGTGCAAGTCAATGGAGCTGATCTTGACTTGCTTGGGGGATTTAAAGGTGCCCCATCAGGAAAATCAAGTGTGAGGATGAAAATGAACCCCTTGCCAAGGTCTGTGGAGACAACACAGTCCTTGGCAAGAAGTTTATTTCCCCCCCATCCCACCAACTCTCGATTTTCCGCATGTTTTCATTGTTTTGGAAATCCTTTTCCGTTTCCTGAATATTGGAGATATAGTTTGAAAATATTCAGCAAAGACCAAATCCATCACAACGGTTGGTGGTAATGCACACGAGCGCTTTCTTGCTGGTGGCATAATGTATATGGAACACCTGCCCCAAAAGGTTAAGTCACCTTCCTCTTGATCTGTATTCCACAGCCAATTGAGGCCTTCTCACTTGGAACAAACAATTGCCTTTGTCATTAAATTTTATTTACTGACAGCTAGTTTTGATTCTTTGTGTTTTCAACTTTGTTATTGTGTGTATTTGGACAATCATGACAGGAAAAGAAGCCATTGTGGCTCCCCCCCCCCCCGCTCCTGCGCATGACCACCATTTCCATAATCCACTGTGATGCAGTGCAGACAGTGTGCAGCAGGGGTGGCTTCGTTCCCACCCTACAACCCCTACTGCACGTCACTGGTTGTAGGGTAGGTATGAAGCCATTCCCGCCATACTCCGGGTTAGCACAGCACGCGAACCCACGCTGCAGCACGGGGACTTATTCAAATGGCAATTACACGCATGCATGAACAGGGGCGGGGTGGGGGACAGAGAATCCACGATGGCTGATCATCCAAACCCAGTTATTGCTTTTAGCTTGTTGCAAATGTGTTTTAAAAACAAACAATTGTTGCTTTCATACAGTTTATATTTTCTAAGGCGCTTTGAGCAGCTTCTTTTCTGGAGAGCAAAAGCGGGACAGAAATTTCTTAAATAATTAAATATCAAGTTTACTGAGAGAACAAGGCATTATTTTTTACTATGAAAATTTATTTCAAATGTTCCATTCAACTATTGATAAACTTGCTGATTATTGCTACTGCAACTGAAAATGCAACTGAAGAAATATTTCCATGCCTGTACCAGCATCTTATGGAACTCAAAAGGAAACATGTGTATTCAGCTTTGTGCAGGTTTCAGTCAGTGGTTCCAGGCAGGCTTTCAATATTTAGGAAAGAATTTTAAAATTGTGATTAAGGTCTACTTTGCCATATGACATTCTATACTTCATCTGAACACTGCAAGCCTTATTGTGGTTTGCTTGCAGCTAGCTCTTGAATTCAATTTTTTATAACACAGATGGAAATTACTTTGCAAGCCAAACTGGACTCTAATTTGCACACAGGCTGGGAAGATGGAGAGAGGGAGAAGCATGTAGGCTGGAAAAGAACTACTTAGAACAGACCTAGGAGGTAGATCTTTGAAGACATTTCAGTGCAGGCCCCTGTCTCTGTCATTTTAAGTTAGTCCCTGTGATGTAGGGTTTTCTTTTAGCTCTTCTGCCAGATTATTGTTTTAGCCTTTTGCAATTTGAATTATGTTTTACTATCCTGTGTTGGTATGTTGGAATGTTTTATGTTGTACTGCATTTTATTCATCTGTTGTGTTTTTGTATTATTTAAACTGTTCAATGCTTGGAGTATTTATTCATTTTATCAGAAAATTTTCTTAAATAAAAATGTGTGAATTCAAATCTATTTTAGAATTTACCTTTCCTAGTTTGACAACACTGAAGCAAAACAATTGCATTAACTTCCATCCTCAGATTTTCAGGGTTTTTAGCCAAAATAAGAAACTATAGCTAGAATCCAAAGAGACCAGGTGCTTTCACCTGCAGAGGGGGGGATTACTGATTTTCTTTTCCAACAGGCACTCTTCATGCCATATTGTTGGTGTGTGTGTGTGTGTGTAATGATAGGATTACCAGGAAAGCCACATTGTGTGTATGGGATGCCATGTGTGGCCCTTTGGATTCCAGGGAATAGCTTCTCTTTTAATATATATAATTGTACCAAAAGGAATAAAAAATTGTAACAGGAAGGACTGGGCCCGTGCTGGGAAGAGAGATTCATGATAGGAGAGCATTGAGCAAAGGCTGCAAATGGCTTGATGGGCTTTGAATGGGGCATATGGAAACCCACAAGACAATGAGCTCTTGCTTCCATTGCCACTAACTGGGATTGTACCTCTGCAGCCATCTAATTGCTGGCCAAAATATAAACTCTCCAAACTCAATTTATTACATTTATATCACATATTTTCCCCATAATTCAAAGACATGCATAAGGTTCCCAAAGAAGGCTTTCACTAATTGGACCCAGACCTGCTTACCATCAGAAGGTTTCTGAACCACTCGTCTTCAGGCCTTGCCCTGGAACCACTCAACGGGCTAAAAAAAGACTGCACCCTGGCTTTGAAGCGCCCTCCCTAAAAGAAGCTCACTTGGGACCAACTTAAGTCTTTTCAGCACCAGACAAATACCTTTTTATTTTCCCCAAACCTTTTAAAACCTAGCTTAATCTGATTTCATTCTATGCTTGCCATGTTGTGCTTTTATTCTCCTATGCTTTTGTTATAATCTGGCTGTTGGATTGGATTGTCTTATTTTTTATGTTTTTTGTTAACTGCAGGGCAGTAGTCTTCCACATAAGCAAACAAATAGCTTTTACAAATACCATGTTGGTGGATTGTATGGACAGCTTCCAACATATTTTTCCAATAGCTCTTCCGTTCCCATGGGTTAACTGTCTTTTTCTTTTTAAGCCAACTATTAAGATCAATATTTCCACACTCCATCACCATGTAGATATTCTTCTCACCAATTTCACTAAAACAAGATTGTTATAAAAATGAAGTTATAAAAATGAAGGTCTATTTCATAGAACAATGTTTGTGGGGGCAGGATTAGGCTGATTTGTAAAAATATTAACTCACTAGTCATAAAGTCGGATAATCTTATCACTGTGTTGCTGAAGTTTATTTAAATGAGCAATCTCATTTTTATAGCTTTCTATGGTCTGTTGATCTGCCTCTTCTAGATCCACATATTTGATGGCATAAAGCTGCTTCTTTTCATCAAGTACTTGGAATACCTGGGAAAGATTACAGAAACAGTAGGTTTGCTTGTTTTAAAATACACTCTTGACATTTACTTGAGATACTTCCATGGATTTTGAAGTGTGAAGTAGACAAAGATAGTGGTCCAGGATTGTATGCATATGTCTTAAGTAAGTGTGCCACTACCAAGCAAGTAGAATGCTGACCTCCCTCTATCCTGATAAATACCCTCTGTCCTGATAAATACAGAAGTTGTGGCTGCATTTTATGCCCCACTTCAGTTAAATGATAACTCTGCAAACAATAGACCTTTTGTTTTAAACTTCACCAATATCACTCAGCTGTTTGCTTGTTTTGGAACCCTCATTGATTCTTGATTTGCCTGCATATGATAGGCACATACTCATGACTTGGTGGGAAAACAGGTATGATGGCAACAATTTTAATTAAAACATCCATGAATAGATGCTGGCTCAATTCGGACGACACAATAAACAACTGGTGTGCGGGAAACCATCGTCAGTTGTTTTGGCTATCGTGTTATCCGAATGCTGCCATAGTCACCTCAGTGCTGATCCTAATCCACACCACAGTTGATTATTTATTACCATGTTGTGTGGGGAGTACCCCCTAGATGAACAACTGTAAAGTTGATTATTACCCCACCATTGACTATCGTGTCGTCCGAATTGAGCCATATTCTAGCCACAAAACGCTACTAGCTTCATTTATCAATTTGTTCACAGTAGTTCAATCTTCAAAATAAAACATATAATCATATTCTAGATTGAATTATTCCACTAAGGGAAATCCTTTTACTGAGAATACCACACACCAAATCCAGTGCTCCTACGAGGAACATTACATAAATGTATTTTGTACAAAGCCTAACAGTTCTTTAAGAAATGGGAGTTGTGGCTTATAGAGACAGGCTGAATTCAGACAACATGATAGTCAATGGTGGGGTAATAATCAACTTTACAGTTGTTCATCTAGGGGGTACTCCCCACACAACATGGTAATAAATAATCAACCCTGGTGTGTATTAGGATCAGCACTGAGTTGACTATGACAGCATTCGGACGACATGATAGTCAATACAACTGACGATTGTTTCACACACCCCAGTTGACTATTGTGTCGTCCGAATTCAGCCACAGAGTCCTCACATTTACCTCAATAAGATCTACTATTTGCCTCTCACTTCACCGTCACAAAAAGAACCAGGATTGTTTTAACAATAAATACCCATAACTGACACTATAAGACTTTCTTCCTTTTAAATCTGGCACACAGAAAAATCTAAAAACATTTTTAAGGCAGCAGTCCTATGCACACTTACTTGGTAGTAAGCACATTAAACTCAATAGGACTGACCTGAATAGGACTGGCTTCCGAACAAACATGCGCACGATTGTGCTACAAGCCTCACTGAACACACCTGGTTGTAATTAGTTCTGGCAGGATGAAACTGAACATATTCACTTCTCAGGAATACCAGGGATATCAACTTCTCATTTCCATCAAAGTGAACTGATGGAGAGTCCATATAGCTTAGTTTGGTGATCTTGAAACAGGGAGAACCTGGGTTCAAATCAGATTTACTATATTACTTTGAGCCAGCCACTACTTCTCAGTGTTGATGTGAAGGGGGGAAATGGCTAATATGTAAATCAACTCTTTAATGAATTCTTTGTTATCGTTTAGGAATAGTAGTATCTTACCCTGAACTCTTTTTGAAGGAAGGTTGAGATACTACAACTAGACAGTAATACAAAAATACATTTTTAAAAACTTATTCTTTTTGATGAATAATTGTGAAATGAAATAAATATCTATTATTATCATTATTTACATTTCTATACCACCCATAGCCGAAGCTCTCTGGGCGGTTCACATAAGATTAAAATATACAAAATTTAAAACCACAAAAACATGTAACATACACAGAAACAGACCTCTAAAAACAACTATAAACAACTATAAAGGCAGATCCAGGATCAATGAAGCTCCTCACGTATTGCTAAATGCCTGGGAAAAGAGAAACGTTTTAACCCAGCGCCGAAAAGATAGCAATGTTGGTGCCAGGCAGGCCTTATCAGGGAGATCATTCCATAATTGGCGGGCCACCACAGAGAAAGTCCTCTCCCTTGTTGCCATCTTCCAGGCCTCCCTCGGAGTAGGCACCTGGAGAAGGATCTTAGATATTGAACATAGTGTACAGGTAGGTTCATGTCAGGAAAGGTGTTACATCAGATATTGTGGTCCTGAGTCGTGTAAGGCTTTGTAGGTTAGAACTAGAACCTTGATTAACCTTTAAATTAAGAACCTTCACTAGTGCATCAATCAGTTTTGTTACCGTCTATTCGCTAGACAATACTGAATTAAGCAAAGGTTTTGTATTTTATTTCTGGGATATTTTTACATAAACAGAACCAGCTACCTATCGTGTACTTATGACAATTAAAAAGTAGCAAACAGAAAGACAAGGTACCATATGGGAATATGTAAAACTAATTGTTTAGTCCTATGTACATTTACTCAGAAGTAAATCCCACTGAATTCAATGGCACGTACTCCAAGTAAGTGTGCATAGGATTCTGGCCCAACATCCTATGCATGTCTATGTAGAAGTAATTCTCATGGAGTTCAATCAGACTCTCAAGTAAGATTGCACAGGATTGCAGCTTAAGTTTTCTATCCATATGTTTAATTATATTTACCTATGCCATGGAAATATTTATTCAGTATTTTTACAACAGCAATAGGCTAGATCCATTAGGGAGCAATCCTATGGCCCCTAGACAGCTCTAGGGGCAGGGAGGACATAGGATACTTTGGATTCCTGAATCCAAAGTCAGAGACAGTGCTCTGACCTTAGGTGCAGGAATCCACACTCTACCCCCTCCTTTCCCCTTGCAGCCTACATGAAAAGAACCGTGGTGGCTGCCACTCCGAGGTCAGGAACTCAATCTCAGAGAGGGGATAAAGGGGGCATACCAGTGGGCATGGAGGAGACTGGAGAGGTTGGGTTACAAGCTATCCTGAGGCTTCTCCAGCCTCCTTCCTCCAGAATGCTCCAGGTAGGTGGAAAAAAGCCCATCTAGCGAAAATGTAGAGTGGGAGAAATAGCAGAGGTGAAGGTCGCCTCCTCTGCTCTGAATGGTAGTTAGGCTCCGAGTTCGGATGCTTACAAGCATTGGAGTCGGAAGTCATAGGACTGCGCCCTTATTTAGATTCAAACATCATATGGTCTGATTTGTTTGTTCTATTTTATTTTTTGCATACTGCCTCAGGTATTATAACTGGCAAACAGTTCATAAAATGCAACTGCCAGTCTGCAAAAGCATAGGGAAGCATTGTTCCTGTGCCACAGAATATGTTAATGTAATGAAATATTAAGTAAATTGGTGCCAGATAACAGAAATAGGGAAGAAGCTAAGAGCAACATAGCAGAGGAAGTGTTTACCAGCATAAGCCTTTGCAAATCCTGTTGTGTTCAAAACAGGCTTACTCTAGGTAAGCTGCTTGAATTACTCAATTCCTTTATCCATTTTTAAATATCTAATTTTAATTAACCCATAGCCATAGCTTATATTTACATTCTTCTTCTCCACATCATGAAGCATTATCTATGTGGCTGTTCTATATTTGAAGTATCACTGTGCAGGATTAATTGAGCAGCGTTCTAGATATTCTGTGAAGTGATATCAATTTCCAGTATATGCATACTGCCTTTTAAGAAAATGTTTCTCAAAACAATCCACAGATCAAACAGTTTATTCCACCCAAAATAAAAGCAGTAACACAATATAAAACTAATTCAGACTAATAGTCAAATACACATACTTCCTATTAACTCCAGTTAATTCCCAAAGGATTAAAAATGTTTTCACTTGTCTCTGAAAAGACACCAATATGGAACATAAATGAATCTCTGGACAAAGAACACTCCACAACTGAAAAGGCTCTACTCCTCATGGAAACCAGAAACTCATCAGCTGATCCTCAAGTCCTGGGGGCTCCACATGGGAGACGTCAAGGTCCAGAACATGTAGAACTCTAAAAGTCAAAGACTGCACTTTGAATTGGATCTGGAAGTAAGCTATCAGCAGTGAGTAGCACCAAAATGTGAAACTTCTCCTAAGGGGAGGGACTGATCCCATCTAGAACAGGAATTTCACTAATTAACTGGTCCACCAAGTTCCACACTATTTTCAACACAACTTTGTCTGGGTTGGATACCAACCCATCATGATTCTAAACACTTGTTCAAGGTAGCAGTATCATTCTTGGATCTTAACAGAGAGGAGAAAGAGCTTGACGTCATCAGTATATTAGTAAACACTTCATTCTATTCCCTTCACAACAAATTCATCCAGCAGTTCCATGTTGATGTTAAAAAGAACTTCTGGAATTATAGGGAGACTCCCATGGGGAGGAACAATGGTATCTTATGGAGCAGTGCAAATGGTGTGAAATTGACCCCATCAACCATGGTATTTAAAAAGCCTTTGAAAACCCACCTGTTTCAAATAGCTTTTAACTGATCACTTGTTTTCTGTCATGTTGCTGTTTTATGTATGATTTATTGTTGTGACCCTGGAAATAGGTGAATAATGCTTGCTGAATTATTTTTTAATGTATGGGGGGGTTGTTATATTACTGTATTTTTATGCTTGTTTGCCAACTTTGGTGGACTTGATCTAGAATGTCAGATTATAAATAGTTAAATGAACAAATAAAACACCCCAGCATCACCATTTAAAACCCACCACCCAGGAAGGAACTGACCACTACAAAATGGTCCCCCACTTCCAATCCAGAAAGGCAGACTAAGATACCATCCTGGATGGCTTTTCATACCATCAACAGGTCCAGTAGAACTAACAGGGCTTCACATTTCCAACCCAGCCTCCCGCACCCCCACCCACCCCTCTCTCTCTCTTTCAAGTTATCAACTAGGGCAACTAGGGCAGTCCCCATCCCTATCACTACCAATTGTTCATTCACTCACCAGTCCAAGCATATGTCATGGACATAGCTGGAGGCCCTGGCAAAGATGCAGAGAGCTTGCCACACCATTCCATCCAGGCTCCATTATCTCTATATCTATGTATCCTGCTACCCCAGAAACAATAGAATTCTACCCAAAATTTCTTGGGCTTATAATAGTGACCTGATTATAAACATATTACTAAAAGAATGGTACTACTTACAATACTAAAAGAGGGATGCAGACATGAACAGGATGTTCTTACTTTTTGTCTGTGATTACTAGCAGAGTTCTAAGGCCTAAATGGCTTGCAAGCATTATTTTCACATCATGTCCCACATGCAGCAGTTGTCATCAAATCAGTCTGTCTTTCATTTAAAACCTTACCTTACTTGATCCTCCACTGCCGATTTGTTTCAACACAGTGTACCATTTTCCTTTAATAGCAATACATTCATTTGACCGTGGAGAAGCTGAAATCTAAATAGAGTAGTATATATTATGGAATGCTCTCCCTAAGGAAGCTCACCTGGTGCTGACTTCCCCTTCTTTGGCGCCAGAAAAAGATATACTTATTTTCTCAGGTATATGGACATTATGCCCCAATCATTATGGGTTGCTTTTGTGGTGTTCATTCTAGGCTGTGAGGTGGGAAGGGCACCTTCGGATGCAACCAGATATGTTTGGACAATGGCATGTATAGAACTGTGAGCGCTCCATTGAGCCCTACCTGTGCTGATATAGCACACAGATGCTGTTCATATCAGAAGAGTTACAAATATATTTAATATGAGTCAATTGCACATATGCAATTGATCTTTTAAACAAAGATTTGACATGAGTTCTATACACCACAGCAGATGGAAGAAGAACCAGGAATACATAGATAAAAATGCTAATATACATAAGATGGGCCTTTTAATACTGGCATTCCCACTATGTGCAGCGAAATCCATGTTCTCCTCTGCTAAGATATTTTCCTTCCTATCAGATAACTGAAAAGTAGGCTATGTCCTTATATTGATTACTTAAATATTCTTTCCTTCTACTGCTCCAAACAATTTAGCAGTGGTTGAGTCAAGTCTATCACTACGATTCTTTTTGGGTCTGTTGGATTACCTCAATAAAAAGCTAAACATAGTCCTGAAGTAAGCATAAATTTAACCAACTATTCTTAACTGCATGCTTGTCCAGATTAATGAGTTGTCATGGCCACTATTTGTGAATCAATTCTTTTTTGTTATCAGAATAACTTATGTTTGAAAGATTTTTACCTGCAATCCAGTCTGGACTTGGAATGGAGTTGTTGGAGTACAGGGTTGCAAATATGAAAACTGGTTATATGGTGTGGTTGCCTTTCCCGTGAGAAGAAAATCATTTGTTACAACTGGAGTTCTGAAACTGTCAGAAACAATCAGTCATTACAATCCTTGTACACAAAGTGCTACACTCTCTGCTAATCAACCACATTTTCACGTACTGCTTTACTTCTGTGCACAAATGCTTGAAGTTGAGTACTTAGTTTTAGAGTTAGCTTAAAGTATTTTACAACTTGCGGCCCACTAAAAAGGTAATCTACCTTGTTCTAGCGTTTTTTTAAAAAAAAACATGCATACAATACCATACAATTTTATAGGGTTGTACCCAATAATGGCATTGCCTTAACAGAAAGCATTTTGACTAATGTAAGTTTGGGGAGGGGGGGGGGGGTTGGTGACTTCTCTTGCTAACTGCACCCCTCTGTACCATACCCCATTCTGTGCCAAAGGGTCCCCCAACCCTCAGGAGCAGCTTTTATGCTCAGGAGAGGGACATGAGCATGAAGTGGGTGGGGATGGCCAAAATTCAACTGCCCTGACTTGTGCAAGCAGAGGAGCTTTTTGCCAAGCAAAGCCACCTGTGGTTACAACCCTTAATCTGCAGAATCTTAATTTGGCTAGAGTTGGATCAAGGTGAAGCATACATATTCCTAGTTTTTTTCCCCTTACATCACATAGGATTACTGTTGATTGGATGTCATTTCAATAATTTAAAGAATATTTTTAGACCAAAGTATAACCCAGTATCCAAGCGATTTTTTTTCAATTTAAGCTCCATATGAAGCTCTCTGAACATATTTCAGCCAACTGTTAAAATGATCTCTCTCTCTAATAACTTGCTTAAAGAAAATTCTAATAGACGTCCATAAATAAAATCAAATTTTAAAACACACACACAAACACACATTACCAGGCCATATAATCATGCAGTGTGCTGTTGTTAGGTGTTGCACCAATGAATGCCTGGCTATTTCTCTTTGAAGTCTCTGGCGGTGAACATTTTTGCAAAGATGGCTCTGGCGGTGAAAATCTTTTCGAAACTGGAAATGTTGGATGTTGAAAACTTGACGATTTTCCCTACAAAATGGGGAAAGCCCTTATGTCACTAGTTCTTAAGTGAGCATATACAGTATAAAATACACTTACTTCCACTGATTCATATTTGCTAAAACTAAATAAACAAGTGGAAATCAAAGGCAAACAATTTCACTTGATCTCTTGACTGCATACTACTCTCCTAAAGTTTACTGCATATATGTTCAACAGCTGCATGAGGCCATCATGCATACTAGTACGTAAGCTACACTAGGCTAACACGAAGTTGGCATGCCACATGCACCCAGAATTTCCTTAATTATCCACTGTGTCACCGGTTGCTTTGACATCCAAACTCGTCATGCGGCACAATGGGAGGTAGCTTCTAATTCACCCCATAACCTCTACTACAAGCCATGCCTTAGTGGGTGATCTTAAGCACTGACAGATGGGGGCAAAGCAGGCACCTCCAAGCATGCGGCCAACTCTTTGAATCCTGGGGGATAAGGGGGTAATCTACAAAGGCTGCCAAGTCAGCCTCTATACAGTCTAGCTTTGCCTGTAACCTTGTATGTTTCACAGCTCAAACATAAAAGGCTCCAGCCAAGGCAAACTCTACACTTTGGATAGCTACATTTGCACAATTGTGAATAACAGCTTTAAAATGTTTTCAAAAAAGAGTGCCATTTGTACACATTCTATGGGGCTGGGAAAAATTCATAGCCCTATTTTTGCACCAAAAAAAAGTACAAATTTTGAAAAAGGCTCCGAATGTGATCGGAGTGGGAAAAGGGGACTTGGAAGCAGACAAGATGGGTTCTGCTGCTGTCCCCTGGAATGTCAGGCGGAGCCAGCTGGAGGACCTAGGGGGCAGGAGAGTGAAACAACTGCTGCCAACCCATTGTCTGTTGGGTTCACCAACCACACACTGTGGGTTGTAGCAAAAAAATCCACAGTACATAGTTTGCCACTCATCGTGGATTGGCATGTGACGCAAATGCACCGAATCCAAACAACTTAACAAAATTTAAAAGGGTTAAAATTTCACTTAAGGGTTTAAAGCAAACAAAATTACCTCAGAGTTTCTCTTATGCATTGCTTCAAGATTAGGCCATTTATTTCCAGATGCAGGACAATTTAATCTGAATTGCTCCTTTTCCTTTTGGTTGTTTCCAAGAGAAACTAAATGCTGCTGTTGCCTCTCCAGGCAGCTCTGCTCTATGGTCCTTGGCTCTTCACGCTGTTCTTCGGTTTCTGAAATGAATTACTAGTCATCCAAACAAGCATGGGGTGGTCCCAGTAGGGATATCACAACAGAACAGCCACTGGAAGAAGGAGTATGGAAGACTTATGGTGAATGGGCTAATGAAGTAAGTGATCCTGATCCTGGTGATGGAGTTAGGTTTATAAACTGGCTATGGAGGGGGATAAAGGAATCGCTTGTGGTAGGAGCTGAAATTATTCTTAAGAGAAGGTGAGTGGATATTTGGATAAAGTGACCTTTTATAGATGCCCGAAGTTACAACAGAGGCAAAAGGCCTAAAATTTGGGGCTTTGGGGAGGTCAACAAGAATCTGCACTGAGGACCTTGTTTTTGTTTAGCTGAATGAATGGCGTTAGCTTCCTGCCCTATCACTCCACCACTTAGTTTACGTCATTTTCAGGTAGGTTGACTATACTATAGCTACTTCCATGCTCCACTACAGAAAAATATTCCATTGCATCAAATTCAAAGTCCACTGATAACAGATACCTTTATCATCCCAACCCCCAGAGCTAAAACTAACCTTTTCTTTTAACGGTATAACTGGAATAGTAGTTATTCTTTAAGGTTAGAGTTGAATTGGTAGCTACTTCTGAGCTTTCTTCATCTGACAGCTGTAATTCTGTAAGCCATCTACTTGGTAAAGGCTAAATAAAAGTTTTTTAAAAAGGAAAAATGAGAACAAGGAAAAATCCCAAACACAGATCTGAACCTGGTTTATGTATTAACATTAATTCAGTTGGTTATTCATTTCAGTATCATACATTCAGATGTATAGCCTGCCGTCTTTTAAATGCTCAGGACCAGGCAACAATATTTCCTTATAAAAACCTTGACATAGAATACTACTATAACAAGTTGGCTTCTTTCAGTACACTATAGGTAAGGATAACTACAGTTTGCACAGGTTCAGATATAACATGAAACTGCTGTTATTTAAAAACTGAAACCGGAACTTCCAGTGTTCTCATGTCTGCCCTGAAGGAGGAAAAGGGAGAGTGCAAGCCCAAAGCTCAACCAGGCTTATTCCCATAGTGCTGTCAACTAGGAACCTATAAGGAGGACATAAGTGCAACAACAACCTCCGGCCCATATTCCCCAGCAACTGCTGTACATAGGCTTGCTGCCTCCCAGGAATTTATTCAACTCCCTTCTAAAACCATCCAAATTGGTGGCTATCTCTACATCTTGTGGTAGCAAATTCTATAGTTTTACTTTGTGCCGTGTGAAGGAGTACTTCCTTTTATCTGCCCTGAATCTTCCACCTATCAGCTTCATAATATGACTCCAGGTTCTAGTATTTTGAGAGGGAGAAAAATGTCTCCCTATCCACATTCTCCACATCAAGCATAATTTTGTACACCTCTATCATGTCTCCCCTTACCCTCCTTTTTCCCAAGCTAACGATCCAAGCTGTTTTAACCTCCCCTTATAGGGGAGTAGCTCCAGCCCTTTGACCATTTTAGTTGCCCTTTTCTGCACCTTTTCCAGGTCTACAATATCTTTTTTTAAGTATGGTGACCAGAACTGCAGACAGTATTCTAAATGTGGTCGCACCATAGATTTGTATAAAGGCAGTATGATTTTGGCAGTTTTATTCTCAATTCCTTTTCTAACTACGCCAAACATGGAGTTTGCCTTTTTTTACAGCAACCACACACTGGGTTAACATTTTCATTGAGCTGTCTGCCACAACCCCAAGATCAGGCTATTCTTGAAGTTGGGATTTTTTGCCCCAGCGTGCATCCCTTTACACTTGAAAATGGAACAGATTCAATTACTTTGTGAGTACAGACCTTAACTGGTTTTGCTCATTTAATATTAAGATTCTTGCATCTTGGTGTTAATACATTTCTAATTTGTCAACATCATCTGATTATATTTTCTTCTTTGATCTTATCCTACAATCTTATCAAGCACAACTATTAACATGAAACAACATTCAAATTACCTTCAAGTCCTCTGGCAGATTTGAAGCATTCTCATTAGGTTTTGATTCATGCAGTGGCAAGTGGATCAAATTGCTACCAGATTTTTGCCTAAGTTCAAAACATTAATAATCAATTAAAATAAAGTCCCAAATTTAGAAGTAACTGTACTTGGATATTAGCATACAGGACAAGCCAAACACAACTGCAAATCCTTTTAAAAAATTAATAGCCTGCTATTGACAGAGTAATATGGAGCCCCCACAGTAAATATTGTCCATAGTAGTAAGAATAAATCCAAATAGCTCATGACAAATCAGAAGATATCACTAGGAATATAAAAATAAAGCTAGTGAAATTCCTCAATCTCTTGTACTATGAGGAAATGGGCATGTGCCAGGTTAATGGACACTTAGTCTCTCAACATATATTCATACATAAGTACACACTGATGTTTCAGTTGCTTGCATGCATCACTACTGTTTTTAATGTTGTATTTTTCTCTTGCTTTTAAGATTTTAACTGTTGTGATTTCTGTGTTTTATATTGTTGCTGTTCCCCGCCTCGATCCGAAGGGAGAGGCGGGCTATAAATAATAATAATAATTATATTATTATTATTATTATTATTATTGTGCAAGCACTATTTCAGCATCAGTCACACATTGACAGCCCACATAACACTGGCTGCTAGTTTTCAAGATCTTTTCTCCCTTTCATTTAAGGAAATTACTACTAGGGTAAATAAATGTAAAACTTAATTTCCAACATACCACTACAAGCATCAAATTCAACTTCTTCAACATAACTGTTAAGGATAGTTTAACTTCTGTTAAGCTATATGAACAATCCAAAACAAGTACTTTAAGGGAGTGGACTACCAAAGGGCTCCATGGAGACTTAATTATTCCTCCTTGCTGGCCTTTTTCATGCATTAATCACAGCATGCTACCCAGTATTTACAACAGAAACCCAGTACATGCCTGCCCACAATATCGCCTCCGCCCTCACCTTCTTACAAGGGCCCTGGATTACAAGTTACTCCTGCTCTGTATCCTAAATATTTTTTTCAGTTTATTCATTTGACTCAATCATAATTCTCTTATGGAAGCAACAGAATTTTAAATGTTTCGCTATGACAGGATTGGACAACTTTAGCCCTTGGACTAATTTTAAAAATCCTTAAGATTGATATGTCCCTCTCTAGCAGATCCCTAGGTGGGGAGAAAGCAGAAGTGGGCAGTCCCTTGGCCCCACCAACTACCTGCATGTGGCCCCTGACAGATTACCCCGGAGAGGAAGCAGCCATCGACAGAAAATAAATTTTCCATACCTGCTGTACAGCAAGTTTAATATAACCATACCTCTTTGGAACATGGGTCACATGTGGAATATCCATCTTCACAGAATTATCTGTATCATCACTGTCACTGTCACTTACTAATTTGATGGGAACTCTCCCAAAGGTGCACATCTAAATATTGAAACATAAAAGAAGTTATCAGATGCAAAAATTCAAATGAACTATACACAACAGAAAAATACACATATAGCTACCTGGTTAGATTTGTTTACTTGCTTCAAGGGCTTGCGTCCACCCGAGGCCAATTCAGGCTCTTGAGAAAAATCGTTTTTCTCCCTGAAATGAGGGGGTGGGACATTCCATTTGTAACAAGACAATTGAAACCAGAATAAAAATAGTTCTGTGGAATATTTTACACTACTCACCCTGGACAAAAGCTGGAAGTATTGGCAGTATCTGCACCAGAATCAACATTTTTTTTCCTGTTCAGTAAATTTCTGACTCTGTACAGAGTTAGTGCTGTAAATACATAATTTATCAAGGCACAAATTTTAAAACTTTTAACCATGATATTATTACCAAAAGCTAAACATTTTAAAAATAAAGTCTATATATCCAGTTCGCTACATTTCTCAATCCATGCTTTAAGATACATTTTACCATAATATCATGAAGACTGGTAAGAAATGAGGTCTCCTCACATAGCAAAGAATAAATTTTAGAGAATTGTTGGATCTGAATGAGTGTTGCATCATGATCTCAAACTTAAGGTAGGATATGAATTTTGACCCTTTTCCCCCCCTCTTCTTCCTCCTAAAGATAATGTTTTGTGCTATACCTAGGTCTCCATGTTTCTTGTGGTTCCATAGGAAAAGGTGCTGCAATAAATGCAGAATTCAGTTTCCTAAGAATCTCAGGTTTCTTTGAAGCCTTCATGGTGACAAAAAAGGCAGACTAGAAACTTGTGGGATGATGCTAGCTGAATAAGATATCCACTGATTAGGGGTAGGGTTTCAGTGCCCTGCATAGATTTTTCCCTTTGCCATGAGTAGCATAACCAAAAGTTATGCAGAACAGTAAAACTTATCAGAACTATGCAAATAAAAGAAATTAAACAAGTTTGCAGAGTTTACATAAAACTTAGCTTCTCTCAGCACACAATTTGTATTATCTAAGTCCAGAACTTTTTATTTTGTCTGATTTTTTTTTTTGATGCGTTATATACAGCCTAAATAAAATTGAATAGAAGAGAAATTGAACTAGAACCTTTAATTCTTTGATAAGGAGTTCAGAGAACTACATTTTTATCTGTCTTGAATTTCTGATCATTCAGCTTAATTGGATATGCCCGGACTTTAGTGCTATGAGGGAGGAGAAAAATGTTCCGTTTTTGGTCCATGCAGGCCTTCTTCCCTCCCTCCTTCAGCCATTTCATGTAGACTGGGTGGGGCAAAGATAACTTACATTAAAATAAAATGAGCCAGGCTGGATCAGACCAAAAAGCCTGTCCAGCTTTCTATTCACTCAGCAGCTGACAAGATGCTTGTGGTAAACCCACAAGCAGGACATTAGTGCAGCAACACCCTCCTGCCCGTGTTCCCCAGCAACTGGTATACAGAGGCACACTGTGTCCAATATTGGAGGTAGCATAGAGCCATCATGACTAGTATCCACTGATAAATCAAAAACAAAAGGAGGTAAGCACCCAAAGCTGGTCAAAAAGAGGAACAGGTTCTCAGGATGCAAAATATTTATTTTCAAGAAGCCTGACATGCTTGGCCTGTTCTTTATTCTAGGCCTTCCTCAGTCCATCCATGTGGACACTGCTGCTGCAGCAAATATACAAATCCCTCTGACTAGCAGACATATTTTTGAGACACTTCACCACCTGTACCAGTGCTTCTGCCATTTATGCAATATAGTGCAAATGCCCCAAGATTAACATGGGAAAAAACAAGTCTCTAAATGATCCAGTCCCCACAATATACCCCCTAAAAATTTTGAGGTCCAGAGATTTTCTCTGCTGATATATGATCTTGAAGTATTGGATTAACACAATAATTTGGGTAGACATTCTGATTCTTGTGCGAAACCTTTTTAGGCTATTTTCAAATTGGCGGACAGTTTTCTTTAAGTCGCTAGTTTTCATTAACCACAGAAGTTACTATCTTGTGTTTGGTATCAAATTATAGGTTTTCGGGGTCAAGGAGTTCAAAGAATATGATGTTTTAATTGTCAGAATACTCCTTCCATCATTTTCCAAGATGGCGCTGAAATGTCTCATTTTGACAAATCAACTTACAAATGTGATTTTGGCTTCAAACTATAGGGTTTTTTTGGGTCAAGGAGGTCAACATGGCATTAATTTTGATGGAAAGGCTGTCCTTCTACCATTTTTAAAATGGCGTCCAAACATTTATTGATCTACGCAATCATATTTAATGGGTTCTTCTCTTTCAGCTTTGGTGAAATGAAAAATATGAAACTATGACTGAAAAGGCTGGAACTAGTATTCTCTTGATAATTTTGCTTCCAGGGTGACTCTTCATTATCAGGGACACTACATGACACAGCTCTTGTGCCCTTTCAGAATTGCTGTGGTGGAGTGGGGCCTAGCAAGCCAACAATAGCCCTGTTCAGACAACACGTTAAACCATGATGATTAAGCATTTTGAGCTAAACAATGGGCCTGTTCATTAAGAGTAAAAAAAAATTTCAAATCATCAAGCTAAAAAAACACACATTCTACATAACAATACAATAACAATAACCGACACAATACACACATTAAAAAAATCCGAGTTACAATAAGTTTCAGATTTTCTCCCCAGCAAAGATAGTCAACTCTATTTTATCTTGCTTATAAACAGTAGACCAATTTCCCCACTTCCTCTAAAGTTAACCATTTCTCATTCGTTGAATCCACAAACAAACTACTCATTTTTTCTTGACCCTTCACAAAGTCTATAAGAAATTTCCATTCAATTAAAAAGCCAGATATTGACTTTTCTCTCATATTGATGTAAGTTTTGCCATCTCCGCCAATCCCAATATCTTAAGCATCCATTCATCAATTGTAGGTAACATCAGATTTTCCACTTTTGTGCATATAGTAATCTCACTGCCGTTGTAATGTATAAGAATAAAGTTCCATAGTTCCTTTTCAACTGATCATCTATTAGACCAAGCAGGAAGTATTCTGGCTTCAGTTGTGTATTAGCCTTTAATATTTTTTGAATTAGGGAATGAATTTGTATCCAAAAAGTTGGATGGAAAACTCCCCTCCCTGAGAGATGCATTATTAATATGCTGTAGTTGTAATCTAATTGCATCTCCTCCCTGGACGGCCAGCCAAGAAGGACAGGGATCGAGAGAGCAAGTTGTCCTCCTCACTCGTCCAAGCAGCTTATCCACGTCCTCGGTACTCACCAACTGAAACTGATCAAGTGTAATTCTACTCACGGAGTTGCTGGACACTCCATTGTCAACCTCTGCTATAATGACAGCATCTAACTCGGCTCTTATCCGAGAGGTTTTATCTGTGAAATGATCGTTAAAGACATCACAGCAAACTACCAAAGGCTCTAAGATTGGGTTCAGGGGGGTAGGTGCCTGGATTAGACCCCTTACCACCATGAGCAGTTCTGCTGGATGTGAATTCGCAGACGCAATGCATGCAGAGAAGAAAGCTTTCTTCACTGCACGTATTGCCACCCCATAGGAATGGAGATGTTCTCTATGTCGTGTCTTGGCGTATGTAAGTCGAGTTTCCCATCATCGGCACTCCAGTTGTCATCCTTCCCACTTCAACTCCCTGAAGCGGGTCGGAGAGGACGTTTGGGGGAGATCGCGTCGATAGCCCTAGTTAGGTCTTGATTCCACCTATTGACCAGGGCTTCTACAGGATCATTAACGATACCAGCCATAGAACCCTCTAAGGCTTTCTAGAATTCAGAAGGATCCATCAGCCTTCGTGGGCGGACCATCTTAATAGGTCCGCCACCCATGCAGGAGCGGGTGGTAGCCGTGATACTAATCCTGACCAGAAAATGGTCTGTCCATGATAATGAAGAGGTATTTGTCACCTCCGCCCACAGATCTGTCTGTTCGGAACAGAAAATAGCATCGAGGGTGTGACCTGCTGAATGTGTGGGTCCAGAGACCAATTGGGATAGGCCCATGTTTGTCATGGATGCCATGAACTCCCAAACTGCATCTGACAAACCAGCGTCGAATGGGATGTTGAAGTCGCCCAGGACCAAAAGCCTGGGTGACTCCGAGACCAATTCCGTGAGCCCGGCCAGGGAGTCTGATAGGCAGCGGCGTGGCCGGTACACTAACAGAATCCCTAGTCTATCCCTGGCCTTCTGACTCAGGTACACACACTCAATGTGATTCAATAGCCTGACAGGAAGTCTGGTCAGGTTAAGATTGTCTTTGTAGACCACAGCTACTCCACCCGCCCCCCCTTGGCCACTTTCCCTCACCTGCTTGCTAACACAGTAGCTAGCTGGGAGGGCCTGCCCCCATTTTTCACCTTCTGGCATGACAAGTCTGAAACAAGTTTGTAGCCCCATTTCTCACCTGTTGCTGATATCGGGCCTGTTTAGATGATGTGCTAAGCCATGGTTAGGCCTCCAACCCTTTTGCAGCGAATGATTAGTGAGCAAGTTTAAAACATGGTTATGTAGCCCCATGGTTAGGAATGGGTCACACGACATGCTAAGCCATAGCGGGCCTATTCAGAAGCCACCATAACCACAGAGCCGGAAGTGTCATCAGAACGCTCTTACTGAGAAAAAATATAAAAATGTGAACCAATAGTAGCAGCTGACTAGTATATAAAATAAAATATACTCAAATTTCATTCCTTTTTTTTAATTAATGATGTAATAAACCATAATATTTTAGCATACATCATTAAAAATATGAACATGTAAGCTTCACATTTTCATTAAATGGCCTATTGTAGAGATAAGTGTTTGGATGCCATTTTTAAAAATGGCGGAAGGACAGCCTTTCCATCAAAATTAATGCCATGTTGACCTCCTTGACCCAAAAATCCTATAGCTTAAAGCCAAAAATCACATTTGTATGTTGATTTGTCAAGTAAATGAGACAACTTTTCAGCGCCATCTTGGAAAATGGTGGAAGGAATACTCAGACAATTAAAATAACATATTCTTTGAACTCCTTGACCCCTAACACAAGATAGCAACTTCTGTAGTTGATGAAAACTAGAAACCAAAAGGAAATTGTCCACCATTTTGATAATTATTGAGTTAATCCAATACCTCAAGATCACGTATCAGCAGAGAAAATCTCTTGACCTCAAAACTTTTACAGGGGTATATTGTGGGGACAGGATTTTAAAAAGACACATAGGAGAGCACCTGAGCAATATAAAAACAACAACAGACCAGGTGCTCCATTAGTAAACCAGTTCGTAGAACAGCATTCCTATGCTGATTTAAAATTTGGGGCACTGGATAGACTTAATACACAAGATAACAAACAGCTACTAAGAAGGGGAATAGAGCGAATTTTGAAATAAAAAACTCTGAATCCGAGAGGCCTAAATGAAGATCTGGAATTTTTACCATTCCTGTGACTTAGGAACAATTTGCAGACATTCCCCAATAATATCAGCAGTTGTCTCACTTATTACAACTACATGGACACACCTGGCAGAGCCAAAAAAATGAACTAAGAACATAAGGATGGCTTTGAGGAATACTCTTCTCAATCGCCATAGATTACCACGGGAGACAATTATTTTGCTAGAGGAAATTCTGCAGACTTTACCTTCTGACATGTAAGGATTTGTATATTATATTCTTGTTATAGTCCAGTTTTATAAGATTGCATATAATACTATATATGCATAGGCCCTAGTGGCACTTTAGCATCAAAACCTTTTTAATATACCAACATATATTATTTATTTATTACATTTCTATCCCACCTTTTTTTCCCACATAGACCCTTTATGACAATGTGCTTAATTAACCTAATAGCGAAAATATATTTTAATGTTACACGTTACCTTAATATATTTTGTTGTATTATTAACGTTAGAGCCCCCTGAGGAAGGCCTAAAATAAACAACAGGCTGAAATGCGTTGGGCTTTTTGAAAATAAATGTTTTGCATCCTGAAAATCTGTTCCTCTTCTTTTTGACTGGTATCCATTGATAGGGACAGAAAAGGGGAGAAGCAGGTTCTCAGGATGCGAAAATACTTTATTTCAAAGCCCAGCGTGTTTCGGCCTGTATTGCTTTTTAAGGCCTTCTTCAGGAGGTTGATAAGAGATGTCTGCTGAAATACTCCTAACAAGATTATAGTCTCCTATGATAATTACTGGCTACATTTTTACTGGCTCCTATGATAATTACTTCTACATTTTTTGATCATTCAGATTCATTAGATCAGTGGTTTTCAACTGGTGGGTCGTAACCCAAAGTGGGTCATGTGATCAGTCCAGACAGGTCGCAGCAGAGCTGTAGCTGTCATGTGGGCATGAAGAAAATTGTGAAAGTGGGTCCCATGTTACAGGTTGAGTGTCCAAGGTGGGTCTTGGGTTTGGACCAGTTGAAGACTACTGCATTAGATGGCCTTGGGTTCTAGTATTACAGGAAAGAGAGAAAAACTCATGGATGCCAGAGTAGAAGACACTTCCTGAAAAGACACATCAGGTCTGCATGGAAGTTAGTTTTATTTGCGAGATAATGTTGGCTGCTACGTGTGCTCCCAAGACATGAGAGACCTGTTGCCTTGACTTAAACTTAACGAAAGGAATTAACGTTTTGATCAATATTTTTTTTATCCTAAATCTTACAAGGTTCACTGTTTATGTAATAGTTAAAAATTAAGAGCCTGGAAGGAAACACATTTCTTGCCTTTAAAACACAAAGATACAAAATGTCAGGGGAGTTGGTTTGAAAAGAGGGCTATGGTTTCTTTTCAAAGTTAGAACATTCATTTTCATTTTAACAATAAGACTCGCCCTGGAGTGCCAAAAGATTTGCTTGAAGGTGGTCAGCCCTGTACCTGACCAGAATGACCTCGACCAAGAAACCCGGAGACACATCAATTAACATTCAGTTCTAACCGAAAAGTGAATGTCCTTTAGATGGAAGAATACATTGGGCATTATAAGCACCATATATTGTGCCATCTTTTATGAAAACTGCTAACACATCTATCAGCACTGGGAATATTGTTGTTGCTATTATTATTAACATTTCTATACTGCCCCATAGCCGAAGCTCTCTGGGCGGTTTACATAAGATTAAAATGATTAAAAACAATATACAAAATGTAAAAACACAAAAACATGTAACATGCACAGAAACAGACCTCTAAAAACAACTATAAAAACAGATCCAGGCTCAATGAAGCTCATCACGTATTGCTAAATGCCTGGGAAAAAAGAAAAGTTTTAACCAGCCGCTGAAAAGATAGCAATGTTGGCGCCAAGCAGGCCTTGTTGGGGAGATTGTTCCATAAATGGGGGGCCGTCACGGAGAAGGCCCTCTCCCTTGTCACCGTGTTCCAGGCCTCCCTCAGAGTAGGCACCCAGAGAAGAACCTTAGATGTTCAACATAGTGTACAGGTAGGTTCATGTTGGGAAAGGCGTTCCATCAGGTATTGTGGTCCCAAGCCATGTAACGATGTTGCCTTATACAGAATCAGAGCATTTGGTCCATCTAGCCCAGTATTGTCAACACAGTAACAGTGGCTCTCCAGGGTTCCAAGAAGGATTTAGCAAGATAAAACGTACCATTTCAGAAGTAAGATTCTTCTTCAACAGAACATGTCCTTCTATATCCTTGATCAAATTATTTTTAATAATGCTTTCTAACATTTTTTCCCAGAACAGATGTTAAATTAATTAGCCTGTAATTTTCTGGATTAATTTTAAAATATGCTGTTGCATTGGCTACTCTCCCAACCTCTAGTAGAAAGGCCAATATTAGGAATATTTACATATTTTTGTTAGAAGAGTAGCTGTTTCACATTTGAGTGAAATGTTTCACATCCAATAAGTAGTATCTGAACCTGAACTTTTGATTTGTTTACTTTCAGTAAGTCTAGAACTTCACTTTACCACCACTATTTGCTTCAGTTCTTTAAAATCCCTTCCTGAAAATATAAGTTCATGCATGAGTATCTACCCTACATCATGTACAGCTCCTTGGGCTTCTTGGAGGAAAGGCAGGATATAAATGCAACATATGATAAATAAATCTTCTGCAGCAAAGACAGATGCAACAAATTAATTCAACTTCTTTGCAAACTCCTTATCCTCCTTTAGTATTCCTTTAAGACCCTTGTCATCCAACAGTTCAACTCTCTCCCCAGATGTGTTCCTGCTTCTCATCTAAATAATTTTTTATATTGTTTGTCAAAATGTTACTAGTGATATGCTCCAAAAATCCTTTCTGCCTCCCTTATAGCCTTCTTGCATTTCTTTTGTGCAAGTCTGTGTTACCTTTTGTTTTCCTCATCTGGGCAACACTTCATTTTCTCAAACAAGACTTCTCTCTACCAGTTTTCTTAACACATTACGTTCAATAGCATGCTTATCTAAATAACAAACGTGTGCGCACAATTAAATGAAATCTTCAATCAGTTATATTATTATTCAATAAACTTTCAAGCCTTTCTTTTCAAAATTAGTACAATCAAAACGCTTATTACAGAACTTTTTTTTTCAAACTGCAGGGAATATCCACAGCCTTCACTGTGACACAAATTTGCAGTCAGGACAGCAATACTGAAGTTTCCTCAACCAAGGTTAACAGAAAAACAGAGTGGGGACTACCTGACCACAATCAGAGTCCTTTAAATTTAATATTACAAGATCTCCCTTAGTTTAAGACTCACCTGTCAAATTCTCTTTTTCTTCAATAGAAAGTAGCTGCTTTTTTTGTAAGCTCAAGTTTCGTAGAGCAATTTCCAACATCTCTTGTGGAACTGCTCTAGATTCTGCAGCTTTTTCAAGCAACTGCTTAGACTTTTTTACATTTCCTAGTAAAAAAACAAGAGAATAAGTTTTGCTTTCCAGGGGGAAAAAAGGGAACACAATGCATTTTTTAAAAAAGCATCCCTTGCCAAGGCTTTAAGATTTTCTTTCCCAACCAGTGCTCTGCCAAGTTATCTTCCCTTGGGCATGCAAATTCATGCAGAGTCCTCAATTTGCTTAAGTAAAAACTAGTAAATCAGAGGGCCTAAATTTAGGAAAACAAACACCATAATTTACTCCAACAGCAAAATTTGGCAATGTTCATAAAAATCTGCACAGTCAGCAGGTGCTCAGATGCATGTGGACCCTTCAGAGATAAAAATGCATGTGTTTTCTCCATTTACAGCTTACATCTTTAAGTGACAGGTAGGGAAAACAACATTGGATGCAGACTTCATGTCACCCCCCCCCCCAAAAAATGTTTTTATCCATCATGTCAATTAAAAAATGGCTATTTATGATCAATCAACTAAAGTTTTAGTTATTCTTCAATTATGCCATTTAAAGCTTACAGTCTACATGTTTTGTTATTCTGTGACATGCGTGGGAGAAGTTTAAGAATGTAAGGTGAGGGAGGGCCAATGGGACTGAAAAGGAAGGAGAACAAGACTAAGCTGGCTCTTCCAAACACACCCAGTCTGTTTCAGTATCATACTTGCTGGAAGCAGTTAGCTCTAAACAATGACAAAAAATGTCCATTTAACCTTCTGTTATCCAAGAGGGATAATGAATTTGAGTTATATATATATGGAAAACCATCTGTAAAAAAAGGATGTTTCTTCTAGCTGACCTGGAAGAAAAGAACTGCATTTCTCCTATCAAGCTGAATATTACTTGCAGATTAAAAATCTCTCTAGTATTTATATTATAGAGGTATAACCTGCAGCACCATGGAGACATTGCCCACTTCCCCCACAACCCAGCTAATCAGATGGATTGCAGGAGGGGTGGGGGGAAGACATTTGGCAATACTGTTAATTGGAGGTCAATGCTATCTCGCCCAACTCCAGATGCCAGACTGATTTTTTCCACTCTGCTAATGATAGAGAAACAGCGCTCCCACTGAGATCACTAAGGGCTGTATGAATGTGTGCATGCACGGGGGAGAAGTACGCGTTGTGTGTGGGAAGCGTATGTGCAGCCCCTGGCCCAACATCCCATGGCAGATGTGGCCCTCAGGGAAAAAATGTTGTCTCCACTGCTTTACACAGACAGGACAGGCCAAACTATATTTTACAAAGGTAACTATTCTGAGAAAATTTCAAACATCTTCTAAGCACAAGACCAAAACACAGCATTGAAATTTCTGCCATGATGGGCAAGAATTAAGGCCGCAGAGCCTGATCATAGGAGAATAAGGATGCAATCCTATGCATGTTTAAATAGAACATGCTGGCTTGGAGTTGTACGACCTTTTTCTGTCTAAACGTGCATAAGTGTGCACCCTAGTTTTAATAAAATCCCTTGAATGGAAGATTGAAAGTAACATTAGCACTCAGAGCCTACATTCAGCATGCTGCTACAGGTTCAACACTTTGCTTTCTAAGGTCTATCATACCAACACAACTATTATTCCAAGGAAATAAAGATGATCAGTAACATATTCTTATAGTTAAAGACCGGCAAACCGTGCTATATTTAATAGAAAACCTGTTTCTACAAACCTTGTGAAAGTTCAAATTGTGCAAAAGCTACATGGACAAAAGCAAATTTCTTGCAATTCAGCCTTGCAAGATGGAACTGATCACGTGCCTCTTCTGGTTCTTCAATGCTGAAAAGAAATATTGATTTATGAAGGAAAAAGAAGTGTCAATTCTTTTAAAAACTAAGGGTACTGCAGAAGCTAAAGAATTTAGAACAAAATTGTAGCCCAGAAGGGTGGAGTATAGCACTGAAAAAGCCTTGCTTTTCTGACCTCTGCCACCTCTCAGGAAGTCTGTAAAAATCCTTACATACAAAGGCATACCAAGACATATCAAGACTTGGTGCAGATACTATCATGAAAACAACCAAAATTTGCAATATAATCTAATTTCCCCCATTCATGCTTAACTACAATACCAAAGAACAGTAATTTCTCTATGAATAGATGCTGACTGGGCCCCCATTCTAGGAAGATATCAAGAACCATACTTTGTGTTCTGTTAAGCCCACCAGAAGCATGCTGTTAAAAGGCAACAGCTATTAAAAGGAAGATGGAACAATCAGGCATTAAATAATTATCTTTGAAAGTTTTTGACAGATTTCAATACTTACGCTTTCAGTTCTGCAAATCTAACCAGAATGTGAGCATAACTTTCATTCTGGCTGTATTTCTCTGCAGACAGTGCTGCAACAGCTTGACTATAACGACCAATCAATCTATTCAATAAATTAGTATCGGTCTGAGGAGTGCCCTTTTTCTCCAATTTAAGTAAAAAACTCAACCAATCTTCAGGATTATTTGCAGATATCATAATCTGATTAACAGTTCCAGAGTTATCTACAAAAATGAAAGAAAAACATATTATACAAAGCAAGATGTTGAAATTCTGTCCAACACTGGTATAGGAGAAGCTTCTTTTTACTAGCAATCTATTCTACCAACAACTACAGGCACAATTAGAAAAGAAATCAACATTGTAATGTTTCTACTGCTTGTAATATTATACAGAACCCCAAACACAATTACATTCCATTTACCAACACAACCTTATTGTTCACATGCCAAGATACACCCTACAGAATTCATGAACCTTCACTATATCTTCCTAGGAAGTGGTCTAGAGATTGTCCATATAAGTCTCATTTAAAATAAAATATGATTAAACCAATTAATCTACTCTATTCTATATTTTTCTATAGATTGGAAAAATAACACTATGGTGGGGAGGTTCTTTGATTTTAATGAGAACGTACATTGCCTGAGAGAACTTGTCCTGCCAATTGCGAATTCAGCATTTGGTGATGGGGGGTTGTCGTTTTTTTACAAACTTTGTACGTGATGAGGTCTGGAGGTTTCCTCAGTAAACAAAGACTGTCGTAACAGAGCAAGAGGTGAACAGATTCAATTGGTTTATTGCTTTCTGTATGCAGAAACTTCAATAGCAAAGTCGGATATGAAAAGCTCTAAGTCAGCCTACTGTGGAGAACACCTCTGCCATAATGGCATACAGAGCTGGTGCTGAAAAGACAGCCATAATCTGACAAAAGGCAAAACAGTTTCTATAGTTTCTCCCTGTTAAGGAAAATGAAGCTATAGACTAATATTTTCTTGTCTTTTAAGACTTATGAGACAAGTGGAGCCAGAAAAGTCACAATGCAAAGAGAGAATTCTTCCCTAGAAAAGGCAAAGCAAAATGTAGAAAACACTCTTACAAAAAGTGAAGGTAGATTTATTTTGTGTATGCAATTTAAGAAATTTAGCAAGAAAAAATATAGACTTTTCCATTGAAATTTTAGTCAATCCAACATAGTTAATGGAAAACCGCTTAAAATAAAAAAGTGAACAGTGGATGAAGCAATTCTAAATATTTAGTTGATCATTAAGTTAATTAAAAATATTACATACCTGTTGTATCAGCTGATACCTTAGTCAAGTTAAACTCATCTGTAATATTGTCCTCATTTTTATATTTGCTTTTTAGGTCTCTTACTCTACTCAGAATAGAAGCAACAAACAGTCCCGTTTCACTTAAATCTTCTTCCTGCATTGCTACAAAAAGAAAAGTTAAGGTTAAGTGCAAAAGAGGTCTGCAAAGATCATTTGTATCTAATGGGACATGGGACTCTTTAAAACTGTATTTCCATTCATTAATTTTAGCTATATTTATTTAAAAACTTTCAGTTCTGCTCTTACTCATGATCCTCAATATCTATCCCAATAAAAATATAATAAACAATTATATTTTTATACATTTTTTCTATAGATTGCAAATTAAACACTGTGGAGTGTGCACACTTTGGTGCCTCGCTCTGCACCCAGAAGAAGGGAGCTATACAGATATGGTAACAGTTAGGAGAAAGTTTCTCAGAAAAGAAGTTTCAATTTGGTCATCTTGAAAACCTCTTCAACTCTATTATTCTGTGATCTAATCTAACATTCTAATAACACAATGTATTGTGGTCAACAAACCAGAATTAAGAGCAGTCAAAAACATATTTACAAAACAAAATATAGCAACATAAATAATATTGACTAAAACATACAACTGCACAAAAACAGAAACCTCAAGGTAAACCCACAGGATCAACCATTCAAAAACAAGTAGTAGTTGCTTCTTTGTTCTCATTGCCACTGACAAATATGGTCACAACTAACAAAATTGATGGAATTTTATCTAATAGCAGGCATTTAGCATAAAATTGGGCTGATCTGCCTGGTAAAGGGTACAATAAAGGAACAATCATTTTCTGCCTAGAGAACATCTTCCACCAATTCCACCTCCTGGTCATTGCTCAGACAAACCCTCAAGGGTAGGGGGACCATCATATCATCTCCAAAGCATTTGAGAAGGCAGCACGTTAAACTAAACCAAAATGACAGCCCTGTGTTATATTTAGATACATGCAAATAATTCAAATACACAGCTAACTGAAGAAAGTTGTCAGAAAGAATACCTAAAGAATTAAAGAAGCAAGTTGCACCATGAGCAAGCAGAAAGATCTGAAAAGGAAGTATGCCAAAGTCTTTGCTTTATTAGAGCTATCACATAATCAAATTAATCCTACTTGAAGAAGAGGATTACATCTGATGCTACAAACTGAGCCACACACTTCATCCAAACACTAATGACCCATTAGTGGCTATCATCAGGGAGACAAGATAGCATCCCCAAGCACCACTGCCCTCTCAAAGATGTAAATCAATTTAGGGTTCTGCATTAGTTTTCAAGAAAGCTAGTTTCCCACAGCTTTGAATCCTACTTGTAGCTGGAAGTTTTAAAACTCCCGAAGCTTCAATTGATTAAGAGTGCAGTAGCAGACGGAGCTGATGATACCTCTGTTGAAAGATCTACACTGGCTCCAAAATTTTCTGGTAGAATTCAAACCACTGTGTTTAACTTTTAAAACAGCATGACTGTGGGGTATTCCAGTAAAAGCCTTCTTCCAAATGAACTCTCTCATTGGACAGGACCCAGGTCCATGTGCCAGCATTGTCTGTTCAGCTGGTTGACACAAGAAGCAGGCCTAATGCTGCAAGAGCATTTGGTCCACACATCTCCATTTTGTTTGCAGCTGGCAAAGGCTAGCAGCTCATGACAACAAGTCTTGACTGTCTG
Source organism: Anniella stebbinsi (assembly GCA_029215795.1). Classification (NCBI taxonomy): domain Eukaryota; kingdom Metazoa; phylum Chordata; class Lepidosauria; order Squamata; family Anniellidae; genus Anniella; species Anniella stebbinsi. Next base: position 159,547,389 of record JARDYH010000003.1, on the reverse strand, counting down.
GACCACTCTCAAATGAAATGGATAAGAGTGGAATTCTAGTAGCACCCAAATACCCTAAGACACCTTAATACAATGAGAACAAGATCCTGGGATCCATTAATTGACAATGCCAAATGCCTAGCAGACTGTTGGGACCATTCCACCTACTACTAGTTCAAACATCATATCTATGACCTACTTTTTAAGAAAATAGCTTTGACATCCATCCTTTTTTTACCCCGGATAGGACACTTTTAGTAAACTCCCTGGTCTTTTGCTCTCTTAAAGTAAAACTGCCTTCAAAAACTGTACTTTTACTCTGCTTCACTCACTCTCAAAGCTCCTATCTCAGTGCCCATCTTTGCACCTCATCACCCCAAATTCTTGCATTGTGACCTGGGAATGCTCAACTCTGCCCTTTGTTTTTGGATTTACCCTGCCTCAGGACTCTCCTCCTCCTCTTGCATCCATAGCTATCAGCATACCAAATATAGTAACATTACTCTTCCTTTCGCTCTCTTCCCAAAACCACCTTCATTGTGCTTTTACTCATCCTCTCTCTCCTTCTCAAGCCACTCCCTTCCTTTCTGGGATAGCCTTTAACTCTTGTCTTGTAATAAAGTGTGCATAAATTAATGCTCTTTTGCCTCTCACTTAATAAATGGTGTCTGGTTTAAATCCTGATGTCTTGGCCATTTTCCATCCTGGAAAACGTGTGGTTTGCTCAAGTATCATCTACAGTTCCTTTTAGTTTGGAAGAAGTCTTAGTTCATTTAACCGAACAGATAATGGGCAGTCCTCAAGCAAGAATAAAGCCAGGAGCTGAAGATAGCAGAGTTCCCCTAGCACCAGACTAATTCCCCAATTCCCCATAGTTCCTGCACGAAAAATCAACATGACATGAAGCTAAGAATCAACATGACATTGAGCTAAGATCAGGTATTTGTCAAATACATGCATCCCAAACAAATAAAACAATAAACCCATGTAGGTTTCATTTTCATAAGGTTGTTAAGACCATGGGGTTCAAAGGGAAAATGTGAATTTTATTCCAGACTTAACTGATGTTTTACTGATGCCTGCCACTATTATGGATGTGTAACTTTTCACTTTTAGGGTGGGTTCATCATGGGTTAGTGTGTTGTCTGAACACAGCACGTTTTCTGCAGGGTGGCTTGTTGTTGGGTTGTTTAGGATGATTAATGAGTGACCCCACTGAAAACGTGCTGCATTCAGAAAACACGATAACCCATGGTTCAACAACCCACCTTGTGTGGGTTTGCATGTTGTATGAACCCAGCCTCTTTGTGTTTTTTATCTTGTTGTTAAGTGCTCCTTTTTTAAGTATATGGTAGGTTATAATTTTAATACAATAATTAAAACAAGCAAACAGCTTATAAGTCCAAAAGTGTATGCCAGAAATGAATATAAGGCTGTTTCAAACTTTAAAATACACCTATCCTTCCTCACCTATACTTATAGCTTTGAAGCCTGCAGAACAAGTACTCACTGCAGTATCGACATGTTTAAAAAACAGCGGGCAACAAGAAAATGTGTCTGCAGCATTACCTTTCAAACTTTGAATTATTGTTAGCTGTACATTCTTGCTCAACAAGTGTCAATTTTAAGAATTTATATATTGCTTAGTCCTCTTTGTGAAATAAATGAAAGAAAGAAATTAAATTTATATTTTTCATTCAATTAATTAGGTTATCAGGAAGATGAACTTCCAACTACAAGATTTTACATGGAATGGGGCAGATTGGGTTTGGATTCTGATTTAGTAGCAAAGTAGGCCAAGAGCTGCTTAGCTCCATAACTTAAGCAAATAACTGAGTTTCTGTAGTAAACCCTGTGGTGTAGTCGCTATTTCATTTCATCTGGGGTGTCCCTGTGAATTATAGGAAGACATATCCTTAAGGGCGGGTGCCTATCAGCTTTACAGTTTTATAAAAGGAGTGTCTGAAGTATTGCAAGAGGTATTACTTCATTCACAATACACCTGAACATATCCACTTAAGTTAAGTTATTAAATGCCTGGGAGGATTGATCTTTTAGCTTCTATTTATTGCAGAACTGGAATAAATTGTTAGAGTAACTTTATTATCAGGTTCAATTAAACTGGAGGAAATATCACATTAAGAATAAAAAACAAGAGATTAGGGTTCAAAAGATTAAATGTCTCTGGATGCAATAATAGGTACATTTCTACTCCTTTGTAACATGTCCCTCCGTATCAGGTTTATAAATAATTTCTGAACCAAATACACGGTTTCTTTATGCATTGTTACTTTACATTTAGAAATGCTATATACGTCTTCCCATCTTTCTTCCTTCAGAGAACAAGAAACTCAGGGCATGGACTAAAACCGCATGATACAATAACCTTGCTATCTTTTTAGTGCCCAGATACAACACAGCCTGGGAACGTTGCATATACCACATTTAAGATGCAAAAAAAGTGAGATATAAAATAACACATCTCACTTCATAACAGTGAAATGCTCCTTTCTTTCCTAGCTCTATACTGCAGGCCATTTGGATTACAGAGTTGTTTCTCAGGGCCACAAATTATTAGCAATTATGGAGTGTGAGAGTTATGTTGTAGGTTGATCGTTCACACTACCACCAGTTTGAGATCAGAACTATCCAGGTATGGATAGCCTCTCAAAGCAAATAGAGTCTTCCCACACCACCAGGCAAGACATGGGTGGACTGCTTTCTCCTTAGAAGAGGACCACCATATGGGATTTTCAAGGGTAAGTGCTCCTATTTTTGCTCCATCATCCTAGTCTGATTCTGACAGACCTGCAGCTTTATTCTACAGATGTTTTATTGTGCATGATTTAAGCCCCATTTTAGTCTTCTTCAAAGGAAATTGTTGGATTAGATAGATCCCCCAACAGCAGATCCTCACATTCAGCAGCAGGCTGCATGCACACAATTGTAGGCAAGGATACACTCCTAGATGAAATGGATGGTTCATATGAGACGGGGGCAGAAAGTTAACATGGTATACATTTACAGGAGGGACATTTTCAGAGAAGTTGAAGAAAATGCATCTGTAGGTTAATGATATATTTTATAATAAGCTCTGTTTGATCTCTCAGTTGACTTTAGATATTTTAATGACTATTCAAAAAACATTTCCCACATAAACCCAAGTTCAGGATTTAACACAGACATGCCCAACTTGTTACTCACCAAGCTAAATATAGTCAGTTGAAACTCCTGTCTCGGGAAATTCAGCTACTGGATGCTATAGAAATTAAATAAGTATTTTAGTACAGAACATCAAATACAATATTGTAATATAGCTCAGATTTACCTATTTTGCTACACACTAAAAAACAAAGTCTTTAGAGCACTCTTTCATCTGACCAGACTCTCATTTTGAAAGAAATGGGTGAAGACATGCTCATGTTCCCCATGCAAATAGACTAAGAAGCAATATTATGAACACCAAGAAGTGTGTGGGGATTATTATTATTATTATTATCATTATTATTATCATTATTATTATTATTAGACGTGTAATAAGCCTGTCAAGAAAAATGTTAAAACAGGTCTACAACTTGCCATCCACCAAGTTAAATGCAGCTCATTAACTCTGCACTGCAACCTGGCAGGCGCTTAACAGCCCCCCTGGTTTGGCAGCCCCAGACAGGAGGCTTGTCAAGCTCCAATTTACTAAATTTAGCTTGGTGGGTCACAAGTTGGGCATGTCTGGATTAGATTTTGAACTTAGAATGAGGTAGGAAACATTTTCTGAATAGTGACTGAAATAGCCGAAGCCTACTGATAAATCAAAGTTATAGACCCTGTTCAGACGACACACTAAGCCACGGTGGTTAAGTATTTTGAGCTAAATATTATGGCTTAGCATGTCATGTGAACCATTCCTAACAATGGTGGCTACATAACCACAGTATAAACACACACACTAACCATTTACTGCAAAAGGGTTAGTGACCTAACCGTGGCTTAGTGTATAGTCTGAACAAGCTCACCGCTTATCACTGACACTGGTAATTAGCCAAAGTAAGCCAATAAATTATTTTTTTGAAAGTTGTTTTTAAAGTGTGACAAAGCTTAACATGTTGACTGGGAAAATGCTACACTCAATCACTTTTGTTCAGGCTGTGGGAAGACAATAAGGATAATCCTAACACAATCCTAAAAACAGTGCCACCACTGCCACTTGAAATGAAACTGAAAGGAAAATGTCAATAATAAGCTCTTACAATCTTAGAAGCACATATACTTATAAAACACAAAGCACAAAGCACCTTAAATAATCCTTTGAAATTAATCCCAAAGACGCAATCTTACAAACAGCTAGTTTTCAGACTTGCACTTAATAGCCAAGGATTTCTCACACTCACTCTCACATAAGGGGAATTAAGAAACACCCACTGTGTTATATGAACACTTAAAACCAATGCCCCAAATCTCACTCACGTGGAAGGGGAAAACTCAATCGTTTGTGATTACAAGACAGTTATGCAACCTTTCCCACTGGTAATAAAGGGTTTTGTTCAGTTTGTTCCACTGATTAAACTGGATAACTTTTTTCCAACAAACCACTCCCGTGCCTTCAAGTCTTGAACAAATGCAGACTTGTAAGACAAGCGAGTGCTTTTTCAATCTCAATTGGCACATTTCCTGATAACACACTGTACTTTCATATTCCAGGTGGTAGCCATGTTAGACTGCTGCAACCGAAACAAATCATCTTGCAACTCATCAGATATGATATAGCATAAACATGCATGGAGTAATTCATTTTGACAGGTGTCAAAAAGTTATCTTTGGTTTGCATTTTTCTATGGATATGGAGTGAAGAGAAATGTAAACAGTAGGGCAGTAAAGGCCACAAAATGCAAGACTCAACAGTCTGTGAGGCATACTGCCACCAACTATAATTCAAGAAATATTTGTGACGCTCCACTGATAGTGCTGCCATCCTCTCAGAGCTGTTATCCTCTCAATGTCACATAAAGTGCTCCAGGGGATGTTCATAGTTTGGGGGGGTGTTATAACCTAACCCTGACTGATGTTTCTCCTGAACTTTATCCCGGACTTGTTTTGAAAGCTCCTTCAACTTCATGATGCTGTTTGTTTAGATATGCCCTCCAACAAATTCTTGAGCATTCCAGAAACAGGTGTATTCTATCTGAGATCATGTGACATTTGAATTGCACACAGGTGGACTCCATTCTAGTAACTATGTGACTTCCTAAGGCAGTTGGTTGCACCAGTTTATTTAGGGGTATCACAGCACAGGGATAAATACTTACGCAACCAACAAATGCCAGTTTGTTTTCGTTTACTTAACTTTCATGCCCCAATAAAAATATTTTGCACCTTCAAAGAGTTAAGTATGTTGTGTAAATCAACTGGTAAACATTCCAGTTAACTCCATTTTAATTCGAGGTTTAACACAACAAAATGTGGACTAATGAAAGGGGATAAATACTTATGCAAGACAATAAATACTTACGCAAGGCACTGGCTCAGTTCACACAACACATTTTTCTAAGCAGTGTGAAAACTCCAGTCAATGGTGGAGTTTGTAGGAGGTACTCACCACACAACATGTTCCAACTCCACCCTTGTGTGACTGTGAGCTACTATGGAGTTGAGTAAAAGTCAATGCAGCGTTTGATTGACAGTTCCTCCACCCTCTCTCCTCCCACAGTCCTCCCGATGCTATCCCATCAGCCATTGCTGTAAAAAAACCAATGCAGGCAGCTCACTTAGAGCGGCAATCTCTCCTTCCCCTTCCACCGCTCTTGCCAGGGAACTCTGTAGCCAGTGGGGAAACTCCACTCAATGCAACAGGAAACTCCACAGAGCCCTCCACACAACACGGAACACAACTGTTGTGCAGGAACTCTCCTCTGCACAGCGCACATTCAGGGTGGAGCATTCCCCCCCCCAAAACCCACCATGGGGTGTTTCCCCTGCAGACAACACATTTCTCAATAGTAGTGTAACAACTCCACCGTGGAGTTCTAAGACCACCGCAGAGAAATGTGTTGTCTGAGTTGATCCACTGTATAAGACGTAGGCTGCTGCCCTAATTCTACTTACTTGGGACAACACCAATTCTCCACATACATGCAGCAACCTCTACCTTCATTTTTAACAATTTATGTTTTACACTAAATGACTTCTCCAACAGCTAGCAAAGTCAACAGTCTATTGGTTTCAGAGTATCAGCACTATAATAAACATGGTTACTCAGAAGTAAATTTCACTGAATTGAATGGTATGTGTAGGAATTGCAGCCAAATGAGTCCCCAGAAATACTTCAATCATTATCTGATGCATCCTTACTTGTGAGTAAATTCTATTGCGAGCATTGGGACTGATTTCTGAATGAATATGAACAGGTTTAGGATACATGACAGGAAATTAAAGCACCGTCTGCCAAAATTACACAAGTTCTTTAAATTCTGGTGGAACAGCAAGAAATCCAATTTCATCTGCACAGTGGTGCTCAATCCTATGTCAGCTGCACCATCCAAGAAAAATAATCCAGCTGTGTCAGCTGTTTTGGGAGCAGGACTCTGTATATTTGAAATTCTCCTGCTGACCATGACGATATACTTATAATTCCAGTAAACAACTGAGTTATACTAATGGAGGAGATCTACTTACATACATGACATTTCTACAACAGGGAGACAAAGCAAGCTTTGAGTGATTTGTGTTTTCTTGTCAATGTTTACTAGGAAGGAAGTCCCAATGATTGAAATTTGTTACTATTTAAGTGTGGTTAGAATGCAGTTTAGGCAGATTACATCCTGGAATATTAGTTGTTTGAATGTCTAACCCAATGTGGTGTAGTGGCTAGAGTGTTGGACTGGGAGTTAGGAGACCCAGGTTCCAGACCCAACGCAGCCATAGAAGCTCATTGGGCCAGTCACAGACTCTCAGCCCTACCTACCTCACAGGGTTTTGTGAGGAGAAAATGGAGAGAAGGATTACGTATGTCATCTTGGGTTCCTTGGAGGGGAAAAAGGCAGGATATAAATGTAATAAATAATAAAAACATAGCCATGAGCCACAGAAAGAACATACAGAGCAACCAAGACAAGTAGGGCAAACCTTTGAAGTTGCAGAGGGGCTCCCCTCTTCCAGCTTCTGTATCTACATTAAAATTTTATAACACAAGTTATAATTTTAGAAGCATGAATTGTGGGTGGGTTTTTTCCCTTAGTCCAGAAAACAATGGATGACAAAGACGCTAAGCACCAAATCACTCACATTAGAAGAAAACAAAACAGAAAAGTTCTATATTTTTATTTGTTTAAAAAGGGGAAGGGCTAAAACCCAATGGTAGAGCATATACTTTGGATTCAGTAAGCCCCAGTTTCAAACCCTGCAATGCTTGAATTTCTGCAGTTTTCCAATTTTTAGTTATTTTCCTGCAAACTGCCATCAGCATGAATATGATTAATTCTTTAGTTGTCACTTTTGCATTTTGGGTTTTTTTTGCCACTGTGCTTGAAGCTGGGCATTCTGGGAATTGTAGATTTCCCCCCCCCCCCCCAATCTAAACATGCACAGGATTGCACTCTAACTGGACTAACAATCTGTTTTCATATAAATTTAATATATATGGCCTTGCATAACCCACCTTTCAACAGAATAGTCCCAGAGTGGGGAAAACAGTATAACATGTAAATCAGTTACCATGAAATCAACATATACACTTTAAATCTATATTTATCCCTCTAATTCTGAACTCAGCCAGTGCTGAGCGACGATTCTGCACATAGGGAGCAACCCAAACCCAATGGATGTAGAAGTACATAACATTCTAAAAGGATCCCACACACCCAGCCACGGGCTATCTGCGCGTGCGTGTAATGGCTTCACTCTGCGTGTAACGGCCTCTCTACCTGACCGTTAACATTCCCTTTGCTCTGGCCTCGTATTTGTTGTGGGTGACTATTATTAATTAGAGGCAGCCAGGCCAGCACACACCTGAGTAAGGAATGGGATCACTAACCCACCCACCCCCGTACTTCATTTCTCTGGCATAGGGCGCCACTGCCACCTACGCAAGCCACTCTGACAGACACTGCATGGAAACGAAAGCTCCCTGCCGAACACTAACCAACGGACCAGATATTCGCGGACTCACGAAAGCTGACCCGTTCCCCTCATCCGCTGCCAGACCACTGACAAACCCCGGGAAAAGACAGACTCACCGCCAACGTGTTGTTGTTTCCTCTCCTGAAACGCTCCAGGGAAGGGAGTGGGGAAGAGGAGCCACTTTCCGGTGTTTGAATTTCGCTAACTGGCTTGCGATTGGCCAGCACAGTAAATAGTAAGGCGATGCGTCCTACTGCTGATTGGAGAAGCATTTGATTGGCAAGTGAATGGGCCACTCTACTTCCTCACTTCTCTGAAGTAAACCTCGTATCACCTTGACGCCACCGCAGCCGTAAAACCTCAAGCCGCTGGAGCGCGCGCTTTAATGACGCGCGGAGCTCCAGCCAATCAAACCGTTTGTGCCCTCCGTTCTGTTTAACCTGAAGGGGCGGGAGTTGGATTCAATTCAACGTCGTACAGGGCGCGTGGGGAGGAGGCGACGTGTTGGCTTTGACATAAAAGACCCTCATAGGGAGTCTGGAGTTTAAGGAAAGTGTGAGGGAGAACTATACGGGGCAATGAGATACTGGTCTCGGCGTGTTGTGAAGAGAATTTAAGAGTGTCACGCGGAACTGAATTTCTGCCACAGCTGCTTTCCAGCTTTACTTATGAGAATTCAACACAGCAGCCTTACCAACAGAAAGCCTACCTGTGGCTTTCCTGCTGCTTCCCAGTGATAATTCCCCTTCTCTAAGGTGGTTCTTACCCCCAACAGGAAACACCTTCCCCACACGCTGTCATGTTGTAATCAGGACTTTTAATACTCAAGTTCAACACAGCACAAAGATTATATAGCACATGCAATTTCACCAGTTCACTCATTCAGCCAATCATCATATATGCAAATTCACTATTCTTCCTGTCACTCATCCCATTCTCAACCTAGAAATAAAATTCAGAGGTATGACAGGGATATATAACCATAGACTCATAACAGGGACATATTTCAGATTCCATATAGAGATGTGTAATGTCACACTACCTATGTTTTCAAAGGTAATGCCCACATGTAAAGAACAGTAACACTAACAGGGATAGATGAAAAGGTCAACTTTAGCTGAAGATGAGTCTCCTGCTGCTACTTCCACTTTTCCTTAGCAACCCACGATGGGCTCTTTTGCAGGTTGCTTAGTGTGTCATCTGAACCTGGAGTGCTTAGTTGTGTAGGACCTAAACAACCCGTGGTTAACCCAACAATAAGACATGGGTTAGCTGCTGAGTTGTTTAGCCCTGAAACAACCCAGCACTGCATTTGGATGACACAAAGCAACCTCCAATGGAGCTATTCATGGGTTCCTAAAGAACATGGGACGTGGCAGGCATGCAGGTCCGCTCTCTCCCACTTGTGCCATGCCATGTAAACTGGCCCAATGTGTTCTGTGTTTACTGTGGACATCCTGTATCTGTCAGTTGCTACAAAGAAGCCAGAGCTGTCCTGAGATATTTTGCTGCCTGAGGGAAAGCAACAGATGGTGCAAAGTAACAAGTAAAGCAACAGATGGTGTAAACCCCTCCCCCACAAGTCAATTTTGGCAGAAGATCCAACAAACACCTCTTCTGATGAGATGGGTAACTCCTTCTGACTAGCTCACTTCTCGTTTTTGAACAAGTGTGTCTGTTTTTTACTTGACCTAGAGAGAAGACTGTGGTTGTATGGCTTTTAAATCTTTAACTTTGAACCTTTTCAAAATTAAAAAATTGTCTGCACATCTATACTGCTCAAGCTTTGGTTTTTAACAAAAATGAGAAAAATCGATCTGCTAGATCTCAAGTAATAAGCCTTACACTACCATATTCTTATATAAGATGTAGAGTTGTTTTTACTAGGTAAGGGGTAAAATCCAACTTAAAATGGATCCACTGAAATGAATGGAATTTTAACTAGTCATGACTAACTTAAATCCCATTAATTCAGTCAGTGTATTCCAAGTAGGACCTATGTTGGATTTTTACCAAAGGTACGATATAATTGCTTTAAAATAGATGAATAACTACACTCTCTTTAATTAGAAGCTTCCTGCTTACAAGTTCTACTCTAATTACATCCTGTTCTGGACAGTAGTAGTATTAATGATGAATTATACCTGGCCAGATGTACATGTTGTGTCAAATCATTACGATCCCATCATGGTTACATTATATCCCTCTTACTCACTATACCTCGTGGGACACACAAAGACATTTGTTGTATATTTTGGATAATGTGGAATAACACTATGAAAATGGAATAAGGAATGTGTAATATGTCCCAACAGTTATCAGTGCACTTCAAAACTGTTATAAACCAATAGTGTAGCTCTAGCCCTTAATTAGCAATTGAAGTAAAAACAGATAGTTCTAATATTTCAGCCCAACATGGGCATTTAGAGCTGAGGAAGGAATCAAGAGAAGGAAAATCACCCAGTAAAACAGTTAATGAGGTTTGGGTAAGCAACCCAGCACCCTCTAGAATGTTTTGGACTGCAATCCTCATAATCCATCACCATTGCACTTGGTAGCTGGGGCTAATTGGAATTGTAGTCCAACAGGTCTGGAGGGTACCAGGACTACCCATTATTATTCAGTAAAGACAGGAATCCATCAGTTTTGGAAGGCTGAATCATATTCCCCCCACCATCTTTTCTACTTTCTGTTCCTTTTCTTTCTGTTGTTGTTGTGACTATTTTGAACATTACTATGGTGTATTAACTTTTGATTAGAAGTTAAATCATTTTGATTAAAAGTTAAACCACTTTAATTAGTAAAATTAAATGTGTTTCTCATATATATATATATATATATATATTCAAAATATGAATATATGAAAACATATTCAAAAATTAAAGAAACACAAGGCCCTAGGACTTGATGGCCTAGGGGCAGAGGTTTATCACTCATTTAGCAGAAAATTTGTATCAGTTGAGAAAGACTTGTTTAATTATAGTGTAAGGAAGGAACGATACCTGAGAATTCAAATCAGGCAAAGAATAGCACTCATACTAAAAGAAGTAATAGATGCGGCCTGTATAGATTCTTGTTGACTAATCTCACTTCTGAGATAATGGCAGGAAATTTATCAAATGAATTGAAAGGTGTGATCCTAAATAATATTCATCCTGATCAAGCAGGTTTGTCTGCTCAAGATGAATAACTAATTTAATTGAATTTCACAATAGGATAAGGGACAGAGGCGTTTGTGAATCTAAGATGTGCTTGCATAATGGCTATGGATTGGGGCTATGTGTGAACCAGCGTATTGTTTATTCTCAGAGATAAGTCCATTAAAACAATATAAACATATACTAGTCGGCCGTGCCTTTATCCTAAATACTACAATCTGATATATATTGGTTTCTCTGAACTTAATGGCTCTGCACTACTTAGGGTAGAGAAAATTTCTAGTTTTAGAGCTTCCTATTTCCAATCAAACAAGAGTTTTAGCATTATATTCAACATGGACAAATGATATATCCAGTATGTTGTGAACAGGGATTCAAACAAATTCAGATTTCTATGAATCTGAACTGTGAATTCTGCAGCAGACCAGCTTTTTCCAAGTCATGTGGATTCTACAGACTTGCGCACTGGTTTGTTATTATTGGGCAGAGATTTGCGCAAATTCACACTTGTGTTAATGCGCATTCATGCACTTGCACAAGTGGAACAATATTCTCATACATCACAAAAAAAAACTTATTCTGTCAATGAGCGAGACGACAGAACAAAAGATGCCTGAAAATCCACAAACACAGATGGAATGAATTTAATAAATCCGTACATCCGTAGTTTTGAGGAAGCCCAAATAACTTGGAGCCTATCTATACACGCAGGATAAAACACTTTGAAAACGTTTTGAAAACTGCATATGGAGTGTGTCTTGGGTCCCAACAGTTCTCAAAACTGTTATAAACTGTTTTTAGCCATTTTAAACGATTTTAAAGCAGTAGTGTAGATAGGCTGACAGTTTTGAGAACTGTTGGGGCCCAGGACACATTCCACATACAGTTTTCAAAACGTTTTCAAAGTGTTATATCCTGCGTGTGTAGATAGGCTCTTGGATCTCTCAGTGGTATTCAGTAACATGAATTAGAGGACTTTTCTGGATTGCCTTGGTAGGATGGGGCTGAGAGGTCTGTATTGCAGAGGCTCTGGTCCATTGGGAGTGTGCACTCCGAAGCTGGCGTTGGAAGACTCCTTCTCTTATAAGTGACATCTAGTTTATAGGATGTTATAGGGTTTCTCTCTTGTTTTCTATGCTGTTCATTAAACTGTTGGATGAGGTCGTCAAGACATTTGTGCTAAATATCAGTAAGTTTATAATACCCAGATCTATATCCTAGCAATTATCTCTGATGATACCCAGCTCTGTTTCCATCTTCTGATCCCAGGAAGGCTGTGAACATTCTATACTGCTACATTCTACACTGTACTATGACATCAGTTTTGGAGTGGATTGGAGAAAACAAGCTTAATTCTAGGGACTGAAGAGTAGATACACAACCTGTTTTCTATGAGGTTCCACTTCTCATTTTAAAAAAGTGGGGGCACCTTTTGTCCCCAATGTTGTTCATCAGCTATATGAACCCAATAGGAGTGCTCATTAGATCTAAGACAAGGTGTCTTTAGTATACTGATGACACCTAGCTCTATTTCTCTTTGACATCTGAATCAGGAGAGGCCACAAACATTCTAAACTGCACCTGGATGCCGTTATTGGCTGAATGGGGGTTAATCCTAATGGCAGAGGCCCAATGGGTGGACAGTTCCCAGGTCTAGGATCTGGGTTGTTTTCCTGTTCTGGATAGGTACGTAGTTTGAGGGTGCTCCTGGATCCATTTTTCATACAATAGGCCTAGGTGACCTCAGCAGCTCGTAGTTCCCATTACCAACTTTGGTTAGTGCACCAACTGCACCTGTTCTTGGATAAGGATAGCCTAACCACTGTGATCCATGCACTAGTAATCTCGCAACTAAACTTTTGTAATGCACTCTTTGTGAGGCTGCCATTGTACCTGGTTCAGATGCTGCGGCTAGAGCAGAATGCAGCTAGGCTACCCAGTGGAGCACCAAGCTAAATACAAATTACACCTGTGTTAAAATAATTGCACTGCTTGCCTAATAGCTACAAGCCGTGTTCAAGGTTCTGTTGTTAAAATTCAAAGCCCTAAATAACTCAGGGCTAAGCACCTAGCAGACCATCTTCCCCATATATTCACCCATCCACCCCCTGAAATCTTCTGAGAAGGCCTTAATGGTTGTTCTGCAACTAATAGAATGTTGGTAGGTAACAGCACATAAGCAGGCCTTCTCCGTTAGTAGCACCCACACTTTGGAGCACTCTCCCACATGTGATTCAAGAGACAAAGACTGGCAAGTTCCAAATGCCTATTAAAAACATACTTGTTCACACAGGCTTTCCTTGACTTGTCATTATATTTTATTGACATTCTTGCTGTTAAAAGTTTTAAATGATTATTTTATATTATTTTTATATTTTTATATTGTATCATATTATGATTGTATGAAGTGTATACAGTGTTCTAGCAATTATTCATAGGCATCAACAAAGGCGGGCCAAATATCCAAATAAGTATTAATTTGAAGGATATATTCCACCGGTTCAAATATTGAAAGCATTGTAAAGTCCTCAATTCATTACATTATAGGAGGTCAGTGTTTATTCTTCCAATGTTGTAATATCAGTCTTTTAACTATCAAAATGGTGGAGAGAATCCATTTATGCTGGCCATTTGTCAATTTCCATGAAGCAGGTAAATGCTTTAAAAGAGCATGTACATCTGTTTATATTAAAGACTGTTCCAGTAAAAATTTATCAGTGTAATAACTTCCTCCACCTCCCCACAAAAGAAACAGCTACTGGACATTGCCAACGTATATGTTTTAAAGAAGCATTAGCTGAATTGCACCACCAGGAATTAGCTAAATTAGACAATCCCTTATTAAAGAGATGTTGTGGTATCCAATAGATGTGAAACAATATATTTTGCTAAATAAGATGCAGCCTAAGATCCATAGGTGTGATAGGTAAACACCAATGCCACTGAGTAGGCATTTTGTGGTTGTAGCCACAGCAGTTTCTCAAATTTCCAAATGTGCACATGGATCCAAAAATGTTAGGGATCTCTGCTGTAGACACTACTACAACCTCAGGAGGGGAAATCCAACATTGGGTCATTCATTTTCCCCAATCCTTTGCAGCTGCAGTGGAAAGCCCTGTGGCATCCTCTCTTCCAAGGTCGTAATACTGGATAAGTTCAGGGATAGCAAAAAGGGGGTGGGATGGGGGGAGAGGTGACTGCCTCTTTCACTGACCCCATCCACCACCAATTAAGTCAGTTACAGTCTCAGAGGCCCGTGTTGCTGATGTTGCTTTTCTTTTTAAGAGGAACAGGAGGTGAAATTCCTCAATTATTCCTTCCAACCTGTCTGGGTCTTGCAGGCAGGGCTTTGGATAGAGAGAGGGCTTAGATCTCAGAGCCCTCCATCCATTAGGAACGCAATCCATAGGATTGTGCTCTTAATGTATTATGGTTTGTTGATATTTTGTTAGCTACTTCAAGTATTTCTCTGAGACAGAAAAGTGGGGGGAATTATATTTATTTATTTACAAGATTTGTATACTGTTCCACATCTAAAACAGATTCTGGAGCAGTGAACACAAGGGTAAAACAATAAAAAGATTAAAACACCATCTTAAAATTGTTTTAAAACAAAAAAAAGAATACCAATATTTCCCCCACTTTTCTATCTCACAGAAATAAAATGCTAACCTACCCCAACTGGATGTTTTTAGTCTAATTAGGTGTATAATCTACATAGTCTTGTTGTAAATGTAAATACTACCTCAAGGTTTGTAAGATAATTTTGTCAATTTTATATATGATGGAGAATTATATTTGGTTCTCTTCCCTTGGAATCACATTCTGATATAATAATATATTTTTTAAAAAATTCAAGGTCATTCAGGTTACTAGACCCCAACTCATATCCAATAGATGATTCCAATGTCACAACTTTGCTCTCATCACATTATGCAAATAATTAAATTTCCACCCTTAAATAATTTCAAGATCAAAGACCAATTGCAATAGCATACAACTTGCACAATGAATAATCACCCCCCCCAACTATATTACCACAAGCCACTGAGACAAAGATTAGTAGAACATTATTTCAGAGATCAGGATGCAGAATCACCCCTGCAAACAAGTACACACCTTCAGGTAGCTGGCACACCTATTAAAGTGGATGTTGTAACAATAGCACACACCTGCAGTGTATGAGAGAGCAGGCTTATTAGGTAGAAAGACACTTAATATTTGACCATACATGTTACTATAATTTCAACATAACACCATCCAAACATCAGTTTGGCATATCGTTATACCCAAGCATGAGATATTACATCATAGCAGAACACAGGAGTGCCTTCCCAAGTCAGATAAGAGAAATGTTGAAGAACTAGTACAAATCAAATCTTCATCATGCGCAGTTGCACAAAACAAAGGCTGAAAAAAATGAGGATACAACATCATCAGTGGTGGATCTTCTTCAAACTGGGCCAAAGCCATTGCTGGTAAACATGATATCATTATCAACTCTACAACAAAAGCAGTTCATCAGTGTGAGTGGCTTTAAAATGGTAGAACCTGTTTTACAAATTTCCCCTCCCCTCCCCTCCTTCCACTCCACAAACACAAGCTTTCTCAGCCTCCCTTTCTCTGCTACTTCTTTGCACAGAATTTGATGAGATTTACAGGCAAGAAATCACACACACACACACACACACACACACACACAGGGGGGTCTACACGACATCTCTTTGGCACCTGTTTTTGATAATAAATGCTTTTTCCTTTATTCGTATTTAGGTCTAATAGCACTAGAAGAGAGCCGTTACGGCGATTTACAGGCATCATAAAATGCACTTTACAATTGTTTATATGCAGTGTTTTGCTGCAGAGTTGGTTCAGGGGTGTATGGCTGAACGTGGGAAAATTGACGAAAGCAGCACCCTGTCTCCTGATGGTACCTCCCCCAGACTTTCCCGCCATTCGTTAACCCCGCCCATCTGACTTTCTCGCCATTGCCTGTCCAATCACAATCGTGCGTGATTTCGCATGTGGGTACGATTGCTAAACATTGGATGTTCCTACAATTACAATTGTTAGCAGGGCAGCATTGGCTTTGGAACCTATTGTAAAACCATTAAAGCATCATTTTTCCAGGTACTGGACGGCCCTGGCGAGAACCCGCCCATGGAGCATCTGCCCCCCCCTATTCCTACCGCAAAGAATCCGCCACTGTACACTCTCACCTCACCCCTTATCTGCCGTCTTGGAAATGTGCTGCTTCAAGGACACATTTTTGTGTTGGCTTTCCGTTACAATGTTGCATTTCACACTGATGTCCCGGTTTCATATAAACTTCCCATTATTCTGCCTGTCTCCAGACACTGAGATGCCAGCACAGTTCGGTTCTGGAATGCCCAATGCTGAGCGGTCTAGAGGGCAACCTTGCCATCCCAGCAGGTCTCTGCGTCGCAGAGGTGGGTTACTGGGCAGGCGGGAGTGTGAGAGGGCTGGGCGCTGCCCCCCCCAAAAACCCTGGCTGGCACTGATGTCTCTTTGTCCCCTCTTCCTCTGTCCCCTCTTACACACACAGTGCAGCTGCTGTTATTCTGGCTAGCTGTACTCAAGAGACAGAATGGTTGGTTGCAGCTGCACCTCTGCAGTATGGAGCGCTCATTGCGTGTCCTTCAGCGTCGAATGAGGAGACTCGATCGTATTGTCTGGCGTGCCAACCGGCAGTGACATTAGAATAACTGGGCAGGGATCCCCCCAACGTGTGAGCAGCGGCTATGACGTGGCATCTGTGGACCGACATTCCTTCCCATGCG
Organism: Anniella stebbinsi; assembly: GCA_029215795.1. NCBI lineage: Eukaryota > Metazoa > Chordata > Lepidosauria > Squamata > Anniellidae > Anniella > Anniella stebbinsi. The sequence continues at coordinate 159,530,342 of JARDYH010000003.1, read as the reverse complement.
ACTGTTGCAGGTTGCTTATGGTTCGCCGCATTCTAACCATTCCCGTGTGTTCCCAACCTGTGCTGTGCCTTTCTGATTACTCCACCCACACTTTGCAATGGGCTTGTGCCTACATGTAACCATTTCTAAATGGTCATTTTGGTGCGATACACACACACACACACACACACACACACAATAACACACACACACACACACAACTTCCCAGTAAAGCAATGACAGAAGGGGGGGGAGGTAACAGGAGTAGATACGAAGCGCGATCCCCAATCTTGCGCCACGCTTCTCATGGAGCTAGTCCCCCCCACCTGCTCAATGCCCCTTACTCCCAAGTAACAGTGCGCACGACAACAGCTCAATGGCAGGAACTCACTTTCACTGTACAAAGACAAGTTTCCCTGCCTTTTTCCAGCCACCACGATCCCAGCAAGGGAGAGGGGAGGAGAAGGGAAGCCTTAGCAGACCTCAAATTATGCTCAAAATGAGCAACGCACATCCTTATTCCAACCCCTTTGCTTCCTCTAGAACCAGCTCCATGTGAGTAGCCATGCGTCTCAACGAAAGAAAGATTCCAGTGGGGATTTAAAAGAAACTTTACTTTAACTACCGGTAACTTAAGGTCAGCCATTACTGAACAGTCTAGTCAAGGGAAGAAGAAGAAGGAAGTAGGAGGGAGGAGACAGGAAATGACAAAGTAAGCATTGGGTCAATCCCCTCCCACCTTGGGAGTGGTAGTCAGAGAAGGGGCAGTCATTCACTCATGACATCACAAGCCCTGCCCACCAAACTATGCCCATGATTTGCTTTAATCCGAATGGTCAGTGGAGGTTACACGACCAAAAGGCGATCGAACATCGGATAAATATTAAAAGTCGTGTTTAATCAACACCTTGGAAATGCGCATTAACGGAGGCTATAAGTCCCATACACGTCTGATCTGCGCCCCGCTTGTGTGTACAAAATGCCTTCAGAACGAAGTAAAAGTGACCCAAATAAGCTGTGAAGAGGTACCCACAGGCTATCTTTCACTGTGTACCTACTCAGCAGTATAACTGTAAATAACTTTGGCTGTTATGCACTTCTAGTCTAAGTATCCAGGCACAAAGTGAAGCCCCAGGTTGCCTCATTGTTCAAAGAATTCAAAGCAAGCAATCTCATTTCACCCTCATCGTACAGACTACTATCATCTCTCTCTCTCTCTCTCTCTCTCATTTTAATTCCATTTTACTGCAATTCAGCATGAGTTCACCCTAATCTAGCCCATAAGGCAGAGATATGGGACCCCCAACTTGTGGGTCATATTAGGCCCACAAGGCCTTCCCAGCTGATCCACAGAGGCCTCTGCTGAAGCCCCTCTCCTCCCCAAGTCCCCCCTCAAAGAGGCTTCATGCGCCTGTTGCCCTTTTTCATTGGGAAAGCTGAGGGGTGGCAGAGCTGGCTCCTTCAAGAGCTATTGCATTGAACCACTTGAGAGAGCCTTATAGCAGCAGGAGTCTCCATGCTTCCCCCTGCCTGTACCCAACAGGAACGGTGAGGGGCACATGGTGCCAGCTCCTGAATGAGCCAACTTGAGGAAATTCAGTCAGCATAGCTCGCCTTCAGGCTTTACCAATGGAAAAGATACATGAATATTTAGAATGTAAAATCATTCTTTATGCTATTGAACTTTTATTGTTTATTTTTGAACTCCAGTTGTCTGTGCTGGCTTTGATGCGGCCGATTAATATGTTTGGTAATTTGCACGGTTATTCAATTAATTGGTCAAAATGCTGATAACGTATCTCCTAGTGTATTAAAAGACTGGCAATTTCTATGTTGCCCAGATGTTATTACTTATCTTGGAATCCTTATTCCCAGAGATATACCTCAACTGATTAAGTTTAATTTGAATAAACTGATTAATTAGATATAGATAGATGAACAACTGATATGCAGGCAATGCGATAGCACTCCAAAACAAAACAAATAACCACAAGTAGCACATCCGGTTTATATTTTTTATAGATTTACAAATTTTAAAAATTCTAAAATTAATATCAAATTAAAATTAAAATGGAAAGATTTTGGTATAAAACATCAGCTTCAGTCATAAATGAGGCAAACCTCAATGAAGGAACAGGGATTAACAACCAACACTTGTGTTCAACAGCTAATCAAGCCACATTAATGCTCTGATGTTAATCCTTGTTGAGGTTTGGCCTGTTCCTGGTTGGTTCTGGCTCAGTTTATAAATGGTACTGTAGCATACTCTTATTTGTGACTGAAGCTGGCGTTTCACATTTGTGTGTGTGTGTGTTAAAGCTATACAATTTTAATTTACTTTTAGTTTTTAAAAAAATCTATAACAATTTATAAATTGGATACACTACTTGTGGTTGTTTGTTTCATATTTGGAGATAGATGAGCATCTTTAAAGTTGAGTTCGTGGGGTAAGGTAAATTCACTCAAGATGAATACTATACCTTGGATGAATTCTATACCTTGGATTGTTTATGTTATACGTGGGATCATAGGAGTGTGCAGCACATTTCATTAGGGTGTACACTCAGATTGTTGTTGTTTTTTAAAGGCAAACATTTATTGAATCCTCAATAATTATTTTTATTCATTTAACAAACTAAAGAAACTAAAACTTAACTAAACTTAATATTTTAAAATTAACAACTAAACTGTACTTTAAAAATACAAACTTAAGAAACGTGACACAAAATACCAAATTTTTGCTGTAGTGTTAACCAGGCATATACAAAGATGCAGAATTTTCATGATCTTCATCTTTAACCAGATAATGAGCTAACCCAAATTGACCAAAACAAATTAAGGTTTCTTCATCTTCCTGGCTAGAGAATATGTCGCTCACCAGGTATATGAACTTAAATTCCTCAATCGCATCACGTTTAACTACCAGGGAGTCAAGGGGCAGTTGGAGGGGGGAAGGTGTGCGAGGGTGAGACTTCCTTGGCCCTCTCCTCCCCACTGGTGCCCAACAACACTGCTGCAACCCCCTGGAGCAACACAGCAGCAGCTACAGATGCAATGGTGCTTGCAGTTTGACTAGGGCCGAGCTCACCACTGCAGTGACACAGCTCACAGGGAACAACCTGAACATGGTGTGTCTCCCAATGCCACTGCTTGTCTGTGTCCCTTCATACCGATGGAGGGAGCAAGGAGCATCTATGAGCTTCCAGCCTGGCCAAGCAGGGCACATCTATGAGCTGCCTGTCTGGCTGGGAAGCATGCATGGTAGCTTCACAAGACACCCGGCACACCCCCTGTGCATGCCTATGTATGGGATTCTTTTATTTATACCTGGCAAATGCTTTCAGAAAATCAATGCTTTGTTTCATTATTATTATTTTTGGTGGGGCGTGCCTCTTCACCATGTTCATTTTTAAAAGGATGCAACTTCCAATTAAAGGTGGATTTGGTTTTCCAGTTCTTGCTCTATATCATGAGGCTTATTTTGGGCTTTCCTATTTACATCAGATCTTCTGCCTTTGTCAATTTGGAAATTTTATCTGTTTCCTCTCACTAAATGTATGGCATTGGGTTGTAGACATACAAGAAGGGATAGGGGTTCATCCCACAGTTTCTACTGTTAGACATGTGTGGCGTATAATGTCACATCAACTACACTTTGATCCATTTTCTCATGCTAAATTGACTTTATGGGAAATTCCAGATCAAAAAATTGATAAGAAAATGTTTTTATTTGGACATGGACAGATAAATGGGCGCAAACGATGAGCTCTTGTTGTTGGCTATCCTGCGTGCCAAATACGATTTCCCAGCTGCAGCTGAATGGCAATACTTGCAATTGCAGCATTTGATAGTATCTAGGTTTTTGCCCTGCTGCTTTTATAGTATCAGAGTCTCCGTCCTTATTGAAAGCATGTATTGAGGCTGCTCAGGCAAAACGACTCACAATCCATGTCTATAAATACTAGTTACTGGTGAATAATTATGATATACAATGTTCTAAGGAGGAATGGATTACAGAACTGGATTGTCCCATTTTGCCTAATTAACTGACCACCACTTTAGTATCTATCCCTGACATGACTAAGGAACTTAAATTTTGTTTTCTTCAGCAAAAAAATGTTTGTTTCATATCTATTGGATGCCACAGTGGTTTGTCTAATTCAGCTAACTGCTGGAGGTGCAATGCAGCTTATTCTTTTAGACATATATTTTGGCAATGTCCAGTAGTTGCTTCTTTTTGTGGGAAGGTTGTTACACAGATAAATGTTGTACCAGAACAGTCTTTAATATTTGCTGATGAACAAGTTCTTTTAAATTATCTACCTTCTTCTTGAAAATTAATAAATGGTCAGCCTAAATGGATTCTCTGTGTCCTTTTGATAGCTAAAAGACTGATATTATAACATTGGAAGGATAAATCATCTCCTATCGTTCAATGGATTGAGGACATTACACTGCTTTCAATATTTTAATGGGTGGCATGTGTGCCAGCTTTCAATGGATATTTATTTAGATATCTGGTTTGTTTTTGTCAAACGTTATGTAAAATTGATAGAAAGTTGCTTTTTCATATATATGCATTTCATATGTATTCATTGATATGATATATATATAAATCTTTGTATGTATATAATTTCTTCTTTTTTCTTCACTACACTAATGATATCAACCACACACACTGAATGGATGAGATTCTACCATTTTGGAGCAAAGGCAGATTTTGGAGCAAAGGCAGATAACCTACAATTAGTAATTAGGTTAACTGTGGGTTGTTTAACCCACAATTAACCTATACTGTCTGTTTTCAGACATTACATAGCAACTTTCAATCAGTCTAATTGGGGGCTGAATATCTAAAATGGCTGCGGAAGGCACCCAGCATGTGCCATGGTAAGTCATCTCTACCTATAAAGTAGAAAATATGTGTGTACGATGTATTTCCGGAAACGTTTACCCACTTCCAGATGAGTTAGAAACTTGAAATCTGGCATGCTAATAGGTCTGGTTGTAGAATGTACCAGAAAAATCTAAAAACACAGAATTTTGGAGGTTTAAGTATTTTTAAAGAATTTAATAAAAACCAAGGCTTATGCCTACAACTCCCAGCATCCCTTGGGTGGAACTCCCAGCCTTTGGCGCCATTGTGAGTGCATGGACGGGTTGGTGCTGTGTGTCTTTCACAACCCCAAGGGTGGTCTCAAGCAGTCAACCAAATTCCACATAAAAGGGAACAGCCCACATAAATGGGCTGCGTCCATTTGTGGTGTCTCCTCCTGCCCTCTGCATGGTTTTAAAATCATAACTAGATACAGCAGTGTGACTTTGAGGGGTCAAACGTGCTCAAAGGCACTCTAGCCTGATATCTCTGTTTTCTCAGAATCTGGGGCAAGTGCATACATGGCCTTTGCTTTGAGGAGGGAGGAAAGGGAGGCACTCTGTGCATGCCCAAAATCAGGCCTGATGAAGGGGAGAAGTACATGACTGGCCCCGGCCCTGCAGTACAGGCTCCTGATGGAGGACTTGGTGGGCGAGAAGCACAGGCTGCAGCAGTCCCAGCAGGACTTGGCCGGAGCTGCGCACGTCCACTGACAACCGCTTACCTCCCCTCCTCGGTGATGCTACTCCTTGATGCTCTATCGAAGAGCAGCATCGGCAACAAGAGGAGGGAAGTGCCTCTCAGATGATGCGGACACCTGCAGGCCACCAAAGGCATGCTGGGAGGTGTAGTACTGGCATGTAGAGTGGCTAATTTTAAATAAAGCATGAGTTAGTAAGCCAGGTCACTGTGTGCAAGCCAGATCACTATCTCTCAATCCTAACTCACTGGCTGAATTCAGACAACACAATAAGCAACTGGGGGAGGAGGGGAAACAATCGTCAGTTGTATTGACTATCATGTCTTCCGAATGCTGCCATAGTCAGCTCAGTGCTGATCCTAATCCACACCACAGTTGATTATTTATTACCATGTTGTGTGGGGAGTACCCCCTAGATGAACAACTGTAAAGTTGATTATTACCCCACCATTGACTATCGTGTTGTCCGAATCCAGCCACTGTTTTTGTTCTCCTTCTACCTGACTTTCTCCAACTGCCACTAACCCCACCCACCATTCCATTCTAGCCTCAGCTATCAGTCATTCCTCCATTCACTCTTCTGTTTTAATAGGATAGTCAGGCTTTTACAGAAAACTCATGAATTTTATTCAGTAATTCCTGCATCTGTCTTGGAATGTTGTGGTTGTTTAGTTTTGACAACAATAAAATGCAGCATAAAAAATCTCATCAAGTTAAAAGGCCTTGGGGGAAAGCCATTAATGCAGTCACTAGGCCAGCCTGCCTGGGAAAAAGAAATCCATAAGCAGGGTGCCACAACTAATAAGGCCCACTCTCCAGTTGTCCCCTACCATACCTCAAATAGTGTTCAAAGTCTAACACATTCAGGGACCTAGGCTTATGCCTACAATTCCCAGCATGCCTTGGGCAGGAGGGAAGACTTATCAGGCTTTGGCAACCATCATCTGGTAGTGGCTCTCCCTCCTGGGCCTGAAGGTAGAGCACCTGAGGCCAGATGCCTCAGTCGCTAGGCCCCCAATGGCAACCAAGCTAACCATCAGTCAGTCAGCAGGCCGGCTCCCTCACAACCTACCTACGGGCACCAATTGAACAGTGCAGTGTGGACTGACTCAGCCAGACTTCCCTTCCCGTGAGTCTCAGCGGAAGGACTCCCATTGGCCAAGTCAGGCACCACGGTGAAAGGCATGCCAGGCAGCTGCTTTAAGGCGGCCCTGGCTATGTGTCGGGTAAGAGAGAGAAAAAAGAAATTTACTCTTACCATTGTGGAGTCTGGGGATCTTATGTTCACATGTGGTGGGACTGTGAATGTATTCAAAGATTTTGGACAGAGATTTTTAAAGAAATTTCCTTCATAATGGAAACAACAATAATAAAAACACCGGAATTGGCATTACTTAATAAATTTGATGGCCAAAACCAAAATATAGTACACAAAAAGCAAGTTGAATATCTCCTAATAGCAGCATGTATGCTGATAGCTAAATGCTGGAAGGAGGCAAAAGAATGAAATATAAGGAAATGGCATGATATAGTATGGGAAATAGCGCTCTCCAAGAAACATACTCAACGTTTGAGTGTATTAAGAGGACAAAAGAAAAAAGACAGTTTTGATACGGAATGGTCGTGTTTTATTACACACACAAACAAAACAACAGCACCAACACAGATTTCAACTGCTTTTAATACCTTATGGTTACAATCGTTTCTCAGGAGGAAAAATAAATAAATTACAATGATTAAAATAAATAGCCATGATTGGGGGCCTACACTCCCATTAATTAATTATCCTTTAAAACTGCCTAATAACCAAAGTTAAATAATCTGTACTGTGTGTTTCTAGTGTTGGACTGTGTATTTTTTCTCAAAAAAAGCATATGTAATCTATTATTCCTTGTATATATGGTTTCTGTATCATGTTAATATTTAAGTTTTTTTTATAATTGCAAATAAAAAAATAGTTAAAAATAATAATACATTCTTTTAAAGTAACCTCACAGGCCTAACATCAGCCTACCTTGCAGGGTTGTTGTGAGGGTGAGAGAGGGAAAAAAGAAACAAATGTAATTTGATTAAAAGTTAACTCACAGGCCGAGCACCGGCCTACTACTTTAAGATGATTACCTCACAGACACATACCGTATCTTAGGGGGCCCGAGCAATGCCGGGTATATCAGCTAATAAGTTATAAAGGCAAGGAACTAATCTAGGGTGACCAGATAAAATCCAGGTCAAGGCTCATGTAACTTTAACAGTTGTAGAGAAAAGAGAATTTCAGCCAGTGTCATTTGTATGCAATTAGTTCCTGGTGATATTCCCTCTTCATCACAACAGTTAAAGTTGCAGGGGCCCTGCTTTCTTTTGTATATGGTCACTCTAGTATAGTGCCTGCAGCTTTAACTGTTGTGATGAAGAGGAAATATCACCAGGAACTAATTGCATACAAATAACACTGGCTGAAATTCCCTTTTCTCTACAACTGTTAAAGTTACATGAGCCCTGACCTGGATTCTGGTCAGCCTAAACTAATCAGATGCCCACTGTGATAGAATTCCAGAATCTTGGCACCACTATCAAGAAGGCCTTATCTCTTCCACATGCATCTGTGATAGAATTCCAGAATCTTGGCACCACTATCAAGAAGGCCTTATCTCTTCCACATGCATCTCTAAGCTTGCATAATTATGGGCCTGAGAGCAGGGCATCTAATGCTAGTCGCAAGGGCCAGGCAGATTCATGTGGAGGAAGTGAGTAATCCTCAATTCTGGATTCAACTAATTAAGTAGGGCAAGGATTGGATCTCTTTGAGGAACTTTTCTATGTCCTCTTGTGAAACTAATTGACACTGTTACCTGAAAAAGTACCAAGCAGATGTTTCAATTCAACTCCTATATTATTAGAGGTGTGTCTTAAATGTGATGACACACCATTTCATCAACAAAGTGCCTTGAAAACACCCTACATTTGGCTATCAGTGCTTCCTCTTCATATTCCAAGGAACAAAATTTCTAAAATTTACAGAAAAACTGCTGGATACTACTGTGCAGATACAATAGTGGCAGACAGGAATGATTCCCTACACACTGCCTTTATCACCACAGCACAGGCCTTCAAGTGTGTGCTCTCTGCCAGGTTCGCTCAGCTTCATTTTGGAGCAGAGGGGAGGTGGCTGCCTCCTTTGTTCAAGCCATGTTTTTTGCAGTTTTTATATGTGAAGCCTATCAATAAACCAAGGAAATGCCTGCCACCAAGGCATGAGAAAATGACTCAAGGACCTGGTTTGAGGAATAAGAACTTGAATTTTTAACCACCCCGACAATGAACCCTGGCCAGGTTTGCATGTGCTATGGTGCACTCCCACCACTGCTTGAATAGTCAAAATGGTGCTTGCTGCTGCCACAAAAAACTCCACAGGGAAATTCACCTATATTGGCTTGCCATTACATGTAAACCAGGTCATAGACCCGGTTTACACTACATTTATGAAAATATTCTTACAAGAGCTGCACAATTGCATGTTCACCTATTGTTCATCCATGCTCATTTATTGTTCTCACATTACACATAGTGTGCCTACAAGTTTTGTAATGCATGACATAGCACTAGGTAACCACAGCCAGCCCCCACCTATCTTGGGACATAGCTTCCATATAGCCTTAAGCTGAGCTTCAGTTTCCCTAAACGTTCAAGCTAAGTACTGCAGATGTACCAATACATGTTTGGTGGGTTTTTCATCCCAGCTCCACCTTCCCTCCTACAGTATTGTGTGTCTTCTTTCTCCAGCATTAGAACTTGAAAGGTGAGTTTCAGTTAACAATATAAGATCATAAGAAGAGCTGTGTTGGATCAGATGAAGGTCCAATTAGTCTAGCATTCTGTTCACATAGCGTCCAACCATGGAAAATCCACAAACATGGCATGAGTACACAGCCCCCTCCTGCCCATGTTCCCCAGCAACTGGTGTACCTAGGCATACTGCCTCTGATACTGGGAGCAGCATATAGCCATCAGGACTAACAGACACTGATAGCCATGAATTTGTTCAATCCCCCTTTAAAGCCACCCAAATTGGTGGCCATCACTACATTTTGTGGAAGTGAACTGCATAGTTTAATTAGGCATCCTGTACTTCTTTTTATCTGTCTTTAATTTCCCACCAATCATCTTTATGGAAGCCAGTGTGATGTATTGGACTGGGAGCCAAGAGATCCAGGTTCTAGTCCCCACTCAGCCATGAAGCTCACTGGGTGATTTTGGGCCAATCACTGACTCTCAGCCCAACTTACCTCACAGGGTTGTTGTTGTGAGGATAAAATGGAGAGGAGAAGGATTATGTAATTAATATTATTATTATTATTATTATTATTATTTATTTATTTATTTATTTATTATCCGCCTCCCCTTCTAGACCAAGGTGGGGAATAACATCAAATACAAATGATATAAAATACATAAAACTGATTAAAAGCATATAAAACTTATACATTATTAAAATACCAATAAAACTTAAAATTTGACTGGGTAGGCCTGCCGGAAGAGATCAGTCTTCATAGCTTTCTTAAATTCTGGAAGACTGTTAAGTTGGCGGATCTCTCCTGGCAGGCCATTCCACAGTCTGGGAGTGGCAGAAGAGAAGGTCCTCTGGGTAACGATTGTCAGCCTAGTTTTGGCTGACTGTAGTCAATCCTTCCCAGAGGACCTGAGCATGCGGGGCGGATTATATGGGAGAAGGTGATCCCACAGGTAACCTGGATCCAAACCATGTAGGGCTTTAAAGGTAATGACCAATACTTTGTACTTCGTCCGGGAATTAATTGGCAACCAGTGGAGTGATTTTAAAGCTGGTGTAAAATAGTCACACCGAGGTGTACCAGTGACCAACCTGGCTGCTGCCTTCGGTTACTTAAGGTGGAAAAAAGGTGAGATATAAATGTATGAATTAATAAATAAATAAATGTTGTAGCCTTTCCTCATAGGGGATTTGCTCCAGCCCCTTTAGTTACCCTTTTCTGCACTTTTTCCAACTCTACAATGTCCTTTTTTTAGGTGCAGTGACCAGAACTGTACCTGGTATTCCAAGTATGGTTGCACCATAGATTTATATAAGGGGAGTATGACCTTGGCAGTTTTATTCTCAATAACTTCCCTAATTATGCCTAACAGGGAATTTACTTTTTTCAGAGCAGCCACATATTGGGTTGACATTTTCATTAGGGATGTGCATGCCCCCTCTGGATCGGATCAGAACTGAGGCCTCAGATCAGATCGGAGGCTTCCCGGCTCGGTTCGGACCCGATTCCGATCCGAAAATCGGACATCCGATTTACAGATCGGACACCATTTTAGCTGTTTTTGCCATAGGCTTACATTGGGGGAAAGAAAGCTTTCCCGCAATGCAAGCCTATGGCGAAAACATGGGGGCAGGTGAGTGGGGGCCTAACTCCCCCCTCCCTGTCCCCCCCACTCGCGCTCTTTACCTGCCGGGGCACCCGCTGCCATCCACTGGCCCAATCTACTGAGAACCAGGCTTCGTGGCCTAGTTCTCAATAGAGCGCCAGGTGATGACATCATCACCTGGCACGCTACTGAGAGGCAGGACATGAAGCCTGTTTCTCAGTAGATCCGCACTCTGGAGGGAAGCAGCTGCCCCAGCAGGTAAGTGGGGGGGCCCTCCTGCCTCCCCCGTCGCGCTCCTTACCTGTTGGAGCGGCCGCTTCCCTCTGGTGCGCGAATCTACTGAGAAACAGGCTTCGCGGCCTGCCTCTCAGTAGCATGCATCACCTGGCGTGCTACTGAGAGGCAGGCCGCGAAGCCTGTGTCTCAGTAGATCCGTGCACTGAAGGGAAATGGCCGCCCCAGCAGGTAAGTGGGGGGGCCCTCCCACCCCTTGCGCTCCTTTCCTGTCGGGGCCGTCCGCTGCCATTGGCAGCAGACGGTCCTAGCAGGTAAGGAGCGCAAGGGGCGAGAGGAAGTCCAATCCTCCGATCTTATCCAAACTGGATCGGGTCCTTCCGGACCGGTTCGGATCAGATCAGACGATCCATATGCAGGGAACGGAAATTGAATAATTGTATCCGATTTCCCCTGGATTGGGTCCGGATCGTGGATCGGATTGGATCCGGTGCACACCCCTAATTTTCATCAAGCTGTCCAGCACAACTCCAAGATCTCTTCTTGATCAGTCACTGCTAGATCTGATCCCATCAATTTATACTTGAAATTGGGATTCCTTCCCCCCATCCAATGTGCATCACTTTATACTTGCTTACTTAGAACCACATTTGCCACTTTGATGTCCATTCTCCCAATTTGGAGAGATCCTTTTGGAGCTACTCGCAATCCCTTTTTGTTTTAACCACTCTAAATAATTTGGAATCATCAGCAAAATGTGTCACTTCACTGCTCATTCCTAATCCACATCATTTATGAGCAAGTTGAAAAGTATTTGTCCTGATGGGACCCCACTATTTACATCCCTCCATTGCGAGAATTTACCATTTATTCATATTCTCTGCTTTCTGTTATTACTGATCCATAAGAGGACCTCTCCTGTTATTCCAAAAGTCTTTTGAAACTCCAAGAAAACAATGTATACCAGATCAGTCCTGTCCACATGTTCATTCACATTTTCAAAGGTTAGTAAAACATGACTTACCTTTGTGGAAACTTATGTTGATTTTTTTCCCCAGCAGGGCTTGTTCATCTATATGATTACTAATTTTACTTTAATAATGCTTTCAAGCAAATTATCTGGAAGAGACATTAAGCTCACTGGCTTACAATTTCCCACATCTCCCTAGATCCCTTTTTAAAAACTGATGTTACATTGGCCATTCTCCAGTCTTCTGGTACGGAGGCTGGTCTTATGGACATATGTTTGATTTTTGTTAAAAGATCAGCAATTTCACATTTTGAGTTAAGAACTCTAGGATGGATACCATCTGAGCCTGTTGATTTATTAACTTTCAATTCGTCAATAAGGTTGAGTATTTCATCTTTTTTTCAGCACTATTTGCCTCAGTTCCTCAGACTCCATTACTGAGAACATCAATTCAGGCACATGTTATCTGTCCTGTTTCTGCTGCAGTGAAGACAGATGAAAATAATTAATTCAGCTTCTCACAATCTCCTTATCCTCCTTTAAAGACTTTTAACTCCATTGTCATCCAACAGTCTGGTTTCCTGCTTCTGATATTTTTAAAGAACTCTTTATTGTTGGCCTTGATGTTGTTAGCAATATAGTCCTCAACATGTTGGGTTGTTTGTGTGTGTGTGCATGCCTTATTGTCTGCTTGCATTCTTTTGTGCAAGTTTGTGCTCCCTTTTCTTCTTCTCTTTGAGCAAGACTTTCATTTTCTGAAGGAAGGCTTATTTTCTCTAACAGCTTCCTTAACACAGCCCATCGTGCTGGTGACCTCTTGACTTGGTACTACCTTTTCTAACCTGTAGCATTGTCAAGTGTCAAGTGTCCAGTCATCTTTGTAGATTAGTGATAACTATCTCTTAGTAAATAGCTTTTATTATGCAAGCCAGAGCCAGATCAACCACACTTAAGGTTTCAGACAGAATCCCCATACAACACAGAACTAGGTTCTCTAGTCAGCTTTGCAAAATACTAATTAAACTTACAAGAAGCTACCTTTGATTAATACACTGTTAGGAAGTTGCAATGAAAACTGGTGCCAGCCAACAGCATGAAACCTGAGTAGCTTTTCTAGCCCACATTCAGGTCAACCTTTTAGAATGCCTTCCATCCTGAAGTTGCTACTCCCTCATAACCCAACATCCGATTCTTGGGTCTGACACTCTCAACCTCTAGCCCACCATAATATTTTTCATCCCATGGTTGGAAAAGTCTCTGGTTGCCTTTGATCCAACAGATTTCCCAACTTTGGAAAGACTCCTCTGCCACTGTTACACTGCCTATTTCCAGTGATCTTGGTAGCTTCACCACCTATCACTGCACTGTGATGTTTCCTATTGATCCAGCAACATTCATATATTGCACTAGGTCCTGAGCAGCACTAGTTAGGATGCAGTCCAAGGTCGCCTGCCCTCTGATTGGTTCCATGACCAACTGTTCTGAACGACAGTCATTTAGGGCTTTAAGAAATTTAAACTCTTTGTCAGGAGTGGAACATGCATTTATCCAGTCGATGGGGATAAATGCATGTTCCACTCCTGAAGTCATCTATAACTGAAGTCACCCATTGTTGCAACACAACTTTGTTTGGATGCCTCCAATTACATTTTCTATCTCAAGATCACCCTGAGTTATTTCATCTAGGGGACAATAGTATATTCCTGGTACTAAATTATTTTTGAGGCTCAGTATTGCCACCCACACCACTTCTGTGGAAGATTCTGCCCCTTCTAGTTTTTCTAGTCTGCTTGACAGAATGCTGTCTTTGAGATATAAAGCAACACCTCCTGCAGTATGCCCTTTCCTGTCCTATCCAGGGATGACCATATCCCACTGGTTCTCTCCACCCCACCAGGTTTCTGCAATGCCCACTAGGGATGTGTATCATATCGTTCCGATGTCCGATAATGAACCAATAAGGTCGTTATCGGACATCTGATTAACGATAACGATACATACTCCTAGAGACCCTATCTGATCAGATCTGAAATCCATATGTCTGATAACTATCAGACATATCGGATATTCGGACCACAATTTTAGGGCCGGCCCTCCTTCCCCCCCTCGCGCTTCTTACCTGTGGCCTTTCGTGCTGCCGTCCGCTGCCCTCCGCTGCTTCCGGACTACTGAGAACTAGGCTTTGTGGTCTAGTTCTCAGTAGAGCGATGATGCTCCAGGTGACGTCATCACCCAGTGCATCGTCGCTCTACTGAGAACTAGGCCACAAAGCCTAGTTCTTGTGTTTTCTTTTACTGGGCAGTTTACAGCGACCAAATAAGTAGCCAATTCAGAATTGAACACAAACTCCTTTTACTTCAGGTAAATAACTCGCAAACACAAAACAAACTAATTAACATAACACCTCAAGGGAGGATTAGGCAAACGAAAAAAGAAACAATTGCTTTCTGTAAGAGACCAAAAAGAGAGTCCTTTCCAGCCGGGACTTAAGTATCCGTCACTAAGTTGCTTCTCTTTTCTTACGGAGCTGCTCCGACCGACGTCTCCCCACTCTGGCCTTGTCCTGCTTCAGCCTCCTCCGGAACATTGCATGCTTTAAAGTGTCCACTGGCTCCTCCTCCTCCTGGGAAGCTGGTCGGGGTTCCTCAGCTGCAGATAAGTTTTCCTCCTCAGCACTAATCTCTGAATTTACATCTTCTGCAGCTGGAACAAAGACCTGGGGAATCAGTCTATCCCCTGGTGCTACCAACAGATCCTCTTCTCGTTCAGAATCTGATTCTGCCCCCTCCTCTCTCAACTTATCAGCCTGTTCAGGGTAAAAGGAGTTAGACACAACACTAGTTCTCAGTAGTCCGGAGCAGCGGAGGGCAACGGACGGCAGCGAGGAAGGCCACAGGTAAGGGGGACTCCTCCCTCCCTCCTCATGCTCCTTACCTGCAGCCTTCTCCGCTGCCATCCACTGCGCGAACTACGGGAAGCCTAACAGACAGCCCATTATCCCCACCGCAGAAGGTGAGTACAGGGATGGGTACCTGAACCATTATGGCACTCTAATTATTATTATTATTATTTATATAGAACTTTCTAACAAAGCGCTGTACATTAGATTAGATAGGTCAGGAGTGTACAAAAATGGAATAACTACAATAATTCTACTAAAAGACCTTAACTGAATTTAACAGACTATAACAATGAAAACCTTAAAAACCCATATAAAATGTGTCGTGGCCACCATGGATCATGTTTCTGAGCAAACTATAGTGGCTTAGCATTGCCTCTGAACCAGCTTGTCTAGCTGCCCGTGCTTGGAAAAGGTAGCATTTCAGAGAAAGGCAGCTTGGCTGTCCAGGTTTTCAACCTTCTACCTAGCAACCAAAAGTTGGCTTTCAGGACCTCACGACTACATTTCCCCATGTCATTGCTACCAACTTGGACCATGAACACTGAGTCCACCCCACCACTATCTACAAAGCTATCTAGATGGACCTTTGCACCAGGCAGGCAATTTACCATGTGCTCTACACACCCATCACAAACCAAGCAATCTATGTGTCTAATTATTTAATCTTTCACTACCACAAGCCCCCTACCCCAAGGTACCTCCTCAGCATAAGATATTTGTTTGCCTTCTGAGAAATGGGTCCCTTCTACGAAATCATTTCCCTCTTTCTCAGAATGGCACCCTCCTTCCCTGAGACACCCATTCTCTGAGACAGTAGAGGAGCTATTACTCAGGGATTAGGACAAAGACATTAGGTCCCCAAAGATCTTATCCACTAACCTCTCTGCATCTCTCAGTTTCTCCATGTCAGCAACCTTGACTCCAAGGGAACAAACTAATTCCCTGAAAACTAGGAGCTCATTATATCAAGTACATCCTGTATCCATGGCTTCTGTTCAGCTGACAAATGTTGCACTCAGTGCAATACACTGGATAGACCCATACTCCTGCTGGCTTTCTACCTTCATAACTGTTGTTGTTATTGTTGTTTATCTGGAAAATTATGTTATTTTTTAGGTCTGTGTGGCTCAACTACTGGTTTGCACTAGGTTCTGGTGAGTGGAAATCTAGGTCAGTTGAGCCCCCGGGAGTGGAGATTTTCTATTCAGGGGAGAGGATAATAGTCAGTTGGTCATTGGAGGGGACAGTAGACAATGGGTAGGTGTTTAAGGAAAGGATGTGGTTTGAGCTCCCCTGGGAATGCAAGGGGCTGCATCACCAAACATGCCTAACTAAGCATGCACTTTTTTTCAATATTTTTTTAAAATTAAATGAAAATCTGAACTCTCAAACGTGGGATGAATCTATTTCTGAATTTGTTTATGAACTTTAGGTTATGCCCTATAAGACCTAAAACCTGATCCTACATTGAGCCCAAACTAAATCTAGTCTACACTTGTTGTTTATAAGCAGGCTCTTCCATTAGGTTGGCCTGCACAGTGACCCTTATCAATATAGAGCTACGTATTACTTTCACTGCCCCTTTCCAAATTGGTTTTAGTTTAAGTATGTGGTCAAGGTTCTCTGCAGCCACTCAAGACATGCCTGTTAGAGAAGCTGCAAGAAGTTCCTTTGTATATCCCTCCTAGGATTTAGCTTGCAACTTTAAGTTTATAAAGGGTTATTGGTCTGGAATCTAGCTACCATTGCTGTGCCCTTGTTCTGGCTTCAGCTGATGATTTATGGACCAGTTAGTCTATCTTGGACTATTTAATCAACCGTTGACTATTGTGTCGTCCAAACCCAGTCACCTTCCCCTCACACAGGTGCTTTATGTGCTGATGCTTTGTCACTGGGGTTCCTCATACTTGAAGAGCTGGGCTCCCTTGCAAGCCTGCCTCCTTATATAGGTCTAGCTAGCTTGCCCCAACTTCCGCTGTAGCCAATCAGATTAGAAGTCCTCATTTAAAAAGCAAGAGAGGATGTGCCTCAATTACTGATCTGCACTAGCTTCCAGTGAGTGGAAATCTAGGTCTGTTGAGTTATATTAGCCTAAGGATGTAGACACAGTTCATGTGGAGGTATAGCCAACCACTTCTATACTACGCTCTTGCCCTTCCTGGCTGATGACACAGGATAAACCATTATGTAGGCGATGAAATGCACATTGCACAAAACTCTAAAACCAAAGCAGTTTATAATTTCAAAGATTTTAAAGAAATTATAAACAGACTTTAAAAATGAGAAACTTTTCAGCATAAAATGTCACACACACACCCCACTGAAGCTGCCATTTTATGCCAATAACAAGTCTGTAGAAACGTGGTGGATGATGCTCCTTCTCCTCAAAGCAGGGGCAACCTTTTTCTCTCTCACTCCCACTGGGTAGCTATATCCAATTTCCCCCACTGCACTGCCCAAAGAGATAAGATGTACAAGCAAGTAGCGTATCCCAGAGGCCATGTGAGCAATTACATTCACTTGCCCAATGCTCCCTGCCAAGAGAAGGAAAAAGTGAGCAAGAAGCAGCCACTCACTCACTCACTCTTCCTGGCATGCACAGGGAAGTGCCCAAACCAGTGAAGGCAGCAGATGCTCCTACCTCTTCTTTGTTGCTCAACCTCTGGTTTGAGCCTGTGGTAATCAAGAGGTGAGCTTGTGGTAATGAAGAGGTAAGCCTGTGGTAAGCATCCAACTTTGCTGCTCACCCTTTCTCTCTCTGGGCGGTGCAGCATACACGCTTTCCAATACCAACCCTATAGACTGCAGTGCCTAGAGAGAGGTAGAGTGGGTGGGTGAGTGGGTACAGGCCCAGTCCACCCTAATACAGTGTGAGCGAGAGAGCAGGAGGTGGCCCTTGGTTAGAGGAGCAGCAACCATCACCTTTACCTGCTCACTCGCCCTGTCTCATGAGCAGTGTGGAGGAATAGGCAAATTGGGCCCAGTGCTCCGCGCGCACACATTTTCTCTCTAGGCAGCATCAATCCACCCTGCTGTGGTGCCCAGACAGGGTAAGCAAGAGAGAGGAGGAAGAGCAGGTACTGCCTCGCCTTGCTTGCAGGACACTTCCCTCAAGTGGCAAAGTTCAGAGGACGTGCCATTGGGGAGGGGTCCCTGGCTGGGAAGACTCCCACCCCCACCGTCTCCTTTTCCTTCGAAATAAAAGCAGCAGCTTGGAGCACCCCTTTCTAAATACATATCACGTTTAGTTAGTCCCTTTGCGGCAGCTGGTCCGGCGTAGGCACCTGTGGGACTTTCCCAGAGCGCAGCGACGGTGCCGAGCCCTGATGCTAGCCATAATTAAGCTACGCACAGCTCAGGCTCCAGGAATCCCCTCATTGTCGTCAGTGCAGCACGGGAGTAGGCGGCCTGCGGGTGCCACACAAAGTATGCGCCTGCGCAGCCCGGGCAGCCTGGAAGAGCGAAGTGAGATGCCACCGGGAAAGGGGGTGGTGGTGAGGGAGGTCACGTGACGCAAGCCGAGCTCAGCGCTACGGTCCATCCCAAGGTGCCGCAGCCTCGGCGCCTGTTCTACTGCTTTGCCTTTCCCTCCCGGCCCGCGGGCACGGGAGTCGTCTTTAGCGAGGCGGAGCCTAGAGATAGATACCCAGAGACTGAGATTTAAATTTCATTCTCAGCTCGAGGAGGGCAGCAGCAGCAGCCGCAGCCCCGGCGACGAGCCCCAACCACGCGCATTCCCAGTTCGTCCTGCCGGCTCCTCTGCTGCTGCTGCTGCTCGCTCGCCTGCTTGCCAGCCAACCAGCTAGCCAGTCAGCCATGGGTCACTCCGCCGCCAGAGAACCGGGCCTCATAGCCAACGTGGTGAACGACACCTTGGAGTTATACCGCTGGACCTGGAGCATCAGAGGTAACCAAGCGCCGCGCAGCCAAGCCAAGCTTTTGTTAAGCTCCCCTCTGCCTCTTCGCCGCCGCCCGCCGCCCTCCAGTGCGCCCGCAGTCGGCCTGCGCTCTTTCGCTGTATCCCAGGCATCCCGTTAGCACGCCTGGTTGGAGAACACCTGCCAGCTACCTCTCCTCCTTGGTCCGCATGTCCCGCTGCTGCTGCTGCCTGAGCAGCAGCGCCGCCTCCCTCCATCATCTTGCCACCCAGCCCATAACGAGAGGCTGCCTCCCTCTCTCCCCCTTCCTCTCCCCTCCGTCTCCAATTCCTTGCCTGCTGTCACTGTCACACAGCGGTCAAAATGGCTCCGTGGCTCTTGTCTTGTCTAAACCGGGCTGCTGTGTGCCTACTATGAAGCAGGCTTGGGACGATGCCCGCAGGTCTTTAGCCTGGGCCCGTTTTCACTTATTCCCTCTACCTCTGAAAGTGGATATTCGTCATCACCATTATCATCCTATCCTTTAGGCCGGGGAAACGCCAGTCGTTAATACAGCAGGAGCAGTTCCATTTAAGTTTGCTGTGTGGGCTTCTGTAAAACCTCTTCTTAATATTTGCCTGACTTCTGCAAGGATTAATCACTTAGGAAGCATCACCTAGAATGGGAAGAAAAATCTAAAATCCTTCGTATTATAGACTGTGCTAAATTAAAGCTATGTTAACCACTGATCTGTGTTGATTACCGTATAGATGCTGGCCTCCTCCACACGAGACGTTTAATGAGCCTTGAAGGCTCATTATAAATTTTACCTCCACACCAGCGGAGCGCAAAATGGGCGTACAGGCGCGTTATCTCCCCAATAATGCGCATTTTCGAATGCACGTTAAATAGCGACTTTTATTTTGCTCCGGCCGTTAAAGCGCATTTTCGCGGTGTGAACAAGCGATTATGCGCGTTAACTTCTTGTAAAGCGCTTTTTGGACATCAATTAATGCGCTTTGCCGCCTCTCGCCGCCTCCCGTGCAGAGGGATTAGGAGTAAATGCGCCTCCGCGATAATGCACATAATCCCCGAACCGGGCGCAAAAGCGCATCCTTGTGGAGGGGGCCGCTCTTTCCAAGAATTCACCTTTTAACTGGGACATGCCAATACACAAGGTCATGTGGCTGTTCCACACAATAATATTTAAAAAGATGTTTGCAAACCGTTCGTCATGGGGATGCTCAGTGAACCCTGTCATATGTGAAGGGGAGTTGCATGTTTACCACATGTCCTTGTACACATCTCCCATTGCTATGGCATTCACTTTGGGAATATGTGGAGCCCATGCTGAAAACACCTCATTTTTAAATTGCGTTTTAGCAACTCAGGGTCTGTGTGTTTGCCATGGCACATTCAATGTAAATGCAAGCTCTAGACCAATCTCGGTTTTCCAAGATGGACTAAATGTTCTGAGCCATTATTGTGGTTTACATTGAAAAATGAGTGCTAGATAGCATAGTTAGGTCAAATGGTTATATGCTCTTTATAATTAAGTGAAATGTGGTTCCGCTTGGATTCAACATTTAAGTTCTCAATGTGTGGTTGGTCAGGCCCTTTCTTTTATGTTTGAGTTGATCTCTCATTGCAAAATGGAAGCTGAAAGTAAACTAGAAGCTGGAGTCGGTCCATAATAAAATGGATTTGCAGAATAGAAACTGGAGTTAGTCCATAAAGGGTAATCAATAAGAAAACAACTAAGAAGAGTGTCATTTAGGATTGGCATGAGTGGAACAAGTTCACAGTTCTAGGCAAATAACAGATGCAGGAAGATAATGCAGCTTATGTAGCGCACAATCCTATGCATGCTTACTTAGAAGAAAGTCCCACCTTGTTTAGTGGGACTCACAGGTAAGTTTGCATAGGAGTGCAGCCTAGAGTTGCTTCACATATTATGCATACAATCCTGGCTTCTGAAAGGTATAGTTGAGGGGGGGAAAGCATTTTACCCATTAAAGGGCAATTGGGTACTTGGCAAATGTATAGCTTCCTGTATCATGCATGTATACCCTTCTGGAGCCAGGATTGCGTTTTATGTAGACATAAAGCATAATGTATGAGGTAGCCCTTACACTTTGCTCTCCATTCAGCTTCTACAGCTTTAAAGATGGTTAACCACTTATTTGAAACACCAAGATGATTCTACAATATAAGATGAATTTTAGTGCTGTGGAATTATGGAACTCATGTGGTCTTGGTTATAGATTCCAGGAGTTCATTACTACATGAGCTGCCTTCCTGTTTCCACCCCTTTCTACCATCTGTCAGATAGTAGATTAGTCTTAAGTTTCACTTCAAAGAGCACATTCTTGCATGATCTGTACTATTGTACTTCATGGGTTGTATCCACAGTTAGTCAAACTTGATTCCCATTCATTTCAATGGGTCTACTCTAAGTAGGATTAACATCTCTTGTTCACCTTCAGACATGTTCAATATATTAATTCAACATCTACATTTCCCCAAAACTTAAAAGATCAAGTCATATACAATAGCTGCATATTTTTAGTGAACTGTTTTTCCCCTCTACCTCATAATGGTTTTACAGTATCCCTGTTTAGAATTTAAGCAAATTATTGTGCTAGTCAGCTTTGAAGATATGTTTTTACTAGCAAAATGTTTTTTTGATCCTTGTTGATAACTACTTTCCCTCAATATTACTCATCAATATGCTGCAATAAGCAGCCTCCAAAAGATCTCCTCCATTGTGTAGAGTAAACTGGCAGCACAAAGAATATTATAATATGAACTTACAACAGAAATTGCTTTGCTGTTTCCTTCTCTCTGAGGGAATACTTGTTGCCATTTTGAGAAAACAGTGCCTAACTTCTTTTGGTTAATAGACTATTTGAATTTCATTCATAGGTGTCAACAATATAGCATAATATGAGGTTCCATAATAACAACATATTTTACTTAAAATATTAAGGCAAGAATTTTTAGTGAATTGTTTCTTTTGAATCTTTGGACAAACAAGATTATGGGGACATGGCATTGGTGAGGAGGAATGAAAGACTTCAGTGCTAAGCATACTGACTTCCAAATTACTAGGTTGGGTCCACCAAAAGCATCCTGTAGATGGAAGGCGTCCTTCTGGCAATGTGAAGCTTTTTGATCCCTGTTTCACTGGTTGAACAGGGGTGGAGGTGATCTTCATTGACTTCCCCCTCCCACTGCAGTTCCCTATGTGCCTAAAAAATCTGCTCCAGAGGGTTGGGAGAGCCCCTGGATCAGTAGCAGAGGTAATGCTGGCAACTGCAGAGGGAGGGCAAATCAGCAAAAATCATTTCCCCCCACCTTTCCTTCAGTAGAAGTGTTCTGAGTGGAACTCTGCTTGGGGTTGCTCTTGCCAGCAGAACAAAACTCCTATGTCCTAACCAATGGGAATAATTTGCATGCAAATATGGTTAGGCTCTGGCTGTTAGAATGTTCATGTTTCTGTAATCATTGGCATTTGTAATTTTTATATTCAAGAATGTTTGCAATAATTATAACTATACAGTTACATATAATGCTTTTCCTAGGCGCACAAACTGTAACTGTTGCAACAATCCTGTAAGGCCTCCATCACACCAATGATTTACTGCACTCTCGCCATGCCTGGTGTGTGGATTTGCAGCATAGTACTCACATGACACCATACCTGTCCTGCTGATACCCCACCTCTTCCCCAGCCTTTCCTGGAACACTAAAAGTCTGGATTATTTTTCCTAAATGCATTAAATCTGCAGTAAACCTCCATGTAGTTTTAAAAGAACGGGGGTTTGAACGGATTCCATAAGGTCCTGGCAGGGAAAAGCAATCTCTCCTGCCTCAATATAAAACCCAAACCTTGCATCCCAGGCTGCAAAGCAATTTTTTAAATCATACAATGCCTGAATCTCTGCAGAGACAGGAATGTACTCCCTCAGTGCCCCAACGAGCCAGACTAAAGGATCATTCCATTTTTGCCCAGGGGAAAGACAGTCTGGTTGAAGTACTTATCTGCCAGGACCTGACTGGAGGGAGAAAGAGAAGGGGAGGAGTGGAGTGAAATGAAAGAGCAACAGAGGGAAGGACTTTAGGAGTGAAAGAGCAGCTATTCAGGTGAAAGGGATCATAAGCTTGACTCACATTTGCCTCAGTTAAAAAAAATGGAGGCAAACCAGGTGGGGGGGATTAGGTGTGATGAAGCTCCAAGCCAAGTATTCCTGCCAGTATTATTTATTGCTCACATGTTACAGATGGGGGCAGAAGACTACATGGCTTTTCTAACCCTTCCCAGTGAGTTCTTGACTAATGAAAAATTTTAGCCAAGGACTTCCACCATAGGTCATACTTTTAACCACTGTTCTTTGTTAACTGCTCTTTTTCCTTTGTCTAAGTTTTATTTTGGAAAAAGAATGAAACAATTTCCTCCAGTCTCTCTAATGTAGTTAAAATATGGACTTGGCAGTGACATCTACTGTTTTCTATTGTATTGACAGGTGTTTTTAAAAATATATATATCTAGAGGGTTGTAGATGAAGCTTTTATGGGATAGAGTACTTCTTTATTGTTCTTCCATATCTCACTGGTGGTCCTCTGCCTGCACACACCTGTTGTAATGTTATTTGAATCCCAACCCTCTTTTTTTTTTTTTTTTTTTTAAAAAGGAACCAATAGCACACAATTCCAGTAAAATCTAAATACTCAACTTTCTGGCCTCAGACATATGGTTTTGCTTAAACCTGATGTAGAACTCCCTGATAATAGTAGTAATGCTACTCAGCAGATGAATCAGAACATATTTTGCTCTGCAGCATAATTTCCAATCCACATCATCTTGAAATTATACCACGCTGCTATGGCCTTGCCCAGCAATCACATCATAAAGGCCTTGCAATGTGTTAATGTTGCTTAATGAATTAAACATTTCACCATATTGAAAACATCACTGCACAGCAACATTGCACAATGAATGAAGAAATTTTATTCTCATCTAGACACCTACACAGTTTCCCTTCATTGTTCCCAAGATTCCCATATTTCTAAAATCAGGTTCCCCAATATCTTTTGTTGTTCCTCCCCATCTCTAATCAGGTGCCTCAGGGCCAACTCACTCATATTACCATCATAATGTGACTATTTCCAGGCAGGTTCTTTCTGACAGCGATTGATTAGCAGAGGATGCCATATGTCCTGCTGACTCCTCATAATTCCACCTTGTCTTCCATGCTCAGGATGCCTTACAATTTAGCCTTACAAGTATTTCTAGTGGCAGGGCAGTGGGATGTGAAATAAATCCCCTCACAGTGATGAATACAGCATGGGCCTCTATTGCCAATTGACTGCTCAAAAAGTACTTCTTGGTGAAGTTGAAGATTTGAGTCAGGCATTAGCTACTTTAAAGTTCAAAAAGAGAATTATCTTCTTCAGAATCCAGATCAAGTTTCCCAACTGTGCACCTGCCAGATGTGTTGACAACAACTCCCATCACTTCCTGCCAACATGCAAGCTGGAGTGATGTGAGTTGTAGTCGAACGCATCTAGAGAGCACCAGGTTGGGGAAGCCTGATCTAGAGCATCAAATTTTGATCCTTTCCAAATCTATTGGACCCTCCACTCTTATTCCCCAACATTTGTGTTCATCTTGATATTTAAATTCCAGTTTTTCTGTACATTGACAACTTTCAGGTTGCAGCAAATAAGGAAGAATGACAGGAAAAATAACCGTATGCTTTTATTTTTATTATTATTTTTATTATTAAATTATTATTATTATTTATTGCATTTATATACTGCCTCATAGCTGAAGCTCTCTGGGCGGTTTACAAAGACCTGAAACCTTAGGAGGTTAATAGAAATGTGAATAGTTTTTGACAGATTATTAGTGCCATTAGCAAATATGTACAAAGTAATTATTAAAGTCACATAACATCTTATGATTTAGTTCCATGTGCTATCTATATCACATGATCACATGAAGTGAGTAAGGAGAGACATGATAGAAGTGTACAAAATTATGCATGGTGTGGAGAAAGTGGATAGGGAGACATTTTTCTCCTTCTCTCCAAATACTAGAACCTGGGGTCATCCCACGAAACTGATTGCTAGACAGATTTTTAAAAAGTACTTCTTCACAAAGTGCATAGTTAAACTATGGAATTCACTTCCACAAGACGTCATGATGGCAACCAATTTGGATGGCTTTAAAAGGGGTTTGAACAAATTCATGGAGAAGGCTATCACTGCTACTAGTCCTGATGGCTATATGCTACCTCCAATATGAGAGACAGTATGCCTATGTACGCCAATTGCTGGGGAACTTGGGTAGGAGGGTGCTGTTGCACTACTGTCTTGCTTGTGGGTTTCCATACGTAGCTGGTCTGCCACTGTTTGAACATAATTAGTTCTCAAAAGACCATATTTTTAAAAATTGAATATAAAAAGATATTTTAAAAATCACTTAAATGAAGTTAGGGTATTCAAACATTCATAATTCTGTTGACAGGAAAACCACAAGCAGGACATGACAGCTGGTCGGTCACTGTGTGAACAGAATGCTGGATTAGATAGATCCTAGATGGACTTAAGCCGCACATGTATTCTTTTGTTCATACAGATCACATCTCTATTTAAATGAATGGGGCAGCCCACATGGATAAGATGTGTACATCTGAGTGCATAAGAGTCTCTGGATTATGAAAATAACAGTGCAATTCACAATGTACTGTTGAGAGAAATAATTACCAGGATCCAAAAAGCCCTATGAGCAACAGGCTGGTTACCTTTGTGCCAGATCAGATGCTACTGTAAAGAGTCTCACAACTCTCAGGGACAGCTTTGGAATGGAGGGTGAGGAGTTGCTTGATAAGGAAGTCATTGTATTTACAGTTTACAAGCATATGTAAATTTTTCATGGAGACAATTCCAATCCCTATCATGAAGAATAGGTGGCACAGTCCATCTGATGGATTCTCCAGGATAGTTGTACAAACCTGTTTTGTATCTCTTTTCCCATTATCTCTTCCCATTTCCAGATTAACATTCAGTCTGTAGGTTGAGCAACTGGTGCTAGGATACAGTTTGATGGTAGAAGAACAATGAATTTTAGCCATAGCACTCAGAGGGTGGGTGCCACTACAGAGAAGGCCTGCTGTCGAGGTTCTTCATGACGACATTCTCTTCATCTCAGAATGATGAACAGAGCCTCCTCTGATGATCGTGAATGTCTCCTAAGTGTATATAAGGCCAAATGCCTGAAAGAAGAGGGCAGTTTTAACCTGGCACCGAAAAGATGACTATGTTGGCACCAGGCAGGCCTTGTCATGGAGATCATTCCATAAAGGGGGGGGACACCACTGAGGAGGCCTTCCCCCTTGTTGCTGCCCTCCAAGCCTCCCTCGCAGGTGGCTCCCGGAGGAGGGCCTTGGATGACGAGCGTAATGTACGGGTTGATTCATACCAGGACAGACATTCCATCAGATACTGTGGTCCCGAGCCACGTAAGGCTTTAGAAGTCAAAATCAGCACCTCGAATTGCAGATGATGATTGAATTATTTATCAAAGCTCCTGTTATGACAATGCATTGGACTGGATCCAAAGTTGTGCTAGTGGAATAAATTCTGTTGGTGCAACTGCTCTGTGTACTGTTGTTCAAGAGCTAGTGAAAGGCTTTATGTGGAAGAACTTCTGCCAGAGATTGTGCAACACCTTAGGGAAACGGAAGCACAGCTCCTCTGTTTTTGTTTGTTTTTCATTCAGGGACCGTGTGTTCTTTTATTGTGCACATGGAAGAGCACCTCTGGATCCAATCTACTTCCAGATACTCTCATAAATTGTGATATTTTGTAGCTATTTGGATTAAAATATAACATTTAATATAGCCAGGAAAGCATTCATAGAGCTGTGTATTTTGATGGTAAAGTATGTTTGCCCTATATTTCCTCTAGTTTTACAGGAACATTATTTCATGAAGCTAATGCCTCTATGAGTAGAACTGTGGAAAATGTTTTGGTTTTGCAGCCTTTTACTCAAAAACAATTGCTCCAGAGGCAGTGTTCATACAGAGCCTATCTACACTACTGCTTTAAAACAGTTTAAAACAGTTTAAAACAGTTTATAACAGTTCTGAGAACTGTTGGGGGCCAGGACACACTCCATATACAGTTTTCAAAACATTTTCAAAGTGTGTTATCCTGCTTGTGTAGATAGGCTCATAGTCTCTCAGTGTAACTGATTTAGTGCATTTCAAACTGTTTCCTAGCTTGCATTGCTGGGATAGGAATGGGGTAGAGAGATGTTTTTTCCAGAAGCTCTATGAACACTTGAACATTCATAGAACTGAAGATTGGGTAATATATGCCACAACTAGCAACATAAATTGTCAGTGATAAATGTGCATGGAAAGGCTGGAATGGAAGAAGAAAAGAGAGATTTTATAAAGACAAAAGAATGCAATAAGAACCATGCTGAATTGGACCAAAGGTCTACCTAGTGTAGTCTTCTGTTCACAACCAGATGCCTGTGGGAAGCCCAAAAAGATAGACGTTGTAACATTTCCTCATAGAATAGTTTCTCTTTGTCCCTTGATTTATTTTTATTGCTCTTTTCTACAACTTTTCCAACTCTACATCGCTAGACTTGGAATAGATTGAGCTCATGTTCCACATAAATCCATTATCTGATAATTAATGACACAAAACAAGTAACCTTTCTATGGATGGCTCCCTATGACTATGTAGGTTATGATTATAAGCACTCTTATACATGAGTCTCATTGTTATCATTGGGATTTCTATCAGAGAGAATGATAAGGATTGCTCTGTTAAACTGCTATCCTAACCAAACATATGTGGAAGTATTGTACTGAAGCTAGTTACACTTTTGTCTAGATAATCATACTTCTAGAACTTGGATACCAAGCCTGGAGTACAGTTCATACAGGTTTCTGCACTGTATTTTTTATTTTAATCCATGGCAGTACATTTACATTCGAAGATCATAATTCCTGTATTTAAGGGAGTTGTTACCTGGAGATACCAACAAGAACCATATAATCATTAAAACAAACTCAGTTATTATTCTACTAGTCATATGCATGTTCTAGAAAATCCAGGCCTAGGTCTACACCACCACTCCTAATGGGCATTCAGAGTGCAATCCATTGCATGTTTACTCAGAAACAGGTCCCACTGTGTTCCCTGGTCTTATTCAAAGGCTGCCTCTACAAGAGAGGTTAAAAGCTCTTTCAAGGCGCTTTAAAAAAATTACCTCTACAAGAACGGAGCACAAATCGGGCGTAGAGGCGCGTTATCTCTCTGATTATGCGCATTATCGAATGCGCGTTAAACAGCGAGTTTTATTTTGCTCCGGCCATTAAAGCGCATTTTGACTATGTGAACAAGCGCTTATGCGCATTAACTACTTGTAAAGCGCATTTTGGTCATCCGTTAATGCGCTTCGCCACCTCTCGACGCCTCTCGTGCAGAGGGCTTAGGTGTAAATGCGCTTCAGCGATTATGCGCATAATCGCCTAACTGGGCGCAAAAGCGAATCCTTGTAGAGGGGACCTTAGATAAATTTGCAGCCGTGATAATGTTATGTTTGTTGCCATTTAGACATTTGGAGGTGCTTCAGTTTATCCAAATTTCTGTGACTAGTAGTGTATAGTACAGCAGAGTATTTAAGTACAAAGGTAAGCGCAGAAGGTTCAAATTCAGAAGTAATTTAGATTGCAATTAAAAATAGGTTTATTCTTAGGAAATCGGGTTACTTGGAATATAGAACATAAAAGAAAATAAGATTATTGTTGTTTTTTACAAGAGCTCCCTCCCCATAAAAACATGGGAGGTGTAGGTTCATATCTGCTTTAGTTACAGAGTTCTAAGAGTCAAATTCCATTTCCAAATTCACATTCAAGGGACAAGAAGACAGACCAATGCCTCATGTTTCCAATCAAACAGCAAAACAAAACAAAAAAACCCACTAAATTTACTCCATAGCAATTTAAAAGCCCTTAATAATTTAATTTCTATTAAGACTATTTAAACTGGTAAAAACAGCATTTAAAAATTATCCTTAGCAAAATAATCTCCAAAAGAATTATTATACTATACTGTTGACAATAAATTATATATGAAGAATGTACACTGGCAACATTAACTTGAGATACATTATTCATTTAGTATTTGTTTTTCTATGTTCTTTAATGTAAACTCTCCATGGAATTTATATTGAAGGATGGTGCAAAAATATTTCAAATAAATAAATGATTAGCAGTCACCATGGAACCTAGAAGTTATGACCATGATATAAAATAAAGCTTCTTGATGGGATTTCAATAACAGAAAGAAGGCAGGCTAAGCTATCAGCAACACTAATATTACTACTAAAATCTCTATGAAATTATTTACCATAAGATGTATAGCTGTATATTTGTGTTTGACTTTAGATTGCATTTGTTTTACTTCTAGTGCTAGTGCTGAAGATAAATTAAGGATAAACAGGTTTTGAAATGTTGTACTCTCAAGACATGACCCTGGGCGGAAAGCTATCATGAACTATGGCAAGCTTCTTTCAGTCATCTTTCTACTTAATTGTGAACATCTACTTACAGCTTGAGATTTATCTCTCTTTCATAATGGAACCTAATTATGGTTTGAAGCATTTAATAAGCTTTCTCATTTTAAGGCAAAAGCAGGAATGTTGGACCTTTAAAGTGGTCCAGTTCTTGTAACACTGGTCTGATGGCAGCAGTTCACTTTTATCTGGATCTTTCTTTATACTTTGAACTCCTGTGGGTTTTCTCACTACCATCAAGAACAGCGTCGATTTTACCTATATCCTCATGGAATCGCTGTAGATCTGTGGTGATTACCTTTGTCTAGCAATTGCTTAAATGATCATAATTTTATTTGTAAGTTTACACTTCTTTGAAGTATGCAATATTTTGCACTACCACAGTTAGATATTATGACTGTACTTCATTGGGAAATTGTTCTGTGCAATTTTTATATTGAAATGAAGGGAAATTTCACAAAGAACTTTCATTGTAGAAAGATGATGATATGACTAGGGTTGCTGCAACTGTGCTTTCCTCCAATTCCCATTAATTTAGTTTCAGTTGGATTGTATCCTTACTTGATCATCTCAAATTAACAAGATCTGTGTTTAATAAGGAAGCTACTCCTCTATATGTGGGTTATCTTTCTGGAAGCAACACTACACAATAGAAATTCCAAATAGCACACCAATGGTACTATTCAAACAGAAATGGTGAACCAGGATTCCAAAGAATGAGCCATGTGGTTGTGCTACTGCTTTGTTCCTCCCTTTTGCTCTGTTTTGCTCCTCCCACCAGCAGGAGCAGCTAAATTAACCAGAATTCAACAATTTACATGTCATTCAAACCAGGATTTGTTCTTGGTTTATGATTCTTGGCTTGTTTGGGAAAAACAAGCCAGAGCTCCAGTTCAGGTTACATGGTAAGCTTTGAATTCCTGGTTAACCTAGGGCACATCTTGATGTGGGGAAAGCCCCTGGGTGGATCTGCAGTGACGGCAAGTTGTTTACATGACGCAGCAGCCATTGTGGAGCCATCCGAGGGCATTCGCCCAAAGCTCTGCTTTAAAAAAGTCAGGCACTTACCCCAACTTTATTCACTTGGAGTGAGGTGACAACAGCATCTGCTGTCTGTCACCTTGATGAGCTGTGGCGGAGGCATGCCCCAGCTGATAGCAACCTTCGATTGGCTGGACAGGGAGGAGGGAGCGGGCCAGCGAGCTGAATGGTGGCTGGGGTACCTCCTTGCCTCCCCACATCTTCCAGAGAGCTGCATCCTCCCAGGGAGAGCTGCAGCCATTCACAGAGAGCAAGGTAAAGGCAACAGGGGACTGGGGAGGGAGGTGCTGCTGGGCCTCGGCACATCCCTCCCTGGTCCCCTGCTGTCCTTACCTTACTCTCTGTGGACGGCTGCAGCTCTCCCCTCCACATGCTTACTCCTTCGTGGGGGGACAACTGCACTATCGTCAAGATGACCCCCTTGACACCCCTGCTGGTAGGAATAGCTAAGTGAGAGTGAAGGAGCTGCATGAAAGATTCTCTGGAGTTTGGGCTTATCATTCTGTGCAAATGTGACTATTTTGTGTCCATGGTGGCTGACTTGTTAACTATGCAACAAGCCATCCTCTCCAGAGTCTCACAATACAGCAAGCTGCGCTGGGGAGGGTAATTATGCAAATCCACACCAGCACGCATGGTGGGGGAAATAAGCCACCTGGCTTATTTCCCCCCCCATGATTGTGCAAACCGGTCAATATATTAACCTTAGCCTACCTCTCAGGATTGTCACGATTTTAAGATAACCCTATTGGCTTCTCTGAGCAATTTGGAAGAAAGACAGAATTCAAATGTGATAAATTAGAACCAACACACTGCTCATCTTTTGGCAAAGGTGATTCTCACATGCAACTGGGTGCAGCTGACTGTTGTTGTAAACAAGGAAAGGGATTCTTGCTTGATTTATTTACAGAATATATTGTTGTACTAACACTGCTCCAAATTCTTGTGATTTTTTTTTTTATATATATATATATATATATATATATACATTTTTATATATCCATAAAAGATTCTTGTCTTCTACCTGTCATGCATTTTTCATGCCTGTTCAGAACTATTGTTTCTCAATAAGCTACTGTGTCTGTACCATTATTATTATTATTATTTTATTATTATTATTGAGAGGGTGTGATCCAGCCATGATGATATCATGGTCCCATCTAGCCAATCAAATGTCATGACATCCCTGAGAGAAAAGAAAGTTTTCCTATTGCCCTAATTCTGTTTGCGGGGAGGGGATTTTTCCCCATTGCCCCAGTAATCGGACCAGTGCTCCCTCTCTCGCTGCAGTGCTCAGCCGACTTCTGCCCTAAGCCTGCCAGCACTGTAAAGGAGCACTTTGCCTTTGCCCTAAGCCACTTGTCATTACGTGTGATTATTCATAACTAATTAGTGCAAAATGAGGAGAGGAATTTCTTGCCCAGATGTAATCCCTGCTGCACTGTACTGCATTGTACTGCTGCTCTGTACTGAGCCCAACACTCACTACTGGCAGTGTAGAAACACACGCATACCTCTCTGCTGATCTATTCGCTGGGTCCCAACTCATTGTTTGAGAAACACTGTAATATGCTTAGGTTGAAGAAGATGCTTTCATTTGCAGAACCTACTTCCAGCATTCTAGAATATTTGACAGGAATGACATGTTGTTGGTATTCTGGGTTGAACACCATTGAGGTTGTTATCATTATAGAGAAGATGAGTAGAAGTAGAACCTTTTGCTAAAACATGGTGTGCTGTAGTTTAGTTTGGTACATTCAGATATGTATCCTGTGCTAAGGGCTGGTTGAGATGAAATTGGTATTAATGACAAAGGGTTGGATCCAGACTTCACATTCTATGAACAGAAGGGTTTCTTCTGTCCACAGAAAGCAATTGATCAAGTGGAGGGATCTCACTGGTGGAAGGTTGGGATGCAACATTTGCTAAGTTCCCTCCTTCCCCTGGAGCCACTTGTGCCCTCCGAAAATCTGCACTGGAGCATGCCCCAACCCCTCTGGAGCAGATTTTCAGAGGGTGCAAGCAGCTGCAGGGTGAAGAGGGAGTCAGTAAAAGTTCCCATTCTGCTTGTGGACCACTTCTCAGGGGATGCTCCCACTGATAGGAGCAAAATCTGGCTCTGACCAAAAGATGTCAGTTCATATGCTATAGTGTGGTTAACACATCACGTTTGTAATATTGGTAGCTCACTCTTTCCCCAAGGAGTGCAGGGCTGTCTATATGTCTTCTAAACCCTGCAGTGGCTGCGGTTATACGATGCAGCTGCCAATTCACAGCACCACAGGGCTTTTTCCCAAAGCTGTGCCTTGGAAAAGTTGGGCACTTAAGCCAACTTTTCCCAAAGAAATTATGTCACCACGGCCCTTCAACCATGTGATCTCGCTCCATTTCATTTCATTTCATTTATTACATTTATATACCGCCCTATAGTCAAAGCTCTCTGGGTGGTTTACAAAATGCAAGTTTACGGCAGAAATCTCACCAAAACAATTCAGTAAAATACTACAACAATATTTAACAATATACTAAACAACAATATCACAATAATACTCAAAATACACTAAATACAAGTTTACAGCAAAACAGAACAGATAAGAAAAAACAAACATGAAATACTGTTTACAAAGTTGTATGTGAATAGTTTCTTTAAGGGGAGGCGTTCCTGGGTGGATGATGACCAGTAACTGGTCACCAGAAGCTGGGAAGAGGGCAGGGGGCTCCAGTACTCAGATGACCGCCAGGACACCACACACTCCTTCCTGGCATGGGGATTTCCCGCCCCCACCCCACAGCAGCGATACCACAGGGTTTCAGGGGGAAGAAGCTGCAAAGCGACACTGTGAAGAGAGGACCCAGGTTTTAGTCTTGAAACATCTCTCCAAGGTATGAAGATAGGGACTTGCCCAAGGCACCCACTAAGCTTCATACCAAAGGGCAGCTTTGAATTTCCACATTCACACCAAACACTCTAGTCTCTGCTGGTGCAAAAACTGCTTTTCATAAAACTACTTAATCAATATTTAAATATCCATAACGACCTGATCCACCTGCCCTACACATGCTAATAAATAGGGTGCTTCAATCTGTTTGAGATCCAGAAAATAGGACGTAGGCCCATTTAATCCAAAAGAGACCTGGTTACTTTATAGCTTAGAGAATCTATCCTCCTCCAAAGCTATCTGCCCTTAGAAATCCTCTTTTGATCATTGTAGCAATTTTGCATTTATGCTGATATATTTGTATAGATAACATCAATGCAAAAATACATGAGTTATTAAAATACGTAAAACAATTTTTAAAGCTAATATTCCTAAAAGTCAACTTCAACTGGATATTTAAATGAAACTGAAGTGCTTAATTCTAAAACCACTCTTCAGTTGATTGCACCAAAAAAGCATTTTGGCAAAAAGGAGGCATTCCAAGGGCGAGTTCGGGATGGATCAGTGAGTGCTTTGGCTCTCCTGGATCCAAAGCCCTCTCATTCCACCAAGATGCTCCTAGATTCAGGGAGAAAATAGAGCAGCTAGCATACTTATTTTCCCGCCCAGTGGGAGAGAAAATATACCGACATTTTTTAAATGTATAAATATGTGAAATTAAGCAAAACACAATACAGACTTTTCAATGAACCCCCAAAAAGGGGTTTCAACAAATTGTAGAGCAAATGAGAGAGAACAGAGGAGAAAATAAGATACCTAAAAGAAACTTCAAGGAAGTACTTACAGACTTTTAAAAAAATTAACATATTGGTTTGAACAGATCATTAAAACTGTTGGTAACTCCATGAGCACTAAAAACATTCTGAGTTATGTTTAGAATTCTCTAAGCTATAAACCCCAAATCCTTTATAGCTCAAGAGTATCATTTGATAGATCGCATCATCAGGTAGGCAGCCAGGAAATGGCACAAAAGTGTTATCGATCTAACTATTAGAAAGGGAACAAAGGCTGGGGATGATATCCTTATGTGGTATTCTACATAAGGAAGGCAATGGTTCAGAGGTGCTGTTGCAACAGGAAGCGACAGTCAAGGATACTTGTTCTGGTCTCACTTAAATGCCATAAAAAATGTATTTGTAGCATAAATTGTCTCAATTACCTCCTAATCTAGATAACTTAAAATACAATGTTAAAAGCTCAAAATGAATTTCCATGAAGATCTCAGACTATTTCACCAGGGAAAACTACATTTACCTTTCATTGCTTATGCTTGTAAAAAAATGACTGATGTTTTTAGCTGGAACTAGGTTTGTTTGCTTTTTCATTATTGCTGTTACAACTATTCAGCTATTAGTGAAATTCTGCAGTTCTAGTTACAATGGGTTTCTGTTTATTCTTCAGACCCAGAAGTGTGGAGGGGAGAGTATCTATAGTTTTTTTATTATTATTTTTCTATTTACTTCACAGTGACTTATTTGTAACAAACTAATTTTTTAAAATGAGGCTTAAAATGCTGCTGCTGCAGCAGCAGCAGTTTTCCTTTAGCTCGTGTGTTAATTAATTTAGCCAAACCTGTGATGCCGCTGGCTAAACAACAATTCTACCTTCAATAGAACTCAAGGCTGTGGCACCATCAGAAACCAGGCAGCTGGAACTTAGCTATAGGTGTACACAGGGGGTGTGCCATGTGTCCCCAGGTGCACCCTAATACCTTGCGAGTCTATCGTGCACACTCCCCAGCCAGCCAGCCGGACCATACACACTCCTGCTTGGCCTGGGCTCCTTCCTCTTGCAGTATGAAGAGACAGAGACAAGCAGCAGCACTGGGAGACATGCTACGTCCAGGTCGCTTCCTGCTTATTCCGTCGCTGTGGTGGTGCTGCTGCTGCGTTGCTCCGGGTCTGGCCTCCCTGCCACAACGGTGGGTAAGGAACCAAGCCCTGGCCCTCTCAGGGAGTAAGATGGGTGAGGAGGACAAGGTGACTCGCCGATGCTGCTGCAAGAGGAGCTGATAAGAAATTTTCATTTTCTTTCTTCCTCTCTCCCCCTTTCTGCCCCACATAACCTGAGACCAGCATCAGTGAGCTCGCTTGGAAACATGGCTTCCCTAGCAGCGCTGCTACCCACGCCTCATGGAGGTTGTAGTTAAACATGATGTGATTGAGGTATTTAAGTCCATAACATCTGATGAGCGATGTCTCATTGTCTAGGACAGAAAGATGAGGAAACATTAATCTTTTTGGGTCAGTTTTGGTTAGCTCATTATCTGGTTAAAGATAAAGATCATGAAAATTGACTGTATCTTTGAATTTGCCTGGTTATCACTACAGCAAAAATTTCGTATTTTGTGTCTCATTTTTTAAGTTTGTATTTTTTAAGTAAGGTTTAGTTGTTAATTTTTTAAAAATAGGTTTAGTTAAGTTTTAGTTTCTTTAGTTTATTTAATGAATAAAAATAACGTCCTTTATGATTGAGTATTCAATCAATGTTCGCCTTTAAAACAAATATCCCTGAATACACACCCTAATGAAATATGCTGGACCACACCTATGAACTTAGCTCTAATTGATATTAAGTTCTTCAATATGAAGTTCTTCCTGAAAAGTAGCTGGGCCAAGAGGCAAAAGCTGTCATCTTTCTGACTGCCGTTGAGGCAGCGTTGAGTTGACTGTATTCATTTAGGATTCTATTGAGCCCATAGATTTTTGTCCCACTCTGTTATTAAATTAACATATCAAAGGTAGGAGGATGGTGTTGTTGCAAATTATTGCTGTTGTGAATCATCACTGTACATACTGTGTATACATTTTAGCATTCAATAGTAACATCATAGACTATGCATCTTAAATTTCATGGTCTTTTGGACCCACTGTTTACGGAGGTAGTAAGCCTATTTACACCTGTTGCTAGGGAACATGGGTGGGAGGGTGCTGTTGCACCATGTCCTGCTTGTGAGTCCCTGGTCGACAGCTGGTTGGCCACTGTGTGAACAGAGTACTGGACTAGATGGACCCTTGGTCTGATCCAGCTTGGCTCTTCTTATGTTCTTACATTGTTGTCATCCTTCCTCCCCCGGCCACTATACCCACGTGTTCTGTATGTTTGATCAGACAGATTCAGTGTGCGCGCATGAATAGATTTACTGACTGAGGATAACATTGCATGGTCTGTATTTCAAGAAAGTTAATGCCACACTAAATCTGCTAGTCTTTAAGATGCCACAGCACTTTTTTAAAAAGTGTTTAACAAAGCAATCCTGTACATGCTTATGTAGATGTAAATCCCCTTCCGTTCTATGGGGCTTACTCCCTCATAAGTGTGTATAGAATTAAGGAAAACAAATAAGTTCAGAAATTACTGTCAACGAATATTCACTTAGGCAGATATGATCACCTATAAGAGCAAGTTCACATTTTCTGTGGCAAACACTCCTGTTCATTCTAAAAGTTCTATGTATTTCATATAGGAATTGCCAAGAGTAAAACTGACATTCTGATCAGGGAAAAATACCTACAGGATATAGTTAAATTAGATGCAATAACTGACATATGTCTTGTGTTTGCTGACTCCAATATGTAAGATTGGAATTAGTCCTGCAAATATTTATTACTGAGTGACACACTTTTAGATGAGTATATAATATATATTATGAAGATTCACACCTGTTATTGCATATAGAGCCACACCCACTTGTTCTGAAGTTTAACAATGTATATTCTTATAAAAATATGTACAGTTATTTAGAGTATGCTGGCTGAAGCCTTGTAAAACATTTTGTTGATGTTAGCTACCAACATGCATGTCCGACAATAATTAAGAACCCTTTGGATTTCTTTGTGCTCTTTTATTAGCAATGGTTTCTCTGTAGATTAACAGAATTAATGCAGAATGCCAGAAAAATATATTCGGACAGTATTTATACATATCACAATAGGAGGATTAAATACATCAGTGATATCAAGCAAAGTGTACTTAAGCATTTCATTGAAACATCAGTTAAAACCTTTTGAGCGGATACTCACAACTTTTAAAAAGCTTCTTCCAGAGAAAGTGTACTCTGGAAGGCCTAAAGATTTATTCACAGTGAATGTTTCCCTCTTAGTAAGGCAATTGCAGACATCAGTAGAAGTAATGCTAATTGGACAGAAGGATATGCTAGATTGGCCCTGTAAGTGCCTTTGTGCTGAAAATAGCAGCCGTCGCTATTAATACTTGGTAAGGCTCCCCAGATGAATTAGTGAGTAGCGGTTGATAGCTAAGGAATTAATTTGCTTTTTGTATGAAAATGTAACTAACCATATACAGATTTACCATGATATATGAACATAGGAGTATTCACCAAGATCTGCTATAGCTTTTTAAAAAAATGCTTTCTAAAGGCAAGGTGGAAAGTAGAGATTAAAAAGATGCTCATGATGCAATCCATAGTTAAAATCCTACTGAAGTTTTGATCCAGCTCTTTTGCATCCTATAAATATTAATTTGGGGAAATTATATGCATGCTTATTTTCCCCAGTGAAATTAGTGGGATGTAAAAGTGGTTAACTTTGGAATGTGCTTTATTTAATATTTATTTATGTATTTGTTTATCACTATTCTGTACACTGAGAGTGATATCTCATACTGCACAAGAAGACTTTTGTTCCTGCAACAAAAATTTCTTTCCTCTCCCCTGCATTGCCCCCAGTCTTCTTTGGAGGGTCACCCAACCCTCTAGGGCAGATTTTGGGGTGGATGGGGGCAACAGGGGAGTGCTATCCCATCAAAGGGAGACCAGAGTTAGATGCTATCCTGAAAGATCAATACAGATTTCTCATAGCAAATATTCCAATGTCCAGCACCTTGAAAATATTGGTAGGCGGTTTTAAATCATCTTATTTTAATGTGCATATCTATGCAAACTAAAGTACACATGTTACTATGTAACACATTGACATCAGCAATTTGCAAATTCCATTCACCCATCACAATTTTATGAAAATCAATGTTTGTTTATGCTTTCTTATTATTACTGGTACTTTTCCAAATCAAATCACACAACAAACTTGTTGTCTGCTATCATGAGGAATGCTAATATAACTAGGTTTAGATATGTGGTTTGTTTTGAACTGTTTCTTAACAACACAGCCATTTTGCTTGTGATCAAATTAGAATCTGGGTTTTAGGATTTGAAAGACAAATGCATTAATCCACTGAACCATTCGGTCACTCTGTCAGTCCTAATCAGGCAAAGGCAGTGGTAATTTTGAAATGAAGCAGTTGTATGCATTTGACATCAGTGAGTATATTATATCTATGAGCTTTTACAGAAGTTCATATGTTCAGTCAGTCCTGACAGATTTATAAAGTCATGGCTACTATCCATTAAGCAAGGGAGAAAGTGGAACTCATTTAACTATCCTGTACCACTTGTTTGGACAGTATCAGCCTGAGATCCTATGAACACCTTAACTTTTAGCTGTGGTGGGGGGAAGACTCTAATCTGAATTATTGTAGTCAGAATGACTCTAGTTTAAACACAAAGTAATTGGCTCCACATTCCAAAAATGTAATGTAACTGAAAAACTATTGGGGTACATGGACCCCACACTGTTAACTTAAATTTGTTGAAAACAATTAAGCGATCGTCATTGTGCTATTGGGAAGGAGAAAAGAGAAGAGAAAGCAAAACAGAAACCTAAAATGCATAGATGAAATACTGGGTTCATAGTCCACAATGGAAAGGGTCCAATGGATCCCAACAGCCTGATAGGGTTCTTTTTTTCCTGGCAAATAATGTTACAAATAAGGAATCAGAGTTGCATGTTTTCTGTATAGTTAGTGACCTGATCCGTCCGTCCCCAGAGCAGATTTTGGGGAGATGCACGGGGAGGGTGAATCCATTCCACGATCAGATACTGTTCTTTTGATGGGTAGACACCAGTGTGAATGTCTTAAGGCATTGTGATATAAGACAACAACTCAGCTTCCATCTGTCTGCCTTCTCCCTCCTGCCCCCAGGAAATATTTCAGTAGAAATAGGAATCTCCAGGGAATGACCACAAACAGTTGGCTTTTGGGATGTGCAACTGAAGTTTCTCTGTTTATGGGGGACAGGGTTTATCAGGAAAAAAAGATGCTAGAACTGTGTATGTAATAATTTTAATCTTTCCTATTATAGAAAGAATTATGATAGCATTATTCAGTTGATAAAACTTACACATCTGCGAATTCAAAGTCATTGGTTCAGAAAGACAATACAAATGTTGTTATGGTCAGGTAATACATATTCTCTTGCCTTACTTTTTCTTCTGTAAAATGTTATACATATATAACACCTTAGTGAATATACTGGGTGCAATCCTATGGAT
Source organism: Anniella stebbinsi (assembly GCA_029215795.1). Classification (NCBI taxonomy): domain Eukaryota; kingdom Metazoa; phylum Chordata; class Lepidosauria; order Squamata; family Anniellidae; genus Anniella; species Anniella stebbinsi. The sequence continues at coordinate 159,490,497 of JARDYH010000003.1, read as the reverse complement.
TGAAAAAATGTCCAACAACTTCCTGCTGGGAGTTGTAGAACTTTTTTCTGTTTAAATGTTCATAGAATTGTGCCCTAAAATGCATGGAATTGCATTGATCTCCACAGTCCCTTTCAGTTCTTTGATTCTATACTCAGGGTACATGGTGTAGCGCAGTGGATTTTGAAGATACAGGGCTCCATCACACCAGCGATTTATCACACTCTTGTCATGCCTGGTTTGCCGTTTTGCAGATCGGTACTCACATGACGTCGTGCCTGTCCTGCAGTCACCCCGCCTCTTCCCCTCCATTTTCCATGTTTTCCTGGAGCGGGGAAAAACCAATTTATTTCCTCCATGCGGGATTAAAGCGCCCTTCTGCCCCGTGTATTGCTGTCCTCACATTTTGTCCTTTGTTGGGGGCGTGTGCTTTGCAGGGAGGTCTTGCTGACAAAAGAGGAGGGTGCAGCCATCCAATGAACAGGCTTGTGCTGACTCAGTTGAATGGACTTTTGCTGCACCAACCCCAATCTCATTGCCCACAGAAACAGCACCCAGCCTTTGAAACGTTAAATTGATAAAACGCTAGACAACAAAGCCAGAACGAGGGGGGGAAGGCACCCATGTCCATCACAGTGTTCATCAGTGACAAGAACAAATGAACTGGAAGGGGTAGGGTGAGGTGGGGTGGGGTGGAGTGGGAGAGCAAACAAGTGAAAGGAAATTTCACCGGTACAGTGGCGATACCACAATCACATGTGAAAGGGACTATTAGCTTGACACGCTAATGAAATGGAGGTGAAATCGTGGAGGCAAACAAGGAAAAAAAGTAGGTGTGATGGAGCCCACAGGCAAATCTTCATTCAGCTACGAACTCCACTTGGTGGCAAGGCAGTAATCTCAGCGTAAACCATGAATAGGATAGTATGAAGTATAAATAAAAAATAGAACAATTGTAAGGCACACCACACAATGATAGTAATTAAATGTAATCAGAAAATGTGTATATTATATGTTCTGTAATGTGCATAATAATTGTTCTTATTTAATTATCTTCCTACGCCTGTATACTAATAGTAAATTAATTCTCTGAATGTTTATCCTTAAGTAGTCAAACTGCACAGTCCACTCACAAAGAAATGGTATCAGTAGGCTTGGGCAAACCTCAAGATTTGAAGAAGTATAAAAGATTTTTAGTGGACCCTGCCTTTCCACTAAGTTTGGGGAGGCACAAACCAGCCCAATAAGTACTGAGCATGCTTAGTGACAGTGGGATGCTTGCTTATTGCTGGAGGAGGGGGGAAACAGAAATCCAAGCGAGGGAATATATGAATGGACTGGAGTGTCCTGGGAAAAAAGGCACGGCTGGCAAAAGCACTGCACACTGCAACATTTAGTTGGAGAGCCTATTTGTGATCCTTACCAATGTTCACCCTGGTTTTGTGGTTGGGGGGACGTGGTACAGAGATCTGAACATAATAAGGAAACTCATATAAGAGATAGTGGTTTCAGCATATTTGAGGAAGCCCACTGCTATACAGAAAGTGGGCCTGTTCAGACATCACGGTAAGCCAAGTGGCTAACCCTTTTACAGTAAATGGTGAGTGAGCATGCTTAAACCATGGTTACGTAGCCACCATGATTAGGAATGGTTCACAGGACATGCTAAGCCATAATGTTTTGCTCAAAATGCTTAACCACCATGGTTTATCATGTCATCTGAACAGGGTCAGTAATAGTTTCTAAATTAAAATATGGCCAAAATGTACTGAACATTCTCAGTGGCCTCCAGATGCCATGGTCTGCTGAGAACAGTTGAATGCCAGATGATGGAACCAAATATAAAATTAAGAGGGGAATTGGCCCACTCAAATGCCTACTGAGTTGGTGGTATCTTGGAAGGAGATTAGGGTCAGAAGAAAGAGCCAAAGGATTAAACAGGCTCCTCCCAAATATATGGAAGGTTCAAAAAGGGAGAAAGGGGAAAACATGTTTCCCTTTTCCTCTCCACAACCACCACCTACTCCCCCCATATACCAATAAAGGCCTTGGGTTCAAGACTTTCCACCAGCCCTGAACCTCACTTGAACACTATACAGCAACGAGGGCTGAATGGTTTCAAGGACTATGGAGAAAAAACAAAGATGCCCTTTCTTTTCCTCTTTGCATGCCCCAAACAGCAGTATGACGTTCCTCTGACCTGCTGGCTGGAAACCTAAACTGGAGCATTCCGGTTAGGGGCTGGATGAAGATGCACTCCTACATTCTGTTGCCAGTTCCCATTTGCCTACGTCCTAAAAATGAACTTTCCAAGCTGTTTGATGTAATATTAAGGCACTTACATCTGTTGAGCAGCACACCATGCAGAAGACATTGGACAGAATCCAACAGGGTGCTGACAACCCTGCCGATTCTGTTCCACCCTGCTGATCTCCTTCTACCCTGCTGATCTCCTTCCACAAGCGGTGAGTCCCACCAATTCCATGGTGCAAGCGGGACCCACCACTTACAGAAAGGAGATTTAGCACTTTCTAAGGGAAGCCCTTATGCTGTTTCCAGAAGGAGGCTGATCAACAAAGCTTTCTTATGTCAGCTCCCCCGATCTGCTTCCTTTCAGAAATGTACTGAATTGCTTTGCACAAGAGGTGGGGGCCACTTGTGGAAGGGAATTGGTGGGACGTAAGAGAATCAGTGGGGGTGTAGATGCTCCGTTGAATTCTGCTCATCTTAATGTAGTTTACTGATTGTGGATGGAGGGAAATCACACTTTCTTGCCTTGTCCCATCCCCCCTGTGCAAATGTAGAAAACCCTTGGGGAGGAAAGGATGAATGTAAAAAGGTGTCTTATCTTAACATGTCTTACCAGTAGTTTGGGCTGCTTGTAGGACTTGCACAATTGTCTGGAGCCAGTTTTTATTTGCCTCTGGGGAGAAAAGGAACAAAATAGGGAGGCTCAGGGCAGTGGAAAAGAAGATGGTTAAACTTCATTTTAGGATTCACAGAAGTCCCCTTTAGATATTCACAAAATGTAACCATAGACAGCAGTTCCTGTAGAGGACAGTAATCATTAAACATCAAGATGGTGTGGACGACAGGGGTGGAGGGAGCGGGCAGTGGCATGCACTTCCCCATCTTCCCTCCACAGTTACATTTTGTGAATGTGTGCAGAGGGTTAGAACCAGAGCACTGATAAGAGTAATGACAAGAGTTTATTATGTGCCTGGGCAGAAGCTAACTCAAATGAGGACAACAATGAAAACAAAAGAGGAATGAGTCTGAGGGGTGGACAACTTGGGGCCCCACAGACGTTTTGGCCTGCAATTCCCATCATCCCTAACCAACATAGCCAGTGTTGATGGATCATGGGAGTTAAGGGCCAAAACATCTGGAGGGCTTCAAGTTGTCCACCTTTGAGCTAACTCTAGCATCAATGTCCTATGTACCTTTAATATTAAAAGAAAAATTAAAAAAGACTTGACCGATCCAGTTATTCAGAAATTGCTCACTGTCTTATCATTGTTGCTTCAGTGTTCTTCGAAATACTTTTGTTCAGAAACATTTGGGGTTTTTTAAAGATGAGAATGCATCATATCAACTGTTTAAAGTTGCAGTTCTATACCATCTTATTCACTCCATTGAATTCATTAGGACTTAAGTCCAACTAGTAAACATGCATTTTTTAAATTTTATTCCATAATTGTTGTGTTTTTATGGTATTTTAATACATTTTATTGTTTTAACCAATTTTAATTATGCCTGTAAGTCATAGAAAAGTGGAATATAAATCAAATAACAAATAAATAAATGTATAGGACTATGTTGTTAGTTACAAAATTAGTAGCATATAGAAGTCCTCCTTTTTTCACTGATGGGTTTGATTCTTCTAACAAAGAAGAATCCTACATTTGTCCTATGGAAAAATGAGATATAAATATATTTAAAATGTATAAGGAAGTTCTTCTGGGTTGAAGTCAGTATCGTATTGTAATTATAGTCTTGAAAGATGGCTAATAAATTCATCTGTGTTGACTTGAGTACTTCCAGAAGCTTTTATACTAGTGTATGGTGGTGGTGGTGGTGGTGGTGGTGGTGGTGGTGTGCTAAGTGCATTCTTAATGGGGTTTGATGTCGATGTCTGAGGACCTTGACATTTACATTAATTGTTGTAAGCTTACACTAATAGAATACATTGAATATTTTGTATAGCTTCTTCCCCGTAGTTGCTGAGCAATTAATAATTTTGCTTAGGCTAACACTACCATATAGCTGGAAAACTGATCTTTTGGGTGGAACCATATATGAATTAAGTCTCCTTCTTACCTTTTGATAGGATGTTTCTATACCTTATGAAATGTTGTGATGGCAACAGTTGGTGACCACCTAGCATGGTTTCCTTGCATTCTAGCTCCTGAGCTATTCAAATGAAAAAATGGCAGCATTTTAATGTTATTGTCCATAAATTGTATTCCTGCTTTTTTATCCCAGGCTGTAAATTAGTGTGTAGTGTTTTTCTGCTCCCTCCATTGAAGGAGGGACATTCTAAACATGCAGTGAGGGGAAAAGATGAGGAGCTGTTTGGCCTATGATTTCCAAGTGGTGCCTTGGTACCTGGCCTACATTTTAGGCAAACAATCCTATGGAGGCTGGGCAGGGAGAGTCTGTGGGGAGAACTGCCTTTTCCAAGTCCTGCCACGTCAGAGGTGGGCAGCTTTATCCCCCTTTTAATTTCCATTTCACTTGCCTGTCTGTTTTTCTCTATACCACCTGCAAGGCTAATGTGATGTTTCCACTGTTTTGAGGAGATGGTGTCCCAAATAACTATTCCACCATGCTCCCAGTACCCATCCCACAAAGTCAATTCAACAAGTTATAATGGTTGTTAGTATTAAAAGCTACTGGGAGGCCCAGTTGAATCAGTGGAGCCACCCTACCATCTCTCTCCCAGCAAATGTAATCCATCAGGATGATCAAAGTCATGTCAATGCCAAACCCAAGCTAGAAGCAAGATTGAAAAGGCTGTAGATAATCTTACCCCTCCAAGTGCTCCTGGAGCTGTCCAGCTACCACCTTCTCAAGACCCCTGCCAAAAAAAGTAGTTATTTGTGACTGGGCGGTAGTTAGCACAAACCTCTGGGTCCAGGGAGGGCCTTTTTATGAGTCGGTGCACCAGAGCATCTTAAGATGTATTAACCATTCCCCTAGACCCACGAACCAGACCCACCTCCGCCCCAGTTAGATGTTACAAGCTATGAAGGGGAAGGGTCAAGTGTACATGTGGTCAGCTGAAGCTTTCCAAGGACCTTGTCCACATCACAAGTTGGGCTCAATTGTTTTCCTCCCTACTGTTATCAGAGCACCAGCAGCAAAGAAACAACAGTGGCAGAGGTTGTCACCACTGGGACATCTCTAGCAGCAGGCCTACTATTACTTTTGCAGACCTAGTTCCACAATATCCTAAGTCCCCGGGGGCACCCTCCATTAGATTACACCCTAGAAAGTATAGTGTACAAATACATCCACACCCTTTGAGAGTAGAACTACAGCTTTGTGCTGGATACCTATTAATTTATTTATTTCAGAAATTTCTATGCTACTTTTCATTTTAATAATAATAATAATAATATAATAATAATAATAATAATAGTAATAATACCAAAGTGGTATTAAAACCAATCAATAAAACAGAAATAAAAATAATAAAATATAATATTAAAATAACTGGCAGTGATAGTGGTCAGGAAAACGCCTGGGCAAACAGATCTGCTTTTAGTTGTTGGAGGAAACACTCCACACTAGGAGCTCACCTGATCTCAATGGTGAGATCATTCCACATGGAGAGTGCCACAATGAATGATAAGCCACAGTGCTGGGCTGAAAATAGCAGAATGAAATTTAATAGGGATAAGTGCCAAGTTCTACACCTAGGAAAAAGAAACCAAATGCACAGTTACAAGATGGGGGATACTTGGCCCAGCAACACTAAAAGCGAGAAGGATCTTGGAATTGTTGTAGATCACAAGCGAATATGAGCCAACAGTGTGATGTGGCTGCAAAAAAAGCAAATGCTATTTTGGTCTGCATAATAGAAGTATAGCTTCCAAATCGCACGAGGTACTGGTTCCCCTGTATTTAGCACTGGTTAGGCCTCATCTTGAGTATTGCGTCCAGTTCTGGGCACCACACTTCAAGAAGGATGCAGACAAGCTGGAGGGAATTCAGAGGAGGGCAACGAGGATGATCCAGGGTCTGGAAACAAAGCCCTATGAGGAGAGACTGAAAGAACTGGACATGTTTAGCCTTGATAATAGAAGATTGAGGGGACACGTGATAGCACTCCTCAAATACTTGAAAGGTTGTCACACAGAAGAGGGCCAGGGTCTCTTCTCGATTATCCCAGAGTGCAGAACACGGAATAATGGGTTCAAGTTACAGGAAGCCAGATTCTGACTGGGCATCAGGAAAAACTTCCTGACTGTTAGGGCAGTACAACAATGGAACTAATTAACAAGGGTGGTAGTGGGCTGTCCTACACTAGAGGTATTCAAGAGGTAGCTAGACAGCCATCTGTCAGGTATACTTTAAGGTGAATTCCTGCATTGAGCAGGGGATTGGACTCGATGGCCTTATAGGCCCCATCCAATGCTACCATTCAATGATTCTATGAAATAGGATATATTTAATATAGGAAATACTGAGCAAGCATTACTTTAGATTGTGCAATCTATACGTGTAAGGATATATTTTTTTTAACTCTCTATAAACCTCCATGCACAGAGTACTCTGAGAGTGTCATCAGACAGGAAGGAAATTGCATTTCCCTACTGTCGCTTTGCCACCTGTTTCTGAGCATCATCATATGGGGAAAATCATGTGTGCTTACCATTGCTTCTCTGCCCACGTGTTTGTCCCTCATTACTTCCTCTTTTGAAAGAGGAAGTAAACAATGTTCTCGTGGCACATTCAGTGGGCCGTTTTGATCGCGCTGTTGCTCATGCACACAGCAGAAGATAGTGGCATTTTCCGTCTTTAAAAATAAGTCAGACTTACTGGGGTGGTTTTTTTTTATGCAAAGAAGGCTAGAAGGGACGGGAGGCATGTGGGAGGCAGACGACATTGTGAGAGGAATCCACGAAAATCCATGAGTGCCCAGTAATGAGTGTGCAATAAAATGCTCGTTTGATGTAGCTCTCTGTCCTACAATATTGTGGGACAGAAACAGGAGGCAAAGCGATGGTAGGGAAAGGTGATTTCCCCCTGTCTGATGACTCTCAAACAGCTTCCTCTTTCTTCACAAAAGAACCCATGAAAATCCGTGAGTGGCCAGTTATGAGCGTGCTCTAAAATGCTAGTCTGATAATACTTTATCATTATTATCTATATTGCTTAGGTGTTTTTTCCCCCCAAGAACTGAATCCATTCTGAATGTGGGAAGCAAAAGCCTAATGCTTTCAAGTTGGAACTTGCAGGAATCTAATTTAAATTGCAGTTGATGGGAAAAAATAGAATGGTTAATAAAGAGATATAAAGCAATGTAGCTATTTGCTTTACATGTCTGTTTATTTGTGCAACACTTAATATAATGATATGCAAGGTATAAAACATTGAGTCTGCAATTATGCCAGTAAATCATACCGTATGTACTAATAGTGACATCAGTTTCCTGAATGCTGTTGCTTAGTAGCCGAAAGTTCACCACCCACAGAAAAGAGGGAGGTATCACCAGAGTTGGGGGGACCCTTAAGGGGGAAAAACTTCAGGGGTAAGACTCCTCTGCCCCACAAACAGGCCAATCAGAACTAAGCATGCTCAGTGGGTGTGGAATGCTAGTTGAGGAGGGGGGCTGGAAAACCAAGGGGGAGGAGCAACAGAATGGAGTGGCTGGAGGGAAAATGGCGTCCCTGAACGGGGAGCACCCTACACATTTTGCTTCAGAACCCACTTGTTTAAATAAAATTGTGTTTAAAATGTAGTGCGAAAACATGTGTTCAGTCATTTCCTGTCTGTTTTCCCTTAGATAAACGTGTTGATAACTGGCCATTGATGCAGTCTCCATTTCCTACGCTGGCTATAAGCTCTCTTTACCTCCTCACTGTTTGGCTTGGTCCTAAATGGATGAAGACAAGGGAGCCTTTCCAGTTCCGCTCATTGTTGATTTTTTACAACTTCGGAATGGTTCTACTTAACTTCTATATTTTCAAAGAGGTACCTCTGTTTTCTATTCTCTGTGTGTGCGTGCATATGTGTGTATGTTTTTGCACAATCTTATATATGTCTACTCAGAAGTCAGTCACAATGAGTACAATGGGACTTACTCCCAGGTATGTATGTTTTGGATTGCAGCCTAAGGGATTTGTTAGTTATGATCTAGAATTTCTGCTATATGAGTTACACTATTTGGACCATTTTGTAAGTTTTGGGGGAAGTGAATGAACTTTTTGTTGAAATTATTGGGTTGGATCCAGAGGTGCATGGAGCAGAACTCCACAAGGGGAGAAGAGGAGAAGCATTTTTTTGTCAATTCCCCTTCCCTCTGGCAGCCCCCATAATATCTACTCTTGACGATTGGGGGGACCCTCTAGAACAGCATGGGAGGAGATGCTGCGAACTGTCTGAGCAAGGAGAAATCAACGGAAATCACCAGCGGGGAGCCCATTTCCCTCCATGAACGTAGATGTCTTTATTGAGTTGTGAGTTCCAACTCAATGGAGTTGGAAGAATGAATTAAAATGGGGGGGGGGGGGAATAGTGATTTTGCTCTGGAATAATTTTGAGTGGAATTTGGCTTCATGTACTATATAGCTTCTGCTGAAGCTTATATTGTAGGAACTAAAGAACGGAGTATTCAGTTCACAGTCTTAACACTAGAAAAAATAGTTTTGGGGAGCAAAAGGATGATAAAGACAATTATTAATATCCATTCATGGTTATGGAAAACTCAGTAATCTGCATTTGAATTGTCTAGCTAGCATATTGTTTATAAGACACAGATTTAGTGTAAGATATGGAGTGATTTCAATGCATCTTGCAGTGTGTGCATAATGAATACAAAAATTGCTTCTTGTTTCCTGCTAGAAGCTGATAAGGCAACTTCCTGAGCCAACCATCTAGGAACCAGTATATGGTTATCTCAGCATTGCATCTTCTAGCTACTGAACCCTCCAGGCAAATTTAGATCTGAGTTTACCAGTTCAGAGCATTAAAAAACCCATAAAAACAGGCCTAACACCTGACTGCTGATAAAAATACTAGATAACGAAACTATTTAAGATACTGTTTTTATTACACAGCAAAAAAGCATTAATCTTAGAACGCTGGAACTGAATTCTGTTTTGTAGGTAAATGTGTTTGCTTTTTAAATTATCCATTTTCATTAAGAGTGTTAAACATTCTTTTCCCAAATGGTTTAGGGATAGAAACAATGATTTGACATGGAAAACTGGACCAGGGGCATTCCTGGGCTGTGGATGAAAGCTGATTCAAAGCAAAAATGGCAAGTGAGAGAGAAGGAACATGCCCGCTCACTCACATGCCCTTGACAACCCATGTTTCAAACAGCCTATGGGATGTCATTACATGTGAACCACTAAAGAAAATAAATTAAGACAAACAATGTATTTAAATACCTATTCTCTTCATCTTGGAAACTGACTTGATTACAAGAAAATATCAATTTTTTTCATTTTCAGAAGTCAATATAGTTTTACAAATTGAATTCTAAGTTGTGTTCCTAGCTAATAATTAAAGGAATACAGCCATGAAATGGTGAAAAGTTAATAATTTATTTACTCCCAGGCAAGATTTACACTATTGCTTTATAGTGGTATTGAAGTACACTAACAACTGTTGGGGCCCATGACACATCTATACCAAGCAGGATATAACACTATGAAAGTGGTATATGGCATGTGTCATGGGCTCCAACAGTGGTCAGTGCACTTCAATGTCGCTATAAAGCAGTAGTGTAGATCCTGCCTACATATACCGCTTTCATACCACTTTCATAGTGCTATATCCTGCTTGGTAAAGATCTGTCCCCAGTAAAAAATGCTAAATTGTTTTAGTGTTTTAGCTGACTTGAGAATAGGTTCTCTTCTTCATGGGAATGGTCTAAATTATATGCAACTCATAAACCAGCTGTGAACTGGAATTTGAAACAGCTAGCTAATAATGGGTGACAGGTGTCTTCAGAATTTCTTCCTTTAAATATAATTTGCAGGAGTGCAGTTGTCTGTGATTCAATGTTTGGATGAGTAATGCTATGAAATAATTCTGTTGTTAAACTATCCAATTTGAGTTACAGATAAAGGTCATAGACCTGCACCCCGCTGTGTGAAGAAGGCATTACGGAGTGACATTTTATAGGACTCATGCAATGCCCAGACTCCTGCTGCTGTGATAAGTGTGCTCCAGCTTAGCAGAACATTGACTTCAAGGCCAGGTTGCACCTCACCATATAGCATTCAGCTGCTGGGCCTTTCCTGTGTACTCTACACCTGTTCCTGCTGAGTAACCTGGATGTTAGGAACATGGAGAAGGAGCAGGCAGCTGGAGGCTCTAAAGGTGATGTATGCCTGAGAGAGCTGCAATTTGAAGTAAATGGCCCATCTTGTCACACAGCACACTTGGTATAAGAGTAGCACTTTGGGAGAAGAAGGAACGTGATGGGAAGAGCAGAGGACGAATAGAGCAAAGGTTTATTAGGAGGCACTGACCACTTTCCTCTCTGTGGCAATTTTTTCAAATATTGTTTTAAATATTTTGTTTTAAGTAGTGATTACTTTCATGAATAATAATTAACAGGACTTGTGAAAGGTTAATTTGTGAATTTAATGTTTTCAGCTATTATTTGCATCAAGGGCTCGAGGATACAGCTATATCTGTCAGAGTGTGGATTACTCAGATAATGAGTATGAAGTCAGGGTGAGTAGTAACTTCTAATACCAATTAATAAATCAAGTATATATAACTTAAAAGACTGTCAATGGGTTAATATGCTCTACCAGTTTTCTGCCACTGGTTCTACCAACGAAGGGCAGTATGTAATTGTGGGCATACCAGGCACAGGATGCCCCACTGGTTCCAGTCCGCACGTAGAAAACCCTAATGGCCCTGATCTGCAAGCGGCCCCTACCATTTGCATGATGTAATATTGCGCTTGCTGGGGTAAGCCCAAAATGAGTGGAAATGCTTGTTTCAAGAAGGAGCAGGGCTCTATTGACCTCTGTCCTAGCAGAAACTAGCGTTTCTGCCCATTTTGGGGGTTGCTTCCAGAACTGCGATATTGCGCCACAAAAGCAGTAGGGGCTGCTTGTGTATTGGGGCTGGAGGGCCCTTCTGTGCATGGACTGGAACCCGCGGGGCTGGCCTCACGTGAGACCCACACGAATCCAAACTACATGTAACATTAAGGCTGCGTCAGTCAACGTGAAAGTCAGTGGTGGGGTAATAATCAACTCGACAAGTTGTTTATCTAGTGGGTACTCCCCACACAACATGATAATAATCAACCATGGTGTGGATCAGGATCAGCGTTCAGTTGTCTATTAGTCCACTCTCAGTTGACTCACTCATCCCCTGCCCTGTCTCCCCACTTAGTCCTCCCACTAGTATCACATCAGCCATTGCTGCTGAAAAACTGCCTGCCGGCTGGACTGGAATAGCAGCCACTACTTTGACCATTCTTGCCTTGCAACTCTGTGGCTGATGTAGTAACTAGCAATGGCCTAGGAAATAACCAATGGTGCCCTCCACACAACACAATAACCAACAGTGGTTCAAATAGCCAACTCTGCAGAGCATTGGTTATTTGCATTGGTTATTTGGGCCAAATAAGCAACTGTTGGTTTAAAAAAACTCCCTCCACACAACATGATAACCCATGGTGGGTTAAAAACAACCATCGACTATTAAAACCACCATTGGTTATCATGTTGTCTGAACACAGTCTTAGAGTACTTTTTAATAAGTCTGCTTCATCTGGTCACTTTATTTTAAAAGACATCCAGCTGTGCAAGCTCCTGGTCTAAACTGGGCCTTGCATCAGTTTCCTACCAAAATTATCTACCCCTACCCCAGTTACAAATGGAATCTTCAGGGATGGAGTTGGTGATAAATTGCAATTCAGGAGGCTATTTTTGGAGGGAAACTGTTGTGGGCCTTCAGTTTGGGTGAGGATCTTGACTCTGGCCTAGTAGCTGTTCTGAACAAAAGTGGCCAATCTAAGTGTGCTTTAAAAAAAAAGTTTAACGTAATTTGTAGTTTGGCCTACAACTCCCACAATCCCTCATCATTAGCTATGCTGGCTGGGGTTGATGAGAGTTGTAAGCCAAAACATCTGGAGGGCCACAATTTGCCCACTGCTGGCTTAGAATCTTAACAGAGTATTTTAAACATATCTATTAAATATAAAATATACTGCTCCTCAGTTTTCGCTACAAAATTCAAATTTCTAGGAAAAAGACATCACGTAGAGCTATCCCAAAGATGCATACTCAAACAAGATTCAAATGCAAATAACATTTCACGCCTACGATCTGACTAATGGTTCAAACAATTTTCATCACATCATTGCAACTTCTCTTTAGATTTGAATTACTATGCTGAAAACCTGCTGAACTATGCAAGGAGCCAGTTTAGTTTTCATGTACTTACTAAGTCACATAATGCAAGTGTGAATCGGGTCTTAAACACTGACTAAAATAAAAAGATTTCCAAGGAGTATATTGCAATAGCGAACTTGCACTTCACAGCATGCTATAATATCTTTTCAAGTCATTTATGAGCTTCCATGATTACTAGACGGTGGAAAACATGGATTCAAATTGATGATTTCCAGATTTTTGTCTGTCTTTAAGAGATATGGCTACTGCTATAAACTAATGACAAATGATAACTATATCAGTAACTCTTCTCACTGCATTGTATTACAGTTAGGGAGGAACCACTTCAGTTTTGTTTCTGGGTGTTTTGGTGAACTTTAATTCTAGCTGCTTTAATATAAGCCTAGTGAGAAAGTCGTGGGGTTTAGCAATAATTATTCAGTTCCTTCCCTGAATCAAACTAATGTCCAGAGGTTCACTCTCCAATTAATTCCAGCATGACATATAAAGAAGCAGTATTTCCATTTGACCTCAATCCAGAAAGGCACCTACGCTCAAGCACCGATTCTTATCTTGAAGAAAGATAATCGGTATAGTCAAGTAGGCACTGGTGCCACATCCGTTAGTTAAAGATTAAAATGTACGGTGACTGTGCAACATTGCATGGTCTCCAGTGGAAATTACTCACAAGCTATAAGTTACATAGGGTATGGACTATTGATGAAGAATACCTATCTTCAGTATCATGTCAGAGACGTCTTTGAAAGTTTTGGGTTCATAAACTGGGAGTACTTGCAAAGTTAAGTTTTGTGGCATCTTTTGAAGCAGAATGCTTATTATATTAACTGGCTTGTGGTCAATTGGTTTGTTATATTAACTGGCTGAAGGCAGTGTTCTGTGGCAGTAAATATTTGAATCAAGGATTCTCTCTCCCCTTTATTTTTTACTTAAATATTACAGATAGTTGGATTTTTTTTTCCAATGCTGCATAAGTGTAAGCCATAAAACAACTGTCTATTTTTTTGCAAATATTGGAAAAAGGAATTAGGAAGCAAAATCTACGAGGAAAACATGACTTTTTTTCTTTTTCTTTTTTGCAATGTGTCACTTTGACTGCATAAAGGTTCAAACATGTAAGTCTTCAGCATCCAGCCTTACAGTTGCTGCTGATATTATGGTGCATTGCCACAATCCAGCAGTATATTCCATGCACAATATTTATTTTTAATGTATTACATTTATAACACCTTATAAAATAAAATTCTTTGAGCATTTTAGAGTTCAAATAAAATCATAATAAAACAAACAATATAAACTATAACTGTGCCAATACATCCTAAGAGATAAAACCACAGTGCATGGACTAAAATAATAAAATATACGGAAAAAAATTAAATGACTTTAAAAGAGTTTAGAAGTCTGGGAGGACAGAGAAGCCTTAGCCTGGCAGCAAACCGTTAGCAGTGCAGGTGCCAGGCGGCCTTCCCTTGGGAGAGCATTCCAGAGCTGAGAGGTGACCACCAAAAAAGCCCTGTCTCTTGTTGCTACCCTTCAAGCCTCAAAATGAGAGGACAATTGAGGAAGGTCTTCTGTGGTTGACTTAAAATATAGGCTGGTACATATGGGAGGAGGCATTCCATCAGCTCCCAAGCCATATAGAGCTTGATAAATCAGTGCAGCGCAAAAGGACTGGTGTGATTGAGAGCCTATCTACACTACTGCTTTAAAACTATATTTTGGACTAGCTGGAGTTTCTAGATTGTCTTCAATGCAGACTCACATATAACACATTACAATAATCCAAATGGGAGGTTACCAGGAGGTTCAGTGCAATTAGGCTATCCACCTCCAGATAGGGTTGTAGCTGGGATACCAGCCAAAGCTGGTAAATGGCACTCCAAGCCACAGAGGCTACTTGAGCTTCTAATGACAGTGATGGATCCAAGAACAAACAAGCTACCCTTCCTGAAAAGGTTTTTCCAAGCAGTTAAGTGGAGGAAGCCAGTTCATAAAAATACAGGTTGTGCCTCTCTATGAAAATGTATAGACAAAAGATCGGTGTGAGCATTAGATCGGAGTATACCTGTTTTCCTTAGAGTTGAACAATAGACACAAACATATTCAAACTTTCTCCCTACCAGAGTTTGATACTGATAGATTGTATGCAATTTTCCTCTTCTAGGCATCAATATTTCATTTAGCTACACAGGAACTAATCCTAGCACATGTACTACTCATGTAAAATAGGCTACTGCCAGTTCTACACTGGTATAGATCAAGAGAAACAAAAAACACTTATTATTTAAACGAGCTTTCTGTAGAAATGGTTATCACAAATGTGAAGTTCACTTTAAAATGCAAGGCACAGAGATCAAGGGACCTCTCACTGACCCTTTAATCGTAGTTGCTGAAGTAATCTTTCTATGCCATCTGGTGTCTTAAAAGCTCACTGAAAAGAAATGGTCATCTATATTTCCGATATCATTTACTTAGGTTGTATTTGGGACATTAAGTATTCTGGAATCTTTTATCACATCATTACTGTCCATCAGACTAGCTTCAATAATATGTTATATAGGCTGACCATATGAAAAGGAGGACAGAGCTCATGTAACTTTAACAGTTGTAGAGAAAAGGGAATTTCAGCCTACGTCATTTGTAGGGCCCTGCCCTCTTTTGTATCTGGTCACTCTAGTATAGTGCATGCAACTTAAATTGCTTTGATGGAGAGGTGATTTCACCAGGTACGAATTGCATACAAATGATACCGGCTGAAATTCCCTTTTCTCTGCAACTGTTAAAGTTACATGAGCCCTGTCCTCCTTTTCATATGGTCAGCCTAATGTTATAGAACCAATGGAACATGATAATGATTTGGATTTTGTTTTGTTGTTGATGTTTATTTGGTAATTCTGTTGGTTTGCAGTTTTTCAATGTTTTTTTAAGGGTATTTTTTTAAAGGGTGTTTTTTTTAAAAAAATAGCATAATTCAAAGTTATGCTCTATTTTTCTGCTGCTGTTACTAACAATGCAACCTGTCTGTTCTTGATCTAAGGCAGCAGAACACATATAAGCCTCTTTGTTCTCAGCTATGTCACTGATTGTCTAGCTGGCCTTGGGCAAACTGCTACAAGAGTTTTTAATCATTTTTTTCTCATATGAAAACTGTGATGATAATAATAGTTACATATAACCTCAAGTATAATGCTCTTAGCTGGATTAATGTTTGTGTTTCTCTGTGAACCTGGTGAGCATTTTCTCAGCAACAAGTAGCAGTAAAGCAGGAGGCGTATAACTAAGTAATGAAGAGTACTCAGCTAAAGTTTGCATTTTATTTACTGCTCTTGGGCACACAGGTCTTCAGGAACCCTTTTTTCCAGCTGGAAAAGTTAAAACATAATTAGTCCTGGATATTAAAAATTTTCATACCTGGATAATTAAAAGGAGTCTCTTCAGTGAAGTCAGTGATCAGTTCCATTCCTGTGTTTGGTCAGAGCTGGTCAGGGACTGTACAAATAGTAGAGTTCTAGAATTCACATACTTTTATAAAGTCATGAGGCTAAGCATATGGCATATCAAGCGAAGGAACTAGATGGTGGCGCCAAGTCCCCTGTTTTTGTTTTTCTTACCGTTGCGCAGGATCTAGGGTCTCTTTTTAAAAAAAAGCCAAGCCAGAATATCCCTGTTGGCTTCCAGGATAAAGCGCTAGCGTATGGACACTGCGGGAGAATCGCAGAAGCCAGAAAGCCCAAGATCCTCCTACCCGTGTCCCGGATGGCTCATAGGTCTAGATGAGCCCTGTGTAATGCAAGCTGCATTACACTGTTACTTACAAAATTAGTAGTATAGAGCACAATCCAGAGAATGAAGGACAGTGTTCAGATCTAGATGACTAAAGCAATTAACTATGCACTTTTGAGCCCTATTGCTTAAGCCTTGTAGTGTGGCATACAGCCTGATCCTGTGTATGTGTACTCAGCAGTCAGCTCTAGTGTGTTCAATTAGGCTTAATCCCAAGGTGCATAGAGTGCTTAGAGCTTCAGAGTGCTTCTAGACGGATGGCTTCTAGTGCTACCCATCAATAGGCATTGTGCACTTATTCCATCTTTTCCTCCTGAATGGTTTTTTTCTGGTAAGAAAAAAATGTGGGAGAAGTGTGTGAAAACATAGTTGAGTTACAAATGGAAGAGGACATTATGTCCAGATGGCATAGAAAGATTACAGAAGGTAAACATTTTCAGATTTGATAGGATATTTGAAAATTGCAAATCTATTAACATTAGTGTCCCTTCTACCTGTTCCTTGGCCATTTTCTTTCAAAATAATTTTGACTACAGGAAAACAATGAAAGAGGTCACTACTGTCAATTTTTTAAAAAAAAAAAATCCTCTACATTTAGTCATTAATTTCCTTTCTATACAGTCCCATAGCCAAAGTTCTCTGGGTATTCACAAAAATTACAACCTAAAAATGTATCATAAGATCATCAACGTTCACAATTTTAAAACCATTTAAAATGTTATTTTAAAAGTTACAATAAGCTACTGGGATTTGATAAAAACAGTTGTTATTAAAACTCCCATCATATGCCGCCAAATGCATAGGGGTAGAGGAATGTCTTAATCTGGCACCAAAAAGATGACAGTGTTGGCATCAGTGGGAGACCATTCCGCAAGCAGAGGGCTACCACCTGGAAGGCCTTTTCCTTATTACCATCCTCCAAACTTCCTTTGGAGGAGGCACTCAGGGGAGGGCCTCATATGACAATCGTAGTGTACAATAGGTTCATATCAGGGATGACGCTCTATCAGATATTGGGGTCCCGAGCCATGTAAGGCTTTATAAGTCAAAACCAGTACTTTAAATTGAACTTGGAAACAGACAGGCAGCCAATGCAAGGGGGCAGAATTATTGTTATATGTTCAGACCTTCTGGTCCCTGGTATCAATATGGCTGCCCTATTTTACAAAAGCAACAGCATCCAAACTGTCTCCAAAGGCAACACCACTTAAAGCACATTTCAGTAATCTTACTTGAAGGTTGTTAGAGCATAGACTTCTGAAGCCAAGTTATCCCTTCCAGATAGGGACATAGCTGGGACACCAGCTAAAGCTGATAGAAGGCACTGAGACCGCCTGATCCTCAAGTAGCAGTGTCGACTCCAGGAGAATCCCCCAAGCTATGAACCTGTTCCTTCAGGGGGAGTGCAACCCCATCCGGAACAGGTTGAACACCCTTCATACGGTCAAAAGAACCACCCAGCAACAACAACCCAGTCTTCCCTGGATTGAGCTTCAGTATTTTAGCCCTCATCCACTCCATTGTTGCAGTCAGGCACTGATCTAGCACACGTATCACCTCACCTGATGGAGATGAGAAAGAGAACTGTGTGTCATTCCTATGCTGATGGCAGTGCACTCCAAAACTCCAGATGACCACATTCATATAGATGTTGAATAGCATGGGAGGGAACAAAACTGACCATTGTAGAACCCTATACTGGAAATTCCATGGGGCCAAGCAATATCCTTCAAGCAGCACCTTCTAAATTTGACCATACAAATTGGAGTAAAATCACTGCAATGCAAGTACCTCTCACTCCCAAATTATGCCCCAGAAGGATATCATGCTTAATGGTATTAATAGTGGTATCAGTAGGTCATCATAGGTCAACATACAGGGCAACAAAGGCTATTTCTGTGCCCAAACCTGATCATCTACAGTATGTCAACTACTGTAATGGACATGTACATTGAAGTAAATGATATTTGAATTTAATGTTCTGAGGCTCCCTTGATTATTCCTGCCACAAATTATCTTCCTTAGGGTGTGAGAAATTGATTGCCCCAAAGCCTATGCTAATAACCTTCCCTGACTGCTCATCATATTGATAGAGCTTAAAAGCTGCCAAATTGGATTTTAACATGCTGTCAGATTGCATTGTATTTGTTGTTTAATTTTTATTGTAAGCTGCTTTGGGGTCTGAGTGAGGGCTGAAAGTTTGGGTATACATTTTTAAAAATAAAATAAAGCATAGAAGGAGTGTAATTTATTTTATTTATTTATTGGATTTTTACCAAGGAAATGGCACTCAAGGCAGCTGACAATAATAAAAACTGAAAATTTAAATAAAGACTTCATTAAACAAATTAATTAAAACCTCTACAATAAAAGAGTGAAAACAGCACCAACCTAACAGACCATCTTACATGCCAAAAGCCTGCTTGAATAAAAACATATTTGCCTTTTGGCAAAGGATAACAGAGAGGGATAACATCTCTCAGCAGGGAGGTCCAAAGCTTGGGAGCAGCCACCAAGAAAGCCCTCTGAAGGAATTTTATCAGAAAACCCCACAGGCATAAATCTCAGATAGGTTTATAAACCTGGTAATTAAGGATAGACTCACATATCTTCTGGGTCCTGTAAATTTATTAGCATTCAGGGATCAATGTCTCTGTTTGCTTGTGCTTGTTCTCTCTCGTGCGGCCAATTGGCCAGCATGTACTAAGAAACACTGATACTTGTAGTTCTTAATACACCAAATTTCATAGGAAGGCACTACTTTCTTTCAAACAAGAAGTCCTGTAGTTTCAATAAAGACATGTTCCACGCAGAGTCCTACAAAGTGGCTGTGTCAAGGAAAACTCTGGGAAAACCAGCTTTCAGTTTTTAAAAAAACTTATACTTAAAAAAAATCATGGTGCACATTTGTTTAAACTAGTAAAAGTTAAAAGTTGAGAGTTGGGGGGGGGGAATAACTAATTAAAGTAAAAAGTTAGCCACTTCTTTAAACGTTTTAACTAGTTCATTAACGAGGTAATTTCCATGACCATAAACACTAGTATAAAAGTTACAGACTTTTGTTCAAAAGTGACAAGAGACTAATTTCCCAAACAACTCTGTGTGTCTTCCCCTTGTAAGCACAGCCTACAAGTTCCTGCAAGACCAGAAACATATTAAAGTTTATAATACTTACTGTGTTAAGTGTAGATTTGAAATTAATACTTTTAGAGACATTTTGTAAATGACAAAAACATTTATTTGATCAGTTATGGGAACAAATACAACATTCTGCTTCTTATCTTCTCCCAAAAGGTGTTGTTTTCATCAGAGTGCTGCTTTTCAGACTGCTTACTCTATTATACCTATGATTAGTGGGTGTAAGTAAGCTCAGGCCTTGACATGGGAGTTAAATATATGACTACCTGGCCCAGGGGCAAACCATGCTACATATTGAGTAATGCGCATTTTAACACCATTTCAGAACAACCTTTATAACTGGGAACTCCTAGCTCTGTAGGCGTCACTTTTTCCTTCATCTTCCCTCTTCATTTCCCATTATACCAGTCATTACACACACAGATAGAGAGAAAGAGAGAGAGAGAGAGAGAGAGATGCAAATTTAGATATAGATATGTAATATAGACTGTTTGGGAGGTATATCCCAAATATATATTCCAAATAGTCTGTCTTCTATAGCACTCAATTCAAAGTCTCTCAATAATAACTCTCAAATAATATGTTAGGGAGAGACCTGTTGGTGGTAGCTCACAAGGCTCACAACAAACTGTACTTGGTATAAGCAGTATCAGGGCATATAATAGCCAAGGATAGAATCAGACATGTACTCCACCTTTCCTCCAAGGAACTCAGAGTGGCATTTATGGTTCCCCCCCCCCCATCTTATTCTTGCAGTGAGCCTGTGAAAGAGATGGTGACAGGCCCAAGGTCACTCAGTGACCTTCATGATTGGGTAGGGAGTCAAACACAAGTTTTTCAGCCTTAGTCCAACACTCTTAACCACTGCATCATACTAGCTCCAACACTGCTTGTAAACAAAAGGCAGTTTCACTGATAACAATTTTGAAAACCACTGGTACCAAAAGTGTCTGGGAAACTGTGGCCCTTTCCACACCAGTCTTTTTGCCTGGGATGGCCCCCAGCTGCTCCCTGTGTGGCGATGGTGTGTATTAGGCACTTCTGGGATCACCCTCCCTCCCTCCCTCTGCACCGATGGTGTGCATTAGGCACTTCTGGGATCACCCCTCCCTCCCTCTACACCCCTATGGTGTAGAAAGGGCCTGTATATCCCTTGGTAGGGAGTTCTATGGATTTGGGGCCACCACGAAAAAGGCCCATCTCTAAAGCCCACCAATCTAACTGATCATACTGGAGGGCCAATAAGCAGGGTCTCTGTTGCCTACCTTAGGGCATGAGCAGGTTAATACTTTAGAGCATGGGCAGGTTAATACAAATGTAGGTAGTCCTTCAAACAATTGTGCCCTAAATTATTTGGGGCATTAAAGGCCAAAAACAGCATTTTGAATTCAGCCCAGAAGTACACCAGCAACTGGTGCAAGTAGTACATTAGTGAAGCAACATGTTCCAAGCATCTGCATCATGTACCAGTTGAAGTTTCTGAGTCATTTTCCAAGGCAGCCCATGTTCTGTTAAGTATACTGCCTGCAGTGAGCTAGGGCAAAGGAAAGCAGTGTCTTAAGTTGATTAGGACACTTTTTGCCCAGGACCCTATTTCTCTTAGGGCCAGTCCCATCCCAACTCAGTTAAAGTGGTTTAGGCTGAATTCCTATGCACACTTACCTGGGATTACTACCCAAGTCCCACTGAGTTTAATAGGACTTCCTAAACTCAGTAGGACTTATTTTTGAGTAAATGTGTGGAGGATTGCACTGTTAAGTGCTTTATAGAGGTATTCCACCAATAACTGTTCATTTCTTTTGTTATGAAGTGCTTTAAATCTAAGTAAGGGTGCAGTCCTATGGGATGTTTCCTCATTGGATGGAAACTTCCAGATAACCAGTGCCCGTCCGGGTTGCAGCCAGCAGGGCAAGAGGAATTACAGAGATGATTTCCCCAAGTGAGCCCTCAGTTGTTTTGTTTCCCCTCTAGTTAGGCTTCTGAGCCCATCTCGCAGAGGCATGCTGGCAGGGCAGAAGCTGGAGAGGCCATAGGATTTCTTGTATCTTACCCTCTCCTCTCTCTTCCCTTTCCCGCCCATTGCAATGTACTCTTTCAGACTCTTGGAGGGTTTCTAAGGCCATTTCTGTAACTACATAATGCAGGCACTTCAGCTCTTTCCACAGTAGCTGCAAAAGAGTAGGGGAATGGGCATGAAGAGGGATCGAATTCCAGAGTCCCCTTTCTGAGGTCATAGCAGTGTCTATGGCCTCGGAGAGGAGACTCTGAAGAATTCTATGGTCCCTGGGATGCTCTCCCAGGACCCTACAATTGCTCTCTGAAGTATTTTACCTTAAAGCAAAATGAAAATGAAATGTATGATACATGTTGTTGGGACAATCAGAGCAAACTTCAACCACATTTTAGCTTTTGTAGGATGTCCAAGTGCAAAGGACTTGTTGCAAAAGGACTTGCTTGCTGTTTTTCAAAAATAAAATCTAGAAAGAGTGTGCATCAGTACTGGAAACCTGGGACATATATTGTTCTTTAAAAAGCACACACACACAAAAAGCAAACAGACAAATATCTTTTTTTTAAAGAGCTGAATGAGCCACCTGTACTTTAGTACTGCAAGAGTGGTCCACTCATCTTCTAACAAAATAAAAGAGGACAAAACCTAAAGATCAGAAAACAGCCAAAGACGGGGGAGAGGCTTGTGTCACTGATAATTAGAAAATATATTATCCCGTTGTTGCCCATTACACTTGTACTTTCACATTTCACAAAGTACTTATGATCACAGTTGATTACAAAAGTTGTCAATTGCGCAGTTCCTATCAACAAATTTGGCATTACAAGTACCAGGAAACAGCACTTGTACCATCAAGAGAACCCTCTGGATCCCCCCCCCCCATAACTGGTTGTGCTGTAAAGAGCTCACTTGGAAGGCCCCATGCTATGAGCACTTGACTTCCTTTAAAACATTCCATTGAGTTCTAGAACAGTAGTCCTGCTTTAATCAGAAATCAATGTGAAGTTTGTGGTATTCTGAGATTTGCTTTATACAGTATTTTCCTTCTCTGAACAAGGATACTTTTTAATGTGTTGAGTACCACTGTTTCACTCAATAATGAAAATGTGGTGTGGGGTGGGGTGTGTGTGTGAGTTTCTGCCATACATTCTGATATATGGTGAAGGTTTTGCAGTAGGATTTAGGGAAATTGGGTGCCTGTATTAGTAATCTGTGGCAGGTGACCTTAAGTTCTCTTATGCTGTAGAGCGGGATGGGGAACCTCTGGTCCTCCAGATGTTGCTGCACTCCAACTAGTTGTAGTCCAATAATATCTGGAGGATTATGGGTTCCCTAACACTGCATAGAGTCTCACAGCTAAAGTTGTCTTGTAAGGAACAGCTTGTATTTTCCATGTTTTTCAGATTTTCAGTTTAAGATTTCAAATTACTCCTCCAAGTGTTATTTATATATTTTGAAAGTTTTGAATATTTGCAAGTAGGGATGAAGATGTTGTTGTTGTTGTTGTTGTTGTTGTTATTGTTGTTTTAAATCACTTACATTTTGGTCTGCTTCATATAGGAAGGCCATTTAATACATACATAAAACTTCTACTCACTTTGTTTGTAGGCTAAGGATGCTGTTTATTACCAGGATGAACGGAAAGGTGTTTAAGGGTGGAGTCTTGCTCCAGCCCTTAACTATAAGAGGCTCTACTTTCAACCCTGTGCAGTCAGGGTTCCCATGGAGCACTGCAGCTATGTTCAGCCGACTGCAGCCATGTTCGTGTTACAACCTCTTATTCCCTGTCATCATGGGAAGGGGAAGGGCCAGTAAATGCATCCTTGTTTGCCCTCCAGTGAAACAAATTTTGAACACTGTAGATGGCTAACACTCCGTAGCTACAAAACATCAATAACTGGGGGGGGGGGGGGGGGGGAGAGAGAGGGGTGTTTCTTAGTAACAGGATCCTGGATTAGATGGTACATCAATCTGACTCAATATATGAATTATTATATTCTTATTTCTATGTTACAGATAGCGGGGGCTCTATGGTGGTACTTCTTATCAAAAGGAATTGAGTATCTGGATACAGTATTTTTCATCCTAAGAAAGAAATTTAACCAAATCAGTTTTCTACATGTCTATCACCATTTCACTATGTTTACTTTGTGGTGGATTGGCATCAAATGGGTTGCAGGTGGACAAGGTGAGTAATCTGTAAGGAGCAGAAAGTGAAATTTATACTGGAAGTGAATATTTGTTTTGATACTCATTTGTAAATATTTCCCCTACTGTAATAATAGGATGTGTGCATGTTCATTTTTGGAATGTTGAATTTAAAAGGGACATCCTTCCTTCTCTGGGAAATGAGGGGGAGGAAAGAAATATATGACTGTCGTTTTAGAGATTATGAAAGCTTTTCCACATGGGCATAATAGTATGATTCAGATTTTGCATGCACATTCTTCTTTTTGAGTTTTAATTCTGCTTGCTGTGTGAAGCAATACACAGGTATGCCCTTGCTTGAGCTAGAATTCTGCAACCACAAAAAAGATAGAATTGCTGATTGTATGTTGCTTAATCCAGCATATTTCCATGGTGATTAAGGGTGCAATCCTATGCATGTTCAGACAGAAAAAAGTCCTACAACTCTCAGCATTCCCAGACTTTTTTCTGTCTGAAAATGCATAGGATTGCACCCTAAAGGATTTACAGCTGAGGTTTATCCATTTTATTCAGAATTAGATCCTACTGATTTCAGTAGCATTTGCTACACTGGATTGCTACCTATATATGTATATAATATCTCAATTTTAAGCCTAGTCATAAATGTGCATCACCTCATTCTAGACATGGACACTGTTTATTAAAGATACTACACAGAACACTGTCCTTCTATTTTCACATCAATTCATTCTGTTCATCTCCCTTTCCTGTAACACAGTGGATCTGACCTTGGTATTTATTTGTTTATTTATTTTATTTTATTCCATTTATATACTGCCCCATAGTTGAAGCTCTCTGGGCGGTTTACAAAAATTAAAAACATTGAACAATTAAAACACCAATATACAAAATTTAAAAGCATAAAGCATAAAAACAAGTTAAAATGACAATATCCTTCTGGGTCAAAGCACAACAACAACACAAAAACACAAAAAAAAACCTCATCATATGCTGTTAAATGCCTGGGAGATGGATATGTTCTTCAAAGAACTGCTTCAAATGCACCTCTATAAACATCCCTTATTAGTCGAGAATAGGATAAGCTTCTTCCTTCCTGATCCAGATATTGCCACTGCCCCTTTGCAAAATAGTTTCAGTGTGGGTTTTCTTTTGTTGTTTGTCATATCAGACCACATCATCTCATTTTATAACCATTCATCTCAAAATCCTGTGCACAGGTTGCAATGGCTATGTACACTTCCCTAAAAGTAAGCCCCATTGATTGCACTGTAAATTGTTAAGATTTATTATCTACGTTGAGATGCACTAGTGAGATTCATTATTTCTGTATTTGTATTACAAATTATATCATTTAACAGTCAATATATAATATTGTTGAACCATGGGTAAAATTGCAATGTACAGGGATACACATTTACCAAAAATAGAAATCCCTTTTGTGAACCCCTAAAAAATTAATATTCATATTACTACTATGCCAATATAATCCGCTCTGTTAATTTAATATCTAAGAGCCCTGCTTTATGAGCCTCTGTGCTGGCACAGCAGTTTATAAAATATGGTTCTGGAAGACAAGCATGAGAGCAGACAATTAGGAGCTATGGCTGGAATTATCAGTACTGCTATGCTGATGGATGATAATTTGGCAAAGCCTTTCACAACTTGCATGCTAACCTCTCTTCCCAATATAAACTGTATGCATGGCTGGTGCAGGCTTGTAAAAGTCTATGAAATTCATCCTGTAGTCTAGAAAGACGTACAGGATGTCATGCAAGGGGGCTGGGAATGAGAGCACAATTGCCTAATATATAGATTGCAAGCTTTTTGAGACAGGAACTTTTCTTTTATTTTCCTTCACATTATTCTGTAAAGCCCCATGTACATTGATAACACTGTGCAAATAAGAATATGGGACACAATCCATTCTCCTAATACAAGTGCAGTGCCTCTGCTCATGGAAGAAATGGCAAAGGGCTTAATATAGACTCTGATTCCCAGCCACCCAGCATGAGAACGTTTGTTTACCCACATGAGTAGGCCTATTAAGTTCTGGACACTGATACCTTATCCAACTAAACGTATAAGGAGAATCAAACCTGGAGATTTCAACTTTAACTGAATTGTTATATATGTTAATTTCCCATATTTTATATTTAGAACTGAAAATATTTTCCCAGTGTGAATGCTGGGAAAATTATTTAAACTTTATTTTAATGTGTAATAGAAATAAAGAAAAATATAATGATGATACTAATTTTCCTGTAATTTACAAATAATTTTATATTTTGTTTCTTCCTCTCAACAGCTTTTTTTGGAGCCCAAATTAATTCTTTTATTCACGTTGTTATGTATATGTACTATGGTCTAGCTGCTTGTGGCCCAAAATTCCAGAAGTACCTTTGGTGGAAACGATACTTGACCATAATGCAGCTAGTAAGTAATATTTCTTTTTCAAACTATTATATATGGTGAGCATTAGATACCTATAATAATAGAATTGTAGAATAAGAAGGTTTATCATGCACACCGCACCTCTAAAGCAGGATCCTTTGTTCTCATATCACCTCATCCAGATTATTGTAGATCTGAAAGAGCAATCAAGAAAAGGAACAGAATTCTGAGCCAAAATTGTGTAGGGCAAGAAATAGAATTATATATAAAATACCTAGTAATAGCTCCAAGAAATGTGCATCAGCGTTCTGTTATTTCTTCCTTACATAATAACATAGAACCCATCTGCATGCTAATTGATGGAAATCATTCTTGCTGATCCCGTGATTACACTGTGCACACAGCTTGTCTTACACATGCAAACCTCCTCTGGATTCCACTCTGCAGGCTTACAAAGACTAGATTCAGAAGGCTGCCCTCTGTACCTGTTGGTCATTGCTGGATATTGCTAAATATGGGCAAATGAAAAAGTCTGAGTAGTTTAGGGAAAGTGATCCACTGGCCACATATAAACAGAGTTTAAAATGAGAATGAACTCTTTGACCCCCATATTTTACATAGATCATAGATTTTCAATCAGAATCCATTCCTAGCCACAGCTGTTTTAAAATTATGAAGTCTCAACTCAAGAAAATATGATAGGATATTGCAATAAGTAAAGCAAGCAAGCTAGAATTTAACCATAACTGTACTTTCTGTTACGGATATAGGGCAGCATCCAAGTGGGCCATTCCACAAACGGGCCACCACTGATTCCGTTCCACAAGCAGCACCCACCCCTCGCACAATAGAGATTTAGCACTTCCTTTGGAAGCCCCAAAACCAGCAAGATGGTTGTTTCTGTATCAGGACAGGTAGGCAGAGCACCCTTAGGTGAGCTCTGCCAACCTGCTCCATTCCAGAAATGAGCATTTCTGCTTGTTTCCTGTTCCTAGAGGAAACATTGAATCCCCATTGTGCATGCAGTGGGTGCCGCTGGCAGAAAAGAATCAGCTTGCACATTGGCCCACGTGGAGTCTGCCCCATACCACAATAGTTTTCCTTGGACATAAGTAAAAGTTGCACAGGTGATGAGGCTTGGCTTACTGTGAAGGATATCCATGCTTTAATATGGAAATCATTATTTTGAATTCATAGTAAAAGGCATATGACTAACTGTTGGTCATTAATGCAGTTCAGTGCAGATACGTGTCTTCCCTTTTTTTTAGCACAATAGCTACTTTCATTTTACTGTGGTGTGTTCGTAATTGTTTAAAAAGTATAGCTTTTGTTTTCCAATTTCCCTGTTTTTCTCTCTAGTCTGTTGTTAGTGTTTAAACATGTTTTCAACATTAATTATAAATTGAAATCTAATAGAAGCATATGAATTGTGGACTTTGACATTCTGTTTTTCTATATTTCAGCTTCAATTCCACGTGACTCTTGGCCACACAGCTATGTCTATTTATATTGATTGTCCCTTTCCTAAGTGGATGCACTGGGGTGTCATTTTCTACGCTATCACTTTCATTGTCCTGTTTGGTAACTTCTACTATCGGACATACAAGATGCCCAAGCAGCCAGTAAAGAACGGCAAGATTACCAATGGAGTCATGGCAAATGGTATAAGCAAACCAGAAAATGGTCTAGTTGTGGAAAATGGAAAAAAGCAGAAGAAAGCAAAAGGAGAGTAACTTGATCCAGGCCTTAACCATTGTTGGCAGTGAGGAGTCTCCCATTTGGTTGTAACAGAGAAAGAAACGTTATCCTATTATACCAATTGACCTTTAGGTTATTGAAGAGATAGAAAACATTATTTATGAAGATTGTTTTAACAACAACCCTTCAACTTAAAATTTCTATTGTAATTATGTAATTATTAAGTCTCTCATGATTTCTTTGTAAACTTTTAGACTGCTGGTGTCGGTATTGTAAGAAAGAAGTGCTGGAATAACTTATACTGTCAGTCCGGTGGTTAATATTACAATTAACCAAGGATACAGTGGAGCAGACATTTCTTTGAAAAGGCAAATAATTAAAACATGGTATTTTTCTTGCCCACTTTTTTAATGTAGTCTCTCAGACTAGGTTATGCCCTAATTTTTCTCTCATGTCTGTTACAACTTTTATTGTGTGGAAATACGCCTACCTCTTCAAATAACATTTAACATCAAATACTAATTTCTGAAATACAGACTCAACCCAATATTTTTTTGTTTTCTGCTAATTAGAGAAAACGTTTGCCTCTCATTAACACAATGTCCTTTTTAATTAATCCTTCCTTTAAAATGTTTGAAAGCCTTTAGTTGTGAAACAAAGGACAAACCATGGTCTGGCTCTGAGACAATCTCTAAGATGTAACTTGTCTCAAGTCCCATGAACCCCATGGTGCTAATACTCATGAAAATGGTTAGATGTTATATTGAAAGGGAACAAAGGACAAAACTCAGTTCTTATTTTGCTGATGGCTTACTTATTTAGTAGAGGACATGTTAAATACAAAGAGAAGAAATTCATCAGTATAAAGTGTCTTGCAGTTGAAGACCCCCATCCAGCAGTAGGACCCAAGTTAGTCATGACTAACTTTTTCCATTGAATTCAATGGGATTTAATTGTGATTAATTTTAGCTAAATTGGGGCTCAAGTGCTTACATGACATGAGCAAATGAACTGTGGATGTATTGTTGCGAACTGTTTACTCACAAGATGGTCTTGCTTCTTAGTACTGTAATACTTAGAAACTCATGAATTGTTTAAACTGCCACTGTGTACACACACTCATTACTGATTGATCTTGCAGTAATGTCACTGCAAGGGCAACATTGGCTGGTAAGATTCCATGACTGCCATGCTACCTTCTCTTACATCTAATTCCCATGGCTGTCCTGCTCATCTTTCCTTCTGCTGCACCGATATGGATTATCTCTAACGTTTATTGTCAGAGTACTTCAAGCCATTCTCTACCATGAACTGGACACGTTTTATTGCACTACTGTGAAGAAAGTACAATAAGGATTCTTCATTTACACAGCCTTGGAAATTGATGAAGAGAAGTCATGATTTGCTCCAACTTGGAGTGAGTTTGAGGCAGAGCTGGAACTAGAACCAAGGAGGTCTTTAGTTGTCTTTGCTCTGAATACTAGAGCCAATTCTTACACATTATTAAAAAACAGACCTCACTAGTCGTGTTTTTTATATCATGAAAATAAAGCTATTTAGTTGAGACAGAAGCTCATAAAATATTCTGTTTTACATTTACCCATCTTGTATTGTCTATAATAAACAATAGGAGAACAAAGCCACATATTTCCTGATATTTACTATGTCTCTGACTTTATGGTTTTACTCCAAACTCTAATTTTGGATCCCAAAACAATTTGAAAAGTTTTAAATATTTTGGCATTGAGCATATTTATAAGTTAATATGATAGGCAGAAATCAAAGTGTAGCCTGCTCTCCAAAAATAAGCCAAATTGAAGGATGAAATACTATCCTGGCCCTCAACCTATTTACTAGGAAGGAATTAGCCTCATTGAGCACAGTGAGACTTGCTTATGAGTAAACATGTATGAGATTGCACTCTTAGACTGCATAGTAGATGGATTGGATCTTCATTGGTCTGGGACCATTAACTAACTTTTTTGCTTAGTTTTGTTCCCTTTGCTTTCAAAAAGGAAGCATAAAGGTAGGCAACAGACATCTTAGAACATAATAAATTAAAATTCTGTTGCTTTCAGTGGGGTAGAATTAAGCATGTGCTTTAATCTTCCACTGAAATCAGTGGGACTTGCATGGCTGGATTGTTTCGTTAAATGTATGGAAATTAAAAAAGTAAAACAGGTTTGCATATATTTTGCCTTCTTTGTAGTGTATTAGGATTTCAGCATGGTGTGATGTTCCGTCATAATCCTGATTAAGTAAATTATTTTGATCGAAAGATATATGGTTTTAGCATTTTACACCTCTACAGGTAACATTGAGAAATGTTCTCTTATAAGGATAGCGTGGGTTTTGAGGGGGGGGGGGGTTGTTTGTTTGTTTTTTTGTTTTGCCACCCCTTTTGACATAGCTTTCATCCGGCATAATTTTGTATATACCTAGATATCTGTTAACTGTGTGTATTATAGATTCATATCCATGAGAATACAAACTAACCCTGAGGTGCAATTGCAACACGATATTGCTGATGAAATCTTTAAACATTTGTTGCAAAGCACTGCTTGGCAGTGGGGCCCTTGCTGCCAAGACGAATAAGAATGATTCAGTGCAAACTATACCCACAATAATACCTAGATCTAAAGCTTCCCTGGCATGCTTGGTTTTGTGGCAGATGCTGTTCAGTAGTGGTTGAGATTTAGAACTGCTTCGCACACTGCATTATCCGTATGGAGATTGCATTACAACTTTTGCCCAGTGGCATAATTGTGGTTTGGGACATATACATACATATACAGATTGGAAAGCCACTGCATTTATTGGCTTTTTAATCCATGTACATACGCCCAGAAAAGGTGATACCACTGCCATGTAAATGTTACTTTTTTTTCTGATGTAGGCATTCATTTCTTTCTCACACAAACAGCAGTGAAGGACCTTTGAGTAAGTTCATCATCTACATAGTATTCCTAGTTTATTCCAGTCATCTGTGTGTGGTTGGAAATGGAATATTTTGTATGTCACTGTCGGATTTTTTTTCAGCAGTGTGAAGAAATAGTACGGTTATAAGAGGAATGATTCTATTTGTTAGTCTGTATTATTTCCAGTCTCTGAGCTGCTCAGGTTACTTCCTTGGTACCTACAGTTTCAGGTTTTATTTATTTATTTAAAAAATATTTTAGGCCTCCTTTAAGAGTACAACTCTCTCAAAGCATATTAAAACACCATTCAATAATAGTACAAAAATTAATAAATATCAGTAAATAATAAACATCCAGCCTAGGGAATGCTAAAATAATTGCAGCTAAGAACCAGTCAAGAGAAAACACAAATAAAAAACGGGCATCTTTCTCAAAGGCCTCCAGTTATGGGGCCTGACTGACCCTAGATCATGGTTCCCAACACCGTACTTGGGCCTGTGAGGGCCCCTACCCCTTGCCCCCTCAAAAATTGTTTAAATAAAAACCTTGAAAAATGCTAGGTCATCAGGTTCTCCTTCCTCTCCCTGAACTTGCTGCAGATCAACTGTTAGCAGGTAGGCAGGCAGAGAAGGAAGGAGTTGCTTTCTGGCCCCACCCAATCTTACACCTACACAGACTCTTCCCCCTTTGCTGTCTCTCTCCCCACTCCTGAGCTGTAGCCTCGCTATTTCTCTCCCTCTAATTTCTTTCCTTGCTATTTCTCTCCCTTACCCATCCCTAGCTGCCGTCTTTCTCCCCTCTGCCCTTGCTCTTTCTCTCCCCTCTGTCTCTTTACCTTTCCATCTCTCTCCCAGCCTCTACCTTCGCAATGTTTCTTTCCCCCTACTTCTTTAGCTACAGTTTCTCCCTTCCGGCCTCAAATCTTGTTCTTTCTCTCCCTTTGATCCCTTTCCTTGCTTGTTTCCCTCTCCCTCTCAGCCCCTTTCATCGATATTTCTCTCTCTCCACCATCACCTCTTTAGCTTGCTTTTCACTACTTCCCCCAGGGGGGGTATTTTGTGGGGTTGCCCACAGCAGTTCCTCAAATTTCTAAATATGTCCACAAGTCCAAAAAGGCTGGGGACCCCTGCCCTATATAGCAATTTATTCAGGCGCATGTACTTGTTGGTCTAACTTCCCTCAATGCCAGACAAGCAAGAAGGGCCTCCACCGCTGACCTTAGCAGATGTTGGGAAAGGACTCCCTCCGCCCAAGATCCTGAGATGGACAAAAAGACTGGTCTAATATAAGACAGCTACTTGTGTTTTTATGATGATCACGTTTATAAGACAATTGAATATTTGAAGTTCTGTTCCACTCTTTATTCAGAAATCATTTAAGGCCCAGCTAGTCATATCTTATATCGCACACTAGTCTCCAATGCTATAATTCAAATGATGTAATTTGATACTAATAATATAGTTGTTTTTAAAATGAGAAATAGAATATGCATAGAAGAGTCTGATGTACTATAATTGGTAAACCGAAGATCATTTATAATACAGTTAAATTGGTGGAAGGGGAGAAAATAGCATTTTGTCATCCTCAGCATATCATTCTCAGATCTCAAATGTCCATTTGAGGGTACTTTTAGTCTCCAGCACAGATTTCTGGGAGGCATAGAAGACTCAAAGGGAAAGGGGGAATTGGCAAAAAAAATGGCCTCTTCCTCCGATCCACCAACAGAAATGCTTCACTGAGCCAGAAGCCTTTTGCAGACACGGGATGCTACATCTGCAGGAGGTAAATTCTGGACCTAACCCACTATTTTGAAAGTTATGAAGTCCTACCTGCACAGTCATGAGGTCAACAGAAATCTTTGTAACTGTTGCAACATTTGTCTGCATATTACTCAGTTTAGAGCTTGAAATCACTTTCTGTTAAAATCCTAGCCCTGCATGACTATCTCATCTATTTCCTTTCACCTTTCTGGAGGAAGAGATGGGACAGAGAAATGTTGCAGCAGGGGGGCGTTCATCTTTCACTTTTCTCAGATCAAACATCATGTCCCAACGGCCAGGTTATGCAAGTCGGGCTTGTATTGCCAGAATTGGTGCTTGCCTTTGGGCATGTTGCCGCTTCGGTGGGAGAGATGCTTGATACTGGCTGTTTGCATGACACAATGTTTGAATGCATTCCAAGTACAAACATTAGGAAAGCCTTTTTCAGGACTGTTGTTAGATAAGATAACAAGTCATTTTTGCAACACTGCTACCCTGAAATGTAATACATCACAAACCATGAGCCAAAATTGTCTCAGTTACCTGAAACTGATTTCAGGTAATGGAGCTGTGTTCAGTCAATACTAACAGAGCATCTTGGTTGTTTTCTTGACTACATAAAACACAGAAATGTAGCTAGCCTGTATGTTTGTGAGAGGGGGGAGAGAGATTATATGCATGATTGTTTTATGTGCCAATGACCAACTAAAATAAATAGATGTGAATAGGATTTTCCTTTTTCTTTTAAGGC
Organism: Anniella stebbinsi; assembly: GCA_029215795.1. Lineage (NCBI taxonomy): Eukaryota > Metazoa > Chordata > Lepidosauria > Squamata > Anniellidae > Anniella > Anniella stebbinsi. The sequence goes on along the minus strand of JARDYH010000003.1, from coordinate 159,457,282 downwards.
CACTGATGTTTGATTTTCAGCCATTCTTGCTGCTGTGTTCTGATAGTATTATGTAAATTAGTTCCAATTCAATCAATGTTTATCTGGCTATTCTGTCACACCTATAGTTAGGGTTTTTTCCCCCCTAATGCTACAAGGCATTTGGGGCCAAATTCTCTGCTAGTTTCTGTCCTCAACCGCCTTTTGGCACTAAGGTGGACTTTGTGCACAGTCTTCAGAATGGGTGGGAAAGATCCACACAAATCAGCTTTTCCCACATGGTTGCACGCATACTGCCATCAATCATGTAGGAAAGCACCACAAAAAGTGTGAAGGAGGCCTCGGGCTGTACAGTAAGTAGGTTAGAGCAGGATATGGTCAGGGGTCTAGAAATTTTCATGGTTTTCTAAGCTTATCTAGACAAATTTTAGCACAGTTCCAGCCCTCATGGTTAACAATAAAAAAACTTCATAAATTGACAATTTCTGCTAAAAATTTAGAAGTCACAGTTTTCCTAGGGCCAATAATTCATGATTATTTTTAAAATACACAAAATTGCTGTCCCCCCAACCTCCCCCAACATGCAGCCTATTAAAGCATGCAGCTTAAGTACAATGATAAAAACTTAACCACTGTGCATCATGAATTCAAAATGCTAAATTTTGCAGGATTTTTATAGAATCCTAGGCAGCGGATGTTAGCTGAGATCAGTAAAGACTGGCACTTTTGTCTCTCAGGCAGGTTTAATTCCTGATGCTTGTCCAGCATGTTTATAGCAGCTATATCATTGTGCCTTCAGTCCATGGAAGGAGAGACTGTAGGAGTCAAATAAAGTAAAGCCAGCATGCTATAGAAGTTGTGGTCTATTCTTTGCTGAAATCCTATTATCATATGCTGGATGTAAGCAACTTAGCAAAATCCAAAATTCTGTAGTGACAGTTTTATTGCTGTTGTGATTCTGGTCTTTTGTCACATTCCACACATATCCTTTAAATATGGTAGAACCTTACAGAATTAGGGCTGGACTCTTGATTGTACCCAGACATACATAAAACAAGTTCCCAATAGGTAGGCTGTTAAATGTACTGAGAGGTAGTTGTTTGGTTTGCTACTATGTGGGATAGCTCTTAATTAAAAAGATAATTCCGCTAAACTTTAAGGACATTTTTTTACATATGACATTAACCAGAGGTAACTACATTATGTAGGTTTTATAGTTGCATTTCCTAATGTGGAAATGAAAACACACTTCAGTGCTATATGTAAAAATACTTCAAGTCAGGGGTGCAGAGTCTTGTCATCTTCCAGTTGTTGGACTATAGCTCCTATCATCCCTGACCATTGACCATGCTGGCTGGAAGTAGAATTAGAATCCAACATTACCTGAAGGGCCACAAGTTTCCCACCTCTGCTTTATGTGATGGAGAGAGGACCCCAGTATTCTTGCTATATAACACACATACATATTATATATGTATATACCATATAAATGTATGGTGTATGTACATATGTCTTAAAATTATTATAAACATATATGACCTGGGTTACAACCAGGAAGTCATCTCAAAATATATTACAATGTGAATAATATTTTGAGGTTTCATTGCATATCGAAAATATTTTTTTTCTTTTAGTTCAGCTTTATTCCTCCATATGGACTAGTGCCTTTGCATGCTGTTATTCACTTTTATAAAGTGGCCTACTGGCTACATATGTGTGAACAGTATCACATACTGTGTGATTGCAAAATCACTTGGTGACATGATTAAGCACAGCTATAATATTCAATATTGTCCCCGCTGACCATAAACTAGGCATATTGCCTCAAGTATCTGTGATTGATGACAGTGGCCTTGTTCAGAAGACACCTTAAACCACAGCTTTAATCACGGTGCTTAAGGCTTTTTGGCTTTAAGGTGTCTTCTGAACAGGGCCAATGCATCACTATAACCTATTTACCCTTAATGAGCAATTTCTTTTTAATTCAACATGATAAAAATTACTATGTTCATTATAACCTGTCAAGTCAATAAACTGGAATTAGCCATGATCTTCTTTTTATCAACTAGAGGCATTATTTTATTCCATTTTCAATCCCTATCACTGTTACATAAATATCCTACATTAGTTTGATTTTGCAAAACAAAACATGTGGACCACAAACAGGTGATAAGTCATGACACAAGATAAAAAGTCAGTTATTAAACTTTTCTCTTAATTTTTGCTCTTGTTCAGAGATACCAAGATCAATGTGTATTGATACCAAGATCAATACACATTATTATTTTTGCTATTTATTTATTAATGTATATACAGTAAGTGTATATTGTATCTGAGCTTGCCATTTGACAAATTGTGTATAAAGACAAGTCCCCTGCCTTGGTTTAGAATCTAATTATGGACTGCATTATCATTAGTTAAAGACAGAGGGTAATTACTGAATGGCTATAATATGAACCCCTAAGAAATACTTGTCAATAATTTCTTGACATTCAAAAATTTTAAAAATGCTTTTCAGGCTGGACATTTCCCCAGCTGCCCTATCTGCCAAGGTGTGCTGTTGGTCGTGGAGTTTCCCAGCAGCCAAACATGAGGGATTGCACACAACTAGCTTTTAGTTGGCTAGATGAAATTACTATGTAAGGATTTCATCTATATATGCAAAGTAGTTTACAAAAGGCAGCTCCCCTTGATATCAAAGCAGACAAGTTTCTACAAGGTTATTTACAACACTCAGTTGAAATTCTTGTGTATTAACTTGTGGATTAACAAAAAGACAAAAGGTGGTGTGACATCAGACCATGATTTTCTACTCTGTGTTATCAATATACCATCTTTACAGACATGAGTACATAGGGCTGTGGAACTGATGGCTTCCTACGAATATTCGTTAGTTTATTATAAACTATTCTATTGTGTGATATGTCAATTATTAATAAAGACAACAATGAAAAAAGAAACCCTTCTAAACTTTTTACTTCCACTTTAGGGAAGCACCTAATGTACTGTTATTAGGGGACGTGGAAGGAAAGCTGTTCAGGGAATATCCCTATCTCACGTGGAATACACTGCCTTACTTTGGATTCCCTACATCAAACTCTCAATAACAATTTGAGCAGGCACCAATCCTGATCTTATTAACGTTAGTTATGCTTAAGGGTGGAACTGGCATATTGGGAGGAAAACATGGGATTTCCAACTCCAGGGCAAATATGCAGTGGTGGGCATGGTGACACTTGCGATTGACAGCCTGGAGGGACTGCTGAATCCCCTGGCCACCTTCTCCCTGTAAGACTCTCCAGTGTGGAAACCTGTTTTAATTCAGGGGCTGTGTCCAACTAAGAGGCATAAAAAACTGGCTGAGGAAGACTTCCGTGGTGGAGGGCAAGGGGGGGAGAGAATGAACTGCCCTCCCCACCAACTGACCTTCCCCTGCAATTGTTCTTCATCTCCCATTCATATAATCTCAGCAAACATAAGAGAAGCATGCAGCTCTCCCTCTATCCCACTGAAATCAACAGGGATTTTTAAAAAATATATAAAATGTCAAGAAAGCAAAACCATGAAGGGGGGAATTATAACTAAATAGATTTGAATATATCATTTTCAATACATGCATATGAAATTGTGTGTGTGTGTGTGTGTGTGTGTACACATACACATAAACACAGCTTTCTGAGAATTATACATGAGCCTATCTACACTACTGCTTTAAAACAGTTTAAAACGGTTTATAACAGTTTTGAGAACTGTTGGGGCCCAGGACGTACTCCATATACAGTTTTCAAAAAGTTTTCAAATTGTTTTATCCTGCGTGTGTTGATAGGCTCCATAAATGTCTATGAAGGCAGGCCAAATATAATTCAACATGGAAAGTTCCACCAAACGTAAGTTTCATTCATTGTCTGCTAAATAGTTTCCCTAGTGTGACAAGATCCACATACCCATTTATTCATTCGGGTTTTAGAAAGATGCATCTTTTTGCATAAGTTGCACATTTTATTTTATGGATGTGAGATGTGAAACTAATATTCAGTTGACCTTAAAGCATATTTGTAACAACAATGACAACAAAACCCAGCCCAAGTATAAATCAAGAGGCCACCACTTCTCTCTCTTCCTGAATGAGAATTCTAGGGAACACAGAGCAGCATTAATTTGAGGCATTTGAGTCACACAGAAAACATCCATTTTCTCAGTGCAAGATAACATACAAAATGCTTTCCTCTATACATGAGTAGTGGCTAAAACTCTTCCTACATCAGCTTCCATATAACGCTTGTAAATGTAGGCTTTCGCAGCTTCAAAAAGTATGCCTCTTTCACACCATAGAATGACCCCTCATTGTACAGGTCCATGCATGTTATATAGCTCCATATTAAGAGCACTTTAAATCTGCTTACAAAGCACCTGACCTGAAGCCTATTTGGATCAGACTCAGGAAACTGGAGATGAAGGAACTGCGTTTGCTGACCACATTCAGGGGACAGGTATCAGGGCAATTTCATTGTCGCTTTTGTAAGCCTTTATGACTTCTTATATTTTGAGGCTCAAATGGCGCCTTATGCAAGGGACCTCCCTATATATTGTTTTTCAGAATGGATGAAAGATAGCTAAGCAATCAGAACATGGGTTTGTACAACATGGTGCCCTTAAAAATGTGATGGCCTGCCCCTTCTTCCCATGACTGCAAAGGGAGATCGATTGGGCCAGCAATTACAATCCAACTTTTGGAAATGTGTGTAAATATTAAGAAGATTGCATAGAAACCTAGTTGATTATGCTTCAAGCGCAAGGATTTGTACTTTAGCCCTTTAAACATTTTTATGACTGACTACACTTGTAAGAATTAACCTCTGTTAAAATATTGTCCAAAGACTGTATTTGGGGGTTTAAGACTTTACTATGTCATTGTATATGAACTGTAATATTGCAACCAATGATGCATGCATACATAACCCCACAGGAATCAATGGGATTTGTGCATGGGAATGGCTGAATGAGAATTTGGAGCCATAATATACATGATTTCCTTTGAGAAGTCTCCATTTAAGACAACCGGATAACTTCTTTGGATAAGTGCTGTTTTTATGTTAACACAGATGTGAGGCTATCCTGAAAGGGCATGTTAATTTATAGAATTTATAAAATAATATGTCACTATTGAATAGGTAGGAAGATTGCTAGAGGAATGTTGTATTGGTGACTTTGCTTGTTCTATGTATAACCAGAATGGTATATATGCATTGGGCTTGAATCAGATGAGACAAAATGGCATATATATATATATATATATATATATATATATGTGTGTGTGTGTGTGTGTGTGAGAGAGAGAGAGAGAGAGAGAGAGAGAGAGAGAGAGAGAGAGACTTAATTTTCTTGCAGTTATCATGGGTTGGATCCAGAACCTTCATCCCCCAACCCACTGGAGCTGATTTGAAGGCTGTGCGGGGGACTACAGGGGAGACAAGAAGATGCAGAAGTCTTGTTCCACAAGTGGTGTCCTTCTACCAGCAGAACAAAGGATCTGGATCCAACCCAACACAGTCTGCTTCTTTTTTTGAAGGGTGGAGGTGGCGCTAATAATTTAACATATGTGCCATTTTATGTCCCCATCTAATTTTAGCTTCTAGGAAATCATTTTTTTAAAACTTGTTTGGAATTCTGGAACTTCTCTGGCTACTGTATACAACAGGGTTGGCAAAAATAAAAATAAATGCACAGAAGTATTTATCATTTGTTTTTTATCCCCCTTTCCAGTATACATTAGCATAGCACAATGTGAAAACTATCACACAATAGGTCCATTGTGTTGCTCTCAGCAGCCATAGCAGGACCATTCTGGCCTCCAACAGCGCAATCCTAGACATATTTCCTTGGAAATAAGTCCCCACTATGTTCAATGGGAATTACTCCCTTATAAATGTGTTTAGGATCGCAGATCAATATGCTGAACAAATAGCTGTCAGTGTCATTTCTATACTTTGGAGCTGGGGGTCAAAGCATGAACCTACGAGGCTCAAGGTAGCACATACACATGTACTATAAGTGTATAGAGGCAGGAAATATATTGGGTTGGATTCAAACCTAGTCATACTTAGAGTAGACCCATTAAGATCAATGGGACTTACATTAGTCATAATTAATTTAAGTCCCATTGATTTAAATGGGTCTAGTCTATGTATGAGTAAGTCTGGATCTAACCGATTTTTTTGTTTTGTTTTTGTTTTGCCAAGTTATATTCCCAGAATTTATTTACGTATTTATTTTTATCCACCTTTTCCACCAAATGGTGCTCAGGACAGGTAACAGTAAAATACAAAGTAAAATACAATCAATCAAAACACAAAATCCAGTAGGTAAAACATCAATAAAATAAATAAAGCTAATAAAAACAACTACCAGTTGAATGAATTGTGGCCATAGCAGTCAGTTTAGGAGATTAAGGCAACTGGAATGTGTCTGGGAGCGGCAATATCTGTTGTGTGGGGCAGAGGGAGATATGGCGATAGCAGGGTGAAATGCCATTACAGGGGAAGGATAGATGGATATCTAACACCCATCTTACTTTCTGGTCACCCTGCTACCCTGGGGATCTTGGGGAATGACCAGGCCACCCACAGAACATCTCCTTGCTCCTATGCAATGCCAGGTCGATTAAAAACAAAACAAATATAATCTATGACCTCCTTACAGAAGAGGAGGCCGAACTGGCATGCTTCACAGAGATCTAGCTGGGAGATGACAGTGGCCTGACATGGTCCCAGGCCCTACCAGCTGGGTACTGTGTTAGTGAGCAGGTGAGGGAAGGTGGTCGGGAGGGGGGGGGCGGAGTAGCTGTGGTCTACAAAGAAAATCTTAACCTGACCAGACATCCTGTCCAGGAATTGAATCACATCGAGTGTGTGTACCTGAGTCTGAAGACCAGGGATAGACTAGGGGTTCTGTTAATGTATCCGCCACCCGCTGCCTATCAGACTCCCTGGCCGAGCTCACGGAACTGGTCTCGGAGCTGGTGTTGGATTCGCCAAGGCTTTTGGTCCTGGGCGACTTCAACATCCCATTCGAGGCCGGTTTGTCAGGTGTAGCTCAGGAGTTCATGGCATCCATGACAAACATGGGCCTATCCCAATTGGTCTCTGGACCCACACATTCAGCAGGTCACACCCTCGATGCTGTTTTCAGTTCCGAACAGACAGATCTGTGGGCGGAGGTAACGAATACCTCCGAATTGTCATGGACAGACTATTTTCTGGTCAGGGTTAGTATCACGGCTACCACCCACCCCTGCAGGGGTGGCAGACCTATTAAAATGGTCCGCCCTAGAAGGCTGATGGATTCTTCTGGATTCCAGAAAGCCTTAGAGGTTTCTATAGCTGATATCGTCGACGATCCTGTAGAAGCCCTGGTCAATAGATGGAATCAAGACCTAACTAGGGCTATCGGCACAATCGCCCCCAAACGTCCTCTCCGACCCACTTTTAACAGGGCGCCCTGGTATACAGAAGACCTCAGGGAGTTGAAGCAGAAAGGATGATGACTGGAGCGCTGATGGCGGAAAACTCGACTTATATCCGACAAGACACGACATCGAGAACATCTTTGTTCCTATGGGGTGGCAATACGTGCAGCAAAGAAAGGTTTCTTCTCTGCGCGCATTGCGACTGCGAATTCACGTCCAGCAGAACTGTTCAGGGTGGTGAGGGGTCTAACCCGGGCACCTTTCCCCCTGAATCCGACCTTAAAGCCTTCAGTAGTTCGTCTGTGATGCCTTTAACGTTCATTTCACAGATAAAATCTGTTGGATAAGAGCCAACTTAGATACCATCATTATAGCAGAGGCTGACAATGGAGTAGGATTACACTGGATCAGTTTCAGTTGGTGAGTACTGAGGACATGAACAAGCTGCTTGGACGAATGAGGACGACTTGCCCTCTCAATCCCTGTCCTTCTTGGCTGGTTGTCCAGGGAGGAGATGCAGTTAGATCACATTTACAACATATTATTAATGCATCTCTCGGGGAGGGGAGTTTTCCATCATGTTTAAAAGAAGCGGTGGTACGGCTGCTTCTAAAAAAGCACTCCCTGGACCCCCTGGACCTTAATAACTACAGGCCAGTATCAAATCTTTCATTTTGGGGCAAGGTGATCGAGAGGGCGGTTGCCTTCCAACTCCAGGCAGTTTTGGAAGACACTTATTTTCTAGACCCATTTCAAACCGGCTTCAGGGCAGGATACGGAGTTGAGACCGCTTTGGTCGTCTTAGTGAATGATCTACGCCTGAGTATTGACAGGGGGAGTGTGTCCCTGTTGGTACTTCTGGACCTCTCAGCAGCTTTTGATACCATCGACCATGGTATCCTTCTGGAGCGCTTGGGGGAATTGGGAATCAGGGGAACCGTGCTTCAATGGTTCCGATCCTACCTCTCAGGCAGGTTCCAGATGGTGATGCTTGGGGATAGCTGCTCTTCAAAGAAGGAGTTGCTATCTGGTGTACCACAAGGTGCCATCCTTTCCCCAATGCTGTTTAACATTTATATGAAACCGCTGGGAGAGATCATCCGGAGGCATGGGGCGAGGTGCTATCAATACGCTGATGACACCCAAATATATTTCTCTATGCCTTCGATACCATTGTCAGCTAAGGTTAGTGTGTCTCCTCTGAATGAATGCTTGGAGGCAGTAATGGGCTGGATGAGGAAAAACAAACTGAAGCTGAATCCAGACAAGATGGAGGTGCTTGCTGTCAAGGGCCACAACCTGGGTTTGGAGGTGTGTCAACCAGTTCTGGATGGGGTTACACTCCCCCTGAAAGACTGTGTTCGCAGCTTGGGGGTACTCCTGGATCCATCGCTCCAAATGACAGCTCAGATAGTGCCGACGGCCAGGAGTGCGTACTATCAGCTTCAGCTGATACGCCAGCTGCGCCCCTTCCTAGAGTTGGAAGACCTAAAGACGGTAGTACACACACTGGTAACTTCAAGGCTTGACTTCTGCAATGCGCTGTACATAGGGCTACCTTTGTGCCTAGTCCGGAAACTTCAACTTGTTCAAAATATGGCAGCCAGGTTGGTCACCGGTACATCTAGGGGTGACCACATTCTACCAGTTTTAAAATCGCTTCATTGGCTGCCAATCAGTTTCCGGGCGAAGTATAAAGTGTTGGGTATTACCTTTAAAGCCCTACATGGTTTGGGTCCAGGTTACCTGTGGGATCGTCTTCTCCCGTATAATCCTCCCCGCACACTCAGGTCCTCTGGGAAGAACTTACTCAAATCAGCCAGAACTAGGCTGACGAGTGTTACCCAGAGGACCTTCTCTTCTACCACTCCCAGACTATGGAATGGTCTGTCAGAGGAGATTAAACAAATTAGCAGTCTTCATGAATTTAAGAGAGCCGTGAAGACTGCTCTCTTCTGGCAGGTCTATCCAGTTGAATTTTAAGATGTTTTTAATGATGTATTGGTTTTTATTTGTTTTTAATATCCCATCTATTTTGTGGTCTTTGTATTTTATATTTATTGTTGTTCCCCGCCTCGATCCGGAGGGAGAGGCGGGTTATAAATAATAAGAATTATTATTATTATTATTATTATTAATAATAATAATAATAATAATAATAATAATAATATCTTTGTCTGCTGGCCAGTAGGTCATCAGCAAAGGGGCTAGGTTGGTCTCTCTTGACAACGACTTTCAGAGCATGGAGCAGCCAATGAGAAGGCCCTCTCTTGAGTTCCTAATATTCACACTTCAGATTTTGGTGGAATAGAAAAAAGGGCTTCTCCTGGAGGGGGGGGGGGGATTATGGAAGAATACAATATTTCATATAATCTAAATCTGAGTCATGTAGAGCATTGTACTAGGTCACAACCAGCACTTTGAATTGTGCCCACAGACAGTGAAACTGTTATAACATGGTAGTCACATGTTCCCTATACCTGTCCTGGGTCAATAGTCTTCTGCAGCATTCAAGATCACCTGAAATTTCCAAATACTCTTCAAGAGAATGCCACAGTGTTCCAGATGAGATGTAACTAAGGCATGTGTCACCGTGACCAGATCTGAGAGAAAACAGATCTGGAGAAAGGGTCCCCAAAGGCAAGAAAGTAAAGGAATAAGGAACTAGGGACAGAGTAGCCAAAGGAAGGGAAGAGATCCGGCCATTAAGCGAGGTCCAGGAGCTTGAGGGAAGAGCAGGGCCCAATCTACATGGAGGCATCTTCCGATGCTAGTGCAGTTTAAAAACACATTTTCTTGAATTTGCATCTACTCCTCCCATGGCACACACAGCCCATTAGGATGCAATCCTATGCATCTTTAGACTAGCTAGCTGGGGAATCCTGGGAGTTGTAGGGACTTTTTCTGCACCCTGAATGCATGTAACTTCATATAAATCTTGCTTTTGTGAGGCAAACATAATCTTAAACTGCATTAATTTGGCTATGTAGGCAGGGTCTCAGGACATCAACAAGTTTCCCTCCTGTGCAGGTGAGATGGTCGGAAGGAGTGGAGAGCTAAATAAATTTTTAAAAGGAATCCAAAAAGCAATGCTCTCACTTTCTCAGGAGAAAGCCTCTTTGACGAGAATGTGTTTTACTTCTGAGCAGACATGTATATTGGCATGTTTTCAGCTAGTCAATCCTTGAGGCAAAGAAATAAGGAGAAAGGAGAAAATTGGGAAGGCTTGAAAAAACATTCCAAACTTAATTTTTTTCCAAAGGCAGGGGGAAGGGGAAGTAGCATTGCATTCACTCTTCATTTCACTGGGCAGGGCACACAGAGTGAGAGCAAGAGAGAAGCCAGCAGAAATGTGTGTGCATGTTAGGGTGACCATATGGAAAGGAGGATAGGGCTCCTGTACCTTTAACAGTTGCATAGAAAAGGGGATTTCAGCAGGTGTCATTTGTATGCACACAGCACAAGCCCTGTCCTCTTGACCAGATACAAAAGAGGGCATGGCTGCTCAGGTTTAACTGTTGTGACGAAGAGGAAATTTCACCAGGTCCTGCATATAAACAAATGACACCTCCTGAAATTCCTTTTCCTATGCAACTGTTAAAGATACAGGAGCCCTGTCCTCCTTTCCATATGGTCACCCTAGTGCATGTGTTATTTGCAGATTCACACTTCCACAGGTACGCACTAACAAAAACAATTAAAACAAAATTAAACAAAACCAAAATCTTGGTCAGCGGAAGGTGAAACCACCAGAAATGGGCACACTCCTTTGCTAGGGTGACCCTGACTGCCTCTACACGAGAAGTTTAAAGCTCCTTCAAGTCTCATTAAAATTTTTACCTCTACATGAGCGGAGTGCAAATCGGGAGTTGAGGCGTGTTATCTATCTGATTATGCACATTATCGAATGCGCGTTAAATAGCGAGTTTTATTTTGCTGCGGCCGTTAAAGTGCATTTTGACTATATGAACAAGCGATTCTCCGCATTAACTACTTCTAAAGCGCATTTCAAACAACCGGTAAGGCCACCAGTTGTGCGCTCAATTACCTCCCGTGTACAGTCATTTACCATAAAATGCTTCCCAGAAGATGCGCATAATCGGAGAACCAGGCATCAAACCGAATTCTTGTAGAGGGGGTCCATATGAAAAGGAGGACGGGGCTCCTGTCTCTTTAATAGTTGCATAGAAAAGGGGATTTCAGCAGGTGTCATTTTATGCATACAGCACCTGGTGAAATTCCCTCTTTATCACAACAGTTAAAGCTGCAGGAGCCCTGCCCTATGTTGTATTTGCTCATGCTAGGCAGGCCCATACTGATCTCTATATGAATCTGATAAAAGGAGAAATAATGCTGGGTGTTACCAACACCTCACTCCAAATGCCCTGATGAATGAAATGCACAGATAAATCTGGGGATGGGTGATGTGATGTCAACATTTTGGACTAGAACTCATGGCCTTTGAACACCTGCTGCAACTTTAATTGCATCAAAAAATTATAATTACAGAAACGTTCCTCTGCCAATACTGCTCCAATACTTTGATCTTGATCTCCTTGTACATGAACTCCTTGTACTTGATTTCCTTGTACATGTACCCAGGAATGAAATCAGGAGGCCGATATGGAATTAAGGGCAACATCTTTATGAACTGCAGGCACCTTCAATCAGGAATGGAACAAGCTGGCAAAAAGGTGAAAAGCACAAGCATGGAACAAACTGCTGAGAAAACATCTACTCCCCAACTCAAACAATCATAGACTGTGGCCTATAATCACAAGGGCCAAGACCCTGGGCTCTCAGTATTATCTGCACCACAACCCCAAATGGTTACTGTAACATCACTGTGACTTTAAAAAAACGGAACACTTGACGCTATGGAAATGGAGACGGGCAAGAACTGGGCAAAGAGCCAGACAAACACTTTTTCATAGCCAGATATTGTAGCCATAACCCTCATTGTTCAGTCTTCGGCCTACAAAGAATTATCACCCTATTTTGAGAAAATACTATCAGACAGAGCTAAAGCCCTGTCAGTCTTGTTGTTCAAGGATGCAGCAAATAACTCGTTCACTCTAATGGCACTATAAAAGTTTAATAGCATCACTGTCTCAAAGAGATCAGCTTCATATTCAGAATGGTAAATTCTAGTGAATTGCCCAGTCATATTTTCCAAGACATCTGGCTAAGCCGACCATATGAAAAGGAGGACAGAGCTCCTGTATCTTTAACAGTTGTATAGAAAGGGGAAGTTCAGCAGTTGTCATCTGTACGCCTGCAGCACTTGTTGAAATTCCCTCTTCCTCACAACAGTTAACGCTGCAGGAGCTATACTAGTGACCAGATACAAAAGAAGGCAGGGCTCCTGCAGCGTTAACTGTTGTGAGGAAGAGGGCATTTTACCAGGTGCTGTATGCATAAAATGACACCTGCTGAAATCCCCTTTTCAATACAACTGTTAAAGATACAGGACCCCTGTCCTCCTTTTGATATGGTCAACCTAATCTGGGGTCACTGATCATCTCTTGTCTGGGAAATGTTTTGCTCAACCTTCTGAAGTTTTCCTACCCCACCCCACCCCCCAAGTCCCCAGATGGGCCACAAAATCCTTCGGTCTTGGCCTTGAGTGCAAGAACAGACAACACTAGTTTCAGGCCAGTAGGTCATCAGCAAAGGGGCTAGGTTGGTCTCTCTTGACAATGACTTTCAGAGCATGGAGCAGCCAATGAGAAGGCCCTCTCTTGAGTTCCTAATATTCACACTTCAGTTTTTGGTGGAATAGAAAAAAGGGCTTCTCCTGGAGGGGGGGGATTATGGAAGAATACAATATTTCATATAATCTAAATCTGAGTCATGTAGAGCATTGTACTAGGTCACAACCAGTACTTTGAATTGTGCCCACAGACAGTGAAACTGTTATAACATGGTAGTCACATGTTCCCTATACCTGTCCTGGGTCAATAGTCTTCTGCAGCATTCAAGATCACCTGAAATTTCCAAATACTCTTCAAGAGAATGCCACAGTGTTCCAGATGAGATGTAACTAAGGCATGTGTCACCGTGACCAGATCTGAGAGAAAACAGATCTGGAGAAAGGGTCCCCAAAGGCAAGAAAGTAAAGGAATAAGGAACTAGGGACAGAGTAGCCAAAGGAAGGGAAGAGATCCGGCCATTAAGCGAGGTCCAGGAGCTTGAGGGAAGAGCAGGGCCCAATCTACATGGAGGCATCTTCCGATGCTAGTGCAGTTTAAAAACACATTTTCTTGAATTTGCATCTACTCCTCCCATGGCACACATAGCCCATTAGGATGCAATCCTATGCATCTTTAGACTAGCTAGCTGGGGAATCCTGGGAGTTGTAGGGACTTTTTCTGCACCCTGAATGCATGTAACTTCATATAAATCTTGCTTTTGTGAGGCAAACATAATCTTAAACTGCATTAATTTGGCCATGTAGGCAGGGCCTCAGGACATCAACAAGTTTCCCTCCTGTGCAGGTGAGATGGTCGGAAGGAGTGGAGAGCTAAATAAATTTTTAAAAGGAATCCAAAAAGCAATGCTCTCACTTTCTCAGGAGAAAGCCTCTTTGACGAGAATGTGTTTTACTTCTGAGCAGACATGTATATTGGCATGTTTTCAGCTAGTCAATCCTTGAGGCAAAGAAATAAGGAGAAAGGAGAAAATTGGGAAGGCTGGAAAAAACATTCCAAACTTAATTTTTTTCCAAAGGCAGGGGGAAGGGGAAGTAGCATTGCATTCACTCTTCATTTCACTGGGCAGGGCACACAGAGTGAGAGCAAGAGAGAAGCCAGCAGAAATATGTGTGCATGTTAGGGTGACCATATGGAAAGGAGGATAGGGCTCCTGTACCTTTAACAGTTGCATAGAAAAGGGGATTTCAGCAGGTGTCATTTGTATGCACACAGCACAAGCCCTGTCCTCTTGACCAGATACAAAAGAGGGCATGGCTGCTCAGGTTTAACTGTTGTGACGAAGAGGAAATTTCACCAGGTCCTGCATATAAACAAATGACACCTCCTGAAATTCCTTTTCCTATGCAACTGTTAAAGATACAGGAGCCCTGTCCTCCTTTCCATATGGTCACCCTAGTGCATGTGTTATTTGCAGATTCACACTTCCACAGGTACGCACTAACAAAAACAATTAAAACAAAATTAAACAAAACCAAAATCTTGGTCAGCGGAAGGTGAAACCACCAGAAATGGGCACACTCCTTTGCTAGGGTGACCCTGACTGCCTCTACACGAGAAGTTTAAAGCTCCTTCAAGTCTCATTAAAATTTTTACCTCTACATGAGCGGAGTGCAAATCGGGAGTTGAGGCATGTTATCTATCTGATTATGCACATTATCGAAATGTGTGTGCATGTTAGGTTGACCATATGGAAAGGAGGATAGGGCTCCTGTACCTTTAACAGTTGTAGAGAAAAGGGAATTTCAGCCGGTGTCATTTGTATGCAATTAGTTCCTGGTGATATTCCCTCTTCATCACAACTGTTAAAGTTGCAGGGGCCCTGCCTTCTTTTGTATATGGTCACTCTAGTATAGTGCCTGCAGCTTTAACTGTTGTGATGAAGAGGGAATTTCACCAGGAACTAATTGCATACAAATGACACTGGCTGAAATTCCCTTTTCTCTACAGCTGTTAAAGTTACATGAGCCCTGACCTGGATTTTATCTGGTCACCCTAAGCTAAACCTACTTTAGGTCTAGACCTGAATTCCTGGAACTCCCCGATTAAACTGTTCCAGTTGTTCCTTGTATTGCGAGCAAGTGATGCTGCAAAGTCCTGTTGAGTCTCCCAATACCAGTGCTCTGAAGCTCCAGGGGTATTCTGGGTGGCTCACCGCATGCCATGGGTACAAGTGCTTAATCTCAAAAGTGCTGAATCTCAAAGTAGCATATCGGCTATGCTAGCCTTCCCCAGCCTGGTGCCCTCCAGAAGAATTGGACCACTCCCAATATCTCCAGTCAGCGTGATGGGTGTTGTAATACAACATATCTGGAAGGCACCAGGTTTGGGAAGGCTGAGCCATCCCCATGTGCTAGCACACAACGATCCATGGAAAGGATTTTTGCTATAAGGTATTATGGAAATCTCTTACTACTATCCTCATAACAGGCGGGGACCTAGACCAGAAGGAATTAATAAGGGGAACTATTGATTAGTTATAACACAAAAACTTAACGGTGAATTCTACAGTTCTTCCGCCCAGGAGTGGACTGTCACCATTATGGGGAATGTAAGTAATGTAATATCCTTAGTAACATCAGACTGTTTCCATTCAAGTGGCCACTTCTTGGCACACCATCTATCATGTAAATAGACTCTGGGGTGGGGCTGTTTCCTTTTTGGGTTTCAGTCAGAACCAGCCAGAACTCTAAAGGAGCTATCCAAGGTGCTGAACCCTATCCCCCAAATAGTTTGAGCATGTCAGAGAGCTCCTTCAGAGTTCTGGCTGATTCTGACTGAAACCCAGAGTGGATTCACAGTCTCACCAAAATCAGAGCCACCAGCCTTCACTGCTCCAAACCTCAATCTGCTTAAGGCACCCTTCAATACTAACTCAATTAAAAGTTCACACCTCCCCGAAATACATATTATTGCAGCCCAATAAAAAAATCTTCTCACATGAGCAAATTAGCTTGCATATAGCCTGCTATTTGAATAGGGTGGCAACTGATCACACATGGCATTAGAAAACCACCCACGGAAAATGTGGCCAGTTGCAACAACTTTGTACGTAAAATTTGACTGTCTAGCCAGCTTCTGAAGCTTCTTAATAATAATAATAATAATAATAATAATAATAATAATTTATTTCTTACCCGCCTCTCCGTCTGGATCGAGGCGGGGAACAACAACATGATAAAATACATAACACTGATTAAAACATGACACATATTATTAAAACTGCATAAAAAATCCTAAAACATCCTAAAAACATCCTTAAAACATTCTAAAATTCCACTGGATATGCCTGCCGGAAGAGAACAGTCTTTATAGCTTTCTTAAATTCTAAAAGATTGTTAAGTTGACGAGTCTCCTCCGGCAGGTCATTCCACAGTTTGGGAGCGGCAGAAGAAAAGGTCCTCTGGGTAACGGTTGTCAGCCTAGTCTTGGCCGACTGCAGTAAGGTCTTCCCAGAGGACCTGAGCGTGCGGGGCGGATTGTATGGGAGAAGGCGATCCTGCAGGTAACCTGGACCCAAACCATGTAGGGCTTTAAAGGTAATAACCAACACTTTATACTTCGCCTTTACTCCTACATGACTTGATATGATGTCTAAGAGCTGACAAATAACTGGTTCCCTTGACTGTGCCAATCTCAATACTCACGAATGTGGGGCAGGTAGAAAGGGGGTGGGGGTGTTTGTTATTTTCCTTAACAAGCACACACCAAGGTGAGCACGAACTCAGCAAAAGCCTGCAAAAGCCGAAAGCAATGCTACATGTTAGGGGTGTGCACGGACCCCCCGGATCGGATCGGGATCCGGATCGGGACCTCCAATTTTGTCCCGGACCGGTTCGGACAAAATCGGAGGCCCCCCGGACCGGATCGAGTCCGATCCCGATCCAAAAATCGGAAATTTTTGGATCGGCCGCCATTTTTTTCCCCATAGACTTGCATTGCAATGCAAGTCTATGAGGAAAAAATGGCGGCGGGTGGGTAAGGGGGGGCCTAACTCCCTCCCCCCCCCGGGGCCGTCCGCTGTGGACGGCCCCGGCAGGTAAACCCCCTCCCCCGCGCTCCCTACCCCCCCTGGGGCCGCCTGCTTCCATCCGCTGGCGCCCGCGGGCGCCAGCGGATAGAAGCGGACGGCTCCGGGGGGGGGGTAAGCCCCCTTCCCCGCCACTTACCTTCTCGGCACGTCCGGCGCCGGCGGCTACTACCAGCGGGCTCCGCGGCCTACTCTCGAGTAGCGCGCCGGGTGATGACATCACCCGGCGCGCCACCCTGGAGCAGGCCGCGGAGCCTGCTGGTAGTAGTAGGTGCCGGCGCCGGACGGGAGCCGCCGGGCCGGGCAGGTAAGGGCCCCCCTCCCCCCTCCCCCCTCCGCGCGCCCCCTCCTCCCCCCTCCCCCCTCCGCGCGCCCCCTCCTCCCCTCCACGCACCCCCTCCTTACCTTTCCGGCCCGGCGGCTCCCGTCCGGCGCCGGCGCCTACTACTTCCAGCAGGCTCCGCGGCCTGCTCTAGAGTAGCGCGCCGGGTGATGACATCACCCGGCGCGCCATCCTAGAGCAGGCCGCGGAGCCTGCTGGGAATAGTAGGCGCCGGCGCCGGACGGGAGCCGCCGGGCCGGAAAGGTAAGGGCCCCCCTCCCCCCTCCGCGCGCCCCCTCCTCCCCTCCACGCACCCCCTCCTTACCTTTCCGGCCCGGCGGCTCCCGTCCGGCGCCGGCGCCTACTACTTCCAGCAGGCTCCGCGGCCTGCTCTAGAGTAGCGCGCCGGGTGATGACATCACCCGGCGCGCCATCCTAGAGCAGGCCGCGGAGCCTGCTGGGAATAGTAGGCGCCGGCGCCGGACGGGAGCCGCCGGGCCGGAAAGGTAAGGGCCCCCCTCCCCCCTCCGCGCGCCCCCTCCTCCCCTCCACGCACCCCCTCCTTACCTTTCCGGCCCGGCGGCTCCCGTCCGGCGCCGGCGCCTACTACTACCAGCAGGCTCCGCGGCCTGCTCTAGAGTAGCGCGCCGGGTGATGACATCACCCGGCGCGCCACCCTAGAGCAGGCCGCGGAGCCTGCTGGGAATAGTAGGCGCCGGCGCCGGACGGGAGCCGCCGGGCCGGAAAGGTAAGGGCCCCCCTCCCCCCTCCCCCCTCCGCGCGCCCCCTCCTCCCCTCCACGCACCCCCTCCTTACCTTTCCGGCCCGGCGGCTCCCGTCCGGCGCCGGCGCCTACTACTACCAGCAGGCTCCGCGGCCTGCTCTAGAGTAGCGCGCCGGGTGATGACATCACCCGGCGCGCCACCCTAGAGCAGGCCGCGGAGCCTGCTAGTAGTAGTAGGCGCCGGCGCCGGACGGGAGCCACCGGGCCGAGAAGGTAAGTGCCCCCCTCCTCCCCCCCCCCGCTGTCCACTTTCATCGGCGGGCGCCCGCTGGCGCCCGCCAATGGAAGCGGCGGTGGGCGCCAGTGGGCGCCCGCCGATCCGCCGATCCGCCGAACCGGTTCGGAGCTTTTTCGGACCGGTTCGGATTGGATCGGCCGATCCAGCTGCGGGATCGGAAATCGGATAATTTATCCGATTTCCCACTGGACCGGACTCGGATCGTGGATCGGGTCCGATCCAGTGCACATCCCTACTACATGTGCCCTGGTCTGACAAACAAATGAACAAAAATCATCCAGATAGTGCACGATAGAACCAAGTCCTACAATTAGAACACATTTTTCTACCATTGCTATTCAATTTGATAGAAATGAAATTGTTTTCAATGGGGGGGGGGTATTCAATGGAGAAGAAAATTGTGCAGAAATTCTCATGGGCTGGGTTCAGGGTTCTTGTGCTTACCTTACTTCTGAGGTAGTCAAGTAGGTAAACGGAGTTTACTCCCAGGTAAGTGGGTATAGCATTGCAGCCTTAATGAAAGTCAAGCATTTCTCTCAGGACTACCTTTCCCTATATACAACCAGCCAACTTCTAAGATCAGAATGTCACATCTCGAAAATGGGCCTTCTCAGTAAATTTTTCCTGACTTATAATTGATAATCATGATGCTGTACTGTTTCTTTGTATTGTTTCTTTGAATTTTACCTTTGTTATTGTAAGTTGTAACTGTTTAGTGTTATATTTTAAACTGTTTAGTGTTATATTCCAATATTTTTCTAATATTTTTTCATGCAAACCTCTGAGAAATGTATTATTTAATCAGTGTACTATGAAGCTGACAATGACAAAGGCGAAGATCATAGAATCATAGAATAGTAGCGTTGGAAGGGCCTATAAGGCCAGGGGTTGGAGTGGGAGGAATCTATCACTGCAGAGGCTTGCTTTCTGCTGCTGCCCCCTCACCTGATGGGCATTACAATCGGCTAACCAGCTGTTCCTCCCCTTTACAGGTACCTATTTAAGGGAAGAGTGCCAGAGGCAGTGCCTTGGTGGCGTGCCTAAGCAATGCGCTGAGAGGAGTCAGCCTACTGCCTGTGCCTGTTGAAACCATTAACAACCAGCAACTAGCAGCAATTTGAAGTTTTACACTATTGTATAATTTGTATATTTCAAATATGTGCCTGGGTAGCTCAAGGGGGCAAGGGGGTGCCCGCATAACTGTGGTCACGGGTAGGGGGAGGTATGGTGTTGGGGGAGAAACAGGCTAGATGAGGAGAAGAGGGGGTAGTTGCCTTACAACTATCCCCTTTTCTGGTTCTTCCCCAGACCAGATAGTTCCTGGCGGCCTTACCAGCTTGCCCTCGGGGTTGGTGCTGCTGCTGCTGAATGGCAGGTCAGTCCAAAATAAAATCTCCCTCATCCATGATTTGATTGTGGATGAGGGGGCTGACCTGGTTTGTATCACTGAGACCTGGGTGGGTGAACTGGGAGGGGTCACTCTCACTCAGCTTTGCCCCCCTGGGTACTCGGTGCAGCACCAGCACCGACTTCAGGGCCGGGGAGGTGGGGTTGCCGTGGTCTATAGAAATACGATCTCCCTCTCTAGGCTTCCTGTTCATTCGAGTGCTGGTCTCGAGTGTCTGTACTTTGTATTGGGTACCCAAGACAGATTAGGGATTCTGCTGGTGTACCGCCCACCCCGCTGCCCAACAGTCTCCCTGCCTGAGCTGATGGAGGTTGTCTTGGACCTGGTGTTTAGGACCCCCAGGATGGTGGTCCTGGGGGATCTCAACTTCCATGCGGAGGCTCGTGCACCGGGAGTGGCTCAGAATTTCATGGCTGCCATGACAACCATGGGGCTGTCTCAACATGACATCGGCCCAACGCATGTAAACGGACATACTCTTGACCTGGTTTTTTTAGGTGGACAGGAGGATGGCGATCTGAAAGTGGGGGAACTAACATCTACCCCCTTGTCATAGTCGGATCACTTTCTATTGAGGTTTAGACTTTCGCCATCCTTTCCCCTCTGCAAGGGTGGGGGGCCTATTAAAATGGTCCGCCCCTGGAGGCTAATGGACTCCAATGGATTCCAGAGGGCTCTGGGGGATTTTCCTGCTGATATGGCCGGTGCTCCTGTCGAAGCCCAGGTCGCGCTGTGGAATGCAGAGATGACCCAGGCGGTTGACACGATCACACCCAAGCGCCCTCTCCCTCTGAGCAGAGCTCGGCCAGCTCCTTGGTTTACACCTAAGCTGAGGGCAATGAAACAAAAGGGGAGATGGCTAGAACGCAGGTGGAGGTAAACTCGTGCTGAGTCTGATCGGACACGGGCTAGAGCTCATTATCGAGCCTACTCTGTGGCGGTGAGGGTGGCGAAGAGACAGTTCTTCTCCACCAGCATTGCATCTTCACAGTGTCGTCTGGCTGAGCTTTTCCAGGTGGTTTGTGGCCTGCTACACTCTGGGCCAGGGCGAGAGATGGTGGAACCCTCGGTAGCATGCTGTGACGAATTTGCACAGCACTTTGAAGATAAAGTCGCTCAGATTCGTCTTGAATTGGACACCATGCTTAATGCAGCTCCGCTAGTAGAGGTGTTCAGAGCACCATCTGGTCCAGTTTTATTGGATAAGTTTCAGTTATTGAGGCCTGAGGATGTGGACAAGGTGCTTGGCCAAGTCCGGTTGACCACCTGTGTGGTTGACCCTTGCCCGTCATGGCTAATTACATCAAATAAGGATGGGACCGCCGGCTGGGTCCAGGAGGTTGTAAATGCCTCCTTGAGAGAGGGAGTGCTGCCAGCCTCGTTAAAAGAGGTGGTAATCAGACCACTCCTGAAAAAGCTTAACCTGGACCTGGAAGATGTTAACAACTATAGGCAGGTGGCCAACTTTCCTTTCCTGGGCAAGGTGCTTGAGTGGGTAGTTGCAGGACAACTCCACACACTCTTGAATGAAACGAATGATCTAGATCCATTTCAGTCGGGTTTCCGGCCTGGCTTTGGCACAGAAACTGCCTTGGTCGTCCTGTGGGATGACCTTTGCTGGGAGAGGGACAGGGGGAGTGTGACTCTGTTGGTTCTCCTGGACCTCTCAGCGGCTTTCGATACCATCGACCATGGTATCCTTCTGGATAGGTTGTCTGGGCTGGGAGTTGGAGGCACTGCGCTGCAGTGGTTCCGCTCCTACTTCGATGGCCGTTTTCAGAAGGTGGTACTGAGGGATTATTACTCTGTGCCATGGCATTTAAGCCATGGAGTTCCATAGGGCTCTGTTTTATCCCCTATGCTGTTTAACATATACATGAAGCCGCTGGGAGAGGTTATCCGAAGATGTGGGCTGAGATGTCATCAATATGAGGATGACACCCAGCTCTACCTATCCTTTTCATCAAACCCAGGTGAGGCAGTGGCTGTTGTGAATCAGTGCCTGGGCACGGTAATGGACTGGATGAGGGCTAACAAACTGAGACTCAATCCAGACAAGACGGAGGTTCTGTTAGCGGGTGGTTTGTCTGTCCAGCGAGGTGATGTTCATCCTGTTCTGCAAGGGGGTTGCACTCCCCCTAAAGGATCGGGTCTGTAGTTTGGGGGTGCTCTTGGATCCAGAACAGTCACTTGAGGCACAGGTGAACTCGGTGGCAAAGAGCACCTTTTACCAGCTTAGGCTGATATACCAAGTGTGCCCTTATTTGGACAGAGATATTCTAGCTACAGTTATCCATGCTCTCATAACCTCTCGTTTGGGTTACTGCAATGAGTTATACGTGGGGCTGCCTTTGAAAATGGTCCAGAAACTTCAGCTGGTACAAAACAGGGCAGCCAGACTGTTAATGGGGACTGGCCAACGAGACCATATTACGCCAGTCCTTTTCCAACTTCACTGGCTGCCTATCCAGGTCCGGGCCCAATTCAAAGTGCTGGTACTAACATTTAAAGCCCTAAACGGCTTGGGGCCAGGTTATCTAAAGGAATGCCTCCTCCCATATGTACCTGCCCGGACCCTAAGATCATCTACAGGGGTCCTTCTCCGTGAGCCCCTGCCAAAGGAAGTGAGGCAGGTGGCCACTAGGAGGAGGGCTTTCTCCGCTGTGGCACCCTGGCTGTGGAATAAGCTCCCCAGAGAGGTTCGCCTGGCGCCTACTTTGTACTCTTTTCATCGCCAGGTGAAGACCTTTTATTCTCCCAGTATTTTAACAGTTAGATTAACTCAATTTTAATCCTTGCTGTTTTAAATTTGTATTTTAATCTGTATTAATTCCTTCTGCCTGGTTTATTCTGGTTGTGTTTTTAGATTGTATGTTATTTTGTGGTTTTAGATTGTGGTTTGTTTTAGATTTTTTAAAAATGATTTCATGGTTTTAATTTTTGTGAACCACCCAGAGAGCTTTGGCTATAGGGCGGTATAAAAATACAATAAATAAATAAATAAGGCCGTTGAGCCCATCCCTGTGCTCAATGGAGGAATCCACCTTAAAGCATACCTGACAATTGGTTGTCCAGCTGCCTCTTGAATGCCTTTAGTGTGAAGAAGTAGTCTGCCTATTGAAGAGAGGACAAGAGTTGCTGCTAGTCCAGTGTGTTAAAGAGAAGGCTGGCAACATCGCCCACACCTCCTTATGTCCATCACAGTGGTACATCTTCTGTAAGAAGGAAGGCAGCCAGGGAAAGTTTTCCACTGATATGGATCACACTCTTCATGGAAAAGATATTTCCATGCTGCTATGTTTCTAGCAATTGTTGTGGGAGATATGTAGCAGTTACAATATCAGCCACCACTGGCTGTCCCTCCCATCAGTTATGCCCATCAGTTATGCCCACAATGTATACTAAGTTTCTATCAAAATGATAGCTCTCTTAGGAGGTGACTTTGAGACCAGTTAGTAATCACACCATCTCCATTAGGAGTCTGGGGAACTGAAGTCCTCTGAGGTGTATGTGTTTAGGGGCATGGAGCTAGGATCTCCAGCAAGCAATTTTTAGCTCTTTCACTAAATTATAAATCCCACAATTCTTTGAGAAGTCATCATGACAATTGAAGTGACATGAAACCATTTTAAGTTGCTGTGTAGAGATGCTGTGAGGTTTAAATGAAGTGTTGAATCAGATAATGGAATTCACACTTGGCAGGGTCAGCTCCATGTCTGAGAGGACTTTGGTCAAGGTTTCCTCCATACCTTCATGGGCTCTGCTCCCCCTCTCCTGATCGTGGGCTTATCTGACAATGGAGGGCAGCACTGGCTGGCAAAAAAAGAGGAGTCCCACCACTGTGCTCCACTGAGTGTCAGGAAAGAAATTAACATTTTGGTAAGGGGGGCAGTTATCCCAGGGTAGTGCATTGCTGGCTAGCACCATCACCGCCGCTGTCCCCAACCACCCAGAACAGCAGTGGTGGTGGTTTGGAGGACCAACCTGAAAACTCAACTGTTGGTTTTAGACGGTCTAAAACCAGATGTACAAGGAGAACATTGGGCTGGATCCAACCTAAGCTAGTTGCACTTCAGTCCCATTGAGATTAATGTGAAAAGTTACTCATAACTTAAGTCCCATGGGTTTCTGAGGAACCTAAGTACCGTTATTTTAGGTTGGGTCCAACATAGTGATGGGATTCACACAACATGCCAAGCAACAACGGTTTGTTTCTGGAACAACCAACGATTGGTTAGCATGTCATCTGAACCTGGATTCACACACACAGTTGGTTGTTTTGCCACAAATAACCCACCCTGATAACCAATGGTCTGTAGTAGGGGTTGTTTTACCTACAGTGGGTTAGCATGTCGTCTGGCACACCAGCGTGGGTTGCAATGATAATCTACAGAGCCTCTTGACAAAAGCAGCCAAAATACTGCCATTCTGCTCCTCTTGAGATCTGCCTAGCAACAGATTGCACCTCAATCAGGGATCTCCATCCTTCACCACCCGACTCCTCCCTCCATCACCTTTTGCTGATGCACTCTACAAAGTTCATTTCCCTCACACATGTGTCAAATCAGTGGAGAGACCTTGAGCAAGCTTTTTTCCTGCCACATTCAGCTGTGTCTCTGACTCCAAAACAACATCCCCCCCCCACATTTCCCAAACAGCCAGATCTGTGGATAAATCCTCACTTTCCATGAAAATGCAAAGTCACGCGAGCCTGTATATTAAATTTCATCTCATTTCTGCAAACTTTCAAGGAGCTATTGAGTCCCTTCCCCTACCTTTTTGGGGCAATGTTCCTACAGGTCCCTGTCACCACCTTTTTCACACCGGAGGGAATCCCTCTTCTAAGATGCCACTTGCCATTAACGGTATCTGTAAGTACATGTATTACTTTTGGTTTATCCTTGTAAACCTGTTCACTATGGCAGGGATAGGCTGGGATTTGCTGGTAGATCTCTGGGTGACTTGCAATAGATTGCCAGGGGTTTGGCAATTTAACAGCAAGAAGTAAACTATAAAGTTGTGGCTTTGTAATCTGCCATTGCCAAACTTGTTCTGCTTTTTTAACCTCGGGTGTTGCTCACCTGTAAAATGGAAATATTAACGGGTTGCCTTTGATCAGGGTTGTCTTTGTGTAGCTCTAGGTGGATAAGCTGGCACTTATCCAATTCTTCCCTCCCCACTCTTGTCCCTCCCCCTATTATTTCCCCATTGTCTTGTTTTATATTGTAGGCATGTTATCAAGATCAAGAGAAGGGTTGCAAGGTATGTTGCAAATATATACGTCTATCCCTGGGCATCATCATGATTTAGATACACCCCAGCTAGCAGTATATAGTTAGCTTTAGATATTTAAACATCAGCTGCTCCTCCTCCTCTTCTTCTTTGTCTTTGTTTCTTCCTCCTCCTCCTCCTTGCAGTAGGATAAAACAGAAGAGCAAAAGATGTCAGACCATACGCAATTCATTTCCACAAGTGGCAAAAGTGTGGTTCAGATGGGCTACCTCTGTGAAAAAGTTGTGTTATCCGTCTGATCAATAGTACATGCAGTGCTGGCCCCAGGTTTTTGAGGGCCCTTGGGCAAGACCCCTCAATGGGAGCTTTCCCTCAGTGATTCTACCTTGCTGCTGTTGCTCTTTGTCTCACTTGACAGGCAGAGAGCCAGTGACCAAGCAGAGAGAGGCATCTCCTGCTCCTCCTTCTCACCACCATCACCATTGTCTGGGCCAGAATGAGAGGCAGGTGAACAAGCACGTTAATTTTGACTTAAGTACAATGGTATAGAAGGTCTCAATAGCATCTACAGCAAGACATTTCTTTTTCAACGGCTTAAGCAAAATAATTTATGTTGTTGTTGTCTCATTTTAGTCATGTCCTTTGTTTGTCATTGTGACTGAAAGTTGAACGATTGAAAGATCCCAAACATTTGATTAACCGTCTCTGTAAAATCATCTCTTTTGCCATAGTTCAGCTGGCCTAATTGTGTGTTGCTATGCTGGCGGCAATTTTGCAAACCTTGTTACTAATCTCTATTGCCTTGTCAGTTGAAATGCTTACAAAAATGGCATCAGCTGTCTTGACCCTAAATCTTCCTTGCATAAATAGGGCAACATTTGCTAAATCCTTCATGCATTCCAGGGGTTGGATCCAAACTTAGTCATTTTTAGTGTAGACCCATTGAAATCAATGAGACTTAAGTTAGTTATTACACATTTAGCTCCCATTGATTTCAGTGGGTCTACTCTAAACATGATTAAGTCTGGATCCAACCCAAGACGTACTAAACCCCATCTTGTGTGATTGGTATGATTATTATCTCTGGTGTCAAGAACAGCAGCCTGAGCATTGACAGCAACTCAGATGAGGAGGGAACAGATGGATCCATCAGACCAGTGGCACCAGAGGAACTAGAAACACAGGTCCCAGCATCATGAGCAGGGCTGAGCCAAAGCCTGAGCCAGTCAGGTCCATCGAAGTGAGGTGCAAGGAGGGGGCCAGGATGAGGAGACAAGGTGCCTGGGATATGTGCTGGGACTGGCTAAAGGACTGAGGGGGAAGGAAGGGGAAGGAAGGGGAGAATAAGCCATGGCAAGCCTGATTGTCTGTGGGCATACTGTAGGTTGTTCTATGAACAACTAACCCAATGTGGCTTATTCACAGAATGGTTTAGCATGTTGTGTGAAACCAGCCACAGGCCTGAGTCACACCTAACAAACCATGGGTTAATTAACAATGGTTTCTTGAATTGTGGGTTGTTGTTACATGCAAACCTTGAACAATGGGTTAAAACAACCAAACAACCAAGAATAGCTATGGTTTGTTATTGAGTTGTGAACAGGTTATTGGGCTCTGAACTGGTTAAAACCATGCTGTGGGTTGTTTAAACCATGGGTTGCTGCTACATGCTTGGAGGTCGGCAACAAAGAAGAGGGCCTTCTGTGGTGGCCCCCCAATTGTGGAACGATCTCCCTGATGAGGCCCGTCTGGCACCAACGTTGTTATATTTTCAGTGCCAGGTTAAGACTTTCCTCTTCTCTCAGGCATTTAGCAATATCTGAGCCTGGGTTTGTTTTTTGTTTTTAGGTTTATAGCTTTTAAACTATTATAGTGATTTTAAATGTATGGGCATATTGTATGTTTTTGCAGTTTTAATTTTGGTATATTTTTAAAAAATGTTTTAACCTTACGTAAACCACCCAGAGAGCTTCGGCTAAGGGGCAGTATACAAATGTAATAAATAAATAAAAATAAATAAATAAATAAATAAACATGTGAACCCTGAATTGTGTGTTGTTCAGTTGTTGTTTTGCCAGGCTACAGAAGCAGTGGGGAAGAGCAGGCAAAAACCCAGCCTCTTTACATTCCAGTACTGCAGTGCCACAAAGGTGCCTGAGATACAGGGAGGGAGCAGGCAAAGGAGGTGAACAAACAACCCAGGGACTGAGAAAACAAACCATGATTTGTTCAAATATCTGCCAGGATAGGGCAACAAGCCTTAAATAAACCATGGGATAGCATTACGTACAAACCACACCACACGCACACACCCTTTCCCCAGTGCGTGTAAAAAAGCCTCAGTAACTGGACCAGTCGTAGTGGCCTGAAACCAGCCAGATTGCATTGGTTTCTCTGAGCTACTCTGCTGCTAATTTGGCAAACTTCAGAGCCTCTACCATTGGCTTTACTGGGCAGGCCTGTACATAACATGCAGGGCTATCCACAGGAGATGCAAACGCGAGTGTGGGTTGTTGTTGTTGTTGTTAAATGTTCTTTAAATTGTTTATTTCTGGCTAGTTGCTCAAACATCTCAAACATCAGTGAGAAATCATGTCTAATTGTCTTTAAAAAAAATTAATCAGTTTAATACCACCCCCTTCAGGGCGCTTATCCTCACAGAACAGCTTTCAATAGCCAATACCATTTACAAATTATTAAAACACATTGCATAGCAATCTACATGCATAACAATATAAAGCAACAACAGCAAATTACATAGTTATATAAAACAAACAACTAAGAGGGAGGGACAAGGGGAGTGTGACCCTGTTAATTCGAGGAACATAGGAAGCTATCAGACCCTAGGTCCATCTAGCCCAGTATTGTTGACACTGACTGGCAGCAGCTCTCCAGGATTTCAGGATAGTCCTTCCTAGCCCTACCTGGTGATGCCAGAGATGGAACCTGGGACCTTCTGCCTAGGGATTACCGTATTTTCCGGCGTATAAGACAACTGGGCGTATAAGACGCCCCCCAACTTTTCCAGTTAAAATATAGCGTTTGGGATATACTCGCCATATAAGCCTACCCCTCTTTCAACCCTGGAGCAGGCCGCGAAGCCTTCAACTGTATCATGCATGCTTATGCTATAAGGAGAGATCTACAACATCCCAAACTTGGGTTGCTGCCTATTTTAGGGGCCTGCTCCTATGCCTTTAACAGCAACCCAACACACGCATATGTAACAGTAAAGCCTTTTCTGGCTTGAAGAGAAGTATTGTACATCATCACCCACTGAATTTCTGTGTCAGAGGCACAGGACTAGTGTCTATATTAAATAGGCAACCCCAACAAAGAGTTGTTGGCATCAAAGAATTCATACTCAAGCTTACTTAACACCATCAACCTGTTTTACTCAATACCAATTTAAATGTGACACTAGGCAGCCAAGACAAACTTAGCTCTGAAGATTTGCACAACCCTGCTGTTTCCTTTAAAACAGGCTCCCAGTCCCTACAGCTACACTACACACTTTGGAGAAAATACATCCTACTGAACGACATCAGACTCTTGAGTAAGCACTGAGCATTGGACTGAACATGTATAGTGTCAGCATGCCAACGCAGCACCTGCTGGGCTACCAGTTCCTGGTGTGCTTAGAGTACACATGCAGGTGATGACCTGGTTTAACTGAGGCACCAGTACAAAGCCCTGTGGGTAAGCTCATCTTCTCTGCCTGGTGTCACATTTAAATGGGGCCTCACAAGCTCACATCACAGGAGTTCGAGGGAGAAGTTTCCCATTTCTTACAGTGCATGCAAATGCATGAAGTGGGGTTCTAACGTCTGTCAGTTATTGGGAGTACATTATTTTTGGATAGTAAAATATTCTGAATTAATGTACACAGAGACTTGTGCGTTTGCGGATAACATAGTGTCATACGTGGACCTCAATCCCTGTGAGAAGAGAGCACAATCCAGAAACAATCTTCCCCAGCCATATATAAACGACCCCCGCCCCGTCAACTCAAACACCCCCTACTACAGGAGGGTGGAGTATAAGGGAAGAGCTGGAAATACAGCAAGGGGGGCGGCGGTGGTGATGGTTGCTCCCACTTCCGACCCATCATTAAGGGTTATTAAGGGCCACGTCCTGCTTCCAAATAGGTCAGGGGTCGCATGGAGGCAGGCAGCGCACCTGAAGGAACCAGGGCTGCCTTACGGTCCCCTCACCGCCAGGCAGCTCCTTCCCCACACCCCACACGGCAAGGGGGCACCCCGGCTCTCAACGGACCCCGTCCGAAGCCGCCAACATCCCCTTTCTCAGGCCTCGCCAACGCCACAGGCCGCAGCCTGGGCAGTGACTGCAGCAGCAGCCTCCGAAGCCGCCCCCTCCCGGCCCGACCCCGGCAGGAGAGAGGCGAGAGAGAGAAGAGGGCTCCGGCCTGGCGCCTGAGTGTCAGGCAGGAGCGAGGGCCGGCAGGCAGCTGGTCCGTGCGGCGACACCCCTCCCGCCGCCCCCCAAAGAGGCACCCGCACCCCCTTCCCTTCCTCAGCCGGCGGCTCCGAGCCAGCGACTTACTCGAATTCGTCCCCCTGGGCTGGGCTCCTCTGCGCGGGGCGAGAGCGACAACCAGAGCAGCAGCAGCCCCAGGAAGGAGCCGAGCAGCAGCACGGCGCGCAAGAGGAAGCCCAGCTTCAGCTGCATCCTCAGCCCCCGGCCTGACCAGCTCCCCTCAGCCCCCCGCCACCGCCGCTGATCTCCCGCTTCTGTCCCCCTCCCGGCGACTGCTGCTGTGGCGGCTCCTCACTTGCGCCGAACCGAGCTCGGCGTGGTTCCCCCTTCTTCTCCTCCTCCTCCTCCTCCTCCTCCTTCTTTTGCTGCCGCTGCCTGTCCTCCCCCACCCCTTTCTCTCTCTCTCAAGCAGGCGCCCAGAAAGGTAAGGGCCCCCCTCCTCCCCTCTGCGCGCCCCCTCCTCCTCCCCTCCGCGCGCCCCCCTCCTCCCGTCCGCGCGCCCTCCGTCCCCTCCGCGCGCCCCCTCCTTACCTTTCCGGGACGCCCGCTCCCATCCGGCGCCGGCGGCTACTGCCAGTGGGCTTTGCGGCCTGCTCTAGAGTAGCACACCGGGTGATGATATCACCCGGCGCGCTACTCTAGAGCAGGCCGCGAAGCCCCCTGGCAGTAGCCGCCGCCGGCGCAGGATGGGAGCGGGCGTCCCAGAAAGGTAAGGCCTCCCCCTCCCCTCGGCGCGCCCCCTCCTTACCTTTCCGGGACGCCCGCTCCCGTCCTGCGCCGGTGGCTACTGCCAGCGGACTTTGCGGCCTGCTCTAGAGTAGCGCGCCGGGTGATGACATCACCCGGCGCACCACCCTGGAGCAGGCCGCAAAGCCCGCTGGTAGTAGCCGCCGGCGCAGGACGGGAGCGGGCATCCCGGAAAGGTAAGGGCCCCCCTCCTCCCCTCCGTGCACCCCCCTCCCCTCCGCACGCCCCCTCCTTACCTTTCTGGGACGCCCGCTCCCGTCCGGCGCTGGCGGCTACTGCAGCCCCCCTCCGTCCGTCCTATACCCGACGTATAAGACGACCCCCGACTTTAGAGACGATTTTCCAGGGTTAAAAAGTCGTCTTATACGCCGGAAAATACGGTAAATGAAGTGCTCCTGGTGGTTCTGCATGGACCTGTAGTCTTCTTGGTGTCCACTCAGAGTAAAACCTTCAGTGTATTGGCTCCCTCTCTGGGGAATTTGCTGTCTATTGATGTCAGGCATGTACCGGCGTCCGCACACCAGGCATGGCGAGAGTGCTCTAAATCGCTGGTGTGATGGAGCTCTGTGGGCCCCAACAGTTGTCAATGCACTTCAATACTGCTACAAAGCAGTAGTGTGGCTCCTGCCTCTTACACACCGTTTTCATGCCACTTTCATAGTGCAATATCCTGCTTGACGTGGATTAGTCCCTAGTGACACCTCTTCTCTGGGAAGGAGGCCCTATTAAAGCTCACGGTACGATAAACTAGTTACCCTTTGGGGTGTGACAGAATTCTTTGCCTTTTTGTTCGTCACACCTAGGTGAATGGAAAATGGCTTCTTCTTCCCTTTCCATTGAGCCATAAGACTCATGGGAGCCTCCCAGCATTACCAGTTGAAAGACCTGCAGCTATTCTATCTTTCCATACCTTCTGTGTTAAGAGAGAACCCAGAAGAAGCGGTGGGACAAACAGCATAAGCACAACCACAGGGCAGAAGGAATGAAGCTTAGATTAACTCTGACTCAGGGATTAATTAAATAAATTCATTACAGTGGAATTAGAAAGGACATCATTTAATGAGACAAGCTGGTAGGAATGGTGCTGCAACATTCTCTTCTCCTCTTTATATGTATTTGATTCAGAAATATATGTAAGTAGCACGATTTGCTGCACTCTGTCTTCTCCATATCTCCACATATCTTTTTAATGTTTCTCATGCGTCTCTTTTGAGTAGTTACACATGTTGGTCCGTAAGAAAACTGCCAAAATCCGTAGACATGCACAACCTTTTCTGCATTTATGTAAACTTAGTACATAGGAACATAGGAAGCTGCCTTACATTGAGTCAGACCCTTGGCCCATCTAGCCCAGTAATGTCAACACTGACTGGCAGCAGCTCTCCAGGGTTTCAGGCAGGATTTTTTCCTGCCTTACCTGGAGATGCTGGGGATTAAACCTGGGACCTTCTGCATGCAAAGCTGGTGCTCTATCACACTGAGCCATGGCACCTCTTCTAAGCTCCAACTGCTGCAGAACGGAGCTTCCTAATTATTGATGTGGGCAAGGTGGTCAGATCTGAGCCCTATTTTAAGTGCTAGTTTTGACTTTTAAAGCCTTAAATGGTTTGGGACTAAATTATCCACCTGCCTGCACTTTAAGGGTAGGAACAGAAGCCCTTCTCACTTGCCCAACTTTGAGGGCACTTAAGTGACCAAGTAACAGGGAGAGAGCCTTTTCTGTAGTGGCCCCACACCACTGGAATGAATTGTCGTTGGGGGGTCCATCAAGCCTCATCATTGTAAGCTTTTGGGATGGCCCTTAAGAATTACTTGCTTCCTCCACCATGTTTCATTGGTGTGTTCTGGGTTTTTAGATAGAATTGTGTTTTAGCTTTTAGTATCCAGGGCCGTGCAGAGCTGGTAATATGCCCAGGACAGATGGGAAGTGTGTGCCCCCCCCCCCATTTCAAACTTCTCATTAAATATTTTAATCAGTGGCACTGATTCAGTGAGAAATACATATATGAACTAGAACGATTTATAAAAATGGTAATGGGAAGCACTTTTATTCAAGATGTAAGACATCACTTCTTCACATTCAGAATTTCATGACGGACGGCTTCTGCGCTGTTTCTGCAAGGCGGGCTCCTTGCTTCTCAATGGGCTGCTTATGCTACAGAAGCAGTAGCGTAAGCTAGGGGGGACCTCCTCATCAGAGTGCCCCCTCAAAATCGTGGGCCCCTGGCCAACTGGCCCCCCTGCCCCCCCCCACAGCCCTGTTAGTATCTGACTAATTCTCTTATAGCTGGTGTTTGTTGTATTAATTGTTGTGATTATATCATTGGATGGGATTTTATTTATATAAATCATCTTGGGATGTTTGCCCTTAATGGCAATCTAGAAATCTTTTAAATTAAAAAACAACACAAATACATTTTGGTTTGATTCTAATAAAGGTATAGCCAGACCATGGATTTGGGCATTTTTCTTTGGGATAGCATTTTCAGGTGTGCATTTCTTAACAACCACTAGAGGGCAGTAGTGACTGAGTTAACAGGATTTGTATTATTTGTCTGTAAACCACAGTAGACGATACAGTGATGGGGACAAAAATAATAGGTAGTTTTAAACTTAGCACCAGCATTAAATAAAACAATATTTGAAAGCAAATAAAACAGATTTGACTTTAAGGGTGTGTGGGTGTGTACTGTTTGTTTATACATTTGTATGTAAATAGTTTTATACTGTATATAATGTTGTATTGTTAAACTTTTTAATCTTTGTAAACCACCCACAGAGTTTCAGCTATTGGGTGGTATAGAAATGAAATAAATGAAATGAAGGGGGGGACCATTAAGCTGCCTATATCCTATGCCATTAATACTGTTTGTTTTTAAATGGATACTTTACCCTTTGACCTCAGTGAGTTCATAAGCACCTTACAATCATATATTATAAGAACATTAAAATATACTTAGGCCACAATGTTTACCATGCTATTACTATATTTGTTTCATTCATCATGGAACCCAAGATGGCCACCTGTAGGCTGACCATCTGAAAAGGAGGACAGGGCTCATGTAACTTTAACAGTTGTAGAGAAAAGGGAATTTCAGCAGGTGTCATTTGTATGCAATTAGTTCCTGGTGAAATTCCCTCTTCATCACAACTGTTAAAGGTGCAGGCACTATACTAGAGTGACCATATACAAAAGAAGGCAGGGCTCTGCAACTTTAACTGTTGTGATGAAGAGGGAATATCACCAGGAACTAATTGCATACAAATGACACTGGCTGAAATTCCCTTTTCTCTACAACTGTTAAAGTTATATGAGCCCTGTCCTCCTTTTCAGATGGTCAGCCTAGCCTAGCCACCTGTGGTTCTGAGGGGTCTCCCTTCCAAGCACTGGCCAGACCTGGACCTGCTTAGCTTCAGCATTAGAGAACAAATGCTTCGCATACCGAAGGTCTCAGCTTCAACCCTTGGCATCTCCAGCTGTTAAAGTTGCTGTTAAAGTCACAACTGTTAAAGTTGCAGGGGCCCTGCCTTCTTTTGTGTATGGTCACTCTAGTATAGTGCCTGCACCTTTAACAGTTGTGATGAAGAGGGAATATCACCAGGAACTAATTGCATACAAATGACATTGGCTGAAATTCCCTTTTCTCTACAACTGTTAAAGTTACATGAGCCCTGACCTGGATTTTATCTGGTCAGCCTATGCTAGCTACAACCAGCAGGGCTTGGTGGTGCTATCTTGTGGCTGATCAGATTTGGTCTTGTCTCTTTATGTTCCCACAGTACTTTATTTCTTTTATCTCATTCTTTGAGCATCAAATGGAATCTCAGTCTACACATACATGTGCTCCTCCTACTTCCACTGGGTACCCAGTCTGTATGACTGCTATGATTACCACACACACACTGAAATCTACCCTAAATGGACTTTAATTGGAATTGTGTTTTATGTCTTTAGTATAGATTACATCAGTGGCATAATATTCACCACCTGGGAAGGTATTCGCCTCTTGAATGATGTTACTTTATGAGGAGTGTTTGCTAGCTGGTTAGCTAGTTATTACTCATAGTTTGTTGGGTTAATAATAATAATAATAATGAAGCATATAATTAAAGCTCTGTGGCTTCTTGCTAAAAAGATTAATATGTTATTTTTATTATGTTTCCTGTTGCCCCTCCCTTTGCAAGCTGTTTTCTGCTGCTCAGCTGAGCAGTGCATTGGAGGGAGGGAGGGAGTCATAGAGAAGATGAGGTTTAAACCCCGTCTTCCATGTGATCTCCACCCAACCCTCCACACTGCTCAGCTGAGCAGCAGAGAAAGTAGGACTCCAGAGCTCCTTTGCTCTCCGCGCACAGCTCAGCTATTTTCTAGACAGCAGGCCTCTCCAATCCACACAGCAACGTCAGCAGTCAGTTAAGATGAATTTCTGCACTGGCGCAAGAAGCCATTTGAAATGTGGCAATCTGATGGGGGGGGGGCTTCCGAACACCACACCCCTTCCCAAAGCAACAAACCCTTGTACTTTGAGTGGTGAGGAGGAACCATTCACACTGAAAAATGGACATAGGGTGACCATACAAGAAGGAGGACAGTTAAAGCTAGAGGGCAGGGCTCCTGCAGCTTTAACTGTTGTGATGAAGAGGGAATTTCACCAGGTGCTGCATACATACAAATGACACCTGCTGAAATTCCCTTTTCAATGCAACCTAAAGATATAGGAGCCCTGTCCTCCTTTTCATATGGTCATCCTAATCAGTCAGATTCTTCCTCCTGCACTGTGAATTGGATCCAGGCTCTGCCTTCCATACACTGCTCATGGAAGGTGCCTTTGCCCAATTGTGTGGGATTCCCCTCCCCTTCTCCCCTGCACTATAGCACAAGCCTATTGAGCAGGGGGCAAGGAAGCCTACAGCTGCCAGGCCACTTCCATGAGCCTAAAGCTGGATCCAACCCTCCTTCTTTGGAGGCTTTTCACTTTCAGGGGCTTTGCATGGGGGTGGGAGAGCATGCACCCAGGAGCAAGGCAAGCCACAGACACACAGAAGAGATGTGACTGCAATGTAGAGTGGCAATTGTCAAGGAAATTAGCCGACCAGCCCAGAGTTGAAGAAATTCCAGACAGGCAGAGTCCCGATCCAACAATCTTTATTCAACAAGCTACACACGTAGAAGGGACACAGCTCCAGCAAGCTGGCACTGACGCTCTGCCTTCCATAGGCAAAACACCACTTTCTCTCTACATCTGGGTGACTCAAAGAGCCTATCTCCACTACTGCTTTGAAATGGTTTAAAACGGATTTAAATGGTTTATAATAGGGATGTGCACGCCCGAAAATATCGTATTTTATCGTTATCAGAATTTTGGACCAAAAAATTATCGTCTCCAATAATATCGTAGGTTAATCGTATTGTCTTCATGATAATTATCGGAAATCCGATATTTAATTTGCAGCCCCATTGTGCCCTATAGAGCTGATTTTTTTTAGAAAAATGCCTATAACTTCTGTATTTTTAAAGTTACAGGCTTGAAATTCGGTCACAATGCTTATGGGGTATGCCTAAGTATGTGAATGAAATTTGAGATCAATCCCTCCAACCCTCGATTTTATATGAATTTATTAAAGAACATTTAAGTTCCAACAGGTCAAAAGTTGCATGATCTTTCAAAAATTCATATAAAATACAGGGGTGGAGGGATTGATCTGAAATTTGGCACATATGTGTCGTAACATGTGCTAGACATGTTTAGCAAATTTGAGATCGATCCCTTCACCCCTGTATTTTATATGAATTTTTGAAAGATCCTGCAACTTTTTGACAGTTCTGAATGAACGCACGTGGCGAGCTGTCATTCTGACCTGTCAGAACTTAAACGATCTTTAATAAATTCATATAAAATCGAGGGTTGGAGGGAACGATCTCAAATTTCATACACATACTTAGGCAGACCCCATAAGCACTGTGAGCATGTTTCAAGCCTCTAACTTTTAAAATACAGAAGTTATAGGTTTATTTATATGGCAGCCCGATAATCTGATATGTGATAATATCTGATATGTGATAATATCTGATATTATCGGGCTGAAAATTATCGGATCGGATATTTATCAGAGGTTTTTCTATCGTATCATTATTGTTAATCAGATGTCCGATAACGACCTTATAATATCGTTATCGGACATTTTAACGATACAAAACACATCCCTAGTTTATAACAGTTTTGAGAACTGTTGGGGCCCAGGACACACTCCATAAACAGGTTTCAAAACGTTTTCAAAGTGTTTTATCCTGCTTGTGTAGATAGGCTCAAAATCGCTCTTACATTCCCTCCCACCCACTTGAACAGATTACATGTTAATAAACATTGCAACTAACATATTTCACTGAAAACATTACCTAAGCAATATCCGGGGGTATTTTGCGCTACTTGTAACTCATAGTCCTTTGATAATGTCTACCAAGGACAATTTGAACAGCAATTTCATCGGAACATTACCAGTTCTCATAAGGGGAGTGTTTACATGTTTATACAAACTGGAGGATGGGTTCTTTCCTGCCTCTGGAAATATGTGTCAGGGGTCGGGATGGGTCAGGCTTGCTTTGCAACACTTAAGGCAGGAAGAGGAGGGGGGAGAGGAAGGCTGGCAGATACAAGTCCAAGCCTTGGCATTTTTGTTTCTGTGTCTCTTCGTTATTCTGGTATGTGAGGTGAGATTCTTGCTTCTTGCAATTTACTTTCACATTTCCTCTTGAGATTCAGATTCATTTAATGTCCTGGTTCAATTAAAGTTTGCTTCTACACCATGCATCCTCTTTTACAGAGGACAGTCCTCTATTTGAAGGGCTGCCAGAAGATGGTCCTCTATTTTGAAAGAATCCTCTATTTGAAAGGCTCTCCAGCCCCAGATGGAAAACCATTAGAAGAGGGAGCTGGGCCTTGAGGTTGCCCATCAAGGATACCTGGACAGCAGATGGAGTCAGGCACCCGGGTCACCTGGGCCCTTCCACACTCTAATGAGATGTACTGTATTTCTGTTTCAATTATAAGTATTATTTTAAAATTTGCCCCCTCTCTCCCTCTTCTCTCTCTCTCTCTCTCTCTGCAAACCAATGTCCTCTTTTGTCCTCTTTTTGGGTGATGATGCATATGTGGCCATCCTAAACAAGAGCATCCTAAACACGGGATACAGATTCCAAACTTCCATGTGAGCGCAAGTAGGAAAGGAGAGAGAATGAGCTTTGCCTGCAGAGCTCTGGCAGGCTGGGAAGGAGGCAGGACACAAGGGGGTGCCCACATAACTGTGGTCACGGGTAGGGGGAGGTATGGTGTTGGGGGGGAAACAGGCCAGATGAGGAGAAGAGGGGGTAGTTGCCTTACAACTATCCCCTTTTCTGGTTCTTGCCCCAACCAGGTAGTTCCTGGCGGCCTTACCAGCTTGCCCTCGGGGTTGGTGCTGCTGCTGCTGCTGAATGCCAGGTCGGTCCAAAATAAAATCTCCCTCATCCATGATTTGATTGTGGATGAGGGGGCTGACCAGGTATGTATCACTGAGACCTGGGTGGGTGAACTGGGAGGGGTTACTCTCACTCAGCTTTGCCCCCCTGGGTACTCAGTGCAGCACCAGCACCGACTTCAGGGCCGGGGAGGGGGGGTTGCCGTGGTCTATAGAAATACGATCTCCCTCTCTAGGTCTTGAGTGTCTGTACTTTGTGTTGGGTACCTGAGACAGATTAGGGATTCTGCTGGTGTACCGCCCACCCTGCTGCCCAACAGTCTCCCTGCCTGAGCTGACGGAGGTTGTCTCGGACCTGGTGTTGAGGACCCCCAGGATGGGGGTCCTGGGGGATCTCAACTTCCATGCAGGGGCTCCTGCATCCGGAGCGGCTCAGGACTTCATGGCTGCCATGACAACCATGGGGCTGTCTCAACATGTCATCGGTCCAACGCATGTAAAAGGACATACTCTTGATCTGGTTTTCTCGGGTGGACAGGAGGATGGCGATCTGAAAGTGGGGGAACTAACACCTACCCCCTTGTCATGGTCCGATCACTTTCTATTGAGGTTTAGACTCTCGGCATTCTTTCCCCTCTGCAAGGGTGGGGGGCCTATTAAAATGGTCTGCCCCCGGAGGCTAATGGACTCCAATGGATTCAAGAAGGCTCTGGGGGATTTTCCTGCTGATATGGCCAGTGCTCCTGTCGAAGCCCAGGTCGCTCTGTGGAATGCAGAGATGACCCGGGCGGTTGACACAATCGCACCCAAGTGCCCTCTCCCTCTGAGCAGAGCTCGGCCAGCTCCTTGGTTTACACCTAAGCTGAGGGCAATGAAGCAAAAGGGGAGATGGCTAGAACGCAAGTGGAGGAAAACTCATGCTGAGTCTGATCGGACACGGGCTAGAGCTCATTATCGAGCCTACTCTGTGGCGGTGAGGGTGGCGAAGAGACAGTTCTTCTCCACCAGCATTACATCTTCACAGTGTCGTCCGGCGGAGCTTTTCCGGGTGGTTTGTGACCTGCTACACTCTGAGCCAGGGCGAGAGATGGTGGAACCCTCGGTAGCACACTGTGATGAGTTTGCATGGCACTTTGAAGATAAAGTCGCTCAGATTCGTCTTGAATTGGACACCACACTTAATGCAGCTCCGCTAGTAGAGTTGTTCAGAGCACCGTCTGGTCCAGTTTTATTGGATTAGTTTCAGTTACTGAGGCCTGAGGATGTGGACAAGGTGCTTGGCCAAGTCCGATCGACCACTTGTGTGCTTGACCCTTGCCCGTCGTGGCTAATTACATCAAATAAGGATGGGACCGCTGGCTGGGTCCAGGAGGTTGTAAATGCCTCCTTGAGAGAGGGAGTGGTGCCAGCCTTGTTAAAAGAGGCAGTAATCAGACCACTCCTGAAAAAGCCTAACCTGGACCTGGAAGATGTTAACAACTATAGGCCGGTGGCGAACATTCCTTTCCTGGGCAAGGTGCTTGAGCGGGTGGTTGCAGGACAACTCCAGATACTCTTGAATGAAATGGATTATCTAGATCCATTTCAATTGGGTTTCAGGCCTGGTTTTGGAACAGAAACTGCCTTGGTCGCCCTGTGGGATGACCTTTGCCGGGAGAGGGAGTGCGACCCTGTTGGTTCTCTTGGACCTCTCGGCGGCTTTCGATACCATCGACCATGGTATCCTTCTGGATAGGTTGTCTGGGCTGGGAGTTGGAGGCACTGCGCTGCAGTGGTTCCGCTCCTACTTAGATAGCCGTTTTCAGAAGGTGGTGCTGGGGGATTATTGCTCTGTGCCGTGGCATTTAAGCCATGGGGTTCCACAGGGCTCTATTTTATCCCCTATGCTGTTTAACATATACATGATGCCGCTGGGAGAGGTTATCCGGAGATGTAGGCTGAGATGTCACCAATATGCGGATGACACCCAGCTCTACCTCTCCTTTTCAACAAACCCAGGTGAGGCAGTGGCTGTTCTGAATCAGTGCCTGGGCACGGTAATGGACTGGATGAGGGCTAACAAACTGAGACTCAATCCAGACAAGACGGAGGTACTGTTAGCGGGTAGTTCGTCTGTCCGGCGAGGTGATGTTTACCCTGTTCTGTAGGGGGTTGCACTCCCCCTAAAGGATCAGGTCCGTAGTTTGGGGGTGCTCTTGGATCCAGAACAGTCACTTGAGGCACAGGTGAACTCGGTGGCAAAGAGCACCTTTTACCAGCTTAGGCTGATATACCAACTGTGCCCTTATCTGGACAGAGGCTGCCTCTACAAGAGGCATTTAAAACTCTTTCAAGGCACATTAAAAAATTAACCTCTACAAGAACGGAGCGCAAATCGGGCGTAGAGGCGCGTTTCTCTCCGATTATGCGCATTATCGAATGCGCGTTAAACCGCGAGTTTTAATTTGCAGCAGGAGTTAAAGTGCCTTACCGCCGTGTAAACATGTGATTCTCTGCATGTCAACAGTTTAAAGCGCGTTTCGGTCATCCAGTAATGCGCTTCGCCGCCTCTTGTACAGAGGTATTAGCCGTAAATGTGCCTCTGCGAATATGCACATAATCGGCTAACCAGGCGTAAAGCCGAATTCTTATAGATGAGTCCAGAGATAGCCTAGCTACAGTTATCCATGCTCTCATAACCTCTCGTTTGGATTACTGCAATGCGTTATACGTGGGGCTGCCTTTGAAAACGGTCCGGAAACTTCAGCTGGTACAAAACAGGGCAGCCAGATTGTTAACGGGGACTGGCCAATGAGACCATATTACGCCAGTCCTTTTCCAACTTCACTGGCTGCCGATCCAGGTCCGGGCCCAATTCAAAGTGCTGGTACTAACATTTAAAGCCCTAAACGGCTTGGGGCCAGGTTATCTAAAGGAACACCTCCTCCCATATGTACCTGCCCGGACCCTAAGATCATCTACAGGGGTCCTTCTCCGTGAGCCCCTGCCAAAGGAAGTGAGGCAGGTGGCCACGAGGAGGAGGGCTTTCTCCGCTGTGGCACCCCAGCTGTGGAATGAGCTCCCCAGAGAGGTTCGCCTGGCGCCTACTTTGTACTCTTTTCGTCGCCAGGTGAAGACCTTTTTATTCTCCCAGTATTTTAACAGATGAATTAACTCAATTTTAATCCTTGCTGTTTTAAATTTGTATTTTAATCTGTATTAATTCCTGCTGCTTGGTTTTATTCTGGTTGTGTTTTTATATTGTATGTTATTTTGTGTTTTTAGATTGTGGCTTGTTTAATATTTTTTAAATGATTTCATGGTTTTAATTTTTGTGAACCGCCCAGAGAGCTTCGGCTATTGGGCGGTATAAAAATGCAACAAATAAATAAATAATTCTTGCCTAGAACAGCAAGCCTCCTGTGACCATTCCACATGCATGCTCAGGTCTTATTGACTTATTCACTGCTTGTGACATAGGCTGACCATATGAAAAGGAGGACAGGGCTCATGTAACTTTAAGAGTTGTAGAGAAAAGAGAATTTCAGCCCGTGTCATTTGTATGCAGTTAGTTCCTGGTGAAATTCCCTCTTCATCACAACAGTTAAAGTTGCAGGCACTATACTAGAGTGACCATATACAAAAGAAGGCAGGGCCCTTGCAACTTTAACTGTTGTGATGAAGAGGGAATTTCACCAGGAACTAATTGCATACAAATGACACTGGCTGAAATTCCCTTTTCTCTACAACTGTTAAAGTTACATGAGCCCTGTCCTCCTTTTCATATGGTCAGCCTATTGTGACACATAGCCATCTAATTTGTTGAGTCATAAAACAACCACACTGTCCCTTTAATGGTGGTCCACTGTGCCCATGTTGAATGTCTTGTCTTCTGTAAAGAGACTGGATAGCTACTCAGCACCCCCAATTAGTCCAAACTAATGACAGATATTTTATGGCCCTTCATTCTTACTTATCAGCACATTTCTGCCAATATTTCTCCAAGCTTTTTATTTCTCTATGAAAGGGGACAAAACATGCTGGGAATATTCTCAAAGGGAAGGTCTCCGCAAGGATATACCATTAATCTTTCTGTCTTTTTTTTAAAAAGTCACTTATTTCAGAGTTGAAAGAGGTTTTTAAAAACAAAAACAGAACAAAACTATATAGCTGCTTTTTTGACTATTGACCTTGAACACTGATCAGGATATTAGAGCGCTCACACTGACTGGAGAGGCAAAACAGAAAATCCTAATTAAATCACCAGGGGGCATAATTTCCTCCATACATCACAGGCCCCAATAAAAACAAAGGCCATTTTTATCTGCAATACAGATCTTGTTTTACCAAGTCCAGAATTTTAAATATGGCACATTTTCTCGCTACAGTAACCAAGTCTTTTTATTGAAATTAATCTCTGCCCTTCTAGAGTCAAAGAACATCGGGGATCTCAGAGCAAAAAGCGAATAGCCCATAATTCTTCTGGCATCAGCAGGAATCAGTGCAATAGACCTGGTTATTCAAGTCATACAATATCACATCAGAGTCTTTCTGTATAATTCATCAACACATGACATCAGCTCAGACAGCTTCCACATGGCTCAGAGGGGCTATGATTTTACCCGTGCAGGAATCTATGGATGTACACCGGAAGCTTCTCTATTTAGATTTTCCCCCTCACACATAAGCATCAGTGGGTGAGGGGATGGTTGCAATGGAGAGGTGGAGCTCGTGGATCTAAGAATGGGTATTAACAAAAACAACCCAAATAAAGCTAAAACAGTGACTTGTTTCATACGACACAGCTCATCATGGATTATTTAACCCATGATGAGCCACGGTGCCTCACATAATGCATGTCTTTTCTAGGTTCATGCAAGGGTTATTTAACCCTTACATAACCCACCCTTGCCAGGTTCACATGACACAACAACCCCCGGGGGGGGGGGATATGCAAACTAGCGGCTGCATGTGCCCCTTGTGCACAAGAGCCTCACTATGGGCTAAATAACCCTATACTGGGCTGTCATGTCTTGCAAACTGGCCCCTCATGTAGCTGTGCAACAGTGGGCTAGATAGACTTCTGGTGCAATCCAACAAGAACATTCTTAGGAAAGGTGGCCTTCAAATTGAGAGACCAAAGCCTCTGACAGGATTTATTTGGGCAAATTTACAAAATGCGTGCTCCTTCCATCTCTGTTGCCATCTTCCACACCTGCTGATGTCTTCTGCTCCGTCCTCTTATGAGAAACAACAGAATGAAAAATATGGTCAGAAGTGAAAGGGATGATAAAAGCAAGGGTCAAGCATGCATGAGAGAGCCTATCTACACTACTGCTTTAAAATGGTTTATAACAGTTTTAAACCGGTTAAACAGTTATTAACCTGTTTAAAACTGTTATAAGCCATTTTTAAGCAGTAGTGTAGACAGGTTCAGAAGCTGGCTGGTCCATTTTGCTCAGTATTGTTGGCACTGAATGATGGTGGCTCTCCAGGGCTCCAGACAAGGTCTTTCCCAGACCTGCTAGGAACTGAACTTGGACCTTTTGTATGCAAAGCACGGTCCTTCCCCTTACATCAGGGATGCACAACCAATGGCCCTCAGAACACATGCAGACCCTCCAAGGGGTTTTGTGCAGACCTCAACAACCTCCATGCTCCTGCCATTTTGCCAACACCAAATTTACCACTGATTTTCTCACCACTAGTGTCACCAAATTTACCACCAACTTTTCCTGTGCTGCTTCCCCTGCTGCTGCATGTGTTGTCCAGTGTCTTTCATGTCCACTCATGACAAGCCCAGGACAGCAGCATTATTCCCCCCCCCAATACTGCAGGTCAAGGCTACTGAGGTAGAGAGAGACACCTCAAGATTCAGAATGGGGACTTTCTCCACCTTTTAGCTACAGTGCCACACCAACTATCTTATTCTAGATATCTGCTTTGCTATTTGTAGCTTAGGGTACTTCTACATTACAAAAATAAAAGCTATTTTTGGTTTCACTACAAGAAGCTGTGGTTTTGCAAGGGTACTGAAATGTCTCTCTTTTTAAAAAATCCTAGCTTCTCTTCTTCGAAATACAGTTCTCAGCTTTATTTATTATACAAGGCAAAGGCCTACAATGAAAATCATGTTTGGAAATATATAAGGAGTTGATTTGTGCCAGGCAAAAACTCTACTGTCTTTAATGATGGGGGGTTGATCTAATTAATGGTATCATTCTTTAAATGGGAGTCTCTGACAATGATGATGATTGAATACAGGGCGGGGGGATGAGCGTCTGTTTCAATCTATAATATCGATTCTATATACTGAACAGGTAATTCAAATCATCTCCACGTCTTTTGCTGTTTGCAAACGTAGTATGATCTGTTCTCTTGCAATTGGATATAAAAGTTCACTGAAACTCACTGTGGATCTATTTAAATGGATGGAGGACTTGGGCAGCCCTCAGTTTGTGAAACCCTCACCTGTTGCAGGTCAGTAGCTGCAGAGGGTGGGAGAGGCTGTAGAGGAAATTCACTGGAAAACTACTGTAATATAGAGGAGATAAATGTGGCATGCTAGAATCACTTCTTTTATGTCTGAAATCAGGTCTCTTGAAGTGATAAAAGTCTCCTAACTACTTGGCTTGCCTCAAGGTCAGATTGCAACTCTGGATGGTGTGACTTTGGAATGCAAGAGGGTCTCCTGATTTATCAAGTTTGCTGGGAGAGATGATCATCATGAGACTGAGACCACGGGTGTGATCAATTAAGGTGCCGTGCAGT
This sequence comes from Anniella stebbinsi, assembly GCA_029215795.1. Lineage (NCBI taxonomy): Eukaryota > Metazoa > Chordata > Lepidosauria > Squamata > Anniellidae > Anniella > Anniella stebbinsi. The sequence continues at coordinate 159,412,667 of JARDYH010000003.1, read as the reverse complement.
ACGGCACATAGTCCCAGGAGAGATCATGTATAAAAATCCTTCCAAAGTCCCACTTGGGAGGATGGGGGGGTGGAGCTTCGGCGCAGATTGGGACCATGGAGGTGCTGCGTGATTTGCCAACTGGAGCTACTCTGTTGTCATCTTCCTGGGGCTCCCGACAACAGAACGGGGACGTAAGCGCTCTTGCTCAGCTTTGCTTATTCATCTTGTACATTAGTCTGACCAGAAAAAATCCAGGTCAGGGCTCATGTAACTTTAACAGTTGTAGAGAAAAAGGAATTTCAGCCAGTGTCATTTGTATGCAATTAGTTCCTGGTGAAATTCCCTCTTCATCACAACAGTTAAAGGTGCAGGCACTAGACTAGAGTGACCATATATAAAAGAAGGCAGGGCCCCTGCAACTTTAACAGTTGTAATGAAGAGGGAATATCACCAGGAACTAATTGCATACAGATGACACTGGCTGAAATTCCCTTTTCTCTACAACTGTTAAAGTTACATGAGCCCTGACCTGGATTTTATCTGGTCACCCTATTGTACATTTAGCTATAATCTTTAGCCTGCTAGTTAATTAAACCTTTAGACTTCTATCCACTTGTGTTGCTATTGGTTCTGAATCTTAACTCTTTTGCATTTGGCAAAACATAGGCATTTCACTGGAGAAGAAGACTTGATCAGGACCAGCCAAAGACATTGGGCTGCCTGAGGCAAAGGACAAGTTGGTGCTCCACCATACCCAGAAGCTCATTGGACTGGCTATTGAATCTTACTTCAACACTGGCAAGGGGACAGCATCCTACACCACACCTGAGGGCAGCAGGGTAGTTTAGGGGGTGCAGAGCAGGCCTCACCATGGCACACTCAGCTCTGCTCTCCAATGCTGCGTCACTGCTTCCTTCCCCCAGCATCTGTTGCCTAAGGGAGTTGTCTGACTGCTTAACAATAGGGCCTGCTCCAGCCTTGATATGCTTCAGGCAACCTGTGCATCTTACCTTTCCTAGCTATCTATATTTTTCAACTTATGCCCTGACCAATGCACTGTGAGGATTTTTCTTTTATTACATTAACTAACCTCTGTGCAGAGTTGAAATTTTATCCAGCTTCAGCAATAGTAATGGATCAGAGGATAGCCATTAAGCGTTATGGCCTGCAGGATCCAGAAAGAGTATCTGGGACATGCTCTGTGATTCAGATGATTCAAGGTGTAAGGTATCAGCTTCCTGCAATTCCACTCTCTGAAAGAGAAATAATAGTCTTTTGAAGGAGGCATAATTTGCTGAAACATTCTGTCATCTAACAAAGAGAATCTGCTTTTGCTTTTAATGACTGGAAACAAAGCAAAACACCAGGCAGCTCATATCTTCCTGTAATACAATGAAACCTGCTGTTGCCTTTACATTACAAATGACTGGGAGAGTTTAATAGGCAGTTTTGTCACAAAGATTTTACTGTGTGCCCCCCCTCCCCACACAATTTAAGTCATGCACTTTAAGGCACTTCCGGAACTCTACATGTTAGAAGAAGGTCTTGGCATCTTGACAAAGGGACCAACGAAACATGACTCCACCTCCCTGGCAAATGAACTCCATGTTGACTGACAACCCACTAAGTAGAAGGATCAGGAAGAGTCACACAAGGACAGTCGCCAGCTGCTTCCAACTGGCTCTTTGTGGGAAGAACAACTGCTTCTTGTATGGATCCTCAAGATGTTGCACCCAAACATCACTCACCCACATGACTAAAGTGTTTCTTGTTTCTGAAAATCAGATTCATAACTCCCACCTACAGTTCCTATTCTTATCTCCACATTCAGTGGATTGGCAAGCAACATGCTAAAATGCAAATGCTATCCCACTGCCATAGAACAGGGATCGTTCTAGACCACAGCTTCTATCAGCCCCAGTGGCCGTCATGGCCAATGATCAGGGATTAGGAACATAGGGGCATTGTGGGAGTTATAGCCCAAACATCTGGAGGGCAGCAAGAAAGTGTTTGCCCCCAGTGAGGTTGTCAGAAAATGACTCCTAATGTTTTAGGAAAACAAACTCTTCATCACAGTTTTGAAGGAGCATACATACCATTGTCCCATTTCATCTTCACAACAACCTGCATGGTAGGCTAAACCACTCTTCCCTACCCTGGTGCCCCAGTTGAGTTGGACCAAGTCCCATCAGCCCCAGCCAGTTTGCCCAATAGTCATGACTGCTGAGAGCCATAGTCCAAAAATCTGGATAGGGGAAGGCTGGACTGAATGATATACAATACATTTTGCCATAATGGAGAAGACTGACCAGGTGCTGTATATGTTTACTATGTCTGCTGTTCAGGTGCTAACTTCTGGTGGGCAACTTTTAGGCCCTCCCCTCCCCCTTATGGCTTTGTTACTTTAAGACAGAGTAGGGACTGGACCGCTTATCAAATACAAGATACCTCCAAAGAGAGGACTGTCCTATACCAGTTCTTCAAAATAGAGAACTATCCCCTGTAAAGCCGGAAGCCTAGCAATCACCTACTGAATGTAGGAGACCCACATTCAAATCTCCACACAGCCATGAAGCTGACTATATTGATTTGTTTTATTTATTTATAGGCTACCTTTCTGGGTCAAATTCTCTCAAGGCAACTTCCCAATATCCAATTCACCTAAAAATTAATAAAATACTAACAAAAGGGTTGTCACACGGAAGAGGGCCTCTACCTGTTCTCTATCATCCAAGAATGTGGGACACAAAATAATGGGCAAGACAGATTTTGGTTGAAAATCAAGGAAGACATCCTATTGGTCAGAACAGCCAGTCAGTGGAGCCTACTGCCTAGGGAGGTGGTGGGCTCTCTGTCATCAGAGGTATTCAAGCAGCTCCAGGACAGTGATCTGTCAGGATGCTTTAAAGTAGATTCCTGCACTGAGCAGAGGGTTGGACGTGATGTCCTGAAAGGCCCCTTCTAACTCTACTATTCTATGACTCCCTAGCCCTATACCTGCAGTTTACTAGAAATTAAAGCTGCAATTTTATACCACTTAACTGGGAGTAAGCCCCATTGAATTCAATGGGACTTATTTCTGAGCAGATATAGATAGGATTGTGCTGTGAAACAGAGTGAGTAACCAAAGAACTTCAAAGCCCCTCTGACCTCTGTCCACCCAAGCCAGACAAGAGGGATTATTATTATTATTATTATTATTATTATTATTATTATTATTTTATTCTCTTTCCAACCTATTGTTTCTCTCCATATCCATCCAATCTGTTTATTTTCAGAAAGAGTGAATGGTTTATTTTCTCCTCTCCACCCAGGGCCAAACTACACATGGCATTGAGTTTTGTGCAACATTCCCCTCCCTTAAAAAAAGAAAATAGCTGCTAGGGGCCTAGGAACAGCTGGCACTCATGGCCTTGCTGCTGCCACCACCGCAATCACCCATCCACCAGTGCAATCCAGGATGTGTCAGTCCCTGGAGGGGCTGCCGCACATTCCACAGCTGCCCGCAGCCACCTGCTTCCCCCGAATTCTGGTAAAATGCCCACCGTTCCTGGGCCTAAGTCAATCCCTCCCAGGCAGTGCATGCTGGGATTTGTAAGCCCTTTCAACAGTATGGAGTCCTTAGGCTGTGAAACAAAAAAGCAGTTCTGTCACAAAATGGTTGCCGGGGCCTCGAGGCTTGCGCAGCTCTATTGATAGTCTTCTCCTCCAGGAATTTATCCAACCCCCTTTTAAAGCCATACCCAAATTTGTAGGTTGGTCCTGAGATATACCCCCTTTTGCTCAGTATTGACCCTACAAATCACATTTTAGCTGTTGTGTCAAATTTGTTACAAAACAGTTCCTCATTTGAAATGAGTGCAGCAAATTGAAATGGATCACTGTGACAGCAGTGCAAATCTTTTATCCCTGTTGAAACGGTGCTAAGTTATCTGCCTGCCTGAAATCTCCTGTCCTGTAGGGGTAAGAAAAAACTGTCCTCAGAGGTAGGAACCAGAGCAAAAGCTTTTAATGAAGTTATAAATAATACGTTCAGCAACCATAGATTTTAATAAATGTTATGAGAAGGAAGCTGTTTGTTGGCTCTTTGACAATGGGCAACAAATCAAATTCACTTCTTGATGATGTGATTGGCACAGCATAGTTCTTTTGCTCTCTTGCCAAAGGATGTTGGCAGCCCACGATTCTTTATTAACACCACTCTATTCAGGCATAATTTCCCCTTGGTTGTATCTGCTGAAGCCTCACTGACTTCAGTAGGGCTTACTTATGAGAGTAAGTATCCGAGTGTGCATCAGGAACTGAGATAAGGCTTAATTTTTCCATCTATATTGTTATGACAGCTGAACCGCCTATTGGATGAGTCGTGTTTCTTTAATCAGGGTGCAGCCCTGAAAAGTGGCTAAAACAAACAGGAGCTATAGTTTGTAAGATAGCAGTCAATCTCTTTCTGTGTTTAAATGGGGCTGCTTCCAGATAAGTCATTAATTGCCTCACTGACAGAATTTTATGGGAGGCTCATAGGATGTAATTTTTTTCACCTATAACCCTCCCATTTTTTCCTCACTGGTTCTTCCCTCTTTTTTTATTCTTAGCACAAAAATCTATTAAGTAAAAAGAAATATGTAATAGCTGTGTAATGCCTTCTAATTGGCACCCCTCTGTCTGGAAACACCAATGATAGCAGAGCTTGGAGAAGATGACCAGTTTTCAGCTGAGGCAGCAGGGAATAGATAAATAAATAAATAATAAAAACTGCAGCTTGGCAGTAGTGGTGAAGTGGTAAATTTTGAAGCAAAAGTCCTGATAATGGCAACCCCTATATGATGCTACCAACAAGAGTACCAAAAAATGCAGGCAGCTGCATCAACAAAACAGTTCTAGCACTTGAGGGGAGATCTTTTGCAAAGCGAATGGGCTTGGAGTGCCCATTCACCACAAAGCCACCCTCCAAATACATTGCATTATAACAGGGATAGCTCACAACTATATATTCTTCTGGGAAATTTGTTTCCTCCTCAACTACTGTGAGAATCGCAACTCAGCTCAGAGGGAACAGGGAAGTCTGGAGGGGGGGTGGATGGGGTGGCAGATAACATAATTGTCCCTGCTAATCAAAAAGTCCCAGCCTTTCAGCCTGGCTTGACAGTTTGGAGTGAGCCAGAGAAAGATAGCTGAGATTTGCCAGAAGACTCCATAAGTTACAGAAAAATATCAATTGTGAAAAACAATATTTTTAAGGAATTTTGTTGTGATTGTTTTATTTTAAAAATGTCTTAGGAATTATAGCAATGTTATTAAAAGTGGGGAATTATGCATATTTAAGCAAAGGGTCTGGAATAAATATCCAAAACAAGGCCTATTTAGTATGACAATAAGCAATGTGTAGAACCAGAGAACTGGCCAGAAATATAGTTGCTTCTGAGGAATCACATGTCATCCAAAATACAGTGGTCTGGTTCAGATCGTATGACTAAAAAACCACGATGGCATGGGATGCAGGCTCATGAACTCTGTCCTTTTCTCATGCTGCTCAGATTCCTTACCTCACTTTGTAATTTGTGATAATTATACTTTGCCAAGCCGTCTGAATGGAAGGACCATTGCTCAATGGTAGAGCACCTGCCTTGTATGCAAAAGGTCCCAAGTTCAACCCCCGGTATCTCAAGGAAGGGCTAGGAAAGAATTCTGCCTGCACCCTGGAGAGCCACTGTCAGTCAATGTTGACAATGCCCATGGTTGACATGGTCTAGATGGACCATGCAAGGCACTATACTGGAGTGACCATATACAAAAGAAGGCAGGGCCCCTGCAACTTTAACTGTTGTGATGAAGAGGGAATTTTACCAGGAACTAACTGCATACAAATGACACTGGCTGAAATTCCCTTTTCTCTACTACTGTTAAAGTTACATGAGCCCTGACCTGGATGTTATCTGGTCACCCTACAGTATAAGGCACCTCCCTATGTTCCTATGAGCTTTGTATATGTGGATAGATGAGCACCTTTACTCTCCCTAAGTAGCATTATTGGAGACAAATCACATTGGATGGCAATACTGCACAGGGTAAGGTTACTCAAGTAGTTCTGTGTCCCAAGGTGTGTCCCCTCCACCAAGATGGACATCTCCTTTCCTCCTATTCTCATTTAAATGAACAACAGGACCACATAAATGTAGCAACTATAGACTTCATTCATACTTGTTGCAGCACATGATCATTCAAGTAAATACCTGCATGATCAGGATCACTTTTTGGGAATTATATGCAAAGTAAGGAAAACATTGCTAGAACAATAACAGCTGCAGGTCCCAGGATGAAAGTTCACAGGGTGAGGTAAGTAGCTGCAGGACCAGGCTAGATGCCTATAGTATAATACGAGTAATGACAGAATCAGGATGAAGGTCTATATTGCAAGTAAGTAGCTGCAGGGTTAGAGCAGGTCCATCAAGCAATTAAAGTTAAACAGCTGTTAAAAAGAGAATGCTTACATAATGATGCTAGTAATTATAGAGTCAGGATAATCTGATAGTGAGCTTGCTGTGAAATTGAGCAGCAAATCTTTCCTTATCCACTTGTTCCTGTGTGATCCTTACTGTTGCTACATTGGAAGACTTCTCCTGTGTTTCCTTGCAGCCACTCTCTTCTTCAGCTCTTTGGCCTTCTAAGGAGCCAGCTGCTATTTTTCCCTTCAATTCTTTCTTCCTTTTCAGTTGCACTTTCCAGCCACTTCTTTTGAGCCTCTTTGTTCTAGCCTTGGCCTTCTTGTCTCTCCTCTAAGCTTAGCTTCTCAAATTCAAACTTTTATCCTGTGCTTCTGCCTCACCTTGCCTTCAGTCCTTGAGCCATTTAAAGAGTCCCTGCCCTCATTCCATTTCCTTCTGTTTAACCAGCCCTAACAGCCTGACTGCTGTGCTGGACAACAAAGAATATTTGGGGGAATATAGAGTGACCCTGGATCGCTCCTCACATTTGTAAATAGCTTTTTTTTTAAGTAGATCTTAAGAAGAATCTTGAAGGTGCAAGTGAAAACTATTTTTGAAACTATTTTGCAGACTCCAATTTTCCTTCCCATGAAGTCAGCCCTGCATTTTATACCTGCTAGGTGCACGACAATCTCAACTGCAAGGACAATCTCAAGACAAGGAAAAAACAAACAAACACAGAGTTCAAATTTAATTCAACAACAACATGTTTTGTTTATTCAGTCTCACAAGAAATGCTTGAAGCACAAAACAATTGCAAAATAATTTCAAACCTGTTTAATAGATTAGTCTTTATTAATACACAGTGATATCTCAGGAAATTCTTCCTCACTGAATGGATTCAGCAATGGAGTGATTATTACTAGTGTGTATGGTTGATAAGGTGGGGAAACCATGTTGGGGAAGTATTGTAGGGTGACCATATGGGAAGGAGGACAGGGCTCCTGGATCGTTAACAGTTGTATTGAAAGGGGAATTTCAACAGGTGTCATTTTTATGCATGCAGCACCTGGTGAAATTATCTCTCCATCACAACAGTTAAAGCTGCAGGAGCTATACTAGAGTGACCAGATACAAAAGAGGGCAGGGCTCTGGAGTTTTAACTGTTGTGATGAAGAGAGAGTTTCTCCAGGTGCTGCAGGCATACAAATGACACCTGCTGAAATTCCCCTTTCAATACAACTGTTACTGCAGCCCTGTTCTCCTTCTCATATGGTCACTCTAGAGTTAACTAGAATCATATAATAGTAGAGTTGGAAGGGGCTTAGTAACACGGAAGATGCCACTATCTCTTGCTGTGTGCATGAGAAACAGTGCGATCAAAATGGCCCACTGAATGTGTCATGAGAACATTGTTTACTTCCTCTTTCAAAAGAGGAAGAAATGAGGGACAAACATGTGGGCAGAGAAGCAATGGTAAGCAAACACAATTTTCCCTGTGTGATGATACTCAGAAGCAGGAGGCAAAGCAACAGTAGCGAAATGCGATTTCCCTCCTGTCTAATGACACTCTCAGAGTACTCTGTGCATGGAGGTTTATAGAGAGTTTTACAAAAAATAAAAATCCTTACACGTATAGATTGCACAAATCTAAAGTAATGCTTGCTCAGTATTTCCTATATTAATATATCCTATTTCATAGAATCATAGAATTGTAACGTTGTAAGGGGCCTATAAGGCCATCGAGTCCAACCCCCTGCTCAATGCAGGAATCCAACTTAAAGCATACTTGACAGATGGTTGTCCAGCTGCCTCTTGAATGCCTCTAATGTGGGAGAGCCCATGACCTCCCTTGGTAATTGGGTCCATTGTCCTACTGCTCTAACCATCAGGAAGTTGACTGTAACCATAAGACTATAACCATAAGAAAAAAGGGAGACCTAGCTAGGAAGGGGTGAAAGGGAAATACATGTAGAAAGGGGTAGTGCCTAGGAAAAGAGATGTACATTTTTCACATCCCTCTTAATGGTTTCCTAGGGTGTACTACCAAGCAAAAATTCCAACTTTTTCCCCTTAACAGGGTTTGTGTTTTTTTTTTGTGGAAAGAAAAATGGTGGGGAAAGTGGTGGGAAAACACTGAATGATTACAAACAGACAATGATAATGTCTGGGAATCTACCCCCCTAACCCCCCCCCACACACACACACACACATAAAATTCCATGAATGAGACTGGGCAATTGCAGGATAAAAGCCTAATCTGGAAGCACCTTTAGTATGCGGGGGGGGGGGGGGGAACGACACATATAATACAATAATACAAGTGATGCATACAGACAGAGCATTGGATCAATTTTAGCCCATTAGAACTTTAGTTTTCTTTTAATGATTTCTGGTTAGCATGACATGTAAAAAGACATTTGTGCTTTGTTATATGACACTTCAGTTCTTTCTCCCTCTCTCTTCCGTTTGAAGAAAAGAAGTGACAACTTTCAGAATGATTTGTCCTAAGGCAGAGTAGGTGTGTGAAAATAAATTGATTCTAATACCTAGTAACACCGTAATGGATTGCTTGGCTTTAGATCAAACTGAGAAACTGCCCCGGTGACCCCCCACCCTCCTTTTATTATCACTACAACAAACCTGTTGGGCAGAGAGAGGGAGGGAGGGAGAGAGAGAGAGGGAGGCTGGCCCAAGGTCAAACAATGCATTTAATGTGCTAAGCAGGGACTTGAATCCAACTCTCCCCTGGTCAAAGCCCAACATGCTCTCAATTATACAACACGAAAGGTTTATGCCAATATACGCTGGTCATTTAATTGTGTAAGTTTGTTACGCGTAAGAAGAGTCATGCAAGATCAGACCAAGGGCCCATGTAGTCTAACATTCTGTTCACCCAGTGACCAACCAGGCCATTGTCTGTGGAAACCCACAAATAGGACATTAGTGCAATAGCACCCTCCTGATCATATTTCCCAGCACATTATATGTACAAATATACTGACTCCAATACTGAAATAACGTAGCCATTGATGTCCTCCTCCATGAATTTGTCTAAACCTCTTTTAAAGCCATCCAAATTAGTGATCATCACTACATCTTATGGAGATGAATTCCATAGTTTAACTATGCACTTTATGATGAAACACTTCCTTTTATCTGTCTGGAATCTCCCACCAATCAGCTTCGTTTTATGACCCTGGGTTCTAAGATTATGAGAGAGGGAGAAAAATATTTCCATATCTACTTTCTCCACACTATGCATAACATTGTACACCTCTATCATGTCTCTCCTCAACTCGCCGTTTTTTTAAGCTAAACAGTACCCAACATTCCTTGTAGGGGACCTGCTCCAGTCGCTTGATCATTCTATGTATCATTTTATTCATTTTTTTTTTTAAAAAAAGAAGAATTGGTAGGTGATTGATGATGGTGATTTATTGGGTTGCTTTTTTTTTTTTAAAGAACTACATTTGCATTGTACTGAAGCAGCAAGAGAAAGAAGAGGTTATTGGAAAAAGTTACTTGAAAAGCAGTGTGACGAAGTGGCTAGAGTGTTGGACTGGGAGTCAGGAGTTCCATGTTCTAGCCCCCCTCTACAAGATTTTGGTTTGACGACCGATTCCCCGATTATGTGCATCTTCTCTCAATTGCATTTACGCCTAATCCCTATACATGGGAGGCGTTGAAGCGCATTACGGGCTGTATGAAAGACATTTAAACGTTTTTGACATGCTCAGAATCGCATGCAAATTTTGCTGAAAGTAATGCGCTTTGTCACAGAGAAACTCCCCAAACCGGTTCCCTCCCTTTATTCTCCCCACCCACCAGAATATCCCACCTTTGGTTTCCTAGGTTACCTGAAAAGAATGAGCAGATTAACATATTCGGCTACCTGTCTTCCCCCCTCCTTCGCCCGATTGCCATGACCTCCTCAGGAGTAAATGGGAATGTGCCTCGTGCGCACACACACACACACACACCAAAACAGACAGGGGGATGCTGCTTCGTTCCTTCTCCCTCCACTTCCCAGCGAGCTCAACAATTGTAAAACATACACACACACACACACACAACTCAGCTCAGGAACCCAGCAAGAAGCGAGGGGAAGTTATGTCTGCTGATGGCTAATTATGCACACACCCGCACATCCTTCCTACCCCCTTTCCTTCTCATAAAACCACCTCCATCTGGCCCCGTGTCTCCATGTGAAAAATATTTCATCAGGGTACTTCAAAGAAACTTTATTTTTGGTTCACGTTGGGTCACCTCTTCTTGGAGCTTCCATCCAGAGAGACGGAGTACAAGGAGGAAGGTGCCAGGAGGAGAGAGGAAATGAATCTAAACCAAAAAATGGGAGGTTTTCCCAGCGAAGGGGCAGTTCTATGCATGAGATCATGACCACAGTCCAACCCCCTGATCGTTAATGCGCCTCCTCAGAAAGTTGTTTACACGGACATAAGGCGCTTTTACTCCCGCCATAAATTAAAACTCGCTAATTAACGCACATTCGAAAATACGAATAATTGGAGAGAAAACGCGCCTGGGCCCCTGATTTACGCACCGCTCTTGTAGAGGTAAATTTCTTAATGCGCCTTGAAAGAGCTTTAAATCGCTCTTGTCGAGGCACAAGTAATGTCCAAAGAAGCACCTAGTCCCCACTTGGCCATAGAAGCTCACTGAGTGACTTTGGGTCTGTCACAGACTCTTGGCTCAACCTACCTCACAGGGTTGTTGTTGTCGTTGTTGTCGTTGTTGTGAGGATGAAATGGAGAGGAGGAGGATTGTGTACACCACCTTGGGTTCCTTGGAGGAAAAAAAAAGGCAGGATATAAATGCAATAAATAAAATAATAATAAAAATAAATACAGGTAAATCAAAGGAGGCATCAACAAGAAAATGGGGGAAATACACTTTAGCCAAGATTTTCCAGCAGAACGATGTACTACAGATGACACAAGAATCCTTCTTGTTTTACATTTGGAAATTAGAATACTGTGCAGAGTTCCTTCCCAGACCTCTCTGAAGCAGAAGCAAGCCAAAGCCATTGTTCATTTGTTTATTGCAATTAATTAAATAATGCAAGTTTAATAATGAATAACTATCTCAGAAGCTGACCTAAAACTGTTAAGGAAGAAAATGAACAATCAAATGGCCACTGTGAAGACATTTTTACAAGTTTGTAAATTTGCACAAATATAAGTGGCAAAACTGTGTCTTGGCTATGCTACTTTAGAGGGCAAATGAGTGGATCATCTGGTGGAAAGTTTCCAGATTACCCAAAAAAATTACAATTCCTTCACATAGAAAACTAGATATCAGGGAGAAGGGTCATAGCCTAGACTTTTTCCTGATATACTAGCTTTCCCTATGGAGCAATCTTCTTTTCAATGCAGCAGCATTCAACATATGACCTACGGTTTACCATGCATCTGTTCTTTGTGTCAACTTAAAGTTAGGGTGACCATATGGAAAGGAGGACAGGGCTCCTGTTTCTTTAACAGTTGCATAGAAAAGGGAATTTTAGCAGGTGTCATTTGCATGGTGAAATTCCCTCTTCATCATAACAGTTAAAAGCTGCAGGAGCCCTGCCCTCTTTTGTAACTGGTCATTCTAGTATAGTTCCTGCAGCTTTAACTGTTGTGATGAAGAGGGGATTTCACCAGGTGCTGCAGGCATAGAAATGACACCCGCTGAAATTCCCTTTTCTATGCAACTGTTAAAATTACAGGAGCCCTGTCCTCTTTTCCATATGGTCACCCTAGACTTGGGGCTTTAGGATGCTTTGACTGTCTCAGAATGTGCTAATGTAGGTTTTCCATTTGAAAGAATGCAAACTGTATTCCAGGAATACCACCATGTAAGATGTTATGCCATTAGCCAGATTAACAACTTTCACACATAAAAATTGCAGCAATGGGCTTAGTTCTCTGGCTCCTGAGATATTTAATGCCATTGCTCCATTAGCTGCTAGCTCTTCATCTATCTTGATCCTACTCATTACAAATGGGGAGCGCCATTTTTGTTTTCAGCAGCTCAATAATGTGAAGAGTTAATTAAAATTTATGAACCTATCAAAGAATGCCTTAATTGCATTTCAGTCCTATGTCTGGGCTTCAGGAATAATATTGTTACAATGAATGCATGTTGTAAACTGCTAGGAGGACAGAAAATCCTCTGCATTACATTCCTGCATAAAACATTATCATCTTCGAGGTTCCCAAGGGAGTGATCACAGGTGGTTTCTCCAGTTTTGTAGTTAAGAAGAACAGTGAGGGAAGGTATTTGTGTGTGTTTAAAGTGGAATTCTTTCTGATTTTCCATCAGAAAATGTATGAGTTTGAAGCATTCCCAATGGAGCTATCTCTTCTGCATAAAACATGTGCGTTTTGAAAACCATGACTAGCACTGCCATGCTTAAGCTGTTTGTAGAAAGAGGCCGTGGAAATCCACAGACCAGCCTTCCCCAAACTGGTGCCCTATAGATGGGTTAGACTACAACTGCCATCATCCCAAGCCAGAATAGCCATCCAGAGAGTACCAAGTTGGGAAAGAATGCCATCTACATACAGTAACTGTTCCATGGCTTTCACACTGCGCCGCATAGGACCCCAGGGCTCCTCAGAGGCTTCTGAGATGTCTTTTAATAAGTGAACCAATAGTGTTGGTTCCAGGTTGCAGAAGGCCTTTGGGAAAGACATCCTGGATGGGACTTCTCCCTCAGTGGGTCTACCTTCTTACCCAAATGGTCACCAGCAACCATTGCTGCTCCTCCTCTTCTTTCCCATCATTGCTTTAACTTGTTCGCTTGACGGGCAGAGAACCAATGAGGAAGTAGGCAGTGACATCTGCTGCTCATTCTCCTCACCATTGTCTGGGTCGGAACAAGAGGCAGATGATGAAGCAGGTTGCAAAGGTGAAGAAGAGCAACTCCAGCTGTCTCCTCTCAGTGGGCCCCTGCTGGAATGTGGCCCTTGGCAAGCGCCCAATCATGCCTACCCTACGTACTGGCCCTAGCAGCACACCTTCACAGACAGCTTATCCATCACCTTCCCTCACAAAACACAGCTTCCCAGAAGTGCATGCGATGATGGCTGAAACAAACAGGCCTGAGCAGCCTTGTGCACAATCTGAGAGTGTGCCCTGCTTCCTCTCCAGTTCAGATGTGCAAGAGTCCTCCGATGGATCGACCAATACTGAAAAGATAAAAATGCTGAAAATGTCCTATATTTATATGTCATAAAGGTATGCTCAGATTGCCCTGAGTTGATCAGAATCTTAAACTTTAAATTCTTACAACAGTTCTCAGCACCATTCCTTGCCCTATGCCACATGGCAAACCACTAGGATGGTGTGGAAATCCTCGGCCTTTTCCAATGTGGACCCACTTTTAATCTAAGCCTGCTATATGGGCACCACTTTTTATTTACTTCTGCCTAGGTCTTTTTGCTTATCTTTCCCTCCCCTGTACGCTCCACCTCCTCTCTCTCTCTTGAAAGTGCTGTATAAATGTTAAGAATTATTGTTGTGTCGTTCTCTACATAGTGGTCACTGTCTATTTAAAACTCTTCATTATCAATCTTGATGCTGCTAAAATGCCTGGCCTAAGACATGTCCCCTTTATTAGACTTCAGAAATGGAAGTTCTAAAACCATCTCTTGATCAGCTGATCCACTTGGTCAGTCTTCACCTGGTATCCTCCAGATGTGTCGGATTGCAGCTGCCATGGCTAGGTATGATGGGACTTGTAGTCTTACACATTTGGAGGGCACCAGAGGAAGGCTACATTAGGTCATGGTATTTCTGAGGCATTTACATTGTACAATTAAGATTTGATCTTGATCAATGCCACGTTTTGAGGAAAGGATTGTGTCATAGATAAATTTATATATATATGATGACATTTAACAGCAATCCATTTTGTCTTGATTAAGCAAAGCCATATTAGAAGTTGATATTTAATTTGTGGTCCTGTAAAATGGAAAGTGTGCCAAAGGTTGGTGTCATTAGATGCTTTATTATTTCTAGATGCGAACATTAATGTTTTGAAGTAACAAGATGGCAAGATATTTTAAGTGGCACCTCCTCGACTCTCCAGACTTGCATCATCGTTTGATATGCAACAGCTGACAAGGAATTTTCAAAAAGATGTGCAAGGTCACCAGCAGCATGGCTCCTGCTGTATTATAAATCATGTGAAGTGGATAGATTATGGAAAGTAGGTGTAATTAGGTAAGGAACATTCAAATGAAATCCTGCCCCAGCCACAAGAAAGCCAGCTCTCAAAAATATATAGGCATGGGGCGAGATAAACACGCACGTCATGCACGCATACACACACGCAGAGAGGGAGAGAGGGAGGGAGAGAGAGAGAGAGGACATGGGGACAAGCAGATCGGATAATGAATTCTTATCTCATTTACTGCTTTATCACACCTACCCGTTTTGCTTATGTGGGTTCCCCCTCCGTTTCCTGTGGGAGTGTAGCCTTTTGATCACAGGTGGATGGTTTTGCTCCGATTCCTCAGCTAAGCCTGCGGAGGAGGGGAGCAAACGGACAATCCCCGTTCAGGGAGCACTCGGGCGCGAGAGCAACGCGAGGGGGACGACGTCATGTGAATGAATTGGATCGAAGTCACGGTGGGTGTGGATCAAACCGCCGTGGGATAAAGGCCTTAGGATGCAGTAAATGTGAATGCCCTCAAAGTTTTTGGTTTAGAAAACTCTCATTTTGAATAAATTAAGCTTTGAGCAAAATTAAATATCTTTCCCCCTCTGCCTTTGGAAGTGGCCTGCTTTTAGGTGGGGAGGGTGGGTCATCAAGAAAAAAAAATCCGTGGTTTTGTGTTGCAATTTAACAGTCGTAAAAATGCAGAGAGCTGTTTGACATCGCACAGAACCAGCACTCAGCTTCCTCTGTTTTAATCTGAGCTGCTGTAGCTGAGGCTGCCTCTACAAGAGGCATTTAAAGCTCTTTCAAGGCGCATTAAAAAATTTACCTCTACAAGAACGGAGCGCAAATCGGGCGTAGAGGCGTGTTTTCTCTCCAATCATGCACATTATCGAATGCGCGTTAAATAGCGAGTTTTATTTTCCTCTGGCCGTTAAAGCGCATTTTGACTATGTGAACAAGCGATTCTCCGCATTAACTACTTGTAAAGCGCATTTGAAACAACCGGTAAGGTCACCTGTTGAGTGCTCAATTACCTCCTGCATACAAGCATTTACGATAAAGCGTTTCAGCGATTATGCGCATAATCGGCTAACCAGGCATCAAACGGAATCCATCTAGAGGGGGTCTGAGAGAGATCTGGAACGTGCGGGATTCACTTTATCTCCTCAACCATGAAATCCACTCTTGGGCAAACCCTATCTCTCAGCCCCTCCTTCCATTTACAACGGGAGAATAAGAATTCTATCTTAAGACCCCTTCCCCTTTTTCTCTTCCTCCCCACCCCTGCCCCGCGCCATATTTCCCCAGTTCTGTTTGTAGTGTTTACAGTGTGGCCACTCATGCTTAGGGTAACCATATGGAAAGGAGGGCAGGGCTCCTGTATCTTTAACAGTTGTATTGAAAGGGGAATTTCAGCAGCAGCCATTTGTATGCGTGCAGCACCTGGTGAAACCCCCTCTTCATCTCAACAGTTAAAGCTGCAGTGACCAGATACAAAAGAGAGCAGGGCTCCTGCAGTTTTAACTGTCGCAATGAAGAGGGAATTTCCCCAGGTGCTACATACATACAAATGACACCTGCTGAAATTCCTTTTTCTATAAAACAATTAAAGATACAGGAGCCCTGTCCTCCTTTTCATATGGTTGCAACAGTACCCTACCACCCATGTTCCCCAGCAACTGATGTACATAGGCTTACTGCCTCTGATACTGGAGGTACCACATAGCCATCAGGACTAGCAAGCATTCATTGATACCCTTCTTGCGGGAAATGTAGGGTGTGAAATAACGAGACGAGACAAGAAAATGGATTTTAAAAACAGGGCCACTTTTATTATAGATCTGCAGTATGGGAAACCTATGCGGACATCCTACTCATCAATGGGCAAGCCATTCACCACCTGAGAGGTGGCGTGATTCCAAACGCCACCCCCCAGGCTTGCCCCTTTTGGGGCAGGGAAACCTTCCGGTGTCAACCCCTCCTCGCGCCATTTAGCTCCGAGTAGGTGAGAAAGGTTAGCCTCAAAGGTAACCCTTATCCCTCCATCTGCCGCCGTAAAGCTCACAGCTGAGGGGCCTCAGGCATTACCCATCACAACAACAGTGCCTGTGAATGCTCACCAACCCTAACAACGCTCCGGATGTCCGCAAAACCTGCCATTAGATTGTGACCGAAATGATATTAACCAATTACCTCTCCTTACCTGTCTTACAGTGTGAAGTAGGCAAAAAGACTCATAACATAAAGCTGATTATGAGCAAAAAATTCCTACTTGGCCCTCCTAATGAGCGACCAGCGAACCCACACTGCCTACAGGGAGGGAGGGAGCTGCAAAGATGGAGAAAGAGAGGCCGCTGGGAGGGGTGAGTACAATAAATACTCCCTCAGTCCCCTCCCAGCCAGGGTGGCACCACTGGGGAGCCCTCCAATGGGTGGCTCCGCTGTCTCGCCTGTCACCACACCCCCACCCTCCTTTTCGCGCCCAGCTAAGCTCAGAGGGAACAGGGAAGTTTGGGGGGGGGGGGAAATGACACCAGCATCCCTATTAATAAAAAGGTACTAGTACTGCAACCCTATGGGCCTTACCTCCACTACACAACTGATTATTTTTTAAAACTATCTCTGCTTTCACACACTCTTTCCCAGGCCTTAGTAAGACTTATTTGAACTGTAGTGCGTGACACAAGAAGCAATTTGTCCAGCATTTTTTCTGAAATGGAATCCTTTTTAAAAGAGTACTCCAATATGGAGGCATTTCTAATTTTAAAAAATGTTTCCAATGGATGCATTTGTACTGCAGGAGGCGTGAAAGTACTCTGGTGCTTTTTTGAGGGAGGGGAGTGGGGACAAATCAGTTCCATGCTGAGGGGAAAATCACATTATGTAATGTTCCCCACTTTAGGATAGGCTGACCATATGAAAAGGAGGACAGGGCTCATGTAACTTTTCTCATGTAGAGAAAAGGGAATTTCAGCCAGTGTCATTTGTATGCCATTAGTTCCTGGTGAAATTCCCTCTTCATCACAACAGTTAAAGTTGCAGGGGCCCTGCCTTCTTTTGTATATGGTCACTCTAGCGTAGTGCCTGCACCTTTAACAGTTGTGATGAAGAGGGAATTTTATCAGGAACTAATTGCATACAAATGACTCTGGCTGAAATTCCCTTTTCTCTACAACTGTTAAGTTACATGAGCCCTGACCTCCTTTTCATATGGTCAGCCTATGCACTGAGTACTTGACTGGGAACATGAAAGTGACAAATGCATTGTGCATCAACAGGGGAGAAAAACCATCTCCATTTACAGCTGCAACCCTAAACAGACTTGCTAGGGACAGAGTCTCAATGACCACAGTAATATGCCTCGGACTGCACTGGATACCGTTCAAGAGCATTGGATTCTTTCCAAATAAGCAAAAGTGTAACAAGTTCTTGAGAACTATATACCACAATACTGAATGAGAGTTAGGGGGGACAGGGAGAAAAAGAAAAAGAGGGACAGAGAGCAGGGAGGGAAAATAAATTAAAATAATGTCGGATAAGGAGAACGCTCCAAAGCTACTGAGAAAGGAGTTACAAATGCCTAGGTTAATGTTTAATGAGATCAGTTTGATATGCTTATATAAACTGAATATACAAACCATTGCACTGACAAAGCAGGTGTAAAAAACACCACATTTGCCACACTTCAAACTAGCTAAAACATATAATACATTCTTCATAACAAACTTCCCCTCCAAATGTCAGACATAGAATATTAATCATAGAAAATGTGTGTGAAAATGAGCCCTTTTTCCATTTTCAAAGCAGTGCTTTGGGTGAATAATAGGATAGGAAATAGGATAGGAAATGTCAAATAATAGGATAGGAAATGTCAAAAGGGAACCAAATCAAAATCTTGAATAAATTTTGCATTAAAATCCCATGGAGTTGGCTCATTTGCCTACTTGTTCACTCGGCAGTCCATAAATATTGGATATCCAGCTGAGGTTGTGTGTGTGTGTGTGGTGTTTTTTTTTAAGTTTCAGATTAGATTCAGATTTCTTTTTTCCCCATGAGGGGTCAAAGAAAAGGGACCAGAAATATGTGCCTGGTTGATCCAAACCTCATATGCATGATATTGCAATAGGAAACATGGCAAGGCAAGCTTGGCAAGGCCCTTGGAAAGCCTCCCCAAAAGCCTTCCCTCAATGTGTTACCTTCCAGATGTTTTTGGACTACAACTCCCATTATCCAGCATGGTCAACAGTAATGGGTGATGGGTGTTGTAGTCTAAAACAAATTGGAAAATTGCCCTGGAATGACTAGGGTTTTCTTGGCCTTCCACTTTAGAGCGGATTGTATGACCCAGGGAAAGGCTGGCAGGAGCCTGAGCCTGGCGAGGTCATCAGTGGCATGTTGCCTAACTAGTCCCAGAGCCAGACCAGGATTTATTTACCCAAAGAGTGCAAAAGCTTTGTGAATATTTTTTGTTTATATATGACAGAAGTGTCTCAGAAAAGTGAGTCTTACAAAATTTCAGTGGAGGGGCGCTGCGTGATGACATCATCAATATGGCTGCTGCGCTATTATGTAGTTGCCACATTTAAATATGCATAACTTCTCACCCGTTTATGCTACAGAGATGATTTTTTTCTGAAATGTTTCAAATTTAATGACAAATACTTTTTGTTATTACACATTTTTGTTAACTCCATTAGTTTTTGGGATAATTTCATTTGAAAGTAGAAAATCAGTGTTTACATTGGTTATGTGTGACATTTAACCATGATTTACTCAAAAACTATACAACTTTCAAAAGAATACTCAAGAACAAAAACGTTGCATTTTTAAATGAGGATTAAGAAAATGTATAATAACACAAGGTTTATCCCAACGCTTAGGGAATTATGAGTGATATGATATCTCATTATATGTCCACTTTCTCAGGATTGTATGATTTTACAGTTTATCATACAGGGCTTTCATTTCAAAAGTATCCACCCTAAATATCTCTCGATCTGATGCACAGATAATTTTGAACATGTTCAACAATGATTTTTACAGTTGAGCATGTTCAAATGTTCTTTAAAAAATTTCAAACAGGACGAGTATGATGATATATAAAAAAAGACTATTTATTAGGTTGAATTGTTTTTAACAAAAGTTTTTTAAATCTTCAGCAGAGACTATAGGACAAGTAACCTTGAAATGTATACGGATGTCCTAGAGAAAATGATTCCAGCTTTTTTCTCAGGCAAGGGGCTGAATTATGCCCAATGGATGATGGTGTACCTCCTGAAACTTCTCAACCTAAGAACAGAATCACCAGAAGTCACATATGCACTTTCTCAAGGCGGTCTAGGCATAAAGCGTTCTAGTAACTCATTCTCTAGGGTACCAGTTGACATGGCACTAGAGCAGACTGTAAATGCTGACACTGCTTCAAGGTTCACAGGTATCACGGCATTTGCAAACTCAGAATCTGCTAGAGCCTGATGGATGATCACAAGGTCATTGAAAAGTGAGATAGTGAGCAGCTTACTTGAAAGCAGCAGAATTACAAAAGCTCCAGATTCGAAGCATGATTTGCAACAAGGACGCATTGAAAAAGATCACAGAGATATTGAAAAAAAATAATTTCAACCCTGACTACTTTCTCAAGCCCATTTTAAGAATTGGATCCTCAGACACCTCTAAGGAACATTTCAACTAGACAGACAATCAATGAGAAAGTCACACTGGATCTTCTTTCATTTTCTTCTAAAGGGCAAGAAGCTGCTGAAAAGTTCAAAACAATGTATGTGCAAGATCTAAAGAATGTTGAAAAGCCCATATCCCGAAATTTGGTAGCTAACTGCACATCTTCTATTGCATCCAGTAACCTGAAAACGGAATGAAAGAAACTAGAGCTTGCCAAATGCACTTTAGATGCTTTCGGTAAAGTAATTCATATGGCAGCTGTTCAAAAATGTGACATGAAAAAAGTGATTGAGTATTCTCTAACTCCCGTGCCATTCTCTCTTGCTCAGATTGGTGGATCAATGAATAAAACAGACAAAAGTAAGTTGATGCACAGGCTAGAAAAGTACCAGAATTTAGATGAGGAGCATGATATAACTACAGGTCAACCTCACATAGATGTGGCTGTATATGATGCAATGTTCGTGTTTCATACTTTGAAGTTCCTGGAAACTTACGGAGCTCTTGCATGTAAATTACTGGAGCACATTACTAGTAGTACACCAGCAAAGGAAGTGCACCTGGTGTTTGACACTTATGGCTATCAAAGTATAAAAGGTTGTGAACATGAATGGCAAACAACTGTACCAACTAGTGACATCAAAGTAACAGCCGCAGATCAGAAGACCCCAAAAAAGACTGGTGATGAACTTCGGAATGAGCAGTTTAAAACATCACTTACAGAAGTATGCTTCACTTCTGGCAGGCAAAATTCTCTTTATTGGAGCAGAGACTGTGTGATACAAATACACCAGCAAGGATAACAGTGTTGAGGCAACAGAGGTGCCTGATCTTGCTTGCCATCATCAAGAGGCAGACACAAGGATTATTTGGCACATCCAACATTCATCACCAGAGAGCTTCGGCTATGGGGCGGTATATAAGTGTAATAAATCATCATCATCATCATCATCATCATCACATGATAATGATCGGGCAAAGAATATCCTGGTTAGAGCAAATTACACTGATGTGTTGATTTTGTTAATTTACCATCAAAAGCACTTCCTAAACTCTTGGGTTTGGTTTGATTGTGGCATGTCTTCTAACAACATCAGAAGGACGATCAATGTAACTTGTATCACAGAGGAGCTCGGACATGATCTGGTAGAGGCCTTGTCTGGCTACCATGCTTTTACAGGGTCTGATTTCACAGCTGCATTTGCAAGACAGGGGAAAGTTAACCCATTTGAAATCATTAAAAAGAATCATGAATTCCAAGAAATACTCAGCCAGCTAGGTGAGTCATTAACTTTAACCGAAGAAAAGATAGCTGGGTTGGAGAAATTTGTCTGTGCCATGTACGGCCACCCTAGATACTCCTCTGTGAGTGAAGTAAGATTCAGTCTATTTATGAAGAAAACAACACCTAAGATCCAATCTAAGCATTCTCCAAAGTTAAAGGGAGTGACCAAACAATGCTGTCTCCATCTAAACCTGCATTGATCCAAAAGATTAAAAGAAGCAATTCAGTGTCATGGCTGTGGAAACAAGCAGATTGTAGAAAACCTGACGACAGGCTTGATCCTACTGAACATGGCTGGTACTTGGAAAATGGTAGGTACCACATAAAATGGTACAATGGTCAAACACTCCCAGAAAATCTTAAAATGGCCACAGAAGAGGACAGTGAAAAAGAAGACGAGGAAAGTGATTTTGACAGTGATGATAGCAGTTCCAATGAAAGTGAAGAGGACATCCAATGAAATTTATTTGTTAACCCTTCTCACAGAACATAGCTTTTATTTTGTAAATTGTAAATTTTTGCTGAAGATTTTAAAAACATTTGTTAAAAACAATTCAACCTAATAAATAGTATTTTTGTATATATCATCATACTAATTCTGTTTGAAATTTTGTAAAGAACATTTGAACATGTTCAACTGTAAAAATCACAGTTGAACATGTTCAAAAAGATCTGTGCATCAGATCGAGAGATATTTAGGGTGGATAATTTTGAAATGAAAGCCCTGTATGATAAACTGTAAAATCATACAATCCTGAGAAAGTAGACATATAATGAAATATCACTCATAATTCCATAAGCGTTGGGGTAAACCCCATGTTATTATACATTCTCTTAATCCTCATTAAAAATGGAACTTTTTTGTTCTTGAGTATTCTTTCGAAAGTCGGATAGTTTTTGAATAAATCATGGTTAAATGTCACACTCAACCAATGTGAACACTGATGTTATACGTTCAAATGAAATTATCTCAAAAACTAATGGAGTTAACAAAAAATGTGTAATAACAAAAAGTATTTGTCATTAAAATTGAAACATTTCAGAAAAAAAATCATCTCTGTAGAATAAACGGGTGAAAAGTTATGCTTATTTAAATGTGGCAACTACATAATAGTGCGGCAGCCATATTGATGTCATCATCACGCAGCCCCTCACCACTAGAAATTTGTAAGACTCACTTTTCTGAGACACTTCTGTCATATATAAACAAAAAATATTCTCAAAGCTTTTGCACTCGCTGGGGTAAATAAATCCTGCCTGGTTCTGGGACTAAAGGGATACAGTAGCCCCTTGCAGTGCATCTCCCCCAAAGAGGAAATGCATCAGCAAAATGAGGGCACAGATTTGCATATATGTGCAAATTGATATGTATAGAGATGCATTTAAAAATAATTGCTACAACTGAATTTAAATAGAAGTACAATACGGTTCACTGTAATGGGGTAGGCTGTGGTCTGGTGACCTGTGTCAAGGGCCCTGCTCTCTACTTATTATGGTTCTTTCTTGTTCATCCAGACTTGGACTGGACAGCCCTATAAATAGAGGACACCTTCAAAGAGAAGACTGCCCTCTGACAGCCCTTCACACAGAAGTTTGTGCTCTGTAAAAAGGACACCTGGTCACCTTAAGACTGCATTGGATACAGTAAGACTTACTTCTCAGTTAACATGCATAGAATTGTGGTGTTAAAGAGTATAAAGGGAGTACTACGGCCTGGCTCAGAAGAGGAAGGCTGAGTCACATTCCTCCCTGAAGATAGGGTGACCAGATGAAAAGGAGGACAGTGCTGCTGGATCTTTAACAGTTGTATTGAAAGGGGAATTTCGTTTGTATACCTGCAGCACCTGGGGAAATTCCCTCTTCATCACAACAGTTAAAGCTCCAGAGCCCTGCCCTCTTTTGTACCTGCTGACTCTAGTATAGCTCCTGCAGCATGCAATCCACCCTATTGGGTGCAAAAGCGGCAGAGCAGGTGCACTTGAGGATCCACTAGATCCCATTCTTCCCATTTTAGGTAATCACTTGGGAGGTTTTCCTACCAGCTATATTTACATAGCCAGCTATAGAGATATATGCAGCTTTGCTGGGAGAGTGTTGAAAACTAATACTTGCTAATAGAACACACGGCTAACAAGGGAATGACAGAGAGCATTGCCTTCTGGCTCATAAATGTTGTAGTACATCAGTCTATCATTTTCTGTATCTTCCATGTTTCATATCACTGCTCATACCATTAGAAAGAATCCAAGTGAACTGCATAAGAAAGCCTGTGGCTGAATTGCCTGGGTATTGATAGAAGCCTAGTAGAGCAAGATGTACCAAACCAACCCATGATTAGGCTGGACTTGGCATCTGTACATTTCTTCCACCTTTCGCTATTTTTCAAATACATTGGCAATGTTTATGGACAGAGAGTTGAAGATAAACTAACATCATCACCATGGCTGGCTTCAGAGGGGTAGGAAGGTGAGGCATCCACTAGGGACCCAAGATTGCTGAGGGGCTCCAGCCCCCCTAAGACCATCACTCTCACTTTACATTGAACACCCAAGGAGAAAATTCTCTGTTTGCTAGGGTGACCATATGAAAAGGACAGGGCTCCTGTCTCTTTAACAGTTGCATAGAAAAGGGAATTTCAGCAGGTGTCATTTGTATGCATGCAGCCCCTGGTGAAATTCCCTCTTCATCACCACAGTTAAAGCTAGAGGGCAGGGTTCCTGCAGCTTTAACTTATGATGAAGAGTGAATTTCACCAGGTGCTGCATACATATAGATGACATCTGCTGAAATTCCTTTTTCTATGCAACTTCTATCCTCCTTTTCATATGGTCATCCTACTGTTTGCAGACTTCCACTGCAGGAAGGTAGGAGGCGGCCTCCTACCAAATAAGAGCATCTAGCTCAGTCCTGTTTATACTGATGGGCAATGGCTTTCTATGGTTTCAGAGGGAGGCTTTTCCCAGCCCTACCTAAAGATGCCAGGGATTGAATCTGGGACCTTTTGCATGCAAATCAATGTCTTACCACTCAGAAATCTTCCCCTCCCTCTTTCACTGGTGCAATCACTGAAAGCATCCAGGCACTCCCACTTCAAAGTGGCAAAACCTCCTCGCCTACACTTTGCATGTTGGGCAAGCCCAGAATCAAGAATCCTGTCTTGACCACCCAGCATCTGGCTCTACTCTACATGGGGTCAGCTTTGGTGAAGAAAAATGCTGTTTCTGGTGTGACATGTAACAGAGACAGATCTGGTTAGGGAAGGCTTTGAATATACCCTCAAGAAGTGTTTTGAATGAAAGGCTCGATTTAGTTAGGCTGACCATATGAAAAGGAGGACAGGGCTCCTGTAACTTTAACAGTTGTAGAGAAAAGGGAATTTCAGCTAGTGTCATCTGTATGCAATTAGTTCCTGGTGAAATTCCCTCTTCATCACAACAGTTAAAGTTGCAGGGGCCCTGCCTTCTTTTGTATATGATCACTCTAGTATAGTGCCTGCAACTTTAACTGTTGTGATGAAGAGGGAATTTCACCAGGAACTAATTGCATACAAATGACACTGGCTGAAATTCCCTTTTCTCTACAACTGTTAAAGTTAGGGCCATATCCTCCTTTTCATATGATCAGCCTAGATTTAGTGGAAGTTTAATAGCTAAGAAAGGAAAGACTTTCACCAGCAGCAAGTCTTTGGCTGAAGTACTGCTTAATGGAAATTTAATAGGTTAGAAGTTTGACCAGTTTACTTATGGAAATGTTGAATGTGTTCTTGAATGATGGCCAAAAGGGGGGAAATGTGTTGAGATTTGTTTTAAAAGAAACTTATTGGTAGGATTGCATACTTTCCATTTTTGCACATAAACAAATACGTTTTCCTGATCCCCCTCATTTGCATTCCACAGATCTTGGCCATCTCTACATTAATAGGCTGACCATATGAAAAGGAGGACAGGGCTCATGTAACTTTAACAGTTGTAGAGAAAAGGTAATTTCAGCCAGGGTCATTTGTATGCAATTAGTTTCTGGTGAAATTCCCTCTTCATCACATCAGTTAAAGTTGCAGATACTATACTACAGTGATCATATACAAAAGAAGGCAGGGCCCCTGCAACTTTAACAGTTGTGATGAAGAGGGAATTTCACCAGGAACTAATTGCATACAAATGACACTGGCTGAAATTCCCTTTTCTCTACAACTGTTAAAGTTACATGAGCCCTGTCCTCCTTTTCATATGGTCAGCCTACCACTGCAAGTGGACCTAGCACACGACTATGGAACCATGCAGCACAGTGTGGTTCCACTACCCACGTGCCTCCATAGTTGGCATCATCCTGGCCTCCTCTGTGGCGCAAACGGGCTCTCTGTGGCTACTCTGTTGAAAAAAGTGAAAAAATGGCTGCACGACCATAGAGAAAATCCGTGGCAGGAAGAGTTTCACCAGAAGTCGCTTTAAAAAAAAAAAAACATTTTAGTTAATGGAGTGGCTGCTGGCCGCCTGCTCAGAGTGCAGAGGATGGCTGGATATGCGGTTAAACCACAGGGAGGTAAGTGAACTAACTATGGAGTGTGGGTGGGTAGTGGCACGGTTCCTGTTCATGTGGCAAGCCCACTTGTTGTGGTTCCATTACCCCTCCTGTCTGTGTAGTTACCCATCCTCTGTGCACTTCTGAACAGGCCCATAGAAAGATAGGTGGAGGGACCTGATATTAACTAGGGTGACCATATTTGGGAAACCAAAAAAGAGGACAACCTGTGGGCAGGGCAGGAAAGTGACTTTTCAGGGCCTCTGGAAAAAGCGTCATTCCCCCACCCCGCCACCTTAAAGGCCCCAATTGGAGTGGAGGAGGGGAAAGTGTGTCATTTCTGCCCCCCCCCCCACTACTCCAATCAGGGCCTTTTCTATAATCTCCAGGAATGACACACTTTCCCATTTAATGTCCTGATTGGAGCAGTGGAAGGGAAATGATGTGCCTCCAGAAAGCACATCATTCCCTCCCAAAATGCTAATGGCGGCCTTAAAGGGGAAAGTGTGTCTTTCCAGGACAATATAGAAAATCACAGAAAATCCCCCCTGACATCCAGAATAGAACAAAAACCAGGACAAATCCGGGGAAATCCTGACAGTTGGTCACCCTATACATTAAGAAAAAAACTTCACCCTTACCAAGTCTCGAATCTTTTTGAGTTCACAGCAGCAGCAACCACATGATTGACCTGAAAAGGGAATGCTATTGCAGCTATTCTTTTCAATAAAACATTGCCATCTTGTGGCAGAATTAAGCCATCATAAATTAGATACCAATTATCTCTGTTTTTAAAACACAGAATTAACCGGGGACGGAACCACAGGAGACATCCTGGTAGTTTACAATGTTATCTAATTGACCTGCAAACTTCCATGAGCGACCAGTCACGAGAGTGCTATAAATTGCTTGTTTGGAGAAGCCCCTTGTCTGATATCACAAGATGATCACTCTTATGCACAGTGATTGATCCAAGAACTCATTGTGGCTTTTCCCAGTTATTTCAATGAGCCACTCCTGGGACCTCTGCAGATATTCTTTCAAAACAACTACAGTCATAAGGATGGAAGTAAATTACAAACACAATCCATTCCCACCAAATGAACAACCATGCACACACAAAAGGAATCAGTTAAATAGGTTAAATAGGTTAAATGCAAATAGATTTCACTCCTTTGGTGTATGCACTGCAGCATCTTGGTTCATTACTGGGAAGAATGATGAGGCTGTGTACAACTTATCCTATCTTCGTACTCTCCCTGCAAATTACACTTACAATTTTTTCCAACTTGGAATTAAAAAAAGATATATTTATTTTGATTCCTTGCTGTATAACTTCAAACAGTTCAATGATAGAGCTTTAGGGTTGTTACCATTTGCTTTCCCCAAATTAAACAATAACCCTAAAAGTAGCCATGTGAATGGTAAGGAAAATTCTATCATTCATCTTAGTGTAATACCTTTATTAGGTCAACCAAAAGATCACCACAAATGTATTAGTGGTGTAAAAGTATTTAGATATGATAGAAGGTATACAAAATTATGCATTGTGTGGAGAATGTGGATAGGGAGACATTTTTCTGCCTCTCCCATAATACTAGAAACCAGGGTCATCCCACAGAGCCGATTGGTGGGAAATTCAAGGCAAATAAAATAGGCTGACCATATGAAAAGGAGAACAGGGCTCATGTAACTTTAACAGTTGTAGAGAAAAGGGAATTTCAGCCAGTGTCATTTGTATGCAATTAGTTCCTGGTGAAATTCCCTCTTCATCACCACAGTTAAAGTTGCAGGGGCCCTGCCTTCTTTTGTATCTGGTCACTCTAGTATAGTGCCTGCAACTTTAACTGTTGTGATGAAGAGGGAATTTCACCAGGAACTAATTGCATACAAATGACACTGGCTGAAATTCCCTTTTCTCTACAACAGTTAAAGTTACATGAGCCCTGTCTTCCTTTTCATATGGTCAGCCTAAAATAAAAGGAAGTACTTCTTCACACAGCACATAGTAAAACTCTGGAATTCACTACTATAAGATGTGGTGACGGCCACCAGTTTGGATGGCTTTAAAAGGTGGTTGGATAAATTTCTGGAGGAGAAGGCTATCAAAGGCTACTAGTTCTGATAGTCAAGTGTAACCTCCAGTA
This sequence comes from Anniella stebbinsi, assembly GCA_029215795.1. Taxonomy (NCBI): domain Eukaryota; kingdom Metazoa; phylum Chordata; class Lepidosauria; order Squamata; family Anniellidae; genus Anniella; species Anniella stebbinsi. The sequence goes on along the minus strand of JARDYH010000003.1, from coordinate 159,384,458 downwards.
TCAGAGACAGTAAGCCTGTATATACTAGTTGTTGGGGAACATGAGTGGAAGGGTGCTGTTGCACCATGTCCTGCTTTTGGTTCTCTGGTTAATAGCTGGTTGGCCACTGTGTGAACAGAATACTGGACTAGATGAATCCCTGGTCTGATCCAGCATGGCACTTCTTATGTTCTTATGCAAACTTTCAAGATCCCCAGACCTCTTCATCAGGCAAAACGTTACAAAAACAGGTTGGTAGGTGAGGGAGTAGAAGAGGAGGAAAATCCAACTTGATGGGGATATCTGTGTCTGCATGTTCAGAGTCCCAAGATGAAGTGATAGAGATGGGGTCTACAGGTATTCAGGTTAGGCTCTGCAGGTCATGTAATGGTTATAGGTTGAACTTGTAGCTGACCCTCAGATTGCTGGGAACCAGAAAGGGGAAAATGTTGAATCCCCCGTTTTGGAAATATAAAATTCTACTATTACTGAAATGTGTTTCCATGTTGGCCAAAGCACACTGGACCTTTTCACCAGTGGATCACAGAGAGAAACTAATATGTCTTTGAGCTCCATCACACCAGCAATTTAGTGCACTCTCACCATGCCTGGTGTGCGGATTTGCAGCACTGTACTCACATGACGCCGTGCCTATCCTGCTGACACCCCGCCTCTTCCCCCGCCTTTCCTAGAATGCTGAAAGTCTGGATTATTTTACATAAGCACATTTAATGCGCCCTAAGCTTCCGTGTAGTTTTAAAGGAACTGGGGGCTTGAATGGATTGCATCAAGTCCTGGCAGGGAAAAACAATCTCTCCCAGCAGCCAGCTCCAAGCCTCAATAGAAAACCCAAATCTTGCATCCCAGGCTCGAAAGCCTTTTTTAAAATCATACAATGCCTGAATCTCTGCAGAGACAGGATTATGCTCCCTCAATGCCCCCAAAGAGCCAGACTAAAGGGTCATTCCATTTTTGCCCGGCAGAAAGGCAGTCTGGTTGAAGTACTCATCTGCCAGGACCTGACTGGAGGAAGAAAGAGAAGGGGAGGGGTGGGGTGGAGTGGAGTGGAGTGGAGTGGAAAAGCAAATGAGCGAAGGGCCAAAAAGCGAAAGAGCAGCTCTTCAGGTGAAAGGGTCATAAGCTTGACCCACTTCTGCATCAGAGGTTTTAAAAAAAACAGAGGCAAACCAGGGGGGGAAATTAGATGTGATGGAGGTCTTTATATTAACCAAACTAGAGATAAATTTAGATGCTGTTCTAGATATATTTTTTTAAGTAAAGATAAGCCAAACTGAGTAGCTTTGCTTAGTATCTGGAATGGATGGACCCTCAGATAATAAAGTCCCAGCTTCTGATGGGGGGGGGGGGGTGTCGTACTGTAGAACAGCTGAATTTCATATGCTCAAGTTAAACAAAAAACAATAGACTGCAAGAAAATTTCCATAACCAATCCAAGCTTGCACATTTTTGTGTGGTCTTTTGGTTGGCCTAAAAAAGGTGCTACGCTAATGTGGATTTAGGGTTATTTCTTCTTACAGTTCCTGACCTAGAATAGCAAAAAATGTCTGTTTGAAGTACCAGGTCTGAATGGAACTCACAGTCCTTCCACATAGAAATCCACTCATGGTTGCCTCCAAGCTGTCTTAATATGAGCAATATAATGTAGGGCAGGGAGCCAGAACTCCTTGCCAATGTACTGTAAATCACTTAGAGATCTACCAGTACATCCAGCTGTGTCTTCTGCCCACTAAAGGACAAGATACACCAGCTAAACCAGTTAATTTGGATGAAGATGAGTATTACCTTAAGGCCAAATTGAAACCATGGGAAAAGTCAGGTACAGCTAATCGTTTGTACAAGTCTAGACAACCATTCAATGTGCCTCCTTTCTCTTGAGCTCCCTTTATTACTTTCGTAAGTGAGGTGCAAGGATCTGACATTGTTCAAAGCCGCAAATATGCAGCTCCACATCCAGAAGTTGGTATGTGAAAATCTCATGTTTGCTTGCCTAGCCCAAATACTCTTCTACTGCATTTCCCCCCGGCTCACACAGCTGATGCACAGTTCCACGTCCACCACTTCATAGCTTATCTCTGGTCGCTCTCAGTCAAATGTGTGAGCGGCCTCCACTGAAAAGTATGCGCACCCTGATAATGCGGAGAAGCAGACTTCCCCAGAACCTCTGGGTGTGCGTGCACTTCACAATGTTCAGCTGGGATATTGAACTGGCAGAATGCCTCTTTTAATGCAGATGAAGATGCACATTCCCATCCACTAGTCACTAGTGATTATGTGGAAGAAGTTGCAAGCCATCAGCTAAACTGGACCAAAACAATGGTTTGGTGCTTGATATCAGGAAACACAAGAACTCCAGGTTTGCTGAATAATCTGTAATGGCTTTACTTACACATCCATTGGTTCTAGCCTTCCCCCAACCTGCAGCCCTCCAGATGTGTTGGCTTACAATTCCCATCATTCCCAGCCACATTTGATGGGCACCAGGTTGAGAAAAGCTGCTGCAGTCAATGTACGGGGCATGTGTCCTATTTGTAGGGCTGCCAGAGGACGGTCCTCTCTTTTTAAGGCATCCTGTATTTGCAGGGCTCTTCAGTCCAAGTCTGGTTTAAAGATGAAGAACCATCAGAAGGAAGAGCTCAGGGGCCTTGAAGTTGCCCATCCACAGTGAGCACCTGGACTGCAGACTGAGCAGGCACACAGGTCCCATAATCTTCCACACTGTATTTCTATAATAATAATAATAATAATAATAATAATGTTTAAAGCCATCAAACCTGTAGGAGAGGGAGGCCTGCTGCCCGGGGGGGAGGAAGGGCCGCCTGCTGCCTGCTGCCTGCTCCCTGCTGCCAGTCCACTCTGCTGCTGCTGCTGCTGTTGCTGCCATCACCATCACCATCACCGCTGCTCTTCCTGGAGGACTGCTGCCTGACTGCCACTCCCTGCAGGACCAGGCCCCCAGGTACTGAGCCAGCTGCTGTGGACAATTACACCTGTCCTCCTCCCTTCCTGGGAGGGATATTTAAGCTGGCTGGCTGAGGGGGCCTGGGAAAGCCATCAAACCTGCAGGAGAGGGAGGCTTGCTGCCTCAGGGGTGGGGGAAGGGAAGGAAGGGCCGCATGCTGCCTGCTGGCTTTTTGTTTTTGTTTTTGTCTTTGTTTGTTTTTTGTTTTGCTTCCCTTTCCCCAGGCTTGAGCTATGTGCCTAGGAGGGAGGATCCAGGGCCAAGTGGGGGGATCTGAGGGGGGGGGCATCGGTGTAGTGACGGGTACAGGGAAATATGGCGTTGTGAGGAGGACTTGCTAGGTAAGGGGAATGAGGCCCAGACAGTTAATGGCTGTGCCTTGTTCCAGTCCCCCTCACACCCACATGCTTGTTAGTTGCCCTATCAGCCAGCCCTCAGGCCTCAGGATGCTGCTTTTAAATGCCAGATCGGTGCATAATAAGATCTCCCTCATCCACGACTTAATTGTGGACGAGGCAGCCAATCTGGCATGTATAACCAAGACCTGGGTGGGAGAGCAGGGAGGAGTTAGTCTCTCCCAGCTGTGCCCACCGGGGTACTTGGTTCAGCATCAGGGTAGACCTGGGGACTGGGGGGGGGGGGGTGCTGTGGTCTATGGGAACTCCATCTCCCTCTGCAGGCTCCCTATCCATATGACTACCGGTCTAGAGTGTTTGCACCTTGTGTTGGGCCAACGGGACAGATCAGGAATTCTGTTGATGTACCGCCCACCCTGCTGCTCAACAGACTCCCTAGCTGAGCTGACAGAGGTGGTCTCGGGTATACTGTTGAGGTCCCCCAGACTCCTGGTTCTGGGGGATGTCAACATTCATGCCGAGGGCACTTTATCTGGGGCAGCTCAGGATTTCATGGTCTCCATGACAACCATGAGACTGTCCCAACATGCCATCGGCCCGACACATGTAGCAGGGCATACTCTAGACCTGGTTTTTTCAACTGGACATGGAGATGGTGATCTGAAAGTGGGGGATTTTACATCAACCCCTGTGTCATGGTCAGATCATCACCTGCTGAGGTTTAGACTTACAGCAGCTTTTCCCTTCTGCAAGGTTGGGGGACCCATTAAGATGGTCTGCACCCAGAGGCTAATGGATCCAGATGGTTTCCAGAGGGCTCTGGGGAGTTTTCCGACTGATAGGGCTGGCTCTTCTGTCGAAACCTGGTTGATCTGTGGAATGCAGAAATGACCCGGGCGGTTAACACGATTGCTCCTGAGCGCCCTCTCCTGTGTAGAGCTCGTACGGCTCCATGGTATACCCCAGAGCTGAGAGTGATGAAACAAAACAGAAGATGGCTTGAGAGCAGATGGAGACGAACTCCTGATGGATGCAATCAAACACTGGTAAGTGCCTACGGTAACCTGTATTCAGGGGCAGTGAGGGCAGCAAAAAAACAATACTTTGCTGCCACTATTCAATCATCAACCTGCCGCCCAGCGGAGCTTTTCAGAGTTGTCCGGGGGCTTTTACATGCTGGCCCCAAGGACATGGTAGAACCATCTGAGGCCCGCTGTAATACATTTGCTGGGCACTTCCAGAATAAAATCTCTGGCATCCGTCAGGACTTAGACTCCAGTGTTATAGCAGATGAATCTAGTGAGGTATCCAGAGCACAGGCTTGTCCTGTTTTCTTGGATGAGTTTCAGTTGGTGCAGCTCGAGGATGTTGACAAGGTGCTTGGACAGGTTCGTGCAACCACTTCCATATTGGATCCTTGCCCCTCTTGGCTAATAAAAGCTAGCAGGAATGGAACAACTGGCTGGGCCAGGGAAGTGATTAATGCCTCTTTGCAAGAGGGAGTGGTCCCAAGCCTCCTGAAAGAGGCAGCAGTGAGACCACTCTTAAAGAAATCTTCCTTGGACCCTGAAAATCTTAATAACTACAGACCAGTAGCAAATGTTCCATTCCTGGGCAAGGTCCTGGAGCGTGTGGTTGCGAGCCAGCTCCAGGCACTCTTGGATGAAACCGATTATCTGGATCCATTTCAGTCGGGTTTCAGGCCTGGTTTTGGTACGGAAACAGCCTTGGTCACCCTGTATGATGACCTATGTCGGGAGAAAGACAGGGGGAGTGTGACTCTGTTGATTCTCCTTGATCTCTCAGCGGCTTTGGATACCATCGACCATGGTATCCTTCTCGGACGACTGGCTGAGTTGGGAGTGGGAGGCACTGCATTGCTGTGGTTCCGCTCCTACTTGGCGGGTCGGCTCCAGAAGGTGGTGCTTGGGGAACATTGCTCAGCCCCGTGGATTCTCCAGTATGGGGTTTCGCAGGGGTCAGTCTTGTCCCCCATGCTGTTCAACATCTACACGAAACAGCTGAGTGCAGTCATCCAGAGTTTTGGAGTGCGTTGTCATCAGTATGCTGATGATACGCAGCTCTATTTCTCCTTCTCATCTTCATCAGCTGAGGATGTGGATGTGGTGAACCAGTGCCTGGCTGCAACAATGGACTGGATGAGGGCTAATAAACTGAAACTCAATCCAGACAAGACTAAGATGCTGTTAGTGGGTGGTTCTGCTGACTGGATGGAGGGTCTTCAACCTGTTCTGGATAGGGTTGCACTCCCCTTGAAGGAGCGGGTTCGTAGCTTGGGGGTTCTCCTAGGACCATCTCTGTCACTTGAGGCTCAGGTGGCTTCAGTGGCACAGAGTGCCTTCTACCAACTTTGGTTGGTGGCCCAGCTACGTCCCTATCTGGACAGGGATAACCTGGCTTCAGCTGTCCATGCTCTGGTAACCTCCAAGTTAGATTACTGCAATGCACTCTACGTGGGGCTGCCTTTGAAGGTGGTTCGGAACCTGCAGCTTGCGCAAAATGCAGTGGCCAGATTGATAACTGGGACCAGAAGGTTTGAGCATATAAGACCTACTCTGGCCCACTTGCACTGGCTGCCTGTATGTTTCCGAGCCCGATTCAACGTGCTGGTTTTAACCTATAAAGCCTTACACGGCTTAGGACCACAATATTTGACGGAAAGCCTTTCCTGACATGAACCTACCCGAACACTACGTTCAACATCTAAGGCCCTCCTCCGAATGTCTACTCCGAGGGAATCCCGGAGGTCGGCAACAAGGGAGAGGGCCTTCTTGGTGGTGGCCCCCCAATTGTGGAACAATCTCCCTGACGAGGCCCGCCTGGCGCCAACATTGTTATCTTTTCGGTGCCAGGTCAAGACTTTCCTCTTCTCTCTGGCATTTGGCAATATCTGAGGAGCCTGGGTTTGTTTTTTGTTTTTGTAGCTTTTTTGGGCTGTTATAGCGGTTTTAAATGTATGTGTGTATTGTGTGTATGTTGTATGTTTTTGCTGTTTTAATTTTTGTATATTGTTTTTAATTGTTTTAATCCTATGTAAACCACCCAGAGAGCTTCGGCTATGGGGTGGTATACAAATGTAACAAATAAATAAATATAAATAAATTAAATTTGCAAATTTGGCATTTGCAGATTCAAGGCAAATGGTGTCCTCTTTTGTCCTATTTTTGGTGGTGCAATTCCTCTTTTGGGGCAATTCATAAGTAGCCACCCTTTCAAGGAGTGATGAACAGGTATGGTGATGACAAATGTATTAGATTTTACAAAAAAAGCGGTCCTTCAGCAGTGCTGTAGTGGAGCCACAGGGATGCAGTGCTGGCGCTTTCTGATTAGCAGGGATTCTTATGTCATCTGCCACCCCCACCACCCCCTTCCTTGTTCATTGGGAGCTTCACTACAGTGCTACAGCCCTCACAGTAGTAGCTGTGAAGAAATTAGTTTTCCCAGCAACAATATATTGCTCCCTGTTGTCATGCAAAACATGTTGGAGGTGGCTTAGTTCAGAATGGTAATTAAGACCCATTAACTTGACATAAGACCAACTCCTAGTGGAGGTGAGAACTGCCAGAACTGGTTTGTTGATAGGCATCAACATAGAGCAGCCTGCAATTTTGGACTCTCCTCGGGGGCATGGCTCAGGAAACTCTCATGAGGAGAGCCTGCGTGTCACAATTTACCACTACATCCTTGTCCCTCAGCTTTGTTTAAGACCAGCTTCCCTGTGGCATAACAAGTTAAAATGACAGACCTCTTAACCAGCAAATAGCCCGTTCCCTGCCCCTCAAGCTTCAGATCATAAACAAAATAAAACGCGGGGAATGGCTCTGCTACTTCCAAGCCTAGTTTGGACCCTAACAGAGCCCAAATGACACCCAAGTGGCAGGGTCCAACGTCTTCTTCTGATCCCCCTGTCAGCTCCCAACTGCCACTCAGTAGGTACCCAACGCCCTTTTTATTGGTGGTGGTGTCATTGATAGCAACACTGCCCCTCTTCCCCATCCCTCCCTCTTTCCCCCACTCTCTCTATTCCCCCTTTTTTCCTCCCAGAGATTGTAACACCTCTAGTGACTGCTTCTCAATGCCAGGAGGGATGGCAATGTAGTTTTTCTAGGAGTCCTAGGAAGAAGCCATTTCCTGGTGACCCTGGAAGCTGTCATAGCAGTTTTCTTAGCACCTGGGAGAGGTGGAGAGAGAGTAAGTGAATGAATGAGTGGGTTCACACGACACGATAACCCATACTCAAGGGTTGAGCATAGGTTGAGTGTGGGTTGTCATTGAATATGGTTTATCGTGTTGTCTGAACCCAGCCACGCTAACAAACCATGGTTTGTTAATAAAAAATGAACCATAAAGAGAACCCATGGTTTATTGTTGGGTTCATAGTTAACAAACCATGACATATTGCAGCTGGGTTCAGGCAACATGATAACCCACATTTCAATAACAACAACCTACAGTCAAGAACAACCCACATTCAACCCATACTCAACCCTTGAGTGTAGCTTACTGTGTTGTTTGAATCCAGTCAGACATATAGATACACAGACCTTCCTCCTGCCATTGTCAAGCAAATAAGTGGGTAGGGAAAGGAGAATTCGCCTCCTGCTTGGATTACAGAAATGTTACATCCGTTATAGGATCATGCTCAGTCTGAAGGGAGCAACTCTAAAGCATGTAGGGTTTCCTGATTGGCCATGGGTCCCATCCCCATGGAGGAAATGCAATGTGCATTGAGGCAGTTTCCTTCATATTGAGCCAGTCATGCGTCACCTGGGAGATGTTGCCTGCACATGCATCGTCATCAAGAGAGTGGGGCTAACCCTGAACATTCCTGCTGGCTTCTTCATGTATTTGGTAACAAATATCTGACAAGGACCTTTGGGTGTGCCAAATTTGTTTTCTAAGCCAGTTAGTTTCTTTGGGAGCAGGTTTCTTGTTCTCTGGTGCCTGTTAGTCTGAATTTGCACTTGCAGAGGAATACCACTGTGGAAATAATAAGCTGTGCTGGTGGAAATCTTGCACCGGCAATATGGGTGGCATCTGAGAGTGGGGGTGGGATATCAGAACTTAAAATCCTATGCACTGTGCATTTCCTCCTTCCCCTGTGCCAAGATAAAAATCACACCTCAGTATGAGAGCATAATTGAAAACACTCCCACCAGCGTCGGTGAAGAGCCCCACAAACCAGCCTCCCTCTACAACCACCAGCCAGACTGAATTCTTCTAACCTGCTCTGTAATCAAATCACAATAGAACATGAGAAGTATATAGATCTCAGCACGGGGGCTTCCTTATCATGATATGGGACATGGGGGCTAATTCACTCCTCCCCTACATTAGAGTGACCAGATAAAATCCAGGTCAGGGCTCATGTAACTTTAACAGTTGTAAAGAAAAGGGAATTTCAGCCAGTGTCATTTGTATGCAATTAGTTCCTGGTGAAATTCCCTCTTCATCACAACTGTTAAAGTTGGAGGGGCCCTACCTTCTTTTGTATATGGTCACTCTAGTATCGTGCCTGTAACTTTAACTGTTGTGATGAAGAGGGTATATCACCAGGAACTAATTGCATACAAATGACACTGGCTGAAATTCCCTTTTCTCTACAACTGTTAAAGTTACATGAGCCCTGACCTGGATTTTATCTGGTCAGCCTACCCTACATCCACAGAACAGTAGGATGACCAGATAAAATCCAGGTCAGGGCTCATGTAACTTTAACAGTTGTAGAGAAAAGGGAATTTCAGCCAGGGTCACTTGTATGCAATTAGTTCCTGGTGAAATTCCCTCTTCATCACAACAGTTAAAGTTGCAGGCACTACGCTAGAGTGACCATATACAAAAGAAGGCCGGGCCCCTGCAACTTTAACTGTTGTGATGAAGAGGGAATATCATCAGGAACTAATTGCATACAAATGACACTGGCTGAAATTCCCTTTTCTCTACAACTGTTAAAAGTTACATGAGCCCTGACCTGGTCTTTTTCTGGTCAGCCTACAGAACAGTGATTATCCAAAAGCACAGTAGGAATGTGGCAATGGGCAGCTTAGGTGAAAGGAAGCCCTTGCTTTCTCAGGTACTTCACAGGAGCTCTGCCAGATACAAACACTTTGGCCTCCTCCACACGAGACGTTTAATGAGCCTTGAAGGCTCATTATAAATTTTACCTCCACACCAGCGGAGCGCAAAACGGGCGTACAGGCGCGCTATCTCCCCGATAATGCGCATTTTCGAATGCGCGTTAAATAGCGACTTTTATTTTGCTCCGGCCGTTAAAGCGCATTTTCGCAGTGTGAACAAGCGATTATGCACGTTAACTTCTTGTAAAGCGCTTTTTGGACATCAATTAATGCGCTTCGCCGCCTCTCGCCGCCTCCCGTGCAGAGGGATTAGGAGTAAATGCGCCTCCGCGAAAATGCGCATAATCCCCGAACCGGGCGCAAAAGCGCATCCTTGTGGAGGGGGCCCAAGTTGCGCAAACAAAGGCTGGGGAACTAAGGCCTTAAGAATCCCTCCCTTTAAAGCAAGGATGAACATCACACAACCTGTGGGCTGCACATCCCCCCACCCCGGCTTGTTTGAGGCCTTCACTGTCCCTCTGTCACTGAATATGAGGGGTGCAGTGGTTTGCCGCTGAAATTCAGTGGTTCAGCAATGGCAAAAAAAGAGCTATTTTCCTTTGGCCCTTTTTTGCCACTGTCGTCATGTAGTAACATCGGCAGTGGGGCAGTGGTGATTTTGGCAGCAGGGGGGAGGAGTGTAGCCCTGGTAGGTGCAGGGGGAAAGGTGGCCCCCAGAACTGGAGTGGTTGTCCACCCCTGCCTTAAAGGCAAGCATTTCTCTTTCCTGTGGTCTCCTGCCTCTTGTCCTCCCTGCATCACTTAGCAGCTGTAGTGGAACGGGAGGTACTTGACTCCTGAGGTGGATTAAAATCAGGGGAAGGCATCCATGAAGGTCCTGGCTTGAGACCACTCAACAGCCATTGTTCCTTCTCTTGATACTGCTAACTAAACACTTCTAGCTCATTCTTTCTTGCAGGCTCAGAGTGAAGTCACAGGGCAGCATAGCAAGCAGTAGCTGGAGGCAGAGTCCCAGTGCAACTCTTTATATTGGCTGAGTGAGCATTGCATTAAGAACAACCTAATTCCCAAGTGTAGACAGCAGAGGGACTATCAAGTAAGTGCACACCCAATGGGAGAATGGGCTGAGACATCGAGAATGGAAAAAGAATTGGATGGCACACTTCCAATTACATGTGGGCACCCAGTTACAGATGCTATCTGTGGCACCTCCTATCCATTAAACAGGGATGATAATAATAACTAGCAGGTATCTGTCTCTATGGCTAGCTACTATGTCCCAATGTATGACAAGCCCCTATATTCTGATGTAGCTCAAGAGCGCCCCCTAGAACATCTGGTAAGTTACTTCCATGTTGGGATGCCAGAATAGGCCAAATCTCACCTTTTTGTTCTCTAATATGCATCCAAATCCCTCATTGAGGCTACCTACTTGCCACTATTGTGACTAGCTGCTATTACTCCTCATTCTCTCTCTCATCACTGCTACCACTTGCAGAGCCAGTGAGTAAGTGCCAGTTGCCTGTTGTGGTGTACGTCGTAGGCAACTGGTGTACATATGCTTGCTGCCTCTGATGCTGGACTGCCTCTGAAACTTCAAGGGGCTCTTGAAGTTGGGGTGTTGGCCCTTGGCTGGTGCCCAACTATGCCTATCCTTGATGCTGGCCCTGTTCTCGTAGCTGGTGCCTGCAGAGCCTATGGCTACTATTCATACTTCAGCTGCTGTTCATTTGATGGTTTCTACAGCAGCAAGATTTCCATCAAGTCTACATGTTTTGACCTCAATATCACAGAGTGTTTTGAACCTGTGCATTCTACAGAACAATGTTGAATGCTATAAAATAGCACCTGATCTGTACATCAACCAGAATTACCTTTTTAAAATGTTATAGTGAATGTCCACAATTCTGGGAATGGCAATATGGACTTCTGAATGTTGAGAATCCCAGACAAAATTTGTGAGTATCCAAAAACCCAGAGATACGTAGGGGAATATTGTTTGCCAACATTCACTGATGCAGCTAAGAAAAATGAAGAAATATATATATCTTCCTTTTCAGGCATTCAGAAAATTGATTTGGGATTGTCAGCCTTCACATACAAGTGTTGATATTCACCAAATTTTGGACATTCACAGCAACATGATCAACTATTATTATTAAAAGACTGATCTCTTCCAGCAGGCCTACCCAGATGAATTTTAAAGTGTTTTATTGGTGTTTTATTGGTATTTTAATGATGTATTGGTTTTATGTGTTTTAATCAGTTTTGTATTTTATGTTTGATGCTGTTCCCCGCCTCGATCCGTTGGGAGAGGTGGGTAATAAATAAATATATATTATTATTATTATTATTATTATTATTCGCAGCTATTAGGCAGAACTACTAAACATTCATGTCTAGGTTCATTCGGGATTTTGAGGGGGGAATGCCTTTTAATGAAAGGTAAACATAAAGATAAACAGTGGAATATGGACAACTATAGCTAAGTAACTGATCACCTTTTTCATTTGAAGTAAAAATTATAGTTCTTTAGGAAAACTGTGTAGATGGGGTTTGGGTGGTTGTTTCACACTACATTTGTGGCACAATAACAACTGAACAGAAGATTTTTTTTGTATCATATGAACAGTGAGACATACCTGCTAGATATATTCTATCTGGCATTTAAATCTGAAACAAAATCTGAAAAAGTCTGCAGCAAAACTATCTGAAGTTACAGCACTAAGGGCTGCTCCTTATGTTGAAATATCTGAATGTACACATAAATGTACACAACAAATGTGTGTTTGCAAATATTTTTATTATATAGGTATACATTTCTGGGAGCTGGGGTTGACTGCTGCTCCACACGGCACACTCACACACATAGTGACAAATATACATTTGCTGTCATATAATAGGTGAAGCAACCTTTATAGGACCTCTAGGACTGTTTCTACTACACTCAGTAATCAAATTTTGCTGTGTACATGTTCAACACTGTGTCATAATGTGTTACACTGCAGTCCTCTAGATGTCAGTGTCACACAATTCATCCAGCTGAAACAAACACTGGGGTGGGGGAGAGAATGAAAAAATAGTGTTTAATTAAAGCCTTTGGGCACGGTTGTTTAACCCAGGGTTAAACTTAAGCAGGTTGAGTTGTTTTGTTTGTTTGTTTAGAAACACACCTATGCAGTTTTTAAGTTGATTGTACCTTTAGAGTAGGCATTCGTAGATATGTCCTTTTAAACTTAGCCATTTTGAAGAATAAATTCCGATAAGCATCCCCCCTCTCCCCTCTCCAAATAATCCCTCTCCAGTTATAGAGTGGTGGAAATGGAGTTGAAGTGAATCATCTGTAAGGAGCCTACTTCTTCTCCACTGCCACCATGCACTGGACAGCTACAAAATCCATGCTGGCAATAAAATTAGTGTCATGGCGGATCACTTACAGCTAGTGCCATTGGATTCCAAATGCGTGCATGGACATATAACCTACATTTTAGGGTGCCTCTACAAAAGCGATTTAAAGCTCTTTCAAGGCGCATTAGGAAATTTACCTCTACAAGAGCGGAGCGCAAATCAGGGGCTGAGGTGCGTTTTCTCTCCGATTATTCGCATTTTCGAATGCACGTTAATTAGCGAGTTTTAATTTACGGCGGGAGTAAGAGCGCCTTATGTCCTTGTAAACAACTTTCTGAGGAGGCGCATTAACGATCAGGGGGTTGGACTGTGGTCGTGATCTCATGCATAGAACTGCCCCTTCGCTGAGAAAACCTCCCACTTTTTGGTTTAGTTTCCTTTCCTCTCTCCTCCTGGCACCTTCCTCCTTGTACTCCATCTCTCTGGATGGAAGCTCCAAAAAGAGGTGACCCAACGTGAACCAAAAATAAAGTTTCTTTGAAGTACCCTGATGAAATATTTTTAACATGGAGACACGGGGCCAAATGGAGGTGGTTTTATGAGAAGGAAAGGGGGTAGGAAGAATGTACGGATGTGCATATAATTAGCCATCAGCAGACATAACTTCCCCTCGCTTCTTGCTGGGTTCCTGAGCTGAGGGGTGTGTGTGTGTGTATGTTTTACAATTGTTGAGCTCGCTGGGAAGTGGAGGGGGAAGGAACGAAGCAGCATCCCCATCTGTTTTGGTGTGTGTATATGTATGTGTGTGCGAGACACATTCCCATTTACTCCTGAGGAGGTAATGCAATCGGGCAAAGGAGGGGGGAAGACAGGTAGCCGAATATGATAATCAGCTCATTCCTTTCAGGTAACCTAGGAAACCAAAGGCGGGAGATTCTCGTGGGCGGGGAGAATAAAAGGAGGGAACCGGTTTGGGGAGTTTCTCTGGGACAAAGCGCATTACTTTCAGCAACATTTGCATGCGATTCTCAGCATGTCAAAAACTTTAAAATGCCTTTCATACAACCCGTAATGCGCTTCAACACCTCCCATGTATAGGGATTAGGCGTAAAAGCGATTGAGAGAAGATGTGCATAATCGGGGAACCGGTCGTTAAACCGAAATCTTGTAGAGGGGGGCCCATACAAGTATACACAGGACTACGTTTCTCAAGACCCATGTTGTCCGAAAAACGTCATGGTTGAAATTGCCCTAAGGCAAATGGAATATGGGCAAGGGATGGAAAAGTGAGAAGGGGGTGAGGAGAGCCATATCCCATTCCAGAGGTAGGACATATATGAAAGGAACCATTGCCCCAATCTTCTTTTTGAGACTTTCTAGCTTCCCTGTGGAGATGCTATTCTAATCAGAGGAGGATTTTTTCATTCTTCTTGTCTGCAAAGCCCTAAACTAGGTCAGTAGCAAAGAAGATAAAGAACTGCAGCCTGGGGCCATAGAACTCTCCGGTCTTTCTTTGGGGGGGAGGGGGAGACAGGGGAGGGGGATTGCCAGACCGTCTTTTTATTGTGCAATGAACGTCTAGCTTTTAATCGGTTATTTAAATAATGTATTTCCCAAAGGGTGAACATTGGTTGTAGGAAATCACACTTTCCCTCAAATTGCAATATTCTGTTTCTGGGAAGAAAACAATCCACCTTCACCTCTGCCATTTAACGTAGATCTTGCTGCAAGTTTTAGGAGCTCTGTAAGGTCAAGGGCACCTCCTGCCTAATGATTCAGAGGTGCCCAGCATGATCAATGGTGGTGGCATGGTGGGCTCCCTCACTCCTCTCCAAGGGTCACATAGAGGAGTGGATGTATGAACCAACACAGCCACACGTAGCTTATGCAGCAAGGATGTTGGACTTCTTTCAGCCTGAGGGCAGGAAGCAATTTCCAAGAAGCTGAATTCCAATGGTAGGCTGGGCTGAAGGCCAAAGGGTTGGGGCCAAAGTTTTAAAAACTGCAGGAGCAGTTCCTGCTTCAGATATGCCATTCCATCAGATTCCAATCCATTTGTGCAGATGTGCTAAGCCCGGGGAGCAGAGAGAGATCATTTGATCCATATATGGCAGACACACAGGGGGCCTCCTGTTGATGGTAACAGTTGGGTGTGTTGCAGCGTGCCCAGAGTTGCCCCAAAGGAAGGGGGTTCAAAGGGGATCTGTATACAGCAGCTATTCCAGCAGGCTGCACAGAGGGAGATGAGAGGGGAAGTGGGGCCATTCCACCTGCACACACACCCTCGGAAAAAAACTATTTTTTTCCTCTTCCCTTTCCACCCTTTTTACATTGTGTGTCCTGTCTTTTTAGATTGTAAGCTAGTGAGCAGGAACTATCTCGTTGGCTTAAATATCAAGGTACCCATGTTGATAATAAGAAAAATGCCAAAATCCATTTTAGTATCCATTTGGGTCAAACCAAAGATCACCCAAAAAAACCCATAGGCCATCCAGAACATTACAAAAAGATTTTGAGTTCTCCAGATCTCTTCATCATACAAGATGTACAAAAAGCAGATTTGGTGGGGTGGGGAAATGGGGAAGAAAGCAAACAAACACCTGACTTGATATCACAATGTCTGCATGTTCAGAGTCCCAAGAAGATGGGGGGGGGGGGGGGGGAAGGTGTGCAGACATTCAAATTAGGCTCTGCAGGTCACACAATGGCTACAAGGTTGGGCTTGGAGCTGCCCCCAGGGTTGCTGGGAACAAGAAAGGGAAAAATGTTTGGAAGATAATAATTTCAGCTATTATTGTGATGTGTTATTAAACCAATGTGTTATTATACCGAAACACCTCAGACCATTTAGATTTAGAAGGTTCACTGCATGGGAAAAATTATAGCCCTTTGTCCTGAATACCTATGCATTTCTCTGGGCTGACTTTTTACTTCTGCAAAGATCTTGCATTAAGTTGGGGGAAGCACTTCCTTTGTGGAAGAGCCTTCCACTTCCAGAAGGGCACCTTTTCATTATGTGTATATATGCCTTGAACTTCAGAGTACTTTTTGTTATGTCCTCCCCATCTGAAAAGCCTATAAGATTCCCTTGTAGAAATCCTGGACATCTATTCTCTGATGCTTTTAAATTAATTCAAAATTACTCTGAGTCAAGAGAACGTTTCATTCACATGAAACGCAGACTTTGTCTCCATCATCTATGATGTCTCCATCATCTATCTACATGGAACACATGCCCAAGAAATATGCTAAAATGCTCAGTTAACTTTCCCAGAGCTTAAGGGGGAAGCACAGCTTGACAGTGGGTCAGAAGTCTCAAGGTCGTTCTTTTACCGCAGCTTTAAATTACGAAGCAATAATTCTGTTAGATGGAGAGATACAGGTGCCAACTGATACATTACAAATGCTGGTGCAATTCAATTGACTTCTACTTTCATCTTATAACAATCTGAAGTGTGGAGATAACCATTCTTGCATACTTTCCAGGGTAGAAAAAAATCTATTAAAAAAAGTAGTTTTTAAAATGAAATCTCAATATAATGTTTTTATTTCTATTTCTTTATTTAGTTCAAGTCTAATCTGCCCAATAATTAATGTTCTCTGGATGGATTACAAGCAGTTGCTATACAACAGTTAAAAATATAAAATGCCATACACCTATTTAAAGATAACTCTGTTTGAAATTAAATCTCAATGTAATAGAAATATGCTAAAATCTACACTCAGCATTTCTTAAACATTGTGTCAGAGCCCGCTTTTATACATAAAAGAACAAACCAAAGGTAAATAAGTGTGATTTTTAACGCCAATCCTTATAAATATAGCATTGAATCCAATGGCAGCTTTGCCTTAACACAGGGCCTCAATACTTATGGCTTTCCGGATGTTGCTAGATTCCCGTCAGCCCCAGCAAGCATCACCAAGGGCACACAGGTTCCCCACCCATGCCACAGCAGAATGTGCATCCACTCCTGCAAGCCAGGGCATCTGATTTTTGTCAGCCAGACAGCTCCCACGCCTCCTGAAAAATTGTTCCTGCAAGTTATCCCCACCCTGCAGAAAAGGATGGCATATGGCAGAGAAGGCTGCAATAAGGAAAGGGTGTCAATGAAAATCAGCTGTCCTGGCTTACATGTGCACTGCCTGCCACTCATTCGCCACTTTGCCTCTGGTTTCACAAGCACCCCAGGATAGGGTGACCAGATAAAATCCAGGTCAGGGCTCATGTCACTTTAACAGTTGTAGAGAAAGGGGAATTTCAGCCAGTGTCATTTGTATGCAATTAGTTCCTGGTGAAATTCCCTCTTCATCACAACAGTTAAAGTTGCAGGGGCCCTGCCTTCTTTTGTATCTGGTCACTCCAGTACAGTGCCTGCAACTTTAACTGTTGTGATGAAGAGGGAATTTCACCAGGAACTAATTGCATACAAATGACACTGGCTGAAATTCCCTTTTCTCTTCAACTGTTTAAGTTACATGAGCCCTGACCTGGATTTTATCTGGTCAGCCTAACCCAGGAATACCCTGCTCCAGGCTTGTTCACTGGGGTTTGGATTTCACAGCAAACAACCCTGGGAAAGAGTATTTTGGGATTGTTTGCTAAACCAGATACAGTGAGTGGGTGGAACACAACACACTTGCTCACCTTCTCGCAGCCCTAACAAGCCATAGTTAAACAACTCATGAGTTGTCATTATGTGCGAACTGGGTCAATAAGTCATGAATTCTATTTATTATTGTACAAATGACAAAAAACAGTCATTGCTCCTGGGCAATGAAATCTTCCAATAAGTGATTGTGCCTACTTGTGTACCTACTCAGAAGTAAATGGCTGTAGGATTGCAGACTTAGGCCAGATCTACACCAATCAGGATAGAACACTTTGAAAGCGGTTTGAAAATGGCATATGGAATGTGTCCTGGGCCCCAACAGTTGTTAGTGCACTTCAATGCCATTATAAAGCAGTAGTGTAGATCCTGCCCAAGTTACACAACTGTTCCTTGAAGCAAATCATCTTCTTCTTCTTCTTCTTCTTCTTCTTCTTCTTCTTCTTCTTCTTCTTCTTCTTCAGCAAAGGGCATGTGGATTGCATGACTAGAGGTTTTGGATTGTGTTCCTGAATGGTATATAAAAGGCTATAATTAGCTGCCGTCCTCTTTCTGAGTCCAAAAGTGCTGAACTGAGGAAGCAGCAATTCATAATTTTGTTACATGAAGGCTTTGTTTAAGCAGCTTACGTCCGCCTATTTACGTAGTTTGGCACTTTTAGACAAGGCTTAAATTGATTTGTGTGTAAATTGGTCTATAATGTGAATGTAAAGCATACTTTGAGAATTCACATTCAGTGACTTTCTTGCATTCTATCCACCCTTAATAATATATTTCTAAATGTGTCACAAACAGTTTCCAAGAGGCTCAAATGTTGACTTAACCTGCACTGCGAAAATGTCTTCAAAGTTAGTTGAACGGAGGACGAGATGATACATGTTGTTCTAACAAAGATGCTTGTTGCTGACTTTGGGTTAATGATTACCTCCCTAGTTTGGTGTCTCTACTACTTTGGCATGAACAGCTGCCTCAGATAGAAAACAAATGCCAAGAGAAAGATTTGTGAGTTTCTTCATTGCACTTAAAAATTAATATCCTGATCACTGATGTTATTATTTGGAGCTTCGGACAATAGCTTTGTACTGATCATGATTCTCAGTCTATGTCACCACACTTGATGACTCAACACATATTTTCCCAAATATATTCAAATACATTTACATTTCATTTTGAACTCAGCAAAGCTGCAGCAGAACCTCAGCACCAGTCGGCCCAGTTCCATTCCTCGTACTATTTCGATCCTTATTTCTCACCCGTGAGATGCTTTGTCTGGAAACCCACAATAGCAGCGCACAACCCTGCACAGATGTTCCCTGCGGGAAGGTGATGCTACACCAGAGGCAGGAGGCAGATTTAGGGTGACCATATGGAAAGGAGGCCAGGGCTCCTGTAACTTTAACAGGTGTATTGAAAAGGGAATTTCAGCAGTGTTATTTGTATGCATGCAGCACCTGGTGAAATTCCCTCTTCATCACAACGGTTAAAGCTGCAGGAGCCCTGTCCTCCTTTTCATATGGTTATCCTAGGCAGTTTGGGATCCACAGGAAATCTCTGGGTGATTTGCAGTAGGTCTGCAAGGGTTTCCGACTCCCAACTATTTAGCATCAGCAACACCGAAAATGCTCTAAGCAGCTGAAATGAAGAAAGCTTGAGGGGAACCAGGACCAGGTTTCTGGATGAAAAGACTTGTGACCTCAGTTCTGATATGGAAACAGAATCTGAGCCATGTGCACAGAAGTTTCCTGTTTCTTATTTCTACTAGGTGTATGTCTGTCCTGAGCCACTATTTTGCACCTGACTCCAGTTGGTGGACTTAGAGATCCCAGTAAAAAAACAACAATAAAACAATGAAATGGGTCCCACAAATCAGCCCACAACAGGCTACAGTAAACAGGGAAGAGCAAAATGTCCCCAGCCCACTTGCTGACTATTGCATGGCAGCTTAGCTTCTGCAGTGCCACTCAAAACTGCTTCTGCCAATCCATAAGAAGAGCCTTTCAGTCACAGTGGCCAATTAAGGGGTATGTCTAGGTATCAGAAGAACAGAATTTAAATTCTCACTTTCATTTATGTCATGATAAAAGTCACCCCAATATGCTTTATATCACTGCCTTTTGTGCAATGACTATTCCTACTGAATGCCAGTTTTTAAAGCCAGGGGTTTCATATATTTTTTACAAGCATGTGGCTTAACTGAACTATTTCTTACAGTTATTATTTAATACAAATAGTTTTCTTTTAAAAACAAACCATTATGACAATGTTTTGTATGGACTTTTCTTCTGGCTCACACATGCAGAGAACACATATTTAACTCTCAACTCTAGAGTTAAAGGTAAAGAAGGGAAAGCTAAAGCTATCCTTGAAAAGGCTTGAAACCTTGAAGGGAAAGAATAATGTACAAAGGAGCACAAGGAATGAAAAGAGATTTTGCCATAAGAATATCTCAAAGTAAGAATCACTCCTCACAAACATTAGGTTTTCTTCACAGAATAAATTAAAGGCATAAACTGAGAATCTTCAAATTACACGAAGATTTTTTTTTCTCACCAGCTGCCAATTTTAGACTGCTTTGAGAAAACTGTTTACGCACCATATACTTTGTACCAACTTACTAAGCCAAATGAGCACAACTTCCCCGACCCACATTCCTCTCCTACAAAATCTTTTTCATGCTTAAAGCATTTTTCTTTCAGTGGATTGTTTGGTGGTTTTATATATATATATATATATATATATATATATATACACATTATACACACATTATACACACACATTATACAAAACAATTCTATGCATTTCTAATCAGAAGTAAGTCCCTCTTACTTCTGAGTAGAAGTACTTTTTAATGAGGTTTACTTCTAGATCAGTATGTAGCAAGAAATTTTCCTGCTAACTTGAGACATCAAATTAAAAACAGGAGAGGCCAACAAAAGATTTGTGGGATTGCATTTGGTGACTGCAAAGTCATTTTGACTATGGGGACAGTATGTAGATGTCAGAATAATGCAACAAGCAAACATGAGCCACTGTTCTCTTTATATGGAAGTTTAATATGACAATTTAAACTTAAAATATAAATCAACAATCTTTTTTAAACGTAACAGTACACCTGAGACACATTAAGCTGGAATTCCATTCCATCCGATACATTACACAATGGAAGTTTCAGGAATCTTCCTTTTACATCATTCAGTGAAAACCTTTACACACAGTAGAAGTGTCTTTGGGGGAGCAGGGAGAGAACATTGGTACTTGGAAGTTTTGCTATATTCTGACAGAAAGGAGGCTCCAGTTCCTTGAATAAAATGTGTGGCAGCGAGATGCCATATGATCCAGCTTCTCCAACCACAATGCACTTAAGGAAAGAGCTGCATTTGCTGAACTTTTCCTGTCTAGGTTGCCAGCTCTTGACCTGAAGGAGTTCCATCATGTGCCTCCTTAATATCTATATCTGACTGTTGAGTAAAAGTTTGGCAGACGCAGACTTTCCTATCATTCCAGCACCACAACAAAGGACCCAATGAACAGTAGGCCTTTAGGCCTAGCATTAGATGCCATAATAAGATGCCTGTGTGGTGTGGTGTTTTTGCAAGGCTTGGAGGATGCACTCAGTACGGTTGATCCCTGCAAGCCACCTATGCCCCAAGATATAGCTTCAGTGATCTGCCCACTCAAGGGCAGGTCAGAAGGAGCACATGATGGGTCAAAGGCATGCTGCAGCTTCTGCACATATGCTTCAGGTGCTATGCTTCAACAGGACTGGCTTTCTCCAAGCCGTACCTGCCTTTTCTGGAAATAATCCCCAAACATCTTGGTTGGTGCCTTGAACTAAGAACTGGTGAAAATGCAGAGGTGCCCCAGTGCTAAATGTACAGGTGAAACCCAAGTTTTATCACAGTAACACAGTACGAATGGTAAAAGGAAAATAAACAACTCATTGCCTGTGACTGCCACAGAACTCATTTCAAACACTACATATTGATGGGGACAGATGAGTAAGAGCAGTTCATGTAGATCACGAGGTCACTCAACATTTGGTGAATGTGTAAACTGTCTATATGGAAAGCATCATGTCTGAGGTGATGTCGAGGTGATATCATCACTCTGCCTGGGGTGGATGATCTCTGACAGCTTTATCATGGATGCAAGTTATCACTTAATAATGCCGTCATTGAACAAACATGCATGAGTTAGCACAGCTGATAAGAACCTGACTTGGTGGGGCTGAACCTCCATTCAAGGATGGCTGGTCGATTTGCTTTCAGGCAGATACATGAACACAAAAACCATTGTAAGTAACATTGTTTTGGAAGAATACATGTTTGCAAATTGCCACATGCCCCTTTAAAATATAGACAAAGCAGTGTCAGGAAAGACCCAGTTATACATCCATCTCAGCCAATGCAGGATGCAAATAGTCTGGAAATATACTTTAAATTCTTGGGGCAGTATCCAAAGGATGTGTTGCGCTAATGTAACAGACCTTTAGCACAAGGCCAATAGCATTAGTTGCGTCAGCTAATGCTACTGAAGTAGTGCTAGACGTGCCTTATAAATGTAATTTATATGAGCACTAGTGTTCAATTGGATATTGCCCTTGGACATTTATGGCTGTATTGGCTGAAGCAGCGGGCCCTGTAACTTTGGATAATGAAAAGACATTTGGCTACCTTTACAACTTCTTAGGACACAGAAAGATTGGACAGTAGACCTATTAATTATCTAAAAATATTTCCAGAACAACGTAAGAAAATCAATAAAGAAACTGATGGGTAGAGGAAAAGGATGTTTACCTAAAGATCTTAAATGTTTTCAGCAAATATAACTGCTGCATAACTGCTTGTAACTGCATCCTTCATACTGCCTTGGGACCCAGGAATGGCTAGAATTAGTTTTCTCAGGGGGTTTTGTAAGATGGCATTTTACAGATTAAAGGAGGAATTTGCAAACCCTAACATAGAAGGAAATAAAGGAACAGCTCCTTCGCCCAGTGTAAATCAATGCAGCTCTTTACATTTCACAAGTGCTTTGAATTGTTGCTGAGGGTGTGATTTATAAACAGTGACACTTCATTTCCAAAATGGGAGAAAAAAATATGATGGGGAAACTTTTACGTATATACTGTCTCAGTGGAGGCTGGTGGCTCAGACTTCAGTGGGGCTGTGAATCCATTCTGGGTTTCAGTCAAAACCCTAAAGAAGCTCTAGGAAGTGCTGAACCCTATCCCCCATTTAAAGGAAGATTTAAAAGGCCTAGACACAGGAAAAAGACTTTACCCAGCAACAGACCAACAAAAGAGTCAGCACCCAGTAAGCCTCCCTAGGGAGAATGTTGTACAATCGGAGCACTACACCTGAAAAGCCCCTTCCCTGGACTGCAACTCTGCACCAGGTTGGGGAAAGCTAACTATGATCTTCAAACCATTATGTTGGAGTAACTTCACTGAAGTCAACAGGAATATCCGAGCCTAATTACGTTTTGAAGCTTCAGCTACACAGCATTAAAATTACATGGAAGTTGGGTCCCCTCTACAAGGATTCACTTTTGCGCCTGGTTAGGCGATTATGCGCATAATCGCAGAAGCGCATTTACGCCTAATCCCTCTGCACGAGAGGCGGCAAGAGGTGGCAAAGCGCATTAACAGATGTCCAAAATGCGCTTTACAAGTAGTTAATGCGCATAAGCGCTTATTCACACAGTCAAAATGCGCTTTAACGGACGGAGCAAAATAAAACTCGCGATTTAATGTGCATTCAATAATGCGCATAATCGGGGAGATAACTCGCCTCTACGCCCGATTTGCGCTCCGTTCTTGTAGAGGTAATTTTTAATGCACCTTGAAAGAGCTTTAAATGCCTCTTGTAGAGGCACCCTTGTACAGTGTGTACTTAATTACTGGCGGTTTTTGGCAACTGCGTATACACAACTGAGGTTATAATTCCCATGGGAATTGTAAGCAGGAGTGTGAGCTGATAAATGTGGGAGATGGATGCTGCAATTGTCTTGTTCTCAGCTTCCAGCAATGGTTTGCAGTAGCTTCAAGGCCCATTTCCATTTTCTTCCAATTCATACTTCATTTCAAGGCAGGGGCTTTGTCCTCAATTTCTCCTTTCCTCTTCTGTTTATTATCAATTCCAAAACTTCACCTATTTCCTGTTTCCTTTCTACTTTGTGAGGAGACCCACTGCCCTCTTTTGTTTGTGAAAGCCACTACCACAGATGTTCACTTCTCACAAAGCATTGATAGCTCCATCACCACCAGCCCCAGTCTCACTGCCCTACAGAGTGAGGCTATATCCCCCACATCAGTGCTATTGCACTGGAATGGACCATTTGGTTAAGGCCTCATAACCAGCTTTCCCCAACTCGTGTTCCTTCAGATGTTTTCCTGGTGACAGTGGGGGGAAGAATGGCATACATCCATCGCCACTCTTCCCGCTCTGCAGCCTGGTACGGGGTAATGAGCTTGTGTAATGGTGGGGCCGGCCCTGCATAAAATCTGTATTGGTCACTGCCCCATTTTGATCTAATGGTTCCCCTTATCTGTCTCTGGCCTTATGGAAATCTGTCAAGTTCCTTGTTAGGTAGAGAACAGCAGTAAAGAGAAACATGGCAGTAGTTATGTTAGCAACACTGGAGATTAATCTAGGTGGTGAACTTCCTGTTAGAGCAGTACGACAGTGGAACCAATTGCCTAAGGAGGTTGTGGGCTCTCCCACATTAGAGGCATTCAAAAGGCAGCTGGACAGCTACCTGTCAGGGATGCTTTA
Source organism: Anniella stebbinsi (assembly GCA_029215795.1). NCBI lineage: Eukaryota > Metazoa > Chordata > Lepidosauria > Squamata > Anniellidae > Anniella > Anniella stebbinsi. Next base: position 159,360,317 of record JARDYH010000003.1, on the reverse strand, counting down.
AGGTGGATTCCTACATAGAACAGGGGGTTGGACTTGATGGCCTTACAGGCCCTTTCCAACTCTACTATTCTATGAACTACAATGCCCATCAGCCTTAGGCAGCATGACCAAAGGTCAGAGATGGTGGGAATTATAGTCCAAAACATCTGGAGGGAGTCAGGTTGAGGAAGGCTGCTCTAGGCAAACTGTTCCCAAAGTTGCATAATTACTTTGTTTTCCTTCCACATCAAAGTGAATTCCAGCTTGGCTATACCTCGATAAATGATGACGCTTTTAAGCAGATATAATTTTATTTGCTCCAACAGGGCAGCATTGATTTATACTTTCAAAAGGACCCAACTCACTTCTTCAAATAAACCCACAATTTCTTCCCCTGCTCAATGTGGCTTTCTCCTGTGTGTGAAAAAGACTTTCACCAGAGCTAATAATAGCATCAGGTAATCACACGAAGAGGGTATTTATAATTTATTTATTTATTGCATTTTTATAAGCAAATCAACACCAGTCTCAGACTATAGGAACTACAAAGAGATTTCAATAGAGATGGGTTCATTCTGTGTTTTGCCCATGTTCATTCCTCCACAGTGCTGCAGATGCCTAGAAATGAAAACGGGCTGAACTAAGGGGCTGGGCACATGATTCTTCCCTGCAGAGGTCCCCTCAGGTGGTTTTTCCTGCACTTGAGTTCAGTTCCATTTTCAGGATCCAGCTGGAGGCCTTGAGAAAATTTGCAGGGGGTGGGGAATCCACAGACAGGGAACGAGCAAAGTGTGGTGGCATGATTAAGAGTGTTGGCCTGGAGCTGGAGAGACCCTCTGTGATGAAGCTTACTGAGTGACTTTGGGACAGGGTTGATGTGAGGATAAAATGAAGAGGAGAATATAAACACGGCCTTGAGCTCCTTGGAGGAAAGGCGGGATATAAATGTAACAAATAAAATAAAGCACTCCCTGCCCAACCACCTGCAAGTGGCCCCTGCCTTCACATTTGCAAACTATGCATATTCTGAACGTATCTGTGTATACATTCCCTAATGCATAGACAGTATAGGCTTCTGGGAACATGAGGCAGGGACTTCTCTGTCATGGCACCCAAATTGTGGAAATATCACGTCTCCCTATGGAAGTTAGACTGACCCTGTCTTCATTGAATTTTAGGTAGTCTGGTAAGCCATTTTTGTTCTGCTTGGCTTTTGACTAATTTAAAATATATTAGGTCCTCTGTCTGTTTCTAATATTATTTTTCTCCTTTGCTTAATTTTGGCATGTATGATGTTCCAATGATTGTAAATTTTCTTAATATTTTAAATTGTAAGTTGCCTTTGAGGTCTTTTCAGGGCCAAAAGGACACTCATAAATAATGTAACAAATAAATAAATACCACCATAGATGACATCTACAGATTAGGGCACTGCTATATTTTAAAATAAATAAATAAGAGAAACTGCAATGTTTCGTAAAGTTTAACCATAGCATATATGTAGGAACAGCTCTGAAAATGTATAGGAGACTATTGAAATGCAGTCTTTTGGCCATATTTGACTGATTTATTTCCTGATACAAGCACATCATTAGAGGGCTGAGACACCAAAAAACAGACTACTGAAGAGGGTTGTAAACAAAAGAAACTAGGCTATTTTAAAAAAAATGATGCATTGTAATAATTACATCTTTTAAAAACAAAAAAACAAAAAAACAAGGATTTAATAGAATGAAAATAAAATGAAAAGCATTCAAGCACTTTACAAAATTTTAATATAAAAATGAAAGCCAAACTTTGCATTAAAAATCAAATAGCATTCACCAGTGAATTTAGCAAACTGATACAGGCATGAAAATTGGACACCTTTTGATCTAGTCTTGCATTTCTAGGCATTTGTTCTTTCCTCCAAAACACACACACACATACACACAAACATACATTTAAGGCATCTTTTGCCTATCACAAATACCTTTAAAATTAACTAGGATCCAAAGAGCTACTATCGCATGCTCAAGGGCTTGCATGCACACAGTGGAATGGGTAGCACAGTGGAATGTTAAACTTTCCCCACCCCTTGGAAGAGCAAACCCATCCTGCCCCCAACAAGAAACTGCATTTGAAACTTCCCTGAGCTTTGAACAATTATATAGGGCTCATATCTGTTTATCTGTGTTTGTACAATCAGAGCTTCTTAATGGTTGATTCAGGGTGGCTTTTCTTTTGCTCTCTTTTTTCATTGCGTATTTTTAGGACCAGTATTTTAACTATTTTATTGTCCTGATCCAGAGTGCACTGAAAGAGGGCATTTTGATCAAAAATAAGAAGCCTGAGCAAGTGGGGAAGCTCTGCATGCGCATGGGGGAGCACATGTTCCCCACAGCAAAACACTTCCTAAAGTCCTTTAGCCTCTATCCAAAAGAGCCAGGCCCAAACATGTTACACTTATTGTTTAGGTAGAGGGGTGAGGTTGTTACTTTGAATGTAGCCAATGGGAATTTGGGTGCCAGTGGGATTTTTTTTTTTCTAAATCTGCAAGCTGTGTGTGGAGCGCACTTTTTGGTCAGAATGTAACAAGGGAGTGAAGAGATAAGTTTCCTTTTAGTGCATACAAGAACCAAAGTAAGAATCACCCTGCCCACAAGCCTTTAATTAATAAGATGTAGTTATATGCTATGCAATAAGCGTAATATGTAGTTTGGCCCTGTGTTATGCTTAAATCTCATTAAAATCACTGGGACTTAAAATGAAACACAACTAACTTGTCCTATTAATGGGGTTTAAGCACAACTAATGTTTGCCTGTGAATGTCAGCTTGTATTTTCCTTTGGGACAGTAGCACAGAATGTGAACTTTAAATCAGATCATCCAAATTTCAAGTTAGTAATGATTTCTTCCCTACTCCAGGATTTACTGTAAGGAAACTCAAGTGTTCATGTATAAAAGGATGCCCTTGAAAATCCAAATATGATTAGTCTTTCCTGGGGATTCATCCTGCGAAGTAGCAGAACCTAGGCCCTGAAAAGAAAGCTAATTCATTGAGAGAAATTCTGCTAATGTTCTCAAAGTAGATGTTTCTGTTGCAATGCAGTAAAGCAAATCAGCAAAATTTTGGACCATATATTTGTAGCTCTGACATTTTTGTTCTTCCCTACATCCAGGCAGCATGCTGGGAAGCAGAATATGAGAATGGCCAGCTAAACAATTGTTAAGTCAAGACAATTTGTAAACAAAAAGCCATGGGCAATATCAAAAAAGTACACAAATAGGACTTGCCACAAATTTAAACCAAAACAGAAAAATAACAGTATTATAAAACTGCTTTGACAAGAAAGCCCCAAAGTTTCAGCAAAAAATTCAGTGATCAATGGGGGTTATTTTTGACAATGTGTTGTAGCGCCAAACGATAAAGGAAACTGTGTTTTAAAACTCAATCAAGCTGCAATCCTTTACACATTTACCTGGAAATAAGTCCCATTGAACTTAATGGTACTTACTTCTGAGTAGACATACATAGGATTATGCTGTTATTGTTCTGTCCCACACTGTTTGTTTGCATACTTCATAGTTATATCACTGGGCTGGAATATGCTTCCTTTACTGCCACTGATAGTTCAAAACTTAGATGCTAAGCGCACTAATTTCATCCAGCACAGCCATGTAAAACAACACCTTTTACAGGACGTAATGCTTCTGTCTTTAAGAACCCTCCCTATAACCTCCACCTTTAAGGTGACAGAACTATTCATCTGCTTAAAGTTCTGGCTTTTACACAGCGCACTACAGGTTTTAACCTTTGTTCTAAAATTAATCTCATTGGCAGCAATAGGATCCATAAGCAATACAATTGCTTGTAAGGTAGAAGAATATCTCTCATTTATAAATATAAATTTTGGCAAATGCATGTAATACAACTCAAAATGACAGACACGCCTGGTATTCTCTTCTAGAGTTAAGGTAGTTTTTGTTGAACATCTCATTTTGGATTATTCTCAGTGGCAAGTCAAAGCAAAGTCATCAGTGCTGACATAAGGTGTATATGCAGGAAGATCCTTGTTGTTATAACTTACTGCTGCATATCAACTTAAGGAGATGTGAGGTTTTGATCTCATTTTTTCAAGTGGAAAGACTCACCAGGCTATTACTTCTACATTAATTAAATACATTTCAGCACAAATAGCACAATTAGCAAATATTCCAAAAATATAAATCTTGCCTTTTGGGGGTATTTTTTGGACTGAGATCTTTGCAGCTCAGCATTGTCTATTATTGCGCATTTGTTCAAGAATAATAGTCATGTCTGCCATAATTCTCAGCATTTGAAGCTCAGACAATGTACAAACAGTTTCAATACCCACCCACCATTTTGAGAATATAAGTCATCATTCAAGTGGAACATGAGCACCTGTTAGAACAATTGTCCCCAGCATCAACTTCAGATATGTTTGCAAAGCAGGAAGAGCACCCACCCACCACCACCTCCATCACTTAGTCCATTTTGTATCCACAGCCTTATTTCACCTCTTTATTGTCAAGCAAAATATTGATGGTGCACATTGGCTCATGTCACAGTGATCCACTAGGGAAGTTGTTGTGTGCTGAATATCAAGGATTTCATTCACCCAGACAGTGTGCTTGTTGAATCCTCAAGGAACTTTTCTAAGGCTCTGACTCCTATTTTTTTTTAAAAAAAGAGAGAGAACATTATAATTATATAGGGACTATTCAGACAACACACTAAGCCATGGTTAGGCTGCTAACTCTTTTGCAGTAAATGGTTAGTGAGCACATTTAAACCATGATTATGTAGCTGTCATGGTTAGGAATGGTTCACACAATACACTAAGTCATGGTTCACACAACATGCTAAGCCATCATGTTTAGCTCAAAATGTATAACCACCATGGCTTAGTATGTTGTCTGAACAGGATCACAGTCACTTATTTTTAAAAACTGTAACTTGTTGTATATTATAAAATTACTTCAAGTGGCTGACATCAAACATTAAAACAATAAAGCATCAAAACACACAATTAAAGAAAAATCACAGCAAGAACATCACAACAAACAAATTCAATAATAAAAAAGAACATTACCAGCAGGAGATAAAGATACAAAATAATAGAAGTAACATCCAGCAACTCAGAGACCAGCACATACCTGAACCAAATCAATGAAGTACAAGGACTTGATTTAAAAGCCAGGTTTTGACCTGGCATCTGAAGATATACTGTACTGGAGCCTGGCAGAGCTCCTTGGGGACAGCATTCTACGAATCATACTCCTAGTAGACATCCACCCAACTTCACTGAGCAGGGGCACATAGAGCAAGACTTCAGAAATTGAACAGACCATACAAGGGGGCATATATGGGAGACGGTGTTCCTTAAGATACACTGGTCCCAAGCCATTTAGTATATAGTCTCCCTACAAGCAATGATGCATATACATGGGCCATAGGGCATGTAGCTGAGGTTCAATTGTCTCTGTGCCCATCCACCACACATTTCAGGGACAGCAGGAAGGATTGCTAATCCTCAAGGTCAGTAAGGTCAGTAAGGTCAAGCAGGCTAAGTTGCCTAGGCTGACCATATGAAAAGGAGGACAGGGCTCATGTAACTTTAACAGTTGTAGAGAAAAGGCAATTTCAGCCAGTGTCATTTATTTCTCTACAACTGTTAAAGTTACATGAGCCCTGTCCTACTTTTCATATGGTCAGCCTAAAGTTGCCTGAATCAGTGCCTCATATGAATATGTTCCATGTTTTACCTAATGGGGATCCCAAATGAATCAACTACAACTAGTTTTGTAACGGTGTGTTACGGACAGAGCAAACTGTGACCTGATTTGGCTAGATCCAATATGACTGTAACAGATTCCAAGGAGACATGAAGCATGTTCCAAGAATGGAGGATCATCTTCTTTGGTGTTCTATTAGAATTGAACCCTAAAGAGCCTGATTAAAATCAGTTGAGCTACTTGGAAATAACTGATCACATCTTGTTCTTAGGTGTTTATGAATGATAAGATAACAACTGGGTCTTTTTTTAAGGCTCAGATGCCGTCCGGAATACCTCATGCTCCTTTCTTTATTTTTATTTTTCTGATCACAGGATGCACTATCCCTTAGGAAAGAGGATACACACTGAAAATGACAAGCTGAATCTCGTTATGCTTCAAACCATGAAATATTCACCTTTGATGCCAAACCAGGTTTCAAGCCAAGAAATGTAAGGACGGTGTTGCTTTCCTTGGATTCAAAAAATGAGTCATAATCCTAAAGATAAAGAGGAAAAGGAAGAAAATAAGTAACCTATTTAAAGCTTCACCCCCTTATATTGTATATAGTCAAAGGTGAATTATAATCAATATATTGCTATATAAAGAAATAGCCATAACATTGTTAGGTGTGTGAGGATAATTCCAGATTCCTCAGCACTTGATAATCCCTTGTTTTGTTATTGATTAAAAAAACAGAAAAATATTTATTTTAATTCCCAGACCCCCTCCCAACAGATCAAAGCAAATCAAAGGACCTGCTTGATACAGAAACACGCCCTCGGTCCATCTAATCTACTAACCTGACTGGAAGTGGAAATAAAGAATTACTAATTCATGACAACATAATTATATATCTTCACTGTAAAAAGCAAACTGCTTTGGCATTTCACTGAAAAGCACTGAAGTATATAGGCTGCTATTGTTCAGGCTTTAGAAACAAGTTCTGCAGCTTTCGCTAATGTTGGCTCAATGTTCAAGTTTGATGACGAGAAGGGAGCAAAGTTCTCCATTTCTGGTTCGAATGCCTAAACATTCAATCAAAATCATCTGATGGCAGAATCCCATACCATTAATTTAAATAAGCTTTATTCCCTGGTAAGCGTGTATAGAACTGCAACCTGACTTAATAATAGTAATAATAATAATAATAATAATAATAATAATATATTTATTCATCACCCGCCTCTCCCAACGGATCGAGGCGGGGAACAACACCAAACACAAAATACAAAAACTGATTAAAAGCAGATAAAACCAGTACATCATTAAAATACCAATAAAACACCAATAAAACACTTTAAAATTCATCTAGGTAGGCCTGCCGGAAGAGATCAGTCTTTATAGATCTTTTAAGGAGGCACCAAAATGTAACTTGAAATAGCAAGAGACATACATTCTTGAAGGATATTTCTAAATGCAATTTGAAATTCAAAGCCACTGGTTTACCAAAGCCATTGTCATATCATATTGCTTCCTTTTGTCTTTAAAATAGAAACAAGCATATCTGTTCATTTTGGGGTTTGCCTCCAGATGCGCTAAATGGTTGTCAGGTAAATGGTAAGCGCTGCTTGTGGACCAAGAGTACCGTTGCTGGCCACACACGAACCAGAACTGGTGGCCAGCTCCAATAGCAGATGGGCAGCATTGGATTCTTCCACCTAGCCAGCCATGCCCTCCTTCAGAATGCTCCATTCCTTTCCATTCCCTTCTCCCATCCTTGATTTTCAACCCCCTCCCCAACCATCAGTTAGCATTCTATGCCCAGGGAGCATGCTCAATATTCATTGTGCTGTTTAGAGGTCTTTCCCCTAACTTCACCCACTCCCTTCTGTAAACCTCAAGATTCCCTTAAGCCTGCCCACTTTCACCCCACCCTGGTGTGTGGATGGTACCATTTTGACTACGTAACAATTGGTACTTGGGAGAATGAATTCACCCTCAGTATACAGCAGAAGTGGGGAACATGTGGCCCTCCAGATGTTGTTGGACTGCAGTTCCCAGAAGTTCTACCCAGCATCTGAATCCCCATCCCAATATATAAGATTTGAACCTTACAGATCTGTCCAAGGAGTACCCTGAGCCATCTCAAATCCTTGCATTGGCTGCCTGTACGTTTCCGAGCCCAATTCAAGGTGCTGGTTTTAACCTATAAAGCCTTACACGACTAGGGACCACAATACCTGATGGAACGCCTTTCCCGACATGAACCTACCCATACAATACGCTCAACATCAAAGGTCTTCCTCCGGGTGCCTACTCTGAGGGAAGCTCGGAGGACGGCAACAAGGGAGAGGGCCTTCTCTGTGGTGGCCCCCCAATTATGGAATGATCTCCCTGATGAGGCCCGCCTGGCGCCAACACTGTTATCTTTTCGGCGCCTGGTCAAAACTTTTCTTTTCTCCCAGGCATTTTAACAGCTTAAGTTGAGGTTTTAACTGACTTTGTCACCAGGCTGAAAAGTTTAAAATGTTTTAAATATCAGCTGTTTTATGGTTTTAAATTTTGTATATTGACTTTTTAATGTTCAATATTTTAATTTTTGTAAACCACCCAGAGAGCTTCGGCTATGGGGCAGTATATAAATGTAATTAATAATAATAATAATAATAATAATAATAATGACAATAGTAACACACACTAGGAGCCTGATACTGCTGGACTCTCATATGCACCATTAGGCACATACAGCGATCAAAGATCTCCATGCAAAACAAAGTTTGATGGGGAGGCGGATTTAGCAGAAACAGCAGGAAAGTCTGTACAATGTATGTAGGGGGGAGAAATTGCAAAGTGCAGTCACTCTTATCTTTACAAGCTCCCTTTCCCTAGACAGACCCTGCTTCTATACACACAGAGCTAGCTTTACTGTTAGGTGACCAAACATAGGAAGCTGCCTTGGTCCATCTAGTCCAGCATTGATGACACTGACTGGCAGCAACGGCTCTCCACTGTTCAGGCAGGATTCTTTCCCAGCCCTACCTGGAGATGCTGGGAATTGAACCTGGAACCTTCTGCATGCAAAGCAGGTGCTCTATCACACTGAGCTACAGCCCTCTTCCCAGCTGCCCAAGTTGGGAAGTGCATTTCCTGCAGTGCTTTCCAGTTGCGATGAGCAGGTCAAGTAAACAACAGTGTCAATATGTCCAAGTTAGTTTTTCATTAGTGATGCCTTAACTCTTTTTGTCATTGCAAATCAAGTGTGTGTGTGTGTGTGTGTGTGTGTGTGTGTGTGTGTGTGTGTGTGTTGGGAGTGCAGGCTACATTGACAGATACGTAGCTCAGGTCTTAAAATGGCTCTTCTGCTTTTTATCTACCCATGAGGCATTCCAGACCAAAAGGCACTCCTACCACCACTTGAAAAAGTGCCCCCAAGCCAGCACTTTATACATATTGAATTCAGACAGTTCACCGCAACTGATTTATTTTCTCCACAAAATGAATACAATTGGTGAGATGGTGCTCTCCTGTCTCTGGACAGTAATTCCACTTTTTTTGTTCATCACACTTTGACGTCTGTGAACGCTGTAAACCCGCTCCTACCTAGACAAGCTCCTGTAATTGGACTCTCAGGTTTTCCGTTGACAACCACCACCCTCGAGCTGCTCTTAATCTGTACCATCATTTGATTTTGCAAGTTCTTAACTTTTCTGTCTATGGCGCAAGTCTTCGGCCTCCTCCACACGAGACGTTTAATGAGCCTTGAAGGCTCATTATAAATTTTACCTACACACGAGCGGAGCGCAAAACGGGCGTACAGGCGCGTTATCTCCCCGATAATGCGCATTTTCGAACGCGCGTTAAATAGCGACTTTTATTTTGCTCCGGCCGTTAAAGCGCATTTTCGCTGTGTGAACAAGCGATTATGCGCATTAACTACCTGTAAAGTGCTTTTTGGGCATCTTTTAATGCGCTTCGCCGCTTCTCGCCGCCTCCCGTGCAGAGGGATTAGGCGTAAATGCGCCTCCGCGAAAATGCGCATAATCCCCGAACCGGGCGCAAAAGCGCATCCTTGTGGAGGGGGCCTTCTTTGGCATGATCTACCCCCAGGGGTGGGGTACCTGTGACTCTCCAGATGTTGTGGCTCTCCAACTCCCACAACACCTGGAATTATAGTCAAAGAACATCTGGAGAGATACGGGTTCCCCACCTCTGCTCTATCTTAAGTCTCTCCCAACAACCCAGCTTTGCTGCACCAACTAGGATTTCAGAGCCTGTGGAGTACGCTATATTGCATGCAGTCGTCTTCACAGAGCAGCAATGCTCAATTTAATACCACACCTATAAAATCTGAGGTATTGCTATACAGTGCGTAGTGCAGGAGTGCAGAACCTCAGGCCCAGACCTGCCTGGGGTTCTGCAGATGGCCACGCCCATTTCCCCAGCCCCTTTCTGCCAACCTTCAATCATGGTTTTCTGGCTTTTGTGCAATTTTCCCCATTCTAAAAAGCTGAAATGCCTCCCTTAAGGCTTACTTACTGGCAGTAAGAGCTTTAAGCTACAATAATATGATGGCTTTTGGGCGGGGTGTGTGTGTAGTTTTGGTCCTGCTTCCTTTGCTTTTAGCCCCACCCACCACTGGAACATGGCTCCTGATAGGTTCTTGGCCCTTGTGCTGAAAGACACCCCTGTCTTAAAGACTAGGAACAATGCAATCCAAAAGGCAAGCAGCGTTGAAGTCCCACTGGTTTCAATGTGACAATTAACCATATTCTTAACTCTCTCATTCAAACCAAAAAGATTTACATTTTGGTTTGATCAAGGGCCAGTGTGGGATAGCAGTTCAGATCCCACTCAGCCATGAAGCTCTCTGGGAGACCCTGAGCTAGGCACTCTTAGGGCTGCCCTACTTCACATAGCTGGTCTGAAAATAACAGGACAGGGGCTCCTTGGAGGAAACAGTGGGATAACAATAAATAAATGTGGCCGGGCAATGCCCCCCATGTCTCTCCATTTGATAGCCTTTCCATACTGTTCCCAAATACAATTTTAATCAAGTCTAAATTAAAGTATAGGCAAACTATATCAGTCAGATATGCAAATGCTAGCCAGTGTATCAAACAGACAAATCATTATAAAAAGTAGGGGTGTTGGAGAGAGAAACAACACCTTTTGAAAAAAAATCAGCTGAGACAAGCCCCCAACTTCTCAGAGACTTAACGCACACAGTCTCGCTGACAATGAAGCTAGCTTCCTGGCTGAAAGGGCAATTGAGTTCTGTGGGATTACAAACGAAAGCTCTTACTCAGCACTGCTTTCAAGAGTTGATATTTTGACAAAACCTTTGGTGTGTTTTAAAGGCACACTTGGATTCTGTTTGCAATCTATTTATTGCTTTCCTGTTCCACTAACAACCTTGTGCTCTGAATAGGGGCTTTGTTATTAGAAGCTTAAAAGATTCAAAAGACACATCATTCACTGTTCATGTGCAAACAACCTGGGCTAAACATTCCATCCTGCAGCAACCCATTCAGCTAAAGGAGCTTTTATCCAAATCTGCTATTGATACTTTCTTGTCCATACAAGAGGTACAATGTCAATAAATCATTAGTATAACAAGTGATCACTTGGGAGGGGGAAACCATTTGAAAGGAATATATGGATAGCAAACCTAAGCATTCACACACACAAATAATTCTGCAAGAACTATCCAAGTTGATCCTGTTTTTCTGGCATGTTGACCTAGTCTTCTGATTGCTTTGAGGCATACACTTACAGGAAGTCTGGATTCAATCATCTTTAACAGGTTTTTCAGGATAGTCCATTTGTACACCCAGTTCGCTCACCAGAGACTTTCCACATTTGTTTCTACATCATTCTGTATACACTATATTCAAGGCAGCTTGCAACGAATAGCATAATAAAAATAGAATCAAGATATCAATAGCAGAAGACTAAAACACTAGTCAAAGAGGCAGCATTTCTAAAACGCTCAGTGCAACCTTCTTCAACCTGGTACTGTCCAGAGGTTTTGTACTCCCAACTCCCATCATTCCCAGTCGGCATAGTCAATGGTAAGAATGTTGGGATTTGGGAGTCCAAAACATCTGGAGACACCAGGGTGGGGAAGGCTGTCTCAGTGGAACATAAACCTCACACTTGTCTAAGGGCCAAACTAAATGTTCTTCAACTCACGTAATGGAAATTGTGTTTTTTTTTTAACCTGCTCATGGGAGTAGTGGGTGTAAAATTTTGAGAAACAAACAGGAGGAGCTTAAATCTGCACTCCCAAAACACCACGTTCTCGATCCACACTTGAGACTGAAGCAAAAAAAAACCCCAAAGAATGTTTAGTTTGGTCTTAAAAGCATCCAATGATGCAGTTAAGCGTACTACTCCTCAAAGCTGGATTGGGCCCCTGTGACTGTGGGGCAACACTGAGAAGGACCTCCACAGTAGAATAGGCAGTTGTACAAGAGAAGACCATTCTTGACTATCACATAACTGTCCTCACACATGAAAGTTCTCACAACTGCCTGGAGAAAAGTACTAAGAATGTACCTCAGCATCCACAGGCATTCCTTGTAGTGACTACCTGGAGAAATTACTATGAAATATGCCCATCAAAAGTGATTTACCACCTGACATGCTTATGGAAAGCACATGCAAGTTATTTTGACACTATATGAAAAATATGCAAATTAGATTGGCAATGGGTTTGACTTTTCTCTAAGAGTACAAAAGATATATGCTGCAGTGGTGTTACACAATTCCCTGAAGAAATGCTACACCTGCTGAAGCTCTTCTACACAATTATGTTATGTAGCTCTGTTCCCTGAATTATTTTGCATCTGCCTGTGGTATTTGTAAAACATGTAAGAGTGCTCAGAAGAAGTGTTATCTAAACACTAACAGATACTGCTCTCATGTTGATAGTGCATGTTTTGAAGATGACTCTCTGGAATGAAAAACAAAAAACGGAAGAGATACTTGGATAGGTGGGGCACTTGAGTATTTGCTTTATATTGGAAGCCAATACAAACAGCAATTTGCTCACATGTTTACTCAAGGTTCAACACCCACATCCAAGGAGAGGGCCATGCTGCTTCTTTGGGTTTGTAAGTCTGCTCATTCATTTTTATCTTATGCAAGCCTATACATCTTAACTCTGAATTAGGTCCCATTAATTCACTTTGTGGAATACTTTTCTCCTTGGAATAGAGGAAGCGCCAATTGTGGTATATTTTAGTTGCCAGTTAAAGGTTTATCTTTTGACCCAGGCCTTCCCTGACTGAACATGATGCCTATTTTGTTGACACTTAGTTCTCTGATTTGAAATGTTTTAGTTGAAGATTTTATTGTTTGACTTTAACTGTATTTAACTGAGACGTATTGTTTTTTCTGCTTGTAAGTGTTTTAACTGTGGATATTTTGTATTTTAAACATTTATGTTATAACTCTTTTTAGATATAGTCCCAGTCTCTATAAATTGATCAAACCAATCAATCAATCTCAGTATTTAATTGCAGCTCTATCACCACACATAGTCTTCCTCCTGATACAAACACCCATGACTGTTCTTACAGAATTTGTGAAAGACAGGGCAACTCATTTTGCTTACTAATTATGTGTTACTATTCACTTGCACATTCCCCTAACTTTTTGTGGTACCCATCTCTGGGAGCCTGTTACATCTAGCTATATATTATTTTGAACAGGGACATGTGCCATATATTATTGCCATTATAAATCATCACCTGTAGCCTATTTATTGGTTGACTTCCAGACTCGTGCAATACCAGAGTTCTCCTGTAAGTTACAAAACTCCATTGCTAACACCCCAGGTGGGATATTCCTACAAACACAAATCTTAACAAATATTCATAGTGCCTATACTACCATCTTTCCTTATCTGGAAGGAAACCAATTTTAAAATAAACTTGTGCTGCACATGTATATTTTCCTTTCTCTTCATTCTCCCCACACACAAATGCATGTAAAGAAGGAATTCCAACAGGCTGTTGTTATTTAATTACAGGAGTGACAGGAGGTGGAGGATACTTACCCATTCCCCTGTCAAAATTTTTCAGCTCAAAATAATTCCCCTTTTCTCCCCATCCCCCCCTTACAGGAATTTAGATAAATATTTATTTAATTAATTAATTATGATGCAATCCTATGTATGCTTAGACAGGGGGGAAAAAACCTACAACTCACAGCATTCCAGAGGCAGCATGGCTGACTAGGGAATGCTGAGATTTGTAAAACTTTTTTCTGTCTAAACATACATACGATTGCATCCTTCTTGCATTTCTGAGCCATCTTTCAAGGCTGCAATCATCCCAAGGCACTTTACAATATTAAAACACACAGTTCAATGTTAATAGAATAAGTTCCTAATACCAGAAATCGGTTTGTAAACAAGTTTAAGTGTGAATCAGTAACATGGTTTGTTAGCTCTACTGGGTTCACACAGAGAGCTTCGGCTATGGGGCGGTATATAAATGTAATAAATAAATAAATAAAAACAACCTATACTAAACCTTGAGTGTGGGTTGTTGTCTTGTGTGAAACCCAGCGATTCTATACAATAAAAACCTTTCAATTAAAACCCAAAGAAAAAGTATTTAAGAACAACAGATGTTTCTCGAGAGGGAATTCTATAGAGCAGAGGCCAACACAGAGAAAGCCCTAGCTCTAGTGCCCACCAACCTTACAGATCTTAATGGTGAGCCAGTAAGTAGGGCCTCCAATGATGAATTTAACACACAGCAATGAATTAAGGATATTGGTGGTCTTTCAGATATAGAGATGTAAAATTTCCAGAAATTTTGAAGCCATGGGGGAAAAAAACAGTTTTTTTCCAGAGGGTTTTCTGGAAAAACCGAAAATTTTCAGAAAAAAATCAATATTAGCACTTTTTACAGACTGAAAGTCACTTTGTTACTTTAGGAACATAACACGTAGTTATGTACAAGTTGGTTTGGCATAAAATTATCACATTTGGTATATTCAAAGTATAGTGCATTAAAGCAATTATTAGAAATTGAACTTTTTAAATTTTTTACCTTTTTTTTTTTTTTTTAACAAATGGAGCAATTGCAGACTTGCTCGATGAGGAGTGAGGCTGTGGGGTGGAGGTGAGAAAAAGAAAGTCCCTGTTGCATGGGCAGAGATCCATCTGCGTGACATTAGATTTACTTACTGATTTTTACTTCACTCTGTGTGTGTGTGTTTATATGATTTAGTAAGCATTATATGTTTTAGTAAAAGCATGCTTTACTCTGATACGAAGCACGAACTGAACTGTAAGGAACCTCTTTGTTTTTGCCAGTTTATGAGGAGCAGGCAAAAACAATTAAAAAAAACAGAAGAAACCATCAATATTAATAACAAAGAAAATTATTTACGTCTCTGCTAGTCCTTCACAATGTCAAGCAGATATAAAGCACCCATTCCCATAAAAAGAACTGAGAAAAAAGGGGTCCAAGATTCAATGAATATGCATGAAAATTGATCAGACTCATTTTCAGAGCTATAGTGATTCACTATCAGTTTCAGTCTCTGCTTCAATGGCAGTGCCCTGTAGAGCACTGTATTTGAGAGCTGTAGTCTCCGTTTACAGCCTAGGATTTGTCCTCGGTGCACAGAAATTGTAATCATCTGATACTGTACATAGTTTTTAGAAATCATTTGGAGAAGTAAATATATAAACACCTTGCCTTAAATATTTTATGCATAATGCTAAAATAAAACGTTTCATAATCCATTTTTCTTCATTTCCTCCCCAATTTTTCAGAAATGTTTTTTAAAAAAAGGGCTTTGGGGGGGAAAAACGGGGTTTTTCCCAATTTTTCCTGTTTTTTTCTGGGCCTTTACATCTCTATTCAGATACCTGGATACAAACTCTTTTAAGTCAAAATCTCACCAGCACTTTGAAGTGGGATGCCCTGGCAACGACTGCAGCTCGTACAGAACTGGCATAATATGATCCATCCATCTAGCCCAACAAGAACTCAAGCAGCTGCGCTCTACACCAGCTGAAGCTTCCAAATTGTCTTCAAAGGCAGCCGCACTGTGTTTACTTTTGTAAGCAGGCATCTGGAACTCCACTGCGAGTGGGGGGGGGGGGGGGGGAGTAGCTGCAGGTGTTATTTTGAGCAGAAAACTGTCAGGGAAAATGGTTAAGTATCCTCTCTCTTTCTACCCAGCCTCCCACAATGAAATAATTGTAGAGACTCCTAACCTACAGTTAAAAGATTTCATCGCTGTGGATACAAGACCAAAACAAGAAACATCCGTGGATGAACAATCAGGTATACTAGTCCATATGGAAGCGACAATTCCTCCCTGAACAGTGTTCACTGCAGAACCCTTTACCCAATAGTGCTCAGTTGCAGAAACCAACTGTAGTGTGTTCTGGAGCTTGCAGAGAAATATCTCTGTTTTCATTTTCACAGGACATCTACACACATTTGCAGACTTGGAGGTGACTCCAGAGTACACCTGCTGTCTTTCAAATATCACACAAGAAGCATCCCTGACAAATTAAGTGTACATTTGCAAGAAGACAGGATGAACAGGAAGATCATTAGCCTGTTTAAACCATTCTGAAAGGATTAGTCATGCCTTACACATTTCGCAGAAACTGCATAATTATCATTAATACATTAATATTATGTTAGGATGTTAATAGTGACATTCTGTCTTGTTCGTACTTCGTATCAGAGTAAAGCATGCTTTTACTAAAACATATAATGCTTACTAAATCATAGAAACACACACACACAGAGTGAAGTAAAAATCAGTAAGTAAATCTAATGTCACGCAGATGGATCTCTGCCCATGCAACAGGGACTTTCTTTTGCTCACCTCCACCCCACAGCCTCACTCCTCATCGAGCAAGTCTGCAGAGCAGATTTGGAGGGTGCATGGGGCGCTTTTCATGAACACAGTAGGCTTGGGTTCATTGATACTTAAATACCAGAAGATGATCTGTCTTTTGGGTACCTGCTCAACAATGAGAAAACCTGCAAGGAGGTTTGTTTCACCTCCTCAACAATTTCTGAAAACATATGGAAAGGGGAATCTAAGGCAGAGAAATCTCTCATCATTGCAGATATAGCTACTAGGCAGCTGGCCAAACGTGGATTTCATTGTACATAAAACAGCATTTTTGTTACAGAAAGGGAGAGCTTGGCTGCTTTCCAAGGGCAGTTAGAGAAACCACAAATACTTTGTAAATCAGATTTGGATCAGCCATGTTCCAACCATCACAAGATTGAGGTTCTCCCATTATCATCTATCAACCTTCAAAACTGAGCTACTCATTACAGTTAATTGCAAAGACAAGATGGCCAAGCAACCATAACGGGTTTAAAGCAGATATCAGGAATTCAGAGATGTTAACAGGATTGTCATACCATAACACTCATTCAGCTGCTGGCATTAGAATACTTCCAGATGTCAGCATAGGGCAAGAATCATGATTCTTTTGTTGCCATCCAAGCATGCCTGGATACCACAAGCCAGTGACCAACTGTGCTCATGGTTGCTAATCCAGTAAAGGGGAAGCAACTGCTACATCAGCCTTCCCCAGACTGGTGCCTTCCAGATGTGGTGAACTACAACTCCTATCATCCCCAGGCCATGCTACATAAATACCACTGAGAGTAGTCTCAACCCCCAAGAATGACAAAAAGCAGCTAACACATACACTAGATATGTTATTGTTGTTATTGTAGTAATAGTAGTAGTAGTAATTGTTATTGATACTGCTTTTATTTTAAAATATTTCTAACAGTGGGCCTTTAAATCTTTTCCCCTCCAAACACACATAGTAAAAGCTGAAAAGCTACCTCTCTCATAATGAAGAACCTGTTCTTTATTGAAATGATTTGAATGCTGGATCTTCTTGACACCACAATTCCACCTCTTTCAGATAGGGTAGATTACTGGGTCAAATATTTCTATTATTCAAATAAACATAGTATAGATAAATTATTGCAAGTACAAATGAGCAAAGACGGGGATTTTGAAGTGCTAGCAAGTGGGATGAGTTCATTCTCAGCAAACAGGTTGTGGGTGGGATCATAGAATGTAGGTGTTCAAACATTTCCTGAAGAATGAAAATACTTCAGGGCCACACCTCTGAATGCCTTGGAGAATACCAAATTTAGGCATTCACGACAGAGATAGTAAAATTGGAGAAAGAAGATTTTCTACCACTTGTAGATGGGGCTTTATTCTTTGAGGATATGTTCCCTCCAACCACAAGGTAATACCACCTGATCTGGTTTCTATGGATGTTTTCTACCTCGTTCATAGTATCATAGAATAGTAGAGTTGGAAGGGGCCTATAAGCCCATCGAGTCCAACCTCTTGCTCAATGCAGGAATTCACCTTGAAGCATTCCTGACCGATGGTTGTCCAGCTGCCTCTTGAATGCCTCTAATGTGGGAGAGCCCACAACCTCCTTAGGTAATTGGTTCCATTGTCGTACTGCTCTAACAGTCAGGAAGGTCACCACCTAGAATTAATCTCCAGTGTTGCTAACATAACTACTTCCATGTTTCTCTTTACTGCTGTTCTCTACCAACAAGGAACCTGACAAATTTGCATAAGGCTGGAGACAGATAAGGGGAACCATTAGATCAAAATGGGGCAGTGACCAATATAGATTTTATGCAGGGCCGGCCCTACCATTACACAAGCTCATGAGCCCGTACCAGGCTGCAGAGCAGGAAGAGTGGTGATGTGTGCCATTCTCACCCCACTGTCACCAGGACGGCCTGGTGCTGCCTCCCTGCCCCCTCCACTCTGCCTCTTTCAGCCTAAGGTCCGAATTCAATTTTGGAGGAGCTCTTGATGGCCATATGTTCCAGTGGTGGATAGGGTTGAAGTCAAAAGGGGACGGGGCCAAATATAAAGAACACCAGCCTATTTTAGCTTAAAGCTCTTACTGCCATAACTAAGGCTTAGGAGAGGCACTTCAACCTTTTAGAATGGGGGGGGGGGGGGGAAACTTGCACAAGAGCCAGGTAACCAATGAAAAATCAGTGATTGGAGAAAAGGGCTTGGGACAGGGAAAGGGATGTGGCTCTTTCGGGAAGCCCAGAAGGCCAGACTGGGACCCTAGGAGAGCTGGATTTGGCCCTTGGCCCTCAGATCCTCCACCCCTGCTTCATGGCTTCAACACCAAGACTTTTTTTTCTGTCCTCCAACCTACTTTGTTCTACATCCAACCCGATGAAGAGCTTTAAAGAACTTGAAAGCTTTCTCACTCTTTGGTGACACATTTTGATTGCACTTTTTGATTGCACAGGTACTGCCCTACACTGGATTTTTTTTAATGGAAACCTTTAAATAAGAACATGACAAGAAATTAAAATGTACAGGCTCACTTAACTCAATAAGCAATGGCTTGGAAAGTAACACAGGCCTTCTGAATCCAAAAACTTCACAGTAATTGTACTATGTGATATTCTTACAAAGGAAGGGTGGGCTTTCATGATTATGATTTAGCCTATTCAGATGCAACTTGGGGAAGGGTGGTTAGGATAACAATGGTGCATGGTGGTTACCATTAACCAAGCCACATGCTCCCACCACACATGCACAGAACCGTGGCCTGCAGCGTGGTTGACCTAACCACTGCCTAACCACCCTGCTTGAGTGCATGTAGCTTTTCCTTGAACTGCAGCAGCATGTAGGGGAAGATGGTTAGAGGCAGGGCTGCTGCCCCTTGGTGAACAGCTGGGTGGGTAGGGTTGTTTTGGTTTTCCAAGGCATCCACAAGTGAATGTGCTTTAGGGTGACCATATGAAAAGGACAGTGCTCCTGCATCTTTAACAGCTATATTGAAAAGGGAATTTCAGTGGGTGTCATTGTTATGCATGCAGCACCTGGTGAAATTCCCTCTTCATCACAACAGTTAAAGCTGCAGGAGCCCTGCCCCTCTTTTGTATCTGGTCAAGAGGGCAGGGCTCCTGCAGCTTTTACTGTTGTGATAAAGAAGGAATTTCACCAGGTCCTGCATGCATACAAATGACACCTGCTGAAATTCCCTTTTCTATTCAATTGTTAAAGATACAGGTCACCCTATTGTGCTTGGGACACTGAATGCTCAAGATCACTGTGCAGATAGCAGAGGCATGGGACCGAAAACAGCTTTGAACTCAGTGTGCTTCTCCAGATGTGTGTTGCAGGCGGGGATAGAGAGAGGGCTGGTTCTGTGCTGCTGTGTCATGTGTTGCTAGGCAGTTTTCGACCGTGGCAATCTGACACAGTGGCTGAAGCAGTAGCAGCGGTTTTGGCTGCTCTTGGCAGCACTATGGTTAACCACGGGGGGATTACAGGCAACATGCTAAGCCATGGTTAGGGCCGCTAACCCCTTTGCAGTGCATGGTTAGTGAGCATGGTTAAACCATAGTTATGTAGCCACCATAGTTGGGAAAAACACCCGTCACACAACTTCCTAATCCATCATGGTTAGCTCAAAATACTTAATCTTCCTGGTTTAGCATGACATCTGAACAGGCCCTGTGTAAAGGAATTAGTCAGCAATGTGATCATAACAACCTCCCAAAGCAGCATGCAAGCATCACCAAGGCACAGGCTATCAAATGTTTCGGATCCAAGTGCAAATTATTTGTTTTAAGAACCTACCCCACGATACTGGTCATCGCTGAAAATCTGGGGAGGCAGTGGGTTGCCTTGTGCAGGCAGTTTGTCTTGAGGAATATTTTTATACATCCATCGCCTTTGCTCCTCCGACATGGTGATATCCACCTCTTCAAAGTCAATCTTGTTGGCTTCCAGAAACCGCACAATGTCTTGCTGCCTCTTCTTTATCTGGGAGAAAGAGAAACCAGAACGAGGATGGAATCAGCCACTGCTAAGGAAGTTATGTTAAGCCAAGGTATCATGACAGTGTTTCTTTGATCACAGCTAGCACGATGATGGGTGCCCTGCTCTGCATTTCCTCATCATAAATCCACAATGGTAGAATTGGGGGGAAAGAAATCTTTATCAGTGCATGCCTCCAACTGTTTTGCAATGTTGACTAATAGTATCATAGCCCAAAGACTCAGCTCTCCTTTTGCATGGCTCAACAGTAAATCCCAATTTTGTTTTTCTTTTTAAAATTGTATCGATTTTCCAAAAACACATCAAGTTTAAGTCTAGATACTTTTTCTATTACTTTACATGCAAAAACATGGGTAGGATCCATTAGACATTTTCTTTGTGATTCTTTATTATAGTAGAAAATTATATTTAGGGCACAATCCTATGCATGTTTATAGAAAAAAAGGTCCTACAACTCCCAGAATTCTCTAGCCACTAAGGGTGGGAATTGTATGACTTTTTCCTGTCTAAACATGCATAGGGCTGCACCCTTTATTTCGTTTCCATAATCTGACGAAAGGCTTTGCTAGACATTGCTATGTATGTCCCTAATTTGTAAATGAAATAAAACCATGCCATTTTGTATGAAAATCATGTATTTTAACTCTGTCTTTAGCCGATTTAAGTTGATAAAACGAGGGGAGGCGGTTTTCCCTCATGACTATTTGCCACAGCTCAATGTACTAAGACTGCAGTGCTGGAAGTTCTGCAGTTTTACCATTTTTAGCCATTTTCCTGCAAACTGCCATCAGCATGAACACAATTAATTCTTTAGATATCACTTTTGCATTTATTTATTTTTTGCTGCTGTGCTTGAAGCGGTGCTTCAAGGAATTTGTATTTTATTAAATATTCAATTATTGTTTTCCTATTGTATTTTGCATAGCTTTGTATTGCTTTTATCTTCTATGCTACCTTGAGAGGATTCTACCCATAAAGTCAGCCTTAAAAGAAACCGTTCTAATTAAACGAGCCGTTCGTTGACCTTGTCCTTTCTAAATCCAGGTTAATGCTGCCATCTCCTGTCCTTGACAAGTGTTCCTGAGACTTCAACTGCTTCACAGAAGGGAACAGCAGAATTTCTGCCACTGCAGCACTGAAGGAAGCAATACATTCAGAATCTCTTTCCCCATCAAAAAGGTACTGGAGCCTTCCCTGGGTCATTTGAAGCTGTTTTCAAATCTCCACTCTGCTATGAAGCCCACTTGTCTCTCAATTCAACCAACCATGCAGGGTTGATATGAGGATCAATTCAGAGTAGCCCCATGCATGTTGTCCGACACTCTTTGGAGAAAGGAAGTATTACAAAATGATTATAAAAAAATAAAAGAGCACAAGGAGCCCGTGACGAAGCGTCTCAGCCCTAGTGATAAAGGGTCAGGACACATGCGAGTTAAGCAACTGGGCAAGATTAGCAGCAGGGCGAGGAAGCCAGGGCAGTAAACTCTTTGCTTCCCTACTCACAGCAAGTAACTTTAAATAAAGAAACAAAACACTAAGCTCTAAATAAACTCCCTACCTTCTCCCAGTAACAAACTCCTAGTAAACAAAACCTATAACAGCAATAACAATTTAAAAAAACCAGTTATGAAGGTAGAAAGCCAGTAAGGGAGTGGAGACCCAGTGTATTGCACTGAACGCCACATGTATGACTATCTGCCTGCTGGACAGAAGTCGTGGGTATGTGCTCAGTGTAATGAGCTCCTGGCTCTCAGGGAACAAGTTTGGTCCCATGAGGCCAAGGTTGCTGACCTGGAGAAGCTAACAGAGGCAGAGAAGTGGATAGATTAGACCTTCAGGGACCCAACAGCGATGTCCCACTCCATCACTGACAGCTCCTCTGCAGTCATGGAGAATGCGGGTCTCGAGGAAGTGCACTCCGAGGAAGAGGGAAATGATCCTTTAGAAGGGACCCATTCCTCAGAAAACGTGCAAATATCCTCTTGCACTGAGGATGTGCCTCCTGGGGGAGGGGGTTGTGGTAGTAGAAGATTCGATCATCAGGCACATAGACAGCTGGGTTTGTGACAGGCGTATAGACCACATGGTGAATTGCCTGCCTGGTGCGAAGGTTGCAGATATCACATGTCGTCTAGATAGCATAGAAGACAGTGCTCAGGTGGAGTCAGTTGTCGTGATCCATGTTGGTACCAACGATGTGGGGGAAATGTAGTCGTGAGGTCCTGGAAACCAAATTTAGGTTGCTAGGCAGGAGGTTGAAATCCAGGACTACCAAGGTGGCTTTCTCTGAAATGCTACCAGTTCCACACACAGGGCCAGCTAGACAGGCACAGCTGAGAAGTCTCAATGCGTGGATGAGACGGTGGTGCAGAGAGGAGGAGTTCAGATTCGTTAGGGTAACATTTTGGGAAAGCCGGGCCTATGCCAGAGGGACAGGGTTCACTTAAATAAGTGCAAGGAATAAAAGGAACATGATAGTCGGAGTCTACTACCGACCACTCAATCAAGGAGAAGACGAGGATGAAACTTTTGAAAAACAAATTACCAGTGTTTCAAAGAAGTGTGGTGTGAAATGGAAGTCCTCTTATGGATCAGTAACTGGTTAAAAAACAGAACACAGAGTGTAGGAATAAATGGTAAATTATCCCGATGGAGGGAAGTAAATAGTGGGGTCCTAAGGAATCAATATTGGGACCAATTCTTTTCAACTTGTTCATAAATTATCTGGAGTTAGGAGTGAGCAGTGAAGTGGCCAAGTTTGCATATGACACCAAATTATTTAAGGTTGTTAAAACACAAAGGGGTTATGAAGAGCTCCAAAGGGATCTCTCCAAGCTGGGAGAGTGGGCATCCAAATGGCAGATGTGCTTCAATGTAAGCAAGTGTAGGGTGATGCACGTTGGGGCAACCCGCCCCCCCCCCCCAACTTCAAATATAACCTGATAGGATCTGAGCAAGAAAGAGATCTTGGGGTTATGGGGGAACAGCTCGATGAAAATGTCAACCCAGTGTGCGGCAGCTGTAAAAAAGTAAAACTCCATGTTAGGCATTATAATAAAAGGAATTGAGAATAATTCTGCCTTTATTCAAATCTATGGTTCAACCACACTTAGAATACTGTGTACAGTTTTGATCACCACACCTAAAAAAAGATATTATTGAGCTGGAAAAAGTGCACAAAAAGGCAACTAAAATGATTAAGAGGCTGGAGCATCTCCCCTATGAGGGAAGGTTACAACAGCTGGGATTGTTTAACTTGGAAAAAAGGAGGCTAAGGGGAGACATGATAGAGGTGTACAAAATTATGCATCATGTGGAGAATGTGGATAGGGAGACATTTTTCTCCCTCTCTCAAAATACTAGAACTCGGGGAGATCCCATGAAGCTGATTGGTGAGAGATTCAGGACAAATAAAAGGAAGTATTTCTTCACACAGTGCATAGTTAAATTATGGAATTCACTACCACAAGATGTAGTGATGGCCACCAATTTGGATGGCTTTAAAATGGGGTTGGATATTATTATTATTATTATTATTATTATTATTATTATTATTCTCTGGATTACTCTTTATAAAACATAGGGTGGGCTAGATGGTCTTTTAAAGCATTCTTCTAATCTCCCTCTCTCATTCTAGAATTATATGCCTCTTTTGATGCATCCACTGAAAGGGGCATATTTTATTTTTATTTTTTAACTTGAATTCAGGAAAGAGAGTTGGTGTCATGTATCAAAATGAAACCATCGGCCAGGATGTCATATGCCTGGATTGTCGGAGCAATCTTGTTAGAAGGCTCTTCCAAAGGCCTGAGAAAAGCAAAACAACAAAAACATTGACTTATTGGCTATTTACCATAGCAACTGCTTCATTATGAGCAACTCTCTTGTGATGTTGACTTCTCAAGGCAGATGTTCAATTAGTTTGGAATACACAACACATTTGGTACATCAGGAGGTGGGGGAATGCATCAGGCAATATGCTCTCCAGTTTTTAAACATTCTTTTGCCAGCAGTTGGAGGTTATTTTGTTAATAAATTAAACCATTTCCCATGCAAAAGCAGCCATATGAAGACCACAGACATCATCTAGAGATACATGGAGCTTTAAAAACATGGATGTTGCTGAAAATGGGGGGGGGGGGGGTGGAATCACCGTTTGAAGTGCTGCCCTCTGATCAAGCCTGCACAATCTTGTCCAGTTCTGATTAAAACAGTGCACTGCTTTCGCCTTTTAAGAACAGACCAAAGAAGCCACTGGGAAAGGTTCTTTGAGCACCCTCTATATGCCTTGTAAATATTACTTTACACTCTTCATTGTTATCTTTACCAAAGGAATCTGGAGAGCCAGTGTGGAGTAGTGGTTAGAATGTTGGATTGAGATGAGGGAGATCCCGATTCTAGTCTCCACAAGGCCATGAAGCTCACTGGGCCAGTCAACAACTCTCAGCCTAACTAACCTCACAGCATTGGTTAGGATAAAATGGAGAGGAAGAGGCTCTTATAAGCCATCTTGGGTTCCTTGCAAGAGAAGAGATGGGATATAAATGTAATAGTAACTCAATAAATATATCATTTACATTTAACAATTCATGAAGAACATACCTATGAATGTACACAGTAATGACTGTTAAAGACCCAAGATGGAGAGTAAGAGATTGTTTTATTCACAGCAGGGCAACCATAAAGCACAAGCTGATGAGTGGGTGTGTGCATATGTGGGTTTGAATACACATCTTCAATTGGAAGAGCTGCAAAGATAGAACCAAAATACAGTATGTGCTACAATCTACCCTATATTTTCTCAGAAATATAGTTCCATTCAATTCAATGGTGCTTACTCCCAGTATAGGACTGCAGTTAGTGAAGTATATTACCTATCCATTTAGAGAACACACAACTTACTAGCACGTGTCCTTGGGCAAGATACCCTCAGTGGGCCTCCTCATTCGTGAAACCTACTGTCTCACAGCCTTTGCCACCAGCTGTTATTGCTCCCCATCCTCATCTTTTTATGACTTGCTACCTGCGCAGGCAGAGAATCGCTGCGCAAGTAATCAGGGACATCTCCTACTTCTTCTCACCATCACTGTTGTATGGACCTGAACGAGAGCCAGGTGAACAAGCAGGTCACAATGGTGAAGAAGAGGTGCAGATCAAGGGTGCTCTTGTCAGTGGGTCCCTGCTAGAGTTTGGGCTCTTGGCAGGTGCACAACCATGCCTACCCTAGGGCAGGGTACCTTATAACACAGGGGCTATGCTAGTGGTAGGAAGGGAATGCACAGGTAGAGGAGCTTTGAAGATTGGTCAACTGTGGAATAGAGAACCAAGGAGGCAGAAAAGTCACACAGACACTAGCCAGGCTGAATATAATATACTGAGTTGAACTATCTAGCCAAGTACTGGAGGTCTGCAAACATCTAGTTAATCTTCTAAATGAAGCAGTCTATTATGTGCATTTTCTGTCCCAGTGCCTTTAATGAACAAAAATAATTAAAACTGAAGCTCATCATTCCAGACTTCTGATATGAGAATAAGGTGGAAAGCAGAGGTTTACACTTGTTAAGAAACATATTTTGGTTGTAAATGGAGCAAGCTTGCTTCAATGAAATTGTGAGGGCTTCTGAACAAAGCAAAAGAATGGTAAAATCTCCAAAACATGCTAATTGTTGTCTGCCATTTCACAAGCACAGCTTACACTCCCCTTTCAAAAGTAACAATTAGCTCATCAGCTGGTAGAAAACACATGACTAGTATTTCTGCATGCCTGAGCAAATTTATTCAAAAGCTTAGTTTGAAAGCACAATCAGCAGATAGTTAACAGGAGTTGGCTAAACAAATGTCAACATTAAACAGTTTTAGAAGGATACAAAATGGGCAACAGCCAGACAGATATGGGGAAGCTAAGACAAGAAAAGAAAACCAGTAGTGCATTGCCAAGACTATTGCCAAGGCATTATTTCCTTCATGCTTTCAAGAAAGTGAAGGGCTTAGAATTCAAGCACAACTAGTTTTATTAAGTGAAACATCAGGAAATCTAGAACGTATAGATAGATAGAATCACTGGAGCTGCATGGGTGGGGAGGTAGAAGATGGCGTCATTTCTCTCCTTACCCGCCCATGTGCCGCTTGTCATGTTGTCCAAATCCAGATAGCATGGCTTGTTTGAAGGGGAACAACCCTCAGGAAACCCTAGAACAACCTATGATGTATGCATAGCTGGCTGAGGAATTCTGGGAGTTGCAGAACACATTTGGAGCACGTCAGGTTGGAAAAGGCAGCCATAAACTAATTCAGAACCAGATTTGACATTAAGCTTTAAAAAGTATGTGTACGTGGTGGTGGTGGTAGGAATGGGGACTACGTGAGAAATCCCCCTATTAAAAGTACTGGCAAAACACTGCTAGCAGAAAATAAAGCTAGCCAAATACTAATTAGTTATGAAAAGTGACTAAGTCCTTCACAAACATTAACAGGAATAGGCCCCAAAAATAAAACCAGTATAATCATCACCATCATCATCACATAGATTTCCTACAATATATGTACATACTATACCTGTATTTGATCCTTATTGCAGGTAAGGCTTATGCTGAGGGAGTACAAGAATCCTTTCATCACCACATTGTGGGTTGGACTAAGAAAGTAGTAGTTCACTGTAATACCACTAAATAAATACCTCTATTGCAGGCCAGAAGGCTATGCTGATAGAAATTAGCTTACAAAAGTCCTGCAATGTAGTCCATTGTGAATATTGCAGGTCAGACATGAGGTTGTTTAGATTCTCAGTCAAAAAGTCTCCATACATCTCAGGGTGCAGCAAAAGTCAATCTACTTAAATTGCCCCTTGGAAACTCATCTCAGGCCATATGTAGCAATCGATTGTGTGCAGACATCTGAGGCTAAATTGACTTCTCTCACCACCATTTTCTGGGGGGGGGGGGGTGTCATGGCAAAACAGTGGGGGAAGTTTAACCCTCCCCTCCAAGAGTATTGTGATCCCAACCCAAATTAGAGATGCATGCATATGCACTGGAGTTAAAAAGAAGAAGCGGCGTCGGTGGCGTAATGCGTAGGTTGGCTCCTGCACACGACTGACCACCTTTTTAAATATTCAAAAACAAAACAAAGTTGCACATGAATCAAGACCCAAGTTAGAGCAGGGACCCCTGTCTTTTATGCCAATGCTTGTTTTCCCAACCCATCCCCTCAGCTTCAAGCTCAGGTATCTCATGCCCAGCAGGGACACACTGTGCGCCTCTGCTTGGGTAATTTGTTTTGTAGATTAGAGAACACCCTCACTTTCTACACTTGAAGTACTATCTAGAAGAAATCAATCCTGTGATCCAGAAACTCCACTGTACATGCGGTGGTGCTCCTCATTAACAGTTACAGACCTGCTCTCTCTAGTTCAGTGAATGATATAACTCACATGCTCAACAATGTATGCATACAATAGAGCACATATGGGACTCAGGATAGGGAGGGGGAGGAGAGAGAGAAAAAGAACACCACATCCCACGGACTTCATGGAACATACTTCTGTACGAATCTGCATAGGATCACAGACGCACAGTGCAAGGCTATACATATCTACTCAGAACTAAACACCACTGAATTGAATGGAAATTACTCCCAGGTAGGGGCTACTATGGTGACTAATAAACACTAGAAATAAATAAATGTGTAAAGTCACCCAACATATTTCATTATTTATTATCAGGAGCATACACACAGAGAGCATTTCCTCTTTCTTGTTTGGTTTTTTAATCGTTGTTTTAAATATGCAACAAGAATGAAACATTTTGGTGTTGCATTACTCCAATATAAACCAACTTCCAAAAACAGTCAGACAGTTATAATGGGAGGAAAGGCTTCTATTGTGGGTGTTCAATGACTGTGCATTACACAAGTTCTGAAAAAGGTTCTATATTTACTCGGCAGGCTTCTGAAATAAGTAATTAGTTGTTATTGGGCATTAGTATACAGCTACTGAACACTGCATGTGCTTCATGCCAAGTTGTATCAAGAGCTTCATTTTTCATTGTGCAAATGAACTGAACACAAATATTAGAAAGCCAAACATTTCCTAGCGAATCTTCCAGTGGGAAGGGAAAGTCCACAGTGTGTGTGTGTGTGTGTGTGTGTGTGTGTGTGTGTTTGTAGAGAAGACAAAGTTCAGTACTGGCATTACTGAAGCATAAGCAGTTGCCAGGATTGAGAAACTCTCTACTAATTTTCATGCAGTGTACATGTAATCTGAGTGTAAATATTGATCTATCTATACAGAAATATGAATGAGCAGTTCAAATGGATAGAGAGAGATTTCAGGTTATGTGCAAAATGAGTTGTACCAACAGAAGGCTAAAGGCAATTTTAACTATAATAATAATAATAATAATAATAATAATAATAATATATTTATTTATTACCCGCCTCTCCCTCCGGATCGAGGCGGGGAACAACATCATCATAAAACACACAAAACTGATTAAAATTACATAAAACCAATATATCATTAAAATACCAATAAAACACCAATAAAACACTTAAAATTCATCTGTAGGCCTGCCGGAAGAGCTCAGTCTTTATAGATCGTTTAAATTCCTGAAGACTGGTAAGTTCACGGATCTCTCCCGGCAGGTCATTCCATAATCTGGGAGCAGCAGAAGAGAAGGTCCTTTGGGTAACAGTTGTCAGTCTAGTTTTTGTTGACTGTAATAAATTCTTCCCAGAGGACCTAAGCGTGCGGGGCGGATTGTACGGGAGAAGGCGATCCCGCAGGTAACCTGGACCCAAACCATGTAGGGCTTTAAAGGTAATGACCAACACTTTGTACTTCGCCCGGAAACTAACTACCAGCACAAAGTCTGAAGAAATATGTATGCCATACCTAAACAAAATACACTAAAACTGATTTCTGATTTTACTAGTTTTACAAGGCCGGGATCAACATCTTAATTCTCCGGCTGCTGGTTCTCACATTGCCAAAACAGCACCACTGCACAAGAGGTGTCAGCAAACTTGGGGGGTACCCTCAAAGTATGCAGAAGTACAAAGTATGCAGAAGTACAAAAACATGTATAAATAATGGAGCTGAGAGAATAAAATAACTAGAACAACCCAACAAGAAATTAGCATGCCCAGTGTCCATGAAAAACTGATGGACTGTGTCTGTGGACTAGGTGGAAATGGGAAAAACGTGTGTGTGTGTGTGTGCGTGTGTGTGTGTGTGTTGGAGTGGCTGGAATCCTGAATAGGGAAAACTCCACCTTGCAGCACTTTGTGGTAGGTCCCACTTTTAATTTATACTTTTTAGCGTGCCAGTTTGCTTGCCCTAGGAAAGCCTTCCCAACCTGATGCCCTCCAGATGCTTTGGACTATAACTCCCAGCATTCCTGACCATTGGCCAAGCTGGCTGGGGCAGTTGGGAATTGCAGTCCAAAACATCTGCAGGGCATCAGGTTGGGGAAGGCTGTCCTAGAACTTTTAAAATATAAAGTAAATACCAACCTAGCATGGTTGCAAGAATGCCATTCAATTATAGAGTATTTAGGACCATTTTAAGATAGCGTGCTGTGCATTCCGTTATTGAAACCTTAGTTATTCATACTTCTTGTATATCATGGGAACATGTACAAACTTGGAGAAATTTTTGAATGGTAGATCAGTCAGCTAAAGCTGTGCATCCCCATCCTAAGCATATTTGTTCAGGAAATCCCAGTTAGATAAATAGCACCAAGTACGCATCCATAAGATAGCAGCCTGCATCAGCAGGGACACTTTTAAATTAGCAAGTGTGCCAGTTAAAGGCACATTGTTTTATTATTTGAAGCTATTTTACTGCTACTGTAATTGAAATTAATATATTAAGCCTGGCTTTTCCTTCCATATGAGTGGTGGATTTTGTTTATTCCATTGCATGTATTCTCAATATCTCAAAGATACTTTTATTGCGGTTTTGCCAATACACAATTTTATTTAAAATGCAATTGGTTAACCAGGTTAAAAGCTGGTTATTAATCCATCACTTACAATGTCTTCATTAATAGATAGTCTTAATACAAACAGCATATTTATTTAACAGTTTCCAATATTATAAATGAAACATAACAGTATAAGTATTGTTAGGACCAGAAAGACTCAGATCTTCAATCTCTGCCATTCTTCTTTGAATTACAAATTCTATATTATATGGTGCTTATGGTTTATTTATACACCGGGCAAGAAAACAAGTTTTTATCCAAAGATCCATGTGTGTTGGTTTAAATTCTTTTCTTTTGTATTT
Source organism: Anniella stebbinsi (assembly GCA_029215795.1). Classification (NCBI taxonomy): domain Eukaryota; kingdom Metazoa; phylum Chordata; class Lepidosauria; order Squamata; family Anniellidae; genus Anniella; species Anniella stebbinsi. Next base: position 159,329,467 of record JARDYH010000003.1, on the reverse strand, counting down.
TCCCCCTTTTTTATGGATTCATGCCTTCCATAGTATATTGCAAAGCCCTTAATTTGTTTTGATGTACATCCCAGTTCTACATATGTTGACTCAGAAGTACATCACAATGAGTTTAATTTGATTTCTATCCAAGTCCGTGCACACAGGACTGCTTCCTAAATATGTGATTATTTGATCAAATCCAAGAGTCCCCCAAGCTATTCGAGTATATGGAAGTCTTATTCTTTTTAAGTAAATAGAGCGCTATTAATGATTGTGTGTTGTGTGTTGAGGAGCCCGAGTCACTCTCATTTCTTAAGAAAACCAATAATGCTACAAGTATTTTTCTCAGCCTTAATTTTTTTAAAAAACTCCAAATCAGGATCATAATACCCAGGAGACCCTCCCTGCTTTATGAGTTAAAGGATGTGTGTGTGCGTGCATGTGTATATCAGAAGTAGAGAGCTAAACACCATCCATTGGTAGCAGTAGCACTAGCAGCAACAACATGTGAGGAGCAAACCTCATTCCTGTCCTACTCAAGAGTTTGCGCATGGAGATGACAAGCTAACGCAGACCAATATGAGCCCCTTGCTACAGACCTCAGTGGGAAAGGACAGAGATGCGCTTGCTCCAAGGCAAGCTGTTGTTGTTGCTGCTGCTGCTATTGAATGTCCTTACGCAGAGAAAGCTCTCCTACTCCAATAGCTCTATTTACCGATCTGGGATGGGCAAAGTGTTGTTCTCAATGATGATTATTGCTCTTCTCCTTTCATGCGTTTTGAATCCCTATAGACGGCGAAAGGCAAGGCACAACCAGCGAGGCTTCTGGTTTCGGGTTTAGATTTAGATCTGAAGCATGAGCGTCACCCTACGCGTGGGAAGGATCCAACGTTAGCCCTACTTATAGTAGACTCGCTGAAATAAGGGGGGCTTGGACTTAGATTAGTCATGACTAACCTAAGTCCATTCATTTCAATGGGTCTACTCTTAAACAGGGCTAACAACCTAAGCCCCATTCATTTGAATAGGTCTACCCCTAAGTAATATTGGATACTACCCTCCGTTTCCTCATAAGTATGCCCACTGTCTTCACAGGGGCTTCCTCCCAGGGAAGTCTGCATAGGGCTGCAGCCTCCGGCTTGTGCATCCATTCGCCTCGCCGTCGCTGGACTTGGGCGCTCTCCTCCCTCCCTCCCGGTTCCCTTCTTTTCCACTCACCGCCACGGAACCAGAGGAGGAAGCGACAAAGACTCGAATGACCATCTTTCCTTGCTTCCTCCCTCGCTACATTCGCCTCGCAGCGGTTCCTTCGGCCAGGGTGAAGAAGCACTAAGAGACTCTTCGCTCCTGCGGCTTCGAGGTAAAGGTGAGGGAGGGCTTGGCAGCAGCCAGAGGGAGCCTTCCCAACACAGACAGCTTCAGCGAGATCCGCAGGAGCTCCGGCTTTCGCCTCTTTCGTCCCCTCTCGCTCACACACGCCCAGCCCGGAGTTCCGCCCCGACGACTGAACTGCGGCCAAGCAACACCCCGGCACGTACAGATAAGCGGGGATCGAGCTCTGGCAGGCGGCAGGATTCAGAAGATAAAAGCAAGCGAGGGAAAGCGAGGGTGGGATTAAAGTGCGCGCAGGGATACCTGGGAAATGAAGTCCTGGACATGTTCTGTCGTTGAATAGAACGGCAAGACCCATAGTAAATCTCCGCACACCCCATCCTAAATTTAACTATTATTTCTTTGGTTAAATTTAAAACCAGAGAAAGAATATATACATATATGCACAGCCACTATATCACCATTTCAATACGCATAGAATATCAAATTATTACCAACACAAACCAAAGGAAAAAATTAAAAAAACGAACAAAGTATAAACATTTCCAGAGGGTAGCCCTGTTAGTCTATTGCAGCAAAATAGTTTATAACAATGTGCACAGCCTTGCATGCACGAATTCTCACATAGTATAGGACATTAGACTTCTCCTTTCATATAAGAATTCTCACATGATTCCCCTTTTCCTTGTTTTTAATTTGGATATGAGATTGATAAACATTGTCAATCTCAAAATGCTGCACCTGGAAATTACTTATATATATCTTCCAACGAGGCATCTAAGATCATTCATTTATAGTACAACCAGTTGAGGCTGGTGGCTCTGTCCACTCCAGGTTTCAGTCAGAACTCTAAAGGAGCTCTCCGAGGTGTAAAGCCACCAGAGTTCACTGAGTAAAATCCTATGTATGTCTACTCAAAACTAAGTCCCACTATGTTCAATGGGGCTTACTCCTCGGATTGCAGCTGTATATTGCTTTTGTTAGTACAGGTACATTTATTTATTTAGAGTATTTATAAAGTACTTAATTTTAGGGAATTTCCCTATATAAGAGGAAAGGGGTTGCCAAATCATTGCAATTTCCTTGCCATCCCAAAATTGTCTGAACTATTTCTAATCTTGTTCAGAACAAGTGCTAGTACATATTCCTTGGCTAACTCAAACAGCCAAAGTAAATTTGTTCAAAACTTCCACATCAACATGCATCCTTTCTGAAGTACACATCTTCCTCTGCAGGTCTATGCGTGATACAAGGCTATATATTCAACACAGAAGAGTACAAGCAGCCTGAATAAGGAACTGAAATGTGCACACCTCTACATCGCAATGTGAGCTTTGAGCCAAGCCAAATTATAGCCTCGTGTGATACAGGAAAATGGGGTAAATTCAGGTTTTTAATGTATGTAGGTATTTGTTTCCAGGTGGGAAACAAAATAGGGCAAATGGTATCCTTTATTGGACGATCTGCCATTTTATTTAAGCATATGCGAATTTATGTCACTCCTTATTAGAACCCATCTATGTCAGGAGTGGCCAGGAGTGGTCCATCAGTGAACCACTGGCCAGTTTTTGCTAGAACACTTTAATGCAAGGATTCTTGAAAATAATGCTGGACTTGTGGACTTTGGTCTGATCCAGCAAGGTGTTCTCTAAGTTCTGAAGGTTCTAATCTTATAGCCACTTACCCGAGAGTGAGCACCATGGATCTCAGTGGGATTTGTTTCCAAGTAGACATGTATAGGATTGCAGTGTTAAAGTGCATATTCAAGTTACTTAACACAGAGTTCTTATGCCTTAACTGTTAGGGAGTTCTTAATCTGCACTTTTCCTTGCTAAATTTGAAACACATCTATGAATTGTGGGGGTTTAGTTTTTTATTATTATTTATTTAAAGAAGATGCAAAATGAAAGATACCCCTCTTGAATCATTAGTGCGCACTAATCCTCCCAAAATGATTATATAGTAAGCTCAGTCCTTCAGACTTTCAGCACATCCTTTGTAGAAAATTACTTCGACCTAATTGATGCAGTCTGTGCTACTATATAAATTACTAGCTGTCTGGAGATCACTCCCCAAAACTGAGGAAAGAATTTCTACAAATGATGATGCTACAAGATTGAGGGATTGCACTCACTATATAATCATTTTGGGAGGATTAGCGCTTACTAATGATCAAGCTGGAATCTGACAAAGTCCTCCTCCTGACGAATTAAAAGTCATCAGTTATTTGTAGAACAGACCTCTTACTGGTGATTTGTAGGAAGCTGCCTTATACTGAGTCAGACCATTGGTCCATCTAGCTCAGTATTGTCAACACTGACTGGCAGCAGCTTTCCAGGGTTTCAGGAAGGATTCTTTCTCAGCCCTACCTGGAGATGCCAGGGATTGAACCTGGACCCTTCTGCATGCAAAGGAGCTGTTCTACCACTGAGCTATGGCCTCTCCCTTCATAGTTCATGATTTTTAATATTCATGTTACTGGGATTTTATATGATTCCTGTTGAATAGGGACACCTCCGCATGCTTCCAGACACTGGGGTGCGATAGAGAATGTGTTGTATCAAAAGCTATTTGTCTTGTTTATCCCCCTTCTTGTCCTGTAACTTGATCAGTTCATTTATCCTATTCCCCCTTCCTCTTCATGGTAACAAGCAACATGTGCTCTCTCCCTGAAGGAAGCAAGTAACTACATCTCATGCTCTTACTTACCTACACTCACACACCCAGTTCAGGGATGCTTGTAGTTGAACAGTGTTAGATAGCCTTCTTCAACAATGTGTACAAAAGCACTAATAAAGAAAGTTGATTTGAATTTCTCCTAAACTGGCTGTAGCCTACATTTATTCCCTCTAATATTAAATGCTGTGTTACTATGCTTTCTCTACATAAGGCAACTCTGCTGTATATCACACCAGACTTTCCAACATGTCCAACTCATAAGATTTTGAATGAATTACCCAGCTTGCAACATTTGGTGTAACTCTACACCCAAACACAGTGCACCAACACCCATACATAAACTGCTAGCTGGGAGATCATAATTCACATGTTAGAGCACATGACATGGAATCTTATCATCCTGACCCTATCATTCACACTTAAAGCACATAAGGGAAAACTATGGTGATGGGAACAAAGGAGAAAGGGCATTCTGCCTCAAAAGGGAGCACTTTGCACAAATGGCCTGGTCTCCAGAACACAGATAGAAAATTGAGCATATTGCTAACATTGCTCTTCCTAGAACAGGGTTTCTGTCTCAGGACTCCAGATATGAATACCCAGCAGCAGCACCCTCTACAACTGTGGATGCATGGACACGGTACATCACACAGGAAAGCAAGGGAAGGTCACATCCATGACACAAGGTATAACTGCTGGTCTGCTGTGACTGTCCACCATGTCTTTCTCCCCATTTCCTGGATGTATGTGAAAACTGTGTCTTGCTTGAACTGCATTGGTGAAACTATCTTTCTCTCCCCCAACAGCTAGTAGCAGTCCCAATCCCCTTACAAGACACAATGGTAAGTAATACACTTCCACATTCGGGGCAGGATCTACACTACTGCTTTAAAATAGTTTATAATGATTTTGACAACAGTTGGCGCCAATGACACTCCATATACAGTTTTCAAACCATTTTCAAAGTGATATATCCTGTTTGGTGTAGATCTGGCCCAGGTCTGCTTTCCACTGACAATTGAAAGGGACTCCACTCCAGTCAGGACAGCTACTAGCCTTGAGCATTTTTGCCTTGAGCTAGGATGAAACCATTACTACAGGGAACAGGGTAAGTACTGGACACATAATTGCCATCTCCCATCAACCAGACATCAGTTCCTCACAAACACCCACTATGAGACCAGCTGCAGAGACCATGGGTGTTACCAGACAAGGCTTTTATGCTGCAATCACCCTGTCTCAAACATGGAATTTTGGACTACACTTTCCATTATTCCTGGCTGGGGCTGATGAGAGGGGACTGCATAGCACTAGCAAGGAAACTATTTTTTTTATCTCTAATGTCTCAGCAGAGACTAGCGCTAACAACAGAAACCCCAGACCGTGCTGCTAAAATTTTCCCCCATGGCAGATATGGAGAGGGATGGGGCTGAGGGCTGCTTTTTGCACCTGTGGAACAAGAAGGTTTAGGATTCTGTGGATCTGTGGGCTCCTCTGTCAACCCACAATACACCCTATTTGGGGATCACCATAGGTGGAACAGTAATGCTGGCAGAGCTTTCTGCTGCCACCATGAGGAGGCCACTGAAGATGCACAGAGAAGGAGGTCTTCAGTCCCTCCCTGGGAGGTTAGGAGCACTCCCTTAATTGTTTTTAATTTGTATAACATTATCTGTACATCAAGCACAAAGAAGATTATTTTACTGATTATTCTATACAAATCTTAAATAGATTTTTCTTTAAAACAAAAATTACACAAAGGTCCGACATCTCAAGAAACGGGAGCAGCTGGTGCACAAGCTTTAACTGTGCAAATGCACTCCTGACCACCGCTGAAACCTGGGCATCCAGGCTCAGGGCTGAATCCAGTAGTACACCCAAGCTGTGAACCTGTGTCTTCAGGGAGGGGAGTGTAACCCCATCCAGCACAAGCTGAATCCCCATTCCCTGATCTGCCTTTCGACTGACCAGGAGCACCTCTGACTTGTCTGGATTAAGCCTCAATTTGTTTGCCCTCATCCAGTCCATTGCTGGTTCAGACACTGGTGTAAGACCGAAACAGTTTCTTTGGAATCAGGTGCAAAGGAGAAGTAGAGTTTGGTGTCATCAACGTGCTGGTGGCACTGCACCCCAAAACTCTGGACAACCTCTACCAACAGTTTCATGTATACGTTAAAAAGCATGGGGGACAAAACGGAGCCCTGGTGGACTCCACAGGCCAATGGCCAAGGAGTCGAACAGAAGTCCCCTTGCACCACCGTCTGGGTCCGCCCCTCCAGGAAGGAATGGAGCCACTATAAAACAGTGCCTCCAAGTCCCATCCCAGCAAGGCAGCCCAGGAGGATACCATGGTCGATGATATCGAACACCACTGAGAAGTCCAGCAGATCCAACAGGGACATACTCCCCCTGTCCAGTTCCCGGCGTAGGTCATCCACCAAGGCGACCAAAGCTGTTTCTGTCCCATAACCAGGTCTGAAGCCAGATTAAAATGGATCTACATAATCCATCTTATTCAGGAATCCCTGGAGATGGGAGGCCACCACACTCTCCAATATCTTGCCCAGCAATGGGATATTGGAGACTGGCCGGTAATTATCTAATACATTGGGGTTCAAGGAGGCCTTTTTCAACATAGGTCATACTACTGCCTCCTTCAGGTAGGGTGGAACCCTGCCTTGGCAGAGGGAGGCATTAACCATTCCACTCACCCACTTGGCCAGTCCCCCTCTGGCTGCTTTTATGAGCCAGGAGGGGCAAGGATCTAGCATACATGTGGTGGCTCTTACCTCTCCAAGGATCCTGTCCACATCATCAGGCTGTACAAATGGAAAAGTATCCAATAACACTAAACAAGCAGGTGCCAAAGTTACATCCACTGGGTCTGTATCAACTATAGCATCCAAGTCAGAGTAGATCTGAGCAATTTTGTCTGCAAAGTGCTGGGCAAATTGGTCACAGCGGGCTGCTGACAGGTCTGAATTCTCTTCTTGTGGGCCAGTATGTAAAATTATACAACATAATTTAAAAGAAGGGTTTGCATAAACATGCTAGAAGTTGTCTCCCCCGCTTTTCTTTTGGCCTTCAGGAAGTTTGTTTTGCATGATCTATCTCCAAATCCAACAACTGCTCAATTTTAACTCTGTCTCCTTAAACACAATCTCATTTGTGGATGTTCTTTGTTATCAAAGCCTGCAAGAAACAAGTATTTTAGGATGCAATGCTACACTTACTTACGTTCGAGCAAGTCCCATTGAACCACCATGAAGTCACTTCTGCAAAATGGAAGTCTGATCATCTCATTTTATGTTTCATTCTGCATTCTGTGTGTTATGACTGAACAATAACAACGGGCCTGTTCAGAAGACACGTTAAACCCTGCTGGTTTTGCTAAACACTGCTCACTCACTAACTACAGTCGGACCATCTGCAGCAGGCTTAGCAGCTCCAACCATGGCTTAAAGTGTTGTGTGTGACAGCACAGCTTGCGGTTAGTGCTAACCCCAGAGAACCACAGTTTCTCTAACCAAAGAGCCTGAAGCATAGTCTGAACAGGCCTAATAAGACATTAACAATGCTATCCTATATATGTCTCCTTAGAAGATGGATAGCAGGCCTACCCGGTTGAATTTTAAGATGCCTTTTAATCATGTATTAGTTTTATGTTTTCAATAATTAATTAGTTTTATATGTTTTTAATCAGTTTTATGTATTTTATGCTGTTTTGTATTTAATGTTGTTCCCTGCCTCGATCCAGAGGGAGAGGCGGGTAATAATAATAATAATAATAATAATAATAATAATATCATATTTTGCAGGGTGCTGTAGCTCTGGATTTCCTGCGTCATGCCAGATGTTGGACTAGAAAGCCTACAAGCTCTGCTCCAACTCTACTTCTGGGTTCAGAGATCATAACATTGGTAATTTAGAAGACAAGCGGAAGTGAGCATGCTAATTCTCACCCGCCAACTTCTGCTGTGATGGGTTACTTCTGAGATGTCCAGACTTGGAACTCTAGGTTGTTCATCTCTAATAACCCAGACTTCTGGATTCAGACGTCATAGAACCAGCTCAAAGACAAAGAGTCCCTGTGTGGTTTATCATAGTACAAGCAGGCAGTGGGAACCAGCCTGCATGTTCACCCATGGCTCAACTGTGAGTTGTTACAATATGCAAATCAGATCTATGATTCTAAACCCCAATGGAGCTTACTCTCAGGTAAATGGGTACAAGATTGCAGCCTGAATGTCTATAGAGTAGCCTTCCCCAACCTGGTACCCTCCAAATGTATTGGACTACAATTCCCATCATCCCCAGCCAGCAAACCACCAGATTGGCGAAGGCTACTTTAGATGGAACCATCATATATATGTTTGTCCAGAACTTTGGATGCAAAACATATGCTTTACCATTGAGTCACAGCCCTACCCAAACATTCATTCCTGTCATTTATTCTCTGGGTATTTCATTTCTTTCATCCACTGATTTGTGCAATTTAAGGGGAGGGGAATACCAATTGTAAAATGGTTGCATAGTATTAACAATCTGAAATAGATATACATATTTAAATCAGGCTTGTAAGCAATAAAAAATACAAAACCTATATATTCCTTGCATATAATTTTTACTCCTTACAAGCCTCCAGTTATTCTTTGTTCAGAAAGCAATTGGCTTGAAAGACTGTATTTAGAGTCTGATACACTGGATTAGAAATGTAAACCAGTTATGTAATGAGATTAATCTCAAAGTGGAAAATTGTACAGTCTGTTTCAGTATTCTGTACATTAGCAACCATTTTGGTAAACATAGCCGTCCGTCACATAATCATCAGCTAGATGAGTGGTTCCAAATTTTCTCTATGAAAAAGCGACACACTTCCACCGTTTTTCCTTTTTTCCTGCCATAGTATCATGATGTATGTATTTCCACAAAGAATCTACAGAATTTTTCATTTCAGTAACAACCATCTAGTCAAAAGACTTGAAATTTGTCCTATCTGATACAGCAGTGAAAAATGTGAAAGGCTTTAGCTCTTTCTTGCCCTAAAAGGAAGTAACTGGAGACTTATGGCATTTCTGTGACATACGTTTTATTTTCATGTATATACAGGCTGAGCATAAGATGTGGGTTCACAGGATTAGCGCTCCAAGAGATTCCTGTTCCCCATCAGATTTCTAGGGGAAGCATAGTACCATAGGATTTCCTACAGAGAGCAAAGGCTGCCTCTACACGAGAGGTTTAAAGCTCTTTCAAGTCTCATTAAAATTTTTACCTCTACATGAGCGGTGCACAAATCGGGAGTTGAGGCGTGTTATCTATCCGATTATGCACATTATCGAATGTGCGTTAAATAGCGAGTTTTATTTTGCTGCGGCCGTTAAAGCGCATTTTGACTATGTGAACAAGCGATTCTCCGCATTAACTACTTCTAAAGCGTATTTCAAACCGGTAAGGCCACCAGTTATGCACTCAATTACCTCCCACGTACAGTCATTTACCATAAAGCGCTTCCGAGAAGATGCGCATAATTGGAGAACCAGGCGTCAAACCGAATTTTTGTAGAGGGGGTCAAAGTCAGTTCTCTCTCTCCCTCCTTTTATCCAGCACAGACCAGCTTCCTACTTACTACACACAGACCTCATTCATCCCCTCACCTTGTCTAGTGAGTTATCCCCACCCAACACATATGCATTTTGGGGCTATGTTACCAGCCATCAACTGTCATTTTTAAGTCTTAAGAGATATTGACCCAATGTAAGGATTATATTGTTGTCAGAGATACTGAATCTCTTTGCAGTCTTGGGCAATGGGCCTAAGGGACCTTGCAAGGACATTCAGAACAATTCCAAACCAATCACACTATAATATAATCTGTGATATTTAGTATCTCTCCCCCACCACCACCACCCAAACACGTACACACAGGTTGCTCTGTCTAGTCATTTGTGGGGGGGAGTGATATTTTATATAGGTCTGCAGAAACCAAATTTAAAGGATTTGTACCAGGCCACAGGTCCTGTTGAGTACAGAGGAGAGCCCAGGTAAGACAATAGCCATGATCAGATACCAGTTAGAGAAATCAAAGAATGGATAGCACCACTCCAAATGGACCTGGGCTGGGTATGTTGCTCCAACAAGTGGCAGACTCAAACTGAGTCTTAAATATGACTTGAACTTCGTAGAGGCTGCTAGTCCCTCCCACACCTCATAGGAGACCTGCTCCCTAAAGGGGCCATGCTTGCTTTTGAAGCTTTTGGCTGTGACAGCATAGAGACAGCCAGGGTCTGGTGGTGGCATCCTCAGAATTTGAGGATAGCAACACAACGTCTTCCAAAACAAGGAGAGCTAGGCCCAGGGGCTCTTCAGGGGCCAAGGACCATGAGACGAGAGGGACATTGATAGATGTGTCCACAGCCTCATCATCTTCTGATTTGAGAGGTCTATATCAGAAGTTTTTCTCCTATATCAGAGGAGGGGAAACTGGAACCCTGGGTCATGATAGGATCTCAAAGTAGGGCAAGACTTTCAGAGGTCAACAGACTTCAAATCCATTTGGGCTCTACTTGAATTATAATCTGTAGTAAAGTAGTCACAGCTATGCTGAATGAGTTGCTGATACAGTAAGTCGTCGTCATCATCATCATCATTTTGCATGTATTACATTTCAATGTTGCCTACTCTTTAGGCAGTTTATAAAACTTAAAACCATAAAATACAATAGTAAACCATAATATAAAACTCATACGTTTAAAACAGAATAAAACCATATTGGAACCAAGATGAAAGTTAGCAGCAGTGAAGCGTCATGAACATACTCCTGTTCTTCCATATTAGCAGATGCCACCAGGATGGGAGAAACATTTTAGTTCACCCATATCAGCATCTGGATTTATAACAGTTATTTTATTTACTGTTTGCACAAGCTTTTTCAGACCAAAACCATGTCATCAGATGCTTGAAATGAACCGTGGTGTTGAGGTGAGCGTGACTGACAATAAACCAAAGGTAGATTAAAACATTCATTTTATGTGCCCAAGCTTATTTTTCATTCTTGTATCCATGGTGGTACTATCACACATTCAAGTACACATGAAGAAGGCTGAATTGCAGTTATTTGTAGTAACATATCAACAGGTACCGGTGCCAATAAAAAGCACTTTTAAAAAGCATAAGTTGAATGAGTGAGTTACAAGGTGAAGACTGTTTAGATATATCTTGATAACTGGAGCACTAAAAATGAATATATAATATGAACAGTTGCTGGAGATTCAAACTATCAAGCTTGCTAATGAAGTCAATCAACAAAATAATATTCTTACAGCACAATCCCATGCATGTCTATTTAGATGTAAGAACCACTAATTTCAATTAGACCTATTCCCAGGTAAATGTGTATAGAATTTCAGTCTTAATATATCTAACCACATAAAAGAAGAAAATGAAGAACTATTTTGAGAGAAACCATCTCCTGAGTCAGTGCTGAAGCTCCACTTAGAGGACTCATAGACAACTGCAGGGAGATTCATAATAATTCAGTCATTATTCCTTTAAATGAAAAAAGGAAAGTCTATGAGCATCATCAGGTGAGGGGAGAATCCTGTTTCCCTACCATCACTTTTCTGTCCCACAATACGGATAAACAGCTTCCTCTTTTTTCACACAGGGAAGAAAGAGGAAGCAGCAACGACTATGTTGCCCATTCAGTGGGCATTTTTATTGCGTTGCTTTTCCTGCACACAGCAGGAAACGGTGGCAAGTTTCCCTTCAATAAAAAATAATCAGATTTACCAGATCTTATTTTGTTACGGAAAAAAGACCAGAAGGAGTGGGAGATGCACAGGAGGCGGACGGCGTCATCAAAAGGACCCACAAAAAAACATGAGTGTCCAGTAAAAAGCGTGTGATAAAAAGCTCATCTGATGACACTCTATGATTCCCCTCACTGCTACTAGCTCAGTTACAGATCTAAAAATTAGAAGGGATGGAAAGGAAGGTGGGGAAAAGGCTACATAGAAAACCCTTAATTTCTGCAAAGCATGCAAAATTACTACCAGACAGGTGCTCTAAGATACGGGAGGCAAACCTTTGGGGCCATGGGCACATTTGACAATTTGAGAAACTCTTCTGGGCATCACAACAAAAATGGCTCCCATAAGAGATGTGACAAAAGAACAAGTTACCTGTCCAAAAGAGTGAGTACACGGCAGAGGTGGGTCTGAGAAACTCAATAAGCAACCCTTTTGAACCCACAGTTTTCAGCACCAGTAGATATCTATTTCACTGAACTTCCAACTGCTGTAAGAAAATGTGTAAGGAAATTTTGTTTAAAAGTGGGAGAGGTAGGCCTCCTGATTTCGGGAGCTTGTGATGTTTTGTGACACTATGGCTGTGTGATGTGTAATGTGATGTTGCTGGCGGCATGTTCAGGCTGGCCAAACAGCCATGTTTTTCTTGTGCGCAGGACGGTAATCACACACTCTCCCCATTTTTCCCAGCTGCTGCTGCTGCAGCATCAAATGAGTCTATCCTTCACCATCCACCCCCAACACACACAGACAATCAGTTAAAGGTGTGTGTGTCATAGAATCATAGAATAGTAGAGTTGTAAGGGGCCTATAAGGCCATCGAGGCCAACCCTCTGCTCAATGCAGGAATCCACCTTAAAGCATACCTGATAGATGGCTGTCCAGCTGCCTCTTGAATGCCTCTAGTGTGGGAGAGCCCACGACCTCCCTAATTGGTTCCATTGTCGTACTGCTCAGTCAGGAAGTTTTTCCTGATGTCCAGCCGGAATCTGGCTTCCTGTAACTTGAGTGTATTATTCCATGTCCTGTACTGCGAGATAATTGAGAAGAGACCCTGGCCCTCCTCTGTAGGATGAACGTCAAGTGTTGAAGAGTGCTATGTTTCCTCTCAGTCTTCTCTTCTCAAGGCTAAACATGCCCAGTTATTTCAGTCTCTCCTCATAGGGCTTTGTTTCCAGACCCCAGTCATCTTCGTTGCCCTCCTTTGAACCCTCTCCAGCTTCTATACATCCTTCTTGAAGTGTGGTGCCCAGAACTGGACACAATACTAAAGATGAGGCCTAACCAGTGCCAAATAGATCCAAACAGTGTATCTGAGTGAAACAAGTACTAATATTGGTCTGGAGGTGGTTCCCCCTGCCCCCCAGAGGTGCACAATTCTGGAAATTAAAAGGTTCGCAGCTGCACTTTTACTTCTGTGTACATGCACAAGACCCTGATCTGAATTGGGGCCATGGGGCTTTGAGAGAGGAGGACTGAGGCCCCCTCCACAAGGATGCGCTTTTGCGCCCGGTTCGGGGATTATGCGCATTTTCGCGGAGGCGCATTTACGCCTAATCCCTCTGCACGGGAGGCGGCGAGAAGCGGCGAAGCGCATTAAAAGATGCCCAAAAAGCACTTTACAGGTAGTTAATGCGCATAATCGCTTGTTCACACAGCGAAAATGCGCTTTAACGGCCGGAGCAAAATAAAAGTCACTATTTAACGCGCGTTCGAAAATGCGCATTATCGGGGAGATAACGCGCCTGTACGCCCGTTTTGCGCTCCGCTCGTGTGTAGGTAAAATTTATAATGAGCCTTCAAGGCTCATTAAACGTCTCGTGTGGAGGAGGCCTTAAACTTCCCTTCATCTGTTTTCACCCTGAAATTATAACGCCGCTCCCTGGAGGGTTAAAAAAAGAAAATTACTCAAATGGATCCATTTTCTTTTCTTTTTTAAAATTGCCCTGAAGGCTGTGGAATTTCAGAAAAAAATGGGTATGGTGGGAAAGGTTTAACCCTCTCCTTCAGAATGACATAATCCTAATCCAAATCCAAATCAGGGCTATATACACTTACAGAGGGGCACAAACACAGCAGTTAACCTTCGGACTTCCAAAACTGTGAACTTCTTGGGAAGAAGAAACAAACAAACAAAAAGCTCTTCTCAATTAACATAGTAGAAAGGAGAAGGAGTTATCTGAAACCTTAGGATCAATATTTGATTTCTTCAGCAAGAAATTACAGTGCAATCTTACACACATCTACTGGGAAGTAAATCTCATGTTGTAGATATGTGATTGCACTGGGATTTACTTCCAAGTAAATTTGCATTGCTTTGTGTTTTAAGAGTTTCCCATAAATGCTTAAAGATGTTTCTTACAATCCACCATTAATGGTGTGAACCATTTCTTTTTAGAATAAGCTTCGGCCTTAAAAATAAAAGATCGGCTTATTAAAAAGGACCCGTTTTTGCAGACAGTTATGTTTTTGGTATTTCCTGATACTTTTAAAATATAAAGCCTTCACTGGTAGAATCTACACTTAAAACAGATTGTTTCTACTTTCCATTTTATATCAAACAAGTAAAAAAATAGTGTAACTCTGCTTCTAGTTTTTTATGATTCATCTAGGTATTTACCATAGAGTTCTTTCAGTTCTCGTCTTTTAAGTACCCCTTGTTTTTTTTATGGCGATGCTATTGATATTTAAATGGTTGTGAGCTACTATACAAGGCTATTTTCATAGCTCAAAGCAGAATGAAAATGCCCATCATTTCAACCATGTATAAATGTTAATATGGGATAGAAAGCAGAATGTGGGAATTTTTCAAATAAAATGTACATTATGATTATGGCATAAACAGATTTCACATTCCTATTACCAGCCAGTTAAGACTATTATAGTGATCTTGCGTCGTTCACTTTAGTATATCTCTTCAGAATTTGTTACTTAGGGACTACTACAGTATTTATCTCCTCAGAAGACAAACACTGTAGTACCTAAATGTAAAAGTGTACATTCTAAGTTTGCAAGGAAAATGTCAATCAATTTACAACAACAAATCCAAGGAATCCTGGCCAGGATTTTGACTGGGGAAGGGAGGAATTGGTGCCAGTTGTGTTTCAATTTTAAGAATTCTGAAATCACAGCCAGTGTGCAGGACTAGGATTGAAGAAACCCAGGTTCAAATTCCTACTTAACCATAGAGCTCACTGAGTAACCTTGGGCCACTCACTGTTTCTGTTTAAATTATCGCCTAGAACTGTTGAGAAAATAGCAAGGTGGAGAGGGAAGGGTGATTTTAAGATACACCGAACTCCTTAGATACAAATGTTTTTAGGGCTGAATCCTATTTAGACAGAAATAAGTCCTACAACTCCCAGCATTCCCCAGCAAGCTTAATCATATACTAATATGAGCTTATCTACACACGCAGGATAAAACACTTTGAAAACGTTTTGAAAACTGTATATGGAGTGTGTCCTGGGCCCCAACAGTTCTCAAAACTGTCAGCCTATCTACACTACTGCTTTAAAACGGTTTAATACAGTTTTGAGAACTGTTGGGGCCCAGGACACACTCCACATACAGTTTTCAAAACGTTTTCAACGTATTTTATCCTGCGCATGTAGATAGGCTGTCTTAGCTGTAAGTACATTGCACTTCAAGAATGGTGCAATTGGGACTAAGCAACATTAGATTCAGTGGGGCTTACTTCTGGGTAAAAATGCAGCAGAGTTTAAAAATAAAAATAAAAATTCTGATATACACACAGCATTCAAATAAGCAGGATTCTATGCATGTTTAGACAGAAAAAAGACCTACAATTCCCTGGCTGCGTTCGGAATGCTGGGACATTTTTCTGTCCAAACATGTATGGGACTGCACCTTAAAACATTTAAAAACTATATAAATCGTCCCTCCCTTTCCTTTATGCTTTATGTGATATGTCTTAAATTTAGAAAGTAAGCTTGGGGACCGGAACTAACACGGGAAACGTTTTGGCTAGAGGACGAGATAGAAATGCGGTTAAGCGAAGAATGGAGAAAAAGGTAGATCTCCAGATATCTTGCACTTCAATTCCCAGAAGCCCCTGCAGCATGGCCATTGCTCAGGAATACTGGGAGTAGAAGTCCAAAACATCTGGAGATCTACTACCACCCCTGCATAATAAATAAAGAAATAACAGCCTCATGGGCAGACCCTCCGCAGTGCTCCATACTCCTCTCCTTCCCGAACACACCGCCTGCACGCTGCTTCAGCCTCAACATTACCCACTGCCCCATCTCCAGCCCCTTCCTAGATTCCTACTCCTTCCCCTCTCTTTCGGCTGGTCTGGAAGAGATCTCACTCACTCGCCCATCCCTCTTTCCTGCTCTCCTCTCCCAGGACTGGACCAGACAACCCCAGCCCTTTCCCTCCCATTGGGTCAAAAGATCTCCCTGCTCTCTCCGAATTCCCGGGCCCAACAGCCAATGGGGCAACATCACTGCGCAGCTTCGGCCCAATGGAAGGACCCTAGCGTCTCCTCTACCCCGCCCTTTCCGGCCAAGTTGAACGCGGTGATTGGGCTTTTAGGAGAGGATTTTGGCAAGGCAGGCGGCCAATAGGAAAGACTTAGCGAGCTCCTGCCTCCTCCTCTCCAATCTCCGCCCCTTCCCTTTTCTTCCCCGTTACCTTGGAACCTGCTGTAAATATCCCGGGACGCGGCGGTACGGCCCCTTTAAGCGGAGCCCCGGCAACCGTCTGGCTCGGGCAGAGGGGCTGCGCACCTGAGGAGGCAGGTACACTTCTGGGGGAGAGGGTTGCTTTGAGGAACACTTAACATGGGGGTGTCTTTGCTCCTGTCTGGAGAGGAGGTGGTAGTTGGTTGATTGGTCCTGCTGCCATACTGTGACTCCAAACCCATCCTTCTCCAATCTCCTTCCGAGGTTTGGGCACTGATAGAAGATAGCAGTGCAAATTCGCTTTGACACCCCCCCCCCCCGCGCCCCACTTCGTCAAAAGTATTTGTGTTCACAACAACAAAGAGATCGGTTGCACCTTGGATCCAGACGGGTTTATTCTAGCGTAAGGTTTCAGGGGCCAGGGCTCACTTAATAAGATGCGGGATGAAGGTAGATGTGGTGGGGAGATCAATATTTGGAAATGTCTAGCGGATATTTCCAGATATTGACTCTTCCCCCGTCCCCAAGCTGAGGAAGGCTGAGTTATGCATTTGCCTTAATACTGGCTCTTAATTTAATTGAGACTTGCATACATCAGAACTTTGCACAGAAATGTCATACATGTTGCACCCCTTCATCGCTATGCAGAGAGAGAGAGAGAGAGAGAGAGAGAGAGAGAGATGGCATCAAACAGCTGATGCATCTGAAGTATTTTTGAAAGCTTATCTCTGGTTTATGAAAGCTTGTGCATAACATGTGCATGTTTACTCAGAAGTAACTTCCACCATATTCAATGGGGCTTGCTCCCTAGCAGGTATAGTTAGGATTGCAGCCCAAGTCTATTAGTATTTATTTATTTATTGCATTTCTATACCGCCCAATAGCCGAAGCTCTCTGGGCAGTTTACAAAAACCTCTCTGGGTGGTTTTGATTTCTCAAGTCTACTGGATTGGTTGCTTTTATTTTCTCTGTTGTTAAGTGCGGCATGAGCCCCTTGGGGAGGTACTATGACAAAAAAATGCATTCTGCAGACCAGATTTCTTTAGCCTTTTTTATATTCTTTTCCCACCCACTACAACATTCCAAAATTAGTGATTAAATTCTTATTTCACTCTTCTTAATATAGGTAGGGTGACCATATAAAATCCAGGTCAGGGCTCATGTCACTTTAACAGTTGTAGAGAAAAGGGAATTTCAGCCAGTGTCATTTGTATGCAATTAGTTCCTGGTGAAATTCCCTCTTCATCACAACAGTTAAAGTTGCAGGGGCCCTGCCTTCTTTTGTATATGGTCACTCCAGTATAGTGCCTGCAACTTTAACTGTTGTGATGAAGAGGGAATATCACCAGGAACTAACTGCATACAAATGACACTGGCTGAAATTCCCTTTTCTCTACAACTGTTAAAGTGACATGAGCCCTGACCTGGATTTTATCTGGTCACCCTAAATATAGGAGAATTCAGGAAAAAGCTTTAAACTAGGCTGACCATATGAAAAAGAGGACACTGAAATAAAATAACATCAACTGGTATTGTAGTTCATAGGCTCCCTTTAAAAGAGAGGAATGATTCTGGTTAGTTCAGAATTTTTTCATATCAAGTAATTCTGTTTTACCCTAGGGCTAATAGAGGCATGAGCCTTGCTTTCTTTTTTCTTTCTCCCTAGCATCTTCTTTAGCTGCTGTGAGGTAAAATGCCTCTGTTTCCTAAGAGGGTGGAAAACAGCAAATACATGTATGAGTGTTAATCTATTTAGTCAGTCCATGAGCCCCACGATGTTTCAAGTTTGAAAAACATGAGAACAGAAGCAGCACATTCAAAAACATTTCTTACACTAAGGCTACAATCCTGAACATATTTGTTAGGAAGTAAGGCGAACTGAATATAGTATAGAATTTCTATGTTTTTCATCTTTGAGTATGAGATGGAAATCTTGCACTGAATGAAACTTGTTTTCATCCATAGAAGTCTTCACTTTATACATAGAGAGAGAGGGAGAGAGGTTGTTGCCTCTTGGGGCAAGACAATTACTTCAGAATACTGATTTAAAAAAAATTCCAGTCGAATGTCAAATATATTATTTCTTTAGAGTAAAAATATCATGACCGTCTCTTCATCTATGGGAGTTATTTCATTTCCATCTGCTTTTATTGTAAGTTTCTGTATGTTATAAACTTATATAACTGTCTTTATTGCTGCTTAATTATTCCTTTTGTAGTTCTAGAAAAGGAAGAAAGAGTAGCATCTTAAAGGAAACAAAAGTATGTTTTCTTGCAATAAATCTTCACCAGTTTTAGTTCACCAACATGTAATGGGCTTTCTTCCACTGGTCATGGATATGAGGCATTTCCTTTTTTGTCCTTATCACTCTTATGCAATGCATTGTGGCTGCCCTTAAGACTGCTCTGGAAGCTGGAACTAGTGCAGAATGCAGCAGCTCAGCTGTTGTCGGGAGCTGCCCCCTTTCAGTATGCAGCGCCTTTGCTGAGGGAACTGCACTGTCTGCCTATTGGCTACTAGGCCATGTTTAAGGTTTTGGGACTGGTGTACAAAGCTCTAAACAACTTGAGGCCAGATACCTGAGAGACTGCCTTCTCCCTTACCAACCTGTTCAGTCACTAAGGTCATTAAAGGACATGCTCCTGGTGGTTCCACATGGACCTATGGCTCAAAGAAAATCCACCAGGAAAAGAACCTTTAGTGTGGTAGCCCCTTCTCTTTGGAACTCCCTGCCCCTGAAGGTCAGGCCGACGCCAACACTGCTGCTTCTGGCGCCTTCTGAAAACAACTCTTGTCCAGGAAACATTTCTCAAGTGACCGGCCCCCATTTTTATTGGTACTTTGTTTTAAATTGAACAATTTTAATTTGCTGTTTTGATCATTTTTCTGTTTTATTCCTATGTTCACTGCTCCAGAATTTAATTTAGGTATGGAGAGGTATATAAATACTGTGAATAAATAAAAACTACCATTAGTTCAGCATTAGATGTGGCAAAATAGTTCCACACTTCACTGCAAGATTTTTTCTGTGATACCTTGCTATGCTGTCTGTAGAGTCTCTAAGTAGTTGAATCAAGTTGAAGCTCCATTCAAATGAATGAAGTTTGCATTGTGGTAGCAGCTTGAGAACAAAAGAGCTATGCTATATCAGACCAATGGCCTGTCTCATCCAGCATTATATTCCCACAGCAGCCAACTAGATGCCAATGGGGAGTCCACAAGTAAGACATGAGTGTAATAGCACTGTCCCTCTTGTGTTCCCCAGCAACTGGTATTCGGAGATATACTGCCTCTGATACTGGAGGTAATATATACCCATCTAGCCATTGGTAGGCTTATTTTCCATGAATTTGTCTAATCCTCTTTTAAAGCCGTCTGAGTTGATGTCAATCACTACATTTTGTGGTAATGAATTCCAAAGTTTAACTATATGCTGTGTGAAGATGCTGCCTTTTATTTGCCCAGAATCTCCCACCATTCACCCTTATTGGATGATCCTAGAGAAAAACTTCTCACTGTCTACTTTCTCCATACGATGCATCATTTTATACACCTCTGACAGTTCTCTATCAGAATTGCAGTATTACATATGGAATCCTAAAATAGGGCGACAGTTGCATTGATTTTGGGTGTAGATTGCAGACTAGGGCTGTGATTTTAAGCATATTTGGTAAGAAGTAAGTCCCATTGAACTTAGTGGGAATTACTTCAAAGTAAGCAAGTAAAGCTAAAAGTTAGGATGATGTTTTGCACCGTGCAATTAAACTGAAGACTTGCAGTACTTCATATTCTCTATAGCTGTGAACATGTATTGGTAAATGAAATTCACGGGAATATTGGAGATACTGATTTTTATTAGGCTGAAAATAGCCTAGCATGACTTTAAGTAACTATATTGTACTGATGTTACTGCTGTAGATGTAATTTCAGTTCATGCATATTACTTGCAAGTATGTCTGTAAATGACTGGAATTTTGAACAATCTTATCGAAATTGCCAAGGAAATGTAGATAACCTTGAGGATTTAATTTGCGTGTGATGAAATTAAAATGACTTCATAATTAAACGAAAGTGTTCCATGATAGTTAAAGGCAATGGACCAAGAAGTGTCTTAATTATAAAAGTCCTTATACTTGCTGAAGTAACTCAGATTTCAAAGCAATTCATTAGTCTTAAAAATGAACGGTACTTCTTTTGGCTGATGAAATTACAAGTTTGGCAGGATATCAAACTGGGCAAATCTCGACAAACAATATGTTTTTTATATGCTTTCATATAAAAAAACATATTCCTAGTGTATAAAATCCAAAAATCTCTTGCACTGTTTGAGCGGTTATACCAATCAATCTATCTTTAATGCCACAATAATTTAACTGGATATATTTATGTACTGCTGTTGAGAATGGGATGTTTCGTTCATAAATGTTTATTCTTTAGTGCTCTTAAGCCTTAGGACTAAAAGGGTACTTTGATAAAATAGCACTCAGATTATTTTCTTTAAAGTTCTAGAATAACTTCTCTTAAGGTGAATCTTGACTCTAAAATTATTGGCATGTTTTCCTTTGTTAAATGTAGCTAGAGTAATAGAACTGTGTGGGAGAGTATCAATATTGGATACGGAAGTGGATTGGAAATTGTTAACTTTCAAAATATGTATGCATGTCTCAACTGCAAGAGTTTCTTGAAAGAATTGTTGATTTTCTTTTTCTTTTTAAATTCAGTTTAAATTCCATTTAATTTCCATATTGACCATAGGTGATTTTTAAAATACACCATCAGGGTAACAAGAGTAGAATTATATGTCTGATAAAATAAGAATTCAATTTTAGTTGCAAAAAATGTATCCAATTTAAGGCTTTCTTCAAATAGCAATCACTGTATTTTCTATTAATAATTGATTACAACTTGATGTTATCTTTCACCGCAAAAACTACTTCAACGTATTATTCTTTCACCAATAGGTTTAATTCTTCTGCTAAAAGTCTGTGGACACCAAAGTTCTCTTTTATAAACCACTGTCTGCACACACAATTTTTTTTAAATCCCAGGAAAATGGGGGAGTGCTGGATTGTCCTAATACTAGTGAAACTTTCCATTAGTTAGGAGAGCTTTCTCATCAAAACCTTTATTTCTGAAGGCCTTCCTCAATCACAGGTAACCCAAGAAGAGTGTGTGTTGGGGATGCTGCTGCATTATATTGTTTTACAGCACGAACCTATGCAGGTCTACCCAGAAATAAGTCCCACTGAGTTCAATGGACTTATTTCCAGATAAATGTGCATTTAATTGTTTTAGAGTGCAATTCTATGCATGGCTGGCTAGAGAGTTGGCAGACTTTTTCTGTCTAAAAATGCATAGGATTGCATCCTTAACTAATTTTTGATATTTTGAGTATATTAATGTAGAAAAGAGACTAAGAAATGAATATATAAATTAAGATACATTTCTAAATGTTGCTTGGAGATATTTGCTGGTTATTTCTGCAATTTTCTTTAAAGCTGTGTTTAGTTTAATTCATAAATATCTTCACATATGTGTGTGTGTGTGTGTGTGTGTATACACGCATAAACACACCTATAAGTGTAGCTAATCCAAATTAAAATGTGCTTCTCATACTGAAAAATGCTTCTTTCCATTGCAGTCCACAAGAATGTGTGAAAATATAGAGTTCTGTTTCTCCTCCCCTGATATTCTAGTTTCTACAATCCCCCTTCACCCACCAGCAACAGCTTCCTACTTATCCTTATCAGAAAGGAAATTTGAACCCCATTGTACTAGAGAAATTAACAAATGCTATTTAGGGTGCATTACCAAGGAACAAAGTGCTACTTATTCAGCTGTAATCCAGGGAGGATAAAAACATAAGGAGAAAACTATCACTGAAGGATATGTTGACAGTATTTCCAGGTTGGTTTCATTGGAACTCTAACTCACATTTAAAAAATGACAGCCAAAATCATTAAGGAGGAAAACATGAGGCCTCTGATGCATTTAGTTTTGATGACATAAAAGAGAATGTGCCAAAGGTTCATAAAATGCTGAACTATTATAAAGTTTTCTCTCTCATAATAATAAAATGTAGAGTTACCTACTGAAGTGGAATAACAGTTGGTGCAGGACAGAAAAGAACATAGGAAGCTGCCTTATGTTGTGTCAGGCCATTGGTTCATCTAGCTCAGTATTATCTACACTGACTGGCAGTGACTCTCCAGGGTTTCAGATAAGAACCTACTATTACACAATGGCTGGGTTCAGACAGCACGATAGTCAACGATGGGGTAATAATCAAATCAACAGTAGTTTATCTAGGGGGTACTCCCCACACAACGTAATAATAATCAACCGTGGTGTGGATTAGGATCAGTGTTGAGTTGCCTATTTGTCTACACTGAGTTGACTCACTCATCCCCCCCTCTCACCCCCCCTCAGTGCTCCCGCTAGTATCCCATCAGCCATTGCTGCTGAAAATCTATCCTGCTGGCTGGACTAGACCAGCAGCCACTGCTTTGACCGCTCTTGCCTTGAGAAAGTGACCAAGGAAATAACCAACAGTACCCTCCACACAACACAATAACCAATGGTGGTTCAAACTGCCAACTCTGCATAGAGTTGGTAATAATCAACTGTTGGTTAAAAAACTCCCTCCACACAACATGATAACCCATGGTGGGTTAAATAACCATTGACTATTTAAACCACCATTGGTTATCGTGTTGTCTGAATGGACTGAACCCAGTCAATGTTTGAGTAACTTATGACATTCACTACTGCAAAATGTGCCGTCCACTACCTTAGATGACTTTTTTGAAGATTAGACAATTTTAGGGAGTGTGACTCTAATGACAGCTTTATCCATTAAAACTATATGAAGCCTCAATATTCCAAGGTGGTATATTCTGTGAACAAACAGGGCATGGCCATCAGGTCCAAGCCCTGTCATTGGCCATTGTGTGAAATGGAATTCTTGGTCTAAATTCATCTTGATCTGATCTAGTAAGGCAATTCTTTGTTGTCAGGTTTGTCATAATGATGAGGAAGCAGTGTTGTGAACCACCCAGAGAGCTTTGGCTAGTGGGGGGTATAGAAATGTAATAAATAAAACACTGGGGGGAAATCCAATGCTGCATGTGCATTACTTCAGGAAATTACAGTTCCTGAAGCAACCGGAAAGAGTGGAAACATCAATTTCCAGAATGGGGCAGTTTAGCGGAGCTCAGAGAGGGGAGCTCTGCTGCCCTTTCCCATTCTGAAACAAGCATTTCTGCTCTTTTCCAGGGTTACTTGAAGAAACACTAGTTTCTGTTGTGCTAGTGGTGAGTGGGTCCTACGGGTGCAACAGAACTAGCGGAAGTGCAGTGGCAGTGTTTGATACTGCCCACTAAATACTCTAAATAACATATCTGATTCTTTAAAACTGAAATATGTTTGGCAATGTTGAAATCAAAGCATCTTCGATTTTTAAAAATTGATGAACCAATGGTGTTTGTATGTTCTACTTGCTTTATTTAACATAACAAATACTATACATATTTGTTTGGAATTCTTTCTTTGTTTTCAACTGATGTGATGCGCTACCCCAAGCACTTTTTAATGTTTGCATTGAGGGACCCCACTGTTGTGCTGCCAAATCCGTGCTGCCAGAAGTGTACGTGTTTGACAGCAGCTTTTAATTAATGAGCCATAGTCCCCAGAACTGCACTTCCCTGGTGCATACACAGATACTTCTTTCAGCATTAGATGCAGGAACTGTTAGCCGCCATACACTTTTTGAAATGCTTTTATTCGTTATAAAGTGGAAAGCTGAACCAATTCCATTTTCCCTCTCTGAATTCAGATAGAAACATTCATTCTGAATGACAAGGACTGATTGCCAAAGTGGAATCCAGCCACCCTTCTTCTGAATGTAGGCTAATGATGAATTGGCAAGAAGCCAGCAGTTCCCCCAGCGACTGTGTGAGCCGTCCTCTGGCAAAATGAATCTTCCTTGACAAAAGGTCTGGAACGTTCTTTTTGTTTAGAATGGGGGAGAGAGGAAGGAGCCTGGATTCTGGACACAACAGAAGATCAGGCAGCGATAAAAGCAGCGATTCTTATTATTCTGATGATGATTCGTCTCATGCCTCTGACCATTCTCCAGCCTTTAGCGCTCAGTCTACAAACACTGGAGCAAAAAGTAGCAAAGCACAGAATTTGAAAAGCCTTGCACATTACCAAGGTAAGTGGTTGGAATAACAGGATTTCTAACTTACACCCCAGTTCTAAACATGTTACATGAAAGCAAAGTAAGTTCCTCTGGAACATATGACTAAACTGAACTGGCATTTCTAATGTGGATGAAAATCTAGCTGTTGCTTTAAAATAAGGTGCAAATAGGAGGGTTGGGGGAGAAGTATATTCCCATATGGCATTTCATTTTCCATGCAACTACGACAGAAACATACTTTTAGTCTTGCTATCATATAGAGTTGACTGTGCTGAATCTTTATAGTTTGCAGACTTCCTGCATCAAAAGAATTGTAGCAATTTGTATTATGTGGGCAATTCTGTTACTCAGAACCACTGCCTAACGTCCCCCAACCTGGTACTCTTCAGATGTTTTGGACTTCAACTCTCATCAGCCCAGGCCATCATGATCAATGGTTAGGAATTATGAGAGTTGTAGGGCACCAGGTTAAGGAAGGCTGGCCTATGGATTTCAGTTCTTCAAAAAAACTAACCTTGGGGGTAAACTACATGTGGCACGGGAAATATCCGATTGGATCTCCCAGTCAAAGCGGCTGTGTGTGTGAATTGGTTAAAGGCAACAGCGCTGGGAGAAGACATCTTAAACCTTTCTGTGTTATTTTCCTTGTCAAAATTGCTCTTTCTCCCCGCTCCACGGTTCCAAGATGCTATTAGTCCCATTCACTGCAGAGGGCTAGAGATGGGAATCTACCCAATTACTGAGCTCTCTTGGATGGCTGTCTTCTTTTTAAAACTGTTTGGATTATTGGGAAAAGAACCCTCCTGCATTTGCAGCAAGACTAGCATGTGGCGCGGTAGAGCCTAGCTACTCCTGTGCCATAAACTTCAGTCTACCCACCTGGCTTCCACGATGACTTCCATCTCTACAACTAAAGCCTACTGGTATCAAACTGCCTCTAATGCCTTTGGAATAGACCTGCAGAAGCAAAGAATTGAAAGTTTATGAAATCAGTTTTGCTCTGCACTGGGAGTTTATTTCCCTTGATCTGGAAATAGGTCTGAAAATATGGTACATATCACATAATTGTTATTTACTGGGGGTCTATAGGAGACATTTTACTGTGCTGTCAAGAGAAATGAGTGATCCTATGTAATGGAGACATTTAGTATTGGCTTGCTCATTCTCACTGCAACACCAACCCTGTTTTGTTTTTGTTGTAGCCACAAAGCAAATTGCTTCTAAATACGCGCCCAGCAAAAGAGGGATCCGCTGGGGTTTTCGCTCCCAGAGCCTCAACAGGGAGTCTCCTGCCAAAGATATCAGTCTTGTTACAAAGCGAGTGCTTTCTGCCAGGTTGCTGAAAATTAATGAGCTTCGTAATGAACTGACTGAACTGCATGTCAAACTTGATGAGCTGCAGAAAGAAAATAGGGCACTGAAGCGGCTTCAGTACAGACATGAGAAAGCTCTGCATAAGTTTGAGGACACCGAAAATGAAATCTCTCAACTCCTGGCACGGCATAACGATGAGATGAGAATACTGAGGGAGCGCTTGAGAAAATCACAAGAAAGAGAACAAGTGACCGAGAGGAAGCTGCGGAGTTCAGAGGAGGAGCTGTCCAAGGCCAAGGGTAGCTTACAAAAACTGAGAAGACTCGCAGAAGACAGGCACCTCCCTGAACGCGACGAGCTGGCTAAGAAGCTAACCTTAGTCGAAAGCAGACTGGATGACAGTGAGAAGAGGATTAAGGTGAGGCGACATGAATGTTCCTAGTTTTTAATACTCTTAATACGTTTCTCACTCTGTAATATCATGATTATATGTGAACATTTATGCAGTTATTGACAACTTATAATGCAGAGGAAAAAAAAAATATAACTATAAGCAAATCCTGATTCCAAAAGTACCGGGCCTGCTTCGCCTAGCAGTTTCTTCACATTCAGCCAATAATCATGTGTCTCAAATTTTATTAATTAGTGTTGTTATTATAAGCCACAAAAGTGTTAAATCCTTAAGGCTGCATCCTATACAGCTCCAGAAGTACTGGCCCTGCTTTGCCTAGCATGTTTTTCACATTCAGCCAATGTCTCAAATTCTATTAATGTTGTTATCATAATCCACAAAACTGTTAAATCCTTAGGGCTGCAATCCTATACTCACTTACCTGGGAGTCAGTCCCATTGAACTCAGTGGGGCTTACTTCTGAGTAGATATGTATAGGATTGCACTGTGCATGAAAGGAACCTCTAAATTCATATTTCTCTTTCACGTACTTTGTTAGATATTACCTTCACTCCAAAAATGTACAGAAAGGGTGCTTCCTGTGTCTGCTGATGGCAGAGAGGGGAGACAATTCTCCCTGATTTCCCTGAAAATGTGCTTTAGAGGGTTGGGGGTGGGCTCTGGAACAGCATGGGAAGTGATGCACAGAGATGGGAAATTGGTAAAAATCACTTCTCCATCTTCTGTTAGCAGGCGCCTCTGCTGAATCAAAAGCCTTTTCATTCATGGAAGTATTCCTTCCATGGATGGAAGGGCATCTCTGGATCCAACCTGTAATTTCTAAATTAAAAGTGTAAACAAGATATAAGTTGAAACACTTTTGAATTAAAGGTATAAACAAGCCTTTCAAGATATGTTATTAGTCTGCTGTCACTTGTTTTTGTGAAGCTGACTTATGATGGCTTCCTGGTACTGCAGTTTTTGTGTTCTTGTCTTGTTCATTTTTTAAAAATCTAATTTTTTATTTGTAAGCTGCCCTGACTTTGATTTTTATCATAGAAAAGCAGGATATCTAAGTGAAGTAAAATATAAATGAAAAATGGAATAAAATCTTTTGGCTTGCTCTGCCTCCTCCTGACAAATGGTCCAAGCTTGGAACCCCCTCAGAAACAGGTCCACGCACCTGCGCTTCCCCTCTCTATCTCAGAGATCTCGGTGATTGCTCTGCTTTGGCTTCTGGTAATTGGTCCAAGCTAGAAGCTTCTGTTGGACACAGAGGCAATCCCATGTGCCTGTGCCTCCCCCCCCCCCCCCCACAGCTTGTTATCACGCTGTGCCTGAACAGCACTCAGTAAACACTAAGCCAAAACAAGGTTTGGGACAGAGAAGGCAGCAGGGTTAATCCCCTCTCCAGTATAGCCCAGGGTTCGGAGAGAGCCTTGGGTTCTTCTTGCTCACCAGTGATTGGCTTACTCCTCATCATGGGGCGGGGGCAGGATTGTTGGGCTGCAGCGGGGTGGGGAAAATCCTTGTGTGAGTGGCTTTCCATTTGCATATCCTTTGTATCCAACCCACTGTTAGCAGGTGAAAAATCTTCTTAGTAGATATCTCATATTTTGAGATATCTATGGTTGGCAGGACCTACTTAAAGTCTCTTATGTGCAGGAATTCCTTAAGTTTGTTCACTTTTTAAAATAAAGTGGTTACAAAAAATGATATTTCTGATATATTCCACTGTAGGACTTGGAGAAGAACCTTGATCTTAGTAACAGTAGTTTTCAGAGGCAATTGCATTCTGAGAAAAAGAAATTCTGTGAAGCCCAGGAAGAAAATAAAGTTCTCCAAGAGGAAGTCCAACGCCTAAATCAAAAACTAAAGGTAAAACCTTTGACTTTTGGGTATAGAACAGTCTTGTAGCATATATGTCAGTGGAAGCCGACTCACCATAACATAAGTTCTCAATCATTGCTAATCATTTATTATATTTTAGCATCTTCATAATATTCTGTGCCAGGATCTGTAAGGCTATCTAGATGGTATGTGATTGTGTGATATAAGCATTTTCTAAGGAAAGGGATGGTTCACTGTTGGCCCGTGAGTTGCATCAGGCTGCAACATGATTTTGTCTGGTCACCTGTTACCAGTGTCCCATTAGGCTGATTTTGGTTGGGTTTGCATGATAATGGAAAGAAAATAAGGCGTGTTGACTCATTTTCCCTCCCTGCGTCTGATGGTCACAAGCCACCTAATTAGCGTAATTACCCTTGCCAGGCATGGTTTGTCATGAGGTCTGAACCCAGCGAGGGTGGGTGACTGGGGTACTTTACAAACCACCCTGAAACCCTAGAACAATCCTCTCTCTGCAGCTGATTGGAAAAGGCACAGTATGACTGACCTCACTTCATTGTCTCCTGTATTCAGAGTCTTGCAACAATGTAAGGATGATTCAGTCTCCAAATGTTAGGAACTTTTGCAGGTTTAGGATAAACAGAGATTAACATATTTAGCCCTTTATTTTCTTCAAGTCCTCTTTTGTTTTGAATTTCATTATGTAGTGGCTGTGACAACTTGATAATGGCACATATTGCCCCTTTGTATGCATATTCACTCATTTTGCACATCCTGTTGCTTCTACATTTTAATTTGGGAGGCAGTGCTGTAAAGCATGCCTTAAAAATGATTCTTACAGAAATTTAAAAGATAGCCTGGAGGAGAAGGCTGTCAATGGTTACTAGTCCTGATGGCTAGGTGCTACCTCCAGTATCAGAGGCAGTAAGCCTATGTGCACCAGCTGCTGGGAACATGGGTGGGAGGGTGCTGTTGCATCTGTGTCCTGCTTGTGGGTTCCTGGTTGACAGCTGGTTGGGCCATGGTGTGAACAGAGTGCTGCACTAGATGGATCCTTGATCTAATCCAGCATGGCTCTTCTTATGTTTTTATTTCAACCCGTACAACTTTGAAAGTCATTATCTTGGAATTATAAATGAAATAAATGAAAATCAAAAGAGGAAAAATTATTTTGGTTAGTCTTTTGACAATCCAATTCACTGTCTCCCCCTTTTTTTTAATTAGGAAAAAGAAAGAGAACTAGATGCAAAAAATATATATGCTAATCGACTGTTAAAACCATCACCCAAAAAGGATGCTGATATTACACCAAGAAAAAAAGGTAACCACTTTCTAAAAAGTTATAAACAAACCTTAACAGCCTGGTTTACTTTAAGGGGTATATCTGACAACAATGATCAGTGCCTTTTGTATTTCTGGAATTTTGACCTCACAGTTTACCCTTTCATTTTACTTTGAGAAGTAAAATGATCTTTACCCAAAATTCAAGCAAAAATACATCTAGTCTGATCAAAGAGGAATAATGAGATCCATAGTGGCATAGTAGTAAATGAGGTGGTTTAGCTTATCAGAGTTTTTGAGTTTGAAATACATATTGCTACTAAGGAGGAACAGAAAATACTTTCCAAAGTTATGTATCATTCTGCTTTGTAGCACTAGATTCCATTACACATTTCCTAACATATGAACGTTATATTTTGTATATGCTTTAAGTAATTCAGATGAATAAAGAAACAACTAAGTTTCATCTTTATGAGGCTGTTTTTTAAATGTATTTTAAAAGTGTCATAAATTGGTTATGTATTTATTACAGCTGTTAATAAGAATACTAAAAGAGAATTAAAGTTAACGAAAGGAGTACAGACTTCTGGATACATTTCCCCAGTAGAATTCCCTTTGCCACCAGAATTCATTTCAGATGAAATACCAGAGGAAAAGGAAGATGATGTCCATCTCAGAATGGCGAGTTTCATCTATATTTTGTAAATTACTGTTCACAACATATTAAGGATTAGTTCCTGAAATGTATTTCAAAATAGTTTATGTTCGCCTACATTTTTGAAAAGTAGCAACAACTGTTAACAAAAGGACACCCAAACAATTTAAAGAGTACAGGAGAGTTTGTTGTAATAAAGGGATAATAAATTATTCCATTTTGGTATACACTTTTCTGATGTGAGATTGTTTTCTGGTTTTGTCTAAATTATTTGAGAGTAGGGCTAAATTTGCTGAAATCTGACAAAATTATGGTAGGGATATAGGTTAGGGAATGAAGAGGTAGATCACACTAACAGAAGAGAACAACTTAATTCTAGGATGTGGCTTTGAGCTCTGCCTCCTTCTGATGAAATGCCCTGAGGTTCGCCATTTTTTCAGTCCACCCAAACTAGCCAATTGTAACCTGGGTTTTGAACATTCGGTGAGTTGGATTCATACAAACACATGTGGAAGAGAGCAGGCAGACAGTGACTTTCCTGCCTCCTTCTCTCCCCATTAGCCCTCTCCCAAAAGCATCTCTTGAGGATTGGGTTATCCTGCTGAATGGGGTAGGCTGTGGTGCAACAGGCTGAGGGAGAAGGGGGGATCCCTGAAAATCAAGTGGAGGAACCTTCCATAAGGGGGAAGAGGAGGCTGCACTGGAGCCCCTTTCTCCCATGGTCCCTTAAGTGTATCAGGACACTCTTTGAGACAAGATCTCTACTTTCTGCTCTACTTTCAAAAATGAGCAACCCAGTGCTGTAGTAGATGGAGAATTTGCACTGAGGAAACTGACAGGTTGGGAAAAGTTCAATCCAATAGAAGAAGTCATGTTGTCTGCTAGTGGATTTGAGGCCAAATCATCAGTTAATGGGATTTAGATATTTCATTGAATTGTTTTTGAATAGTACTGCTTCATTCAAATAGCTTTTTAAAATCCTTCTATTTGATACTTAACTTCCTTAAGGAACAGGTGGTTAAAAAAGACTGGAAAGAACAAGCCGTAAGTTTCCAGCAAGAACAGAGCAGAGAAAGAGAAGAGCGACTGAAAAGTGACCAAGAACTACAGGCATTAGAAGAGCGAGCCAAGAAACTGAGAGATGGTAAGAAAATACACCTAGTTTTGCAGTGTCAACAGAAACCATCTAACTGTCTTAATTAGTCAGGATATCAATTCACACATGAATTATTTCACACTAATAGACATAGGAAACTGAACTTTTCCCAAGAATAATAAAAATATGTGATTCTCACAAATTATTATCAACTACATGGCTTGTAAGGCTATCCCTTCTTTGATTATGATGAGCGGGCTCTTGTGGGGGGTTTTAAAAACGTATTTATAGAAGAAAGGTAAATGTAATACACACATGGCATTTTATTTTTCTCATCTCATAACAGTTCTTTGCAATTGTATTTGCCTTTGTTAGGATAATGCTAGGTTAGAATATAGGAAACGTTACCTTTGTGCATTTTTTTTAGATGTTCAGTCAGGAACATAAGAATTGTTTCATTACATTAAATCCCTGCATTTCTAGAAGGATTTCTTTCTAGCCTTCCATCCTGTGCCCAATTGTGCATGCTTAATCCCATTGAACTGTGTATTTAAAATCAAGTCCTGTTGTTTACTATGGAAGACTACAGAATGGAAAGCTATAGAATAGTTTGAGTTCTCTGCTAATTGTGAGGAAGCCCAAGCTGCATTCCCAAAACTTGTTGAATCAGATGTGAGCCTAAGTGTAAATAATTAGCACTTTGTGTAATTCTTATAATCTAACAAAACTCCAGTAAAAACATAAAGCTTTGAAAAAAGCGAGCTTTATAGCATGTACATTTTGAGGGGAAAGTGGCTTTTCATCAGGTCCACAGACTTCAGATTATATTCACTTAATTAGATTTGGGTTGCATTTGCTATATTGAATTGAACTAGGTAAACTATGGCATTTAACTGTACTTTTTTGTATGTCAGGTTGTCTGTATACATAGAATACATAGAAGGCGGCAAAAGTTGGTTGTGGGAGAAATTCAGTGGGAGGACAGCTCAGGCATCCATGTGGGCCACGCTTAATGCCTCAAAGGGTCACATGTCCCCCGTGGGTTGTCCAGATGTGGTTTAGCATAATGTCCACGGGCCACAGCAAGCCTTGGGCTCACACTCCTCTCCCACCCAGCTTTGTGGAAGCTTCGACTTCAGGAGCTTCAACTTTTAGCTAACTATTACTTCCTGTGTCATTCAAACTGAGAACTGTAGCTAACACCAACAACCGTTAGTTTCAGTAAGCTAGCTTCAAAAAACATACTTTGAATTTGGCTTATTGGAAGTAAACCATAATTAGTGTTAATCACAATTTGTTGCACCAAATGACATGACAAATCACAGTTAATTGATGTGTTTAAATCGATGTGTTTTTATAGGTATTTTCCAGCAGTGACCTTATGCTGGCTCCACAAGCCCATCGGTGGCAGTACATGCTCAGCCCATACCACAGGCAAGGGCAATATTGCACTTCCAGGGGCTATCACCGAAATGAGCAGAAATGCTTGTTTCTGAAAGGAGCAGAACGCCTCTTTTGGAAATGAGCATTTCTGCTTGTTTCAGTGATTGTCTGCAGAAGCATAATATCATGCCCACTCGTGGTAGGGGCTGAGTGTGCACCGCCTCTGCCAGGGCGGCCCACACACATGCTGCCACCAATGGGCCTGGGGCACCCGTTTCCAAAGCTGTCCTCCTGATGACGTCATAGGAGAGAGAAACACATGAGACCCATAAAAATACATAGTTCTAAGCCTACACTTTTGTTTTCTAACCCATAGAATGGGAAAAAGAAGAATCTGAGAGAAAGAAGAAAGAAAATAGTGTTTTGCTGGAAAAAGAAGAAAAAGCAAAGATGGAAACAGAAATATACAGTTTGGAGTATGGGACACAAATTAATGAAAGAACTGAAGAGGAAAAACGGAAGGAAATCCTGCTTGCTAAGATGTATGAAATAGACAGAGAAACCCAAATCAATAGAAAGGTCACTTCCCAAGAGCATACTGCAGATACAGTAACTATACCTTTTTCCTTGGAAAAAAATAAGAGACCGTACCAGTTCTCAGAGACAACAGAGAAACTGTTCAATGGTTTTCCGGAATATGACCAGCCCAGTATGGTTACAAAAGGAGAAATCCAGAAACAGCAAAATACAGAGACTGAATGTTCAAGCAACGATTTGACATTTGGTAGCTATGTACCTTCGTTTGGGAAAGTATCAGGAAGGCCAAATTGGCTTAATCAAAAAAGTGACTTCCAAGGTGAACCCACTAAGGGAAATGTAGTCCTTGATATTAAGAGAG
This sequence comes from Anniella stebbinsi, assembly GCA_029215795.1. Classification (NCBI taxonomy): domain Eukaryota; kingdom Metazoa; phylum Chordata; class Lepidosauria; order Squamata; family Anniellidae; genus Anniella; species Anniella stebbinsi. Next base: position 159,295,951 of record JARDYH010000003.1, on the reverse strand, counting down.
AGAGAAAGTCCAATTTAATGGAGCAGCTGTTTGGAAGCAGTGCCAATAACACTCCACCGAAGAGAAATGATTTGGGTCCTTTTCAGCAAGACAGTGGTACAAACAATGTCTTTCAGGATAAAGGCACTGTGGTCAAAGTAAACGATGATAGTGATCTTTTCTTTAGTGAAGGAAAGAGCTTTAATCCCAAAAGACATCGCTTGCAGCACACAGCAAGTAGACCGGCTGTTAAGGCTCTTGATTACTTAGAAGATGAAATTGAGGAAGTACTATTGCAGTGATTATAGTCTGTAAAATTCAATGCATGTAAATAATACATATATTTAAAATGCTATTTATAGTTTTAAAAATGTTTCAGACATAGTTACAAACACAAAGTGAACTGATACATGTGCAGAGGAGTTGGAATATTTAGCTTGAGTGATCAAGAATGCAGCCCTTTATCTAATGACCTAAACAACTAAAAGCGGTGACAGTTACAAGTGTAACAAGCTGTAGGGATTTCTTAGCCTGGCCTCTCCCAGACTACCTGAATGTGGTTATTTCCCCCCCCCCCCCCCCGTGTCTTCATCTTGTAAATAGAATCATTTGCCCTTCTACTCAGAAGCTACTCTTTTTTATTCATTAATAACTTTTAAATGTTCACACGTCAGTGGCACAAAGCTAATAAAGGAACTGGGTATTTCCATCTGACATCATTAAGGTAATTTTGCATTTGCCATAAAAAGAAATAAGCAGAAATCTAGCCAATAGATTTTTCTAGCAGTGTAGCATTTTTCCTTGAGTACCATTTTTAAAATGGCCTGTCTAGGCCCGCAGGCAAGTAAAAAGGTATTCATGACCCTTTGCAAATTTGGAGGGCAAGTCAGCCCCTCCCCGGCACCAGTAGGAAAGGGTGCTTCTGCTATGGGGAATCCCCTTAAGTGTGCAGAGTTCCCTGTGCATGCAAGGCAATGGATGCAGAAAAAGACTGGGTTGATCTAGCTTTGCATAACAAGCCTAAATGCTTTACTGGGAAAATCAGTACTGAAGCTATTTAACTTTTAATAGAAGTGGATCTGAATAGCTCATTCAGTAAAACAGAATGTAGGACTTGATGGGGGTGTAGAGAAATTCATAATTTGTTATCATGCCTTCTCTTGGAATGGTTATGAGAAAAGGTTATATAAACTAGCCTAACTTTTGCTTAATTGTCATGAGCTCCAACTTAATTCCAGTCCCAAGAACCAGCCTATTTGGCAGTGAATGGGTTGTGGATTACAGCTGTGAGCACAATCTACTTGGTGCAGTGGAATAAACTTTATGGTAATGCTGGCTGCTAAAAAAAAAAGTTATATATTGTCAAACTCAATATTGGAGCTATATATTTAATTTGCTTTTGATACTTTTCCTACATTTTTCCTTTTAAAAAGTCATCACTTAATGTAATAAATTACTGGAAATGCAGTAATAAGACTTCTAAAGGTTTGGCAATAGGATTGTTAAATATGTGCATTTGGTTGTATCATTTAACTTTAATTGCAGTTCTGGTGAAGTTCATGCTAATACAAAACATTTTGATTGGTATCTAACGGTATCTATAAACATAAGCAAAGGGATTGGCTAGTAGCAGTCCAGGTCTCAGCTTGAAGAATTAAAACAGAGCGTCAGTTTCACATTTTTCTAATATTATTTTGGCTATGGACTATTGGAAATATAGTCTAGGGAATATAGTTCACATGGATCAGATCCCTATCAAAAAGTTGTTGGGAAAATGCCACATGCACCCTGGTGTACACATGGTGTTCACCCAAAAGCTTTTGGTTGCTGTAGTTATCTCAGAGACTTCAGAGTTCAGGAGCACTTACGCTTAAACCACCTAACAAATAAACAGGATTTCAGCCCCTCTGATGTACCTGTCACCTGCTAGGAGGGGAGAGGGACACTGATAAAAACTAGGTGCCTCTGACTCCTCCCCATTCCCTGCCTCTTGTACCTGCCCCATCAAAACAGAGGACCTGAATATTTCTCAGAAGGATTTTTGTGTCCGAGAGGGAGTTTAAAGGTGATGAACAGAGAAGGGAAGCTCTTGGCTATTACAAAGCCAAGTTGAGAAACAGTTCTACGGGGAAATCAGAAGTCTTTCCATTTGGATCAAGATTATCATGCTGCATAACTAGTTGTCTTTTTAATTTATGTAAATTAACATAGATTTTGAGATGCCACCTTTGCTTGACACACATTGTGGGTCCAGACAGTTCCAAAGCCCCCTTAGTTTTACCAATTCCCCAGACTGCTAATTTGGTCTCCACTCCAGACTACTTGAAATCCTCAGGAAAGGCCACAGTGGACTTGTGGGAAGATTGCCTGCAACAAAAGGCTATTGGGGAGGTTCAGTTTTAGTATTCTACTCAGTAATAACCAGGAATTCACGTAAGTGGAGTTGGGTTTATCATAACCATTTTAAAGCTCCAAGGGTTCTCAATGGTGTCATTCTGGCAGCGGAAGAGTTCCACTGGCAGAGCGGATTTACCTCTCCTCACTGAAGCCTTCTGCACACACCCCAAATCTGCTCGGGGGGGGGGGAACCTCCAGATCAGATTTGGGTCCTGCAAAGGGGGCTGAGGGGGAAGGAGAGGATGGAGAAGTTGCATTGCATGTGTGAGACTTCTCCTGTTGCGTGAACAGACTTCCACTCGTGCAAGGGTTGGATATAACCCCTTGTCAGAATCTAACTGATGTCGCATTTTTGTCATGAATCCCATTTAATGGTCCTTTACAAACAATCTGTGTTAGATGGTGGGACCTTTTGGCAAGCCTTTTGCTGCAAGGTCCCAAGAGTTGATGAGTGGTTTGTAGCTATGAGCTGAAGCTTCTGGAGTTCTTGCATTTCTAATGCAAAACTGAAGCGTTCACATTTTCTTTTGTAATATAAAACAAAAGATTTTTATGTTTGAGAAGAATATAGTATGTCTTTAAAAGTAATTATTTTAGGGCTATTGCTAATGAATTATTACCATCTGCACCGATTCAAAAATTATATTTATTATGTACTGTTAATTTGTTTTTATAACTTTATATTTTGTGTAAATGTTCCACCCAGAACAGTGCTTGATTTTTAACAAAATGATTTATATTAAAATATTTCTGTGATGGGTTTGTGTTTAGCATAACTGATTCAAAGAAGTGTTTGTGCCTTACCATTTTTGTTCACTTAGCTTTCTTTCCCATTTTATTCCAAGGACTTGAGACAGGTTTCACGACAACTTGTCCTCAAGAATCCCATGAAATTCAGCTGAAACAGTGACAAACTCAAAACACTATTTTCTGCCACACTGGTGGTCTCTTGTCTCTGACCATTTTAATTCTCCTAATAAGGCAATGTTTCACTGAAATGCCATAGGAATTTTACACCATACATGCCATACCCCCTAGTGAGGACACAGATAGATCAGTGTCCTCATCCTACATACATTTCCAGTACAGCAGCTCTCAAAAGCAGAACTAGCATCACTCAAAATTCTGGCTTCTGAAGTAGTTTTGTGACTCTTTTCTTTTTAAATATTTCTAGGTTTTGTTTATTTTTGCATTGGCCCTTCATTTCTGACAAAGTTTCTAAGAGGTACTGAAGATATACTTATGAAAAATTGTTTTTGCCAGATCAAATGTAGCATTCTCCCCTTTAAATTATCTCCTTAATTCCATAATAAGAGTTGATATTTGTACAAAACCAAGCAGCCCTTCAGTATTATTGTCAGCTGGCTACTGACATGTTGCTAGGATACACACATTAGATTTGATTAACTACACAACCAGTTTGCATAAAGAATCCATTCACGTATTTGTTTTGCATCAATATAGCTCATGTGTGAGCATATACTTTAAAAGATACAGGTATTTGGAGGGATTTTTAAAAAAAGTTTTCCTGTTTTGTATCTTATTTTACTGCAGTTCTTTACAAATGGAATACTAATAGCAACCTGTTGGCTCATAGGAAATGTCAATTCACGCAAATTGTGGTAGAGCGCTACCTAAGTTCTTCCAATGAGACTATAGCCATGTCTTCACCAGCCATTTCTCCTGGGATCAGCTCAGGAGCATCCCCATGCATCCATATAATGCACAGGGGATCCCAGGGGTAACCAGGAATGGTCAAAGACTTTCCCCAGGATAACCTTGGTTATCCTGATTTTTCCCATGGTCTTGAAGAGAACCCAAGCTCCACGGGGGTGTGGCCACCTGTCCTGGCTTCTTCCTGTCTCCTTGTGAGTAAATGTGGCTTTCAAAATGGGCACGGAGCTGTTCGGGGGGTTCCATGCCCTTCGGGGGTGCGGGCAGCAATTTTGTCATCCCTGGGATAGCGGGGGGATTGGGCACAGAGTTTGGCAGGGGTTATTTACTTTTTTGCCGGATCAGGGCCACATGACCTGCTCCTCTTCTCTCTATGTTAAAAAAAAAATTGTGCCCGTAATGCCCCTCTTCCCTTCCAGGACATCGCGCTGGTGTTTGGCGCTGGGGGACAATCCCAGAAGTGGGAAAGTCTGGGATCCTCCCCACTCTCGAAAGGCTCATAGGTGTAGATGAGCCTATTGACTGCTGGGGCAATCTTGCACTTGGAACAGTCATTGAGAAAGTCCCCTTCCCAATAAAGTCCAAGTTACTTCTAGTGCTGGGCGCTCCCTGTAGCAAAAGTTATTCTTTGTTACTAGAAGTCCGCCTACCATACAGGAGTGGCTATTAAAGACTCTTGAAGTTGCGTACATGGGGCAGTATCCAATGCTGCTGCTCCACTTACACAATTGATGTAGCTCTAAGAAACTGGCTGATGAATCTCCAGGATTCTCTAGTGCAAACACTATTGGGTTTGCACTAGAGATCACTTAACACTAATGCTACATCAGTTGCGTAAGCAGAGCAGTATTGCATACTTCCCATGAACAAATTAATGGACTTGGTCTATTGCACAAGTGATCAACAGGACCTTTGGACTATTTTTGAAAAAGGAAAAAAGTCTTGGCTTTTGGAAGAGAGAGACAAACTAAAATCTACAAATGCACATAAAAGCAGTTGCAGACTAGTTATTTGCAATAACAAAAAAGACACAAGTAGCTCAGTCTGCCAAACATTGTCCCCACAAAATCCACTCCTTATTAAAGAAAGCTACCATGGGGCAGCTTTTATCTGCTACCACTAGATAGATAAGGCTGCAATACTATGCATGTTTAGAGAGAAAATGTCCTGGGATTTGTAGGACTTGTGGGATTTTCTATCTAAACTTGCACAGGACTGCACCCTTACCCATACCTTCTTTTCAAATATTTTTACTTACATATTAAAGGATATATAATTCTGAAATGCAATGTTATGCACTCCATTCTGGCATCTGATAATGCTCTAGCTTCCATATCTCATTCTGGTAATTATCTGAATTTGCTGTGACAAAAAATAAGTAGTTTGGGAAATTAATTGTCAATTGCTGTGTGAAGCTCATAATTTCTTTCTTTTAACAAAAATGTTGATGAGATTCTGTTCCAGTATACAAAGTTTACATGATCCTGAATAATTTCCGTAATGGTGTCTCTTCTACTTCATGAGGATTCTGTTCCTGGACAAGAAACAATATCTTTTTAGTACACTGTAAATCAAAGAGAATTCCTTTAGAGGGCACTATTTACTTCCATGACGTCCTACTAAACTAGTTTTAGTTATGGTTTAGCCTGCATGTCTAGATGTTTAAAGAGTATTTAGTCTCATTTTTAAAACAGTTTTGTTGGATTAAGCATGGATTATGTCATGTCTCATGGTTAGGCTGACCATATGAAAAGGAGGACAGGACTCATGTAACTTTAACAGTTGTAGAGAAAAGGGGATTTCAGCCAGTGTCATTTGTATGCAATTAGTTCCTGGTGAAATTCCCTCTTCATCACACCAGTTAAAGTTGCAGGGGCCCTGCCTTCTTTTGTATATGGTCACTCTAGTATAGTGCCTGCACCTTTAACAGTTGTGATGAAGAGGGAATTTCACCAGGGACTAATTGCATACAAATGACACTGGCTGAAATTCCCTTTTCTCTACAACTGTTAAAGTTACATGAGCCCTGTCCTCCTTTTCATATGGTCAGCCTACTCATGGTTCTCTAGAATACAGAGTGGTTAATCAACCAAACATCAAACCCAAGTGAGACAGTGGCTGTTCTGAATCAGTGCCTGGGCATGGTAATGGACTGGATGAGGGCCAACAAACTGAGACTCAATCCAGACAAGATGGAGGTACTGTTTGTGGGTGGTTCTTCTGTCCGGCTAGGTGTTCATCCTGTTCTGCACTCCCCTTAAAGGATTGGGTTTATAGTTTGGGGGTGCTCTTGGATCCAGAACTGTCACTTGAGGCATAGGTGACCTCAGTAGCAAGGAGCACCTTTTATCAGCTTAGGCTGATATACCAACTGCGTCCTTATCTGGACAGAGGTAGCCTAGCTACAGTTATCCGTGCTCTGATAACCTCTCACCTGGATTACTGTCATGTGTTATACGTGGGGCTGCCTTTGAAAATGGTCTGGAAACTTCAACTGGTACAAAACAGGGCAGCCAGACTGTTAACAGGGACTGGCCAATGAGACCATATTACACCAGTCCTTTTCCAGCTTCACTGGCTGCTAGTATTAATATTCAAAGCCCTAAATGGCTTGGGGCCAGGGTATCTGAAGGAACACCTCCTCCCATATGTACCTGCCCAGACCCTAAGATCATCTTCAGGGGTCCTTTTCCATGAGCCCCTGCCAAAGGAAGTGAGGTAGGTGGCTACCAGGAGGAGGGCCTTCTCTGCTGTGGCACTCAGGCTGTGGATTCAGCTCCCTAGAGAGGTTCGTCTGGCACCTACATTATACTCTTTTAGACGCCAGGTGAAGACCTTTTTATTTTCTCAGTATTTTAACAGCTTATTAGTCTAATTTTTAACTTTGCTGTTTTAAATTTGTATTTTAAATCTATATTACTGCTTGGTTTTATCTTGCTTGTGTTCTTATATACTATGTTTTTATACTGTTGTTGTTTTATATTTCGAATAATTGTTATGGTTTTAATTTTTGTGAACCGCCCAGGGAGCTTTGGCTATTGGGCGGTATAAAACTTCAATCAATCAATCAATCAATCAATCAATCAGGTTCACAATTCTCACTTATAGCACTTCTGCTAGACTTCCTCCTTAGGTCTGATTCCCACTTTTTGATGCATTCTAGAGTAGGAAATGCACAGAACGTTCTGTCAGAATGCACCACACTAAAACGAGTACGTATTCAGTTATGTTCCTCTTTAGCATACATGTAAGTGATTTTGAGGCTATACCCCTATACACGTTTATCTGGAAGTAAGCCCCTTTAAACTCAATGGCTCTTACTTCTGAGTAGACACATATAGAATTGCAGTCTAGGTGATTGGTGTAGATTGGGTTCCTACTCACACCTGTTTTAAAGAGAAACATGGCAATACATACATGCATACAGAAATGAGAATCAGCCTTAGTGAATCAAAGGTAAGGGGATATTCTTTACAGCATTTACTTGTTGATGGATTGGGCTATTAGGAGATATTGGGGTAAATTGGTGTTTATTCCAGTCAACCTAAAGTTTTAAAGCAGAGACAGATCTTGATTCCTGTATAATTGGTGGGCATGACCTACGGTGGGTTTCTTGATAGTGGGTTGACTCCAGATTTATGCTGGATTGATTGTGCCTGATGGAAATTTACTTCCCTGTCCCATCCTTCTGACAGCCCTCCCAGCTTCCTGAAGATACTTAACAGAGAGCCAGGAAACCCCACCGAATGGGAGGTAAAGTTGTGGTTTGGGGAGGATGGGGAGATCTCCAAAATTCGAGCCTTCCACAAGCTGAGCCTTTCCTTTCATAGAAGGTCCCTTCCTCTTGCAGAAGGCAGATCTTGCATCCAACCTTTTGTTTTTATATTTTATTTTTACCGAAAGCTTACAATGTTGTGTTAAAAAACACATGTTCATGTGGTACTTTCCAAAGGGTGTTTATAATTAACTAGATATCCCTGCATCATGTACCCAGATCAGAAAAATGTATGGTGCCTGTTGGCATCTTGCGAAGCACCCCTTTGTCAGCAAAGGTGGAGCACTTAAGCATTGCTCATCTCAATACAGGCTCTTCCTTCAGATCATTCAGTTACAAATAGTTGCCATAGCTGTCAAAACACTTAGCTGGTGCTCCAGTGGCTCAGGCCATGAGGCAGAAGTGTTAGAGTTCTCTCTCTCTCTCTCTCTCTCTCTCTCTCTCTCTCTCTCTCCCTCCCTCCCTCCCTCCCTTCCTTCCTTTTTTAAAAGTTAAACTTCTTAAATTAGATATGGAAAAACTATTCAACATTACACTTTTTTTAAAAAATCAGAAATATATAATTTCCAAATATTTTTAAAAAATGAATTTGAAGAGTACATTCAGAAAAAGCTAACAGGATGAGAGACGGGAATGGAACCCCTGCTATACTTTATTTATTATTACATTTATATCCCACCTTTTTTTCTCTTGCAAGGAACCCCAGGTGACTTACATGGTGATCCTCCTCTCCATTTTATCCTCACAACAGCTCTGTGAGGTAAGTTAGGCTGAGAGACAATGACTATCAGTCATCCAAAGTCACTCAGTGAATTTTATGGCCAAGTGGGGACTAGAACCCAGATGTCTTGAGTCCCAGACAAACACTAACAACTACACCATACTGACTCTTCTTCTTAGCAATCAGTTTGATGTTGGTAATTGAAATTTGTGGAGGATATGTTGTCCCAGTACTACTATGCAACTGTCAAAATTTTGTTCCAGACCTCCATGAGCTTAACAGATCCTTAGCAAACAGCCTTAAAAGAGTATATTCTGTATTATTTGACTATTTCCAATAAGTTCTCTATATATGGAAATACTTTTCACTTTCCCAGATACAAATTGTGTAAACATTTACACACACACACACACTCACACACCACCACCTCCCTTCCAAATAGGCACTAAGCAGAATATCACAAGTAGAAAGGATAAGGGAAGGATCTGGTGTATGAATTTTAACTAAGCTAAAATTTCTCTGCCTGACTGGAGAAACTGAGAAGTACTCTCCACCTACCCTCCAGTACTCCTTCCTGTATGCCAAAGAAGCCGTAACATTTCTGCAATCATCAGCTCTTAGCCCCACTGAAGAAAAAGTGTGAATCGAATGTGAGTTTTTCTGTGGCACGTGGGCAAGCTGCCAATGCACTAATGAAGGCTCATTCCAAGGAGAATTGTCAAGTCTTTTTTATTGTACTGTTTCAGTCTTTCACCTCCATAAAAGGCTACAGCTCATTTGGTTCCATTCTGCTGTTGGGTATTGTACGAAATAAAGGCGGCAGTTCCCTTTATTACATGACAAAACCCCTTCCAGCATTTTTTTTTTATTTACGCACCTGAACTTTTGGTTGAAAGCTTCTTTCTGCTTTCATATGTTAATCTATTTATTACGAATAAGTTTTGATGTTGAGCAAAGTGCTCTTAAATCCCAACTGAAAATGAATTTACTGCTTCTACAACATTTTCAGGAAATGGCACAGTACCTCATGGGCAAAGCAGATGTTAGGATGACATTGCCATAAGAATCTGGCTTATACCAGGTCGAGCTATTTGTTAGTCTACCCTGGTGTTGCCTATTCAACGGGCAGTGGCAGTCTCCAACACAATTCACTACCTGATCCTTTTAAAGATATAACTGGACAGGTCTGGGATTGAATCTGGACCAGCAGGCAAAGCATGCGCTCTGCCATAGAGCCATGGTCCAGCTCCTCAACACTTACCTTGCTAAATTCCTAAAAATGTGGGGGTGCACAACCTTTCAGGTTGGGGTGTGTGTGTAAGGATGCCGGAGAAATCCACAATGAAATAAAATTATTTCGCCGTTTTATGGATCTGACCTAAAGATCCCACAGCGGACTGGCCTATCCCGAGTAACACAGATTGCATGGACTTGCAGACCATTTTTCTAGCATCAGTGGGGGAAAGAGTGAACTACATCAGGATTTCTGGGGAAGTGAACAGAGCCATCCTGATACAGCAGACTCTCCACTGTCAACCCCAGAGAGCCACATACAGATTGCTCTTTCCTCGCTGGGGAGAGTGATCTGTATTGCTGATAGCAATGGTATATCTGGCAGGGAAAGGAGGGAAGTAGCAGGGGATCAGGGCACCCAAGGGGCCCTCAGTTAAGGCCTGGGGGCAGGATGTAGGTTGTGCACCCTTGCTATAAAGTGTGTGTAGGTAGGCAGAGTTAACCATAATATGAGTGTGTGGGAAAGGGCTGCTAAACCCTTCCCCTGGTCATGTTTTCCATTCGAAACCTCTCCTCCCAGGGGTTGGTTTTTTCCCCCCAGCAGGCTCTTGGAGATCTAGCAGGACAAGAAACAGCTGCATGGGCTGTTTGAAAGAGTTCAGCACTCCCCTTCTGCCTGCCCCCAATACACTTTTTAAATCACCCCTTGTCTTCATAGGAATTTGGAGGCAATCCATTTCTGATACAGTTCTCTGTTGCTGTCAAATCTAGTCTGGCCTTAAGTAATATAGTGCCAACATTTGAAATAAAAACATGTTGGTACTTTGAGTAGGTTTAGAGCATAACCTGGCAGTTTTTGGTGGGTCCAAGGGTGGAGCCTGTTAGTTTCTTGTAGGTCCAGGATACCCATAGTTTCTAGTGTGTCTAGGGTGGAAGCTTGTGGATTCTGGGGTTCATCAGACGGGCATTTCATCGCACTCTCCCTACTCTCGCTTTTTGCGCATTTTTAGATGACGATGTTCGCCTCCCGCACCTTCTTGCCTTCTTCCTGTGACAAAAATAGACCCCCCATCTGACTTTTGGGGTGGGAAACAGAATGTGCTGCCATTTCCTGATCTGTGCAGGAAAAGTCGCGCGATAAAAACGGCCCCTGAATGGGCCATGTGGTCTTTGTTTACTTCCTCTTTATTCTCTGGGAAGAGAGAGGAACTATTGTGGGACAGGAGCAGAGGCGGAGAAGCAATGGTAGGGAATCACGAATTCCCCCCGTGTGATGGATCTATCTGGCAGTGACCAGCACGATAGCTTTCTGTCCCCCAAGTTGTACAGGTATACACCACAGTGTATAAATCAAACACATACACACAAATAGACAGTGTAGTGTTAAGGACCTAAGCAAATAAAATACATTGTAGGAAACATCTGTCCCACCTCTGCTTTGACATTACTGTTGTTGCTGGAAGTGATGCCTGGAAGCACTTCCAGAGGAATGTCTGTGAAAAAATGAAACAAAATGCAACCCCTTAAAGGCATCTCCTTAGCAAATCCCATTTCTTTGAGAGATGCCTTGAATTGATACAATGATTTGGAGTTCAAATTCTGGCTTTACCATTTTAACCAAATACTCAGCTACCATCCTGAAAAACAGGGAGAATAATTTGATGTTCTACTTCATGATTTATGACAGCTGCATCTGAAGGAGCTAGAATTGCAAGCAAGGTGATAAAATAAGATAAACTAAGCATTTCACTGAGCTTCTACCAGCTGGAATTTCAGGTCAGATCCAATAGTGTTTTGTGTTTGTAATAATGATTCATCATGTATACTATGTAGCTTTTTTGTAACCATTGTTTCTTGATGTGAAAGCAGTCTAAACATCCTTTCTGCTTTTCAATGCACAATTGCTCTAGTGCATGTCTCAAAATGTCCTAATATATTTGTCTTCCCCATTTTACTCATTCTAGTAGTTTTAAACAGTATTTGGCACATCAGCTTGCATGCTACATTCTACTGCTTTTCATGTGACTACATACAACAAAGCATAGAGGTTTTGATGTTGTTTCAGCCTGAAGAATCGCACAGAGGTCCTATTATAAGCAACATAAAACATGAGTATCGCCAAGACTGTTTTTTATCATCCCTACAAACAGAATTTATTAGCAATCATCACTTGTATTAAAGGTTCTAAACATATGAACAGCTTTAATACAAGCGCATTTGCTGTGCCCAGCAAAGGAAAGGGCATTCTGATCTTTAAAAAATCCTGTAGACTTAAGGCCAGGCCTACCATTAGACAGAGTCAGGCAGGGGAAGGGAAGGAAGCAGTAACACAGTCGCCTAATCCACACCAAGCAGGATATAGCACTATGAAAGTGGCATATGGAATGTGTCAGTGGGCACCAACAGTTGTCAATATCGCCATAAAGCAATAGTGTGGCTCCTGCCTTTTATATACCGCTTTCATACCTCTATATCCTGCTTGGTGTAGATCTGGCAACAGCGTTGGACAAGGGATCAGGAGGGAACAGGAAAAAATAAGGAGTCTTTTAGGAGCAGATTGAATGGCCCTGCTTCCCATCTCATCTCCCTTTGTACAACATGCTCAAATTGCGACAGCTGAGGAAGGAGCCTTGATTGGGGAGGACTTTCAGCCAGCTTGGTGAAATGGCCCTGCTTTGCCTCTTATCAATATACCCTGACTCTCAGAAATACATTTACATGGCAATCATACATTTCTGCCCATTTATACAGAGAGCTGTGGCTTCCCTGACCCAATTCCCATGGTTGAATGCCATCATAATTAAATCAATTCCTTATGCGACAATGTGTCCCTATCCAACAGAGGCCATGTCACACAGGTGGTCAAAGTGGATGCATTCCCGGAGACAGCTGGGAAGCCTACACTCACCCCAAATTGATGCTCAAGGGGGCAAACGATAAAATCCAGATTAAAAACAAATTCTTAATTTAAACATAACACAAAAGCACATACATTTAAAACACAAAAACACAACAATAATAAACCAATAAACAGCACCCAACCAATCAAAAGCCCCTTCCGCAACAGACTAATTGATGTGTGAAAAACCTGCCTGAATAAAACTTTGCTAAATTTCTCCTGCCATTTGTAGGTATCGAGACAATTCTGCTAGCTTTCATAAATCTCATTTCACACGCATGAGACTTGATCTCCATTTTGTTCTGTCGAAATCACACAGCAGCACAAGAGTGACGATTAACGGAGGATAAGGGAGCAGTCAAATGAAAAGCTTTGAGAGTGGGGTTTCCCACAAATGAAGATCTGGATGAATCACTGCTCTATGTATAGCAGAACAAAGATCACACCATGGTGCTTTCCACCCCATTTTCTTTTTCAGCCTAGAAATCTCTGCATGTTTTCATCCATCCATCCCTGTAAAGACAGGACAGAGTCACAAAAGGTACAGTAGAAAATATAAACGGCAGGCTCAGAAATAGGCTTACTAAAAGTGAAAGTGCTAAAACAGAGGTACAGAACTATTCTTATTTATTTTATTTATTATTGCATTTATATCCCACCTTTTTTCTTCCAAGGAACCCAAGGCAGTGTACATAATCCCCCTCCTCTCCATTTTTATCCCCCATCAGATCCACTGTGGACCAAATGTCATCAAGGAATGTGGCCCTGCCCCTGATATCAGATGAGGGGGCATAGACCTGCTCCTGATGCGTCCCCCCATTTTGTTTTTCTTAAGAGGCACAGACACTGAGATTTGAAGTGGGGACTACCTGAACTGCCAAATGTTCTACCCCTGAGCTATCCTCCCACTCACCTCTAGCAGTACGGGGACATTCAGATCAGAATTGGGAACTACTTCTGTATTCAAGTGCTGTACAATTGAGCTATATCTCCACCTGCCTGAGAAACCAAACTCATGCCTATAGGAGTGAGGAGGCATACTAGTATCTTTATGAGTCCATGACTCATTCTCAGAAACTATCTGGAAACTCCTTCAGCCAGCTGTGTACATATACATTCCATGGATACTGTAGATTAGTACTGTTTCACTGAAATTTCCACATCTGACCTTCAGCCCCTGAACAGCTGATTCAAACGCAAGAGCTAGCTTCTATTTATGTCTGTGTTAGAATCATGCATCAATGATAGCAGAATGGAAAGAACAAGAGGAAAGTCAAGTAAAATTCCGAATATGGAATGTTCACCAGAGATATAGATGATTCAGCACTCCAGCCAAAGTAGAAATAACTTCAGCCTTTTTCTTCTTCATCATCATAGGTCCCCTCTTGATGATGTCAGTTATATGTTGTAGTGGTGGCAGCCGGCGCGAGGCACGTTTGCGCTCCCAGACACCCCTCTACATGTGAGGGGCGCCACACCGGCTTTTCCTCAAGCCACTGGTGCCGCCGTGCAAGCAGCAGCCAACCGGCAGCTGGAGGGGCAGCTGGGAGCATCAGCTCCTCGCTGCTAAGGTAAGGGTTTTTTTTTGTTTTTGTTTTTCCAAATCAAAATGAGTGGGGGAGGACAGCGGAGGCGGTGCAGCAAGCTTACGAGCTCACTGCTCCATCCCCTTTCCCTGGGCTGCCCGCTCTGCTCCAAAACAGTCACACTAAATGGCCGACTTTTAAAAATTGGAGCAAAGGGCATTTGCCCCTAGATGACTTCGCATTGGCGGCTGCATCATGTAACCAAAATGCTGCCAGTGCGAAGCCATATTGACGGAAACAGTCCGTCTAGAGGTACCCATAGTTATCCCATCTTTTCACTGATTCATCCTTTACATTTTCAGTAAATATTGTTATCTAATTCATCCCATTGTGCAAATTCCCAAATTAAGAAGAATGAAAATATTAAATATAGCCAATAATTTTAATAGTACAGCATAGAGTTTTCATATTAAAGTGATAATTCCTTCTTTAGAGAAAATACATCTTGCTAGCTAGCTAGTAATAATATTGATGGTTTGATTTTTTTGAAGATATATAAAGAAATATGTTTAAGACTGCAATCCAGTGTTCATTGGGAGGGCATCCCAGGGGCTGTAACCAGGGCTTTTGATCAGTTAGAATTCTGAGCACAAAAAGGAGGTAATCCAAAATCCTCCCATGCCTCCCATGCCCCCAGAATGAAGAAAGTACTACTCCAGCATTGGAGATGATGTAATTTATTACCATCCTATTGGAATTAACAGGAGGGAAACTGTTTACGGAAAAAAAAAACAGAAAAAGAAGGAAAAGGCCACTTCTGCCTCCCTTCCACGCAGTCAGTTTGAGCCTGGCAGGGCTTTGGGTAAGGTGGCTCCTCTGCTTCCGGATCTTCCTCTCCACCCCCCACCCCCTCTGCACAGGATTGCTCTGCCCATTTACTTTTGTCATGACTTACAGTACAACAGCCTTTCCCCAAGCTGGTAATTGCCAAATGTTTTGTACTACAACTCCCAGCATTCCTGACGATTGGCCAGGGCAAAATAAACTGATAGGATTTGACAACAGATTCATCAAAAGTAAATGAGAGGTTCTTTCAAATCTGTCCTACAATGCCTAATAATTGTAGAAATAATAGATATGAACGGTTTCCTTTTAGGTTGTTGCAGAAGAACTCAAATGCATGCACACTTTTCTTTTTTGTTTCTGAACTTTGGGACGCTGAGAGGAAAATGACTCATAAAAATCAAGAATTCAGAAAGAAAACTGGCAATGAAGCAGTGGGTACTTGGAAGCTCTATACAAATTATGAGTAATGGAAAGCTTGAGATTATTATAGTAATTTTATCCTGTTCAGATACAGAAAATTCCTGACTTTTCGGGGAAAGGACTTAGATGAGCCTATTTTCTTTTTAAGCTCTACACTGAGGGAGAAATCCAGAAAACAACAACCCAATACGCAAAAATCTAGGAAACCAAAGAAATTATTATGCTGAACACTGTGATATTGCTCTGCCTCCCCACCTTTCCAAAGAGAAGAAATTTAGACAAGTTTCACAGGATTTATTTCCTTCTGTAAAGACAAAACACCACAACCACCACTGATATTACTATAACGCTGGGATATGAACATGATTTTGCAGCTGTGAGCCTATCTACACAAACAGAAAGGGAACCTGTTTCTTCCTCCTCTAGTTTCTTCTTGTAACCACTTATTGATATAGATTGCAACTCTTAGGCTTCACTTCCTTCCTTCTTCTTCTCAATTAGTTAACCTTCTCTTTGTTTGAAGCATGCAACCATAATGGCTGCACTCAACTCTCTCTCTAAAAGTACTTTTGTTTTCCCAGGAGCTATAGGCTTTTAACAATGCTATCTCTTAACTAACAGTACCAATTACATGCTAAAGCTACGCAACTGTAAATTTACCAAACAAAACATAACTCTAACAAAAACAAGTTGATCTTTATTATAGCAGTATTGAAGCACACTGACAACTGTTGGGGCTCATTGACACATACCATATACCGTTATATCCTGCTTGGTGTGACTCCTGCCTTTTATATACCACTTTCATACCGCTATATCCTGCTTGGTGTAGATCTGGCCACAAAAACTAAGAGTGGCCATATTAGCTATAAGAAAATCCCCCAAATCCATAATAGGGCAATACCATTCGTAGGCTGGTTAGATGCTAATGTACTCTACTCATCTTGCCTTGTCAATTCATGACCATTTGAGAGTGGGTCGCTCATCCACTGCATATTCTCCTGTAAACACACACTCAGGGTGCAAAAAGTGCAGCTCACAGGTTTCAGGTAGCCCTCAAGCCCTGTCTGGTGCCTGCCGCCCTCCCCAGGAAAAAAAGGAAAAACACTCTAGCAAAGGACTCTATGGTTCCTGCCATTAAAGCCTTATTCCTAAAGCATCCCAAGAGTGTCACTGGAAGCTACACTCCAAGGCTCCTAGGATGTTCTAGGAATGGGGCTTTTATGGCAGGAACCATAGAATCTGTTCCTAGAACATTATTTTTTTGTTTCTTTCCTGAAAAGCTTCCAATCTAATTACTTCTCCATGAAACTTTCTTGAGCAGAAGAGCATGGAGAGTGGTTGGGAGCAAGCCTTTCTCATTGGCTGAGCAGCAGCAATGGGGTTTATGATGTTCACCTCTAGTACGGACTCCACCCATTCTACCCCAAAGTAAGGAAATTTCAACAGCAGTTTGACCTTTATAAAGTGGGATTTTAGGTAGTTTACTCCACTTATCTTGCTGCTGATGGACCTAAACTGATTTCATGAAAATCTGGATTATACCCCAATGTGATTCTCATTCTGTTCTCATGTAGACAATCCCCAGGCAACAGACCATGGGATGTCAGGATCTTTCAGCAAGTGGGTGGATTAGAAGAGAAGGGAAGAGCTAGGAGCCAGGGCTCCTGGATGGCTGGGTAGAACTGAGAAGAGCATTGGGTTTATCTGATCAAAGCAGGAGCCAGGTCTCTGAATGCTCTTGGGCAGTTGGATTTCAGTGAGTGGTATGCATATGTGTGTGTGTATGAAAGAGACTTGTACATAGTGTTCAAATGTGTGCAAATGCATGCATGCACCCATGTGAGGCCCTACCTCACCAGCAGACAGCTGATGTAGTTTTTGGGGTTGAAAAGGTAGTGCATCCCAGCTCTAAGGCCCTTTCCACACCAGGTTTTTTGCCTGGGTTGCCCCCTGTCTGCTTCCTGTGAGTCCAAATAACACACCGGGAGTCCCGGGTGTAGGAGGTGGGCAGGCACAGGATTTTTCCGGGTTTACAGAAACCGGAAAAATCCCGAACCTTCCATGGTTCCAGGAAGTTCCTGGGACTGTGGAAGATGTGCCCGCCTGTCCCGGGTGCTGCTGCGCTTATGCACAAGTAAGCACGGCAGCAAAATGGGCCTGGAGCCGCACTGTGCAGCTCCTTGCCCATCAGGGGAGGGGGGAAAGGATGCCCGCCATCCCCAGGATGGAAGGGGGAGCCCCCCCGATTTTACACATTTTTTTAAAAAACTTACCTTGTCGCTGGAGAGCAACTGCTCTTCTCCGTTGGGAAAAAAATGGCGGGCATGACAGCCCAGGAGCAGCCCGGGTTGTTGCGCTGATGATGTGCACTCACCACGACGATCCCGGAAGTGGCTACTTTCGGGATCGCTGCCCCTCCGGCCCTCTACACCTTGTGGTGTAGAAAGGGCCTAAGTGAACTGTGAGTGCCAACAGAAATGAAGCCAAAACAAGGCCATTGAGAAACAAGAGGAAAGTCTCAGCATGTTCAAGGTTTGAAGTACACACCCACCCCGATAAAATCAAAAAGTAACTATGGGCACAATCCATGCTGGCTGGGGAATGCTGAGAGTTGTAGGATCTTTTTAATGTCTAAACATGTACAGGATTGCATGTGGGCAATGTCCCCCTTCCCACAAACATCACACTGAAGACTGAGAATGTTTAGTAGCCACAACATGTTGAGTATCATTTGGAAAAGAAAAATGGAAAAAGGGGTGTGGGAGGGAGGGAATGGAAGGCTCTGCTTCAGCTCTTTATAGTTTATAGTACCTGGAAGAAAACATGGTTGGCTGGGATTGGGAATGTAGAACTCATTTGCTTTATGTATCTGATGTATGAAGCTCCAACCCACAGAAGTTGATGCCACAATAAACTTAGTTAGACCTTAAGGTGCCCTGCACATCATTAGGGGGAGATAGAAGGTGTTTGGAAACCCACTTTGCGATATGAGGTTTCCCTAATTTGTTTACCTGTGTTGTGGTACCTTTCAAAAATCTGGGATAGAATATATGAAATTATGATACAAATGGTGATCTTGATTTCCTGCAAGGCTGCACAGGCTGCCTCTACAAGAGAGGTTTAATGCTCTTTCAAGGCCCTTTAAAAAATTTACCTCTACAAGAACGGAGCGCAAATCGGGCGTAGAGGCGCGTTATCTCTCTGATTATGCGCATTATCGAATGCGCGTTTAATCTCGAGTTTTATTTTGCTCCGGCCGTTAAAGCGCATTTTGACTATGTGAACAAGCGCTTATGCGCATTAACTACTTGTAAAGTGCATTTTGGTCATCCGTTAATGCGCTTCACCGCCTCTCGTGCAGAGGTAATAGGTGTAAATGCGCTTCAGTGATTTTGCGCATAATCGCCTAACCAGGCGCAAAAGCGAATCCTTGTAGAGGGGACCACAGTTCAACCAAGCTAAACTTAACCTTCTAGTGATATATGGAAGACAAATAGGGCTTTTATAAATCTCCTATAATAATAACAAAACTTCAAATTATTATTATTATTATTATTATTATTATCATCATCATCCTCCTCCATAAAAATTATGAACCACATTTACACCAAAAATGCACAGAGCTGTAGAATTTGCATAAAACACAGAATATAAATAAAATTATAAAAAATAAAAATAGAAAACATTAAAACGGCAATGTATCCAAAAATAGCAGTCAGCAATAGCCAGAGAATGCCTTAGCGAATAAAGATGTCTTTTGTTCCTAACAAAAGGAAGAAAAAGAGGTAGCCAGGAATATATCTCTAGGCAGGGGTCACAATGGAGAATGTCCTGCTCTAATTACACATGGACCTGGTTTGTACATAACAACAACCCAGGGTATGGATTGACTATGGGTTGTCCTGGAACCATGGGTTGTTGTTACATGTGAACTGTGCACTACGCAAGGTCTATGTAAACTACAGTGACTACAGTTCTGTCCCAGTTTTGATACTATATTCCTAACAATCCAGAATTCACAACCCAACAACAAACCATGGGTTTGTTCATGATTAACAATCTATAGTTAAACAATAGTGCAGTGGTTGCATGTAAAAACAACCTACCATTCAATAACAATCCATTTATTTATTCATTTATTAAAACATTTGTATCCTGCCCTATATCATTGGGATCTCAGGGCAGTGTACAGATAAAACCAATTCAAACAATATAAAACAATAAATAGTGTACACAGCTAAAAACATATTAAACCATTAACAAGCTAAAACCAGTAGAAATTTTAAAAGCAATCAAAACAATTAAAGCTATGCGCAGCTTTAGGCAAATTTAGCCCTCAAAGGTTTTGATAAATAGCCGTGTTTTAACTTGGCACCGAAACAAAGCTAGCATTGGCACCAGCTGGGTCGCCCTCTTCCATGCCCCACCATAATGTATGTCTTGCACTGATGGCACCCATAGGTCTAGTTTGCCATAGGTCCAGTTTGCATGCCATGGCTGGTTCACTGTGGTTTATTTAACACACTGGGGCAGGATCTACACTACTGCTTTAAAATGGTTTATAACAGTTTTGACAACTGTTGGGGCCATTGACACACTGCATATACAGTTTTCAAAACATTTTCAAAGTGTTTTATCCTGCCTGGTGTAGATTGGTTCTATGTGTGTGCAGCCACCATTTTGAATATGCAAGCCCCAATCTAGGTGATAGGAGGTTGCGCCATATTGTGCGAATCCAGCTGTTGTAGGCTATTCAATAGTTAAACAACCCTCACATAACTCTATGGCTTAGTTTGGACGACACGTTAGGCAATGGAGGGGGGAAGAGGCAACAGACGGTATGTTATTTTTGGAGTGCCCGCCACAAGACACGTTGCTCCTCCCCCCGTCACGCGGCTGAAAGTCACGGCCTCATAATAAGCAACGGGACTCCGAAAAACAACGGAGCAGCCCGTTGTTTTCCCCGTTGCTTAGTAATGTACTGTCAGTTGTGTGTGCGTTGTGTGTCACCCTACACATGACATAATAAGCAACACAACTGACGGTTGCCTCTTCCCCCCTCCGTTGCCTAAAATGTCATCTGAGCTAAGCCTATTACTAATCAAGGGTTATGCGAGAGTTGTTTAAGCCTCAAATAGCCCACGATGACTGGGTTTGCACATGGTTCAAACCCCAATTGCACATTGTAAACAGTGCCTCACACACCTGGCATGCAGCATAGCTCATCATGGATTAAATATCCCATGATGAGCCGTCCGTGTCGTGCAAAACAGGAATTACTGTGGATTGTTGTTATGTGCAAACCAGGCTGTGATAAGAGATGGTCCTTCATCACTGTGCATGGGACTGCAAAAGCAAGAAAGCTGTGAAGTGCCCAGCAGACTGCAATACATAGCTGATGGGAAATCAGGAGAGGGCGATCACCTGGAGTAATTATTCTATTTTACTTTCTATCAGTGAAATAGTCCCTCAGAATTACTGCAGCAATATCTCAGATATGCTCGCAATATTGAATGAAGATGGCAGTTTCCTCTGGAACAGACAATATAAACAATATAGTAATTCGAAACTCCTCTGAACTGTATTGTTTGAAGGCTGCAACAATGGTATTAGTGGTGCACACCAATCCAATGCATATTGACTTAAAAGAAAAAAGGGGAAAACAGAAAATAGTATCAAGTGATAAAAATCAATCCTACAGATTTATTGCGAAATATCTTCCATAGTTTACACAGCATAGCAATAACTGAAAATAATAAACACGACATTTATCATTTCTATAAATCGTTATTTATTTAGATTCTATAAATCTAAATAGATAATTATTATTTATAGAATATAGATTCTACAAATCCAGCGTTATAATGGCAACAATTACGAGATGGTGGAGCATTTTTGGACCTTTGTTTTGAAAAACAGTTGTGCATAATGTGTGTGTGTGTGTGTGTAATTCCATTACCACTCCGGTGAGATGTATGTAACCGAATCACCCGATTTAGATGGCTGGATGATTTGGTTACATTCCCCCACGGCCAGGCCAGCCGTTCCCCGCTTCCTTTCGGGCAGCATCCGAGAGCTGTCGGCGCCCTGCTAATCACGGGATCCTGCCTCGCCCCGGCGTGACCTGCATCCGAACCGCAAGGACTTCCCTTCGCGAGTCTCTCCGTCTCTGTCGCTCGCGTTCTATATATCCCCTCGCCAGGGAGGTGGGGGCTACCGAATTGGGGAGCCAATCGCAAGCCAGAGCTGACCCCCCCCCCCCCCCAGCCGCTTCTCCTGCTCTCCAGAGACGAGGTGGGCGATCGGTAGTGGCAGCGGGTGGAGGCCGCCGCTTGCTTGGGTCTCACCAGCAGAGGGAGGGGGGTCACTAACCAAGCGCCCGCGGGGCTGCGCGCTGTGGTCAGCGAGGACCGTGGAGGTTTGGCGAGGTGCCTCCGGAGGAGAGATCTGCGCAGGCTTGTGCGGCGGCGGCGGTGACAGGAGCAGTAGCAACAGCAACCGAAGCCATCGCTGCGGCCGCTTCCCTTCTCGTTTGACTTCGGCTGCCCGCAGAAGGGACACCATGCCGAAGAGAAAGGTAAGGAGCCGCTTTACTGAGCGCGCGTAAAGCTCGCTCGCCCCCGCCCCTCGATCGAGGAGGGGGGGGGAATAATCGCATCCAGATAAAATCCCAAACCACCCGTCGATTTGCCCCGGTGGCCAACCCCGCGGGTGCGATTTCATGTCGGGAGGCCGCGGATCGTTCGCGGTTTTCGGTGTTTCCCCCGCCGCCTCTCGAACCGCCTGTTGCAAAATAGGGCAACTGGGGTGCCAGACGTCCGTCGACGTGTGAATGGGAGATCCGTTTGCATGTGCGAGAGAGGGGGGACGTGCGTGTTCGGTGCCCGTTCCTTTTCCCCCCAGGGCCGTCTTTAGTTGTCCCGATGAATGCCAACTGCATGCCCCAACTCTGCTGGGTTTCCCTCTGGAAAATGGTGCGGCGGCGGTCGCTTTGCTCTCCTTTCCTCTCCCCTTTGGGAAGAGTTTGCTGCTGGCAAACTCCGAGCAATACAAGCTGTGCAAACTGTGTGTTTATGTATAGGTTTGAAATACACACACACACACACACACACACGCTTTGGGAACTGTCCCCCACTCTCTCCGTGCCTTGATGGTGATGGTGGCTCCAAGGTAACATGGAGAGACAGAGGAAGCGGGGGGTGGGAGAGAGAAAGAGAAGAGAAAAAGCCATGTTTAAACCAAACGACACCCTTCTCCTTGCCTTCGGTGTGACAGACCCGTATGTACCAACTCCTGTGTCAATCAGGACCAGGGTGGGGGCTGAATAGACGGGGCCTTGTGCAGCTCAGGCTAGCGGTGGGGGGCGGAGTGTGTGGGCATCTGGCTGCTTACAGGCCGTGGCAGCAACAACAACAGAGTTTCTAAAGAGCACCGAGGGAGACGGCCGTGGACAGCAGGGAGGAGCTTTGCACCCTTGAGATGGAGGGAGGGGCAGAAGGGAAGAGCCGAGCGAGAGGGAGCCTCCGCTGTCGCGGCTGCTCACACAAGACTTGGAGAGTTCTGTTCAGAAGCCTGGATTTTCCTCCTTTCTGCTCCTTGCTTCTTTTCCTTCCTTTGCTCAGTATTTCCTTTATTTACTGAGCTGTGGCGGGGATTTCTGCGCTTGCTGCACTTTACTTTTCCCCTTATGTTTCAGACTGGCTTTTTTGTGATATACCAGCGGCATTCTCCGTCTCTTCCCTCAAGCACCCAAGGCTGAAATGGTCAAAGGTTATAAACCTCCACATACTTGGAAATCAGAGTGGTGTGCATACATCTGAGCAAATATGTAATGGTGTTGTTTTCTTACCTCCTATGGTTCCATGAGTAACTTAGGGGCTGGGAACTTAGTGGGGCATATAAATGTTTATTTATTTAAAACATTTCTTGACCGCCTTTTGGGACAGAAGCCCCCCCCCCCCCCCAGGGCGGCTTACAGCAATAACATACATAAAAACAGTTAAAATATTAAACACAATAAAAACATAAACACAATAAAATAGCAATAAAGGCAATAAAAACCAGCAATAAAGCCAGCAACAACAACAATGCAATAGCAGCAATAAGAGTAGGTTAACATGAGTACTTGAAACACTTCACATAGTCTTTCCCTGTTTAACCCTGCCTTCTCTTACCTCCCCTTTCTCTGCATTGTAAACAACTAAGGCAGGGAACTGGTACACTGATGGTGCTATAAAAACAAACAAATAAATAATAGAACTCTTATCATAATTGATTGTGCAGTCTATGCAGAATAAAAAGTAGATGAATTTCTTCACTTTCATTTGAATTATTTTACCTAGACAGAGTTTTGGACCCATTGCCTGAACCCAAATGATAACGTATGATGTTATCGCTAGTAATGTCTACAGAACTGTAATGTTACATTTATTTATCAGTATTATAATATAGATAAATCTCTGACAGTATATCTCTACCTATAAAGCGGAAAGTATGTGTGTGAGATGTATGTCCGGAAATGTTTACCCACTTCCAGATGAGTTAGAAACTTGAAATTTGACATGCTGATAGGTCTGGCTGTACAATGTACCAGAAAAATCTAAAAACTTGAAATTTGGGTTGTAAGTATTTTAAAGATGTAATAAAAAAAGTAGACTTACGTCTACAACATCTAGCATGCCTTGGCCAGGAGGCCAGACTTACTGGCCTTTGGCGGCCATTGTGAGTGGGTGGCTAGATGGCCGCTGCATGCCAGACTCCTAAGGTTGGTCTCGAGTAGTCAACCCAATTCCACATAAAAGGAAACAACCCACATAAATGGACTGCATCCATTTGCAGTGCTTCCTCCCACCCAGCATGGGTGGTTTTAAAATCATTACTAGATACAACAGCATGACTTTACTTTCAGCTTTATAAGTAGAGATTAATAATTTAAGATCATAGAATCATAGAATAGTAGAGTTGTAAGGGGCCTATAAGGCCATCGAGGCCAACCCTCTGCTCAATGCAGGAATCCATCTTAAAGCATACCTGACAGATGGTTGTCCAGCTGCCTCTTGAATGCCTCCAGTGTGGGAGAGCCCACAACCTCCCTAGGTCATTGGTTCCATTGTTGTACTGCTCTAACAGTCAGGAAGTTTTTCCTGATGTCCAGCCGGAATCTGACTTCCTATAACTTGAGCCCACATCAAATTGTACCAAATATTATTGAAAGAAGCAATAATTACGAAACATAGGAAGCTGCCTTTGATCTGTTTTGCATCTAACAACAACCCAGAGTATGGGTTGTTGTTGAATTGTGGGTTGTTGAATCATGAGTTATTGTTGAATTGTGGGTTGTTGTTACGTGCGAACCTTGCACTATGGTTTCACTATGTGTTATTAACCTTGAACAACCCAGGAAGTGAACACATGGCTTGTTGTTGGGTTGTGAACTTTGGGTTGTTAGGAATATAGCATCATAGCTGGGAAAGGACTCTAGTCTACGGGTCCAGCATATGATAGGGAACAACATGCATAAGGGCTTCTCATTCTCACCTACAAAGGAAATTTGTGTGTGCTGTTGGCATTTTTTGAAGCGAACATGAAGTTTTTCTAGTTATAGACGGAACAGAAAATCTCTGGTTTATACTCTGTAAATTTAAATAATAGAATCAGGCTGATGGAATGTAGAATGTAGGAGATCTATTCCAGGCAGGTATATGGCACAGATATCCCAGGACTATACTACCTCTATAAAGGCTTTTTTGAAAGCATCCCCTGCCAAAGGTTTCTCATGCATGCAAAGCTGCCATGCCAGGGGAAAAGCTTCTCAGGTAGCCTTCATCCTGCCATAAAAGCTTTGCATATGCAGGACAGGATTCAAACAGGACATTACCCATTTGCATTTCAGAAACCATGCTGTCCCATGCTGGACTATATACCACATGTCTGCATTAATGTTTGAATAGACCCAAAGGGTTTTGTCAAATCTGGTAAAGTCAAATAATTTCTTGTTTTTGTGTGCCTTTTTCTACATATAAATTGCCTGTATTCTCCCAGACCCCACCTTTAATTTTTGTATGTGTGAATAGTATGGTGCAGATAACCTCATTATCAAGAGAACGATGGAAATGTAGACCTGGGATTTTCAATTTCCACAGTGTTTAGATATATATTGAAGATTTTCAGTCCTATACACTCTTACCTGGGAGTGCGTCCCATCTCACTAGTCCCATCTCACTATTTTACTTTTGAGCAGATTTCCATAGGATTGCACTGTTAATCATCATCAATAGAGTAAAAGAGGCAGGTGAAAAGCATATGTATAAAGGGCGGAGTGGAGTACTGATTAGTAAAGTGAAACAAAGAGAAGGTAGAGCTCTGGGTTCTTCCAGGTTGACTTTCACATGTCTGCTTGGCTGTTGTACTGTCATATAATGAAGCATATACAACAAAGAAAATATTGAGTTAGCACTAGATAAACTAGTTTCAGTGTGGCATTCATAGCCCTGAACTATAGCATTTGTTTTTGCTCTTGTTTTCAAACCCATGCAGAACATAATGCTCCAAATGAATGCACCGTGACCAAGAAGCCAGTCTTTTGATGGATCATATGGAACTGCTATATAAGTAATGTTGTTGCATCAGCCACCCAGAAAAGAGGAAACAAAATCTGTCATGTGATAGTTAGCATGTAAATTGATTTGTTATATCTGAAATAAAAGGGGATTTAATTTTTTTGGCACTGTCACCTTGTATTTACAGGCCTGAATGCTTGACAGCATTCACATGTATTGCTAAACCATGTTATAGTGTTGCTCACAGGAGCAGAAAGGAGTCTGCACAAAGTCTCAGGCTTATGGGCTCCTCCCCTCTGCTCTGGAGGAGGAATAAGCCAGAATGCAGTTTCACTTCAGCAGATTCCTGGCTTGACGTTATGTGCAAACCAATATCATGGTTTAAAAGAAACTAGTTGATTTCTAAACATGATAGCAACAAACCCTAGGTTGTTTTGCTGGCTTGCTTAACAAGCTAGAGTTTATTTTAAGCTACAATTCTTGGTTCTTCTTGACCAAGAATTGATTAAAGCAAAATTGGATTCTGCCTTGTTTTTTTTTCTGATCACATGGGAGGAGGAGAGGTGTAAAGGAGGTGTGAAATCAGCATTTTCTGTGGGTGCTTTTCTGCTCATGCACATGGTGCTAAATTATGGTTTAATGTTGCATGTTAATGCTGCCAACAAATGCAAAAAGGTTATGCAGCTTTTCTTGGATCAGGCAACAGTTTGAGATGTTTTAAACTTACTTCCACTGATGTTTACAGCGTTTAAAAATGTGTTGTTAGAGTGAAGAATGGCTTCATTAAAAAAAATTACAACATTCTTAGCCATTTTAATATTAGCTTTAAATAGAAAAAAATCAGGTCTTGAAGTGATACTGAATTTTCATAGCGAACAGAGCAATCCTGTACACACTAATTAAGCTGGGGAGGGTGGAGATATACCTGATGGCATCCCAGCAGGCCTCATTGCCCCAGTGTCTAAAGATCCTTATGCCTTATCTCTCCCCTACCGTCTCCAGCTGGCTGCTGGGAACCTGAATGAAAACACAGTGGAGGAGTTACTGGCCCTGAGCTCTGGTAGCATCAAACTCCCTGCCCACCCCTAACAGTCTTATCTTGAAGACCTCTGAAGCCAGATCTTACTAGGGCATGGGAGAGGAATCCATATCTACCACTCCCTAACAACCAAGAAACAACACATATGGCAAAGTCATTGCTTTTATTCAATATCATTCAGGATGGATGAGATCTTGAAAATGAAACTTCAAAACTGTGCGTAGAATTGCAACTTACATAATAAGCATTTAACTCTGACTTATTTGGCAAACTATATGAGAGCAGTGATTGCAAACTGACTGAGATCCTGCTTTCTTGTATTTAGCTTAGAAGAGAAGCCATTTAAACATGTATGTAACATTCACAAGGCTGTTAATCCTAAATATACTTGGAAGGGAGTAAGTTCCATTGATTGTACCCTAACAATGGGAAACCAAGTTTAAAAAAATACTTTCAAATAAATGTCAATGGAATCAATGTGAGGCCTATTGAAAGCAGTGGGGCATCTAGGTTGTTATTTTAACAATCAAAGTTTGGATGCCTGCTAGCTATCCCTCTTTGGAGGGGACACTTCCATTTTTGGACTGAGCATCCTCTCTTCTGCTTGAAAGCTGGATTGTTTGTTCTGTTCACACCTAAACGGTGTACAATTAACTTAACATAAAAACAACAACAACTTTTGGGTGGTAAATGGTGATAAATGGGTAGTAATTTAGCTGTGCATATTAGCTGCCTGTTAACTATTAGCTGCTTGGAACTATTAGCCATTAACTGCCTGTTAGCTGAGCATGTTTGTGCAATACCAGTAGGGTGACCATATGAAAAGGAGGACAGCCCTCCTGTATCTTTAACAGTTATATAGAAAAGGGAATTTCAGCTGGTGCCATTTGTGTGCATGCAGCACCTGGTGAAATTCCCTCTTCATCACAACAGTTAAAGCTGCAGGAGCCCTGCCCTCTTGTTTTGACCAGATACAAAAGAAGGCAGGGTTCCTGCAACTTTAACTGCTGTGATGAAGAGGGCATTTCACCAGGTGCTGCATGCATAAAAATGACACCTGCTGAAATCCCCTCTTCTACAAAACTGTTAAAGTTACAGCAGACCTGTCCTCCTTTCATATGGTCACCCTAAAAAAGATATTTGCAATCCCATTTAGTTCCTTTGGAGACTTTTTAGGAGCAAATAAGCAAGCAGAACTTGAAGACAATCATGTTCAGTTTAGAATATATAGAGTGGAAGAGTGAAGATTGGCTGATAATGTGTGGCCTTTTGTATTCATTTACTGATATCATCTGAATCATGTATGATCTAAATCTGATGGTTGTAAGGGGAAGCCGCCTGTTAGACTGTACAAGTGAATAAATCGATACAGATATGTTCAGCTTTTCACAAAATACTTAAGTGTACAGTAAGCTATAATGTTAGCAAGATATAAAGTTCCAGATTAAAACTAACCAGGTGTCCATAATCCATTTATATACAGTTGCTGAGGTTTGTTTGTTTGCTTGCTTGCTTTGAAGAAGGATGCCTCAGGATGCCTCTACAAGAGAGGTTTAATGCGCTTTGAAGGTTCATTAAAATTTTTACCTCTACAAGAACGGAGCGCAAATCGGGCGTAGAGGCGCGTTATCTCCCCGATAATGCGCATTTTCGAATGCGTGTTAAATCGCGAGTTTTATTTTGCTCCGGCCGTTAAAGCGCATTTTCCCCGTGTGAACAAGCGATTATGCGCATTAACTTCTGTAAAGCGCTTTTTGGACATCTATTAATGCGTTTCGCCGCCTCTCGCAGCCTCCCGTGCAGAGGGATTAGGAGTAAATGCGCGTCTGCGATAATGCGCATAATCGCACAACCGGGCGCAAAAGCACATCCTTGTAGAGGGGGCCTCAGAGAAGAGATTGAAAATAGTTTTTAGCAGATCAGTAAGCCGATGAGAAAGTATTATCTCATACTCAAATGGATCAATTTTGTTGATAAGCTTTTTACTTATAATGTGTACAAGTGTAATGAATGCACTAACTGCTTGTAGTTGGCATACGCTGCTGTGATTTACATTCCAATTCTTCTACCCCAATCCAGTTTCATAAAAGTAAATCACATTGGGTTGGATCCAGACGTAGTTCCTATAAACTGATAGGACTTGTTGCATTGATTTCATTGCAACATAATTTCAGTAACGTAATCTAGATTCACAACCTATTAATTTCAGTGATACTTAGTTTCAAGCATGTTCTGAGAATTAGGGTGCCAGGCTGAGACCTTAAGTTATCCTTTATTTGAAAATCAATAGTTTCTAATAAATTTGTTCAGGATTGAATCATTTGCCTAATTTACTAATCAATGCAAACAATTTAAATTAGGGCTGCAATGTTTAATTGATTGATCAGTTAGACTGAATCATAGAAAGTATGTTCATAGAATCATAGTAGAGTTGGAAGGGGCCTATAACGCCATCAAGTCCATCCCCCTGCTCCATCCTCCTGAAAGCATCCCTGACAGATGGTTGTCCATTTGCCTCTTGAAGGCCTCTAGAGCCTTCAACCTCCCTAGGTCATTGGTTCCATTGCTGTACTTCTCTAACAGTCAGGAAGATTTTCCCGATGTCCAGGGGGAATCTGGTTTCCTGTAACTTCGGTGTCCTGCACTCTGAGATGGTCAGTTTAAGAGGTGCCACATGATTAATCAGTCAGCTGATGAGTTTTTACATTTTTTTATACAACTGCATATAAAAACTGTGTTGGCAATGTATTCTTTCTTTTCTCTCTTACACACACACAGATGGAATGCTTTTTCTAATATTTGGCGTGCTGTGACACATGTGTGCATGACATAAAAACAAAGGACTTTATCCAGAATTGCTTTTGCAGCATACCCCACCCCATGCTACCTCCACACTGTTCTGGAGGGTTCTTCTAAAAGGACTTCTTCCAAGGGCACCACTGGACAGAACCCAAAGGAAATATGGGATTGGATTGAGAGAAGCAGAAGAGGATGAAATTGTGGCAGAGGTGCTGTTCCATGAATAGTTGTGCAAGTGCTAGCAGAAGACATTGTTTGATATCGTACAAAACAGCGTTCAAGAGATCGTGCAATGTCTTTGCTAGTACTTATCATAAGCATTGTGCAATTCCTTTCACCAAACAGAAACACCATTCTGGATTTTAATTCACGAGGGTATCTCGTACTAAGTCAGAAAAAGCCCTTTTTCACGTGGATGAAGCCCACCACGTGTAGAAGAGGGTCTCTGGGTCTAATCTATTGTTGTGACCTATATGCATTTTTAATTGATTAATAATTTGAAACATATATTAATGACTAAAAAAATCCTTTAATTTTGTTGAAACCCTAATTTACATATATTATTTTTGTAACAAAATGCATACGACATGCATGCTTTTGATCAAGACTTTGGTCATGATCTAGACCTTGAGGGCAGGTATCAGAAGACTATTTACCTGTAAATCAACTTTGTGGATTGCCCATGTGCTACTCCAGACATCGGCCTCAAACTCTGCAGGGAACGCCTTCCACTGTGAAATAGCTTTGCCAAACAGGTACCTCTGCTGCATGTCCAAGCAAAGAATCAAGGTGCCTTACTGGTCATTGTGCGCAGGTTACAGCTGCTTCAGATGTTGGAAGGGTTAGCTGGCATGAGATGTGGCTCCTGTAACCAGTGTTGGAATCTTGAATACCAGGCCAAATTCCCAGGGCAAAGAGGGATCAGGAAGAGGGTGAAGTACAGTGTCTGTAGACCTCCTGGGTACAATAATAATTCGTAAAACTAAATGAATAATGTATTAATAATTTATTCTTGTAGTAATAAATACATTAATAATACAAAATAAATTGATTTTAAATAACCCTTTCTTTCTAATTATATCTAACATATTTTTTTTAGACAGGGGCAAAACAGATTTATATGTATGTTTCTGTGTGTTTAGGGCAGTGTGTATAGCTGCAATCCGAAGAGCATTTACTAAAAAGCAAGCCCATTGAGATTAATGACAATTCCTTCTGAGTAATCATACAATAGGATCATGCTGTATGATGGGACAGGAAAAGTACATGAAATGCATACGTATCAATGTTAAGTTATAAGGCAGCTGCATGTTTATGTGCTTTAAAAAAATTAGTCTGTGAAAATGAACATATATATGTATTGATATTATGTATACATGTCACCATTTTTGAAGCTCTGCTGCACATGCTGAGCTTCCACACCCAAAGATGCTGCCCATTTCATTTCAGTGGAGGCAGCCAACTGCACATACATTCCTTTGAGTGAGCCACATTGGTTGATCTCAGTTCTATTTCATAGTTTTGATTTGTATTGAAATAAACTGTTCTGGATCTCTTTTGTCCAGCATTTTCCAGCTCCTGGACACATAATGCTGCAGTACTTAACCTACCTGAACTCAATTGGGCTTACTTCTGAGTAAATGAGCATGGGATTGGACTGTCAGTGTATAATGTATTAGCGGCTATTCATTCTTGTTTCAGGAAAAGAGTCACTTGCGTGATGTTGACATTACCCTCTTAAGGATTAGAACATTCTAATTCTAATTCCAGTGCATATTTTTAGAATATAAATCATGTCATATTTTCTTGCACTATGTTGCATTACATATTTAATAAAACCTTTATATTGCTGTGAGGAAAGTTTTAATACATAATGCACTGTTAGTATGACAGCACAGACCACGACCCGGAGCTCTGAAGTTGCTAGATTAAGGTACAAATATGAAAGCTGCAGGCTAGAGAGCCACTTGGACTAGTCTGCATGTTCTGCAAGGCTTTTAAATTATGGGGGAAGGGGGAAATCAAGCAGCAGTCCCTTGTGCTACAGAAGAGCATTTTTGAAATACTGGGCCCATTCAACTTAAATGGAATGGGACAAGGTCATAGTGACTAACTTGTTCTGCTCTCAATCATGACAAATTAGGACTTTCAGAATATGTTTGTGATGTGAGGAGGTTTGATCAAAGCATTTGTGATGTGAAATTTCTTGGGACCCCATTCAAGCATTTATTTATTAAAATCTATATTCTGCTTTTTTCTCTCTCAAATAATTAAAACATATCTCTACCTATAAAGCGGAAAGTATGTGTGCATCATGTATGTCCAGAAATGTTTACCCACTTCCAGACAAGTTAGAATCTTGACATGGTGATAGGTCTGGCTGTACAATGTACCAGAAAAATCTAAAAACACGACTTTTGGGGGTTTAAGTATTTTTAAGGAATTTAATAAAAACCAAGGCTTATGCCTACAACTCCCAGCTTACCTTGGGTGGAACTCCCAGCATGCCTTGGGCAGGAGGCCAGACTTACTGGCCTTTGGCGGCTAATGTGAGCGCACAGGCAAGTGGCTACTGCATGTCTTTCACAAGCTGACTCCTAAGGTTGGTCTCGAACAGCCAACACAATTCCACATAAAAGAAAACAATCCACATGGCTGCATCCATTTGTGTTGCCTCCTCATGCCCTCTGCGTGGTTTTAAAATCATGACTAGGTAAAACGCTTGACTTTGAGGGGCCAAACATGCTCAAAGGCGCTTCACCCTGATATCACTGTTTTCTCCGAATCTTGGGGAAGCAAGCACACAACTTTTGCCCTTAAGAGGGAGGGAAGAAGGGGAGGCACTCTGCACATGCCCAGAAACAGACCTGACAAAAGGGAGGGAAGTGCCCAGCTCAGCCCTGACCCTTCAGTACAGGTTCCAGATGGAGCACTTGGTGGGTGAGAAGTGCAGGACGAGGCAGTCCCAGCAGGATTGGGTGGAGCTGGGCATGTCCACTGATAGCTGCTTTCATCCTCTCCTTGGTGATGATACTCCTTCACACTCTATCAAGGAGCAGCATCAGCAACAAGAGGATGTCTCAGAGGATGTGGGCACCTGCGGGCTGCCAAAGGCATGCTGGGATGTGTAGTACTGGTATGTAGAGTGGCTGATTTGAAATAAAGTAGGGGTTAGCAAACCAGGTCACTATCTCTCAGTCCTAACTCAGGCCCCACTTTCCTGACCTCTTACTAACTGTCTTTGTTCTTCTAACTGACTTTCCCCAACTGTCACTCCCCCCCCCCCCCCCCCATTCTATTCTAGCCTCAGCTATCAGTCATTCCTGCATTCACTCTTCTGTTTCAATAGTAAAGTCAGGCTTTTACATACAAATCATAAACTTTATTCAGCAATTTTTGCAACTGTCTTGGAATGTTGTGGTTTAGTTATACCGGGAAAAACCCGCAGCATAAAAAATCTAATCAAGTTAAAAAGCTCTGGAAAATATTTGTTTTTTAAAAAAGTCACTTGGCACTTAAAATCCATTAATGCAGTCACAAGGCCACCCTGCCTGGGAAAAAAGAAATCCTTAAGCGGGGTGCCACAACTAAGAAGGTTCGCTCTCCCACAACACCTCAGATGTATTCAAAGATTAACGTTATTCAGAGAGCTAGGCTTGCATCTACAACTCCCAGCATGCCTTGGGCAGGAGGGAAGATTTATCGGGCTTTGGCGGCCATCATCTGGAAGTAGCTCGTTGTCCTGGGCCTGAAGAGAGAGTGCCTGGTCCGGCTGCCTTGGTTACTAGGCACCATTGGGAGCAGAAGGGATGGAGGTCACAGCTCTGGGCATGTTACCGATGGCAACGGCCAAGCTACCTGTGAGTCAGCCAGCCAGCTCCCTCAGTGTAGTGTGGAATGGCTCAGCCAGACTTCACTTCTCATGAGCTTCAGTAGCAGGACTCCCATTGGACAAGTCGGGCACCACAACAAAGGGCATGCCAGGAGTTGTAGTTTTTATTTTCTGTGGGGGACAAGGAAAAGCATAGTGACAGCATCGTAGCCCTGGCCATGTGTTGAGGGTGAGCGGGGGGCGGTGGAGAAACTAATTTAATTTGTTTTAAAGTTACCTCACAGGCCTAGGACTGCCCTAGCTTGCAGGGTTGTCGTGAGGGTGAGAGAGGAAAAAAAGAAATGAGTTTAATTTGTTTAAAAGTTAACTCACAGGCCTAGTACTGGCCTGTGTTCTGGCTGCTTTCCTTTTTTCATAATAATAACTTCAGAGCACATGCATACAACAGTTCCCCGTGTCCACTGAGATCCGCTTCCCTACTATATGTTATTCGGATATCTGGCAATGCCGGGTATATTTTGAAATTTTATTTTTAGGTTTGCATCTTTTTTAGCTGATAGAAAGGGTGTTGTGTGTCCTGATTGTTTTTGAAATTTAGATGGCTGCTCTGGCCAAAGCACGATGGGAGGTGTAGGCATTTCAGGTAAAACAAAAAATGTGGCTTATCACAAAGCTATAATTTAAAATACAGTTCTTATTAACACCATTTTCTATTGATTCTAACAAGACAATTTACTAACACAATCAAACTAAAAAACAACAACCAACCTAAAGATGAATAAGTTGCAGAGAAATTTATTATATTTCAAATAAATGTTATAAACATTATCCACAGACCCGAGCAACAGCAGGCATATCAGCTAGTTTAGAATAAACCGAAAGCATCAACAGATACAAAACTACCCCCAAAACTAACATGCTATTTATTTTTAAAAATCAAACTTAAAATATATAAGTGTCTATAACAGCTCTCTATAATCCCTGTACATTACATAGAGAAAGAGGTATTTGTTTAATGCTGATTAAGTAACTCGTTTAACATGCATTCCTATTAAATACATAAGAGTTCACTATTCTGATGATGCTTATACACCTAATTCTTTCAGAATCTATAGTCAGTGTTAGTGGTTGTCAAGGATGAGTAGTTAGATGTATAAAGGCCACATGGTAGCATTTTCGGTTGTTTATAACTTTCACGGATTGTATACATTTCAGGAGTGCTATTCATACTAAGTAGAAAGTTGATATAGACTGATTTTGTTTATGTTTTCTGCAACTGCAGAAGTGTGTTTTCAAAAAACAAACAAATGTTTTATTTGCTGTTGCCTTCAATTTTAAAAAATGCATGTTCCAGAGAAAGATGCATCTGGAGGCAACAATGAGTAACCGTAAGTATACTAATTAATCTAACTAGTGAGTTTTCCCCTTTGGTTTTATAAATATAAAGTTGTCTAAACCTCTGCTTTCTAAAACTGCATATATTTTACTAGCCATAGCCAGAGCTAGTACTTAACAAATTTGAAACAAACATTTTAAAAAATTGAAAATATACATACTTTAAATAAATATGTATTTCTGATGCCTACCATAGAAGCTCAAAGTAATTATCTAGCTTTGCTAGATGTTGGTCAAATTCCATAGTAATTTGCCAAGCATCTAGAATGGTTTTGCCAAGGCTGCAATACTTATGAGACTGCTGATAGCATGTGTTGTGAAAATTGGATTTGCTATTAAGAATAAGCTTTAACAGAGAACTACAGCCTACCTTAGTGATGAACTGCTGGGGTGGGGTTGGAAATTTTCTATAGGAAAAAAAAGTTTCTGAAAATGCATTATTTAATATATCACAATGGGTAGATATAACACTTTTTTCCAGATGACTGTACCTAGGGACTATGTATATATCTAAAGTTCAGCTCTTCAGGCATGCTAAAATTGTACTTTAACAGTTTTCAATGACTTGATTCCCACCCCCACTTAAAATCTAAACAGTGTTAAGGAAATACATGCTATTGAATTGTCATGACTTAAATATTTGCAGTCTTGCATCCAATGTTATCCTCTGTTGATTAGGGTATGCTGCAGTATGTACTCATAGCAGACAATACAGGATGAGAGTAAGAGCTGGTTCGCACGTCACAAACAACCCACTGCGTGTTAGCCTTGGTTTGTTGATAATGGTGGGAGCTAGGCTGACCATATGAAAAGGAGGACAGGGCTCATGTAACTTTAACAGTTGTAGAGAAAAGGGAATTTCAGCCAGTGTCATTTGTATGCAATTAGTTCCTGGTGAAATTCCCTCTTCATCACAACAGTTAAAGTTGCAGGCACTATACTAGAGTGACCATATACAAAAGAAGGCAGGGCCCCTGCAACTTTTGTGATGAAGAGGGAATTTCACCAGGAACTAATTGCATACAAATGACACTGGCTGAAATCTCCTTTTCTCAACAACTGTTAAAGTTACATGAGCCCTGTCCTCCTTTTCATATGGTCAGCCTAGTGGGAGCTAGCAAGTGTGCTGGCTCCTGCCCACTCCCATTGAGTTAAACAACCCAGGGATCCTCCATTCTTAGGTTTTCTATTGTAACGTCAAAATCTGGAATTGGGGGCTATTGAGGGAAGAACAAGCCAGACTTGTAACCCAAGAACAAACCATGGGTTACAAGTCTGGGTTGCTCTTCAAGCCATCAACCTGCAGGAGAGGGAGGCCTGCTGCCAGAGGAGGAGAGGAGTGCGCCTGCCTGCCTGCCTCCTGGTCTTCGCTGCTGCCACCACCACCACCACTCTCCAGAGGATTTCAGCCTGGCAGACTGCCACTCCCTGCAGGACCAGGCTCCCAGGTACTGAGCCAGCTGCTGTGGACAATTACATCAGTCCCCCTCCCTTCCTGGGAGGGATATTTAAGCTGCTGGCTGAAGGGGCCTGGGAAAGCCATCAACCTACAGGAGAGGGAGGCCTGCTGTCAGAGGAGGAGAGGAGTGCGCCTGCCTGCCTGCCTGCCTGCCTGTCTGCCTGCCTGCCTCCTGGTCTTCGCTGCTGCCACCACCACCACCACCCTCCAGAGGATTTCAACCTGGCAGACTGCCACTCCCTGCAGGACCAGGCTCCCAGGTACTGAGCCAGCTGCTGTGGACAATTACATCAGTCCCCCTCCCTTCCTGGGAGGGATATTTAAGCTGCTGGCTGAAGGGGCCTGGGAAAGCCATCAACCTGCAGGAGAAGGAGGCCTGCTGCCAGGGGAGGAGAGGAGTGTGCCTGCTTGCCGGCTTTTTGTTTTTGTCTTTGGGTTTGTTTGTTTGTTTGTTTTTCCCCTTTCCCCAGGCTTGAGCTATGTGCCTGGGAGGGAGGATACAGGGCCAGGTGGGGGGAATCTGAGGGGAGCACAATTAGGGTAGTGACGGGTAGAGGGAGATATGGCGTTGTGAGGAGGACTTGCCAGGTTAGGGAAACAAGGCCCAGACAGTTAATGGCTGTGCCTTGTTCCGGTCCCCCTCACACCCACAGGCTTGTTGGTTGCCTTATCAGCCAGCCCTCAGGTCTCCGGGTGCTGCTTTTAAATGCCAGATCAGTGCATAATAAGATCTCCCTCATCCACGACTTAATTGTGGATGAGGCAGCCAATCTGGCATGTATAACCGAGACCTGGGTGGGAGAGCAGGGAGGAGTTAGTCTCTCCCAGTTATGCCCACCGGGGTACTTGGTTCAGTATCAGGGTAGACTTGAGGGCCGGGGAGGGGGGGTTGCTGTGGTCTATAGGAATTCCATCCCCCTCTGCAGGCTCCCTGTCCATGCGACTACTGGTCTGGAGTGTTTGCACCTTGTGTTGGGCCAACGGGACAGATTAGGGATTCTGTTGGTGTACCGCCCACCCCGCTGCTCAACAGACTCCCTAGCTGAGCTGACAGAGGTGGTCTCTGGTGTACTGTTGAGGTCCCCCAGACTCTTGGTTCTGGGGGATGTCAACATTCATGCCGAGGGCACTTTATCTGGGGCAGCTCAGGATTTCATGGTCTCCATGACAACCATGGGACTGTCCCAACATGCCATCGGCCCAACGCATGTAGCAGGGCACACTCTAGACCTGTTTTTTTCAACTGGACATGGAGATGGGGATCTGAAAGTGGGGGATTTTACATCAACCCCTCTGTCATGGTCAGATCACCACCTGCTGAGGTTTAGACTTACAGCGGCTTTTCCCCTCTGCAAGGGTGGGGGACCCATTAAGATGGTCCGCCCCTGGAGGCTAATTTATCCAGATGGTTTCCAGAGGGCTCTGGGGAGTTTTCCGGCTGATAGGGCTGGCTCTCCTGTCGAAACCCTGGTTGATCTGTGGAATGCAGAAATGACCCGGGCAGTTGACACGATTGCTCCTGAGCGCCCTCTCCTGTGTAGAGCTTGAACGGCTCCGTGGTATACCCCAGAGCTGAGAGTGATGAAACAAAACAGGAGACGGCTTGAGGGCAGATGGAGACGAACTCCTGATGGATGCAATCAAACACTGGTAAGTGCTTATGGTAAGCTGTATTCAGGGGCAGTGAGGGCAGCAAAAACAATCATCAACCTGCCGCCCAGCGGAGCTTTTCAGAGTTGTCCGGGGGCTTTTACATGCTGGCCCCAAGGACATGGTAGAACCATCTGAGGCCGGCTGTAATACATTTGCTGGGCACTTCCAGAATAAAATCTCTGGCATCCGTCAGGACTTAGACTTCAGTGTTATAGCAGATGAATCTAGTGAGGTATCCAGAGCACAGGCTTGTCCTGTTTTCTTGGATGAGTTTCAGTTGGTGCAGCTCGAGGATGTTGACAAGGTGCTTGGACAGGTTCGTGCAACCACTTCCATATTGGATCCTTGCCCCTCTTGGCTAATAAAAGCTAGCAGGGATGGAACAACTGGCTGGGCCAGGGAAGTGAGTAATGCCTCTTTGCAAGAGGGAGTGGTCCCAGGCCTCCTGAAAGAGGCGGCAGTGAGACCACTCCTAAAGAAATCTCCCCTGGACCCTGAAAATCTTAATAACTACAGGCCAGTAGCAAATGTTCCATTCCTGGGCAAGATCCTGGAGCGGGTTGTTGTGAGCCAGCTCCAGGCACTCTTGGATGAGACTGATTATCTGGATCCATTTCAGTCGGGTTTCAGGCCTGGTTTTGGTACGGAAACAGCCTTGGTCGCCCTGTATGATGACCTGTGTCGGGAGAAAGACAGGGGGAGTGTGACTGTGTTGATTCTCCTTGATCTCTCGGCGGCTTTCGATACCATCGACCATGGTATCCTTCTGGGACGACTGGCTGAGTTGGGAGTAGGAGGCACTGCATTGCAGTGGTTCCGCTCCTACTTGATGGGTCGGCTCCAGAAGGTGGTGCTTGGGGAACATTGCTCGGCCCCGTGGATTCTCCAGTATGGGGTTCCGCAGGGGTCAGTTTTGTCCCCCATGCTGTTCAATATCTACATGAAACCGTTGAGTGCAGTCATCCGGAGTTTTGGAGTGCGTTGTCATCAGTACGCTGATGACACGCAGCTCTATTTCTCCTTTTCATCTTCATCAGGTGAGGCTGTGGATGTGCTGAACCAGTGCTTGGCTGCGACAATGGACTGGATGAGGGCTAATAAACTGAAACTCAATCCAGACAAGACTGAGACGCTGTTAGTGGGTGGTTCCGCTGACCGGAAGGAGGGTGTTCAACCTATTCTGGATGGGATTGCACTCCCCTTGAAGGAGCGGGTTCGTAGCTTGGGGGTTCTCCTAGAACCATCTCTGTCACTTGAGGCGCAGGTGGCCTCAGTGGCACAGAGTGCCTTCTACCAACTTCGGTTGGTGGCCCAGCTACGTCCCTATCTGGACAGGGATAACCTGGCTTCAGTTGTCCATGCTCTGGTAACCTCCAAGTTAGATTACTGCAATGCACTCTACGTGGGGCTGTCTTTGAAGGTGGTTTGGAAGCTGCAGCTTGTGCAAAATGCAGCAGCCAGATTGATAACTGGAACCAGTAGGTTCGAACATATAAGACTTACTCTGGCCTGCTTACATTGGCTGCCTGTATGTTTCCGAGCCCGGTTCAAGGTACTGGTTTTAACCTATACAGCCTTACACGGCTTGGGACCACAATACCTGATGGAACGCCTTTCCCGACATGAACCTACCCGAACACTACGTTCAACATCTAAGGCCCTCCTCCGAGTGCCTCCTCCGAGGGAAGCTCGGAGGTCAGCAACAAGAGAGAGGGCCTTCTCTGTGGTGGCTCCCCAATTGTGGAACGATCTCCCCGACGAGGCCCGCCTGGCGCCAACATTGTTATCTTTTCGGCGCCAGGTCAAGACTTTCCTCTTCTCTCAGGCATTTGGCAATATCTGAGGAGCCTGGGTTTGTTTTGTTTTGTTTTTGTAGTTTTTGAAGTGTTGAAGTGGTTTTTAAATGTACAGATTGTGTGTATGTTGTATGTTTTTGCTGTTTTAATTTTTGTATATTGTTTTTAATTGTTTTTAATCCTATGTAAACCGCCCAGAGAGCTTTGGCTATGGGGTGGTATACAAATGTAATAAATAAATAAATAAATAAACAATTCCAATTTCAGATTTGGTCATCACTATAAACAAGTCAGTGTGGAAGCGGGTGGGATCCCTAACTCGCTCCCACACATTCACAGCTAACAAGGGTTTGTTTAAACACTGGGTAGCTGTGTTGTGCAAATTAGGCCAATAAAAACAGAGAGAGCAAGACAATGGGTCAGAACTGTTATGGCACAGTTTAAAAAAGGAAAGGATGTAAGGCAGCAGTGATCAAGAATGTTAGTGGACTGAACTGGATTGCAACAAGGTTACTCCAGATCCACTGCTCTATGATCCAGATCCACTGCTCTATTGGGCAGACTGGAATTATATGGTGATTGGGGAAGTGCCACCTGTCTTCCTGACTGAAAAATCCCATTCCAAATGTCCTTATGACTGGGCTAATGTGCTTGCAAATCCTGCCTTCACCCAACTGATGGGTATTCCCTAGAGACTGATAACAAGGTCTACACTACTTATCACATAGTAACCTCTTATTAATTAAGAAATTCAATTATCACACTTAAAAGGCTGGTGCTGGTGATGTACAAGTACCACTGGTTTCATATCTCTGCCCATGTTTCTGTGGATTTTTAAATTTTATTTTATCTGTTCACTGATAGAATTCATTGTCCACCAAAAAGGAGGGGAAAGATATCCACAGAAAACAGAAGAAAAGGCTAAGATCACATAGAACAGTGGTATATAAAACAATAATATATACATAGCGAGGATATAGGATGAGATTGTGAAAACTGAATTCTTTATAGTTGGGAGAGGCATTGGCTTGCATCTTAAGAATTGCAATTGGTGTCCCATGTACAGAATGTGATTTCCAAGCCTTCCTCTTTGCTGAAGCTCCCAGCACCACCCAAAAAGCCGATCCCAAGGGTTAGGGAATGCTTGGAATGGTGTTTGATATGGTGTGTGGGGCTGCAGGTGGAGGAGTTTGCAAATTGCGGAGACCCTCTTGTGTGTTTCCGGCTTGCACTAGACACATTTGGATCCAAGCCATTGACTGGGTTCACACAACATGATAACCAAATTCTGGCCTACTTGCACTGGCTGCCTGTATTTTTCCTAATTGGGGCCCCAAGAGGACTGAATTTCAGCCTGAGACTCCCCACTCTTGTCCTAATGGCTTAATTTATATGTGATATTTTATTATATGTCATGAAGTAGATTAGAAATGATGGACACTTAACGTGAGTTTACACAATCACGGAGGGCAAATAAGCCACAGTGGCATATTTTCCCTCCATGCCCGTGCTGGTCGCAAGTTGCTTAAATGGCATAATTACCCTCACCAGGCATGGGTTGTCATAACATACAGACACAGTTTCAGGGTGGTTTATAAAGCCAGCCACCTTTCTTGGGGTTGGATGTCACAACAACCCGTGACCAGTGTAGGTAATTCTGCTAATTAAGGTGCTCGTGAGGGGAGGAACAATACGTCACTGTGGTTTATGTTTCATCTGTGATTGTGTGAACCCACCCTTAAGGTACTTTAATGCATGCCGTAACTGATCTGGATTCAGATTTGTTCAACATGAGGACTCCCAGCATCAGTCTATAATACGTAAAATCAATCAGTATAGGTTTGCAAAGCAGTTGGGAGATTGGCAAATGGTTTAGTTTTCTTTGTTCTCTGGGAGAAGATGAGCCTCCTACAACTACCCATATTTTTATATCTACATGTATATAAAAACGGCACTCCCCCTTGATGCAGGTTTTTGAATGGCACTCCACAACTTGGAAATCTCTTTACCAGAATGTCATCTTTCCCATGTTTCAAATGAAAGAACCTGTTTGTTTGCTGAGTCTGCTATTATATTTTCCTGACTTTTGAAAAGTAATTATGAATCACAACTGCAGGAAAAGGAGTATGTCTAATCAAGTTGACCAAATACATTTAGTCAGTTGATATGATCGTAATTTTGCAATTATGATGGGAAGGAAAGGAACAAAAGAAAACTAGAAATATTCACATATTTAGAACCTTAGGAGGCCAAAGGCCAAAGAATTCTCACATATTCTACTGCTTGTTTCTCTGTGTTGAAGAGGATGAGAGTGGTCAAGTATGTGCCAATTGCATTTTAAAAATCATTTTTTCACAGCTGTAATTTCCAAGTACTTGCTGAGCTATTGGCCTGGTTTGGGAATATTTTCCCCTTCTGTCAGCAGTAATGGTAATTGAAGCAGTTAATAAGGCAAGGCTTATCAATACATTTTGTCTCGTCACCAGCTCATTGCAACACTGCATTTAAATTCAGGAGATTCTGCAAAAGAATAATTTACAATTAGATAAGACTGTCTTAGAGAATCCAATTTCACCCTTCACCTCCTTCCACTCATGCCCCTTAACTTTTGACATTTGCACCAAATGTTTGCCACTGTACAAGACTTACCACAGCTTAAGAAGCCTTAGTTATTATTGTTAAGTCTTTTATTAAAGAAAATACTATACCTAACTTATTCACCAGATTTTTTTAAATATATAAACCTTTAACAATTTGGATATGAATTAAGTGTTGAGGGCTTTTAACTTACATGTTTCACTTGTTCCGGTGTTTCCATCAAGATTAATCAATGTATTAATGCAATAAAGCTTAAACAAACAACTT
Source organism: Anniella stebbinsi (assembly GCA_029215795.1). Taxonomy (NCBI): domain Eukaryota; kingdom Metazoa; phylum Chordata; class Lepidosauria; order Squamata; family Anniellidae; genus Anniella; species Anniella stebbinsi. Next base: position 159,253,081 of record JARDYH010000003.1, on the reverse strand, counting down.
AAAGTTGTATAACACAAAAAAAAAATTAAAATTGGATAATTTAGATCAGGGCTAGGCAGCCTTTTTCAGCACTTCAGCACATTTGGCAATTTGAGAAACTGTCCCAGGCACCAGCACAAAATGAGTGTGCTGCAGATGAAAACATTGACCTACAGCAACTTGTTATCTTCATTTCCTAAGAAGGTTTCTGAGCCCCATGTAGGGAATGAAGATGGCAGCAGCTGAAGGCCGTCAGTTTGATCTGAAGTGATTCCAGCTGCCAGTAAGAGATCTTGCTATTTAAAAAAATTAAGGGTAGGACACATTGGCAATCACCAAGAAAGGTTTCTGAGGGTGAACTTACATCCATGAGCATCATGTTGCCTTCTGTTGATTTAGATTCTACATAGCAAAGCATTATTTTGAAGAAATCACTTTCTTAAAGGGTGGATTGTTGCCCTTGATTATATAAATTCAGATATTTAGTCACAAGACTGGTGCATAAGACTCTGTTTCCTGGTATATTTACTTGAAAATAAGCTATAAAATGTTAAGGATAGGGTTGGCTGTGTTTTCACAAATGTATCATGTCCTTTTCATATTTATGCAAGGAGCTAGTGCAGCATATGTTGGACCTGGTAGAGTCACTTAGGCATAGAATTCATTACTGAGAGCCAATGTGGTGTAGTGGTTAAGAGTGTTGGACTGGGACTTGGGAGATCCAGGTTCTTGTCCCAATTCGGCCATCAAGCTCACTGGGTGACTTTTGGGCAGGTCATTGATTCTCAGCCTAGCTCATCTCATAGAGTTGTTGTGAGGATAACATGGAGAGGAGGATATGTAAGCTGCCTTGGATTCCTTGCAAGAGGAAAAAAGGCAGGATATAAATGTAATATTAAATAAAATAAATAAATCATTGGCGATCTTGGTATTTTGTGGGGATAAAATGTATGGTGCTTTACAAGGTTGTTGTGGGGATAAAATATATGGTGCCTTACGTTCATTGGTGAAACTGATATATAGAACATTGACATTTGAGATCTCAAGGGGCCAGTTTGATTTCTTGTCAAATAAAGATGGCAATCTGGCAGCAGGATGCAATATGAATAACTATATCCACCTCCTTTCTAGTCCAGTAGCAAATTTATCCTATTAACTACCTGATCTTATGTGCCTTATTTGCTTTTATGTCTGTTGGAAGGCAGAACCAAAAGAAAAAAAAATAGACAAACAGTGGCAGCTCACTCAGTGGCTCTTTCCCTTACCTCTCCTGTCCCCCCCCCCCCCCCCGAGGCATGAAAAGCCTCTCCAGAAGCCGGGGCTGGGTGGTGTGGAATGACCTACTGAACAATGCGAACTGTATTTTTCCGGGTTACAGTGTGTGCATGTGTTGTGTGGGATTGGAGAGATTGTCTGAAATCACATGGAGAAATTTTGCATCACTTACTCGTTGTTCCTAAATTTGGAGATTCCCTTTCCTACTGACTCCTGTAAACACAATCCACGAAGCTCAGTATATCTACTTGATCTGCTGGAGAAGGGAAACAGGAGGAGGAGAGGAAGGGAAAAATCCATTGTGTGAGGTTGCTTTCCACTTGTGTAACACTGGGTATTACCCAGACTTTTTACAGTAGGATAAGAAAATATAGTAGGCAAGTTTTCTAAAATGTCTAGAAATGTGATGCCAATGCCTATGAATTTGATTTATTTTTCAGCCCAATGAACATCTGGCTAATTAATAATGTAACAATTTAAAATAATTTTCCAGATCTAGGATTTAGTAGAGTTCCTTTTCATTAAAGTTTTGTTTTTGAACATTTATTCTATCCCTAAAAGAATAAACCAGAATGGATTGGTGAAGATTGAAATTGTGGATTTTTTTCATTTTATTCTTTATTCTTATTGTATTATTTTAAAAATGTCTATCCTGTCCTTCAACAAACTGGTTCTCTTTCATCTACCAGGTCACCTAAAGCGACTTACAATCCTTTAAAAAGACTATATGCAATGAAATACATAGGCTTGCATTGTCTTAAAATGTAGAATTCCAAACCATTAGGTAAATCTACCTCATATCATCATTGTGCAGTCTAGCAGAACAGAAATATGGGACATAGATGCTGATGGGTCTTGCTGGTTTCAGATTTTTACTGCTTTTTAAGCATTTTTACTATGATAGCACACTCAGGTTTTTATATGAAACAAAAAGCCTTGGCATTTGGAGAGTTTAGTTAAACAAATGAAACATCAGGGGCTCATGATAAAACACTGAAAGTGGGCAACACTGACGACTTATCTTGGCTAGAGGACATCTAGGAAAACATGTTCATAATAGTGAGGCTGTAGTCCTATGCATGTTTAGTTGGACTAAACCTTGCTGAACGCTGGGATTTACTTCTGAGCAAGCATCCATAAAGCAGGCTACGTCAGTCTCATCTCATGGCTTCACTAATAAGATATGTTGTTTGCTTTCATTATTGCAGGCTTGCTCAGGTTGAGTAATCAAGCAATGAGAAATCAACGGGTGTACATGCATGTGTCTAAGCTGCCTCTTTCTCCCTTCTCAAAATGTTTCTATTGATTACTTTTTTTCTCATTTTTTCTTCGTTCTGTTTTATAGAGACTTGCAAAATAAACTGAAATACTGTACCTATGTAATTGAATGGTTGTTCTAATTAAAGCCACCGCCTTTTGTCTTCTGATGCCACTTTAATTTTAATTTGTCTTATATTTTCCCTGATGGCAACAGCATTTCAAGGTCTGCAGCATCTCAAGTCTAAAAGAATGATGTGCTCACTTTCTATCATTGTGGCTTCTAACAGAAAGCTAATTGAATTCACTTTGTTCAAACATTGGCATCTCTGTAGCAGGAAACTGTAAACTAGGTGTAAGACAGTCAATGTCTGAACCAGTTTGCCATGGGATTACTTGTGTATTGGGGGAGTAGTGGTGTCACCCTGATTGTCTAGCTGAAGTTAGAACAGGATGAATTTGAAAAATAATTTCCTTGACTTATTTTGGCCTGTTCATCTTTTCTGCCTTGTGAATCTCTTAATTAATAGTGATGTCTGTGGTGGTGGGGAAGAGAAGCATTCTGTCCCCATGGGTTTCTGCATCCTTGTTAGGTTAAGTCTCAAGGCTCCTCTTCATACCTCTGTCTTACCAATTGCTAACTGTTTCACAACCACCCCCTTTAGTGCCTGTGAATGCCCCTTGTTAATCAACTAGAAACTGTCACTGAGTGATGCAAGCACTATCTCTTTTATGCTAGGAGGTAGCCACTTTAGCATCTCTGTCATCTCTAGAAAGCCCAATTCTTGCTGGCCTGAAAGGCTAATAGAGAATGAGGTTTCAGTACTGGGATTACAGACTGGGACTCTGCACTGCCTTTAAGATGTGCTTGAAGGCAATATTGTAAATCTGCCATTTTGTTTAAAAAGAATGTTCTGCTTCTCTCATGTGTAAATGCAAGGGAATTACATATTTAGCCTGTGCATTTCATGTCTGGTATTGGTTGAAGTCTAAACACATTTTCCAATTTCACTTCCTTTCCCTATCCAATGCTAGCCAATACAATTGCTGTATTGGACTACCAGTAAAGGATTTAACAAGCATTTTTATTGTATCCATTTGTTGTTAAATCTAAATAGAAAAACACTGAAAGCATTCAAAATAATTTGTTACTTCAGTAAGCAATTTACTTGTAAGAAGAAATTCAAAGCCAGCTTTAGAGACGTGTTAAAATTAGCATGTAATAAGCTATCCCTGATGCAAATGTGTATGTTAGAAACTGTGCAATCTGTGACTATAATGTTATGCCATGCAGTCAAGGTCATATCATACTTGTCTTTTGGAAGTGACTAATAAGGGTTATTTTGCAGTTTAAAAGGTAGTTTATAAACTATTTAAAAAGTTATGAATAAAAATAGCCCCAGAAAAACTCTTTGAAGCATTGGAGATCAAGATAGTATATAAGAGCTTCCCTAGCCTGGTTTGCTTGCATTGGTTAACCAGACTTTTTTTTTCCAAACCCTGGTTCATCGTATGTGAGCCAGCTTGTTAATGTATGTAGCTTCATTGCTCCCACTTAGCTCTTCCTGTCAGTGGCTGGCCTCTCCCTTGACAAGCCCTTGACAAGCCAGAGTCATAATCCAGGGTTTGTTCTTGAATTGCAACTTTGGCTTGTCAGGGGAGAGACAAACCAGAGTTCTGTGTTCAGAATAATGCTAACAGAGCCTGGAACGCTTTGTTTAGCTGCTTCCAATGTCAGAAGAAACTATGTGGGAGTGATCATGGTGTGTAGAATAGCATGCTGGCTCGCTCATGATAACTCCCAGTATTTTTTTTTAAAAGCCACCAACACCTGGGTTATCATTGTGCACAAACTGGGCCACTGTCTGTTTTAGAGGGATAGTTTTTGGTTTCTAATTTTTGACCAATGTGTTTGATTGTCTGCTTTAAGTAGAATTTTTAAGGCCTTCTTCAGGGGGCTGTAATATCAAGAATACCACATAAAATTATGTTTATGGGGATAACACATAACGTTAATATATCATTAATATATCATTAATATATTATCTCAGAGGCCTGTGCCCATATGTAAGTTTCTTAAAAATATATTATTACAATATGAAGGCTCTGGGGGCCTGTCCACATTACACATTAAAACTTATATAAATCACATAAAAACATTTTTATAAAAACATTTTAACAAAAGTTTAATATGCAAATTCTTACTTGATAAGAGATGTCTGCAGAAATACTCTTAACAGGATGATAGTCTCCTACGATAATTACTGGCGACTTGGGAAATGTAATCGTTCCAGGGCCCTCCTTATATTCTAATTTGTTTTTTCTCATTGTTTGATCATTTTTTGTGCTCAAAAAACTGACAAAAAATGAGAAAACAATGAGAAAAAATGAATTAGAATATAAGGAGGGCCCTGGAATGATTTATTTATTTATTGCATTTTTTGCATTTTGCATTTTTATTTATTGCATTTTTATACCGCCCCATAGCCGAAGCTCTCTGGGCGGTTCACAAAAATTACATATCTCCAGTCTCCAGTAATTATCGTAGGAGACTATCATCCTGTTCCTGTTAAGAGTATTTCTGCAAACATCTCTTATCAAGTAAGAATCTGTATATTAAACTTTTGTTTAAAATGTTTTTATAAAAATGTTTTATATGATTTTTATAAGTTTTAATGTGTAATGTGGACAGGCCCCAGAGCCTTCATATTGTAATAATATTTTTTTTAAAAGAAACTTACATATGGGCACAGGCCTCTGAGGCAATAGGCCTAACTAACCCCTAAACTGATATATTAATGTTATGTGTTATCCCCATAAACATAATTTAATGTATTCTTGATATTATAGCCCCCTGAAGAAGGCCTTAAAAACAACATAGACTGAAACGCGTTGGACTTGGAAATAAAGTATCTTAGCATTCTGAGAACCTGCTTCTCTCCTTTTTTTTGCCTAGAGTTGGATGCTCTCTTCCTTTTGGTTTTAAGTAGAATGCAATATAACTGACTTAATTGTATCATTTCTTTCCTAGTCTCCAGAGGGTGCTGAAGGCAAGGATGCAGCAAAACTAACAAAGCAAGAGGCAAGTGTGACTCCTTCCTTCACTTTCCACCAATTCTTTCGGTTATTGATGGCTAAATATTAGCGACACACATCTAGGTTAACTCATCTGTGGCCAAAATGTTAAGGTTTCTTTCTACTAGTACAATGAATTAATGGTACATCCATCACGGGCAAGCAGGTTTATAATATTTTGTGTACTCTGTCAAATCTCTCTCTCTCTCCAAATTTAACAACACAATAACCCACAGTCAAGAAAAATGCCACCATGCTTGTGATCCAATAGTTTACATAATGTAAGATAAATAGATATACATTGAAACTGTTTTGCAATGTTTTCTGTTAAGTTTGAGAGGGGCTAGGAAACTGTGCGACCATGGAAGCTTAATTTCTTTTTGCTTCATTTCTTTTCCCCCTCCAACTTTTTAAAAGAGAGTAAAAGATTCTAAGACCAGTTATCAATGCAGTTCAGTACTGCTATAAAGCAGTAGTGTAGATCTAGCCCATGACACATTCCATATACCATTTTCAAACCGTTTTCAAAGTGCTATATCCTGCTTGATGTAGCTCTGGCCCTAAAGCACATGTTAGTTTAAAGATGTAGTTAGCAGCCGTCTTCTTCTTTTCTTTTTTATTCTAGAATAAGTATAGGAACCCTGATCCAGTTTGTTTGGGGGTAGGGGCCCTTTAACCCCCCCCCCTGCCCTGTGATCCTGAATCATGGGACCACACCCACAATTTATAGCACCAAATAGTGATCCATTAACACAAATGGAATGCTGTTTGGCAATACATATTAAAGTAATGCATGCTTTGTTCCTAGGAACACTGAATTTGGTGTCAGATGAGAGCTAGAGCTAGCATAGTGTAATGGCCAAGAGCTGAGCTGGAAAGGGTCCCCAGAATATAGGGATATAGGGATATTCATAGTTAATGTTAATAGAGCAGATTGGAATATTCAAATAACTTCACACATATTATCTCTGACCTTTACAAAAAAACTCTAATCTGGTCAGCATTATTATCCCCATATTCAAAACGGGTGGCTGGGACTGAGGCTGAGAGATTGTAGCTTGCTTATGGTTGCTTCATGAATGGAAGGCAGAGGTAAAATTTGGTTTCCTGGTTCAGAGGTCAATATTTTGGCTATGACACTACAGGTGCTTGTAATGTATGCAATGAGATAATTGCTTCAACACTTCGAACACTCAAAAAAGCATTATACGAATACCAAAGTCTTGATCCAGTCCACCGCAGATTGCAGCGCTCATGCGCAGAGGGATCCCCATTACAGAACATCGTTTTTCCCTTCTGCCCATGGTGCATGGAAATTCAGCACATCAACCCATTCCCTATAACAGCCTGGGCCTGGTGCCTCTAAACATGCCCATGTCTACATGCCATGGGGTGGGGGAGAAACAGGGCTCTGCTTTCCCCTGTAAGAATCCCTCAGTGCATAGGTACTGCAGTTATAGTGGACTGAATCAAGCGTTAAAATGATTAATTAGTTTTATACCAATTTTGTCACTCACATGGTGCAGCCGTAGCCTCATGGAAAACACGCTGCCTTAGCTAAGCCTAACAGTAGCTGGTGTACAGTGCTGCTATTTTAATCCCTCTTTTAAACCACTGCTTCCATCTTTTAAACCTGAAGATATGTAGAAAGGCACTATGAGAGTTGGAATGCTCTTATCTCCGAGGGCATGTCTGCTCTGCAAGTGAACTCATTTCCATCTGGCACAGTATTGGTTCACTCCATTGCTCTGCTGCTGAGACAGCATGAATGCAAAGGTCTGCTCCTTAGATTTGGAATTGCCCCTAGTGTTGGGATCCTTCTGGAGCAGCTCAAAGCAGATTCTACTGTGTGTCATAATCTTAGGGCTTTAGAAAACAATTTTGATATATACAATCTTATTTCACATTTCCTTGTGTTTTTAAAAATGTATTGTCTCCTTGGAGAGAACAGCTGACACATTAGCACAGATCAAAGAGGGTGGGGTAAAATAGCTACATGATGAGAGTTATTCCTGTTTGTATCGGATTTTTAAAATATATAATTACAGTTGCAATTGACGTTAAGAGAAACAACCCAAGCTTTTCTTTTAAAAAAAGAAAGAGGCAAAGATAACAGTCCCCAAATACACAGAGGGACAGTTTGCATGATCAAATAAGTCCTGTGGCTTATTTAAGCCATGGTGGGCTGTGGTGTGTGCTGGTGGCCATTAACTCTCCATAAGCCATGCCCTGTTCTAAGATTATGTGAGGGTTATTTAACCCTCGCACAACCCCTGCCGCCTGGGTTTGGATGACACAACAAGCCGTAGCTTGAATATTAAGGAAGCACCCAGCACACACTGCTGCTCACTGTGGCTTAAGCAAGCCACAGTGGGCCACCATGATTATGTAAACCGCGACAATATTAGTGTACAGAAAGCTTTTGACTGCAGGAGCTATGTAACATTAGGCAACCTTGTACCTATAAAGTGTCAATATGGATGATCAGGGAAGTGTAGGGTATACGACTCTGCAGGGATATGTATAAAAACCCAGAACCAAATCCCCCCCTCCCCAAACTGTATTTTTCTACACTTGAAGGCGTCCTGGAATATGCCTCTGAGAACCAGTTTGTATGCTTATCTACATGGCTTCTCCATGGGCTTAATAAGAAAACCATGAATATTTGCATGTGTCCACGGTATAATAAGGGCCCACAGTGATGTATGTGATGCAATTGCACACTCTGATGATCCATGTCACCTTTCTCCCTTTCTCTTGAGGCAGAAGAGTCATGTGAATCACCCATGAATATGGCTATATTACATGTTATGTTGTATTTATTTTATTTATTTATTAAATTTTTATACTGCCCATCAGCCGAAGCTCTCTGGGCAGTGCACAGTTAAGAACTATAAAATTATATACTGCAGGAGCAAAAGAAGCTTTCGCACTTCCCCAGCTCCCTTCTGGGAAGGCTGCTTTGATAAGTCTAGAAACCTGGCCAGAACATACAGAAATTCCGTCGTGACCACATAGTAACTGTTCAGTTTAAATTTGGGGGGGGGGGGGGGGGGAAGGAGGTACCATTTCCAGCTCATAGGACATTCATTCAGTCCTAGCATGTTCCATTTTATAAACTAAGAACTACTTGGAGGACCCATTTCTTCAGTCAGCCAGACACATTCAGTCCCTCCCACAATATACGATACTGTGGGAACAGTCCAGCAGGCAATGTCCCATGCAGGGCCCATTGAACTGGTCACGCTCCTGTGCATATCCCATTTTCACTGGGGTTTGTTGCTAGATTGTGCCTTATACTGTGTTTCAATGAAATCCATTTTATGGCAGGAGATGTTTACGTCTTGAGTGAAAGTTACCTTGAAGAGAATGTGATTGATGCAGCCTTTGGAATCAAAACGTAACTCTTGGTACAGTGGACATTTTCACTAGCAGTTATCTTATGCATGAGAAAGGAATGTGTCCAGAACAGATGAATGCCTTTGTTTTCAAAAAGGTGCCAAAAGACCAATTTTTATTTGCAAAACCAAGTGTCTAGGATAATTAAGAATGAACTGAGTCTCTTTTGAAGCACTTTAATGTTCTCTAGAGAGTATATTTAAAATTAAAAATCTTTAACATTAATTGTTGGCAACTAGAAATGCAAACATTTGTGAAACGTGATATGGGTGTGAACGTTAATGAGTGTGTGTATGTCAGCGAGAGAGAGCGACAGAGAGAGTTTTAAAGATGGCATTGTGGAAGAAAAAGGTTCTTTAAAAATATGTAATGTTAGCCATAGCTGCTGAATGAAATGATAATCTCTTTGGAAATACAACTGTTACTTCAGCGTGAGTCTTGCCTACTGCATTAGAGCTCCTGAGAACACAGGCTTTCATGTTAACTACAATGGAGACTTATTTCTGTGATATTAAAAAAAATTGCACATAGAGCTGGCTCCTTCCCTGAAGTCCATTGATTGGATCCAGAAGTGTCCTTCTGTGAGCAGAAGGCCCTTATCCTCTTCTGTTTCCAAAATGGCTTCCCCCCTGATATCACACAAGATATGCACTTCCTTTTGTACAAGGGATTTATAAATATATCGCACAGCATCACAAAATGTCTTCACTAGCCCTTGCATAACAGTCCATAGAATGGCAATCTCTGATAGAGGCTAGATCTACACTACTGCTTTATAGCAGTATTGAAGTGCACTGATAACTGTAGGGGCACAATCCACATTCCATATACCGCTTTCATAGTGTTATATCCTGCTTTTTATTCCAATTCCTAATGATTTGACATAAAGTGTAGAATTTCAATTTTATTGACATAAAGTGGCCAGAATTTCTTCCACATGTGTACCTTTGGACCCAATCCCATGAGTATAAGCCTACAAGAGATAGCTAGATTAAAGTATTTCGACAGGAAAAAATGCAATTTACAAAGCAATCCTATGCTCACTTAACACCAAGGAGAGGGAAGTGATACGGAACAGCCACCATTCCCAATGCATTCTCAGCCAGGGTGGGGTGGGCAGAAAACCTCACAATTAGAAAATACAAAAATGACATCAAGACAACTGATACACCCCCAGCATTCCTTGAAATAAAGCCATAGCTCACCATTCAGAATTGACAGTGCTGTCAGAACTGACAGCACTGATCACACCTCAGATAAGGAAGAGTACTTCAGTCTCAGGCAGTGTCCACATCAGCCAGTTATCCCGGGGTCGGCTTGCGATCGTCCCTGTGCGTCCAAATGATGCACAGGTGATCCTGGGGTCAACCAGGGATGAGCTCTCAGTTGTCCCGGGATAACTGGGACTGGATTTTTCACAGTTTTCCCCGCGGTCCAGGGCCAACCCTGAAGTCTGCGGGCAGTGTGGCACTCGCTCCCGGGATTGTCCCTTCTCCCCGCGAGTCGCGGGGCTCACCAAATGGGAATGGAGCTCTGCGGGGGGAGTCTGTGCCCATCAGGGATTGAAGGAAGCATTTTCCCCATCCCTGTGATGGCTCCCTGCGGTTTTCAGTGCAGAGTTTCCATTTTTTTAAAAAACTTTTGGTGCAAGATCGCGCCTGCACAATTGCTTCAGCTATTTGACAGCATAAAAATGCAATAAATTTTAAAAAATCTTAAACACACACACACACACACACACACACACACACACACAATGCCATGCCAGAAGTCCCTCTTCACTTCTGGGACGATGCGCTGGCATTTGGACCCTGGAGGACTATCCTGGAAGCTGGAAAGCCCGAGATCCTCCCCCCCGTCCCGGAAGGCCTTCAGGTGTAGATGAGTCCTCAGTCACAGGAGCCGGTGTGTTCCTCTGGTGTATCTGTCAAGGCGGCAAAGGCATGGCATACCTGGCAGACTGCTGGTATAGCAGGGCTTCTGCCAAATCCTCTATTTCTTTTTTATTTTATAAATTCAAACACTTCTACTAAAACAAAATTACTGAAAAAAATGTCAAAATGTCCTCTGTGCTGAAGAGGTTATTCAAATAAAGCAAATTATAAAAAGTAAATTCCTCCCCTTCCCCCCCGCCCCCCAACCTGAGTTGCAACCAGTGGAGTGTTTCCACAAGAACACTTACACAAAGTGAATGCCTTGCTCCCTCCTTCCCACTGCAGACTCTCAAATGCGTCTCCTGAGGGTCAAGGGACAGCCCTTATTTACAAGCCATTTTCTCTCTTCTTGCATATTACCCCTAAAAAAATGAAAGTGACTAGATTATCAGTTTGCAACATCGCTGAGGAAATTATAGCATCATTAAAAAAAAAAAAGACTTCAAAAAAAAAAAGACTTCAACTCATTGGCAGTCGAATCCTATCAATCCTAATGCTTCAGGTCACTAACAGCCAGATCCTAGCAAAGTCATGCTTAGGCTAGCATGTGTCACCTGCTGCACCAGGAGAGGGGGGTGAAACAAGGTGCTGTGCACAGGCCGTGCTACAGAAACAGTGGAGGCTAGTGCAAATTTCAGAAGTACAATTATAAATAAATAAACACCACTTAGAAGGATGTTGGGCAGCATGGCTGGCAATGGCTGCTTTCTCAGATCCTGGAGACTGATAATAGTAAGGTGGATCTGGGTATTAGCAGGCAATTCCTTATGCATGTGGATAATTCACTGCTGAAAATGTTGTGTTCTTACCAAATCAGCCTTCTTTCAGACCCAAGACAAGAAACCTTTTTGGGACAGCTGAATACCATAAAGTGAGGGAAATGCTATCTTTTTTGGCTGTGGGGGCACATTTAACAATTTGAGAAGCTCTTGGTATCACCACAAAATAGCTGCCATGAGAGGCATGGCAAAGGACAAGTAAATAGTCCAAAAGACTGAGTACAAGGCCGGGGGAGGGGGCTGAGCCCCAGCACGCTAAACAACTCCTTTGAACCCACAGGCATCAGCACCTACAGAAACTTATTTCACAGCTATTCTAGCTGCTGGTAAGAAAATGTGTCAATGTTTTTTAAAAGTGGAAAGGGTAGGGCATCCTGAGGGGTGCCATGAAGGTGTCCTGTGCATACAATATATTCTTATGAGAACTAGCCTAGATATAAATCCTAGACAACATATTCTCCAACAGTATGTCATGTAGTTGTACTTACATACATAGTGCCAGTGCAGGAACACACCAGAAGGTTGTACACCTGTTACTATTGTACTGAGGCTCTCTCTTTCATTTTGCTGGAGATATGATCATGATTGTAAATGCTGGAGCAGGGCCCTAGCACTGTGTCTTGCAACTGCTTAATGTGTGTAAACAGATAGATGATTGGTAATGTCAGAGTTGTCTCCTAGGCGGTACAGCAGCACCATGCATGCCCCCTTCCTGGCTGGATGTGAATAGGAATGCCTCCTTCCTATTCATTCATACCCAGCAGTTTTTCAAGCACCCAGTAGGGCAGCTCCATAGCCAGGACCCTGTTTCCATTTCTGGTTCACTTTTGTCAAATCAGAGAACAGTGAAGTGGCGCTAGTGGCCCAATCGGCCTTTAAGTTAAGTGTCACAGTGGGCAGCCAGCAAAACCCATTCTACTGTTAACATCTCTTTAAATCAGTGTGTGTGTGTGTGTGTGTGTGAGAGAGAGAGTGTGTCCTGTCTCATTTCCCACTCAATGAGACTCCAGATGTCCTTTAAGTATTCTAGTTTTGCTTTTCTTAGATTCTACATGCAAGTCTATCATGCAGCAGCATTCAATTTTGAATTTTCAAGCTGGTGGGCTGCATTCTTACCATATTCCAGTTTCCAAAAGGAACAATTAATTAACCATTAAGTGTGGGCACATCTCTGTTGACATGCATACCCAACTTTGACCATTTGCATCAAGACTCTCTGGATTCTGTTGCAAAAGAATCCAAATTTTGTACCAACCATGCCTTATTTTTTAAAAGGCATTTCAGTTCAGTACAGTACAGATTTACCAGATGTGTGCTATTTATTGTCCAGTGTTTGGAAGTTCACAGAATATGGCAGTTTTATTTTTAGCATGCTATGAAACACTGGATTTTGATGGTTTGTTCTTATTGTACTTTTGAGTTCAATCTGAAATCATTACCACTACTCTTTCCACAAGAGATTTCCACAACCATGGAGAAACAAAACAGGAAGATAAAATTCCAAAATGTAGTAAACAAATGAACTTTCTGCTAGACACGTACATTGTGTGCATCTAAAATAATAATTCCTCAGGATGCAAAGACCTTTGCATTTGGTAATAAATACTTCTGTTGTCTTCCAGGTACATTTTATTTTGTTGGCAAAATGAGTGACAGATTTTTACCTTGTTTGGATGTGAACTGCTGCAAATCTACAAAGATATTTTCTTTCCCTTTTTTAGCCAACAAGACGATCTGCAAGATTGTCAGCTGTAAGTATTTATAATTTGTGTTTGTAAATATGAAGCCACATTCTTTTTCATTCCAGCCCATACAAGTTGGCACTGGCCGTGCTGTGTGGTGATAAGTAAGGCAATGTTACCTTGATTCATTTTTTAAAATCCTTGAAATATAATGCAGATTAGTACACATCTCTGCCACGATCAGACTACTGCCCTATGCTCCCCAGTTCCCTACACCATGAGAAGTCCAAGGGCTTTAGTTTCCACTGAATCTGGAAGCACTGGAGATTTATGGCATCTTTATAAAATTTGATCTACCCACAAATATGCAAGCAGAGCATATTGGAAGAAAACAAACACTCCTCCAGTGCTATCAACACTGCTGATCCTGCTTCAGACGTCCAAAGAGTTCCTGATTCAGCCAAACCCCACATCTCTATATAAACTCTCTGCCTACCTGTAGCCCTATTCAGGTATTATTTTAAGTCAGGGGTGTTGAACCTCTATTACTCTGAGGGCTGAATTCTATTTCAGCCCTTTAGGATGGGGGGAAATCTGCACAAAAGCTGGGAAACCACCAAGTGATCAGTGGTTAAGGGTCAGGAGAAGGGAGGATGGCTATTTCGGGAACCTCTGGGGTTCCCCAGATGGCCAGATTGGGACCTCAAGCAAGCTGGATTTGACCCCTGGGCCTTAGGTTCTGCACCCTTGTTCTAAGTAGTAAAACCCATTATGTGTGCTGGGACAGGGCGGTGTCAAGTAGCCCTGCCCCAGACTTTATGTCATCACGTATCTCCACTTGAAGGGATCCATGCATACAGTGCTAAAACATGCAGTAAGAAGGCCTTCACTCATTCAAGTGTATGTACGGAAGCTTCCACATGATCCATAACCTTGGATCTGCCTTCTCTCTTCCAAGGCAAACTATAGAACTGGCTTTAAACTGTTTCTCTTCTCCTTCCTCTAACTGGAAGGTGTTGTCTTTCAAAGGCTACAGAAAGATTTCAGACATCCCCAGTCATTAAAGAACATCAAACTTCATATATTAAAGTCCCTGGTTTAAATCCAGTGCTACACTACTGGAAGTTACTAACGTAATGGGACTTCCTTCCTCTCTCCTCCCCTGAAGCCCACTGCACCACTAAGAAATCTGCTCCAGATTGTTTCCCAGTCTCCAGAGCAGATTTTAAGAGCAAAGGGGGGGATTCGCTCCCCCAGATTCCGCTGACAGAAGCAGTTCTGTCAGTGGAATGACACCACTGTACTCAACCCTCTGACTTACTCATCACCCTTCCTTTCACAGTAGTCAAGATGACCAAACTCACACATTGTGTTGGCTGGCTAGCTTCTCATTTCCTGTACAGGAAAAAAGGTTCAGAGAGAGATAGAGACTGTGTGTGTGTTTATTATTTATTTATTTATTTTATTCCATTTATATACCGCCCCATAGCCGAAGCTCTCTGGGCGGTTTGAAGAAACTGATTTCTGTAAGGTAAAAGTTTAATATGTTCAATTGTTATGTTTTGCTACAAGGGCTGAAGATGATTGGGTTAACAATCCAAGAGAAAAATGTATGCCATTTAGTTGAGACTTTTGCTAGAGGAGAGATACGTTGTAAATATGGTTTGTTGGTGGAATGTCAGTTACTATTTCTGTTGCCATTAAGAAGAAAATATTAATCTAGATTCTGGTTTACATATGGAAAGGTTGGATTGAAATTGGTACCATCTGATTGGAAGACATTCTAAAGATGTTTATTGTTCCTGAGTTTGATCAGAGATGGTGTGATAGAATGTTGGCAACGACAAAGCTGATTGGCTAGAGGTTCAAACTGGAGCAAATATAAGGAACTGTTAAGAGGCACTTGAAAGAGTTTGTCTGCGAGTGTTTCCAGGGACGAATAGCCATGAAATAGTGTCTTATTGAGTGTCTTTGGGAGAGGCTGAGGAGCTGAAGAAAATAGCAGCAGCAGGTGGACTGGGAAGCCAAGCTAGAAGCAGGCAAGGTGCGATCAGAAGGCCAGCGAGACAAAGATGCCAGAAGGCAGCCTTGGGGGATAGGTAAGCCTTTGGCAAGAAGGTCTGAAGACAGAGCAAGTGCCTAGACCAGATAAAAGACTTCAAGGGAAGTCTCGTAAATTGCATATAAGGTCCTAGGTGGTAGTCAAACCTTAGCAAAAGGAAGTCTGCATATCAAGCCAGGCCTGTGTATTAACTGAGGTGGAGCTTGATAGGGGAATTGGCTTAGGTTTGGTTAGGGTGAGGAACTGTAGCTTCTACAACCTGATTGGTGGTAACAGTAACAACATATAAGTCTTGGTTTAAAGTAACAGTAAGCATGAGTTCAGATGACATGATAAGCCACGGTGGTTAAGAATTTTGAGCTAAACATTATGGCTTAGCATGTCATGTGAATCATGACTTAGTGTGTCATGTGAACCATACCTAACAATGGTGGTGTGTACCTCTGATCTGTTTGACTCATGTTTAAAGACCAGCTACCTTAGGAAAAAATAGTATGTTAAATAAAGGGGTGTAGCTTTATGGTGGTAGTGGAAGTGAATGGTGGAATAAAAGATTGATGCTAGTAGCAATAGGATATCTCAGTGAAGGGGCATTTTGCGTGTGTGTGTGTGTGTGTGAGAGAGAGAGAGAGAGAGAGAGAGAGCTGCAACCAGAAGATGCCTGAAAAGAGTTTCTTGCAATCAGTCTATAACATGCAGAGAACCAGGCTTTCCAACTTTTTCATTAACCATAGAAGATAACTTTGACTAAGAGGTTGAAGCCATCTCTGGCTTCTTTGGTGTCACATGCTAAGAAATGGGAAAAGGGGAAAGATTAATAAGTGACACTTGGTAGTAACTATGCTTAACTGTTGGACTGTCTGAAAATATTTCCTAGAAACCAGTTCCACCGAAACCTGACCCTAAGCCAAGGAAAACTACTAAGGTAAAAAATTCTTTAACACAAGTTCCTTTACCATGCATGTCACATTCTTTTGTATGTCACTAGATGAGGCTGCTCAGTCCACTCAATATGAATTTAATAGACTCTTAATCGTTATTTGGGGAAAAATAATTATATCCTAAAATAATTAAAATACATTTATGGATTACACAAGACAAGACAACAACTGTGGGTCAGATCTCTGGAACCTTTGCTACAGTAACTGGGTTACAGGACTGCAATTTGAAGTTGTTGATAGCAGTCCATTATGTGACATCAACAATATTAACATTCACAGGTGAAGGAAGACATAGCGTCTAATTATGGGAAAGGAAGCAATAAATCAATTTCTTCTGCTTTACAAAATTATATGTTTAAAGTTATGGATTATATATTGGCCATATGCATATGTGCATGAACATGTATCTGGAAAATGAATTGGCCGTAGTTTTTACTTTGCATTTTAAATATACCGTTTTTATTACTGATTTAAACGTATCACATTTAAATTTTTTATTTTTACAAGAGCCGAAAACATCTAATTCTCATAGGATGCAAAAATCAAATGCAGTCTCTGGAGATTAATTACTTTTCCAAAGTAGCTTTCATCAGATTTAGATCCCATAAACAGGAGTTTCATAGCCTGCTCTACAGGCAAAGTAGCTCCAAGAACAATGAAATACTGTACCTAACCTTCCCTGTGAGTGTATGGAGCTGTAGCAGTCTCCCATTTTGGGAATCAACCAGCCTCTGCTGAAGCATAAAGGTATTGCTGAGACCTGCTTTGTAAATGCCTCAAAGAGGTGGCAGCAGCACATGTAGCATCTGATGCTGTGTGTGGATAGAGCATTTGCTAGGCCCGGGGAGACCAAATTAGAATCCCCATTCTGCTACGAAGCTCATTGGCTGACCTTGGACCAGACGCTGGGTTGGAGCTGTATCCGTCATTCTGCTAGGGGAAGGGCACCACTTGTGGAATGGGACTTCTGTGCCTGCTACTCCCCCTGCAGCCTCCCTCCTCCACACACATCCTCCAGATCTGCTCTGGAGGGTTGAGAGACTCTCCGGAGCAGATTTGGAGAACATGTCAGGGAGAGTGCAGTGGGGAGGAGAGGACATAAAAGTCCCTTTCTACAAGTGGCATCCCTCTGCTAGTGGAATGAAAAATCTGGATCCAACTCCTCATACGGGGAGGAAAGTTTACTCTGCCTTAAGCTCCTGGGATGAAAGGCAGCCTATTAACTGATATAAGTATAGTTTTGGCAAGATTATTTGTTTTGAGCATGACTATGCCAGTGTAACGTGTACAGAGAAAATATAGCAATTGCTTTTAAAAGAACAATTTTAACAATGGTGTTTTGATTCTTTTTATCTTTTTACTACTTCTGTGCACCACTGTTTTGATATGGAGCAGAATATAAATATTGTAAATAAAATTAAGTAAAATAAAAAATACATACATACATGAAAATTAATGGAATTCATATTTTATTAAATAGTTTTAAGGGCTGCACTATAAAGTCCAGAGCTATTCACACTTAGTTGGAGCACTAACCCACATACTGGGATTACAGAGGAATTGAATAGGACATTCAACACCCCCCCTCCTAATACCATGCATAAGGAATCATTGTTAGAACAAAATACCAACAGATATTCCTGAACTAATTTCTTCCCAAATCAGGTAGAAATTTTGGGATAGTAAGGATTCAGTCAGACCCACAAATTCAATGTGAATTAATGAGGTCTTCAAGCAGGGGGCATGAGTTCTCAGCTGGTTGTCATCCTAGTAAGAGAGCAAGATAAGAGGACCCTTCAGGCCTCCCACTTCACAAGGAAACTGACAGTGCAATCCTATACATGTCTACTTAGATGTAAATCCCATTGAGTTCAGTGGGACTTATTTTCAGGTATAAGTGTGTATAGGATTGCAACTGTAGATTTCAGTTTAAACAGCACTCCAATTTGCTTTTGTCTCTAATCTGTTTAAGAATGGTTGGATTCTGCTTCTTTTCCACTGGTTGGAGAATTCCCTAAGTGGAGTTTGGCTTAGAATGCTCCCACCAGTGAAAGAGGTGGAAGTGATCTTAAGCTATCCTCTCACCCCCATCACCCTGCAACTCCCAGCACCACCTTCCCCACTGTCCCAGAAGGCCCAACATTCATGAACAGATTTGGGCATAGGGTATTGCAGAGGGAAGGAAAATCAGTGAAGATTGTCCCTTCTCCATTCTGCCAGCAGGATTTCTCCACTGGATCAGAAGCCTCCTGCAGATGGAAGTAACCGTCCCATCTCCAGGAGGCAGATTCTGGATCCAACCCATTGTCAGTGGTGCCAGACCAAAGTAGAAACAGGCTATGTGCAAAGACTCATACCTCCGTGAATTTCACCTTATATAGCATATTCCATGGTCTTTCCTCTATACGTGGCCATTTTCTCATTTATGAGCTTCCTCTACCCATGCTTCAATAATCACATTAGGCAACAATATTTTCACGGCAGAAGATTAAATACCACAGAGTATTTAGTTTTTTTCTAGAGAAGAAGAAGCATGAGTGACTTGGGGCTCTTCCTTGATATCTGGATCTTGTACAAAATGGGAAGAAACATGTTTCCAAGCCTGCTTCTTTCTCCTGTCAGGGGAGGGGGGGGGGGAGGAAGAAGAAAAATATGGGATGCCCTTCCATATTTTAGTTCTAATAGTAAAACATAGTACAGTTTACACTTCAGTTAGAAATTTGTTAACAGTGTGTAACATTTGCAGGCATCTGCTGGCCGAAAAGCATCATGATGGTGTATAAAGTCTCAGGGCAGTATCCAATACATTTATTCTGTTGCGCCATGGGACACACGGCTACAGCAATGGAAATCTAGTGCTTCCTGAAGCAACCATGAAATGAGCCAAAACGCAAGTTTCCAGAGTGGAGTGAGCTCCTCTTGTGAGCTCCACTGACCTGCCCCATTCTTTTTCATAGTCCTTGTGAACTCATTTATATGGATTCTGTGCCTGCATAGAACAGTCTTTCAGAAACTTGTAGAGCTGAGCAGAGCTTTTAGGTGGGGGACCTGCCCACCCTCCTTTGTACATGCTCCTGGCAGGGCTTCAGCACCCCTCTCAGTTCCATTTGATCCGCTGTTACAATAGCAGTTTCTGGAACTTGCTCTGTGTTTATGGTTTTTCTTGCCTTAGTCATTCCCATCTGGGAGCTGCTGGACAGAGTTTCTCATATCTTCTTCTCCATCATCTAACTCCATCATCTAACTCCATTTTTTGTTTTGTTTCTCCCCCTCCTCCCCCCCCCCCCGCCTGGGAGCGAATGGTCTCCAAAGTCTTCTTGAAGATGTGTACCCATTGTGGTGGGAAATTACCACAAACTGATGGCCACTCCCTGTGCCTACTTTATTTAGGTGAGGTGCATTGGGTAGATTCCTGTGTTCATCGTCAGGCCTTCACTAAACAGGCCAGTTGAGCAGAACAGCTCGTCTCCACCTTATTGTGGGAGCAGACCCTAAAGGTCACAGACTCAGAGGCGCAGAACCAACTGCTTCATACTGCCTTTCATCATTCTAAACTTGTGTCTACGATTGCCCAACTGCTCATTCCAGCCTCTCTTCCAATGGAAGGGACTATAGTGGAACCATCCTCACTTACGACAATCCAGCTCTACATATCGGCACCCCGACCTGACCCCAAAACCTTGAGGCTGGTAAAGTCCAGCTAGCAAAGTCCCACACTAAGCACCCGTTGGCCAAGCAGGAGCCAGAGCCAAAAAACAAGAGGCTCATGGGATCAAATCCAGTGATGACCTTATAGCCTCAACAGTCTCTTACCTACCTCGAATTCCACTTCTTCATCTGAGGTTGCCTACTCTTACCCTGGAGAAACAGCAATCACCCCGAGATGAGCTACAGTGCATTAGATCAATAGATCAAGGTGAAATCGAGGGAAGATCCCCACCAAAAGCCACTCATCGATCTGCTTCCCGACATCAGTGTCCTTCATTCTCGCTGTACAGTCACCGTTTTGGTCTAGTCCGAACCCCTTGATACCAAGATCCCCAGCATCATCAGCCTCCTTGGGAAGTTTCCTTTGTTAATACCTGACCTTCCATGGAATGATCAGTATTGCTTTTACTACACCATGATGGCACTATCCGCCCGTACAATGGGACCCAGATTATTGAGAAGGGATGTCCGCTGCTACTACTCCTGATACCATCACTCTCCACACCATGGCGACCTTACTGGCAAACAGAGCATCCAGATCACAGTCTAGAACCCTGTTCCAACCTAGACGAGCATTCCACGATAAATATCTCCAACGCTGAAGGGGAAAGCACCCCAACCAATCAGAACGGCATCTTTGACTCGTACAGATGAGCTGTGCCAACTTTGTCCCTTTTCCTACCATCTCAGTCTGTAAATGTGGCAATCCATCACCACAGAGGTGTGAGTGCTCTCAGTCATCTTATTTTTTTTTAAATGATTTTTATTAATTTTTATACAATTACATAAACAAAACACATAAACATATCACTTTTAAATCATATTACTTACAGTATAAAACTAACATAATTCACCTAACTAGTGCACCCCACCCCCCTGGGACCAGCTACATTTTTATATACCATATTTATTTTCAATCATTCTTCCAAAACTGCATAGATTCACCTGACGGTGCACACCCCTTCCCCTTTTTTAATACATATTCCACAAATAATCCCCATATATCTCCAAATTCATTTTTCCTTAATATCCCTCTTTTAACTTTAACATTGTTTGTTAACTTATCATTTATAGCAATCTTCCATACTTCTTTATACCAGTCTTCTATTTGGTAGTTGCCTTGTACTTTCCATTTTCTAGCTATTATTAACCTCGCTGCAGTCATTAAATTTGTAATTAGCTCTTTAACATTTTGCTCTCCTTCTCCTTTATCATAAATTGATAATAAAGCTATCCTAGGACATATCTTAAACTTTAAATCTATTATCTTTTAAACTTCTTCAATTACTTTTAACCAAAATATTTGCACATATTTACACGTCCACCACATATGAAAATACGTTCCAATTTCCTGACAACCTCTCCAACATAGCTTCGAATGTTTCTTATCTATTTGATTTAATTTTACCGGTGTTAAATACCATCTCCATACTATTTTATAATAGTTTTCTTTTATTCTTACTGACATAGTATTCAAATTCCGCAGTTTCCAAATTTTCCCCCAACTTTGATCATTTACTTGTTCTTTTAAATCTTCTTCCCATAATACTTTCAAATAATTTTGCTTCTCTTCACCTTCTACCAAGATTTTATAAATTTCACTTACCACCCCTTTAATATTCTTATTTATATCCTCCTGTTCTCTCATTATAATCATCTTCTCAAATTTTGTAAAAGTTCGAAGCTCTTTATTGTTCTTTCTCCATTTAGCCATCCATTGTTCTAATTGGATAACTTTAAACCATGCTATTTTCTTTCCTCTCAATACTTCTTCTAACTGCTCTTTATTACTCATCTTTTCCAACCAATCCTTTATTTTTAAAAATTTATGTTCTAAAAACTGTTTCTAATTCTTTCTTTAAATTTCCTGGAAAATCTTCCAGCAACACCACCGGATTCAATGGGGAGATATCTGGTAATAGTTTCTTTTTATACTTTAACCAAACATCTATAATGTTTCCTAACAAGCGATTTTCTAATCTTTCTCTCATCTTCTTATTTAATTTAATAAAAAAAATATTACTTAACCTCAATTCTAAATCCTGTCTATTGCTCTCCAACCAGCTTATTTCATTTGATCTTGCGATCCCATCTATTACATGCCTCAATTGATTAGCTATATAATAGTACTTTAAATTTGGGAGACCTAATCCCCCTTTTTTCTGAGATTTATACCAATTCCCTTTATTAATCCTTGCTTTCTTATTACTATTACAAAAATTATTTATTATAACTTACCATTTCTTTAACTGTAAATCTGTTAACTTAATTGGTAACATTCTAAACAAAAAATTAAATTTAGGCAAAATTTTCATTTTAATAAGCGCTATTCTACCAAACCATGAAAGATTAATCTTTCTATATTCTTCTAATTTTTTCTCAGTCTCCCTATTTAATTTATTAAAATTCTCCTCTTCTAACTTATCTACTTCCCTTGTAATAATTACACCTAAATACTTAATCATATTCTTTACCTGTATAGGTAAACTCCTGTTCCTCCTCTTTCATATAGTTGAATAATATCATTTTTGATTTATCCCAGTTAACTTGCAACCCAGATATTTCCCCAAACTCTTTCAAATGTAATTTTATTTTCTCAATTTTTTCTATTGGATTCTCAATTGCTATTAAAGTATCGTCAGCAAACAAACTAATTTTTACTCTTTCTTTATTACCTATCCCAGTAAAATTCTTATCTTCTCTAATTGCATTAGCTAAAAGCTCTATAACTATAGCAAACAAAATCGGAGAAAGAGGGCAACCTTGCCTGGTACCTCGGGCTAAGGAAATTTGTTGCGTTATTCCATCGTTTACCATTACCACAGCATTATTTCGCGAATAAAGTTGATCTATCACACCTCTAAATCTTACTCCAAACCCTAACCTTTCTATTATTATTTTTAAAGCTGGCTATTCCACACAATCAAAGGCCTTAAAAATGTCCAAAGCCATCAGGCCTGCCTTCAATTTATTATTCTTGATTATATTAATCATATTCAATGCTCTTCCAATTAAATTTGGCATCTGTCTCCCTGCTATAAACCCGCATTGATCTCTTTTAATATATTTATACATAAAAGTATTCATTCTTTTCGCCATTATCGCTGTAAATATCTTAGCATCTTGATTTATTAAAGAAATAGGTCTATATTATCCTGGGTCTGACAGGTCTTTATCTGCTTTTGGAATCAATACAATCAAAGACTGTTCCCATGATGGTGGGAACCCATCTCCTTCTAATATCTTGTTATATAACCATTTCAATTTTGGTATTAACATTTTCTCAAATATTTTATAATATTCTGGTCCCATCCCATCCAATCCTGGGGATTTCCCCCCTTTTAATTTGTCAATAATTTATTCTATCTCTTTTTCTGAGACCTCCTTCTCCATTAACTCTATATCTACCTCTTGCAGTCTAATCTTTAAATGCTTCTCCACATATTCCTCAGTCTTTTCTTGTGACCCTCCTCCTGCAGTATATAATTTCTGATAAAAATCATAGAATATCTCCAATTTATCCTACATCGAATTACAACTCTTCCCTAATTTGTTCCTAATTGTTCCAATTAAATTCTTTGTCTTTTTTGATTGTGTAGATCTGGCCAGCATTTTAGAATACTTATTACTATATTCAAAAAATTCTCTTTTCAAATATATTAAATTTCTCTGAGCTTCCTCCAATTCCTCTTTCTCTAATTCTTTTTTTTTGCTTGTAATTGTGCAAAGATCTGTTTATCCCTGTGCCTTATAAATTTCATTTCCAAGTCCTTAATTTCTTCTTCCAAATTTTTCTTATCTTTTTCTTGTTGTCTTCTTAATTTACAATTCTCTCTAATACAAATCCCTCTCGTTACTGCTTTCAATGTATCCCAAAGTATAGCTTGATTGTAAAACCTTTTTCATTAATCTCCCATATACTTTGTATTTCCTTTTCCATTTTTTCAATTATACTTTTATAATTAAAAATTCTTGTATTTAATCTCCACCTTTTTGCCTCCTTGTAATTTTTCTTAACATTAATATCTATATTCACCAATGCATGATCTGTTACTTTTATCAATCCTATATCGCTCTTTATTATTCTAGAAAACATATTCTTTGACACAAAAACATAATCAATCCTTGAGTAAGTTTTATATTTTGCTGAGTAAAAGGTAAATCTCTGTTGATCTCTATTCATTGCTCTCCACACATCTATTAAGTCATTTTCATTCATAATCTTACCCAAACCTGTAAGGTTATTACATCTTTCTTCCAGCGTGGGGTTAGACTTATCTTTCTGTTTATTTACCACCATATTAAAATCACCCACTATTATAATATTTCCCTTTTGAATATCTTCCATATCTTCAAAAATTCCTTTATAAAATTCCATTTGATTATTATTAGGTGCATAAACATTAATTAATATGTATTCCTCTTCCCCCACAGCCCCTTGCAACATTATATATCGGCCCATAAAATCCTTCTTCATCTTCTGTATTTTGAATCCACATTTTTTAGATATAATTATTGCCACCCCCCTAGCTTTTTTGAAGTTCCATAAGCTTTCTCATATATAACAGACCATCTTAATTTGAGCTCATTAACCCCTTCTTTTGACTGATGTGTTTCTTGAATAAAAATTATATCCGTCTTATCTTTATTCAGTAATGCCTCCACTCGTTTCCTTTTAAGCACCAATCCTAGCCCGTTGACATTCAAAGTTGTAACTCTTAATTTCCCCTCCATATTATCAGTTTCATTCCCCTTTGCCAGTCCCCTAGTGTGCTATACATATTCACATATACCCCAACAATAACAATAACAATAACACTTTCTTCCCCCCATTTCCCCCCAGAATTGACCCCGGCCATGGCTCTCAGTCATCTTAGATGAGTACTCCATTGATTTCAAATAGACTCATTCTACGGAAGTTTTCAACACTATTTGCCCCAACTCCACGCTCATGAAAGAAATTGCTATACTTTTGGACAAGGGAGCAATAGCAAGGATCACCTTTCACCAAAAGTTTACTGGCCTCTTTTCCTGATATTTCACCATACGCCAAAAAGGATGGAGGTCTATGCTCCATACTTGACATACGGGGTGTCAATTCCTGTATCAGACCCAGGAAATTCTTTCTTCTGTACTCCCTCCACTTTGCCTCTGTTTTGAGACTGGTTTGCTACAGTAGATCTCTACAAAGCCTATTTCTACATCACTATCCACTCCAATTTTTGCATTTCATCTGCTTTGTCCTGGCCAACAGATATTTCCAATTCAAAGTACTCCTGTTTGGCTTCACCACTGCAACAAGAGTCTTCACAAAATATTTAGTCATAGTGGCAGAGTCACTCCGACCGCAGGGAATAGTCATCTTCCCATATGTAGAAGATTGCCTCTTCATTGACCCCTCATTTAGCTTTCTCCAGGCAAAATGTCAAGGCTATCTTAGATATTTTGAGTTCACTGGGCCTCCAGATCAATCTGAACAAATCTTGCCTCATCCCATCCCAAACCTGTCATTTCACAGGGGCTCTTCTGGAGTCCACACAGGTTTGTACCTACTTTCTTGTAGATTTGCTAAGATGTTTGGCATGTGATATCAAATCCCATTCCTGTTTTTGAGCAGACACCATCCAATGCCTCCTAGGTCTTATGGCTGCAACCACAACTGTGAGCCCTTTTACTTGCCTTTGCATGAAGATGCTACAATCCTGGTCTTCAACCCAGAGCAGGATTTTTTGACACTTCTCTTGGACCTTCCTTTCCAAATCTGAAACTCTCTGGACTGGTTGACCATCCCATCGAATCTCTTGGTCAGGATTGATTGTCAACACCCCCCACCCTTCTGTAACTATTGTCACAGACTCTCTCCAGCTTGGGGTGGGGGCACTGCGGTCCACTCAAAAGTACATGTCCATTGGTTCCACAGTGAGCAAAATATGCATATCAACCATCTCAAACTTCTCACAGTCGTGAAGGCCTTTCTTGCTTTCAA
This sequence comes from Anniella stebbinsi, assembly GCA_029215795.1. Taxonomy (NCBI): domain Eukaryota; kingdom Metazoa; phylum Chordata; class Lepidosauria; order Squamata; family Anniellidae; genus Anniella; species Anniella stebbinsi. The sequence continues at coordinate 159,227,004 of JARDYH010000003.1, read as the reverse complement.
GTTGAGCCTTCCTGGGCATACAGTTCAAATTGTTACAGACAACACTACTGTAGTTTTTTACATCAACTAACAAGGATGTATAAAGTCCCCCTCCCTCCTACTTCTCACACTGAATTTCTGGGATTGGTGCGTAGCCTGTCATATCACTCCAGTCACTATTCACCTTGCTGGTACCATGAACACAATCACAGACTCACTCAGATGGTTTTTAACCATCCATCATGAGTGGGAACTGTCCCAGTCATTACACTAACCCTGTTCAATATGCGGGGAACTTCCTGAGTAGACTATAAGGGAAAACACAATGTGCAGAACACTCTACAGCAGGGTGGACAAAGGCTGAGACACCCTTGGTGATGCCTTTCTCCACAACTGGGGAGACATGCTGAACTATGTCTTTCCCTTCTCCTGCTAATCACTTGAGTCATGAAGAAGTCAACATCTGCATCTGATAATGTCATGGTGACCACAACCTTGCTCCTTCTCTTCAACCAGACCTTCCTCCACCTTCCATGATTCCCAGATCTCCTCACAATGGATTCGGGAAATACCCAGATACCCAGACCTTAAAAACCTTCACCTCATGGTGTGGTAGGTACAAGCCTGCATAAGTTCCCTAATGAGTCCCTGTAGGTCATGACCATTTTCCTAAAACACTCCACTCGTGTGATCTACAAAGCTAAATGGAAAGCTGCTTTGGCTTCATCACCTCTTATTGGACAATGTCTTGAGACCTGCAAACTAACCTTGGTGTTTGACTTCTCTCTTAAAGCAAAAGACCAGGCATTCATCACTCCAACTATCCCATGCAGCGCTCTCTGCAATTCATACCAAGGTTGAAGGCTTCTTGCTCTACTCCCAGCCAGATGTTAAGCACTTCCTCAAGAGCCTTGCCAACAGCTATCCAATAAAGGTTCCACCTGTTCCATCATGAAACCTTTTTGTGCTTCTTGCACAGCTCACAGTCGAACCCTTTGAACTTATTTATGACCTTAGCTGATCTTTGCCTCCTCACTGTAAAGAAAGCTTTTCTTACTGCCATTACTTCAGTATGCAGAACAGAAGAGATTTGCACTCTGCACCATGACCAACCTTATTTGACTTTCCATAGGGATACAGTCATCCTGCAACTGGGCTTTTCCTTCCCTCCAAAGGTGGTGTCACAGTTTCATTTGTCTCAGGATATTGTACTACTAACATTTCTCCCCTAAACTGCCTCTCCATTGGAGGCAAGCTTCACTCCATCGATGTTAGGAGAGCTCTTCTCCTTACCAAACCACCCCTCACTTGTGTGCCATTTGGAGCCTGTATCCACACACCCTTTGCAAATTACCTCACTCATTTCCCAACTCCTTAATACTTCTGCAGTTACTCATCTAGACCTGTGGTTTAATTGGCTGCTTTTCCAGGGGCATCCCACTCCCTCAGATCTGCAGTGTTGCAACTTGGACTCAGCCTTTGACTTTCATCAAGCACTACTGCCTAGATCCCAGAGCTCATGAAGATGCAGCCTTCAACAGGGTGGTCCTCTCTTCAGTCTTCACATAACAACTCCCTCAGTCCAGTGAATGTTTATTAGTCACCCATGTGTGAGACACAGAGACCATGAAGAAGGAGGACAGTTGCATACCTCTAACTGTAGTTCTTCAAGGGGTCATCTGAGAACTCACACAACCCATGCTCCTCCCCACTTGATGACTTGCTCTTAATTTGTTCCTCTGCTACCACAGAGCAGAAACTGACCAGGATGTGAGAGCCATGCCTGGAGTATGTGCAAAGGAGGGGGTAGGTGGGGCTCCTGCCTAAAAGCTCTGCTCAACTCTAGACACTTCCAAAGACTTCCGAGTTCATAGATGAGAGAACTTCAGAGAACTACAGTTACAGGTAAGCAACCTGTCCTTCTGGAAACAAGCATTTCAGCTCGTTTCCAGTTGCTTTAGGAATGGCTAGCTTTCTGTTGCACTAGTGGTGATGGCGGTGGGGCACTAGTTGTTAGTTTTGACTAGCCTCCTGCATGTGACATTGTTTTTTGGAGAGGATATGTATAGGCTGACCATCTGAAAAGGAGGACAGGGCTCATGTAACTTTAACAGTTGTAGAGAAAAGGGAATTTCAGTCAGTGTCATTTGTATGCAATTAGTTCCTGGTGAAATTCAACAGTTAAAGTTGCAGGGGCCCTGCCTTCTTTTGTATATGGTCACTCTAGTATAGTGCCTGCACCTTTAACTGTTGTGATGAAGAGGGAATATCATCAGGAACTAATTGCATACAAATGACACTGGCTGAAATTCTCTTTTCTCTACAACTGTTAAAGTTACATGAGCCCTATCCTCCTTTTCATATGGTCAGCCTAAATATGTAGTTATGGGGAAGCTTTCTCTGTTTAATAATAAATTTTCCTGCATTTGATCTGTTACCAGAAGGAACCTGGAACAAAGGCTAACAAAGGTGCTAAGGGGAAGAAGGATGAAAAGCAGGAAGCTGCAAAGGAAGGTACTACACCATCTGAAAATGGTGAAAATAAAGCTGAAGAGGTACTTTATGCAGAGAACTCCTGCTGATTCAGTCAGTGTGTTTTGTAATTCGATTTTTGAGCCATTGAAAGCATGTTCATAATATTTCTTTTTATTGCCCCATAATGTTATTACAGATTCGCATCTCTCGCTCAACTGTTAGTGTTTCAACATCCAGAGGTGCCCCACCCAGCACACTGTCAGTAAAAGGGCAGATTGAAACAGTGAAAGTTAAGGGTACGATAGAGCATTCTGCATGTGTGCAGTGAATAGAAACAGATAGTAGTGTGGTGCTTTTCATTGTTCACAATGGAAGCTAGCAGGTAAGGCTTCTATGGCTTTTGCAAATCAGGAACCAATACGTTTCAGAGTGTTTATAGCTGTCCTGTCTAAATGATTATAGTGTTTAAATAGCTGGAAATTGAGCTATTACAAACACTTGCAGTAAAAGGAAAGATTGCTAGTGTTGGAAATGGTGTTTTTTTTAAAAAAAATTTTTTTGAGGTGGTTGCTGTGTTGCTTTATTTAAAAGGCAAGACAGATTGTGGTGGGCTGCCATAACATTTGTTTTCTTTACCTTTTACAGGCACGGAGAACTGAATCGATAGATGACAAGTGCGTGTGAACTGACATGAAAATTTGAGGATGATTTTCTGTACCTCTGGACAACTTTTAAAAGATATTTTTATTAAGTATTTTGTAAATGCTAATTTTTTAGGACTTACAATAAGTTGACAAACTGTATATGAACATTTCCTCCTTCCATACCCATGCTTCTAGAAATTCCCAATGTTGCCAAGTTACAAAACAAAGTATCAACTTAACATTGGAAAACGTATTTGTAAGATTGGACAAGCCTTCCTCATACTCGCTTTTCAGAAGTGTACGTCTTGTGCATATGGTGATGTTTTTACTGTGGGTGTTTGGATTTTTCTTGCAGCTTTTTCTAGAGCAATAATCTGTGGTGCTTTTGTATTTAAGGTTTATGCGATTTTAATGAAACATGTATAGATATGGCCACCTGCTGACTATTTTGGGTTCTTTTCATTTGTTTAAAACAGTCTTTGCTGCCAGCAAATATAATTTCCAATATTTTCTCTAAAGCTGAGATATGCCTTATAAATACTTAGCTTTTGTTAGGAAGATACTAAGCACAGTTATTTAGAATATATATCCCAGTGATTTCAGGATCAGGAACCAAACCTGTGGAAGTCTGTGGGACATACCACAATCCTAAACACACTTCTTTGGCATTAGAGTCCATTGTTTAGGGCGAGAGCACTTAAATACAGCTATTCCAAATAAGTTGTTTATAGGTTAAAGCCAAAGTGCTTTATGGTCCCCCAAGGAACATTCATGATACATGCATGTCTATGACAAATATATATTCAATGTTCACATATATTTTGATAGACCTTGCACAAGCTGTGATCCATGGAACCGTAATTAGCTCATCAGGCATGCATTGTGACCTGCTAGGTATTTCAGAATTCCTACAATTGTTTTTGCAGCCTTGCACACGAGGCAGGCATGCAAAAACAGAACTTTTATTGAGCCCTGGTGGGCTACTGTACACGGCTGGGCATTACATTTTAGATCTAAAATTGTCCAGTCTTCATTTTTCAGCATTATGTTGCTTCAATTTAAATAGATTTATAGTACTGTGACATCACAAACTGAACAAGAAAATTTAATTTCTTTGTTGGTTGAGAGATGCAGAGGAACAGCTTTGATTTCACAGATCCTTCTAAGACCCCCCCCCCCCCCCAGTGTGCAGTTCATGTAAACATCTCAGATTATGGAATTGTAATTTCTGTCTGCTCCAGTTTTAATCTACATTTGATAATTTTGTCTGCTTTATTAGAGGAATGGTGGTTAATGTATCAGATTGGGGGTATGGTACCTGCTAGAAATGATGTCGATGAAGTATACTTTGAGATCTGTGATTGTAACGATGGTGTTAAATTAGCTGAACAATTTCTAGTACCCATGTTAACAGTGCTTCAGCCTATTATAACCACCTAGTCAGTTTCCCTTCTAATTTTCTCCATTTTGAATATTCCTCCTTTTCAATATTTCTATTGTTTGTGGGAAGGGAAGGAATAATATTTGTCTTTTGGTAACATTTATTTTTATTGCTGCACTGGTGGCCATAACACCTAGGGATATATGCATGTTTCAGTCAATAAATGAAGTAATTATCACCTAACCCTAGTGTCTTTATTTAATATTTGGCAAATATTGTACCACTTGCAGTAGTCTGTTACTTTGACAAATCTCATTCCATTTCAACAGCTTATCTGTTCAGTTCCTCTGCTATACACACATTGCAGGAGCGAAGGAAAATGATAAAACCGAACAAGGGCATATCTTGGGTTGATGTGAAAAATAAATAAGATGCCATACATAAAAAGCTTGAAGTCATGTTTATATGCAAATGTATTATGTTTTCATTAGTCCTCATCAGATCACAAAGACCAAGAGCATTGGACAGGGTTTTTTTTAACAAAACCCAGTTGATTCCTGCCAAAGCATACACAATTGCTCTATGATTTGCTTCCTACAGTGAAGCCCTATTGACTTTGTTATTTAGCTCCCATTGCCAGTTTGAATTTCTAACACACACACACTAATGAATTTCTTTGCAACATCCCTTTGATGTAGGAAAGTATTATTATCCTCCATCTTACAGATAGGTAATTAAGACACAAGAGATTTATTGCCCAATCCTTAAAGCTGTTCTACTAACGGAAAATAGAGTGAATGTAGCGTGCATTGACTGAGAGCTTGGACAAGAAGACTGTTCATGTCTTGGACAAATTAAGAATTGAATAAAGAGCTCCCAAGTCACAGTACTTGAACCTTTTCATGTCTCTCTGCTTTTGGAATTCTCACAAGGTCTAATTTTCTTTAAATCTACATTTATGAACATTCTATTGCTTATCAAGCTGTAATTTATGTAGATAGTATTTCGCAAGGGATAAAAATACACTCAGTTGGCTACATGGAACTGAACAGTCACTACGTTGGGTCTTCAAGTTTATTTCATTTAATTTACATACTGCTTGAAAATTTTGCTTTAAGCAGGCACAATTTGTAGGCAAAAATCTGTAATCCTGGGTTATTTCTCGCATTACATGAATAGAGTGCTTCAGTTGTGAGATGCTAACTCAAAAGTGCCTGGTGCCTCAAGTGTTTATTATATTTGAAATAGAATTTACACCATACTTAATGTCAATCCTGGCCTGGAATTAGTATAGCAAACCTTTTTTCTAAATTCTGCAGGCTCTATATTATGTATTTTATCATCTCTTGTCTTAGATAAATATGACCCATTAGCCCTCTTCTCTCACACCTTTCACATTGCATGAGGAACAACAGAGTCGTGGTAGCCTGCCTTCCCCCTCCGGTGCTTCATTTTCCCCTTCTTTGCAACCCCTCTACCAGTTGAATGGTGAACATCTGGAGCATGGTGGTTCCCTACATGATTTAGGAATCTGGCAAGTCAGGGTTCTATGACATGCAGGGAGCCTACATGAGTAGAGAAGGTTCTTCACTACTGAAGTTAGCCTTCCAACTTGGACAGGGATCAGGGGGCAGTGCTAGCACACATCCCTCCTGCTTTGTCCTCACATGTTGATTCTACATAGAAGTAGTAGAACACCAGAATATAGCTATATTGGGTACTCCTTTCCTCAGGGAAATTGAAGCATCAAACGAGAAGTGCAAGGTTAAAACATTTATCTATTGACTGGATTTATATTCAGCATTTCTGCCAAAGCAGATGAAATTCAAAATAATGGCTCATGTTCGAACAGCATGATAGAAAGGAGTTGTGAGGGAATTACATCGATACAGCCTGGGGAGCATCCAAATGCTGGAAGATCAGAATGACCCATGGTCAGAGTCAGGGTCCGAGGACGCAGAGGGGCTCTCCTCCGTAGAATCGCTCCAGGCGATCAGCCCCAGAAGGCTCCGGCCTTCTTAGATATTCCTCTTGCTGTAGATATAGCTAGGGAGCGTCCAAAAATTGGAAGATTGGATGAGGTGTGAAGAGGCCATGTCTCTAGTAGGTCGAGGAGCCTGTGCCATAAGTGTAAGCTTTTATCCGCAGAATTGCCATACGGTGGCGACAGGTTACGATGACCTGAGCCTCTCCCAAAAAAAATAAAACAGAGAAAAGTATATTCAAATTTGGAGACAAAGTGCACATACACACTTTCCATTAATTGCACAAATATAGCGTTTTCTTGACTATCCCCTATAAACAGGGCAAAGCTTCTTCCTGTGAAGAGGTTTTGTTTAACTCTTAAAATATCTCTATCTGAAACTATTTTTCTGTGATTCTGAATTTCTTCATTGCTATATGCTGATGAATTCAGGATAACGCCAATACAGCATTAAACATTGCTTATTAATATACTTTCATCAAAGAGTATAGTCGATATATTAATTTATGGCTTGACAATCCAGGAAGAAAAATGTACCAGAAATGGCTAAGTAATTGTGAAAGGAATTGCTCATTATGTTGTGGAAAACACAGATTTTACTCTGTACATTAGAAAAGGCTTGTCCTTCCAGTACCCTAAAATACAAGGAACTTTAGTTCTGCTAGGCATTTCATTATGCCACTTTAAAGAACTCAGCATCTTGTGTCTCTTTTTAGAGCCTCATCGCCACATTATAGTCGCCATGTGGATGCAGCCTTAAACAACAACATTGCATGTTTCCATGCCAGGAAACATTGCCTATTATTTGGCAATGACTGAACTGTTGATCAGTTGCTGATGACGCACACATCTGTCTTCCAGCAAGCCACGGAAGTCAGAGTCACATCATGGCATAAAACAAATACATCCAAACATTCTGAAGTTACAGCAGCTACCCATCTGCTCCACTCTTTCCTAAATAATAATAATAATAATAATAATAATAATAATAATTGATTCCTGATTAGGTAAAAGTAACTTAAGAAGTAGCTCTTGGCATGTATAGAATCTGGCTAATGCTTACACTATATTTATTTAAAGGATTTAAATAAATATGTCCAAGGCAGTGTACAAAAATAAGATAAAATACAGAAGTAAAAACATAACTTAAATTGTTATTTGCACCACATAGATAGTGATGTTGGTATCAGGTTAACTTCTCTGGGAAAAGAATTACATAAATGGAACATCACAACTAAGACCTCCTAGTCACCACTCTCCATACTTAGGCTGGCACGGAGCATCAGGGGCATCAGGGGCAGGGCAGAGTCTCCAAAGATGTCCTCAGTTCACAAGCAGATTGATAGGGGAGCAAATGTTCTTTCAGGCAACTCATTCATAAGCCAAAATGGGCTTTAAAGTAAAAACCAGCACTTTGAATTGCATGCTGAAATAGATTGGTAGCCAGAGCCAGTGAAGTTCTCTAAGTACTGGCATAATACAAGCTAAGAATGTCACATTGGTAACAAATGTATCTTTTAATTACAACTCTAGTATCATTATAAATAAGGATAAGTTATTGGTATTAGCTTTTCAAACTATCAAGATTTAGGGACTGTGATTTTAATGTACCAAGAAACAATGTGGCTAATTAAATATAAGATGGAACTAGATATTGTTAGCATTTTTGCTTGTTGAGGAAAGAATAAAGCAGCAGTACTTGGTTGTCCCTACATTGCTCCCCAAATCCCTGGCTGTAGTGTTAAGGGAGCAAGAAGACACCAGATCTGCACCCCATCAGCTTCCTTTCTAATAAGGGAGCAGGTGCTGTTTATCTGCCTTTGCTTTTGTATCGCTGCTTTGCTGCTTGAAATAAGTCTCTAGCCAGACACATTAATGTTTTCACCCTGGAAACCACTAGGGAATGCAAGTTTGAGTGTGATTGCTTCCTCATCGATGGTTTAGTCTATTTTTAACTAATCAAAGACAGACACATGAAACAAAAAATACTGTATCTCTTTCATCTTGAGCAGCAATGCCTTACCACTGTTTCCCTCATTAGGTCATTGTTTAAGAATACCTGTTCTGAAGGAATGGCCAAAAAAACAGTTATTTGTGCTACTAAAGTGCATCTCCTCATCAGTTATCAGTCACAGATTATGCTCCACTTTTTTATCCATCCCCCTCTCAATACACACAATCTTGCATTTTATTAGAACATGCAAGCATCTGGATTACTACACTGGATGCATCCAGTTATCCCAGCTTTTTTTCATTATCAGATCATTTCTCATTCATTCATTCATTCATTCATAGTTTTAAAATAATTTATTCCATTAGAGCTGTGGAAACATTCACTCAGACACTATTTTAACTTTGCCTCTGCTCCTTTTTTTTTGCATGATTTCAGAGCTGCACTATTTCAGGATCCTGTTGTAAGGAATGAAAACTTATGAATACATACTCTACAAGTGGCTTTGTGCTTAAGGAAGCCATCATCCTTGATGCTGGTCCACCTGCATTACATCAGCATTTCCTGCTGCACACAGGTAATGTGAACAAATGTATCATATGGTTGCTTTAAGGAGACACATGACTGAAAGCCCGGACTGAGTTGTGTTTCCCTGGAACATGTACACAAGTGTTAAAAAGGATGCATGCTTTTCATTCATGCTTTACTTGTTTGATGAAGGCAATACTAATGTCTCCATGCAAACAGGATACCTGTGTTACATATAATTGCTTCATCTTTTAACAGGGCCACATAATAGGTCTATATGCCTTGTTGGCTCTTCAGTTACATGGGCCTTCTGTTGCCCTTGCCATTTTAGAAGAGCTATTTGCAACAAAATAATTGATTCTTCCAGTCCTTACTTTTTGCACTGCTAGTGGTTCTTTAAACATCAAGCCAGCAACTTCAAATAATATTTTCTACCGTGTGACTGATTTGGGACACCTGAAGTTTTTAAGATGTTATTAATTACATCCTCTGTCAAGTCTTACACAGCATCTCTGTTAAAATATATTATTTTTTCACTTGTAAACAGAAATGGGGTAAATTCCTCTGAATATTTCTTGAAACCAGGAGTTCCAGAAAGACTTTACTTTTCCATTTGTGGGCTTGAATTTCTTAAAAAACCTAGATCTGTATTTGTTTGAATGTGTTAATAAGTCTAATATACATTGTATAATTTTTGAAGTACAAATAATTGTAAAAATATTCAAAATAAAGACACATTTGATAAAGAATTAGTGTTTATCTGTAGTGTAGACAAGCCTTCCCCAACATGGTGTCTTCCAGGTGTTTTGGATTTCACTCCTATCAGCCCAGCCAGCCTAACTAATGATCAGGAATGCTAGGAGATTGAGGCTGCCAAATTAGGGAAGGCCGGTTTAAACTATTTATAACTTTTATGTTCACCCAGTGATTGTGCAAGAATATAATCTATGAACAATTATGCCAAAATAAATGTGTTAGTCTTCCAAGATTCTGTTGTTTTTGCAAGAAAATAAGGTCCATGATCTTTGCTGGTCACCACTATTGGCTAATGGTAAATGATGTTTTTTGTTTGTTTTTTAAGAATCTGATATGTGATTGTAATATTGTAAAAAATACAATATTTTGTATTGATTTGAGGATTTGATAGCATTGGATAACTTTTAGGATTGGAAGCAGCAATCTGGATTCTAGTCTATTTCTGTTGTTTAAGAGGACCTTGCTGGAAAACGCAGAGATGTGAATATGTACTCGGTAATAGTATTCACAGAACCAACAATGTAGAATGGGATTATAAGTATAGTAGTATATAAAAATCAATTAATTGAGTGTACATTATACATGTCCCACACATTTTAAGAAATTAAAACATTATCTCAGGCCCCCTCTAGAAGAAGTCGCTTTTATGGCTGATTCTCTGAATACGCGCATTAACTTACAGTCGAGTTTACGCTTAATACCTGTATATGAGAGGCGTAGAGGCGAATTTCGGGCTCCATACTATGAGCTTTAAAGTTGTTTACATGCGTTTAATCACATTATCAATTAAGCATATAGAGATGCTCAAATGGGGAAATGTTGACAAAAGCACCACCCTGTTTCCTGGTGGAACTGCCCCCTCAGTTTCCTGCTGTTTGTTAACCCTGCCCACCTGAATTTCCCGCCTTTGGTTACCTGCCATTGGTCACCTGGTTTACTTCTTCCTTTGTGCCCGATTGCCATTTGTAGTAGTCCCTCCCCAACTACTCGGGAGTAAATAGAAATGCAAGCCTATGGCTTTGGACAGGCTCTTACAGGATGTCTTGCCCACCCCTTTCTGATTCCTCTGGCAAAGCTTTCCTTTGCAATCGGCTTCTGCCCTCCTTTAAACATCATTTGTAGAATAAAGATATTCCAGTCATATCTCAGTAATAACTTGTCTTTTCGGCGATCAGCAAGATACACAAAAAACATACGCACATACGCATGCCTCCCGGGGAGCAATTCCCCCCACCTGCTCAGGAAATGCAAGCCTATAGATATTTGCTGGAGCAGCAGTACCTGCGACCAGCGGCGCTTGGACCAGGCTCATACGGGATGAGACTGGAGAAACCCCCACGGGACACTTCCCCTCCAATGCTAGCTCCAGATACCTCTTTTCTCCCCCTGCTTCGCAACCTCCTACTAGGCACATCTGCAGCTTCAAGGGGAATTTTTTGTGTAGCCTTTCTGTTACAATGTTTCATCTTGCACTGATGTCTCAGTTCCATTCAAACTTCCCATTATTCTGCCTGTCTCCAGACACCGAGATGCCAGCATATTTCGGTTCTGGAATGCCCAATGCTGAATGGTCCAGAGGGCAACCTCGCCATCCCAGCAGGTCTCTGCGTCGCAGAGGTGGGTTACTGGGCAGGTGGGAGGATTGGGCGCTGCCCCCCCAAAACCCCTGGCTGGCACTGATGTATCTTTGTCCCCTCTTCCACACACAGTGTGGCTGCTGTTATTCTGCCTAGCTGTACTCAAGAGACAGAATGGTCGGTTGCAGCTGTGCCTCCACGGTATGGAGCACTCATCGCGTGTCCTTAAGCATTGAATGAGGAGACTCAAGCGTAATGTCCAGTGTGACAACTGCCAGTGCCATTAGAATGACTGGGCAGAGACCCCATTCCCATGTGTTCCCAACCTGCGCTGTGCTTTTCTGATTACTCCACCCACGCTTTGCAATGGCCTTGTGCCCACCTGTAACCATTTGTAGAATAAAGATATTGCAGTATCAATACTAAATGGTCGTTTTGGTCCGATACACCAGACAGACAGACAGACAGACAGACAGACAGACGCACGCACGCACGCACACAACTTCCCAGTAAAGCAATGACAGAAGGGAGGGGGGAGGTAACTCAATGCACCTTACTCCTGAGTAACAGCACACAAGACAACAGCTCAATGGCAAGAACTCACCTTAGCGGATCTCAAATTATGCGCACATCCTTATTTCAACCCCCCTTGCTTCCTGTAGAACCAGCTCTATGTGAGTAGTCCTGCGTCTCGATGAAAGAAAGATTCCAGAGAGGTTTTAAAAGAAACTTTACTTTAAATACCGGTACGGTCAGCCATTACTAAACAGTCCATCAGGACTCAAGGGAAGAAGAAGAAGGAAGTAGGGAGGGAGGAGACAGGAGATGACAAAACACAACTGTGGGAGGTGTTCCCGCCAAAGCGGCAGTTCTTCATGCATGACATCACCACCACAGTCTGCCCACTATCACCGTTAATGCGACTGCTCAGAAGTTGTTTACACTAACATAAGGCGCTGGAACTTCGGAGGAAATTAAAAGTCGCTATTTAATGCAAAATCGAAAAAGCGCATTAACAAGGATAAAAATCGGCTGTACGCCTGATTTGCGCTTCGTTCTTATAGAGGTAAAACTGTTAATGCACCGTGAATGAGCCTTAAATCGATGGTCTAGAGGAACCCACAAACAGATATTGTCATTCCATGCCGACAAGCAATTGCAGCAGCACAAAATCTAGCCACCTTAAAGGTTATCTGAGAATTCTGGTTGGCCAGAAGATAGTCTATATAGAACACATATGGCGAAAATCACAATAAAAAGAGCAGTACAACAATACATGACCCACAGTTTCTATCATACCAGCTTTACAGGGGCATAGGCGCTCAGAGTATGGAATATTATTGTATTTACCCTCCAAAAATGCAGAGGTGAGTGCATTAAACTTAGCCAGGGTAAAGGTATTCCTGTATTTTGGAATAGTTAAAAGAGTTAAATAGGTTGCAGTAAAAAGCCTGCCCCTTATGTCTAAATTCAGGATATGGGTTGCTGCTGTTATGTGGTCTTGTAGCTCAATATCCCCAATATGCAGGCATATAACCTCTTTGGCTTTTAACAAACCTAAGGCCAAAATGGCATTTTGCGAGAGACCCATATTGCAGTTTTCTGTCAACAACCCTTTTCCATTTAGACTGGAATACATCGGTCAAAGTCAAAGGGGCCAAACCTGGAGGGGCAAAAATAATTTTTAGCCAAAAGTTTAGTGTATACCTCCAGGCACAGGATTCAACCGAGATTTGCCCTGTCTCTAGATGTAGAAGTACATTAAGCACACAGCTTGGAAGACCAAGGACATTTCTCAAAAATTTTGTTTGGATGGATTCCATAGCAGTAAAATTACTGTAAGCACACAACTGCACACCATAAAGCAGTTGTGTTAACACCTTAGCAGAAAACACTTGTAAGGCTGATGGTATGTGCTGTCCTCCTTTAACATAAAAGAAAGAAATGAGTGATTTGACACTCCTCTCTGCATTTCCAATGGCACTGGAGATTTGACTCCTCCAGGAGCTGGATGATTGAAAGATTATTCCCAAGTATTTGTAGGTTTTAACCTGTTCAATTGGATGCCCATTTATCTGCCAGCGACGTTTAATCCGCTTTCGAGTGAAAACTAAGACTTTAGATTTGGTATAATTAATTACCAGCTTTTCAGTTTTACAATAAATGTCCAAAGCTCTTAGTAGCCGCCTCAAGCCAATGCATGTCAGCGAGAGAAGTACCGCATCATCTGCATATAGTAAAATAGACAAAGATCTGTGCGCCAACTTAGGCGTGGGTGGGAGTTTATCTCAGAGAGCTCTTTGACCAGAGAGTTAATATAGTTTAAGTACATTAAAGCAGCAGATAAACACTACATAATTCTATGTACCCCAGCACTATAATATGTTTTTTTTTCAGTTGAAAGGTGAACTTGTCTTCAACTTTGAACACTGCTCTATACCGCATGCATTATGCAGTCACTATGCAGGTTAGACGATGTTAGGAGCGATTTTGCCATTTTTACTTCCCTGAAAGTTTTTTTTGGTGTTTTTCTTAACAGCTGTTTGTTAAGGATTCAGAACTGAGTTAGGTAGCTTCATTAATCACTACTGAAAGAAGACTGCATGTTTGGCGTAGTTTATTGCACATACAGAAGGTCTGGCTTTTGAACGTGGTAGGGTAGTTGTCTGACTCCAGTTCCATACCGAGATTGGGCCACTCACAACAGCAGTGACAACTGAGGTAAAAGTGGGAGAAGTAGAAAGCAGTAAGGTGGCTGTGTGGTGTAGATGCAGCTTGAAAAGGAGTTCGATGGTGGGACACAATATGGGGGTTCAGAATTGAAAGACAACTCTATTCCATATTAAACCAAAATACCCTTATTTATGTTGAACAAATTCTTCCTATGCACATTTACTTGGAAAGAAATCCTATTGAAATTAATGGGGCTGAATTCTGAGTAATTATATTTACGATTGGCTGCATGTTCCATTGACAAGGCATCTAGTTTAAGTTTTCATTAATAGTACCTAAATCAGTGACAAAGAGTATTATAAGGAAAAGAATAGACAAGGGCTAAAGTGAGAGTAAAGAGAGAAGCATGTAACAGGAGCAGAGTGTAACCAGGGACACAAATATACACTCTAATGATAACTTAATTAGCTAGGGTGACCATATGAAAAGGAGGACAGGGCTCATGTAACTTTAACAGTTGTAGAGAAAAGGGAATTTCAACAGGTGTCATTTGTATGCAATTAGTTCCTGGTGAAATTCCCTCTTCATCACAACAGTTAAAGTTGCAAGAGCTATACTAGAGTGACTATATACAAAAGAAGGCAGGGCCCCTGCAACTTTAACTGTTGTGATGAAGAGGGAATTTCACCAGGAACTAATTGCATACAAATGACACCGGCTGAAATTCCCTTTTCTCTACAACTGTTAAAGTTACATGAACCCTGTCCTCCTTTTCATATGGTCAGCCTAAATTAGCAGAATGTGTGGTGAGCTACCATTCCTTCTAGTAAAAAGAGCCACTAATATTATTTTTTGCAAATCCAATATGACTGATTCACAATCAAACATAGCATCCGTAAAGCAAGGAGAATTAACATTAAAATTAACCTTAGTCAGCTGAAGGAAATTACTGGTTTAATTTTATTACAATTTAGGATTCTGCTGGTGAATCTGATTGCACATTCTTGTACCTTTGTATTTTTACATAGGTCTAGAGGTGTTACCTAGGTCTGTGGGAGGTGACACTCTCCCCTCCCCATTCTGCAGATGGAAGTCTTCCTTTAGTGGAGATACAATAATCAGACTTTATCCCTTTTATCTGGATTGACCACAATCTAAAGCACATCTACTCAGAATTCCATAGTCTATTCTACCCAAAAGCCAAGGTTCACTGGCAGTTCACAAAAATTACAATCCAAAACTACATTATAAAATTATAAAAAATTGAACACACAAAATTGGAAAACAATCTTAAACAGCTCAAAAACAGTTACAATTAAATACTGGAACTTGTAAAACAACTGACATGTAGTCATGCAAGGCATAAACTTGAATCTTTTTGCAGAACTCTTTTAAAAACAAGTATTCCCAATTATGAGAGTTCAAACTTGCTACTTTTATCTTCAAAGAATGAAAATATTCTTTAGAACCCTAGTCTGTGCCAGACACTAAGTTCTTTGCACAATTTCGACAGAGTCCTCATACAGATGATTCTGGAAAATCATCATCCTTAATTATGAGGTGGCAAGAAGCAAACAGAAGGCTTCAAAGGGACAATATTTCCCTCTTACCCCACATGATTATTTCATAGAAAGGCAGAGTAGAAGTGCTAGAAATGTACTTTTTTCTTAATTTTATATAGAAACTATTTGCTTCAGATATGCTGTCAACTGTCAGTTTTTTTATGATGGAATGAATAACTTAAAAGTACTGAAGCATGTCAGTTCAGTTTCTAAATGTTATCGTCTATTTAATACAAAATTTCACTTTAGATACTTTAAGATATACACTTAAGCTACTTAGCCTCATCTTCTCCCTTAAGTTGTTTTGCTGCTTCAATGATTTTCCTTGTTTATAATTACAATACAATTGCCTAGACTGCACATTGCTAGATGCTTCTATTTCCTAGATGTGTTAAATTTTCAGCACTTCCACTTTATAGGTTGTCAAGAAGTGCATAATAGTAGATTTGAATCAAGGATTTGACTTTTCAGCATAGATGAATTGTTAAGGCTTGTTGCCATTACAGCCTCTGTAAGCTTCTTCTTCATCAGTGGTATGTTAGAAAGAATCCTTACCCTTCCCCCCCAACAGAATATTGGCCTTTTGTATTTGAACATCTTTCAGAGCTCCTAAAGTTGTAGTAAAGTTGTACATCCCAATCCTATGTACAATCCCAGTTGTAGTACAGCAGGAAGCAGAATACTTGAATAAAGCAGCATGCTGTGTAATACAAGTAGTGCAGGTCTGCACATAAAAACTTTACCACCATTATGTTAGATACAAAGAGTTGTATTGCTACAGCAGGTTCTGTGATGACTGAAATATCCCTATGATGCTGAACATAAATAGCTTTATGATTCCTAGTTACACTCACTCTTTATTCAATATCAGCTGAATTCTGGACACAACAGAAGCATCACACAAAAAATTGTGAACCTGTGACCAAACCTAAATACGTATTTGCTTGCGCAGGGACTCTCTGAAAACCTAGATATTAATTTCAGTAATAATTTCCCCAATCCTAAACTCAATTTCTACCAATGGAACCAATCATTCTAAAATAAAATTCTGCCTCAAAAGACTGTTTTGTTTTAGGCTGCACTAGAACTATATATTAAAAGGAATGCTTAACACATTTACCTTTTAGGGTAAGCATAGAAGAAAAACACTCAGCAGGTTTCTTCACAGTAAGTACATTTTGGACAAAAACCTGCAGTGCAGCCTGAAAAATGATGCTTAATACATAATTTACTATTGAACAAATGATTTGAGTGTTCTAGTTGGGTAACAGACTTCTAAAACTGTACAGAGTTTACTGTACAGAGATGTTGGAATATTATTAACAGATTCATTTATGTTTGCTCTTCAAGCCATCTTTGAAACAACTGGTTATCAAGTTGAACAAATACTGTAGCTGGTTCTCCAGAAAACGAAATGTAGACAATTGTAATACATTTAATAAAAAAGAGCACTGCTATTCTCTAGTGGTGTATCATGTGTGCAAAATCAACAATTTAAAATTTGACACAGGCAAAATGGAGAGGAGGAGTAAATGGGGTAGCAATACATGGTTCTTTCAGTTGCACATGCTGAGTTAAAAGCTGAGTTACAGTAGAGCAGCCTTCCCCAAACCAACGGTCCAGTTGTCTTGGACTACAATCCCTATCATCCCCAGCCAGGCTTATGTTGACTGGGGAGGATGGGGGTTGTAGTCCAACACATCTGGAGGGAACCAGATTGGGGAATGGTTGCAGTAAAGCATGGGAACACTTCTAACAAAACATACATTGGGTCATGCTGGAAGACTTAGACTGCGCTCCTATGCACTTCCACAAATTGGAAGACCCAATTATTGCTGATCCTCCCAATGTAATGCAGCCTTCCTTGCCATATCCCATTCTATTCCAGAGAGTCCCATAATTCTCAGGAACAGGTTTTTTTGGGGTAGGAAGAATCAACAAAATTGGTTGCCCTGCCATAACCGCCCAGAGAGCTTCGGCTATGGGGCGGTATACAAATGTAATAAATAAATAAATAAATAGGCAGTAATCCTTTCCACTAAGGCAAAGCCACCTTTTAGATTTAGAATATTTTTATTTACATTTTACTAAAGGCACTTATACTCCAGCTTTCTAGTAAAGATGTTTGGCTTCCATCATAAATATAAGAGAAATACAATCAAAACAAACAGGAGCAAAATCAAAGAGACAGAAACAGCAAATAAAACAATTTTAAAGATAATATATGTATCCAATGTAGGTATCCTCATAATAAATAGATGTAAATACAATGAACAGGCAAATAAGTTAGTCTGGAATCAAAATTGCAGCAATTAAAACTGAGAATTCCATCAGTACAGATTCAGCAGCGTTAATAGCTCAGGACCACTTAACACATTGAACATTTGCTGCTTCATATTACCACATGGACATGCATTAAGAAGCTGTAGCCAGCCTTTCCACTGGCCACATTGGTTACACACACATGTACACATTAAAACAATGTTTGACATGGCCGTCAGGAATAATCATAACTCCATTACTTCACTCACATGAAATATTGACACTGGTTGTTTTATGATAGTTTGTCACAGAAACATCTGTTTACTTTACCCACCATCACTTAAATATTAATTGGCAGATTAATATGCTAAAGCTTTATCATATTAATCAGTCGGTGCAAATGTTAAACACTGAGTATTAAAGGCACAGTTCTTTACTTTTAAACACAAATTTGGTTCTAGTATGTCAGTAATAGACAATAAAAAGGAAAATATCAAAGTGACCTAAAATGAGTAATAGTGTTTATATAATAAGTGGTACATTCTCACAGTTCCTTAAATGTCTTAAAGGTACATTTCAGGATGTGATAAAATGGACATTTGTTTAAATTATTTGGATAGCAGTTAGCTGATTAATTGACTAAAAGGCTTTAAATTGGTAGTCAGTTCCTCTTATAACTTATTCTGTAAGCAAAACAATTCAACAGCTGCAAAAGCTAAGTCCCAAGGTGTAAAACTGAAAGCAGACAATACATGTTCTAACCAATGGGAATAATTTATCCTATTGCCATATATCTTAGAATGGAAAATGAAATAAGCATTTATAGATGATTTTTACATGTATATTACATGTATAACAGACATATGACAAGTATTTGAAAAGAAACTATAGAGTTGCACAGTGAATCCAAGTTACTGATTTAGAGAATGCAGAAATCAACAGTGTGTGATCTAAGGCTTCCGACATATATTTCAGTTCTTAATGGGTTTTAAAGAATTTCTGTAGATAGAATCAGTTCATATTAGTATTCTGAAAAAACTGATTCCGTATCATTTGTCAACAGAGAGATAAACATTGAGCTATGTCAACATACCTAAAAAATAAAGACAAAACCAAGTGTAACAGCCTTCTGAAGCCATTGAATTAATCAGCCTTGAAAAATATTCTGTTCAGCGTATAACTTTGATGCTGGGAATCTGCAGTAAAACATTTTCCATTCATGCTTTAAGTAAGTTGTGTCCTAACATCGTGAGCCTTCAGAAATCATTTTTCCCTCTTTTAGAGATGGCTTGCATAGGTCTACAGAAAACTTTACTGCTTTCTGTGCTTACACATATTCATTATAGTTTGTGATCTAAAAATGAAGCAGCAATTTTGATCAAGCTTGTTTGAACATTTTAATATATGATGCTGTCTAATACCAAATCAGATTGGTGCAGCTAACCATATGCAGTCTAAGGTTACTGCATCTTTCTAGGGACTGAGGTCTTTAATTGTAAATGTTAAGGATTGAAATTGGTCCTCTCTATACACACTGGATACTTCATCACTGTTGATGTAACAGAAAGCTCCCCATTTGATAACCAGCTCTCCAGAAAGCTCCCCATTTGGTAACCAGATGATTCTTAATTACTAAAGAAGACCAGGCAAGAGGTTATTTACAAGACTTAATAAGGAATGAGAGACAGCTTGGAAAGAAGACACAGCTAGTGGCCAGGTTCAGACAATCTTTCCTGCCTTCATAAACCATGGTGTATGAATCTGGAAATAAGCACTTTGGTAAGTGCTCCTCACTCATATTGCCCTTTTCTTCCCCTTGTGTGCCAGCTTCTGCACTTCATTCCTGACTTATATTGAGGCAAAATTCCCAATTATGTCTGAGCCAGGATAATCTGGTTTAACATCAGATAACAAATCGATCAGATACAAGCCAGAAATGAAGTAGGGAAGACTTCTTGTTTATGAAGTTTATGAAGCTGAGAAAGTCCATCCAAATCCAGTTAGTGAATATTGGTTTATGATTATGTTACTAAAGCATTTTAAAATAGTTTTTAGTATTAGTAAACTTAAACTAGAATAATTGTGTAGCATACAGAAGGAACACACTTCCATGTTAACTTCCCCCATGAGTATATGACCCCCTCTAGATGGATTCTATTTGACGCCTGGCTAGCCAATATGCGCATAATCGCTGAAGCGCTTTATCGTAAATGCTTGTACGCAAGAGGTAATTGAGCGCACAACTGGTGGCCTTACCGGTTGTTTGAAATGCGCTTTACAAGTAGTTAATGCGGAGAATCGCTTGTTCACATAGGCAAAATGTGCTTTAACGGCCGGAGGAAAATAAAACTCGCTATTTAACGCGCATTTGATAATGCGCATAATCGGAGAGATAAAGCGCCTCAACTCCTGATTTACGCTCTGCTCTTGTAGAGGTAAATTTTTTAATGAGACTTCAAAGAGCTTTAAACGTCTCATGTAGAGGCAGCCTATTACTGATGGTGAATAGCAAAACTGGTGACATTTGTAATAGAATGAAATCTCATGCTATTCCATTCTGATCATTAAACTGCTGCTCTTCTGGGCAGGCCATTCATTTAGCCCAAGTTTGGAAAGACACACAACATAAAAAAAAACAATGCTGGAAGCCTTAAGCATGAATGCTATCTCCAGTTTCCTTTCTCTAGCCAACAGTGTGGAATGCATGAGGAAATTTTTGAAAAAAAATCTTAACATTTCACTGATCAGCTATTTGGGAAGGGAGAGTGGGTTCTGATCCACTCCCCCTTATACGCTAAGCAGATAGTTTTAACCTTCTGAAAGGCTTTTCACCCCACACATTTGAATTTTAAGTGTTTAGAAGCAGACCTTGATTCTGTAGCTCCTGTTTCATTGAGGAAAAACTCTAAAGTGATTGCAGAAAGTTGAAGTTTGATTCAGGTTTTCTCTTAGTCATTCATACTTGTGAACCAAATCCTTCCCTTACAGACAAAAATGATGAAGTACTAAATTTTTAGAAACAGATACACGGCATCAAGATACAAGCACTATGAACTATGGTATAATACACTAAAGCCTAACCAGTCTGCCATGTTATAGTTTCTTAGCAAATTGGTTCAGCTTAATGACAGACATTCTTCCTTTTCCAGTAAAGATAGTGAAGTAAGAGAGGCAATTTCATTTATAGTTTAGGGGCAAACGCCAGCTAAAAGCGTTAGCAATGCATCAACAAAACACAGACACTTCTCAGGTACATTGCAAAGCTATATTGTTCCCTATTATGCCCCCCCCCCCAAATTAAAATCCCTACATATCAAAACTGACCTTTAGGGTTGAAATCACGTGTATAACAATCCAGATTAATCCAGGGTCATGTTTGCTTATTTTCACTTAGAATATTTTGCATCCATGCGGGAAAAAAATGTAAAGCACTACACTGGAACAAAGGCTGATGATGAAATGAAAGATGAATTGTGTGTCAGGAAATATCTGACTGCTTAGTTTATTAAATAAAATAATAATGGTACCTCCCAACTACAGGTAGATATTTTCCTTTCAAACATCTAACACTATAGAATTTGACTATATTCAGAGAATTCCTTCACAGAGAATGCTTCAGGCTTATTATACATCATGAAAATTCAAGAACCTACCCTTGTAATCAAAGATGTCCATCTTCTTAGTGTATTGGCATGGCAACTTGCCCACTGCAGTTGTTCCTCATTATAAAATCTGGAAGTTGAGAAGTATAAAATGGAAATGGCAAGATATCCTATTCTATCTTTTCCTAAAAATATATTTGTTTAGTAAATTTGAGGACTTTTACTCTAATTTCTATGGGCTGGATTCAGAGGTCCTAGGAGTGGTGTTCCACTCATGAAAAGAACACTCTCAGCTTCCACAAACAGAAGAGGGAAAGTCAATTTTCAGTGACTCCCCCTGCATCCCTGAAAATCTGCTCCAGAGGATTGCAAGGCTGTCAGGAACAGCAGGAGTGGTGGTACAGGCTTTGTAGCACGAGGGAGAAATTGCAAAAATAATCTTATTTCTTCCACTGCTGGATTGAAGGTCCCTGCATTAAAAGAAATGCACCTCTGGATCTAATGCTATGTCTAGCAGGGAATATCCAATGCTATCACCCTGCTAGCGCAAATTACTGCTGGGGAAACTTCATTAGCACTAGTACTGTGACAGCATTAGATACTATCCTGCTTATAGTTGACCTTTTTTTACCCATTTGCAAAACAAGCCCAAATGGCACAAGATGTTTCCCATTGCAAAGCAAGCCCTAATGACTGGGGTACAAAGTGTTCTGTGTTGGACAGCAAGTCTTGCAATGCAGAAATCATTAACCCAAGCTGTGAGGGCTTGCTTTGCAATGGGGAACATCTCTAGAATCACTATGTCCACACAACAAACGCATCATGCCATGATAGGCAACGGTGGCTCAATAGTCAACTTTATTATTTTATGGGTACTCCCCACACAATTAGAGAAATAACCAACTATGAGTTGGTTATAAGCAACTGTGAGTGGATTATTAATCCACGGTGTGTTGACTAACTCATCCCCCTCCCTCCCTCCTTCTCTCAGTCCTCTGGCTTGTATCCCATCATCCCTTGCTGCCGAAAATAGAGTTCTGCTGACTCGAGTAGAATGGCAGCCACCACTTTGACTGTTCTTGCCTAGTGACTCTGTAGCCAACAATAACCAATGGTGGTTTAAATAACACACTCTGCACATCGTTGATTATTTGCAGGGGTTATTTTGGCAAAATAATCCACAGTGGGTTAAAAAAATCCTGCCACTTGATACGATAACCCATCATGGATTATCATGTTGTCTGAACCCAGTCAGTGTGGCACAGATCATGCATAATGCTTTGCATAGTGTAATACAGTTCCAGATAGTTCATTCCATATTCCATGAAGACCTCCATTAATGCTTGTGCAACATTTCAGGAAACAGTGCTAATAAGTAAACTCTTTCTACTCATGTTTCTTTGAATTCACCCCAAAGTGTTTCTCATTTTGAAGGATATCATCTTCATTTGGGACAATGCCCGTGATGGTTCTCATAATTTCCTGCCTTACTTAAGGAATCAACAAGCAATAATATACATTTAATTATATTAATGTACAGCTCTATTTCTTATGTACTAAATATTATAGTTAGTGAAAGCAAAATGTATCTAACTATAGCAAATGTTTTTCTTGTTAGTTAAATAGTTTGTTGTGATTTCTAAAGAAGAAAGAAGTTCCATAAATTACAATAAAAGAGCTTTAAAATTCTCTGAAAAATATTGTTATCCCCACAGTGTGTGTGTGTGTGAGAGAGAGAAAGAGAAAGAGAGAGGAAGAGAGAAGAGATGGTTATAAGTTTCCTGAAACTCAACAGCCCTATACAAATGAAAGAAATGTCAAACATTCATCTTCAGAAAGCCAAATGAAAACTATATGTCAACAGTTACTTTATATATGTACAATATGATTTTGTAAAAGACTATAATATTACTATCACAATAAATAATTGGTATATATTTTGAACAGCCATTTTAATCTGAAAAGGGGCAATCTTATTTGTGTAAAGCATGCTTCATTGTAATAGAAGTGATTCACAAGGAACCATTGCATCACAATGATACAGTGGAACTAAAATATTATAATCTAAATTGACACAAATAAAGGAATGTCAAAGTATACTTCTTGAGACAGTGTGAAAAATTCAAAAATGGCTTTCTCTTGCAACCCCCCCACCCCGAGAAATAACTTACTGGTTTAAGCACAATGCACTGCTAAAATATCCCTGAAAATAAGCTAATAAAACACGATTATAATTAAACGCACCCACCCACCCCAACACCCTCAATTCTAAATGCACAATACCACAATAATTCTAAGCCTTCTGTAGAAAAAGAGAGAGCATCTTACATGCAAAACAAAGTAAATTACATTATTGCAGATCAATAATTCTAAAATGAAACTCCATTTCTACTTGGGCATTTAGTAAGTTACATTTTTGATAACTTACATTTTTGATAACTCACATAACAAAAATGTGAGTATTTTTGCATGTGAATTCAATCAACAAAATTAATGTGCAATTAAAAAAAGGGGAACCATTATAGTGACAATAATCTCTCTTCTAAGTAAAAAAATTAAGAATCCTTTCACATTAAATAATAAATAGATTTAATATAAATACATGGCCATAATTAATCAAAACCCCTTATCTATTATATACTATAAACAATTTAAGAACAGAAGAATAAACTTTCAAGCCTGATTTATCACTGCTTACTATGGTCACTATTCATGTTTTTAAACCTCATCATCTTAAATAAAAGCCTCTAGGTTATTTTTTAAAGAATACTTTATTGAAAAGATAAATGAAATTAAAATCTTCACACACTTCTATATTAGGTTAAATTTACATTTTACACCTCAAAAGGAAGCCAAGAAAAACAATACAAAAACAATAGCTACAGTGAGGCTGCTAAAACACAAAAGCTGGTAAAACAAAACCACAACATTCAACATTTATGTAGCTTAAATTAATTATATATTAATTTATTAAGCTGAGGATCAGCATATGACAGCTGTACCCCCTGAACTGCATTTTTTCTACTCCAGATATAATTCCAGGTAGTGCTGAATTGGCTATATATAATTTTATGAATTTTCCAGAGATATAATCCATTTTAGGTTTTTTTTATATGCAATTGCAGTAATTGCTCTTATAATGACTCTATCTTATGCTTAAACAAAAAGCATCTATACAATCTCTGCTTCCTTTTGTAGGCCCAGGCCTGGATAACTTAATGTTATAACTTCATATTTAAAACACCATAAACATAATTTAAACTAACATAATTCATTATAGAAGTAGTCAGTTACTTTGCTTCATTAAGAGCTCCAACTTTTCTGATCAGAAGAAAAATAATTTTAACCTAGTTTACCATCTCTTAAATATTTAACTGTATCTTTGTTTGATGAGCAACCAATTTGCACTAGTTACTTCAATGGTTATATATCATTCTTCTTGGAAATAAGGCATTTTTTCTATACCAAACTTTCAAACATGGATATCTTACAGAATCAATGTTTACCATTATTTAACGTGATAGAATACGAACAATACAATGTCTTTTAAAATGCTTTTCTACAATAAGACAAACAAGACAATTTAGGAAGGTGAACCCTGTTTATTACCACATACAGCATGAAATACAAAATGTAAATGTAACCATCAATCGTACTTTTGCTGATAACCCCTCTGTAAGTTATCGATCCAGCTGTAAATTACCTCAACTCCGGCCATACCTTGCATCTATTTCCATCCTTCTCGCTTGTCCACTTTCATAATATTGCTCTCTTATACATAAAAAAGAAAAACAACAACAATCCACCATCTCTCACTAACTAGCAGTAACCAGGATGAATGCCAAAGTTAAAATTATTAAGAACAAAGCACGGTTAGTAATACCAGGATATTATTAATCACCCTAACCAAAGGGAGGCAATAACAAAGGAAATGTTATAGACAAGGCGTACGAAGAGATTTGTAAAAACTGACATTTTTATTTTTCACTCACACACTCTCCCACCCATAATGAGTAACAGTCACTTAGAAAAAAAAAATAACACATGACATTGTAACTTACAAGCAGATGGAAATCTGTAGCATTTAAAGGCGACAAGGAGGGACATGAAAGAGAGGCTTGCAGGACACGGGAGCCCTTCTCAACCTTTTCCCCTCCCCCTTTCCAAAAGGCCCTGATAGCGAGGGCCAAGAGGAGCCTCTCATGTCCGCCTCACCCAGTGGGGCCTACGGTCCCTGGGGGCATTTTTGCCTCATTTGGTTCCTATTTCGGCTACATTGAAACTGAGCAACTCCAGCGCCACCACCGCCAAGGGCCTCTCTTCTCTTCTCCCCCTCCCCCTTCTCCGTACGTCGTATCCCTCCGCCTAGGCCTCCCAGCCCTTCACAGAGAAAG
Organism: Anniella stebbinsi; assembly: GCA_029215795.1. Taxonomy (NCBI): domain Eukaryota; kingdom Metazoa; phylum Chordata; class Lepidosauria; order Squamata; family Anniellidae; genus Anniella; species Anniella stebbinsi. The sequence goes on along the minus strand of JARDYH010000003.1, from coordinate 159,201,236 downwards.
CGCCTTTCAGCCAAGCTGCCCGCCCACCAGTGCACCCCGCCTCTGCTGCTCCGACATCTTCTTCGCTCTGCTTTCCAGTCTGTTGCTAGCTTGCCCCTCCCGCCCCATTTTATTGAGGAACGGTAGCCAGGACTTTCGGGGCGTGGGTAGTGGGGAGGCTGAGGCAAACTCAGCCCGGGGTGGGGGACTTAGAGAAAGGCATCGAGGGGGTGTGCGTAGCCTGAGGGAGGGGGCTGGAACTCTTTGTCTCGGCGGAGGGATTGCACTCGCTTGCGCTGTGGCTGGCTGTAGCAGCAGCAGCAGCAGCGCTAGGCTGGCGGCGGCGGCGGGTTTTGCTGTGAGTTGTTGTTTCCTCCTCCTGCCCGGAGCTTGAATGGTGGAGCTCAGACTCTCGCTGCTGCTGAACAAACAGTGACAGCTACTGGGTGAGCGCGCTTTTCAGCTCGCAGGGCCCCGCCGGCGGGGAGCTCGGCCTGAGCGAGCCGGGCTCCTCCGCTCACCATGTCCGGGGACGGCGGCGGCAACAGCGGCGGCGGTGGCAGGCACACAGCGGAGCTGCGAGCGGGTAAGTGGAAACCGGGCCGGGCCGCTGCCTTCGAGGCCGCCTTGCCTCCCGCCTAGCCTTCTCCTCACGGTGTGTGTGTGTCTCTTTCTCTCCCTTTCTCTCCCCCCCCTTTCCTGCAGAGCTCTATTTCCTCATCGCCCGCTTTCTCGAGAACGGACCTTGCCAGCAAGCGGCTCAGGTAAGCACTGGGGTCGGGGCTGGGCCTGCGGGGTGGGGGCGTTTCTCTCGCTTTGGAGGCGCTTTCCCTGATGGTCTTTACCCCCTTTTTGTTGCTACTGCAGGTCCTGATCCGAGAAGTAGCCGAGAAGGAGGTAAGTGGTGCAGCGCATTCACCCCGCTCCTCCTTTCGCCCGCCCGCCCGCCTGCCTGCCTCAGCGCCGGCGGCTGCAGCGGCCTCGCCGCCTCCTCCCCCATCCCGGGCGGGCGGGCGCTCCTGGGGAGTCTTTTGGGGGGAGGGGGTTGCCTTTAGTGATGGGGAATGTCTTTTTCTTCCCCAGCTGCTGCCCAAGCGCACGGACTGGACGGGAAAGGAGCATCCCAGGAGCTACGAGAGCCTAGTAAGAGAAGCGGCCGGTCGGCATGGTGCGATGTAGTGTACTAGGGAAAGTTTGCGAGGAGCCCTTTAAAAATTGAATTTCCCGCATTTTTTTTTTAACAACTAAAAAAAAATATCGACCGATTTTAAACTCCTGATTTTTGCTAGTTAACGTGCAAGGTGTGTTGGGCTAGGGGAACAGGTGCTGCTTCGGAAGTCGCCAGTCTGGGGTCCTGGAGTTTGGGTAAATAATAATAATCCCACTAATGCGAGAGCCCTAGAGTCACTGTGCTAGAAATAAAGGTACGTCATGGATGTTGTGCAGGGAGAGAAGGAGGCAGGGAGGGGAGGAGCGAGTATACTGAGTAGAAAGAGCTTGCTAGAGCCAGCCAGGCCTGTAGGAGATGGGGGCGCTGTATTCCATGTAGTCCTTCACATACACAATAGGGCCGAGCAGTTATTGAGCAATTGTAAGCAGTCTTTATTCGTGAAACCCCTTGAACTTCCTGAAATCTGTTCATTTGCTGTGGACATATACAAGTAAAAGCTGTTTGTTAGTTACTGTGTCAGTCAGCCACAGCAATGCCTAATCTGAGTTCTGATAGCGTGTAATTTCAGAGCAGAATGGTAGTTTTAAACCGGTGTCTGCTTGACAATGACAACTTTGTGGACTGGTATACTATTTTATGGTACAGTTATTCTGAATTTCTATATCACTTTAGCTGCAGAATGTTTTTCCCCTCTGTTGTATACATGGTTCTGGTTGTCCATTTCAGGCGAGGGACAGTGACTTTATATTTTACTCTGTTTATATTCTGAAGGCACACTTGCTCTAAAAGTCAGGTCAAATTAGAAGAGTCACTTGGAAATCTTTGGATTTTCTGCATGGTTTTGCAGGGAGGCGTTAAAGAAATTTATATCTTTCTTCCTCCCTACCCCCCAACAAGGTCTATTTTAGATTAGGAAAACTTCACAGGGATAAGAATTAAATGTTTTTTCCATCATCTCCCACACTCATGACTTCTTGTAAAGTTGTGTGTGCATATGTGGAAATCCATGGGATATTTGATCATGAATGTCTGAATAGCTTGTCTAGTTTAGCCTAAATCAGTATTCCCTGAACTTCTGATAACTAAGGCATGCTTTTTTTAAAATCTAAAATTAGTAGCACATCACTTTTGCAAACATAAAAAAAACTTTTGATGGCATATTGGAAGAAGAATTTCCCATCTTGAAGCTGTCCACCCTATGGTTTCGATTTGGCAGGAATGTCCCCAAGCAGAGTTCTGCTCAGAATGTTCCCACTGGGAGAAAGGGGGTGGGCGGAGAGGCAATTTTCACAGATTCCCCTTCCCTCAGCATTCACTAGCACTACTCCTCTACTGTTTCAGAAGCGATGCCAAATGCTCTAGAGGAATTTGGGGTGCGGGCATAGAAGACTGTGGAGGGGGGAATTGCTGAAAGCTGGTACCTTTGTTCTGCCAGCAGAAAAACTCTTGGATCAAAAGCCTCCATCCATGGGAGGCTTTTGCTAGATCCAATCCTCTATGTTTCTTTGACCTACTTTGTGCGATCATTGTATCCCACAATGGCTTATTAGCCACAGTGGGTTGTGGTGTCAATGGGTGCCAGTTGCCAGTAAAGGCCCCCACTGCTGCTGCGATAACAACCCTACAACAAGCCATTGGTTCTGAGTGGTTTGCTCATCACCCCAACAAGCCATCCTCTGATAACACAAGAAGCTGAGCCTGATGAAGGTAATTATGCAAATCAGCTGGCACAAGACTGGCATGCACAGGGTTTTTAACATGCCACTGTGTGATCAGAGAGCCAGTGTGGTGTAATGGCTAGAGTGTTGGGCTGGGAGTCAGCAGATCTGGGTTCTAGTCCCCACTAGGACATGGAAGCCCACTGGTTGACTTTGTGTCAGTCACAGACTCTCAGCCTCACAGGGTTGTTATTGTGAGGATAAAATGGGGAGGAGGAGGAGGATTATATATTCCGTCTTGGGTTCCTTGGAGGAAAAAAGGCAGAGGATATAAATGTAATAAATAAATAAATCATGTGAACTGGGCCTTTGGGTGCATTCAAAAGATTGTTCAGGGGAAAGAAGCCCCTGCAATGCAGAGTGGGTTGTCATATCTAAACCTAGTGCGCAGTGTGGTGGGGATGGCTTCGTAGCCACCTTGCTATCTCTATAGTGTGTTGTAGTTTGGGTATGAAGCCACCCCCGCTGTGCCCCTGTGCTGGGTTCGGACAACATGCCAACCTGTGCTCCATCGTGGAGGGTTATGCAAATAGTGCTTGCACATATGGGACTGGAGGGAGGGATTACAATGGCTTCCCCCTGTGTGATAGTCCGAACTCAGTCTTTGAGTCACTGATCTGACCTAGCCTCCTTACTAGAAGCAAACAAACAAACTTAGCTCAGATTAGTGATTTACGAAGAGGCGCAATTAGCCACAACCTAAGAGGACAGATAGTTTTTCAGTGTTTCTGCAGTAGGAGTGATTAGATTGTTTAATCACACCTGATCTATAGATGCAGCAAAATTGGGCAAACTCCTCTCTAAATAAGGAAATTTTCCTTACAGTAACTTTTCATATAATATTTGTGACATGGTTGTGGTTTCTTATATGCTCAGTGTGGGTACTGTTGGTTCGTATCAGTAAGCTGGAAATGGTTAATGAAAAATAAAGGACTTGCTTGTTCCTGCATTAATCTTTGGATCTACTCACATGTTAAACTACTCCAATTTAAATGTTCCTGTTGTATACTTTCATTGCAGCATGTGAGTAATCCCAGGAGAGCAACTATTGAATGCTTATGTTGTCCAGTGATGTTATCACTTGAATGGGGCACAAGACATAAGGAAGGCAGTAGGGTATTAGGGAGCTAAAGTTTACGTACAATCAGTTTAGGGTGGGTTTTTTGCTTTTGTTTTAATACAAGCATGAACTTCTGGCATTTTTACTTGTTGACTTCCTTTCTGCAACCAGAAGCTTTCTGTATGTTACTGGTTACCAGTACAACATAAATTCAGGTCATATACAATTCAATTTAACAAATTGCTAAGGTGCTTCAGTTCTGCAATGCAAGAAAAGCTGTAGTAGTAGGAAGAGTAGTCGGAATATAGATTCTTCTCTAAGGAGTGCAGTTTTTACTGAACTTGTCCGTGTGAATATTACCAGAGTAGGGCTTGTTTTACTTCTTTGGGCGCCTTTTCTGCCACAGAAGAATTATTTTCTCTCTAGAAAGCAGAGACAAGCTCTAGAATATACTTAGAAAATTTCAGTGACTATGAAAGTATAGAGAATACAGTGCAGAATATAGTTTCTGTGGATAAAAGATATGACATTTTTACAAAAGTTATGCATGTGTTTCTCAGTATTCCTTAACATTGTTTGCTTTTATTTAGGTGGGCACAAGTATGTGTCTTGTATAATAATGTCTGCACTGGTTCAGACACACCAAGCTGCATGCAGTCTAGGGCCGTGTGTGTAGCCCATCGTGCATGTGCTCGATAAACCTCATGTTTTTGAGGTCTACTTAGGATTGCAATAATGAGCCTGTTAAGCTGTTGCTTGCCCAAATACATGGCTAACAGGCTGCCTTCAATTTGACAGATCAAAAGCTGTACAGACCTGTTATATCTTTTAAACTGTAATCGGTGTTGTATGGATGCTTTTAAGTTTTATTTTGGTTGTATGCACATAGGCTGCTACCATCAATCACTATTCCACTGTATGCAAGTTGAATTAAATTTTATTACTTTAGATCAAGTTAAACTTAGCCTTGGATGTGCTGACTCAAGTTTTTGGTATGTGTTCACAAAATTATATCCATTGAGCAGCATTGTTATGCAGATCATTTCATTGTCAATGATAAGTCTCAGATTATGACCTTGAATATAAAAAATACTGAATGTAATTCCTATTAAGTATCTATTTCTAAACAGACAAGTTCTGTGGTCTAGCTAAGATGTTTGCTGTTGCTTGAACTGTTAGAAGCAAGTCATTATTGTAGGTAGTAATGACCAGTCCTACGAACACAGTGGCAAAGTTAAAAAGGATGTAAAATTCAGGATCTGTGGCGTATCTACAAAGTTCTTTTCAGCTGCACAGATTTTCCAACAATTTGGGGTGGGGTGTGAGGCAGGCAGGCAATCGTCTTGTTTGGCTTTAGGTCTGAAACCATAAGACTAAAATGCTGAGATATAAAATTGAGGTAGAAGTATAAATCCTGTTCTTGGTGGATAATGTATTTCTTACCCCATATTCTATATTTTGTCCTAGTTAATATTTTTAATACAATTACATTTTTGAATATGTTCAGTGAATTGGAGCCAGGTCATGACCAAAGTCCCATTAATTTCAATGGGTTTACTCTAAGGGTTGGTTCACACAATCACTGCAGCCCACCGTGGCTTAATCCATTGTGAGTTGTGTGTGTGTGCCAGCAGCCATCTTGAGTATCCATTCCCGGCAGGGGCAGGCCATGGTTTGTTGAACCTGGGAAGCAGGGGTTATTTGAAGGATAAACACCCTTCAAATAACCCTATTTGTGTCAACCAGGTCACTGTCTTACTAAATCTGGTTCCAACCCATTAAAAGCACATTATTTCAATAATGTAGATGTATGTGTGTAGAAGTGTTGTAGAGGAATGAGGAGGAGGCATAATCTTTGAACAAAGACTACTATAGTGATGCTATAGTACTGTGTGTAAGTACTACCTTGAAGGGATAGGTTAGCGCTTAATGGTGCTCCATTAAGTTTGGGTCACTGAAGTCTGATCTTGCTTCTAGTAGATACTATATTCCTACTTTAATTGGAACAGTATGGAACAGTATGTAGTTACTTTAGCCTTGCACACATGTTACTAGCCTGCATGCATTCTTATTAGCCTGTCTGCTTATGAGTAGATCAGAGGTATGTCCTAAGGATGGAACATGAGTTTTTGACTTCCTTCATTTACAGCCTTCAACTAATGCATCCCTTTCTCTTTCATTCTTCCAGTGTGTGCATTCATATTCTCAAATTGCTTGCCATTTAGTCATTTTTCATTGCTATTGTCCACTTGTGTTTTGAAGCTTTCCATCACTGCTTTGGAGTCTGTTTTTAGTCTGCTAGTGAGCTTGGGTGCTTGTTTTCTGACCGCTTCTACAAGAGAGAGCAGTTCAGAAGTGCCTATGAGTGAAGTACTTCATCCCCTCATGGCGGCTTGTATTATCCTTTTTTCATACCATTATATGTGTCAAACGTTTTCCCAATGTTTGTGTTGATGTTTGTCTTTATGGAACCACTATAGTGCTTTATAATTACTTACCAAGTTTTATAGTGGTAGTTTTCTTTTCAAGTTTAATAAGGTTATGATGGTGTACCTATAGCTGCAGTTGCAGACTTGGAGTTTACTGGCTATTCATGTCCATAAGCATGAGGTAGAAGAGATAACAGTACTCATTTTCAAGTGGCTGCATTCAGATGATCAGAGGGGGAAAGAAGCCACTGTGGCTTTTCGTCACCCTGCCTCTGTTTCACACGCATCCACTATTTGCATAATTACTCACAGCACCATGCAGGTTGTCATGTTGGCTGAATCCAGTGTGGTGTATGGCAGAGGTGGTTAATTACCCATCCTAAAACTGCTACTACAATCCATGGATTGTGGGATGGGTAAGAAGTCACTCCCGCTGCATCATGGGTAATTATGCAAACAGGGCTCATGTGTGCAACATGCTTGGGGGAAGAAGCCACAGTGGCTCCCCCCCCCCCCCCCATTATGATCTAAACCCAGTCAGTGAGTTTCTCTTCTAACTAACCAGTTTGTCTTCCGAGTAGTAATTTTGTTGACTTGCTTCCTGTTGTTGACACAATGGCTCTGTTCGGACGATTTCCAATAATCCAACAAGAGCTCATGGTGGCTTGTTTCAGTAGCCATGATTATGTGAACAAATGTGGAGCAGAGTGGTGGTTAGTGTTCCTTATTCATTGGTTGCAGTTTAAATGTGGCTGTACATCATTGACTACCAGGGTAGTATAGCCTTCTATTGGCCCTAGGGTTTAGTTGTGACACTTTATAAGTATGCCTTAAGTCTCTTGATAAAATATGCTATATATTTTCATGGCAGAAGCATTATAAGATATAGATGATCTCTGCAAGGTTGAAAGTCAGAAAGGATCTGTATAAAGTTTACATAGTATACCACCAGAAATCAGTTCAGATTGGTGATCAAAAAGTTGTATGTGGCATCAAATTGTGATACTTCTTCATAGTAGTAATCTTATTCTTGAGCCACATGTGTATTCTGATGTTCACAATTAGTTCTTGCAGTACTGTCCACTCCTTTGAAGTGAGTTTTTGAAACCTTACAAGTGATGAAGCTCCACTTGTGCATTAGAATTCCTGTGCCTGTAAGTAATTATTGGATTGGGAAATTACTGGTTTGTATGCTTTTACTGTGCAGCCTAGCATGTTTGGGTTCCTATCGCTAACTGGGATTTCTCAAGACTTTGTGCAGTTTTCTTGTTCTTCAATAAACAGGAAAGATGCGTGCAACTGTTTGAACTAAGTTATATAGATAGGTATATTGATTCAGTGAGATGAAAATAACATGAAGTAAGCTTTTAGAAGTGTTATCAAAATAATCTTGTTACATGGAAGAGAAAATCTGCAATACGATGATGTAGTCCATTGAAGTATTTACAGGACCTTGGTAGTGAGATCCAGGTGCTGTTTTGTACAGGTGAAGTATTTGGGAAATAACTTTATTGCTGATGCATTTGGTATTTACATGGAACAATCTGTCATGCTCCTATTTGCTTGAAGAAAATGTTAATCTCAGGAAAACCATTAAAGATTTCAGTAGCTACTTGATTAGTGCATTTCCCAAGTTGAAAATTGAAGGATAGGGTCTTTGGGTAGTTAATTTTTTTGTATTGTGCTTAGTACTATTGTTTTATGCTCTGAATAATTAATGAGAATTGGGTAAGGAGACCATTTTACTTGTATTTTCTTTTAATTAAGAGAAGAAAATGCTATTTCTGTCATTTTGCATGAGACCGAGAGACTATTCTTTGAACATGCTTGTAAAACTGTAAATTATCCAAATGTGTTTATATGTAATATGCTAAAGCAGTCTTCTCCAACCTGGTGGTGTCCTCCAGATGGTTTGAACTACAACTCCCAGAATTCCTGATCACTGACCATATTGGCTAGGGCAGAATGGGTTGAAGTCTAATAATAATAATAATAATAATAATAATTTATAACCCGCCTCTCCTTACGGATTGAGGTGGGGAACACAATACACGTACAAGCATGACAAAGTTAAAAAATTAAAATAAGAGAAACACATCATTAAACACATCATTAAATCATCAGATGACACCAAGTTGGGGAAATTCCATAGTTTTACCATGATAGCCTTCGTGAATCAAACCAGTTCTTTTCTAAATATCCAAAAGGGTTTATAGTAACGAATTCTGTGTCTTGTGAAATAAAACGATGTATATATTAGGCAGGCAGTGAGTACCTAAGAGTCAGTGTATGTGCAAAAGTAACTGAACCCCTGTGGCATCAGCTCAATTAAAGGGAATAATTAAAATCAGGTGTTTCAGCAATTAGGTAGATTTTTAGAGGTGACTTTGGGATGCCTCACCCTATAAAAGGATCAGAAACTTTGTGAGTTTGTTCTTCACCATACTATAGTGTACCATGATCCAAAGACATCTCTGTAGACCTTAGAAAAGTAGTTATTGCTGCTTATCAGTCTAGAAAGGGTTACAAAAACATTTCTAAGGATTTGGGGCTCCAACAATCCACTGTCACACAGATAGTCTACGTATGGAGAAAGTTCAAGACCACAGTCACTCTACCCAGGAGTGGTCATCCTACCAAAATCTCTCCAAGAACAAACTAGTGCATAACCCAGGAAGTCAAAAAGACCCCCAGAGTAACATCCATAGATCTGCAGGTCACTCTTGCCTTGGCTAAAGTGAGTGTTCATGACTCAACAATCAGAAAAACACAGAACAAGAATGATGTTCATGAGAGGATAGCCAGGAGGAAACACTGCTCTCTAAAAAGAACAACATTGCTGTGCATTTGAAGTTAGCTAAAGATCACATAGATGATCGCCAAGGCTTCTGGAACAATGTTCTCTGGACAGAGATGTCAAAGGTAGAACTTTTTGGCCTCAATGAGAAACATGTTTGGAAAAAAACTGAGTTCAAGCAGAAGAACCTCATCCCAACTGTCAAGCATGGTGGTGGAATGTGATGGTTTGGGCCTGCTCTGCTGGCTTGGGACCTGGTTGGGATGCTTCATTGACATAGCCATGAATTCTGCAGTGTATCAGAAGATTCTAGCGGAGAATGTCAGGCCATCTGTCCTGAGCTGAAGCTGAATTGAAAGTGGGTCATGCAAAAAGGCAATAATCCTAAACATACAAGCAGATCTACAAAAGAATGGCTGCAGGAACTGCAGTACAGTTCCATATACAACCCTGCCTACTCTAACCTCTTGACTATACTATCTCCCCTTCACTCTGTTCCCCAAAATAACAAAACATGTTCCTACACTAAATCTAGACCCTCCACAGACAAATTCTCTCACGTACAATCTCTCCTGCTTCCCTTAACTCCTCCCCCTCACAACTAACAACCAATCCAGACCTTTGAACTACCAGCCAATCAGCATTTACTTCACATTCTCTCCACTCTCTCACTAGATTTACATACTTACCAAGCTTGTATTTGAAATCACACAGCACATATATCTTTAAAGGTAAATCTCAGCAAAACTTCACAAATACATCATATAAATAACTAGCAATAAACAGTAAAACATCACAGATGCTACCAAGCAAGTGAATCTAAAGATTCACATACTTTTTCACACATGGATATTGAATGTTGAATCAGTTGTGGATAAATAAACGTTGAAAATAGTCATGTTTGTGTATCATTTGTTTAATCGGGTTATTATTGTGCATCTAGGATTATGGGATTTGATTAAGGTCTAATAACATTTTGGTTGGAAATATATGACAATCTTTAGGGGTCCACAAACTGGTTTTAACTTATACATTTCTGTGCATCCTGGAAGCCACAAATCTCTCTCCCGATAGCAATCCTCATACCATCCTAATTTTTCAAACTGGTCCTGCTTAGCAATATCTATTTATGCAATATGAACAACTTTTGCCAGAAGCATGTCCAAAATATCTGAGAATTAGAAGGATATTTTTCTGTGTCTAAATATGAGGCTGGAACATGAAAAGAGATGGTGAGAGAAAATACAACTTTGAAACTGCCTACTTTACTAGTATTTGTAAACATTCATTTTGCTATTAATTTGTTTTATGAAACAGTGAATTTTTTGAAATGGAAACTTCTGCAGTGGAAATATATAGCAGCAGATTTTTTTCTGACCCATATTACTGAGTACAGGTTGAATTAAACTGGACTTTTGGCAATGGTAAATGCAGTAACCAGTTGTGGTGGCACTAAACTGAAGCAGATTCATATATGAACCTTATTATGATAGGTGTAAATACACAATGAATCTGGGAGAGAAATATTGATTTAGAAGTTTTATGATTGTTTCTTTTCTTTCTCTAATATAAGATTACTATTTGGGAGAAAAAGTTCTGGTACCACATAAGCTTTCTGTCCGCTAGTGAAACGGAAACTTTTGGTGGAATGGATTTTCTCTCCCCTCTGCAGCCCCTCTCATGCCCCTGATTGAGGGGGGGCTGCATGGGGGAGGAGTATAAGGGGAAGTCTCACCGTGCAAGTGGAGGTCTGTTTGCACAACATTTGGTTTAAATTCTTACTTTTGAAGTCAAACTGCAGCTAACTTAGTTTGGATCCCAAATTATGATGTTTTGGGGCAGAGCAACGTCAAAGATTTATCTTATCTTCATTCCATGGTGTATGCTCATTAGTGGGGTCTACGAAATTGTATATATGAAGCAGCGATTTGTTGAAGAAGCTGTCTTAAGGTGAAACACGAGTAAAACTGGATTCCTGTAATTCACCATTGTTTGTCCCTTATTTCCTGTTTTCAACTTTGTTGTGATACATGCATTTTTCTAACTGTTACTTCATAGTCTCCTACTTTAATTTCCAAAGTTGTGTGTGATTCACTTTGTTGCAACCTGTATCTTTTACTCTTGAATTGTTGCCAGTGCTGTTTATGGCATGTTCTTTGTGTGATTCACCTTGTTTGCAACCTGTATCTCTTACTCCTGAATTGTTATCAGTGCAGTTTATAGTATAATGTACTGTGTTGGTTTGTTTATCCCATTTTTCCTGTTGTTTTTGCTATGTAGCACACTAGTTGCTTAATACACAAATTTCAACTCTCACGTTGTGCAGTCGCATGCTTTTCAGCATTTGATTTAGTTGTTGCAGATGAAATAAACCATATAGCAGTTGTGTTCTAAAATATTTGCCAGCATTCCATTATTTGATGTATGTAGTATTCTGATGGCATTTTTTAAAATGGTGAAAGTGAAGGATGGGGTTCAGTCTAGTAGGTCAAGGTACAAGACATGGGTGGGTAAAACAACAGCATGTAGGGATCTAGGAGTAAACTGCCAAAAAAGAAACCTTGGGATCATAATGGGAAAGCTTACTGAAAATATTAGCTAAGTACCCACTAGCAGTGAGAAGGCACATTTACTGCTAGGAATTATTAAGAAAGGGACTGAGAATAAAATCGCAAATATCCTATTGCTGTTATATACTACAACTGTGGTGGTACATCTAGCATAGTATGTGATGATCTCACAAGAATATTATAGAGCAGGAAAAAATAGGCAGACATCCAAAATTATTTAGAGGGCTGAAGTATATTTTCTACAATGAAAGACTATAGATCAGGTTTTCTAATTTAAAAAGATAATGGAGTATGTGGAGGTTTTTAGAATTTTGAATGAAAGAAACCTTTTTAAGGTGAAGCTTGTGGCTATGAGGAACAGGGCTTTTTCAGTGGTGGCAACTGAAACAGTTTTTTGGAACTGTCCTCTAAATGTGATTGGTAAAAGCTCCATTTTTTAAAATTGAGCATGCTTCTGTGGGGCTTTTTTAATGCTCTTTTTATTAGGTTTTAATGGTTTTAATAGCTCCTTGATAACTGTAAATCTGTTGGTATTTTTATATTTTCATGATTCTTTTTAAATGTGACTCATCTTGAGGGCTTGAATAGACCCCCAAAATAGCACCTAACTTTTTCAATTAATTTATTATTATCCACATTAAGATAAAGTATAACACACGAGATACAGTGATAGTTACTAGCTTTAGATTGCTTTATGTAAAAGGATTGAGCAATATTATAGTGAATAGTTTGCTAAATTGAACATTCACATTAGAGGCAGAACAGCTTGAAGTCCAAGACGTTGAGAATGAATTGGAGATAGTCATTGTTTGTGAGCTTTCAGATACAAGAAGCTGCCATTATTGGAAATAGAATGCAGGATAATGGACCTTCATATTGTCTGGACATGAGATTATGTTCTTATAAGTGGGACCAACTACATAATGTTGCAGTATGGAGTGCTACCATTCAGGGTTCCAGACACTCCATTCCATTCCCCTTCCCTCTGGCTTTCTTTTCCCCACCACTAACATTCAGTCAGCATTCTATGCCCACCAAATACCTTCAGTCCTCATCAGGGTATCGTTTTTTTTCATTTTGCCATCTTAGAGTCCCCCCTAAACTTGAGGATCACCTGAGCATGCTGATGCCTCTCCCTTGTGCATGGGTAGTGCATTTTTTTTGCTGCAAAAGAATTGGCACTTGGAGAACTGATTATGAAGGCTTATTGCAGGGGAAAGGAACCTGGTGCTTTTAATGTGTTTTGGACTACAACTCCCATCAGCTTCAGTCAGCATGGCCGATCGCCAGAGATTATGGGAGTTGTAGTCCAAACCATTTAGATGGCTTACCCTGGCTTATTAGAAGGGAGAGAGAAAGCCAGGGATCCCGGTTTACAGACTTTCATAGCTCTAATGATGGGCTTGAAGTTTCAAAGAAAGACTTGGAAGAATAGGCAAGGAGGACTGTAGTCTCAAAGAGCGCCATGGTGTGTGTGTGTGCGTGTGCAGTACAATACATAGAGATACACAATTCCAACTAGTATCTTCAGATTTGCATGTGTACAAAGGGTGGAAAAGCACCTCACTCACTACTTGTACATAGTGATGTGTTAACTTTTGTTTCTAGCATTCTATTTCATTTTATCTTAAAATCAGACTGATTTAGCTTCTTAGTTGCTGCCTTTAAATGATTTCTTTCTAATTTCATCAACTTGAAACTATTTAGTCTCGAATTGCTTTTATTATTTGGACGTAACAATTTACAATGGTTTATTATCATGGATTATGAAGTTGGCGTGCTTTTACAAAATTTTGTTAAGATTAATCACAGTTTAGGTTTCAGACGTAATGCTTCACAGTGATTAATCAAAAATGGAAACAAAAGCTTCCATGCTCCTGCTCCACAGCTATGCTAGAGGAGGAGTGATAAGGTTTAAATGCTTGAGTCCAAGGCTCGGTATAGCTTGTTCCTGTAACTATATGGGTTATAAATTGGTTTTTATTGGTACTTCCAAAGGCAGCCAGTGTTCTGTATCACTGACTTGGTTTCCTTGTTTGCATGGTCCTTGCTTTTCTCTGTTCTGTTGCTATTAACTTTAACTTCCAAGTTCAGTTCAGGTTTAACATCATCAGTATATCAAATACTTTTGTTTGTAAATGAACCTTTTTTAAAAAATTCTAATTTAACCACTTAAAATCTATTATTATTATTATTATTATTATTATTTACATTTATATACTGCCCCATAGCCGAAGCTCTCTGGGCAGTTTACAAAAATTAAAAGATTAAATATTAAAAAGTGAATATACAAAATTTTAAACCATAAAACATAAAACAGCTGATATTTAAAACATTTAAAACATTTTAAGCCTGGCCACAAAAGTCAGTTAAAACCTCAACTTAAGCTGTTAAATGCCTGAGAGAAAAGAAAAGTTTTGACCTGGCGCCAAAAAGATAACAGTGTTGGTGCCAGGCGGGCCTCATCGGGGAGATCATTCCGTAAGTGGAAGGCCACCACAGAGAAGGCCCTCTCCCTTGTTGCCGTCCTTGTTCCGAGCTTTATAGGTTAAAACCAGCACCTTGAATCGGGCTCGGAAACATACAAGCAGCCAATGCAAGCAGGACAGAATTGGTCTTATACTGGGTGGCCCAAAAGTTAGTATACAGTCGTTTAGTTATTTAGGTTTTTTTTTTTTTAACTGATATTGTGAATGATGGCAGCGAACTTGAGTCAAGAACAAAGAAAGTGGATTCTAAAGCAGTACTGGAAGACTGAAAATGCCGAGCAAGTGCGTACAGCGTGGCAAGAAGTATCTGACACTCCTCCACCGACATGTCTGACAGTTTATCATCTTAGAGATAAATTTGAAGCAACACGTGCAGTGGCTAATGCACCAAAATCTGGACGTCCTAGGACGTCTATGACAGAGGAAAATGAGATGAGAGTTGCGCTGACATTTGTGAACATTCTGAAAAAGTCCACACAACGTGCGTCTAAGCAGCTATCCATACCTAGAACGTCCTTGCAATGCTTAATGCGTAAATTGAAATTGAAGCCGTACCGTCCAAGACTGTTACATGGTCTTCTGGAGGACGACCCAGACCGTCGGTTGCAATTCTGTGAGATGATGCATAACCAAATCTCTAACGAACCAGACCTACTTGATAAGATCATCTGGTCAGATGAGGCTTCTTTCAAGTTGTCAGGCATAACTATGTGTATTGGGCAGATGAAAATCCTCATTTGACTATCACATCTCAACTGAACCAGCCAGGCGTCACAGTGTGGGGTGCACTGTCCAGCGAAGGTGTTGTAGGACCAGTTTTCTTCAATACAGCTGTGGATAGTAACAATTACCTAAACATGTTACGCGACGTGGTAGTGCCACAACTCAGAACCAGGGCTAACTTCACCGAACTGCTCTTCCAACAAGATGGGGCACCTACTCATTATGCTTCTGCAGTAAGGGACTATCTTGACAACACCTTCCCACAGCATTGGATCGGACGACGTGGCAGCATTGAATGGCCACCATGTTCACCCGACTTAACACCAATGGACTTCTTTTTTGGGGGCATAGTAAAGAATAAGGTTTTTGAGAGAAATCCCCAGACAGTGAACGAATTAAAAGAGTTCATCTCAGAAGCATTTATGGACATTGATGCAGACCGGAATTTGTGTCGTACTGTGTGTCACAGTGTTGTGAACAGGTTCGAGGAATGTTGCAACGTTGATGGAATACATTTCGAGCACTTAGAAGATTAAACAACTAAACAAATGTAAATGTAATAAACAATGTAATAAAATGCAAATAAACTATAGCTGCAGTTTCCGAACCGTCTTCAAAGGCAGCCCCACGTGGAGCGCAATGCAGTAATCTAACTTGGAGGTTACCAGAGCATAGACAACTGAAGCCAGGTTATCCCTGACCAGATAGGGGCCTAGCAGGGCCACCAGCCGAAGTTGGTAAAAGGCATTCCGTGCCACCAAGGCCACCTGTTAGAACTGGTACAGAAACTGTGTTAGAAATTAATACTTGTCACATAATGTATATAAAATAAATACAGTGACAAATACTTAAGTAAAGAAAAAGTATTGTTAAATCATATTGGCAGGCATCCAGGAGCTATGCAGGAAGCCCCCCATGTGCCTCATGTCTCGTAAAAACCATTTACAAATGTTGGAGGACCTAGGAGATGTACTGTAGTCAGAAGCAGGAATTGTTAACTGTTTAAAAAGATGCATGGGAATATTTAGATGATGACAATTATTTGCATAGTATAGGGCGACCATATTTGGGAAACCGAAAAAGAGGACACCCAGTGGGGTGGGGTGGGAAAGCACACTTTCCAGGGGCTCTGGAAAACACATCATTCCCCCTGCCACACTATTGGCAGCTGCCATTAGTGTGACGGTTGTGAATGACATGCTTTCCAGAGGCCCCAGAAAGCGCGCTTTCCCCTCCTTCACTCCAATCGGGGCTTAACAGCCCCGATTGAAGAGGAGGAGGGCAAAGTGAGTCATTCCTGCCCCCCCTCTGCGCCAATGGGGGCCTCCGGAAAGAGAGTCATTCCTCCCCACCCCCTGCTAATGGCGGCCTTAAAGGGGAAAGTGTGCCATTCCAGGACATTATAGAAAATTACAGAAAATCCCCCCTGACGTCCAGGATAGAACCAAAACCAGGACAAATCCAGGGAAATCCTGACAGTTGGTCACCCTAGCATAGTATAATGACTCATCTTCCAGGACTATTTGATCTCTGAAAGGGTAGAATTCATTTCAACGCTCCAAATGATTTTTCTGTGCTGGTTCATGTAAAAGGAACAATATCCACAGTTTGAGCTAATTGATATATTTCTGGTAACTAGTGATTATGTGTGCATCTTACTGCAGTGAAGAATATCTTCACTTTTATTGAGAAGGAATCTCATTTTAAAAAATATACAGGAAGTGACCAGTGCATTTGTGAGCTTTGTTTTGACCAAATGTTTTGCCGCTTGGAATTCTCACACTCTTTGGGGAGTAGCACAAGGTAATATTTGAAGTAGCCAGTTGTTTCTGGCTGAAAATCATTGTAGACATTTCAGCATTTGCAGTTCAAAAAATTGTAACATTTACACTACTGTATATTTTAATTAGATGAATTTTAGGTTGTTGTTTTTGGTTCTTGTCTGTGAGATGCAGAATTAACCTGGGGATTTAACAGGAGAACTGTTCGTCCCAGAACTTTCCTTCCATCTTCACCTTCCCTTCTTCTCCAGTGGCTTCGTGCAAACTATAACTGACTCTTTAGAATTGGAGTAGTCCATTATCTTACCATCCTCCTCCCCAGACTCACTTGAATATTGAACCCCTTTTAACTTTTTGGAGGGATTTGGTTGTGTTTAAGCCAACTGAGACATACATGTTAGGTTTGGTTCTAGTGCTTGGAACTGAGCCTGGTTTTCAAAACTCAGTGAAGTGAGTTTTGCAGAAAACTTTGAATTGCAAAATTCAAATTAGGGTAACTTGCATCAGAATTTTTTTTGGCTTGCTTTGTTAAATTTTCCGATGTTTTAGGGTGATCTTTCCCCCCTTATGTTTATTTTACCTGTATTTAGTAAACAAAAGTTTTTTGTGAAAGCATCCAATGTTGTTTTTGTCCCAATACTGCACAAGTAATTGACCTAAAATATTTGAGGGGGGAAATTAAAGCACTCTTAATGCGATTTAAATGTTAACATTATGTGGAAATTTCTATTGGAGTATTTGTAAAAATGTAAAGACAATAACATACACAAATTATTTAAATTGGGAGGGGAGATGTTCTGAAAACTGTTGACACTCTAATACATTTTAACAGCGCAAAGAACTGCATATGATATGGAAGCTGCCTTATACTGAGTCTATTCCAGTATCATCAACATTGACTAGAGGATTCTTTCTTAGCCCTGCCTGGAGCTGTGAAGTATTGAATTACTCATCTATTTTATCAAGTATTCAACTCTTTCCCATTGAGATTGTTCTGGCAACTTCAGTTTCACTTTCACTTCTGATTAGTACCATTTCACACTAAAACATATATGTATTTCAATGACATATATATTCTCTCATATATTTGTTAGGCATAATTTACCTGTAAAACATTAATTACAGATTTGAAACTGTCAAAGGTTGCCTAATACTGTATTTTCAGTTGGTATCCATTTGTTTTTATTAATGAAACGTATGAAATGGGATTTTTCTGTGGAAAAATAAAGCACTTGAAAAATGTTTGCTCTGCATACTAGATCCAGGATCTGCCTTCCATGGGCTGCAGGGGTCTACCCATGGAAGGTGCCTCCCCCTAATTTTCAGGCATCCACATGCACCATAGCTCACTCCATTCACCTGTGGCTGGAGGAGCTTCTATGGGGAGGAGGGGACAAGGAAATCCGCTTTTGCCAGCCCATGCCATGCCAGCCCATGGCTACATTGGATTCAACCCTAGATTTAATTGAATAACTGATTAAAATATTATCTGTGTTTAAATGTTCCCATTCCCCTCCCAGTTAAGTGGCTAATTGTGCAAAACATCAAAATACGGGATTTGTTAAGGAACATGGTGAATATGGGCATGAGTGCCTTTACCAGAATAGATTTCCTAAAGGGGGAAGCAGAGCTGAGGCCTACTTGGAAGTCATCTCTTGTTTTGAATCTGATCCTCAATTCCAGATGTATGTAGGAATGGCTGTGGTTGCTCATTGCCAGAAAGAAATGTAGTTTGCACATGCTCCAAGAAATTCTTCTTTTTCAGGGCTGATCCCTGGCATTGAAAATGTTTCTTGGCTAAGCTTAGTCATTCCTTGAGACTTGAATACAAATCCCCACTGAAACATGAAAATCACAGAGTAGGTATTGTCAAATTATACTTTGCATACTGTACCTCCCTGAGTGGTTGTATGTTATAATTACAACAGGGATTGTAAAGTACTCTGAACATTGAAGTGGTCTGTAGAAATCATGTGTATAGCATAGTGCTACAAAATCTCAACCAAGCTCGCTTATTCATAAAACTGGTAACATTTTTCAACCCCCCCCCCCCAAATGCTTACAGTAATGTGCAACCCACCCCCAATTTTAAAACATGCCATATAATATTACACAGGTGATGCAATGAAAAATGGCAGGAACCTGGTATGCAGGATATCTTGTCAGCAGCCTAGAAAACCCTGTGGCCTGATATATAATTTCCTCCTACTGATGGCGTGCTTATCTTACATGTGTTGTATTAGAGTTATCCAAGAGGAGCTATTCTTCAGGTTAAGACAACTGTTAAGTTACATACAAATTTATTTGTGCAACAAAAGGCATGGCAATGGTATGTTAATATGCTTGCAGCATGTATGCAGTGAACAGTGCTTCAGTTTTGTCTTCAACCTGCATAGAAAAAAAATCAAAGATATGTGTGGGTATATGGAGGCAAGTTCTAAGCAAGCACAATATGAGAAATTGTAAAATGTATTTTATGTACTGTGTAAGTAATACTTCAGGTGGGTTCCTTAACTTATTTATTTAACATGTTATCCCCTGCTCTTTGGCTGAAAAGCTTCCATAAGATCAGTTAAAAACCGTTATATTGCAAAAAATAAAACAAAACAAGCCCCTGCTCACCCCCAAGACATTCCTGCTCACAGGTTTAATCTAAAAGATATGATACAAAGAAAAAGGATGATGGTAGAAAAAGAAAACAAGAATTCAGACACCAATTATTATTACATATTTAGTTCTTTATAAGGAACAGTTGGGATGGAAACAGTTTGGGGAGAAGAGGAGGCAAAAGCAACTGGTTTTTCAGCAGGGCCAATAGAGTGTTCTTGCCTCCCATCTCCCTTTTCTGTAGCCAGGTGACAGTAAGTAACTCTCACACTTTGGGGTGCATTAGTGAATTTGTATATTTGTCTTAAAACATTTTTTAATATTGCAGAATGTATTTATGTTTAATAAAGTCAATTAGCTGAACAGTGTGAGCCATTTTCTGAGGGTGGGGGAATTAGCAGCAAAAATTAACTTCCCTGGCTCTGTAATACTTAAAATATATACAGAATTTTACAGAGGAGTAGGGAACATGTGGCCCTCCAGAAAATATTGAATTTTAATTCCCATCAGGCCTAGCCAGGATGGCCAATGGTCAGGGACAATATGATTGTAGTCCAACAACATTTGGAGAGCCATAGATTCTCCACCCCTATTTTAGTGTTTAAAGAGGTTTGTTTTGTAGATTATTTCGATACCTCCTAACATTAGAAACACACAAAATTTGACCAAATCACTGATGGCCAGATTCCTGCAATATCCTTGACATCTAACCAGCAACAGAAGAAACTGAATGATTGTTTTGGGTATGAAGATAACAGTGACACCGAGTGGATCGCCTATAGTTCAATGCAAAAACAACAATTCTTCAGTTTTATTACACTGGCTTTTTCTGAAATTTGACTAGATTAAACTCCTAACCACCAGTCATCCCACCTTTCTTATGGTAGGGTCTCCATATTTTGTGGAATTGCAGCATGTTTCATGGAGGATAAGGCTACTAATCAAGATGGCAATATGCTATCTCCACTACCAGAGGCAGTTTGCCTCTGTATACCAGTTACTGGGGAACACAAGCAGAGGGTGCTATTGCACAAATGACCTTCAGCAAGGGTTTTTTGCCACTGTGTGAACAGAATGCTGGACGAGATGGACCTTTTGTCTGGTCCAGCATGGGCCTTCTTATATTGTTATGTTTTTGTTCATGGTTCATGTTGATATCCTCTGGCTTTTCTGTGAACAGCAAAAGTACCATATTTCCTTGATTCTAAGACACACTTTTCCCCCCATATTTACTTCTGTAAAAATGGAATGCGTCTTAGAATCGATGGCGTCTTAGATTCGCCAGATTTCTCCAGCGGTAGAATGGGTTTGAAGCTACACCCACCCACAAAGGGGCTCTGCGTGCCCCCCCACCAGCAACTCGGCCTCCCCACTCACCTCCCTCGCGCCCAGTCCTCTCTGCCAGCGCGCGGGATCGTGGCCTTCTTCGTAGAAACGCTGCGTTTCCAGACCTTCTCTACCACCACTGCCGCCGCCGCTGCATCCCAGGAAGGGGTGAGAGAGAAAGAGTGGGTCGAGCGGGGGCAGGCAGAGGCGGTAGCGGGGCCCAGGTGAGGGAGGGGGTGGCGGCTGCAGGAGGAGGAGGAAGAAGCGACAAGCGGGAAGGGAAGGGCGCGGGGAGCTGGGCGGAGGCAGTGGCCACGGCAGCGAGGACCCGCATGCGCCCCCCCCCAGCAACTTGGCCTCCCCACTCACCTCCATTGCCGCCCTGGTTCTCCGCCTCTTCCAGCGGCCTGGAAACGTGGCATTACTCCAAAGTAGGGGTGGGTAGTCCTCGACGCGCCATCCCTGCGCCACAAGCCGCTTCAGAGTGCTGCACCCCGCCCAGTGTGGTTCAAGCCTCGGAGGTTCCGCTCGTGCCCTTGCTGCCGCCCTTTCATCCCAGCCGATCTGGGGAGGGAGGAGGGAGGGTTGTCCTTTCATCCCAGCCGGTCCCTCTTCCCTCCTCCCTCCCCGCTCCCCGGACTGGCTGGGATGAAAGGACAACCCTCCCTCCCCTCTCCCCGGACTGGCTGGGATGAAAGGACAACCCTCCCTCCTCCCTCCCCGGACTGGCTAAGATGAAAGGACAACCCTCCCTCCTCCCTCCCCGGATTGGCTGGGATGAAAGGGTGGCAGCGAGGGCGCGAGCGGAGTCTCTGAGGCTTGATCCACACCGGGTGGGGTGCAGCACTCCGAAGTGGCTTGTGGTGCAGGGAGGGCGCGTCGAGGACTACTTGCCCCTACTTTGGAGTAACGCCGTGTTTCCAGGCCGCTGCAAGCAGCGCTGGCGCTGAGAACCAGGGCAGCAATGGAGGTGAGTGGGGAAGGCCGTTCCTCTCTGGCAGCGGCCTCCCCGGCGCTGGTGCTGGCGGACTGGGGCGGCGCGGACCGGGGCGGCACTGGCGGGGAGGACCGGGGCAGCGGGGGTGCGGCTTAGAATCGAAGCAATGCTTTTTTCCTGACGGTGGCCCTAAAATTAAGGTGCGGCTTAGAATCGATGACGTCTTAGATTCGGTGAAATACGGTAGTACTTTCTTTATACTGAATAGAAATCCTTGGTCGCTTAGTGTGCTGTTAGGGAAGCAACTTCTTCCTTCCTCACTGCATCCTACACAGCGATAGAATACTTTGCTGCTCACCTAAAGTGGATATATCACTACTTGATGATTCAGTTTTGCAGAACATGTTGAAGTGATATGTATATGCTAAGGGGGAAAGCTTCTCATCTGGTAGCCATATGCTAAGTATTCTCCCAACAGTGAGACTTCAAGTGGGACATGATAAATGTATTATCGCCATTATGTGAATTGGCTCTTAGTAGTATCAAGTTTCTTTGCTACAAATACCTACTCAGTCATACATGTGCATCAATGCAGTTCTATATGCACTCATCATAACTATGTGATCAGCAGTTGAGGAGGAGTTGGATGCTAATTAAGCACTTCGCCTTTAGTCTGGTTGGTTTTATGTACTAGCAAACAGTGACCCCTCTCTTGAAAATCCAGGAATGGTGTTTTACTACTTCCATTTTAATGTGTGGTCTAATCCTGGAAACAGTGTATTGTTGAAAATTATATTGGTATGCTGTGGCATTGCAGTGATGGTACTCTGGTGTTTCAGGAAGGGACACTGGCACAAACATTCAGTATTGTGTGACACATGGGGCAGTTCATTCTTCAGTAGAAAAATCCCTTATAATGATGGCATGTATTAAATAATGTTTATTTAATACATGCCATCATTTATATTTCAAATAGGGTATTCAATGGAGAAAGTGAGTTCAAAGCAAATTTATATGGTTTTCACATTTTAACTTAACTACCATGAAACTTACTGAAATACGCATGATGCAATATTTCTTCAGTTTGTACTTTGCAGACTGCGTTTGCTTTCTGAGTCTCTTCTTAGCATATCTAGGAACTGAAACAGCTTCTGACTCTTCCTTATTTGTTTAAAATGGATTTGATCAATTTAATTTTTATAGATCTGGAGGATTTAAAATGTTGTCAATTCAACATACTAATTCTAAAGAATCAGGATGGAATATAGCTTCAGTGACATGTAAGTGGGACCTACAAGATTTGACAATATTGCTCATCATCTCTCTGGTAAGCAAGCCCAAAGCTCACATCACTGTGCTGGGCTGGAGGAGATCAGGATGATTCTGTCCCCGTTCTAAGCCCCAATCATGGGTGGAAGCTTGTCTGTGTCTGCTGTGTGCTTAGGAGTTTCGACAACCCAGCAGGCATAGAGGCAGAGAAAGCTGTTAGCCTCCACCTCCCCTTGCTGGCTTTGACCAGGAATGAGGGGTTGCAGACTTGCTTTGGTTTGTCACTGACCTTGTGCTATGCTTCAAAGATGCAGCACAAGATCAGTAGCCCTTGGGGTAGGGTCATTTCCTAGTGCTGACAGATTTTTGTCAACATCTGGGGGACCTGCAATAAAATGTTGAACTGTAGATTGCTGGTGTTCAACAATCCAGCCAGCCAGACATGCCCTTTTTCCAAGATGCTCTTTTCCATTCTGTTCTCCCCCCAAGTTTTCTGTTTTGTTCCTCCAACTGTCTGCCATCATTCTGTACTGACAGAGCATGGTCAGTCCTCGCTGAACTGTTTTGGGGGGTTCTCCTCCTTTACAGTGTTATATATATATCCCTCAATTCTTCTTCGTGGTCTCTGTGCATCACACATATGGGCTCGCGCCGACGCCGAGCCTACTTCCGGGAAACTTCAATAGCTAGATAGAGTTTTGGCGGGAACCCCTCCCCCACCATCCATCGCGCATGCTCAGGGTTCCCGCTCTAATTTACCTCAGTCCTTCTTCGACCGCTTCGCTGTTAGCCTCGCGGGAGACTTCCTCGTCAATCCTTGACCTGTAAGACAGAGAATACTTATAGATTATTTAGTTATTAGTTAGATAGAGTTGTGTTTCTATAGTTATAGTTAGTTAGTTAGTTGAAAAAAAAAAAAAAAAAAACAGTTTTTAGTAAAAATAATTAGTTGCTCTAGAACAGTGGTTTTATTTCTAAGCCACCATCTTATGGCGCAATCCGCGCTCTTCAGGAGGTGCTCCCGGTGTAGGGCTAAAATTGCCCTCACTGACGGCCATTCGCTCTGCCTTTTCTGCTTGGGGGAGACCCACATCGTTGACTCTTGCGCACACTGTATGCGTTTTTCGAGGCAGACGAGGAGAAATCGAGCAGACCGGCTTCGTAGCCTTTTATGGTCTAAAGCTCTCTCAGCAGTGGATAAGCCTCGACTGGCGGCAATGCAGGAGCCTATTTCTGGGGAGAGTCGAGGCCTCTCGACCCCAGCATCTCCGGCTTCGTCTCATACTCGCAGTGGACAGCCGGCATCTTTATCGGGGTTTTCACCCTCTTCATCTCCTCCTCCTGTTAAGAGGGCAAAAAAATCGAAGGCTTCGAAAGCAGCTCCTGCAACGGCGAAGAAGCGCCCATCTTCGAAACCATCGGTAACGAAAAAGTCGATGGAGCGTCCGGCATCGGTACCGTCTTCTTCAACGGTCAAAGTTGTAGCGATGGTACACAAGTCCGCCTCGCTACCGACGCAGTCTTCGGTGTCGAGGCAACGCACGGCATCAATAGGTTCCGTATCGCAGTCGTCCCTGCGTCCGGAGCTCTCTCCAGTACCGTCGGCATCGAAGAGGCGCACTCCTTCTGTGTTGTCTTCGCTGCGTACTCCTCCGACACCGATAGTTCAGATGCAACAGCCACTGTCGCCTTCGCGCTCGTTGCCGTCTCCGGGACCGATCTTTATCGCCTCCGATACCGAGCGCTCGTTACCGGCCGAACCGCAACAACCCATTCGTCAGGGTGAGGACCATCGGCGTCGAGCGCATCGATCTCGACAAAGATCTTCGATGTCGATATCCCGGTCGCGGTCGCGATCTCGGGAGTGGGAGGTCCCTTCTGCCCAATCGAGGCCGAGCGGTCACGACCGCTATCGTTTTGATCCGTACACGGGTCGGCGGCTCCAGGGCACCCAGTCTCCTGTTCGCCAGCGAGTGGGGGAATCCCCACCACCGGTTCCTCCGCATCGAACGGCGTCGTTGTCGAGGTATCCACGTCATGATCGGGAGTTGTCAACCTCAGCGTTACCGACGGGCCGGGAACGGTTATCAGTTCGACATCGGCAGCCTTCACAATCCTTCGAAGACTACGTTTCCGATTCATCGTCAGCCCCATCTCCTCGTCCTTCAGAGCCTTCCCCTTTGGACACGGTCGGCACAGAGGACAGAGCATCCCCAACAATGGAAATGGGGAATTTTTCAGAACAGATGTTGCGGCTTGCTCAGTCTCTCAATCTAGACTGTCAACAACCTGATGAGGATTCGGATGATGGCATTTACAACGTCATGTCCACGGAACCATCTCCACAAGTGTCTCTGCCAATGGTTAAAGCCTTGCTAAAGTCTTTAAAGCAGTCTTGGGAGCACCCTGCTACAGTAGGCCCGACTTCAAAGCGCTTGGACGCGATTTATAAAGTTAAACAGGATCAGGCACCATGCCTGTTCCAACACCCCAAGCCAAACTCAGTTGTGGTGGAAGCATCGCAGGGCAGGTCAGGCCGTACGCATTCTGCACCCACAGACAAGGAGGGCCGCAAATTAGATGCGTATGGACGGCGTATTTATGCATCTACATCTCTAGGTGTCAAAATAAACAACTATATGGCGTTAATGGCGCGGTACCAATTGTTCCTCTGGGAGAAGGTTTCGTCCTTGACGGACTACCTTCCGGACGATCAGCGGGAGCTAGCTCGCGTGTTTCAAGCAGAGGCCATTAGACTGTCACGCCAAGAACTAACGACAGCCCGCCATATCACTGACTGTTTGTCTAAGGCAATGGTTGGGGCAGTGGCATTGCGCCGCCACGCGTGGCTCCGTTCGGCTATGTTACCGCAGGAGACAAAAAACCGGATCGAAGATCTTCCCTTTGACGGGGAAGGTCTTTTCAATTCTGAAACGGATGCAACGCTGGATACCCTGCACAAAGCCAGGATGACGGCGAAGAAAATGAGTTCTCAACAACCTCAGCAGCATTTTAGGCAACGTAAATGGTACAGGCCTGTACCTTACAGGCAACAGCAACAGCTGGATAGGGTTCAGCGTTATCAGCCGGACACGTCTAGGTCGTACCAACAGCGAAAATCCGCAGGGCGTTTCCAACAACGCAACAAGCAACAACTGTCGAGCAAGCGTCGTCTTTGACTTGACGCCAGCACAGCTCGGAGACCAAACAAACAGGCTTCAACCCTTTCTGCAGACTTGGGCGTCCATAACTTCGGACGCTTGGGTATTGAACATCATCGCAGAGGGTTACAAAATGGAGTTCGAAGCCCCTCCTCCTCTTGGTACCATAAAATCTACGCCACCCTCACTAGTTCTAACGCAGGAAACCACCAAGCTGCTTCGCAAAAAGGCAATAACAAGGGTGAAGCCAAACCATCTACACTCCGGGTTTTATTCCCGGTATTTTACGGTGCCAAAAAGGGACGGGGGCCTTCGTCCCATTATGGATCTCAGAGCTTTGAACAAGTTCATACGAACCAGAAAATTTCGAATGATAACTCTGGCATCAGTTCTTCCCATGTTAAGGGAGGGAAGCTGGTTCACGCTAATAGACTTAAAGGATGCGTATTTCCACATCGCCATTCATCCGTTGTACCGACGTTACCTCCGGTTTATCATAGGACGCCAAGCGTACCAGTTCTCCGTTCTACCCTTCGGGCTCAAGTCTGCACCAAGGGTGTTCACCAAGTGCATGTCGGCGGTTTGTGCGCATCTTCGATCCAACAACATCGAGGTGTATCCTTACCTGGACGATTGGCTAATCGTTTCCGCATCCAGAAGCCAGGCGCTCGCCGACGTCCACGAGGTCATCGCGCTTCTATCGTCGCTTGGGCTGCAAATAAATTACAAAAAGTCAGTCACCCGACCAGCACGTCAAATACAGTTTATAGGAGTTACTCTGGATTCCGCTGTGGGAAGAGCCTTTCTTCCAGCAAACAGGGCTATGGTCCTACGGCAGTTTGCAGTACGGCTCAGGTCGAAAGACCGAATCTCAGCCTTTCAAATTTTAAGACTGCTGGGATTAATGGCAGCGAGCGTCTTCGTCGTCCGTTGGGCGAGGCTACGCATGCGGCCTCTCCAACAGTTTCTGCTCCAGTATTACTCCCCTCTGCAAAACCCCCACAAAGTAATACTTACCATACCGCTGTCTGTAAGAAGCTCGCTCCGGTGGTGGTCGGACGATCACAATCTCTCTCGGGGGCTGCCGTTTATCATTCCGGCCCCATCTCGCGTGGTCACAACCGATGCGTCGCTAGCAGGTTGGGGTGCTCACCACGGCGAACTAGTAACACAAGGAAGATGGTCTCCTTCAGAAGCCCGCCTTCATATAAACATGTTAGAGCTTTTGGCGGTCAAAAAGGCCCTCCGGGTTTTCTCCCCTCACCTGCGGGGACATCATGTCCGCATTTTGACAGACAATACCACAGTAGTTTGGTATTTGAACAAAGAGGGCGGGACGCGGTCACATCGCCTCCTTCGTCTTGTGATGGACATTCTGCAATGGGCAATTTCCAACAATGTGCTGCTATCTGCGCTGCATATTGCGGGAACAGAGAATGTCATAGCGGACGACTTAAGCAGAGCGTTCAAAGACACCCACGAATGGGAGCTCTCCCCTCATATCCTGGATCGTCTATTTGCTCGTTGGGGGTCCCCCAGCATCGACCTGTTTGCGACTGCTGCCAACACGGTGTGCCCAGCGTTCTGCTCAAGGGCGGGCATAGGGCAAGCATCGTTGGGGGACGCCATGCAATGGGACTGGTCGAAGGGGTTTCTTTATATCTTCCCTCCGTTTCCCATGCTGTCCTTGGCAGTAGCCAATGTCAGGCGCAGCAATGCAAATGCTATAATGATAGCTCCGTGGTGGCCAAGGCAGCCTTGGTTCACGCCGCTACTCAGACTGGCGAGATTGGAAGTGTGGCACCTTCCACGTGTCCCCAACCTCCTGTCCAGGGAGGGGGGGAAAATCCTGCATCCCGAGGTTCACACTCTGCATCTAACGGCGTGGAGAATCCGACGTCTTGGAGAAACCTCGCGTTATCACCAGGTGTGAAAACTATCTTGGAGGCAGCTCGTAAGCCATCTACAAGGCTGTCATATAATAAAAAATGGAAGTGTTTTCAAGATTATGCACAGAGAAATGCCTTTGACCCTGTGAACGCGGATTTACCTAGCGTTGTCTCTTTTCTTTACTCTCTGCACTCGGCAGGGCTAAAACCGGCTTCTATTCGTGTATACCTGTCTGCCATTGCGGCCAACCATGGGTTAGTGGACGGTTTTTCCGTGTTTACGCATCCCATGACAAAAACTTTTTTAAGAGGTTTAAATAATTTGTTCCCCAATATCCGTCCGGCAGTACCGCAGTGGAGTCTATCATTAGTTCTCACCATACTTACGTCAAAGCCCTTTGAACCATTAGCCACGATAGATGTTCGGTTGTTAACGCTTAAAACTCTTTTCTTGGTTGCAATAACATCTGCAAGGCGGGTCTCGGAGTTGGCAGCGCTACTAGTAGACCCTCCCTATTTACAGTTTTTTAGGGACAAGGTAGTGCTAAGGCCGGACCCAAGTTTTGTTCCGAAAATTTCTTCAAGGTTCCACGTGAATCAGGACATTGTTCTACCAACTTTCTTCAAACCATCCTCAGACCCGTTGTCTGCAACGTTACATGCATTGGATGTTAGAAGGGCACTAGCCTTCTATAAGTCGAGAACTGAGACTTTCAGAAAATCTCGCAAGTTGTTTATTTGTTATGGAGGAGTATCCAAAGGACTGCCTGTCTCTTCTCAACGCATATCCAAGTGGGTGGTAGAAACCATTACGCTAGCCTACCAGGTAGCGGGAAGGGACCCTCCGTTTCGACTGACGGCACATTCTGCTAGGGCGCAAGCGGCATCTTCGGCGTTGCTTCAGGGGGCTTCGCTGACTGATCTCTGCAAGGCAGCCACCTGGGCTAATGCTTCCACGTTTGTTAAGCATTATCGCCTCGATGTCAGAGCTCGACAGGACGCCTCTTTTGGAAGGGCGGTTCTCTCCTCGATTTGCCAGTGATCAAGCAGCGTGCCTACCCACCTCCGGTAAGTCTTGCTTGTTATTCGCCCATATGTGTGATGCACAGAGACCACGAAGAAGAAATGAAGGTTGCTTACCTGTAACTGTAGTTCTTCGAGTGGTCATCTGTGCAGTCACACAACCCTCCCACCATCCCCTCTTGGCATCGCTGTTGTGACGTCAAGTTGATTCGCCATGCTCTTGTTTGATTTCGTACATTAATGCCTTAGTTGCGAGGCCAAGCGGTCTCAGAAGGACTGAGGTAAATTAGAGCGGGAACCCTGAGCATGCGCGATGGATGGTGGGGGAGGGGTTCCCGCCAAAACTCTATCTAGCTATTGAAGTTTCCCGGAAGTAGGCTCGGCGTCGGCGCGAGCCCATATGTGTGACTGCACAGATGACCACTCGAAGAACTACAGTTACAGGTAAGCAACCTTCATTTCTGCAAACCTTGGGATTGACATGTATTTTATTTACTTATTTTACTTATTTCTATACTGCCTAATAGCCAAAGCAGGGTGGTTTACAAAATACCTCTCTCTTGTGTGTGGATAGTAGTGTTTTGGGTACACAAGAACCCATATTTGGAGAATGAGTTTGCTATTTGTATATAGAATGAAAACCATGTTACTTATTGTTGTTGAACATCTGTAAAACATAGTTGTAATGAAGAACTTGATATGAACCTTGATTAGTGATAACATTATGTGGCTACTGAGCATGTTCAATCCCCATTGAGCTAATTTTTTTGGATGGTATTGTCTATGAAGGTTTTTTTTTTAAAAAAAATGGTTTTTGTACTTCTGCAAAACTTTTGGAGTTTCCTCAAACGTACCTCTTATTTTGGCTACATTGCCACTGGCGCTCACAACCTGACTTTGCTATTAGAGAGGTGTATTAGACAATTTGAGGGAGGAAAAGAAAAATCCTCTCAGTTTCTTCAAGAAACCTTAACTGATAGGGATAAAATCAAATATGACTATAAGTTCACTCTTAGTTCCTTTGTTATGATTGCTTCTGCATTCCTATTTTAATCAGTTGTTATGAAAAATGTGGCAGAGCATGTTGATACATTCTTTTAATTTCTCAGGAAAAACATTAAGAACCCACTAAAATGTTAGTGATGACCTTCTAGGTTTAAAGGGACCGCTTTCATCTTAAATTATATCCCAATTAGATTGTAATTATTGTGGCATTTGCTTTGGGAATATGTGAAACAAAAATATTCCTTGGTGTATAATAAATATAAGAACAGGCTAAAAAAATACGTTGGCTGATAAATACAACTAATAGATACTCAAATACAGCTATTGACTGTTTACTTATGCTGCATCTAATTAGAATCCTGTCTGATTTCTAGAACTTTTTTTTTAGGGAGCTAATTATTTTTGCACTTGATTTTCAAACATACAAATACAAACTAGCAGTAAATCAACACATGTTTTTGGATCTAAAAAAACAAGAGTGAAAGGAAAATAGCACTAGTACTTTTCCACAAGCACTTGCACAAGAGTTAACTAAGTGCTAAAACAGTAGCAGTTATAATGCTGTTACTTGTGCAAGGGCTTGTACAACCTTTTGTATAACATGAGAACCCGTTAGACCCAGATTTGGAACAGACTCATTGAAATGAGTTGTCTTTTTTTATTTCAGTTGGTCTGTTCTAAACATGCCTAACTCTGGACACAACCCAAAGTCTTTGGATTTAGTTTCACTTTTCTTTTGTACTCCTCTCAAACAAAGTGTAGCATAGTTCTTCAATGAACAGAAGATAGCTTTTCTGTGTGGAAACAGCACCTTTGGATCCAATTCCACCCATACTTTCAAATTCATATATATTTAGATTAATTGATTAATTGAGTTTACAGTTCAAATTTTGCTGCTGCCTTGACCTTTTTGGGCGTGCAAGCCACTAACTCTTAACTTCAGTCCCTCATCTGTAATATGGGGATGATAATACAGACCTAGCTTGTGGGGTTGTTAGAAAAATTACTGAGAGAATGTTGTGAAGTGTTCTGAACATTTTAGAGCACAAAAGAAATAGTAAGTTTTATTAATACGGAATATTCATACTAAATATTTTAGTCAATTTGGATTCATATATTTGCACATCATTATACTTTGAATTTGTTATTGCTCTTCCAGTGATTAAAATTACAACTTTAAAAATTCATGAATATTTTAAAATTAATGAGGTTTCAAAGAAAATTAGATTGTGTGTATTTTGGTGTGTGTGGGTTGTTTTTGAACTGTTTCTTCACAGCTATGTGTAGAAGAAACTATAGGAAAAGTGTTTGAAGTGTTAAATATTGCTCATCTTCTTTTTCAGAATTGTTTTTTTTCCTATATACAATACTGTGCAAAAGTCTTTGGCCACCCAAGAAAATGATATTTAAAGTTATTTATCTGGGCATTAAATGTTTATTTGTTAAAAAATGCTATATAACATTAGAATAAATACAAATAAACATTAATACAATTAAAAAGTAACAAGAACTCCCTTGTTTTTTCCACCAGTACACCTGATTCAAATTAATGAGGTATCTGGTGGTGGAATTTAACAAATGCAATACGTGGAATTACTGGGATGCCTCGAGGAGAGGTTTGGAAATGGCTAAGCTAATGCAGTTTGACAGACATAAAATCATAGTTTTTAATCAGCAAGGCAATTCTCAGTGAGCAATAGCCCATCTAACCAGATTTTCAAGATGTGGTGTTCAAACTGTTATAAAGTAATGTGAAGAAACTGGGCAAGTTGAAGACAGAAAATGCAGTGGAAGACCCAAAAAAGTTGTCTGCATCTGATAAACAGTACTTTCCTTGTGGGACAAAGGGAAATCCAGTGAAGTACTTGCTCAACATCTGACAGAGTCATGTGGCATCCAAGTAAATGCTTCGACTATGAGAAGAGGTTTTATAAGAAACGGTTTTATAGGGCGTGTTGCAGCTAAGAAACCATTCTTGTGGAAAGGCAACAAGCAGAAGAGATTGCAATACGTGAAAGACCATAAAGCATGGAGCGACAACCTGTGACAGAACGTCTTATGGAGAGATGAGTCCAAATTTGAAATCTTTCGTTCACAAAGACCACCACCTATTCAGAAGACACCTTTAAACACGGTTAGTAAGGCAAAAAGCCTTATTCACCGTGGTTAAAGCCATGGTTTAAGGTGTCTTCTGAACAGGGCCAAGAAGAGTCGGCAAGAAGTACATTGACGTCTGTCTGCAGCCTTCTGTGAAACACAGTGGTGGCTCTGTCATGGTCTGGGGTACATTCCAGCTGATGGTGTAGGGGATCTGGTCAAAATCATCATGCTCTACCTTCAGGAAAATTGGGGGGAAAAACTTTATCTTTGAGCATGATAACGACCCCAAACACTCGGCAAACACGATTAGGACTACTTGGAGCGCAAATCTGGAGATGGAACTCTCGCAGTATTAGATTGGCCACCTCAGGGCCCCGACCTCAACATAATTGAAGCTCTGTGGGATCACTTGGACAGGAAAACAACCAAAAGTAGCCAAAGTCAAAAGAAGCTTGGAAGAATTTACCACAGGACTACTTGAAAAAAATACACAACAGTCTACCAAAGTGAATTGCTTCAGTTTTGCATTCTAAAGGAGGCTACACAAAATACTGACTTGTTTTAAAAACACAAGAAGTTTTTGTTCCTGTTATTTGTGTTTACTTCAGTGTTGTATAGTGTTTTTTTCAAACAAACATTTATTGCTCAGATAAATGCCTTCAATTTTCATGTTTCAGAGTGGCCTAAGACTTTTGCACAGATACTGAATATTAAAACTTAACAGTAAAATGTTGAACTTTTTTTTAAAAAAAAACAGGTAAAATACTATAGACACTTGGCACCAGATCATCTTCTCCAAATATGCCATCGACTAGGACCGCTTCTAGAGCAAGAAATTCCTCAGAGTGTTCCAGGAGTGCAGACGTTATTAGGAGCTGGAAGACAGTCCTTGCTTCGCACAAATAAAAGTATGAGTATTTTGCAAAATGGCTTCAACACTTCTTTTGTCATGCCTTTCTATGCTTATGTTTGTCTTATTTGATATTAAAACAGGCTGCAAACATGTTGTGTGGAAGGGATCTGCTCTTGCTGCATTGCACTGTGGAAGACCTCCAGAGTTGCCAATAAACTATGGCAGTCCACCTAGTATAGGTAAGCATCTTAATACACAAGTGTGGAACATTGCTAACACAACATTTGTTCCTAGGGCAATAAGATTTGATGTGCATTTGCTCTTGTTTGGTCTGTTACTTCTGCACTTAAAATTCTTGTATATGTTTAATCCTACTGCTCCATATAAATCCATATTTTGGTGCTGATTTCAGGCTTGAGGAAGCAGTCTTAATTATCCAAAATAGAGCTGACTGGATGATTCTGTGTGTGTTTTCCAGCCTCTTCTCTCTCCCATGCCCCAACTCTGGGTGACTTCAGCATTGCCTATGAGACCTGCTAGGCAAATGACTATACTGTAGATCTGAAAGACCTCTACACTGCCCAAATTCCTATTCTACCCTGTGCCACCAACATGACAAATATTACATTCCACATTGGAATTGGAAAATGATTTCTGCAATCTCTTCCTTCTCCCTTATTCTTGTTTCCCATTAGACTACTTAAGTAGCAGTCTCTGTGCCTCCCTTTTTTGCAGTCAGTTACTGTGCGAGAAGGTTTTCAGGGGCTTGGATAGGACTTGAATTTGACATCTTTGCAATCTCGCATGGAAAAACAGCTAAAGAAAAGCCGTAATCTATTTCTTTCCTTGATTGAATAGCAACAGTCAAAGATTGGGGGGCACCACTGGTGGTCAATTGCTGAATATTCCAAAAGAGCCTGGAGAAGAATTGGGACAAGCATTGGTTGCCTATTGGTGTATTTGTCTCCTTACTTACACATCTAAGTGATACTTTCCTCTGTTAATGCAACTTAGATTGGCTCCCCCACAACACCTCCCTCCAGAACCTGGGGACTTGTTCTCTGTTTCCTATCAGTAAATATACTCAACAGATGCTACTTAGTTATATGAAGGATTGGAGGAAGGTGCCAGAACCTGATAATCTCTTCAAGCAACTCAGGTTTGATAGCTATGTTGGTAAAGTAATCCCCCCCCCCCCCGTTTGAAACATTGGGTTGGATCTAATTGTGCCCTTCCATGGGCAGTTCAGGTCCAGCGGTGGCAGCAGCACACACAGTCCCTACTGCTGGCAGCCGCAGTATAGCATTTCTGGAGGCAAGAGCCGAAACAAGTGGAAATGCTCGTTTTTGGAAGGTGCAGAAGAGACCCCCTGGAAGTGCTACATTATGGCCACTAGTAGGCCTGGGTCACTTGTGGAACGGCACAACTGGATACTGCCCTTCCTTTCCACCCTTGATCCATGGGAGTTGTAGGCTAAAATATCTGGAGAGCACTTGACCAGCCCTGTCCTAGGGATTGTTATGGGACCTGAGAAGGACACTGTTCCCCCATCTTGGGAAGTTTGTCTTCCTCCTCTCACCCCTGCTCTTCTAGTTTATCTCCCAAATGTTGCAGAGGTACTTCAGCGGTTCATGTGAAGCATCTCAGAATCCTTTTTCTCCTCTTCCCTTTATTAGGGTAGTAGAAAGAGAAATAGATCCCTGAGTCAATTTCTTCCTGTGTGGAGAAAGTTTCCCAAAATATCTCAAGTTTCTTCTTCGTGGTCTCTGTGCAACACACATATGGGCTCTGCGCCTGCGTGGAGCCTGTCTCGGAAACTTTTATAGCTAAGGCAAACGTTTCTGGTGGGAACCCCTCACCCACTGTCTACTGACTCCATGTTCCCGCCTTTCTCCTCAGTTCTTTTTCGACCGCCTTGCTGAAAGGATGTCTTGTTGGGAACTTCTGTCTTTCTCCTGAAGAGAAAGCTTTAGCATGCTAAGGTTTTTAGTTATTTTACTTTGTTTTTAGTTCATTTTTAGTCTTTATTTATTTATTTATTTCATTAGTATACCGCCCCATAGCCGAAGCTCTCTGGGGGGTTTACATGCGATTAAAACAATTAAAAACAATATACAAAAATTAAAGCAGCAAAAACATACAATGTACACACATACATTTAAAAAATTCTTAAATATTTTATTCTCCAGCGATCTTGGATCATGTTGAGGGAGATCGCACAGCCATTAAGGCCCCTTTTCAAAATGTGTTAAGTGCGTCAGCAAGCTTCCCCAGTAGACAGACTTTTCTCTGTTTAATTTGTTTTGGGAGAGGCTCAGGTCATCGAAACCTGTCGCTACTGTATTATTATTATTTATTTATTTATTTATTTATTACATTTATATACCACCCCATAGCCGAAGCTCTCTGGGTGGTTTACAAAATTTAAAACCATAAACAGGCTTAACATTTTAAACTGTTAAGCCTGGCTACAAAGTCAGTTAAAACCTCAACTTGAGCTGTTGAAATGCCTTGGAGAAAGGTTTTGACCTGGTGCTGAAAAGATAACTGTGTTGGCGCCAGGTCTGTGCATAAAAGCTCTAGAAGCCATGGTTTCTTCCAGACAATCGTTACTCTTATGGCACAGGCTCCTCGATCTACTGGAGACATGGCTGCTTCATGCCTCATCCGATCTTCCAACATTTGGATGCTCCCTAGCAGTATCTACAGCAAAAGGGATATCTAAGAAGGTTGGAGCCTTCTGGGGCTGTTCGCATGGAGCGATTCTACGGAGGAGAGCCCCTCTGCGTCCTCGGACCCTGACTCTGATGAAGGGTCATTCCGATCTTCCAACATTTGGACGCTCCCCAGGCTGTATCTACAGCAAGAGGGATATCTAAGAAGGCAGGAGCCTTCTGGGGCTGATCGCATGGAGCGATTCTACAGAGGAGAGCCCCTCTGCATCCTCGGACCCTGACTCTGATGAAGGGTCATTCCGATCTTCCAACATTTGGACGCTCCCCAGGCTGTATCTACAGGAAGAGGGATATCTAAGAAGGCAGGAGCCTTCTGGGGCTGATCGCATGGAGCGATTTTACGGAGGACAGCCCCTCTGCGTCTTCGGACCCTGACTCTGATGAAGGGTCATTCCGATCTTCCAACATTTGGATGCTGCCCAGGCTGTAACTACAGGAAGAGGGATATCTAAGAAGGCAGGAACCTTCTGGGGCTGATCGCATGGAGCGATTCTACGGAGGAGAGCCCCTCTGCGTCCTCGGACCCTGACTCTGACCATGGGTCATTCCGATGGTCCAATGTTTGGACGCTCCCTAGCTGTCTCTACAGTGAAAGGGATATCTAAGAAGGCCAGGTTACATAGGACTTCTGGGGACTGATCGCTTGGAGCGATTCTATGGATGAGAGCCTCTCAGTGTCTTCGGACCCCCACCCTAACCATAGGTCGTTCCGATCTTCCAACATCTGGATACTCTCTACCTGTGTTTCTACAGCTAGAAAGAGACCGGGTTCCAACTCCTCTGCAGCTGTTAGGGTCCCCCCGATACCGAGGGTGGCCCCTTTGGTGACGATGACTTAACTGGCTCCTTCGGTACCGAGGTCTAAGCTCTCGATACTGGAACTTCTAACATGCATCTTTGACGTCAAGATGAGATGTCTAGCAGGCAGAATTGACATCACAGGGTGAGACTCAACTGCCTCCTTCGGTACTGAGCTCCTTGGTGCCGAGCTCCTTGGTGCCGAGCTCCTTGGTGCCGAGCTCCTTGGTGCCGAGCTCCTTGGTACTGAGCTCCATGGTACCGAGCTCCTTGGTACCAAGCTTCTTGGTACCGAGCTCCATGGTATCGAGCTCCTTGGTACCGAGCTCCTTGGTGCTGAGCTCTTGGTACCAAGATGAGATATCTAACATGCAGCTTTGACGTCAAGATGAGATGTCTAGCAGGCAGAATTGACATCAAATGGTGAGACTCAACTGCCTCTTTTGGTACCAATCTCTTGGTACCAAGAAAAGACGTCTAACATGCAGCTTGAAGTAGACATCTCTCCACCAAGTTAATTAGCACAGCCATTACAGGCTAGCTGCCAATTACAGGGCTGCTCCCTAGAGCTGCTACAATTAGAGTGCTATGATTTCAACAGAGAGAGTTTTTATGCCTGTGATGTCTAGGGACATCATTCTCGGGTCCCTGTTTAAAAAAAAAAAAAAAGAGGGACAGAACTTCAACTGGGTTGCCTCCCCCGAGAATGCCATACCAGTACAGAGATTGGCATCAGTTATGAGAGGGACACCTCTTGCAATGGACCCGTAACTCCCATACCAGGCATCGATACCAACCCCTATATTGGTACATATGCCTTTCTCGATACTGAGCAGCTCCATCAGTATCGCGATTGCCACTGGAGGAAGTTTTCTCGCAACTCCCTCTAGCTCTACCGAGATCACTGTCATTGTGACCTGTCCACAGGGCTCAACCGTTGACTCATGATACTGTTGTGAATGCGTCAGTACGTCCACCTAGCTCTTCTCCTTTCCAGGCCCACTCTGTGGGGTGTCAAAAAGTTCAGCTTGGAGAAGATGGGTTTAATCATAGAACTAAACCTGATTCCCCTCAATCCTTAGAGAGCTCTCAGTCAGACCCAACATTGCTCTCTTCTGCATCGCCTGTTGATGGGGTGTTGTACAGAGTGGAACCTCCTTTGGAAGACCTATATCACTCTCTGATTTAATATTTGGTCCACTCCTGTACAGATCTCTTCAACCTTTTCTGGATTTGAGACAGCTCCATACGTACGTCAGAACCACAAATTCCTGATGGCACATAAAGCCCTGCCCCAGAATATTTACAAAATGTATGGCACTGGTCCTTTCGTTCATTCGCCTTCAAGGGGTAGAAATCTTCCCATATTTAGACAACTGGCTTCTGGTGGCATCCTCGAAGGAAATGCTATCGAAGGCAGGGTGACAACTCAATTTATTGAGCTCTTTGGGCCTCATAGTGAACACAGAATCCAGACTCACCCTCGATCTAACAACCCTACATCGGTGTACTTTCACAGACTATTTGCTAAGGGGCATGCATTTTCCCACTTCCTCCCCCATCTCAAGTCCTCATACAAACACTTTCCTGTTCAACTGGGAATGTCTTTGCAGCCCTCATTTTTCCTCTCATTCCATGAGTACTGTGGTATGATAATATTAATATTGTGTAGTCCACACAGTCTCCATCATAGTCACCCCTTGGTGGCCGAGACAGGTGTGGCTCACTCTACTTCTGAAGATATCAGCCAATGGCGACCAGTCGGGTTACCATCAGCTCCGCTGCAGCTCCGAAGATAAAAACGTTGTGGTAAGTACCCAACTTTTTAAAACCGGAGCTTCAGAGATTTGCTCCTGGATGGCTTCGGGATGCCAGCTGCATCATATAGATGACCTGCTGCCACTCCGGATACACCTCGGCCTGGGGCAAAACTCTCGTCAAGATGTACCCAGACTGTAATTCCTAAATGGGCAATCTTTTGTCTTACAACGCCTGAGTGGGTAGAAGAAAATGAATCTGAGGAAGCCTGACCCTGACACAACAGGAGAGTGGCTTTTGTCTTGCAACGAGATCTGCTGGGCAGCTGATGAGGAAGCAGGATGTGCTTGGATGTAATTAGACTGCCTCCAAACACATAAGAATACAGACAACTGGAGACTGACTGAGGAATCTGTCAGTCAGGCTGTGAGCTTACTGATGTTACTTGGACCCCCTCTACAAGAATTTAGTTTGACGCCTGGTTCTCCGATTATGCGCATCTTCTCGGAAGCGCTTTATGGTAAATGACTGTATGCAGGAGGTAATTGAGCACACAACTGGTGGCCTTACCGGTTGTTTGAAATGCGCTTTAGAAGTAGTTAATGCGGAGAATCGCTTGTTCACATAGTCAAAGTGCGCTTTAACGGCTGCAGCAAAATAAAACTCGCTGTTTAACGCACATTCGATAATGCGCATAATTGGATAGATAAAGCACCTCAACTCCTGATTTGCTCTTCGCTCATGTAGAGGTAAAATTTTTAATGAGATTTGAAAGAGCTTTAAACCTCTCGTGTAGAGGCAGCCTTGGTTGGGCATTGCCCCCTTTGGGAAATCCCGGTGGGGGCATTACCCCCCCGCCTCCCCCCCGTAGTTTACGCCCCTGCATATGCTCAGACCCATGGCATGAGGTATCTCAATACCGTAACTACTTTCGACATGAGGTCGATTCCATTTTTTCATCCAGCCTGTAGCCTGGCAACGAAGAAGTCATATACTGCACAATGGGATTTTTTCCCAAATACATGGATCTTTAGGGCCTCAAGCCCCATTCAGCCTCCTTAACGATGTCCTTACACTTTACACCCCCTATACAATATAGGGCTAAAATAGTGGTCGATATGCGGGTATTTGACTGCTTTACCTGTTTTTACACCAACCCTGTTGTTAGGGGGTTCCTCTGGGCATTACGAATCTGGCTCCTCTAATTAGGAGTTTCATTCTGGCATGGAGTTTCTCTGTCATGCCGCAATCACTGACATAGAAACCAGTTAAACCAATGGCACCTTCAGATATCACATTAATTTTCTTAGAAAGTTGTTTTCTGATGGCTATATCAACACTACGCAGATCGAGTGAATTAGCTGCCTCAGTATTGATGCACCCTACCTGGGCTTCCACCCAGGGCTAGAACTGACAAATTTCATAAGACGCAAGAGTTGCAGTGACTCTCGGAGTGGATTGTACATGCTATTAAACTGCCCTACGAGTTGAAGGGCTTGCAACTCGTTGGTCCGGTAACAGCTAAGTCTATGCGCAGTGCATTGAAGTCCGTATCTTTAGCAGGGGATTGTCGATCCTGGACTTATGTAAGGCAGCTATTTGGTATAAGTCCTTTAATTTCATTACATGCTACCACTTGATTGTACCAGGACAAACTGCAATTTGGGGCAAGCAATTTCTTTGTTTTATGAGGGAACATTGATCTACACCTACCCTCCACCAAGAATTTAGCTTTTTAATCGCCCATATGTGTGATGCACAGAGACCACGAAGAAGAAATGCAGGTTGCTTACCTGTAACCATAGTTCTTCGAGTGGTCATCTGTGCATTCACACAACCCACCCACCGTCCCCGCTTTGGTGTCGATGTAAATGTACTGTCGCTACCGAGCGGTTTCTCTCCTAGTTATGGGGCCAGCAAGTCGGTCTCTTGGAACTGAGGAGAAAGGCGGGAACATGGAGTCAGTAGACAGTGGGGGAGGGGTTCCCGCCAGAAACGTTTGCCTTAGCTATAAAAGTTTCCGAGACAGGCTCCTCGCAGGCGCAGAGCCCATATGTGTGAATGCACAGATGACCACTCGAAGAACTACTGTTACAGGTAAGCAACCTGCATTTCTCTGGCACACACCAAAGGGAATAATAACCATATATTCCTAGTTTTAAACAAACCAGGGTTTCTCATATCTGAAATTGGAGGACTTTGATATGTTCCATTAAGGCAAGGTCAAATTGTGATTTATGAACCTGCCTTGCTTGAATTATAGGCAGTTTCCAAAGACACCATTCTCACAGTGCCTGACTAAAGAAGGACTCCTCTGAGCTAGACATTTGAGTCTGGCCACTTCTCTGAAAAGTTGTGCTGGCTGCTTTTCCAGCCAGTATGGCTCTTCAAAGATAGGGATGGGGAAGACAGATATGCATGGGCAGGAGGGGCAGACAGCGGGCAGGTGGAGAAAGGAGACAGGGTGAGCAGCAGGCAAGGGAGGGAGAAGGAGACGGACACAGAGGGCAGGAGGAGGAGAGAGACGTAAGCAGCAGGGGGAGGAGTGGGACAGCAGTGGTAATGGCAGCCAACAGCATTGGTGGCTGGTGGGAGTGCTTGTTCTTTCTGCCTCAAGCAATGGAGAGTTTGGGCTGGTGTTGAGTCTGAGGCTTATCATGGGTTGTGTATGTAATATTAAACGATGGTTAAACATTACTTCTAAATGGCACCCTGAGTATGAGAAGAACACATTCACCAGGTAACTTGTTTTTCTCTTGCTGCTGCTTCATTTATTATAGCTTGGTTCTAATAACTTTATTTTTATATTCATTTTAATTCTTTTGTATGCCACCTTGAAAATTTTCATAGGCAGGAAATAAATATTTTAAATATCTTTTAAGTACAAGATGCAGTTGAGATGCCGATCTGCCTGTGCTTGAGACCAAATGCGAAAGATAGCCTGTAGTCAGGTAGGCTTCCCAGGTTATTAAGATTTTTGAGGGGAATTTTCTTGAATGTTTTTTTTTCAACCTGCTGAATTCAACTTTGTCTGCACCCAAGTGCTCCACTTTAGCACTGACCCTAAAACCAAGGGTGGCAGCCAAGATGGCAGATACTAATTCCTTAGCATAAATTTTCCCTTGGGGCCACATTGTTAGACTTTTGAGGACAAGCTAATGTTAGACTTTTGAGGACATGCTAATATTAGCTTAACATTTATCACAAAGGCTTTTAGAAGCGTAACTTCAAAACGTACAAAATGCCAGTCAGTTGAAATTTATTTTGGGGCAACATCTGTGCAAAATACATCATGAAACCAAATTTATTAGTTGTAGAACATTACATTTATTTCCATACATTTTGTACAGGTATAGCTTTCTAAACCATTATTGGTAAAGCTTATAAAATAGTATTTGTTTGTGGACATACACCTGAATGACTTACAATATGTTCTTTTTATAGCTGAGACTCTCTTCTCAAGAAAGCTAAATGGAAAATACAGACTTGAACACCTTGTTCCAACTGCTGTGTATCAACATATGAAAATGCACAAACGGATTCTTGGACATTTGTCCTCAGTATATTGTGTAACATTTGATCGAACTGGCAGACGGATATTTACTGTAAGTGCAGATTCATGAAAACTTTTAGATAATACTTTTGTGTTCTTAAGGAATATGTACTACAATCATAACTGGCACAGAGCAGGTAGGTTATGGCAAGACTGCCTATTGTTCACCTAGTTAAAAGCAGATTCCTAATCTTTCTACCCCTAAACCAGAGTAAATTCTGTAGTATCTGATGGTTAGGGATTACAGAGACTGAGCAGGCTCTTTTTACTAGTGTCCTTGGGTAATGGAATATTATTTCAGGGGTTGCTATAATGCATATATCAATGGGCTAGAAGCGGCGTCTGTGGAACATTGTTTAACATCTCTGCATTCTTATTCTAGGAAGATGGTTATACTTCCTCTGTTGGTACAGGTCAATTTCACATTCTCCAGTCTTTTAACAGGGAGACTTTCCTTAGGAAATACCTGCATGAAAACTACGTTTTTTGGGTAGTGTAGAAGCAGGAAGCTCCATTCCTTCGGAAGTTCAGAATAGATTTACTTGAGAGACAGGGCTCCTTACTCCCAGTCTATTCGTGCTTGCTCTGCTTATTGACCTTACTTACATTTTATTTCTTCTTTCCTTTTATTGGTTTGCTTCTTGGCTGATGTTCATTCCTTTTCTTTCTCTTGAGTAGATAAGAGGGTAGGGATGTAATTCATGTCTGAAGTTTTAGCTGAAAGATAGTGGGGAGACCAACACATCTCAGTTTCCTTCTCCTGGGAGTGGAACATTTGGAGGGTCATCTTACCATTCTATACCATTGCATCTTTACGCTCCACTTGCCTCTTTATCACCTTGAAATGACCTGGAAGCTAGTGAGAGGGAGCATGCTGGACTTCTTGTGCTTTGCTCTACCTACGTAACTGCTGTTTTTGTCTCCATCAACTGTGGCTTAGGATCCAATGCAGTGGCTAGCTGACTTCAGTCTGAACAGGCTTTAGTTCTGTAATACTTGTTGAGAGGGACTACTTGGACTACCTTGAGAAGATTCTTTATATTACAGTTCTGGGGTGGCTTAAAGGGAATATTTGTTCAGGGGCTGCTAGGATGCATCTCTACTTGCCTAGAACAGCAACTTGAATATCCCTCATTCATGGCAATAGCCGTCTGTTTTCTCCTTACCCTGATGGCAACATGAAATCATCCATTCCGATCCGGATGGGTCCCACCATGCCTGTGGAACCAAACCATACTGCCTATACATGAGGATCTTGGGAAACAGCACAGTCTGTCCTCCTCTGATAAGCTGGCTAGAAAGTGTTACAAATCCTGCCACAAAAGGAGAAGTCATGATTGTGGTGGCTGCTGAAGGTGCTTCCTGCTTACCTTTTCCTCACCAGTGAACACAGGAAAGTGCTGGAAGTTGCTATATTTTAAATATTACTGAAAAGAATGAAGCCTGCTCTTCTTTAGTAGGGTCTCATTAAATTTTCATACATTTACTTATTAAGAGATTCTGTTGTTGGGTTTAGATTCCAATGAAATAGATGATTGAATGTAGGCAATCTGACCAAAAGGATTTTGTTTTTTATTTGTCAATTTGACCAAAAGGATTTTGTTTTTTATTCTTTGTCAAGTTGCTTTCAAGTTACCTGTGCTGGCACGCCTCTATTTTGAGAGCCTATCAATCAGCCTTCCCCAACCTGGTTGCCTCAAGATTTTTTTACTTCAACTCCTAGGATTATTGATCATTATTAGCTAAACTGACTGGGCTGATAGTAGTTGAAGTCCCAAACATCTGGAGGGCACCAGGTTGGAGAAGGCTGCTGTAAACAATACTAGTGATAGCAAATCACCGACTTAACATAATGCATTAAATAATGCCCAAAACCTTCTTGGGTAGAAATGCTGACATTAATGCAGGGGTTGGAATTTGATAAAACTTATTTCTTTAAATGGAGATTTCATATGAAGTGTGATAAATTACTTTAATAAATAAATATTAAATAAATATTATTGCTGTCGCTTTTCCATCATGTCATGTCATTACGTTGCTGTTTGTTTAACATATACGTACACATATATACACTTTAGTATAGTTGAATATGTATGTTTCTATTATAGCAAGCCACCTACAGTTTTAGTTCCGGTAGAATTAAGTCACATTATAGCTATATGCTAGCTTTTTGGAAATTTCCATTTGGTTTCATGTGTCTAGAGTTGTCTAATAAGCAAGCTATAATCCTTTAGCCTCTTTAAACATGACTGTTTGGATCCAAAGAACTGAAGGCAGAGTTCTGCTCATGCAATGGACCTTTCCTAATGTATTCCCTTGCACCCTCTGAAAAACTGGAGAAAGGAGTACAATATGATGTGGGGGCTGAAGCTGTGTGTGAACGTGTGATTTGCTAAAATTGGAGACAATCTTGCTTGCACCAGAGGCTCCTTGGATCCAAGTGTGGGTATCTGTATGAGAGCCTCTAAGCTAGCTAAGTGCTATGGGTTTTAACTGGGTAATACTGGTGATTAATCTGTTTTTAGGGTTCTGATGATTGTCTTGTGAAAATCTGGGCAACGGATGACGGAAGGTTGCTTGCCACTTTAAGAGGACATGCAGCAGAAATATCTGACATGGCTGTTAATTATGAGAATACCATGATTGCAGCAGGGAGCTGCGACAAGATGATCAGAGTGTGGTGTCTCCGAACATGTGCCCCTCTGGCTGTTTTGCAAGGCCACAGTGCATCCATAACATCACTACAGGTAATAGACTCCTTCTTTCTATAGCATGCTTAGAAAGGTAGTTTTAATGTAGAAGATTATAGAAAGTGGATTGAGTAAACATTTCAAACACTGCAAGATAAAATTTCTTAAACTGAATGATCTC
Source organism: Anniella stebbinsi (assembly GCA_029215795.1). Classification (NCBI taxonomy): domain Eukaryota; kingdom Metazoa; phylum Chordata; class Lepidosauria; order Squamata; family Anniellidae; genus Anniella; species Anniella stebbinsi. Next base: position 159,156,634 of record JARDYH010000003.1, on the reverse strand, counting down.
TTCTCATTTGCAATGCTGTTGGTATCTCTGATATTTGATTGAAACAAGGCAAGGCCTCAGACTGATCAGTCGGATGTCTTAGTCTAGACAAACGCATTTATTAATTATTTCTTGAGTGGATTATTTAGCATTCAAATAACATGTTTTAAGCTTTATAAACAGGGAAAACAGTAGGGAAGAAGTACTTGTGGCTGTATATGAGATCTTGGGCCCATTCAGACGACACCGAAAGCTCTGTGGTTAGATTAACTGTGCTTCTCTGTGGTTAGCACTCATCACAAGCGGAACAGCCACACACAATGCTGTTAACCTTGTCCGGTTCCCGGTTTCCTTAACCAGATGGTAACCACAAACCTGTTACATGAGCACCGGAGTCCTCTGAATGCTCCGCCCCTGCATCCCAGCAGTCCTTACGCTCATAGAGCCAGCAGTTGCGCCCACCATTTTAGTTTTATCTCTACAGTCAGCAGCCATTACTTGTATAACACGGCCCATGAAGCTAGTGATTCCAGTGTTCTGGGGCTCAAATGCCATTTGCCGTTCAGGATTATTGATCCCTCACCCTTTCAGTGGCCAGGAGTTATGCTAGCAGATTTATTTACGTGGCAGGCGCGGTGGTGGCATCCTGCTCCTGCCGCCATTTTGGGAGTGTCTCCTGGTTTCCCTTACCTCAGTTGAAATTTTTCCAGCAATCAGGAGCAGCAAGTGAGCCTGCAAGCGAAAGCAGCCCAGGAGATTAGGACCACTCTATACTGCTAGTTCTACGATTTTGGCCCCTTAACCATGGGTGCATCACACATAACACCTTAAGCCAAAGGTAGTGCTGCTAACCCTGCTGCATAACAGGGTTAGTGAAGCTGATCATAATGTGGTTAACAGGGGCACCTGGTTAAGGAGAATGCATTGCACACAACACTGTAAAGCCTGCTGCTTAACCAAAAAACCTTAACCAGCAGGGTTAATGATGTCGTCTGAACGGGCCCATAGTGTGTGTGTGAGAGAGAATGTGTGTTTTCTGACAATTTTGCATGTGGCTGATTGACTTTTTATAAAGTGGTAATTATAATAGAAATTTCAGTTTATACTGAATCATTTGGATCACTTGTTTCCACTGTTTGCTAAAAATAATATATATAAATAGCTTTATTTGTTTTTCAGTTTTCTCCACTATGCAGCGGCTCAAAGCGATTCCTTTCTTCAACTGGGGCAGATGGCACAATATGTTTTTGGTTGTGGGATGCTGGCACCCTTAAAATAAAGTTAGTTTTTTTCTCATATAGTTTTAAGCTTACACTATGGAATTTAGAAACTGCAGTTGCTTTGTGGGTGGATTTTTGAAGCTAGTTGTTGTTTTGTTTTTGTTTTGCTATTGTTGGCTTCTAAGTCACATTGGTTTTATTGATACTAGAAAATAGGCAGAAGATTATGCAATAAAACTTACAGCAAAATTATATGCATGTCTACTCACCAGTAAGTCCCACTGAGTTCAGTAGGGCTGACTCCCATGTAGATTGGTATAACGTTGCAGCCTTAGGCACTTTAAGTCTTTGAATTGTAATGATAGAAAGGTTCAAATGGCTTTATCCCATTACTACTTTTGAAATGACCCTAAAGCATTTGCATTCTATTTACTATCTTGCTGATTTCAGTTACAGTATCTTTTACCAAAGCAAATGTGAAGTCTGAACTGCATGTTAAGATTACACAGAGAACCTCTAACAACTCTCTGTCAAACATTGTGGGCCTGTTTGCACATCATGATAGCCCACCATGGCATAATTTACCCATGGAAGCTTTTGCATCAAGCGCCCGTGCACGTCAATTTGAACACAATTCAATGCTTGGCCTACCATGTTGCATTTATAATTCTTGAACTCAGAAGTCAGATACTTTCCCCAGATGTTTCTTACTCAGAAGGGCAGGCTTTAATTCATTGACCTGTAATGAAAGCGCCCAGCTTGCCATGGTTTATTATGTCTTGCAAATCTAGGCAGCAGGGGTGTTTGAGAGTTAGACAACCCTAAAATAACCCCAAAACAAACCATGGGTTATTTGTGGGGTTTGACCCTCAAACAACCCCTGCCACCTGAGTTTGCACGACACAAGCCACAGCAAGCTGGGTGTCTGTGGACACCATTCAAATATGGTATCCAAGGGCACCTGACATGATGTGACAGCCCCCATGGATAAACTAAGTTAAGTTGGACTGTCATGTCATGCAAACCAGGTCAATGAATTTATTTATTTATTTATTTATTACATTTGTATACCGCCCCATAGCCAAAGCTGTCTGGGTGGTTTACATAGGATTAAAAACAATTAAAAACAATATACAAAAATTTAAACAGCAAAAACATACAACATACACACAATCTGTACATTTAAAAACCACTTCAACACTTCAAAAAACTACAAAAACAAAACAAAACAAACCCAGGCTCCTCAGATATTGCCAAATGCCTGAGAGAAGAGGAAAGTCTTGACCTGGCGCCGAAAAGATAACAATGTTGGCGCCAGGCGGGCCTTGTTGGGGAGATCATTCCACAATTGGGGAGCCACCACAGAGAAGGCCCTCTCTCTTGTTGCCGACCTCCGAGCTTCCCTCGGAGGAGACACTCGGAGGAGGGCCTCAGATGTTGAACGTAGTGTTCGGGTAGGTTCATGTCCGGAAAGGCGTTCCATCAGGTATTGTGGTCCCAAGCCGTGTAAGGCTTTATAGGTTAAAACCAGCACCTTGAACTGGGCTTGGAAACATACAGGCAGCCAATGCAAGCAGGCCAGAGTAGGTCTTATATGTTCGAACCTACTGGTTCCAGTTATCAGTCTGGCCTCTGCATTTTGCACAAGCTGCAGCTTCCGAACCACCTTCAAAGGCAGCCCCACGTAGAGTGCATTGCAGTAATCTAACTTGGAGGTTACCAGAGCATGGACAACTGAAGCCAGGTTATCCCTGTCCAGATAGGGACGTAGCTGGGCCACCAACCGAAGATGGTAGAAGGCACTCCGTGCCACTGAGGCCACCTGCGCCTCAAGTGACAGAGATGGTTCTAAGAGAACCCCCAAGCTACGAACCCGCTCCTTCAAGGGGAGTGCAACCCCATCCAGAACAGGTTGAAGACCCTCCATCCGGTCAGCGGAACCACCCACTAACAGCGTCTCAGTCTTGTCTGGATTGAGTTTCGGTTTTAATTAAAGCCTGCTTTTCTGTGTAAAAACCATTGGGGGAAAGTACCTGACTTTTTAGGTCAAGAATTATAAAGACAACACTGTAGGCCATTATTGAATTGTGTTGTATTATATTATTGTGGCAAAGTATCCTATTAACCAAACAGTATAGATACAGTCTGTGTCTTTCAGAAACACTGTGCTGCCCAGTAATTACCAGCCCTTTCTTCTGAAAAATTCTGGGCACTGAGCCCACAATTCAGCACACCTAATAGTGTAGCAGACAGAGACCTTATCTACAAGTAAGTGATAGGTGTCCTTGCCTGTTAACACACCATACCAAACGGAAATCAATTAGTTTCACAATTTTGCCCCCTTTCTCTTGTCTCTAAGGCAGGGAGACTACAATTCCCATAATTGTTGACCATTTTGGCTGAAGCTACTGGGAGTTGCAGTCCAAAACATCTGGAGTGCACCAAAGTGCTTTGCCCTGTTCTAAGTGAATATAATTTTGTTGTGCAAAACGCATGTGGGCAGCATAGTCATGGGGTTTAGATTTTGCTTGTAGACAATATCAATGCTCTGTTTAAATACAAACCAATACCTTTAAATATTTTTAATAATACAGTAGTATGCGTTCTTGTTCAGGAAATACACTACTCATGAAATATATAACTTCATTTAAATCTAAGTTTTAAATTACCTATTTAAGTCAATACACCCTGGTTCTCGTTTTCCTATATTTTAGAGCATAGGAAAGGATGGGATGTGTTTTATATGCCCCCAAATACTCAGATGCACAAGGAATACACATGCCAGGGATCCACAATGTCTCTGCAACTCCATGGCATTTGCCCACTGCTTGTTTAGAGAAATGTGTCTTTCTTCCACATTTTACATATTTATTTGGTGCTCAGGCAACTGTGAAATGTTTCTTGGCAAATTGAATGAAATGACACTGAAATGCATTCAAATAGAAATAAAAAGGTGTTGCTTTGCAAAATACTGACAAAGTCTAGCACACAGAAGTGGCTTCTAATGCAACTTGACCTTTATTTTGTTTCTGTGAACTACTGTTCACATCAACATAAAGGAAGTTAGAAATGTTTATTGTTACAAAATCATTCAATGCTTGTCTTGAACAAGGTTATGGTTTTCTGTTCTATTATAGTGGAGAGTGCTTCAGCATTCTAAATTTGAATCCCACAAGTTTGTCCAGGGAATATAGTTAACTACGTTTTTTCTTCATTTTAGAGAAGCATGGAGCTTGTAGCTAGGTTCAAAAGTAGAAAACAGCAACTTCATCATTGTAAAAGAGAAAGTTATTACTTAATGAAATCTGGGATTCTAATTCTAATACACATTGTGGGTTTTAGCAATTGTGAAATATATGAAGCTCTGATTTATGTTCAGCAATAGATTATTTGCAAGAAATGCGATTGCAGTACTGCAGAAAAATACATGCTGTCAGTTCCTCAACAACATTATGGTATTCCAATTTTGGATTTTCTTTTGCCAATTGCACCTTTTCTGAGAAAGCCAGTCCAGTCCAATATTACAGTATTTAAGATTGGTGACATTCCCCTACACGCATACACACACACACACAGAATGAACAGAAGTGTCTTCCACTGGGGACCTTGGGATCCAAACTAACTTTGATTGGAGAACATTTAACTTTTGAAATGAAATTTTTGGGAGCTTTGCTATATGAATAACACAGGAAGCTGCATTATGGCTTGCTACTTTACCACTATGAATAGAGAATCTTAGTCTATAATCTTTTAAAAAGTGCCTTTTTGCCTATGACAGTAAAATAACCCTATCTGCTAGACTAGTGTGCTTCTTCATATTTAGTTTAATTCTTTTGTTTTTGAGTATTCAGTTGTCATCTTTAATTGCTTTCATGCATTTAACTATGTGTTGTGTTGTTTAAATCTTGCAGTCCAAGGCCAACAAAGTTTACAGAACGCCCAAGACCTGGTGTCCAAATGATCTGCTCTTCTTTTAGTGCTGGTAAAGTGTCTCTTCCTCCCATCCCACCTCTCAGTATTAGTGGCATTGTTGAATAATACAGAGTGGTATTCATAACTGACCTGAAAGATGTTCAGTACAATTCACCTATGGCATCGATCTAACTGGAAGTTCTAGGCAACTGAATTGTATATATTGGATTTGTTGATGGGTTGTAAGTAGAGCACAATGAAATATTTGTGATTTTACATCATGGCAGCATTCTTAACTGGTGTATACCTGTAACTGTTGCCAATGGAAGCTGAATTGCTAAAATATACCAAGTCATGTGGTGGCATCTAAAAATGGTCCCTAGAAATTATCTTGATTCCTTGTTTATTTATTTTTGATTATACCTTGCCTTTCTCTCAAAAATGGGATGTGAGGCAAGCTGTAAAGAATCATACCTTGCTGTAAAGAGGCATTCACTTCTACCCTTATCCACCGACTCACCAGTTCCTCCCACCCCCAGCTGCTTTTATAAGCCAGGAAAGGCAAGAGTCTAGCACCCACGTGGTAGGCCTCACCTCTAAAAGGGTCCTGTCCGTATCCTCAGGCTGTAGAATTTGAAAATTAGATAATGCAGATTTAAAGAGCTGTCAAGTGAATATTATCATATTTTTGTCATGGTATGTCTGTCACAAGCAGTACATTGGAGCAGATGATGGAAAGTTAGATATAAGCTAAGTGGAATAGAACTTTGATGACATTTCCTTTATTCTTGCTTTTCTTTAGGTGGAATGTTTCTGGCCACTGGAAGCACAGATCACATCATTAGGGTTTATTTCTTTGGATCAGGTCAGCCAGAGAAGATATCAGAGTTGGAGTTTCATACTGTAAATACCTCCTCGAAATTGCTTAGCCATTTCTTTGAAATGCATTAGCATCTTGTCATATTGTTAATTTTTTTCTTATTTACACAGGACAAAGTGGACAGCATTCAATTTTCTAACACTAGTAATAGGTAAGCTATTAACCATTCGGTGTAACTTCAGTTTTTCTCACACTGTTTATGAAAGTCATACAGACCTGGTTCACATATAATGGCAACCGATTGGTTTAAAAACTAATGGGTTGTCATGCATGAGTGGGATAGAGCTGGTGCATCTCTTCCACTCCCTGTACACATTCACCTCTTCCTCTTTTACTCAGCAACCCACGATCGTCTCAGCAACTCACAGTTGGCTCTTGCTGAGTGTGATGTCCAAACCCAGACCTCTGGGTTGGGATAAACAACCCAGTGGTAAACCCATGGCTTGTTGCTTGGTTAACCATTGGGCTGTTTTGCCTCTAAACAATCCAGCAGTCTGGGTTCAGACATCATGTCTTCACTAATGTTAAAAAACTTAGTTGAATTATCAGTATTTATTATGGTGTGTTTCAGCAAAGTAGAGTACACAACCTACTTTCATCTATTTAAACTGCTACTGGAGTATGCTTTTTTATAGATTAATATTTTTTTATTCAGTTTCACTATTAAAAACATAAAAACAAACCTTACAAAGACATACAACATTTAAAAGGACCCCCTACCTTTCCCACAGCAAATTGTATAAATCCTTTTAAAAGCAGGTACTACATAAAAAGAAGGGGAAAAAACAAGCCCATCCTCCCCTTTTAACACAACCACTTGTTAACATTCTTATTCCCCCATTATCAAAAATTATTTAAACAGACCACAAATAAAAATAAAACCCTTTCTCTTCTCGTATAAAAATTTTCATTCACCATAAGAAAACCCTCTTCTTTTCTCTTACAAATTATAAAGCTGACCAAGCCTATCTCTCTTTCCCCCTTATTTCTCCCTTATTACAACATAAAACTTCTTCATTATTTGACTTAATAAAATAAAAAATAACCCAAACCCAGCAAGAGTCCAAAAAACTTCCACTTGTCTCCAATCTTCCATCTCAAAGAAATTCCAGATTCTTGCCAGTGTCTTGTAAATTCTTCTTTCTCCATCACAATTCTTCTAAAAATATCCAATTCTTCCTAAAACTTATCCTTAAAATAATCTTATAACTCACAACAATTTTAAGCTTGTATCCTCCCCACTCTTTTAAACAAGTACACATTACTTAATAACTAAGCAATTTCTATATCCTCTTCCCAACAACATTGTGTCTGTTCTTATTCATATTGTAAAATACATTCTAAAAATAATACTACTAATAATAAAAAATCCCATCAAACAAAAATCTTTTGATACTCTTCAATGTCTCTCCTCCCCCGTCACAACCCCAAGACACACAGAAGAAAAAATGGCCCCTCTTCTCTCCTAACCTCTTTTCTCATATATCATTTTCCATTTAATATAAAAGAACTCTCTACTCTCCATATACAACAGTCTTATAACTCTGTTGTTTCAATCCATTAACATCACTAAATTTGTTGTTATTCATGTTATAGATATATCTTTTGACCCACTTAAAAATAAACACAACAAAACAAATCCAAAAAATAACAAAGTCCCCATTCACTCGCGGGTCGCCTCAATAATCACTTCACCTTCCCTCCTGCAAACAATCCACCTTTCTCTGCCACAGTCCATCAATTTACAAGCTTCTTCTTTCAACACACTTCGTTTGTCAAAAAAAAAAGAAAAAAAAGCCACATTTTCTTTTCTCATTGCTTAACAACAACCGCCATCTTCCTTTGTCTCCTTCATCTCGTGGTGTCGTCCATTTTATCCCATCTTTACAAACACATTAAACTCTCTCCAAGTCATTAACTTTTCTTAAATATTTATCTCCAAAAGTAAACGGCACTTAAGTATGCTTCTTCTTCAAACAATAATAAAAAAAAGAGTGAAATACCTCACCCGCCGAGTGATATGAGAAAATATTTCTTTATCTCTGCAGACCAATGTTGTCCAATTAGCTGGGGAATGAAAGTAATCAATCTTGTATTTAATTAGCCATAATTCTTATCTTATACTTCTTCACTCCGTTGAATAAAAAAAAATACAAATCATTCACTCCTGTGCTTAAATCCGGAGCTGTCCGACAGAGAGAGACTTCCATTTCCTTTCCTCCTGTTATTTTTCCAGATCTTTTCTTCATTATTCTTCATTATTTGAAATAACTCCTCCACTACATACTTGGGGAGGGTGATTAAGTACCTGCCGATCAGATGTAACCCCTCTTCTTCACTGCACCAAAGGCACCCCGTATTTCCGATGTTAGGTTCCGATGTTATCCATTCGGGGAATGAAGACAGAGCGACCTCCCATCCTGAACGGCATCTGAGCGATGTCTTATCCACCGTCCCACTCTCTCATGTTGAAACTCCGACGAAACAACTTCATTACCCCATGAGATGAGCTTACAGGACCCATTGTGGCATGCTCTATGCATTCCCCTTTTTCTGGGGAATTTTAAGCTCCATCTGGGAGGCTCCCAGAGAGCTACCGCCATCCAGTCACAGCAGAGCTAAAAGTTCTGCTGGCACGGCCGCCATATCTTCACTGGAAGTCCCTACAGGAGTATGCTTTGAAGAGTTTTTTTCTGATTATGTGTTGTGCAGCACAATGCTTTGCATGTTTCCTCAGAAGTAAGCCCCATTGTGTTCGATGGAGTTTATTCCCAAGTAAGTATTCATAGGATTACAGCCTCAGCTACAGTACTATGAAAAGTCTAAGGCCACCCAAGAAAATTATGTTTATTATCTGGGTGTTAAGTGCTTGTTTGCTTGGAAAAACACTACATAATATGAGAATAAACAAATAAACAATACAATTAAAAAGTAACAACTCTTGTTTTTTCCTCCGCCAGCACACCTGATTCAACTTAATGAGGCATTGATTAGCTGAACCAGGTGTGCTGGTGATGGAATTTAATCAATACATACATGGAATGGCTGGGGTGCCTTGAAGAGAGGTTTGGAAATAGCTAAGCTAACACAGTTTGACAGAAATAAAATCATAGTTTTGAATCAACAAGGCAATTCTCAGTGAGCAATAGCCCACCTAAGCAGATTTTCAAGTTGTGGTGTTCAAGCTGTCATAAAGAAATTTGAAGAAACTGGGCAAGTTGAAGACAGAAAATGCAGTGGAAGACCCTAAAAAGCTGTCTGCATCTGATAAACAGCACTTTCCTTGTGGGACAAAGGGAAATCCAGTGAAGTACTTTCTCAACATCCGGCAGAGTCATGTGGCATCCAAGTACATGCTTCGACCGTGAGAAGACGTTGTATAAAAAATGGTCTTATAGGACATGTTGCAGCTAAGAAACCATTCTTGTGGAAAGGCAACAAGCAGAAAAGATTGCAGAACGTGAAAGACCATAAAGCATGGAGCGACAACCTGTGGCAGAAAGGCTTATGGAGCGATGAGTCCAAATTTGAAATCTTTGGTTCATAAAGATGCCAATATGTCAGAAGAAGAGTTGGCAAGAAGTACATTGATGTCTGCCTGCAGCCTTCTGTGATACACAGTGGCGGCTCTGTCATGGTCTGGGATCAGATCCTGACGGTGTAGGGGATCTGATCAAAATTATCATGCTCTACCTTCCAGAAAATGACAGATAAGGGGAAAACTTTATCTTTCAGCACGATAATGACCCCAAATATTCAGCAAACATGATTGACTACTTAGAGCGCAAATCTGGAGATGGAACTCTCACAGTATTAGATTGGCCACCTCAGAGCCCTGACTTTAAGCTGTGTGGGATCACTTGGACATGGAAAAGAACAAAAAGCACCCCAAATCAAAAGAAGAATTATGGCAAATCCTGCAAAAAGATTGTAAGAATGTACTTGAAATGAATTGAAAAAATTACACAACAGTCTTATCAAAGCGAATTGCTTCAGTTTTGCATTCTACAATGCAAAATACTGCCTTGTTTTAAAAATACAAGAAGTGTTTGTTACTTTTCTTTGTGTTTACTTTAATGTTGTATAGTGTTTTTTTCCCGAACAAATAAACATTTACTGCTCAGATAAATGGCTTCATTTCACATTTTTCAGAGTGGCCTAAGACTTTTCCACAGTACTGTATATTATATTAATTATTGGATATGATAAGTATTTTATTTTGGCTTATTAAACAAAACATTTTAGCCTGAAAACTTAATGAGGTTCAGAGGCTTCTGAAAATCCTATGCCCTGCTGGCTGCTGCTAACAGGGAGGGAAAAGCAGTTGAGCCAAATTCATCTCCCTTTCTTCTTCCAAATAAAAACACCCAGCTAGATGGGCCTCTTAGCCCTTTTAGCTTACTACTGGTGGGAACAAGAGATGGAGAGGTCATAGGATTCTGCAGAGGTTGGCCCCCTTTTCAAACTCTGTAAGGTTGACTGTGGTTGCTGTTGCAACCTAGGAAGCAGCTGTTGTGGTTCTTTCCTTGGTAGCTGCGAAAGGTTGTAGCATTGTCTACAGGCTCAGTGGAGGAGGGAATCAAAAGTAACCTATGGATTCCTGGGATGCTCTCCAAGGGCCGTAGAGCACAATCCTAAGTTACCGTCACATTGGCAAGTAATGGCAGCAACAACATTAAACGTGGGTTGTGTCATGGCTCCGTCTGAAGAATCTTCCTCTGAGGAGGAAGAAGTTTCAGAGACTACAGCTTCACCCATTCCCCAGGACTTACCAGAGGAGAAGGAAGGGCAGGAAGGTTCCTCAGAAAAGCCCCAGGAAAGCCACCCTCTTCCACCCCCTGTCTCCAATGAGGAAGATTCTGGGCCTGAAGAGGTTCATCCTTTAACTCCCCAGCAGAGGCGGCGTCTGAAGCGTGCGGAGCAAGTTCGTCCAACAAGACGCAGTATGTGATTGCAAAAACATAGCACAGCAGACGCAAGCCTTAAATAAGATTGCAAAGGAATATGAAACAGCTGGGGAAGGGGCGAGGACAAGCTCAGGCAAGACATAAAAGACTTGAATGGGGAAGCAGGGGTTGTTGGGAACAACCGACGTAATTGGCTCCTAGCACTCCCGCTTGTTTCCAGCTCGTAGACTGAGGATTGAACACCCGGCTTGACTTTGGATTCTGGACCCTGGACTTCCCTAACACCTGGTTTGACCCTTGGCTTCAACAATTGGACTACTTGAATCTCTGGCGTGACCCTTGGCTTTGGCAACTGGACTTTGTGGACTTTCTGGTTTGACTTTGGATTTTGGACCTTTACTTGTGATTTACCTGCCTAGCCCCTGGCTATTTTGGACCCTGAACTGGGTATCTGGGACACTACTGCCTTGCCCTGTAAGTTCGGCACTCCTTGCAGGCTTGGAGTTAATCTCTTAGAGCTAAATAAAAACATTAGACAGATAAGTTTGCTGGCGTGTTTCCCGGACATTCCGTGATAAGGGTTTGGATTGGCTGGTTTCCCAGACAGGAGTCTGGTGAATTACAACAGGTTGAGAAACCCACAGTCAACCTATAATTATTAGGTTAACTGTGGGTTGTTTAATCCATTATTAACCCATAGGTCAGAGTTCAGACTTCACAGAGCAACCTCCAGTCAGCCCAATTGGAGGTTGTATATTCAAAATGACAGCGTCATATGCTGCGGCAAATCTTGAGTTAATTAACCCACAGTTTGCCAGGTATGTGCAAACGGGGCCTGTGTATTCTTAAAATAACTTCTGAGTCAGAAAGGAGTGGCAATTTGAGATTATGACCAATTTCGTAAGTAAGCGTTCACTAGTCCATTCTGCTGTTAGTTACTTTATTATGTTTTTTTCCCCTTAATGGATATTAATATCCCTATAACAACTGCATAAGTATCGAGTGGATTTTTTTCAAGTACACTGGTGAATCATACTGTGCTTCAATTGTATGTTATATATATATATGTATGTATGTATGTATATGTATGTATAGTTTAATACATGAAATTTAATATCTGCTTGTGATGTTTAACAAAATTTAAAATATATGTATCCTGCTTCTCAACCTTAGTACTTGAAGTGGCTTACAACAAAGTGTTAAAATTCATATAATAAATAAACACAGTAACAATAACCTAAATAAACAAAGACAATAAAATTAAGCAACAATAAAAACAAAACAGCAGTAAAAACAATAACGTAAAAGCAGCAGCAAAATACTATAAAAACAGACGAGAGACCGCACACTTAAAATACGATAGATTCAGCAAGGAACATTTAAAAGGTCTATTAAAGGCTTGAATAAATAGCAGTGTTTTTAACTAGCGCCTAAAGGCCATTAAGGAAGACACTGAGCAAATGGGCAGGGAAGACAACAAAGACCCTTGTAGCACCTTAAAAGTCCAGCAAATTTATTATGGCATAAGCTTTTGAGGACACAGCCCACTTCATCAGATGCATGATGAAGTGGACTGTGACGATGAAAGCTTATGCCACAATAAATGATTTATTTCAGAAGATTTCTATACCACTTCTCATTTAAAAAAGAAATCCCCCAATGGTTCGTAAAGTAAAATCATGATAAAATACAGTATACCATTGATTTCGTGTTATCATAAGCAACTGCTAGCACAATGCTGATCGCGTGCGCTGACATGACAGGTTTCTCCGGAAAACCAGTCATGCTATTATATGTTGTAGGCATTGCACTAGGGGTTGCTGACACTAGCACGAATTACATCAGTGGCATAAATGGAACAGAAGCATTGTATAGTGCCCAATAAAAATCATCAGTTAAAACAGTAATAAAACAATAAAATATTGCATTAAAATAATTGGGTATCTGCCAGCGCTAGTGGTCAGGAAAACTCTCATGCAAACATATATTTTTAGTTGTTAGTAGAAACACTCCATTCTAAGAGCATTTTGCCCCAAGATTGTTGTTTTTGCTGACTAACAGACTAACACAATAACATGAGAGGGTATTCCCTGACCAATGTGCCACAACCAAGAAGGCTTTGTCTTTTATTGTCTGATTTTCAAAATTGGATGCACCCTAAGCAGAAGCTTCATTGAAGACTAATAATTGAGAAGGTTCATATTGGAGCAGGCAGTACTTCAGGTACCCAGGTCCCAAAAGCTATGTAGGGCTTAATAGGTCAGTGTCAATACTTTAACAATGTCAATACTTTAAACTGTATTCAGAAACAAATTGGAAGTCAGTGAAGTTGTTAAAAACTGGCAAGATATCATCCCTATTGCTGACACCATTGCTGTGTTCTGAACCAGTTGCAGCCCCAGGTAGACCCATTACACATAAAGTAATGTATGAAAACCTCTTTGATACTGTCACATGCTACTAAATAATACATTCACTATCTCGCTAAAAGACCATACCCTTTTCAGACATTATTCCTTCTTAACTAAAGAAAAACTTTATTCTCTCCTTCATGCGACTTCCTTAGCTCTCAGATAGTCCTGGCTTTCTAGAGGCTCAGTTTCTACTGCTTGACCCACCATATTATCTTCCTCTGCTTGCTTCCTTTCTTCCAGCAGTTTCAGCCAGCAATCTTTTCTCCTTTGTGCTTGTTCTTCATTTGTACTCTAGTTCCCTTCATTTATACTCTGGCACAAAGCACAAATCGCATTAACGAAAGCTGTTTTTTCCCTGTGTTTGCACGTAGGTGACAAGCCAATTTCTGCAAGGTGGCTTGTGCATGGGCAACAATCCACCCTAACAACCCATGGCTTGTTTTAGGGGTTTCTATACCCATGATGGGTTCGTGTGTTGTCCAAGCCCAGAACTGCCAACCCATCGTGGGTTGTGGGCATCGCCACTCTTTTCAATTTCACCTGCGTTGCAATGGCAGCTCCTCCACTGGAAAGGGGGGGGGGGGAGAACAACCCACAGTAAGCCCAATTGTCTCGCTATGGGTTGTTCAGATGACAGCACACTGTGTGGCTTATTTCACAAGGTGGGTTGTTGTGATGTGCAAACTCATCCTATGAAACACTGTGGCTGGGCAGCTAACAGGGTTTTCCTACGATTTTGTGAATAGGTTCTTAATACTAGTGCCTGAACAGAGATATGAAATAAAATGAAATTACCTAAAATGTGCAGTATATGTCAGATTATAAGTGGCAGTTTTGCATTTGGACTTGAGATGGTGGTTAATTATACCTAGTCTCATCTTTGAGTGCATCCTGTAGATTCCATCTAAAACTGTTGGTCTATACTTCAAGAAACCATAAATAGATTAGAGAACTGAAGTACTGCAGTTAACTTTACAGTAAAACATGTTGCTTGCAAAAGAAGATGAAAGGTATCTCTCTGCCCCCCACATTGTTAGGTTCGTGAGTGGAAGTCGTGATGGGACTGCACGTATATGGATGTTCAAGAGAAGAGAATGGAAGAGCATTTTGTTGGATATGGCTACTCGTCCTGCAGGGTAAGTCATTTTTATGTTTGCTGATATATAATTTAAAATAGTCCCCTTATTGGTGTTTAGGTATAATTTTGGGAGGAAGTACCATAAGTCAGTGGCAGAGCCAATGCTTTACATAAAAACAGTCTCCTGGTTATTATCTGGTATCTCCAATTAGAAAGATTGGGTACCAGGTGATGGAAAAGACCTCTGCTGGAGAACTACTATTAGTAGACGTTATTGGGCTAGATGGGAAATAGTCTGGCATGCTATAAGTCAGCTTCCTATATACTGGACCAGTTGCTAGAATGAAACTGTTTTAGTCATAGTAAGATGACTTTCTGTAGATATGGGTGATGCCTATCATTCTCTTCTAGGAAGCAAGGCTTCCAGAGGATCTTGGAACCTGTGCTAGGAAGAAATAAACTCCACTGAGTGCTCACTTCTCTAGTGTGGGCTTTCTGAAAGGCCTTTTCTCCCCTTCACACACTCTTACTAATATTGAGAAGTGGGAGGACATTGTACTTGATTTAGAATGTTTTGTTTGAAATTGCCACGTGCAAAGCAAGGTGAAAAAGGTTTTATATTCTGGGGGTGTCCAGCTATTAAGATATATTGGAGATAGATCTTTGGGGAAAATAAAGGGAGTGGCTAGGTGTAAGATTCTGTATAACCCTGAAAAGGCTGTTTGAAGGCAGGTGTGAGTGGAAGATATGGAATCCACAGCTATGATGTGCATTGCTTCTGTTTGGAAATCAGTACGGTCCCATTCTGGAACTGCTTAAACAAATTTACCATAAAATATGAAAATAGAACATTGTTGGGTGACTTTGTTGGCTATTACTCATATATCATTGGAATACAAGATTTCCATCATATATATATTATTTCTTGCAAAAATGTTTTGCTTTTAGGTCATTTAACATTTTTTATATTAAAAGTACTTCTAGAATATATTGATAGACCCTTGCTTCTGTTATCTAGTCCCTGTAAGAAATGTTTTTCTGGCAACTTTTTAAGGTTGCTGTTCTAGGGTCTTTAGGAGGGAGTCCCAGGGACCATAGGATATTGTGGAGTTCCTTCTCCACTGTCGGAGAGTGAGATACTTGGGCAGAGGAAGAGATCCATCTCCAGAACCCTACTCATTGTGGTGACAGAAACCTCCACAGTAGGTGGAAACCTGCAGTAGGAGCTGAAAAGGGAATGTTGGGAGCAGATAGAGGGAGGCTAAAGGGAACAAGCTGCTCCACCACAACTTTTCGCCTTGGCCAGCATGAGCCAGGAGAACTTAGGAAAAAGTGGTAGGTTTTTCCTACCAAGGCACTTCCATAGCATCACTCTGCCTGTGGACCAAATAATCTTAGGATTTAAATACACTTCTGAAGCTTTTTTTGTAGCTGTTGAATAATGTCCTTATCCGATTCGTGTTCATTATTTATAGTCAAACCCTACAAGGAGTAGAAGACAAAATAACAAAACTGAAAGTTACTATGGTGGCGTGGGACCGTCATGACAACTCTGTTATTACTGCAGTTAATAACATGACTTTGAAAGTTTGGAACTCTTTCACTGGCCAACTTATTCATGTCCTTATGGTAAGTCCATAGTTCTACTGCTAGAAATCATTGTTATGTCTTCCTATAGTACCCATAATCTTCAGTTACAAAATAATGATTTTTTAAAATTATGTACTTAATATGGAATTTAGCTCCAAATAGTTAATATATTTAAAATAGATTCTTCACAGCAGAAGATATATGAGTGAATCTCTTTGTTTCGGGGTGTGTGGGTGTGGGTGTGGGTGTACGGAAATATTAGGGATTGCGTATCTTCTAGAAAAACACTAGACTTTTTTATATGTACGCATATATATACTCTGCACATTTTGTAGATTTGTATGCAATGGAACCAGGAGCTACATATAATTAAAAATATATATATATTACTTTGATTTCTTCATCGTGGTCTCTATGCATCACACATATGGGCTCTGTGCCTGCGCAGAGCTCGTTTCGGGCACTTCCAAAGCTAAAGGAAACCCTTTTGGCAGAACCCTCCCCCACTGCTACTGCGCAAGTGCTAATGGTTCCTGCCCGATTTTCAGTTCTTCATCGACTGCCATTTATGGCAGCATTGTATGAAGGGACTTCCTCGGTTTGTTTCTGATTTCTGAGGAAAGCCTTTTATTCTTTCTAGTTTCGCTTTTATTTTGTTTAGTTTATGACAATTGCTCTGGGCATTTCGCCCTAGGGGCATATGGCCGTTAAGGCACTGTTCAGGAAACGTGTTAGATGTGAGAGCCTACTCCCTCCCACGGATGGACATTCACTTTGCCTTATTTGTCTCGGTGAAGGACACATCATTGAAACGTGCCACCATTGCATTTCCTTCACTAAACAAACGTGCAAGCAGACAGGCTCCGAGTCGTGTTGTGGGAAAATGCATTAGAGGCGGCAGAGGAATTTAGTCGGAAGGCCATGGCCACTTATTTATTTATTTATTTATTTTATTCCATTTATATACCGCCCCATAGCCGAAGCTGTCTGGGCGGTTTACAAAAATTAAAAACATTTAACAATTAAAACACCAATATACAAAATTTAAAAGCATAAAGCATAAAAACAAATTAAAATTACAATATCCTTCTGGGTCAAAGCACAACAACAACACAAAAACACAAAAACGCTCATCATATGCTGTTAAATGCCTGGGAGAAGAGGGAAGTCTTGACCTGGCGCCGAAAAGATAACAATGTTGGCGCCAGGCGAGCCTCGTCGGGGAGATCATTCCACAGTTGGGGGGCCACCACTGAAAAGGCCCTTTCCCTTGTTGCCACCCTCCGTGCCTCCCTTGGAGTAGGCAACCGGAGGAGGACCTTTGATGTGGATTGTAGTGTATGGGTAGGTTCGTGTCGGGAGAGGTGTTTGTGGTCCCAAGCCGTGTAAGGCTTTATAGGTTAAAACCAGCACCTTGAATTGGGCTCGGAAACGTATAGGCAGCCAATGCAAGCAGGCTAGAGTAGGTCTTATATGCTTGAACCTTCTGGTTCCTGTTATCACTCTGGCCGCTGCATTTTGCACAAGCTGCAGCTTCTGAACCGTCTTCAAAGGTAGCCCCATGTAGAGTGCATTGCAGTAATCCAATTTAGAGATTACCAGAGCATAGACAACTGAAGCCATGTTATCCCTGTCCAGATAGGAGCGTAGCTGGGCCACCAACCTAAGTTGGTAGAAGGCACTTCGTGCCACTGAGGCCACCTGAGCCTCAAGTGACAGAGATGGTTCTAGGAGAACCCTCAAGCTATGAACCCACTCCTTCAGGGGGAGTGCAACCCCATCCAGAACAGGTTGAACACCATCCGGTCAGCAGAACCACCCACTAACAGCATCTCAGTCTTGTCTGGATTGAGTTTCAGTTTGTTAGCTCTCATCCAGTCCATTGTCGCAGCCAGGCACTGGTTCAGCACATCCACAGCCTCACCTGCTGAAGATGAGAAGGAGAAAGAGTTGTGCGTCATCAGCGTACTGCTGACAACGCACCCCAAAACTCCGGATGACCGCTCCCAACGGTTTCATGTAGATGTTGAAGAGCATGGGGGACAAGACTGACCCCTGAGGAACCCCATACTGGAGAATCCACGGGGCCGAGCAATGTCCCCCAAGCACCACCTTCTGGAGCCGCCCCGCCAAGTAGGAGCGGAACCACTGCAATGCAGTGCCTCCCACTCCCAACTCAGCCAGTCGTCCGAGAAGAATACCATGGTCAATGGTATCGAAAGCCACTGAAAGATCAAGGAGAATCAACAGAGTCACACTCCCCCTGTCTTTCTCCCGACATAGGTCATCATACAGGGCGACCAAGGCTGTTTCCGTGCCAAAACCAGGCCTGAAGCCAGACTGAAATGGATCCAGATAACCAGTCTCATCCAAGAGTGTCTGGAGCTGGCTCGCAACCACTCGTTCAAGGACCTTGCCCAGGAATGGAATATTTGCCACAGGTCTATAGTTATTAAGATTTTCGGGGTCTAGGGAAGATTTCTTCAGGAGTGGTCTCACTACCGCCTCCTTCAACCGGCCTGGGACCACTCCCTCTCTTAGAGAGGCATTAATCACTTCCCTGGCCCAGCCAGCTGTTCCATCCCTGCTAGCTTTTATTAGCCAAGAGGGGCAAGGATCTAATACAGAGGTGGTTGCACGAACCTGTCCAAGCACCTTGTCAACATCCTCGAGCTGTATCAACTGTATCCAAGAAAACAGGACAAGCCTGTGCTCTGGACACCTAACTAGATTTACCTGCTATAACACTGGAGTCTAACTCCTGGCGGATGCCAAAGATTTTATTCTGGAAGTGCCTAGCTAATTCAGTACAGCGGGCCTCAGATGGTTGTAACACATCCTTGGGGCCGGCATGTAATAGCCCCCGGACAACTCTGAAAAGATCCGCTGGGCAGCAGATAGATTATTTGATGGTGGCAGCAAAGTATTGCTTTTTTGCTGCCCTCACTGCCCCTGAATATACCTTACAATAGTCACTTACCAGTGTTTGATTGCATCCATCAGGAATTCGTCTCCATCTGCCCTCAAGCCGTCTCCTATTTTGTTTCATTGCTCTCAGCTCTGGGGTATACCATGGAGCCGTATGAGCTCTACACAGGAGAGGGCTCTCAGGAGCAATCGTGTCAACCGCCCAGGTCATTTCTGCATTCCTCAGATCAACCAGGGTTTCGACATGAGAGCCAGCCCTATCAGCCGGAAAACTCCCCAGAGCCCTCTGGAAACCATCCGGATCTATTAGCTTCTGCGGGCGGACCATCTTAATAGGTCCCCCACCCTTGCAGAGGGGAAAAGCCGCTGTAAGTCTAAACCTCAGCAAGCAGTGATCTGACCATGACAAAGGGACTGATGTAAAGTCCTCTACTCTCAGATCACCGTCTTCATCACTTCTTCATCCTCTGTGAAAAGGGACGTGCCCTCTTCACGCATGATGACACTGCCTTGTCCATTCAAGAGGTCCATACTGGAGACTCACCGCCTGGACCAAGGCTGTCTTTGGGAGCGAACCAGCCCAACTTACCAGCGATGCCTGGCTGTTCACTGGCATTATCGGTGGCTAAAAGCATATCTAAAAAGGCACGAACCCCACGCTCAGAAGAAAAAGAAGGACTCTCGGCCTCTGGCCTCTCTGACAAAGCAACCGCATCGAGCCATGTCACTGGCATTGTTTGCAGAGTCGCCGGTACCAAGACAAAGCTTGTCAGTGCCAGTCTCGATACCAAGACCTCTCGAGACCATATCGGGGTGAGATAAGAGACTCGACTCCACCCAGAACAGAGAACCAACCACGGGCTCTGGTTGAACAGGATGAGCCAGGACCCCAAGAGATACAGTGACCTCTACCTCTGCCATGCTCCCCAGCTCTCTCACATGGTTCGATGGCGAGAAGCCGCAGGGAGAGGTCTTGTTCACCGCACGCTGACTGGGATAGAGGATCGAACTGGTCCCTCCCTTCACGACGCCCTTATGAATGGGGCGACTGGGAGTATTGCAGACCATATGACTTTTTTCCTTACAGCTGCTACCGCTATTGATATCGTAGATCACCTGAAGAAGTTTTCATGCCCCTGCCTTCCCTCCAGTATCAAGGAGCTTTCCGGCGATGGCTCCAGCATAAGTATCAGTGATACCGTCTCCAGAGCAGCTGGTACATAGGGACTGGCATCCTACGGCACCGTTAGTAGACCCTGCTCCAACGCCACCTCGACCACTGATGGATGACTTGGGAAACCCAGTCACTGAGGGCAGAGTCGGTTTCTCCGGAGGAAGACTATCAATCTGATTCTCCGTTTGTTTCATCGGTGGCACCTTCGACACCCTCCCCTGATGGTGCGGAGGGCTCCCAGGACCCATCCTCTCCGTTGGAGGATATGGGCCGTTTTTCAGAGCACATTTTGAGAAAGGCTCAGTCCTTGGGGCTAGAAACCCAACAACCTAGAAAAGCTCAAGGCCCCATTTTTGATGTTCTGCACCCGGAGGCTAACGCACTGGTGGCAATTCCAATTTTGCCCATGATATTACAAACTGTACAACAATTGTGGAAGACATCCTCTTCCACAGCTCTGACCTCGAAGAGGTTGGAGTCCACGTATTATACACAGGGAGCACAGTTTTTGTTTCAGCACCCCAAGCCTAACTCAATTGTGGTCGAGTCATCACAGGGAAAGTCTTAGAGAATCCACTCGGCACCAGTGGTTAAGGAAGGTGAAGACTAGATCTCATGGGTCGTCAGATCTATTCTATCTCCCTTGGCTTACGGGTCACGAACTATCAGCCAACGCTGGCCCGATATCAGTTATTTCTCTGGGAAAAGATATGACAGGAGGGAACTGGCAGGGGTCTTTCAGATGGAGGCCACAGCAATCGCCCACCAGGAGATCAACACTGCAAGACATCAAGCAGACTGCCATGCTGAATCCATGATGGGAGCAGTCGCTTTAAGGAGACATTCGTGTTTTTAAGATGTTTTAGGATTTTTATGCAGTTTTAATAATATGTGTCATGTTTTAATCAGTTTTATGTATTTTATCATGTTGTTGTTCCCCGCCTCGATCCAGACGGAGAGGCGGGTAAGAAATAAATTGTTATTATTATTATTATAATTATTATTATTAGATCTGCAGGACTTAGTCAAGAGACTAGATCTAGGATAGAACACTGCCCATTTGATGGGAAGGGTCTTTTTAACTCTAAAACGGTAGCAGCCATGGACAATATCTATAAGGCACGCTTGACTTCAAAAAAAGAAGGGATTCTTGACTCAACAGCAGCACGCATACAAACCAAGATGGTGGAATAGACATCCTTATTTCCAGGAGCCAAAATTCCAACTTGACCGGCAGCCTAGGCAACAACAGCAACTGCAGAGGAAGCGACAGTACACGTCTTCGTCAAGGTACCAGTTTTCAAGTCGTCAGTCCGACTTCAGGAAGAAGCAGTGTCTTTGACTCCCTTCCCAGGCATACCATACGTCGATTAGCCATCCCAGTGTTTGGCAACCAGCTGCAAGCTTTTATCCACGAGTGGGAAAACATCACCACCGACGCGTGGGTTCTGAGCGTTATTCAATACGGGTACAGGATCAAGTTTGACATCTTCCCGCCTTTTTTGGGTAGAAGAGTGACACTCCATCTCCACCTCTATTGGCGGAGATAGATACACTCCTTCTGAAGGGGGCAAAACAGCAGGTACTCATTCTCGAGGTGGGACGTGGGTTTTACTCCCATTACTTTACTGTCCTGAAAAAGGATGGGGCTCTGACAGATCCTGGACCATTGTGGGATGAACCTCTTCATTACCCCGAGAAAGTTTCGAATGCCTACTGTGACGTCTATCCTCCTGCTGATGCACAAGAACGATTGGTTTGTTGTGATTGATCTGAAGGATGCTTATTTTCACATATCCATAGAGACATCCAGCCACCAATTCCTACGGTTCATAATTGGAGATCAACCATTCCAGTTCACAGTTGTCCCGTTCGGCCTTGCCAAGGCCCCTTGAGTGTTCACCAAATGTATGTCAGTGGTGTGTGCCCACCTCAGGCAAAGGGGTGTATGGGTCTTCCCATACGTAGACAACTGGCTTCTGGCGTCCAAATCACGCAGACAACTTCAAGACCAGGTGGCCACTACCTTTCGACTGTTGAAGGCTGGGATTATGCGTCAGCTTCAAGAAATTGAAGCTTGTGCCTTGCCGGAGGATGGACTTCATAGGAATCACTCTGGACTCAATATGGGGGAAGGCCTTCCTCCCTACCGAAGGATCTTATACCTTGATCCGATTTGCCAACAACGTCAGATCCCTTGGTACGGGCCTTATGGCCTTATGGCAGCAACCATGGCAGTGGTCCAATTTTCCCACCTCCGCATGCGGATACATCAAAGCTAGTTCCTAAGATCATTCACTCTACAGAGAGACGCAAGGACAGTGAGATTAACTTTACTGCCTCGGATCAGGTCGTCTCTGACTTGGTGGTCAATGGAACAAAATCTAACGACCGGCATGCTATTTCTAGGTCGACTCCA
This sequence comes from Anniella stebbinsi, assembly GCA_029215795.1. Classification (NCBI taxonomy): domain Eukaryota; kingdom Metazoa; phylum Chordata; class Lepidosauria; order Squamata; family Anniellidae; genus Anniella; species Anniella stebbinsi. The sequence continues at coordinate 159,134,133 of JARDYH010000003.1, read as the reverse complement.
TCCAGGCTGGTGATGACGGACGTGTTGTTGACAGGATGGGGTGCACATTGCAACTCCATTCTTATTCAAGGATGGTGGACGAAGAAACAGGCTGCAGAGCACATAAACGTACTTGAGATGCTAGCAGTAGAAAAGGCCTTAAGAACCTTTGCAGTGCTGATATGAGGTCACCAGGTGCAACTTGCTATGAGCAACATGATGGTAGTGTTCTATCTGAAAAAGCAGGGTGGTACAAGGTCCTCCTGTTAATCCAACTGACGTTATGCATCTGCAACTGGTGTATTCAGAACAGAGTATTCTTAACTGATATTTATGTGGCAGGGAAAGAAAACATTGCAGATGCTCTCAACAGGACATCTCAGGCTTCAAACAAATGGGAATTAGACCTGGAAATTTGGCAAAGGGTATTCAATTGATGGGGACGCCTGACCATTGATCTATTCACGACCAAAGACAACACTGTCTGCGTGAGATTTTGCAGCAGGATTCGCAAGGTTCTGGAATGGGGAGCTCTTCTAACTTTTCCCACTGATCCTGATTCTCACCTGAGTGGTGGCAAAAATAGGGGTTGACAGGTCTGACTGCATCCTAATTGCCCCCTGATGGCCATGACAACCGTGGTTCTCCCACCTTCTCCGATTGTCGAAAGGACGATACTACCACCTTCCAGCGATACTGACACTTATCACCAGAGAATGCGGCAAGGTGAGACACCCAGATGTGGAAACTCTGAAACTCATGATATGGAGAGTGTGCCATGAACTCCATTGACACACACCAGCTTCGCAATCTGCAGAATAAAAACTTACCTGCATCTATACGAGCTATATTTAACGAAGCCAGAAAATCCTCGACTAAATGATCGTATGGATATAAATGGGACAGGTTCCTCGCCTTTGCTGAAGGAAATAACTTTGGTCCTGTACATGGTCCACTTGACAAGGTGTTGGAATACCTCCTTCCCTTGCATAGCAAGGACTTGAAATTTTCTTCCATGAAAGTTCACCTTGCAGCCATTTCTGCATATCAGCCCCTCTACAGAGGACTATCCTTGTTTTCTTGCCCTATGGTGAAGACGTTTCTGCGTGGCCTTAGGAACATAGCACCACCAGTAAAGACCTTAGTGTCAACCTGGAGCCTTTCAATTATCCTTCAGGCGCTTATAAGGAAGCCATTCAAACTACTTGCCACAGTAGATTTAAGGCTGCTTTCAATGAAAGTCTTAGTAGCTATAATGTCTGCTAGGCACTCAAGTGAGCTTAAGACGTTACAGGTGATTCTCCCTACCTGATACTTCATAAGGACAAGGTTATCCTGTGGCCTGACATAACCTTTCGACCGAAGGTTATGTCAGACTTCCATGCCGCTCAGGACATTGTTCTCCTGGCTTTCTTCCCGGCCCCGAAAACTGTACTCAAGTCCACATTGCATGCACTCAATGTACGGAGGGCTTTTTTTCCTTTTATAAGGCCAGAACAGAGCAGTTTAGTCAAACTCAACAGCTGTTCATGTGTTATAGCCAACCATGAAAAGGACTCTTGGTATCCGTTCAGAGGCTAGCGCACTGGATAACGCAAACGATTGAACTGGCCTACTCCTTGGAACTACAGCTCTCACAATCCATGAAGGCTCACTCGACAAGGGGAGTTGCCACCTCCATAGCCTTTGGCAGAGGGATCCCTATCTAAGACATCTGTAAAGCTGCAACATGGTCAACCCCGTCTACATTTGTGCAGCACTACAGACTGGATGTTCAGGAGAGAAGTGACTGTTCTTTCGGCAGAGCAGTTTTGTTAGTGGTCATCCGATGCTACACTGACCAACGTCCAAGTATGTGAGCTTGACAGTCACACATATGTGTGATGCATAGAGATCACGATGAAGAAAGTCAGGTTGCTTGCCTGTAACTGAAGTTCTTCAAGTGGTCATCTATGCATTCCCACAATCCACCCATCATCCTTGCTATGGTGTATAGATTACTTGTTAGCACTATGGGAGGTTACCCATCGTTTAAAGGGCCACAGTGTGGGTCTTCTTCAGAACTGAGAATCGGGTGGGAACTGATAGCACTTGTGCAGTAGCAGTGGGGGAAGTTTCCCACCAAAAATGAGCTCTGCACAGGCATGGAGCCCATATGTGTAAATGCATAGATGACCACTTGAAGAACTTCAGTTACAGGTAAACAACCTGACTATTTCATTACTATTTCATTACTATTTCATTACTTCATTAGTCAAAAGCCTGGTGAAACAGTACATTTTTTTACTGCCTGTCTAAATAACAATAGGGATGGAGCCAGCTTGACTTCCCTTGGGAGGGAGTTTCACAGTTGAAATGTTACTACAGAAAAGCTAATGTTGCCACATATTCAACTGAACTAATTGTTTTCTGTTTCTTACTTTAAAAAATATTTCAGGGTCATGAGGATGAAGTATTTGTACTTGAGAGTCACCCTTTTGATCCTAGAGTTCTCTTCTCTGCTGGCCACGATGGAAATGTCATAGTATGGGATCTGGCAAAGGGCGTAAAAATCCGATCGTACTTCAACATGGTAAATATTTTAGTTACTCATATTAAAAATCTAATTTTTACCTAGTCAAGTCAGTCCTGAGACCAACAACATGGTAGTACTTGTACAATAGGCTTGGTCTATACATCATTGTATCCAATCTAGAGATCCTGTTTATCATCTGGATAATTTAATTATTTAATTAATTAATTATACTTATATAACCCAATAACCAAATTCTCTGATTGGTGTACAGGAAATTAAAATATAAAACAATAGACAATAAAACAGTATATATTAAAACCAGTAGCAAAGGATAAAAGCACAAAAATATAAAACACGATCAAAATGCTAAAACCTGAAAGCCAGTAAAGATAACTCTTAAAATACCTGGGAGAGTATTTATTTTTTTCTTAAAACATTTGCATCTTTCCCTCTATCAGTGGGATCTTAGGGCAGCGTACAGATAAGATCAATTCAAAACAGTATAAAACAATAATGTACACAGCTAAAAACATATTAAACTATAAACAAGCTAAAACGAGTAGAAAATTTTAAAGCAATCAAAACAATTAAAACTACGTGCAGTTTTTAGGCAAATTTAGCTCTCAAAGGCTTTGATAAATAGCCACGAAACCTATTTGGCACTGAACGAAAAGTCTTCATTTGTAAAAACAATAATGTAGGTGCCAAGTAAGCCTTTATGGGGATGGCATTCCACAGACGGGGCACAGCTACTGAAAAGGCTCTTTTTGGTTGACACCCACCTTACTTCATTTGGTTGGAGCACCTGGAGGAGGGCATTGGATGATGACCATAGGGTCCAGGTTGGTAGATATGGGAAAAGGTGCTCTTTCACATAATTTGGCCTCAAGCCACTTAGAGCTTTGAAGGTTAAAACTACCACTTTTAAATTGGGCGTGGAAATGGACTGGCAGTCAGTACAGATGGCAAAGTAGTGGCGAAATATGATTGTATCGGCCACTCCCAGTAAACGGTCTAGCTGTATTGTTTTGGACTAATTGAAGTTTGTGGGCAGTTTTCAAAGGCAGCCCCATATTTAACTCATTGCAATAATCCAAATTCAGGATTACCAGAGTGTGACAAACTGTTTCAAGGCTATCTTTGAGTAGATAGGGTTGTAGCTGGTAGTATCAGCATGAGCTAATAAAAGGCGCTCCAAGACACCGAGGCCACCTGTGTGTAGTGACAATAATGGATTCAAAAACACCTACAATTCCTTTAGGGCAGGATTGCATGCAGCCACCACTATTGTACCCCATCGAATGCATAGGGTGCTGCTAGTTTTCCTGGAGTTGCTGACTGCTTTTGTGCCATTCTAGGAAGCTAGGGCCAGAATGTCTTCACGGACACTCCAGATGTTTTGGACTTCAACTCCCAGAAACCCTTGCAAGAATGGGCAATGGTCAGGTATAAAGTCTAAAACTTCTAGAAAACTACTTTCTGCCCATCCGTTTTAGAATACACTCCAGCAGCTGCTGTGAGAGGGCTATATGACTCTTTAATCTATTGCTGCTACAGAGAGGAAAGTAAAAGGAGTGCAGTGTTCTTTGTTTTTTGTTTTTAAAAAAAATGCAAAATGCAATTGATGTTGGAGGTAGAGGGGCATTAAACAAAACTTGGGAGTTGGTGGGGCATAGTGTTTAAACAAAATTAATCAAATCTATTATATTAAAAGAAAAATAAGATTGAATTAAATCAATATCCTTAATTACTTTAATGAAGTTACATTAATTTTTATGAAATAACTTTGGAAACCTGGAGGCATGTTGGAGGGGATGTTTAGAAAGCAATGGGAAATTGCTGCCGAAGTCTCAAACAAGGAAAGTAATATGGAATGATTGTGTGTGCATGCGTGTGCACACATGTACATATGTGGCTACTGCCAACACCAGACAACTGCCCTCAGGGCCAGAAAGCTTGTGCATATTCTGCTGTAGAGGGAATGTAACTTAATCAGGCATGCAGACTACCACAAACAATTTCTCTGTTTTGTCTGTATAGAGTCTCTGTTTATTGGTCCTCATCTAGTCCATTACCCTGCCTAATCACTAGTTGAGAACATCAACGCCTCACCTCCTGAATTAGATAAAAAGGACAAGTAGAGTTGGGTGTCATCCACTTATTTGTGATACCTCAGCCCACATCCCCAGATAACCTCTCCCAATGATTTCATGTAGATGTTGAAAAGCGTGGAGGATGAGCGCATAGTAACCCAGTAGAACAACTGCCGTGGGACAGAGTGGTAATCTCCTAGCACTACTTCCTGGAATTGGCCATCCCACATACCAACCTGATTGCATGTTTAGAAGAATACCATGGTCGATAGTATCAAAAGCCACTGCACTAACAGGGTTGCACTCTGCCTGTCTCGCTCCTGGCACATGCCATCCCACAGGGCAACCAAGGCAGTTTCTGTCCCAAAGCCATATCTGAAGGAAGATTGAAATGGATATAGAAAATCAGTTTCCTCCAAGAGTGCCTGGAGTTGATCAGAGACCAATTAATATACCTGGATCGAGTTTAGAACCTTTCTTCCTTAACTTTGCTTGAAGTTGGGCAACCCATTCCATTCTGTATAGCACACTCACTAGACTGTTCAAGTCTGGCTCATTGTCTGGATTAGATTTGGACAGGTTTAAAGACCATGCCAGATTTAAGGAAATCTAGGATGAGGGAACGAAGACCATAGGTATAAGCCCTGCCCCCTCTGTCCCCATCCCGGGCAGAGGGTGCATCAGACGTTTGTGCTGTGCATAAGAAGAACCATGCTGGATCAGACAATAATAATAATAATAATAATAATAATAATAATAATTTATTTCGTACCCACCTCTCCGTCTGGATCGAGGCGGGGAACAACAACATGATAAAATACATAAAACTGATTAAAACATGACACATATTATTAAAACTGCATAAAAATCCTAAAACATCCTAAAAACATCCTTAAAGGGTCCATCTAGTCCAGCATTCTGAGTGGCCAACCAGCTGTTGACTGGGAACTCACAAGCAGCACACGAGTGCAACAGCACCCTTCTGCCCATGTTCCCCAGCAACTGGCATATATGTGCATAGTGCCTCTGATACTGGAGGTAGTACATAGCTATCAGGGCTAATAATAATAATAATAATAATAATAAAAAAATTATTTCTTACCCGTCTCTCCGTTTGGATCGAGGCGGGGAACAGCAGTAAATACAAAATATGATAAAATACATAAAACTGATTAAAAACATGGTGCACATTATTAAAACATCCTAAAAACATCCTAAAATTCCACTGGATATGCCTGCTGGAAGAGACTAGTCTTTATAGCTATTGGTAGCCTTCGCTTCCAGGAAATTGTCTAACCCGCTTGCATTCAGCTATGTGATCAGAAACTTTGCCTTACCAGGTTTCCTAATTGCATGGGGGCTTCTAAGTACTTTCAGATGAACAGATGTAGGTGCCCCTTTCAGACTTTCACAGTGAGGTCTTGATCATTTTAAGTTCTTGAAGGGGTTTGTGTAACTGAAGGATATATCCATTTACTGTAGAAGAATCTTCTAATATTTTAATGCTAAAATATTTTAAATTTTGCTTTTGAATTGTAGCTGAAACTGTTTTCAAGATAAAGTGGATGTTTAAAACTCCCCAGTTTTTTTATAAATATTTGGATACAGAGCTATTACCTGCTGTGTTCTGATAAATCCCTGTATATCTATGGCTGTACCAAGGGAATGTGATATATGCTGTTAATACTTGGAAGTAGATAAACTATGCCCTGGTATTATGTGTAAAGTGTATGTACAAGAATCAAGATTTGGTCTGTTTTGATAACATTGTACACTTTTAGAATTAGACTCTAATTTTTTAATTGGAAACCCCAGTATATATGGGAATATGTTGAAATGAGGTGACCAGAATAGTAAATAAGCCCAAAAAATGTTCACTAGCTCACCTGTGTACATACGTTCGTATATGTTGTAGATCAGTAGCTTGAAAGAAAAAACTCACACTTCAGTAGCCTGATTCAAACAATCTGCTTAATATACCAACATGTGCTCTCAGTCTCCTCCCCTTCACAAAGTTTCTAATCAACCATAGTTAGTTGAATACCCGAAATGGGAAACTTGGTTAATTACAGAATTCCTGATTTAACTGCTGCTCATGCAAAGGGAGGAACAAAGAGGCTGTATGCACAGGCAAAATACTTGTTTATATCTCAGCTTCTTAAGGCAAGATATGGTCGTCTAAACACAGCTACTGTCTGTTTGCCTGGAACAATTCTTATTTGTCATAGTTGTAAGCCTGTTTTATGAAGGAATCAGAACTACTTCCTTCCTCTGTTTTGTAACAGTTGTGTATAAATGAACTGTATATAATTGTTGTTTTGAATATGGTACTAAAGAGGCTCTGCTGATACTAAGGCTCTTCATTTTTAAACGCTGTGGTGAAATACAACTTCAAAAGTGCATTTGGGATTTATTGAAATGTTATAATTGAATTCTTTTTGCCTAGACACTCTTTGGATAGTATGATACTATCTACTAATTCAGAGCAAATGGGTTCCTGTAAACTGGTAAATCAAGCAGAGGTTAAACGTTGTAGTACTCATGGTTATTCGCCATGTTAGGCTCCTTTAATTAAAACACCCTTATATATTTTCTTTTGTTATCTCTTGCTGAAGGTAGTGCTATATAAAAGGAACAGAAAAAGGTGAACCAGAAAAAAACCCAAAGTTGCTTCTTGCGATCTTTTATCATAGAGTGTTAATGTTTGGAGGTGTGGGAGAGACCATAATTGTGCTGTAACTGGAGTAAACAATACAACTTGTGGGAAACCTATTCTTAATTTAGAAATTAAGTATTTCATATTTTAATGCTGTTTGGTAACTTTGGTACATTCCTTAGTATCCTCACTGTTATGTTTTACAACCTTAAGACTTCACTCCCTTTTAGATTGCATTTGGGAGGAAGTCACATTGAATCCACAACTTACTTTCAAGTCAACATGTATAAGATCAGGCTATAAATGTTGTCTTAACCCTAAGCAAAACCTACAAAACTAGGTGTTCAGATGATTTTTTTCAAGTAAACTAATCCTGCTTAATAAAACTCTTGAGTCTTACATTACTGTACATAAGAGTAACACTGATGTGAGGTATAGAGAAGAAAAACATATGTTTCATGAGTACCACATAGTGTAACTTAGATGTATTATTATGGAATAGAAGTATGCCTGTCATGAAATCTGCTTCAGGATACAAATCATAAAGTATCTGCTGAGCTTTGAATAGTTCTACCTGGCTTGTTTTTAATTTTATTTTAAAGTATCTATGAGTTCTATTGAAAAGTTCCCCTTCATATAGAAGATACTTTACTTAAATAAAAAGTATAGGATCAGAAAATGAGATATGTAACATTTAGAAATACAGGATAATTGAGAACTGAATTCTGTTAATGTCCCTCCTTCCCAGTTTGAACAGTAAACCAATTTCTACCTCATATAACCATGTTAATGTCAATAGAATAGTTTAAGCCTCCACATATCTCTCAAACACTTCTGTGTTTTTAAACTATAGTTTCTCAAAGAACTGTAGAATTATTGAAATAGTATGCAGCCACTCTGCTCCTCCCTTTGCACAAAGGCAGGAATGAAGTGGTTGTGTGCAGTGCATGGAGCTCATTCATGTCTTGGGTTATCATTGGAACATGGCCTGTGTGTTTAAAATATGTGTACTTCATTTTCCTATTTTTAATAATCAAAGTGGCTTGTAATTAGGGGGGGAAACTTTTCAACTGAAATAATAACATATTAAGATAATATAATCAAATAAAAGTGGTAAAATTACTCAATTAAAGCTTTAGGAAATAAAAGGGCTTAACCTGAGGCTTAAAAGGGGTACCAATATTAGTGCCTTATAAACCTGTCTGAGGAGTGTTCTGTAAATACACTTCCACTGAAAAGTACTTCCCCCTGGACTACACCTGCCAGTTAGTTTAGAGACTATACTGAACAAGATGAAAAAATGAATATGCAATTATGCATGATGTGGAGAAAGTGGATAGGGAGAAAACCTCTCTTATAATACTAGAATCTGGAGGCACCCAATGAACCTGAATGGTGAGACATTAGGACATATAAAATGAAGTATTTTTTCACACAGTGCACAGTTAAGATGTAACGAACGGTAGCCACCAACTTGGACAGGGGATTAGACAAATTCATGGAGGGTAAGACTATCATTGGTTACTAATCATGATGGCTATGCATTATCTTCCATATTGGAATCAGAATGCCAGGAAACATGAGCAGGAATGTGCTATTATACTCCTGCTTTTTGGCTTCACATGGGCATCTGGTTTGCCACTGGGGAACAGAATGCTGGGCTACATAGACCTTTGGTCTGATCATGCCCAACTCCTCTTATGATCTTAATGGTCTGGCTTGATACAAGGTAGCTTCTTATATTTCAAACTTTTTATAGTGTGGGGCGACCAGAGGAAGGGACTCCAAAAGTGGTTTTTAAATATCAGTCATATCCACATGGGAGAAAGTGGCCCTTTAGGATGGCAGCAGCTACTTTTGTTCATATGTCTTCTGTTCACATATAAAGCAGAGAGCATGTGGCTGGGGAAAGCTAAACTCTTCACTGCCTTACCTTTCTATAATTCAGCTTTGATACTGGAATTTTGAACCATGGAGGGAAAGTATGGTGAGGAGGGCAGGAAGGTTCAGCAAATTAAATTGTCATCCCACCTCCACTTTATGCATGGGTGGGGTTGAAAGGTGAACAGACATGGTTGCTGCCATCATATTTAATTTACTCCTTAAGATTTGGTCCAGATTTGCACACAAGACTTTTGTTTTGATAGCAAAGTCTAAAATTGTGCCACATATACTTTTTATGCTTTCTTGCTAGTTGATTCCTTTTTGTAATCTCCCCCACCCCATAGAAACATAGAGACCGTTGCTTACTACTACAATGTAATATGGTCTAGATATCTACACCATATCTTCCTAACTATCTGTAATTTTTTGTAGAAACAATTTGTTACTGATTTAACACCAGAGTACCAGGATTAGGTCCAGGGAAGGCAAACAACACAAATAAAGCATCTTCATATAAGTTCTGTATACTGCAGCAAAGCCAAAATAATTCAATTCCTGCGTTTTCCTTTACGGAAGGTAGTGAGAGATCAAAATACTTGAGAGGTTATTAAGGTAGAAAGTTTTCCCCTCCCCCAAGTTTTGGTACACAAGTAGAAGTCCACACAAGTATACCAATTTATATGTTTCCTCTGTGGAGCCTATTTGTTTGTTTGTTTGTTTGTTTGATAAATTCACTAGGTATGGAGCCTTGAATATAATTATCTTTTTCTGGGCATTGAAGTAGATTGTAGTATGCATCTATAAAGCATAATAATGTGTAGTCAGCATCTGCAATTTTTCCAGAATTGTGGCTTTTCATTTCAGAATAAGGTTTTCAAAAGAGAGCCTGCCTTGATACAAAGTTTAAATAGCTGGCTTAACAAATGTTGCTTATCCTTTTTCAACATTCTCTCAATATTCTTCTATGGCAGAATAGTAAATAGATAGTCTTATCCATACTGGATCTGTTAAGTTGTATTAACTAGTATTTTATCTTCTCAGTCAGGGATAGAACTATTTATCACTCTCTGTTTCCATGTATTTTAACAGTCAGTTAGTTGGATTATTTGTGGAAGACACCCCCCCACCCCACTCCTTTGTTTGCATTTTTGCTTCATACCCTTGTTATAGTAAGGAAGAAGGATTTTTTGCTCAAGTGCTACTGAAATTATTTGCAGTTGAGAATATTGGTAGAGTACTTAGAGTATGAAGTTCAGAGTGGTGATTGGTCACCTGTGCTTGATTGACAGGTTACAGGGAAAAACAAAAACCCATTTGTTCTGGATTAATGGAACTGGAAAACAGAAAATGAGTATCAGGTAAAATTCTTTTAAAAATATTTGCAGTTCTTTAGATGAGTTGCAAGCAGTCAGTTGAACTGAATTAATAATTCAGCTATCCATGTAACTTATCTAAGTGTAGTGGGAAATGCTGGGCCAGTGCAAAGTGTACAGAATTTAATCTATCAGAAAGGCCAAGAACAACTAGTAACTGGAATCTGTGTATAATTTTGAACTAGCGGAGACTTCAGGGAACTGTTTTGCTGATACGTGGTGGAGATTTTTTTTCTTCTTTACAGCTTTTTATTTTAACAGTAAATTTAATAGCCTGAGCCTCAACATGTTTACTCAGAAGTAAGTCCAGTGAGACTTGTTTCTTAGCAGTATGTCTTTAGTATTACAGCTTAACACGTTGATTGGACCTACAGTGGGTGAAAACATACATTCTTCCATAACATTAACAATAAAGACTTAAAAGTAAATAAATCTGTTTGAATAAACTTAAGCTTTTTCTTAAAATTTCAAGACATAGGAAATGTAACATTAATTAATTAATTAATTAATGGTTTGCCTGACTTTGCTTACTAGCGACTTGAAGAAACCCCCCCGACATGTTGAATGCAGTTTCCATCTAACAGCATACTTCTTTTTAATAGGTTTTTCGTGGTCATCTGTTTGAAAATAATATGACAGTTTTCAAGTAGTTAGTTAATTTGTGTGCTGTTGTATTTCAGATCGAAGGACAAGGACATGGGGCAGTGTTTGACTGCAAATGCTCTCCTGATGGCCAACATTTTGCATGTACAGACTCTCATGGTCATCTTCTGATCTTTGGCTTTGGCTCAAGTAGCAAATATGACAAGGTATTGTACAGAAAATGTCTAAATTAGTTTTTGTACAAAAGCTACAAGTTAAACAATGTACTATCTTTAACCAACTGATCACATGGCCGTACAACATTACTGAAACTAGAATGTAAATATAGTGGTATTTGGATATAAACTTCAATCTTACTTTTTTCTGATTGCACTTTAAGGGCACAAATGTGTTTCTATAGCTCATTGCTGCTTTATGATTCTTCTGAAATTGCCACTTATAATAAGAGTAACTACTAAGAGACTATTGCTGCTAAAATAAAATATGCTTTCTAACTTATGAGAGAAATAATGAATTAATGCAGTTATTCCTACTCTTAATCTCAGTTTCCTGACGCTATTTTGCCTTGGATATGCTGATTCAATTTTAATCATGATTTTAGACGTACATGTTGCCTTCAGTGCTTCAGATATGGGTTGTTTTTTCTCTCTGTGAGGCTGCTTCCACTTCCCCTTCAAGAGGATCTTTGGAGGGATCCTTGCTCATTCCCTATCCATACAGGAACTGGAAAAAAAAATCAGCTGAAGATGGCTTCAGCAGTAGGGTGTTTGAGAGTGTGGTGGAGCTCTGAGTTCAGGCAATGTTCTCCCTATCTTGGCATTTGGAGGCATTGCTTTCTTATGCTGTAATATCTGGACCACTCATGGGCCACAAGAAGGGAGATGAGAAAATTTCTTTACCTGTGAATTCTATTTGTTCACCAAAGAATGTTCCTGACACCTGTCCTGATTTTTTCTATAGCCTTCCTTAGTTTTTGGAATGGCTGCCTTGGAATCCCACTTGCTAGGGTCATTTCTTTCTGGCATGTTTTAGGGATAAGTTCTGGGACAAGTTATTGCCATAGCTGATTCTTGCAGGGAGGTGCCTCAGTGTCCACACTTCCTAGCAGAATCTTTTTTAAAGAAATCACTTCTTGGTAGATAGAGACAGAATTGCCAAGTGTCGTGGTCACTGTCTGATGAACAAGTAGAAAGAAAATTAATGGGATAACAAACCCTCTATTTTTCTATTTGCTGTGGGAGGCATCCAGTGTGGGTTCTGTGTCCTACTACTGCTCAGAAGACAGGAATCATGTGGCCTAGGTTTCTTTATTATCCTCTCTTGTTGGTTCCTGCTCTGTTCTGTTCAGCATTTGCTCTATGCAGATGTTAGGTACCTCTCTTTTGTTCTGCTTTGTTCAAACCTTCCTGTTTTTCTTTCCCCAAAACATCTTACCAGTATTACGTTTTTCACCAGTTTTCCTTTTTTTGCATTCTCTCCTGAAAAAAGTAACTGTTTTGTTCCCCTTCTCTACTCTGTCTGGTGGACCAACACTTTCCCAAGAAGCTTGCTGATAAGAAAAATTAAACACATCAGTTACAGTGTCTTCTATAGCCTCAAGGGAAACTCCTACCATATATCATCCCTCTTTGAGTTCAAACAAAGCAGTAGAGCACCCTAGCTTGTCTACATAAGAAGCTGTTAATTCTGGTTGTTGCTGCTCAGTTCAGCTTAGCTGAGACATCCTGCTTATTGGACAGTTTAGGCTCAGGACTTTCGAAAGAGATCACCATTTCTGATCCCTGTCAAAACTTTCAGGGCACTGATAAAGTGTCACCATATTAAAAGAGAGAGACAGATCTAAACACTTTCTAAACTAATTCATCCTAAGCAGTAAGAGGGGAAAGGCTCTAGACCTAATCATAGTGGCAAATGCTCTCTGGTATCTCAAGTATCTGACTATGACTTTCCCAAAGGGAAAACTTTTCTCAAATCCAATGTTCTTCCCACTTAAGATTTCAGAATAGAACCGTGTCCCAGAGAGCACTTTAGCAACCAAGAGATTGCTAATCAAGACCCATCCTCCCATTCCCCTTTCAGATCATGAGGAAGAAGAATGGTCTAATCCAACATGGAGTAATTTCAACTTTTAAGACTGTTTAATGACATTGATATTTTAAATCTTAGTTGTCCAAGGCCATTCTTCTTTAAGTTTGCATCCTCCCACTCAGGACCCAGTGCTTACCATAAATCACGGAGTGTCAGTTTCCCCCAAAATGAAATCTCAGAAAGCTTTGCATTGCCCATTGCCTTATGGGCTGCGCCATTAAATAGTGTATTTTAATTGCCATAATAGTCTACAACTTAAAGCAGAGGTATCCAACCTGGTTCCCTCCCAGTGTTTTACACTATAACTCCTAGAATGTCAGACCATTGACCATACTGGCTTGAGCTTATAGTAGTTGAAGAGAGATACGTGAGAAATACTTGGATTTAGCCCTAAAATATTTGCTACAAGGCAGCTGCAGCCGCTCTCAGAACTGCTTCTGCTTCTTCAGTTTTTGCTTGAGTCTCCCTATTGTGGCTGGAAGACCAACTTCAAGACCCCAACCTAGACCAAGATATGCACACAAGAGACTTCAAATGCTAAAGCCGCTTCATCACCCAAGGGATCCTGATAGCTGATTCTGCTGGAAACCAGGGCATGCAAGGACAGCCATTCCCATGTGTCCTGTTTCCAGCAGAATTGGGGTTCTGCCAGCCCGCCAAACATCTATTTAGCTCAATTTTGCATTGGGACTACTCTTCTTGCGTGTTCTATGATAGAGAGGAGACAGGACACTTGAGGTAAGCTGCACAGTCGGCCTCCAAAAGTTATCCACCCCTGCCCATATTAATCTAACCACCTGTGTTTTTTCTGTTAGAAGCTATATCATGAAGCAGAACTGTGGAGGTACCAATAGGGGAGAGAATAGTAGAAGAATCGAGGGCACATGATTCCTACCACCTTGATGGTAGGAGGAGACATTGGATACCTCTTTATGTCAAACAAGATGGAACCTTCACACTGATTGCCAGTGTTCCATTCTATGTGAATACTAAACTTCACATGTACAAGATCTCCCCATTCTTTTCTTGCAGTAGAGGGATTATTAATAAATCGTTGAGGAATGCAGAGAGTTGTACAGTCTCTGCACATGTCACTGCACATACAGGGCTTTTTAGTGTGCCCCACATTTTATACCTGAGAAGTAAAATAAACTTACATCACAGTCTTTTGGAAATGTAATAGTTGGTGTGAACAAATTTATGCTCACTTGGGGCAAATCAAGAGCTATTGCTATATAAAAGGTCACACCCTTTAATACTAGATCAGTGTCAAAATAATGAATGCCCTATTTTTTGGATGTCAGTGTTGGAGATTAGAGTCTCCGCATAAGTAGTCCAACTAAAGAAGCTTCACTCTTACTGGTCTCTAGACATCCTGATTGTGAGCGTGAATGCAAAACCATGTTTAAAGTACTGTGTTGGGATGCTAATCGTGCTTTAAATGATACTGAACAATTGAAGAATTACTATATCACAATTTACTTGCTATATTAGATGCTACAGGTTGTCAGAAGTACTAATACCATATCAACCATTTTATTTTGATAAAGTGTGTTTTGGTTGTTGAAATTAATTCTATATAGTAATCATAATTCAAAACTCACTCAAATCCAACTACTTCAGTATTTTTTAAAGCACAAATGTATTAAATATATTTGAGAATCGAATATTTTCTGTCTATCTAGTACATTTCTATTCCGCCCAATAGCTGAAGCTCTCTGGGTGATCACAACAGCTAAAACTAAAATACAACATGATAAAATGTAATATAAAAATTTAAAAACTACAGTATAAAGCCCAAATAAAATTTTAGAAAAACAAAACCTAGTAGCAGTGAAAAAAAATTAAAATACAGTAATGTGTTTAACATATGGAATTATCAATTAAAATGGCTGGGAGTGCTTTCTGAAAGGGGTTTCCATAGAAACCAACAAGTAAGAGCTTAGTTCTTGATGTGTGTACTTAGGATTGCAGCTATAGAATCTATTTTGTAAAATAGCAGTATACCTGGTATATTATTTTATATCTGTTAAGTACTGAATAGTGCAACATCTGGATCTGAAGGACATCCCCACTCAGCCAATTCTTGAAAAAATATTTAAGAATAATCATAGTAAAACATTTAATTTAGATTTAATTTTAGCACAAAAAGGAAGCCCCTGACCCTGAGCATAGCAGAGAACATCTTTATTTAAAGTGATTTTTAGGATGTCTTTTAAGGATGAAACCCTCTCAAGGCAGCATACAAGATTAAAAAAATATGGAAGTGTCTTTCTGGAAGAAGTAACTTCAGTGAAACCCAACTGTATTTTTGTGAAACTACTTTTGAATACCAGTCTATGATGTTTTCTATGAAATGTAGTTTTGTCTATAATTTTAAAATCAACCTTATTTTACAGATAGCAGATCAGATGTTCTTTCACAGTGATTATCGGCCTCTCATCCGTGATGCAAACAACTTTGTCTTGGATGAGCAGACACAACAGGCACCACACCTTATGCCTCCACCGTTTTTGGTTGATGTTGATGGTAATCCTCATCCATCAAGATATCAGCGATTAGTTCCAGGACGTGAAAACTGTAGAGAGGAGCAACTTATTCCTCAGATGGGGGTAACTTCCTCAGGTATCTACAAGTTAATTTTTTTCTTTGATCGTGCATTATTTAACAGGATTTTGAAGAGAACCTTCTTATCACCATTCCCAAACTACAGTTCTCAGGGGTGAGCTGTGGCAGAGGAGAGCCATGACAGTTAAACTCGAATAGAACCAATATACTGTCACTGTGTCCTTCACTCCCTCAACCTGTCTTTTGGATGCAAGATAAAGGTGTGGTGCTACTTGTGGCTTCATCCATCCAGCTAGTTGAAAGACCAAGGAGTAGCCTGTGACCTAACTTAAGCTGCTTTCCAAGATCCTGCAGATTTAAAATACAAATTTAAACAGCAAGGTTAAAAATCAAACTGAAGAACTGTGAAAATACTGTGAAAATAAAAAGACCTTCACCTGGTGTCTAAAGGAGTATAAAGGCTAATCAAATTCACTTGATAAACATGTCCTTATTCATTGGTAAAGTTTCCAAAATGTGTTCACTTTCAATGATAAATGTGCAGATAATTGGTTTATGCAGTCTATAACTCATTAAGGCATGCTCATTTATACATTTTGGACCTAGAAATACACAATTATGTATTTTGGATCAGGTGAACTAAACTCAAATTCTACTTTTCAGGACTAAACCAGGTTTTGAGTCAACAAGTTAGCCCTTTGGACAGCATGATACAAAGACTTCAGCAAGAGCAAGATCAGAGGCGGTCTGGAGAAGCTGCAACTAGCAATATGAACAGAATTGGCAGGGGTAAATAAAAAACCTTTCATTTATTTAAGCCGTTGAATAATCAGAATCTTATTGAAGTGCATTAAATATACTGCATTTATTGAAAGAGGGCATAACAAAAACAATGAACTATGTTGGTAAACAGTAAAGTGTATTTGTGTGTGCTTGTGTGTGTTAAATCAAGGGGATTTTGCTAGTTACAGCAGCTAACAGGAAAGCTTAAGGAAGTTACATAATGAAACCTATTTTATAATTACAAATTAATTATTTGAGTACAATGGATTCATTGATGTAGTTTGTAGGTAATGACTGCCCATCAATTTAAAAAAACAATGGGTTGATGTGCACAAGTGGAGATGAGCTGCTTGCATGCACCTGCAACTGTAGTAGTATATTATCAGCTGCTTGAATTCAGATTGCCAGCTGCCTAACTATAATCAACATGGCCTTAAATTGCTGTGAGAAATTTATCTCCTGAGTGGTGTGGAAGTTATATCTACACACAATCATATTGGCTTTGATCCAGAGTTGCCCTTTCATGAACCGAAGAGCTTCTTCCACTAACGGAAGGGACTCTAATCCAGTGGTGACTCATACTGGCAGAAGGTGGGGGGAGGTGGTTTTTGCCAGTTCCCTCTATAGCCCTGAGCACCACCACCCATGTTGTTTTAAAAGGTTTTCTAACCCTCAGAAGCAGATTTTCAAAGAGCACAGTGAGGAGGGTGAATTGGCAAAATTTGTGTCCTCCCCCTGCTGCCAGTAGGACCATTTCATGAGCACAATTTGAATCCATTAACTTTATGCCTTTATTTCTAATTGCTACTAATTTCTTTTTATTTTCTCAACAGAATATTTGAAAACGTTAATTGATGGCTTTTATTTCATAGGCTCTGTGAACTCTACCTCAGAGGTGCATTCGCCACCAAATGTGGGATTAAGACGCAGTGGACAAATCGAGGGAGTACGGCAGATGCATAGCAATGCACCAAGAAGTGAAATCGCTACTGAACGGGACCTGGTGGCATGGAGTCGAAGGGTTGTGGTGCCAGAGCTGTCAACAGGAGTAGCCAGGTAAGTTCAAGGCTTTTGGTATCAAGTCAATAGGTTTGCATTGCTAGGCTTACATTTAACCTTGGTAGGTTTTTGTATATATTATATAGGGGTGTGCATCGGATCGGATCCAATCCACGATCCGAATCCGATCCGCCCCAAAATCGGGAAGATCCGATCCGATCAACCTCCGATCCGGATCAGACGCCATTTTGAATGCTTTTTCCCATAGCCAAGTATTGTTTTACAAAAACGCGTATAACTTTTTCATTTTTAAAGATAGCAGGATGAAACTTGGGCACATTGTAGACTGGTTAGGGATAGTTATCTGTGAGAAATTTCAGAATGATTGGTGCATGCGTTTTGTGGCAATTAATTTTTTAATAAATACCCAGGAATGCCTATAACTTTGTCATTTTTAAAGTTACACACATGAAACTTTGCCACATTGTAGGTGGTACCTTGGGACGTATGTGTGTGAAATTTCAGAAACGTAGGTGCTTGTCTTGTGTGGCAATTAATTTTTAGAAAAATGGGTAGTAGTGTGGTAAATACAGTTACGCCTCCCATTTTTTATTTTTAAAGATACAAACAGGAAACATGGGCACATTACAGGGAACACTTCGCTTGATATGTGTGTAAAATTTCAGAAAGCTGGGTCCAGGCATAACTGTATTTACCCCACTACTACCCATTTTTCTAAAATTAATTGCCATACAAGGCAAGCACCTACGTTTTTGAAATTTCACACACATAGGTCCCAAGGCACCACCTACAATGTGGCAAAGTTTCATGTATGTAACTTTAAAAATGACAAAGTTATAGGCAATCCTGGGTATTTATTAAAAAATTAATTGCCACAAAACGCATGCACCGATCTTTCTGAAATTTCTCACAGATAACTATCCCTAACCAGTCTACAATGTGCCCAAGTTTCCTGTTTGTATCTTAAAAAATAAAAGTGGGAGGCATAACTGTATTTCTCAATGGGAAAGTGCAATGCAATGATTCCCTATGGGCAAGTGCTTTCCAATGATTCCCTATGGGCAAGTACTGTCCAATGATTCCCTATGGGCAAGTACTGTCCAATGAATCCCTATGGGCAAGTGCTGTCCAATGAATCCCTCATTGTTTCAAAAATTAATTGCCACACCAGACAAGCACCAATGTTTCTGAAATTTCACACACATATCAAGCCAAGTGGTACCTGTAATGTGCCCAAGTTTCCTGTTTGTATCTTTAAAAATAAAAAAATGGGAGGCGTAACTGTATTTACCCCACTACTACCCATTTTTCTAAAAATTAATTGCCACACAAGACAAGCACCTATGTTTCTGAAATTTCACACACATAGGTCCCAAGGTACCCCCTACAATGTGGCAAAGTTTCATGTGTGTAACTTTAAAAATGACAAAGTTATAGGCATTCCTGGGTATTTATTAAAAAATTAATTGCCACAAAACGCATGCACCAATCTTTCTGAAATTTCTCACAGATAACTATCCCTAACCAGTCTACAATGTGCCCAAGTTTCATTCTTCTATCTTTAAAAATGAAAAAGTTATAGGCGTTTTTGTAAAACAATACTTGGCTATGGGGAAAAGCATTCAAAATGGCGTCCGATCCGGATCGGACATCCGGTCCGATCCGATCCGACCATCCTCTGATCCGATCCGATCCGACCCCCCAGGTCCGATTCCGATCCGCTATCCGATCCGATCCGGGGGGTCAGTGCACATCCCTAATATTATATTTAAAAGCACAAAACTGGTGTCAGCCTTCACAGTACATTTTGTATATTCTTAGCATAAAACGTGATCACAAATGCAAGGCATGAGGAATTGCTGAAGATACAGAATATTCATTTGTTTGCGATTCCTGGACCACGTTTTCTATGATTTACTGTTCCATTTTCTGTTTTTTTACTGGTCTTCTTAAAAAGAAGTTTATACACCTTAGGGTCCTGAATATGTATCTTGAATTAAGCGTTCATTATCTTTCACTATGGCTATACAATGTTGCAGAAAGAGATCCTTTATCATACTTTTTAAAATTCATCTTTATGCATACAGAACAGGAAATAAGCATTTGTATACCTTTTCTGAAATGAATTAATTCAGTGCACTAAAAGAAAGTGTGCACTTTCTGGAGACTTAGAGCTAAGGACTCTGAAATGTACTGTGCAGAGTTCATTGTGAGTAGACATAAATGTCTATGCAAGTTCCTTATCTTGGGGCAATAAGCATAGACTTTCATTTTTAGAGTGGATTACAATTTTAATATGCTGTTTTAAAACTGTAGGAGAAGCTCCAGCAACTGTTAAATAGAATATCACTTCAAAATAATCAAACAGATTAGAGAGGGTGCCCCTGCCTGTAGGAATTGGTACAGAGCTTGCAATTCACTTATTTAGAAGTATATTTTAAAATAAGGTAAGATTAACACCTAAAATTCTCTCCTGTAGCAGGCAGGAAGAATGGAGAACAGCAAAGGGGGAAGAAGAAATAAAGATATACAGATCAGAAGAGAAAAGAAAACATGTTGCAAATCATGTTCCAAGAGAGAACAAAATACCTTCTTTGCCTAAGGTAAGAAGTGCCATATTGCCTTTATTGCACATGACTGCCATCCTAAGCAGGAACTAAGAATTATTTTAATCGAAAATAATTATTGCTGAATAGACCTGATTAGTATTAGGCTAGAAGTCAAAGATAAAATGTAGAGCAGAATTTCATTAATAGCAAGGCAAATTTCATGAAAAGCTGAGGACAAATAGATCATAACATAATATAGTAGCCAAGTCAGTAAAGTTGTATCGCCTACCGTGTTTCTTCATCTTTTAAGTGAGAATGGCTTTGGTATATAAAAACATTTCTCTGTATTTGCATATGTATGTATATTGAAACATGATCAAAAGTCTCAGTTGGAAGTTCTGAAAAGCCTTTGCAACATTGGCATCATGCTTTGAGGAAAAAATGTAGGTATTAGAGTTGTTCTATTGATTTCCTTGAATTTAATCTATAACAATAATTTCCCAATTCTGTTTATTCAGTAGCAGAAAGTTGCTTATTGTTTGCATTAATACTTTTTCATATGTTACCTTTTAATAGGCTCAGGGCAATGGAATAAAACTTTTAAATCTTTTTCTCATTTCATTGCATGATATTAAACTGGTTCTGAATGTGCAATCAGGTGAGTTGTAGTTGTTGAGAATTAATTAGTGCAGGGTGAAATCATTTGTTATGAGGCAAAACATTTAAACTATTATGTGAATCATGCTAAACTGTTAGGAATTCAAATTGTTTATATCTCCTACAAAAGTTAATTAAGATGGTCCACCCCCAGGAGTCTGATGGATCTAAATGGTTTTCAGAATGTTCTTGAGGATTCTTCTGTCACTCAGGTTAGCAATCTTGTTGAAGTTCTGGTTGACCCTTGAAATTAAGAAATGGACCAGATCATTCATACTATTGCTTCTGAATGTCTTCTCCCTGCTCACAATCCTACACTAGCTCTTTGGTGGTGTGAGGCATTGCAGTGAAATGGCAGGGACAATGGCTAGAGTTATGGTGGAAGTATCATGATGTATCCAGTCAAACACAGGGCAGAGCTCATCTTGGAGTCTAATATGATGATTCACCATCTTATCTTCAGTCAGCAAGCAGAGTTGTTCTAGATAGTCAGAGGACTTTTACATCTTGGCCCTCAGGATGGAGAGGACGACTTCTCAATAGCTGGTTGTGAGGGGAAACTAACCACCAGAATGCCTCCTGAGGGGAGGTTCGTCTTGTCCCCATTAATGGCCTTCCACCAGGATATTAAAACCTTCCTGTTTAGGAAGGTGTTTGGGCCATAAGTGGTTGCTCTTATTGAATTCATATGAATGAAGTGTGCATAGCATAGAAAACCATGGTGCAAGCTCTTATCTACCCAGAAAATTTTTATACTTAAAGACTTAATTTCGTCCAAGATTGTCTATTTCATTTTGGGACCATGGAGTTCCTAGTTATTAGAGGGAAAACATCTGAACTGCTATCGAGCACTAAGGAAGTGGAAGGAAACTCAGTAATAATACATGATTGTATTATACATCAATATAGAGAATTGGGAAAATGAATAAAACATCTGGGAGAATAGCAGCTAATATTTAATACTGTGTAAGAAGATCACAATATCAGTAGCTTTTTCTTGAAAGATTCTGTGACTGCAGGGATGCTTATCATTTGCTATTATAGTCAAAACCTTCTCTTACTCACCTTACTGCAGATGTGCACATAACTTAGCTAGAATATAACTGAGACCTGAACTTCACACAAATAGTTCTCCTTCGTGGTCTCTGTACGTCACACATGGACTCTGCACCTGCGCGGAGCTCCGTCCAGAAACTTCTAGAACTAAGGTGTTTTGGGTAGGAACCTCTCCCCTACAGTGCAGTGCGCATGCTCAGCAGGGGTTCCTGCCCATTCCCCTTAGTTCTCTTTTGACCGCCATCGTGGCTACATCATTCTGAAGACTTCTCTTCACATCTTTGGCATTTTTTCGTTATTTCTTTATATAAAAACAATTAGATAGTATTATAGTTAGAATAGTTATATAGTTAGGATGGTGATGTTCATTTCGGACCGTGCCGCAGCCCAAATGTCGTACAGGTCGTATGGCTTTGAGGGCTCCATTTCGGAAGTGCTCTGCCTGTGGGAGCAACCTTCCACCTTCTGATAGGCATTCCCTCTGTCTGTTGTGTCTTGGAGAAGGACACGTTGTGGAAAAGTGTCGCTACTGCCAAGCTGTTTCTAAACAAACGCAGAGACATCATTCCGACAGACTTAAGGCCATTATGTGGACCAGAACTCTCCAAGCGGTCAATACCATAGTGGATCGGCACACAGATAGTGCATCACCCTTGTCCCCACCTCTCCAAGAACCGGGACCGAGTGGATCTACGACTTCTCCAACTTGAGCTCTAACTTTAAATATAGCTAAAAAGTTATGAATGAAGGGAAAATCCACTAAGGCTACTTCAAATGCTCTGGATACTCAAAGAAAGAAGAACGAAAAGTATAAAAAGGTCGCCAAGACCCCGTTGTCTCATATGGCACCTTTAGAATTGCCATCATATCCTTTAGCCTTGGACACTGTTGATACTGAGCCTCCGGCCTCTCCTCGGTGTCGTGCAGCTATAGAGATTATCGATACCGACGAGCCGATACCGATTGATTCTCATTCACCTATGGAGTCAAGGCCTCATTGATCACCAGAACCTCAGACTTCGATATCGCCTTGCCATCAGTCACCTGCCTTACCAAGTCCACATTGGATACCTTCTCCTCCCTTGCTCAATTCACCTATTCCGTCGGCACAGACTAGAGTGGTACCGGATCTCTGTCCACTTACTTCTATGTCTGAAGGGGAGATTAGGGAACATTCTCCACATCGGTTGTGGCCGCCTTCCCATCAGCATGAGTTACCGAGACTTCACCGAAATCGTAATACCCCTGACTCAATATTTTCTGTAGCTTCAAGCAGGGAAGATTACCCTACCCTCCTTGCTGTCGTGACCGCTCCAGGTCTCTTCAAAACTGGGATCTTTGCTCCGATTATAGTCGTTCTTCTCGCCACTCTTCCTATTACTCTAATGAACCGGAGAGATATTATGATAGATGGGATTGGAATCTATCCAATCCCATCTATCATGGGATTGGATTGGATTGGATTGGATTGGAATGGAATGAGTCTCGCCGCTATGCAGTCGTCGATTCCAACACCAACGTTCTTTGACACCAAGACGAGAGCCAAGCATTGACTATATCCCTCAGTCGAGAGATCACCCTCGACACGAATCTCGGGAGCAGCAAAGACAGCATCGGCCTTGCCCTCCGGAGCAGCCTATTCAAATTAAAATGTCTGTTCTGGACCCGATAGCAGTTCAACCTGCCCCAAAGTCCTATCCACCACAACAAGTTGAAGGTTCAGATCCAGAGGACTACTGCTCTGCTTCATCCTCTTCACCTTCAGATCGCCTTTTGGTGTCTTCACCAGAAGCAGAGGTTGCTACTCAGGGTGCCCTATCTGCTTCAGAGGATTTAGGTCACTTTGTTGATCAAGTCATTTGTATGGCTCAGACACTTGGAATTGCTGTACAACAGGCTGAGTCATCCATTCAAGATCCAGTCTTTGATTCTGTATCGAATGGTGCGACCCGCCCAGTCTCGATACTGATGCTGCCTGTATTGTTGGACGCTGTTAAGCATTCCTGGAGCACCTCCCCCCCCCCCCCCCCGATGCCACCAACATTGAAGCGATTGGATGGTCTCTACAGGGTGCGGCAAGAAGGACTTTCTTTTCTTTTTCAGCATCCAGCTCCAAATTCCATGGATGTTGAGGCTGCTCAGGGCAAGACTACACGCCATCACGCTTCCCTGACGGACAAGGAGGGACGGCGTCTTGATCTTCTTGGTCACCGAGTATACTCATCTGTTAGCCTGGGCTTGAGGGTAGCTAATTACCAGGCCACAATGTCTGGCTATTAGCTCCTCTTGGGGGAAAAGATGGGCAAGTTGCTAGACCACTCCCCAAGGACAAGCGTACTCTGGCCCATCGACTGCATAACAAAGCCCTGAAGCTTTCTCGACAGCAGATCCACACCTTGAAGCATGAGGTCGATTGTGGTTCTAAGGTTCTTATCGCAGCTGTTGCCTTGCGACGGCATGCTTGGCTTCTTTCGGCGGGGCTCTCCCAGGAAATGCGTGTTAGAATCGAGGACTTAATCTTTCGATGGTCTCAGTCTCTTTAATGAGAAAACTGATGATGCCCTCGACCCCATCTCAACGACGCTGGTCTCGGCCTCAATCATATTTTCCATCGGATCTACCCCAACAACAGCAGTGTTGTGTTTAACTCTCTTTCTTCTGAGTGGGAGGAGCAGCTGTCTGAAAGCCCAGCACAAGCAGACAGTGATCCTGATCTCAATCAGGCCGCTGCTGCAGAGGAGGAGACAATTCCCAGCTCCTCTCTTCCAGCTGCGAAGGCTCAGGGATCAGAATAGAGGGTTGATCGTACAGAATCATCGGCAGCTGGGACAGAGCCGTTATCGGCCGAGGAGGAGTCGGTGCAAACTTTAAAAGACGCTAAGGAGCATAGGCACTTGAGGCGGATGGAAACATGAGGCGTTCAACGTCAGTTGGAGAGATTACGAGCGCAGCAACGGCAGACATCTGAGTTGTCGGTTTGATGCCCCTTTGGAAGAAGACGCTCTTTCGTTGTCTATTGTTAAGTTCAACTGTGGGCTTACTTTGCTTTGCCTAATCTTGCCTCGGGGCTCCTTGGTGAAATTCTGTTAGATTATATGCCGTTTGGCTGTGCTTTGTTTAGCCAGAATAAAAGTCTTGTTTTGGTTCACACCCGGTGTAGTCTTTCATCGACGTAAACTGAAAGGAATAAGCCTTTCACAACAGCTTGAATTTAACAATAGACAACGAAAGAGTGTCTTCTTCTGAGGGGACATCTAACGACGACAGGTTGCGTACCTGGTCATCTGTGCATTCACACAACTCGCTCGCCTACCCCATGGCGGTGTCATGTTACATATTTTAATATCGATGTCAACCTTCCATGTCGTCTACCCATGTCAACTGGCCTGGTACCATGCTACCTTTCAAGTATTATTTTATTTTCGTACGGTTCCGAGGCCTCGATGTCGGTCTCAAGGAACTGAGGGGAATGAGCAGGAACCTTGCTGAGCATGTGCATTGCATCGTGGGGGAGGGGTTGCCGCCCAAAACGCCTTAGCTCTAGAAGTTTCCTGACGGAGCTCCACACAGGCACAGAGCCCATGTGTGATTGCACAGATGACCACTAAAAGAACTCCAGTTACAGGTAAGCAACCTGTCTTTTTATACTATAGTTTGTGTTGTCATATAAATTCAGTAGGTGTATAGTAAAAGCATGATTGTTGTATTGCTCAGATCATGCTCAACATATATTTATGTAGTTTTCAATCTACTTGTTAAGATCATGCATCAAAAATTTAATGTAGAGTGGTAATTTTATTTGTATTTTCTCAAAATGGCCATTTTGTGTCTTCCTAGAATCATTCTCATGATCACATATTAGATGTTGGTGATTCCAAAAAACAACAGGCCAACCAACACAACTACCGTACTAGATATGCAGTGGAAGAAACTGCCAGGCCAAATGAAGATATGGAAAATGGAAGCAGTTCTTCAGATGTAAGACATTACATTGTATTTCATCCTAAAGTGAGCTTTATTGTAGTTGTATTCCCCAAGCTTGTGGATACCTTCCTGTTCTGTGTGGATGGTGCCACTTTCGCTCGATAAGGGCTGCCCCCAGAGTATGAATTCACTATTAGTATATAGCCAGGACTGGGAACATGTGGGACTGCAACTCCCATCATTCTTCACCATTGGTTTTGCAGGCCAGGGCTGATGGGAGTTCAGTAGATCAACATCTGGAGGGCCACACATTCCCCACAACTGGTATATAGGATCAATGTTCTGTAGCTGTTTATATAAAGAGAATTGATTACCCTGGAATTTAAAAACTGTCGCATATACAAGGAAATATGGTAATACCTAAGTACAATTTACATATGAGAAATTACATTTAAGTTCTTGAATGGTGAATCAGGAACCTGAGCATTGGGCTTCAAAACTTTGGGCAAGGGTTCAAGTGAATGTGGAATTAGCCATGCTAGGCAAGTAATACCTACTCCTGACATGTTTTACTTTCATTTTCTGAGAGTAAAGGGACCTATGTTGGCTTGAACATCACCTACCGCTGCTAGGATATTTCCTAGTCCTAAACAATTTTACTTCCATCTAGGCTAAGGCTGCATCTCAATGCATAAATTGGAGACATTAAAGGGTATTGATTTATTTGCAGGAGCTTTGAAGGAACAATGGGGCAAATGCTTTGGGAGCTTCTTTGGATGCCCAAAGGGGAATCTGTTTATCTACTGCCTCTGTAGCATAGAAATATATTTCCCACTTTAGGAGAATTTATATTTTATCTTTGCTGGGGATGTGTGGTAATGGACAAAGTCTGTGTGATAATTAACATACCCATATTTCAATCCTTTGCTTGAAGATTTTTTTTATCCTTGTCAAGCAGGGCCACTGAACAACTCAATTCTTAATTTCTTATACAACCATACTCTGTAAAAATATATGAGTGAGAGCTACAAAAATAAATTATAGACACATTAGAAGAAATTATGAGGGAAGGGCAAATCTGTCAAATTCAATTTCATCCAGCTTTTCATTTTTCCAATACCAAATTCATTCTGTCCTGATTGTGCATGCCATTTTTATAGTTTGCACAAATATTTGTACAATTTTTTGTGCACATGTTGAAAAAATGTGTTTTTATTGGCATTTTTACAAATGTTTTTAACACTTTTGCAAACATCCCCCCAATTGAATAAAGCATTCTTTGCACACTTTTGCAAATATACGATTTTTTAAAAGCACTTAAAAATGTACCCATTTGTTTTATGTTTCTCCCCTACCCAAACTGCATCTCAAGTTTCAGGAGTGTATGGATTTTGGCAGCAAACTGCTTTCCAGTTCATGTTTAGCTTTGGGAAGTGCAAATTCGGGAAACCACATGATGTGTGAATTCATGACATTAAGTTCTATTATCTGCTACTGTTAATTGGAAGTCAAGTTTAGCCATAAACAAACATGATATTGTTTTTCTCTTTAGGAGGGGGAAGTAGTTGTTGCTAGTGGTGGAACATCTGAAAATGAGGGGAAAGTATGGCACAGTGATGGCAGTTCTAGGTAAGTGAACTGAAGGGCCCCTCTGTGTTATATCACAAACTGCTTTTCAAATTCCTCTCTATTTAAAAAAATAGCTTGTCACATGGCATAAACAACAGCTTTTTTGAGAAAGATACATTCAAGCTCTCCTTGAGTGTGCAAAACTAATAATCTGTGTAACACTAACTAGTATATTGGAAAATATATATGTGTTCATTGGAGCATCTAACAAAAGCTGTATAATTAGGTAGCACTTGTTTTGAAAATATATTATGCTTCCATCCACCTATTTTTATATTTATGATTTTATGATTTTGTATGAATGGCCCATTTTTCAATGGTGTTCACTTTTTAATCCATTTTAATTTCAGTAAAGCTGGGATGGTAAACTACGTCTTAGCATGGTTAACTAAATTTTCAAGTCTAGCTGAAAGTTATATTTCTGTGATAGCTATTAAATGCTTTTTTCTGATTTTTTCTAGTGACTATTCTAGTGATTATTCCGACTGGACAGCAGATGCTGGAATTAATCTGCAACCACCAAAGAAAATTCCTAAAATTAAGACTAAGAAAGTAGAGAGCAGCTCAGAAGATGAAGAGGGTCCTGAAAAACAAAGGCAAAAGCAGATCAGAAAGGAAAGAAGAAAAGGAATTGAAGATAAAGATGGTCCAACATCACCAAAGAAAAGGAAACCCAAAGAAAGAAAACAGAAGGTTGTATTTTGGTTGTAGAATATCAGCTAACTTTTTTTAAAGTGCTTCTTAACAATAATTTTATTTAGTAAAACTTTTATATCCTGCCCTATATCACAAGGATCTCAGGATGCTTTATTTTCCATCAGTATTGATTAGTATAAATGATAATACATAGGATTTAATATGGCAGCCATTATATAACTAACTACATCTTCCATGTGGTGCCCACATCTTCTACTGCTGTGGGTGCCACTATTTTGTGGTGGTGCCCACAGCAGTAGTTCCCAAATGTGCACATGGGTCCAAAAAAGTTGGGGACCCCTGCTTTAAGTTGTATATAATTGGTGTCATTCTATTGATGGAATACACTTGCTACCACAGAAGCTTCCATTGGAGGAAGAAAAAGGAAGGGAATTTTTGGTGATTCCCCCTCCCACCTACGGTCCTCTCCCCCCCATTCTGGAAGGTTGGTGGACTCTTCGAAACAGTGTGGGAAGTGGCACAGGAGGGCTGGAGAACTGCCTAAAATGCCGCCTACCCTTTCAGCTCATTGAAGTCTCCACTGGATGAAAGAGAATTCTATGAGCTGATTGATAACTGTTGGATACAACCAGTTGTCTGTCATGGGGCCAGGTATTATGCTAGAACATACACAAAACAATTCCTAACTTTCCATCATTCTCCCAGAATTCCATCATATTCTAGTATAAAAAACAAAATGCATGAGTGGGTCTTATTTCAAAATGCATATAATTTTAAAATGTATATAGTTCAGCAGAGTGTCAGGTTTACTCCAGTTCCAATACATTTTCCTATCCCCCCCCAATGTGTCTTAACCAGAATACGTTGAATTCAGTATATTTTTTTTGTAAATGTTTGTACTCTGACAGTTTCTAAAAATGCTAGAGATTAATTCAGATTTATGTGTTTATTCTTTAGCGGCTGGCTGTGGGAGTGTTAGCAGAAAATGGCTTGACACTGGAAGAATGGCTGCCTTCAGTGTGGATTACAGATCCTGTTCCCCGTCGATGTCCATTTGTACCACAGATGGGAGATGAGGTATTTTATTTGGCCTGTTTAGACAACACGCAATGCCATTGTTAGACTGCTAACCCTTTTGCATCAAATAGTGAGCGTGTTTAAACTGTAGTTATGTAGCCACCATAGTTAGCAAACTAAGTCATGTTTCACATGACATGTTAATCCATAATGTTTAGCTCAAAATGCTTAGCCACTGTGGCTTAGTGTGTCGTCTGAACAGGGTCATTTTCTCTCATTTTTATGCCCTTTGTTTAGGCTTTCTTGTTTTATAAGTCATCATTTAAAACTTTTGTTTTAAACAATTTTTAAAAAATTTAGGTCACAATCCTATGCATGTTTAGACAGAAAAAAGTCCTATAACTTTGAGTATTCCCCAGTCAGCCATGCAAGCTGGGAGTTCCTGGTAGGATATTTTTCTGACTAAATGTGCATAGGTTTGCTCCCTTTGAAAACAATCAAACTGTGAATTCAAGAAGAACTGTGGTTCTCCTATTTTGGCCTGCAGAGGTATCCACTGCAGGTCATGTACCCCCTTCTGCTTGGAAGGAAGGAATTGTGTGAACTAGGTTCTTTTACTGTCCTCCCTTTTATTGGCTCCTCTACAGTTCATTTCCTGCCATTGCTCAGAGCAGAAATGCTTTTCTTTTTCTTTTCCATAGTTCAGGCCCTCCCATTTTTCCTGTCCTTTCTCCATACATAATCTAATCTCTGTGCTTTTATCCTCTTCACTAGTTTTCCTTCTTTTTATTTTGCTTTCCCCTCGTACTCCAAAAGAAACCTTCCCTCTTCTGCCTTGTTCCCACATCTCTTCTTGCTGCTGTTCTTTTTGATGGCTCTTGGGAATCGTTTCACCAACAAGCCTACTGACCAAAAAATAAATCATGTTAGAATCTCCAGGAAGCAAGCCATAGCCTTTCTTAGAACTGAAAAGGAAACTCCTGTCGTCCCTCTGTGATCTTAAAGTTAATAAGAGAGAGCCCTAGTTGCTGATTAGTGAGTCTGCTAATTCTGGCTGCTACCTATGATCAGGGCTACTCAGTCCATATAGCGGAGACACCCTCCAGACTGGATGGCTGAGGTACAGCAGTCTCTAATGAGACTGCTTTTTTTGAAACTGGCCAGAACTTTCAGGACATTGAAATAGTGGCACCGTTCCATGTGGAAGAAATCAAAAGTGCTAATTGTGTCAGCCACTGGATGGTGCAAAAGGGCAATCTGGTCCCATCTGAGCTTTTATCAGTCTTGGAGGAAGTTTTTGATGAAAAAGCTGATGCAGCATTAGTTCATCAAGCCTCTCCAGCCCAGCTGATGCAACACTAGTTCATCAAGCTTCTCTTGGGACCCTTCTTGAACAAGCCTACCCCATTTAAACAGAGCAGGCATGCTTCCTCTGATTCATCCTCTTTTCCTCACAAAAGTAAGAGGGGGCTAAGGACTTGAGACCCAATCCTAACTCCAACAGTCCCCATGTATCTCAGTGCCATTCTTCTGAGGAGTCTTGACTGTAATAACCCAGGTTTCTATATTTAGAATGAGGAGGGGCTGATAGTAATCACTCGAGACAAATCTATAATATTTACTTAGCTACTGGATTTTCAGTAAGTGACAACCTTAACTAGTAACAAATAGAACTATAACTCTAAACCACAGTTAATTACAAATACAGTGCTGCTGTTCATGGGACAATGCAGCCACTTTCACAGTGTCTTAAGACCCTGTCTGCTCCTGAGTCACTCCAATACAAAAAGGTTGTCTCTTCCTCTTTCCATTCATCATTCTACTGCTTTCCTAAAACTTACTTCTCAGCAGCTCCAAATCATTCTGCTGCTACCTTTTGCCTTTCTCCTCAGCTGCTTCTATCTTCTCCTTCTCCAGCTGTTTTCCTCTCCTCTCCTTCTTTCACTCCAACACCAACACTCATTTTCTAAACTCCCATCTTCTTCCTTCTCTCTATTATGAGCTCCCACTTTTATGCAGCCAACATTCCAAAGCCCTTAGGGGCAGGTATTGCATCTGACTATGAGTCTCCAGATCCTCACGTTTTCCAAAGCAGCAAAAAAATTCCCACACTAAGAGCTTCCCGCTTAAGATCTGCTTCTTAGCAACCAAGAGATCCCTAATCAGAACCCACTCTCTCACTACCCCTCCTTTTGTCTCAAATAAGCTAATTTTCAAACTGGGGATTTTAGGAATAGCGAACCAATTCACCGACAAGTACTTGCATTTTCAGTACAAGACTCTGTGGTTTGTATTTGCTTCAGCTGCATGCATCTTCACTACATTAGTGGTAATACAAGCGGCACACTTCCAACTACAGGGTATTTACCATCTGCCCTTTTCTCAACTATATCTTACTCATATCTTCTCCCATGTCTGAGACTGATCAGAACCTACAGATTAGCCATGCATATTTAGAAATTAAACAATTCAGTAAGCCATCTCAAAGCCAACTACACTCCTCTCACTAAATACAATGTGTTGGTGCCACCATTGGCATGTCCCTGGGTTCTCTCTCTCTCTCTCCCAAATTCCTTCAGTCCCAGAACACAGCGGACCTGATAAACCTGCCCCATGTCTCAGGCATAAGAATCTCATGTTTTGAGATTCTGTCCTAGTCTTGGCTTCTTCACTCAAGACCTCTGCAGTGACTGCTGTTGCCTTTTCAAGAGGTACATAGGTCACAAGCAACACCGCAGAATTGTCATCACATCCATAATCAAGTTCTTCTTTTGATGATCGGCAAAGCCCTGCAACCTTTCCTGGCTAGTGTCCCTCAAGGTCCCTGTAATAGTATAGACATCAGTTTCCAGGGGTTGGGAGCACTTTGCTAAGGCTTTGATGATGGGCAAAGCCCTACAACCTTTACTGGGTAGTAGTTCAAGGCAAGAAGTGACCTACAGAATAAATTTGCTGGAGTTTTCATGCAGTTGGTTAGCCCTTCAGTCCCATTGTCAGACCTAGGGTTTCTTGTTGAGAATAAGCACTTTCATAAGATGTTAAAGAAACACATAAGATAGCATTGACTTGAAGTGGTTATTGGAGGGGGGTTAATGGTAAATAAGTGTTTGGGGAAGCTAAAGCACAATTTAAATAACTGCTCCGAGCTGCATAGAAATGGTGGATGCAATAACTAAATAAGACCAAACTCAGAGCTATATAGTCTTAAAACATGCTTGGCTCTTTTTTTTAACATTATGTTAAATTTAACTGAATAATTATTATTTCATCTAGTCCTGATGTTCAGGTGTGAGTGTAGTTGCTGCTGTAGTCAAAACAGCAGTGCTCACACACAAGAGTGGAAGTTATTGGTAAGTTTGTAGAAGGTCAAAAAATTTTTTAAAGAAAAAAAACCTAAAAGGGGTGGGGGAGGTAAACCTACATCAGCCTGATGAGGATTGACTGACTGTTGAGTATGGTGGGAAATGGGAAACCAAGTGGAAGTGGCAATGGAGTATTGTGGAAGGGGGCATGGATGACTAAAACAAGTGAGCAGGAGCACTACACATTGCAACACTGTTTCAGGCCACACTTGTGTAATGTACAACTCTTCCAAAGATTTGAAGTTGTATATCAGTTGGTCTTGAACATAGCAGACTGAGGACCTTGTGGGAGAGTTGCAGGGAGGTGGTCACAGTTTGCAAGTTTGGTTTGGAGTCATTATGGTATTATGCCACTATTTAAATGATTGGGAACCAGTAGAGTTAATTGTTATAATGTGTCTGTGAGGGGGATGGGAAATAAATGGAAGTTTTGTTAAATGTTAAAGGCTCATTGTTTTTTTAAAATGGATTTTGAGATAATATCTTTAGTAATGTGATATTAATTTCTTTTGAGTCACTATATTTTCCATGTATCAACTTTGGCATTTAATTTTTGTGTTATGTTCTAAAGGTTTACTATTTCCGGCAAGGCCATGAAGCGTATGTTTTAATGGCAAAGAAGAACAAAATATACAGCATTAATCCCAAAAAACAGCCATGGCATAAGATGGAACTACGGGTATGTCTCTTCCCCACTTCTCCCTTTAAATTATGCTTATATCTAAAATGGCAGTCCAATCCTGTACATATTTAACTGGGAGTAAATTCTATAGAATTCAAAAGGCCTTGCTTCTGAGTAGCTTTGCAGACAATTACTCTCTAAACTACTTTATAGGCACTTCTAAGTGCAGTATAAATGTTACACTGGTGACCTCTAAACCCTGATTAATAGACCAGAACAGATGCAAGATTGCACAATTCCTCTCTTGAACTCTGCCTGTCTTGTATTCATTTACACACACACACACACACACACACACACACTTTTTTGTAAATTGGGGTCAGTTTAATTATTACTGTGGTTATACAGCAAAGGAAAAATAATATGGCCAAATGGAGTGTGGCTGGTGACATAGTCCTCTTTCTTATGGTTTTGTATAAACTAGTCATTCATGGAGCACCTTACTTCACCTCATCCCCCTTACAATTTAAATCACATTCTCTGCCAAAGTACAGCATTAAAATTGTACCAAATAATCAGAAAACTAGTTGACGCTGTAGTACTTCAAGTTATGAGGAATGACCTGGTAAAGTTTAGAATTCATCAAATTAGTGATGCTATCAAAATGTGGTCTCTTTGTGTTTAGCTTTTATGACTGGAGGGTGGAATAAAAATGCTTTAATTAAATAAAATATTTATTTTATAAAAAATAATGTTTTGCCTCTATCAGGAACAAGAGCTGATGAAAATAGTTGGAATAAAGTATGAAGTCGGGCTCCCTACACTTTGCTGCCTTAAACTTGCTTTTCTTGACCCAGATACTGGTAAATTGACTGGAGGATCTTTTACAATGAAGTAAGGAAAAATACTTTTCAAATATGGCTATTGTAATATTTAGGACTAAGTGTTTGCAGTTTTGAAACAGGTTTGTTGTAGATTTAAAAGTTTTTATAAAATGAACGTGGCTTGAAACGAGTAGTTTAGAAAGTAGTTTTTTCATGTTGATAGTTTGCACTTTGCTAGTTATCCTCTTCTTGTATCAGTTCATAATAGAATCAAAAGAGCAGTAATGGGCTACATTATTTGTATGTTTTTAAATGTGCTGTAACAAAATCTATTGGGTTGTATCCAGTTAGGAACCCCCCCAGAACAGTTTGGTGAGAAGGGCCTGCAGTAGGAGGAGAGGAAGCGAAAGTTCTGTTGTAAGTCTGTGACATGATAGTCAACAGTTGCTTAAATAGTCAACCGTTGCTTAAATAGTCAACCGTTGACTATTGTGTCGTCTGTTGAGCCTGTTGTGTCGTCTGTTGAGCCGTTGCTTTAAATAGTCAACTGTTGACTATTGTGTCATCTGTTGAGCCTTTTCCACACCATGGTTGGTTATTTCCTAAAAATAACCAACGCAAATAACCAACGGTGTGCAGAGTTGACTGTTTGCACAACCGTTGATTATTGTGTTGTATGACAGGCTCCATTGAATATTTCACATGCTTACAGAGTCGCGACGCAAGAGCAGCAGAAACCCCTGCTGCTTTTGCCCAGCGGGGATCCATAGACATGTGTCAGCACATTGGCAAGGGGGTCGGTACCTGGAGGTGTCCCTCTCCCGGTGAGCTCTGCTCCTCCTGCTCCATTGCGTGGCTGTGAAGTTCCCTGGGTAGAGTGATCATTGACTGCTGATGTATTCCCAGGACGTGCATATCCCTCCCTGGGTGGGGTGCTGCCCTTGGCGGCTGCCCACACGTTCCCAGGATATGCATGTTCCTCCCTGGCCACAAGGAACTTAGCTGCAAACAATTTCTCCAGCAGCCTGACATTTAAAAGTCAAGCTGCGGGAGAACCCCATCCCCAATTTCCACAAATGGGCTTCTGAGAACAATAAAAAAGCTGGAAATCGGTGTGTGTGTGTGTGTGGCAAAAACGACCCCCCTGACAAGGACTGATGGCTCCCCACAGTACTTGGCAGGGGGGGCATTCTCCCCCCCCCCCCCCCCAAATTTTCTGGATGGAGAAGCTTCATAGAGTGCCAAGGGATTGCTGTGAAGATCGCTTCCATAGAGATCCCTTGGCATTCTGTGAAGCTTCCCTGTCCACTGTTTCTTTTACAAAATAATGAATTGTCAGGTATATCCTACCCCTGCTCTCCCAGTCTCTTACCTCCGAATGTTAACCCTTTTCTCTAGCTGGAGGGAATGTGGAACTGAGATTTGGCCCTGGATAGAATCTCCCCCATCCCTCTCCCTCTCTCTGTGTAGCTGTGTAGATCTGGCACAGTCTTGCTCTCTTAACTCCCAGATCTTTGTTTCGGTGATGATGGCCAGAAAGAGCAAGAGAGTGCTGTGCTCTCACTTCCCCTGGCTTTCCTTTAAAACACATACACACACACACACACACACACACACTCCTTTTTCACACATGTACTGCTCAGATGACTTGTGTGTGTATGCGTGCGTGGGCATTTGCAAGACTTGGAGAAGTGTGTGTGTGTTTGTTTTGTTTTTGAGCAGAATTGCCAAACCCAAGTAGTTTCACATCAAGCTGCACAGAGTTCAACTATAGCACCATCCAAAATCTCAACGGGAACCAGCAGGATCAGTATATGTTGGCTCAGACAGACTTCATGGCACGAACATTGAATCTGCCTGCAACATTTTCATGCTGCTATTGTTGCTGCTGCAACTTTGAGGAGAAAGAGGACACATTTTGTCTTATCTTGATATTTACAGTTTGCACCAGACTATATGCAACTTGGCGGCAGGAATGGGGGCGGGAGCAGGCACTCCCATAGAGATCTCTTGGCATTCTGTGAAGTTCCCCATCCAGAAAATCTGTGTGTGTGAAAATGATCCCCCTGCCAAGGACTGTGGGGAGCCACCAGTCCTTGGCAGGGGGTCGTTTTCTACACACACACACACACACACACACACACTGATTTCCTGCTTTTTCATTGTTCTTGGAAGCCCATTTGTAGAAATCGGATGGGGATTTCTCCTGAGGCTTTATTTTTAAATGTCAAGCTGCAGAAGGAATCGTTTGCAGCTAAGTTCCTTGTGGCCAGGGAGAGAGAAGAACTTACTGGGCCTGAGAACGGGAGGATGGCTTGGTGAGGGCAGCTGCTGATCGTGGCACCCCATCCGGGGACAGGACGTGCATGTGGGCAGCCAGCGATCGCAGTGCCCCATCCAGGGAAATTTAAAAGTCAAGCTGTGGGAGAAATCCTTTTCCCCTGATCTGTGGGGAAATGGCTTACTTGAAGGTAGGGAGGAAAGAATTGCCCCAGTAGGGAAGGCCCTTCTGGGTGTCCCCACACCCTGGCATGATGTGGAATTCTCCAGGGAAGTGGGTCTTTAAGATCCTTCCTCCCACCCACCCACCGCAAAAGAAACAGGTTGCTTCTCCAGCTCCCCATAGGGATCTCTCTCTCTCAGTCTTGCTTTTGAGAGCTGCCAGTACGCAGAAAAAGAGACAGAGATTGTGAGGGGGGGAACCAGTGCCACTATTCGGTGGGAGGACAGAGAGGGTGTAGGGGTGGGAAAGGGATGGGCTAGTCAACACACAATTAGTTAACAGCCAACTCACGGTTCATTATTATGTTGTGTGAGGAGTACCCCCCAATTGTCAACCGTGGAGTTCACTATTAACACACGGTTGACTATTGTGTCATCCTAACGCACCCTTTGTTTATGTAATACTGGATTTCACCCACAATATATTGTATCGTCTTGTAGAAAACTTTTTTTTTCTGGAAACATACTATTTTGATGGGGAAATGTGATGAACAGCTGGTCTGGGAAATCAGGTTGTGGTTGAGCAAGTGAAAGCAGTTAATGGGATGGTACAGTTTGGGAAAGAGAAGCAGCAGCCACTTCTCTATAAACCCCCTTACCCTTCACTTCATCCAATACCCCTAGTGGGAGAACTCTGGCTGAGGGAAAAGTGGCTGGTGGACAAGTTGTAGGGTGAAGCACTGGACAGTAAAGGGTTATTCTTCCTTTCAAATGACACCCACCCACCCCTTTTCAGCTGTTTATTGGTCATCTGGGGTCTACTGCCAAACATCTACCTACTTTAGCCTTCAGTTATTCCATTTATTGAAAAAACAGTGGAATAGTCCCACTGGTTTTCTCACTTGTAATTCATACGTTGTCAAACATTCTTGGCTATGAAATAGCGAACACTTCTCTTAAGTTATCTCATTTTGCTTATATTTAGGTATCATGACATGCCAGATGTTATAGATTTCCTAGTCTTAAGGCAGCAGTTTGATGATGCAAAACATAGACGATGGAACATAGGTAGGTGCCTTAGGATTCAATCGATATTGCTGTGATTTCAGAGTCAAAGTTCCCTTTGGTTTGAATAGAACAGGATTTGAATAGAACAGGATCGTAATTATAACAAAGGATACATTTTAAGAACTTCACATTCCTTTATGTACTTGTTCTAAATTCAAAATATAATCTATGACTTGTGAATATAAATATTTAATATTTTCTTAGGAACTTGGATATAAACTTGGCTAACAGTGGCATAGTCAATATGAGCAATCTGACTTTTTAAATAGTCTTTATTTAAATCATGTTTTAAAATTTGTGCTGACTTAATCTTCTTTGCTTTAATGTATATGTTTAGATCCTCTTTCATTTCTGTTTAAAGTTAAAAAGCAACAAAGTTCAAAATCCTTGTGAGGGTTTTCATTAAATTCTCAAGTAAATGTGTGGTTCTTTTTGTTTCTGTGTTACGGGTTAACCTTTTTATTAGGACTAAAAGGCTATTGAAATTCATGAATAGCATAAAGAATCTCAACGTTATCGTAACATTTTAATTGATATATATATATATATATATATATATATTTGTTGTTGTTGTTGTTGTTGTTGTTATGTGTGCTGTCTGCGTTATGGCCTTATGTGAATTGTTTTTATACTTTAAATATTTTAATGGTTTTTAATTTTTGTGAACCACCCAGAGAGCTTCAGCTATGGAACAGTATAGAAATATAACAAATGAATGAAAATGAATGAATATTTTGTCCTTCAAAAGTGCAATCTCTACCACAGTTCTGAACATTGATTTCAAGTATGGATAATGAAGATAGTCATAATTTGAGATCCTCACTCTGACTTATGTCTGAAAACAGACATTGGTGTAGTGGTGTCATTAGAGTGTTACAGCTTTATGCTAATAGAATTTTGTTAGCGTTTTGCATCTTTTTGTTCAATAGCTGGCAAAAACTACATATAAAAATACTGAGAACATTTATGAACAACCATAAATTAATGGCATAACTTGGTATTCCTGTCCAGGTGATCGATTTAGATCAGTAATTGATGATGCCTGGTGGTTTGGAACAATAGAAAGCCAAGAGCCCCTTCAGCCTCAGTATGCTGACAGCTTGTTTCAGTGCTACAATGTCTGGTTAGTAGCTTTGCTTATTCATGGGTTTTTATATTCTCTGTTTTTAATCACTAGCTGGTAAGTTTTATTCTTTTGTAAGTGCATTAAGCTAAAATTTGGGGGGAAATATTCAGATAAGTAATGCTGCTAACAAACATGGTTGTTGTTTTTCCTTGAAGTTGGGACAATGGAGACACTGAGAAAATGAGTCCTTGGGATATGGAGCCAATACCAAACAATGGTATGTGTCTACTTTCCCCTAGATGTACAGAAAGGAGACAGAACTTACTATGTACGTATGTGATGAACTGTAAAGAAGTTAAGCTGATTATGCTGTAAAAAAGGGGGAAAACAAATCACTAATTTTTGATTAACTTTGTCTGTGAAATAACAAGTTTATTGAGAAAATCAAAACATTGAAATTTGTTTGAAAAAAAGGGTTTAGCACTGAAAATAATGGGTTTCATTTTGCAACAGGCAAACATTTTGCAAGGATTTCCAGGTTTGTCCATACACTGCATTATTAGGATGAGTTGCCAACTTCAGAGTTAGCAATGCTGCTGAATCTCCCGTAAACATCTTGATTAAACTTATACTTTCAAGGTCAACAGATCTGGACAAATAAATAGATTGAATGTAGAAATGAACACTTCAGGAATGCTTTAGTGGTAAAGGTGGTCTTTAAAGTCGAAGAACGAAGACTCAGTCCTCATTCATTTGTTAATGTTGGTAGTTGATTGAAATGCAATTGCATGGAGAAAACAGCATTTAACCAACCATTTGGATTAATTGAATCTCCTTATGACCTGTACATTTCAACCATCCCAGCAGAACCGTTTTATGCATTTTGTGTTGGCATGGTTTAAATTATCTAAATTGTATGAGGAACCATACTCCTAAACAGGCATTCACAATTTCTGGCTGGCCTTGCTAGCCAAGTAAAAAATTGTGGTCACCACACCTTGATTTGGCCTTGCGAAACACACTCAAGTCAGCCTTCCTTGCAGGAAAAGCTTTTGGGAGATTTCCATTCTGGTTGCTCTGAGCCAAAGCATGCCGTGTAGCTCAAGCAACAAAGCAAACAAAGAATGTTCTGCCTTCTTCTCAGTCTTGGGGCTGGGGAATGGGCAGGAATTGCCACATAACATGCTAGGATGATCCCTGCCCGCCTCTCTAGCCCCAAAATTGGAAGAAAGGCTGATCACTCACCATGACCAGTG
This sequence comes from Anniella stebbinsi, assembly GCA_029215795.1. NCBI lineage: Eukaryota > Metazoa > Chordata > Lepidosauria > Squamata > Anniellidae > Anniella > Anniella stebbinsi. The sequence goes on along the minus strand of JARDYH010000003.1, from coordinate 159,094,442 downwards.
TGATAAGCAAAACTGTGGGAAGGTACTCATGAATGGCTTTTTACATGAAGCACTCTCTCCATTTATATATTAAGAATGTGTGAATTATTGTGGTTACAAGGAAATACTTATGCTTCAAACTTCTGAAGAGCGGTTTACATTTATCTAATGGTGTCCTAATGTTAGGAGATAATTATATTCTTTCTGTTGCTCTTTAACATTATTCTTCAGTCATGACTATTAGGTTTCTCTTTAACTGAATAGGAGTACTCTTAAGGTCTTTCTGGGAATTCTAAACTTCTAATTCCAGATTCCACCCTGGTTGGCAAGAATATTTGTTATACTTCTGTAATGTGGAGATGGATTTATTTACATGTAGATTTCACTCTAGAATCAAGAGGATTTATACTATTAATTAATGAGATATTTAAAAATGTAAATAAGGAGTTTAAATTACATAGCTTTTAATTCACTCCTGCCCCATATGGATAGACAATTTTAATTCTAAAAAAAGCACTAGCTAGTTATGACTGAATATAAGAAAAAGACAGGAAATGAACTTGTATATTATTCTGAATAATGCAGTACACAAACACACACACACACTAACGTTTATTTCATTTCTATTCCACCTGTCCATCAAAAATGGCACTCATATGGCCCACAAAAATAAAATTCAGGTTAAAAACAAATTCTTAATTAAAACATAACACAAATAGATCCATAAAAACTAATTAAAATCATAACAAAACAAATGAACATTCAAACAATGACAGCTTCATCAGTAGACCAGTTTACATGCCAAAGGCCTGCCTGAATAAAAACGTCTTTGCCAGGTGATGAAAGGGCAATTTGGCCTTTCTTGGCAGGGAATTCCAGAGACTGGAAATGGCCACCGAAAGCCCTTCTCTCGTGACCCCACAGACATGCCTCCAATGACAGTGGGACCAAGAGAAGGGCCTCCCTTGAAGATCTTATAAACCAGGAAGTCTCATATGGGAGAAGGAGGTATTTCAGATAGCCTGGTCTCAAGCTGTATAGGGATTTGTCGGCCATTGAATTGCTATAAACTGCCCAGAGAACTTTGTCTTTGGGGCGGTATAGAAATGAAATTGTTGTTGTTGTTACTGTTATTAACAATAATAACAAGTAGCACTTTGAATTGTGCCTAGAAACAGACAAATAATCAGTGAAGGTGTTGTAACAAGTGAGTCATATGCTCTGTTAACAGCCTCAGTCAACAATCTGGCCACAGTATGCTGGATCAGCTGAAGTTTCCGAAAACTTTTCAAAGGCGGATCCACTGGAGTCCAAATGAGACAGGAGTCCAAATAGGATGTAACATATTTGCTCGACTGTGGCAAGATCAGACATCTCTAGGAATGGGTGCAGTTGAGGTACTAGCTTCAGCTGTGCTAAATGCACTCCTGGCCACTGCCAAAACCTAGGCATTCTTGTTTAGACCTGAATCCCAAAATACACCCACACTGCAAACCTGAGTTTTCAGGGAAGTGTAATTCCCATTAAGCACAAGTTGAATCCTTATTCCTTAATCTGCCTTTCAACTAACCAGGTTCACCTCTGTCTTGTCTGGATAAAGCTTCATTATGTTCACTCTCATCCAGTCCATTACCGATATCAGACATCTATTTAGAACTAGAACTTCTTTGGATTTAGATGGAAAGAAAGATAGAGTTGGGTGTCATCAGCAGAGTGGTGACACTGAACCCCCAAACTCCAGACAACCTCTTCCAGTAGTTTCATGTATATGTTATATAGCATGGGGGACCAGATAGAACCCTGAGCAACACCACAGGCCAATGGCCATGGCATTGGACAGGAATACCCAGCTGTTTTTATAGGCCAGGAAGGGCAAGTGTCCAACACACATGTGATATATATGTAATGCACATTTATAATAATCACAGTCACCTGATTGCACTTAAAATAATAGTGGGCTGTGGATTGTTTATTCATACCATTGTGTTTTCTTAATAGATATGAAATTGCTTAAGTCACAAGGATAATTATATCAGCTATTATGTTCATTCTATTCTTTATTTCAGCTGTATTTCCTGAGGAGCTTGGAACGAGTGTTCCTTTAACTAATGTTGAAAGCAGATCATTGATATACAAACCTCTGGATGGAGAATGGGGTTCCAGGACTCGTGATGATGAATGTGAAAGAATAATTTCAGGGATAAACCAACTGATGACTTTAGGTAATGCTTGTTATGAAAGAATAAAATAATACATATTGATGCTCTCTGAGTATGTGTTTAGATCGTCTTATGTGGCTGTAAATTTTTTATTTGGATTTCTGTGTTTTCTCCTTAAAGCACTTACTGATATCCAAGTTGTTACTGGAGCAACTTCATCTGTGGCTTTTCTTACATATTGATCAATAACATGTAGGAAAATGACATTCTTGAGATGGTTTTTGGAGAACATTTTTTTGTGTTCATCATTAAACACAAATACTCAGTATCTAATCAGTAAATAATATGCCACTTCTGCTTGATATTGGAAGGCTTGTACGAGTAGAATCTATCCTTAGTTAGTCAATCTCTCCTCGAATTATTTTTACATATTATTATTATTATTATTATTATTATTATTTTGTAATGTAGTAATGACAACTTTGTTCTATGTTTAGATATTGCTTCTGCTTTTGTGGCACCTGTGGATTTCCAAGCTTATCCAATGTACTGCACTGTTGTTGCATATCCTACTGATATCAGTACAATTAAGCAAAGACTGGAAAATAGGTTTTACAGGTTTGTTATAAGTTTAATTTATTCACATTATATTTTTTAAAAACTACTCACTTTACTTCTGATTTTATCAGACAGTTTCTTGAGCAACTTTTGCTTCTAGCTGAGCACAGCACATATCAGCTACTGTGATATGCACTGAGATGTCACACTGAGGTATTCTTGTGAAAGCTGATCCTATTTACTGTTAACCTTGAAATGCTGTAACTCACCTTAACTTGACCTAGGTTGCCCTAGTTTGAAGAAATTTTCTAAAATGATTTCTAGATACCATATGGACCTCTTCTTTATCTTGCTTTCTATAATTTTATGCTTTTTGTATAATTGAGTGAATATTTACCATAAAATTGCTGATCCTATTGAAATTACTTAAAACTTAGTTCTTGCCAGGGTGACACATGTCTTAGTTGCATTGTGTCTGGATTATTGCAATTCATTCTACATAGGACTACCTTTGAAGAGTAGTCATAAACTTCAGTTGATCTATAATGTAATGACCCAGTTGATAACAGCGGCTGTGTACAGGAAGCATGTGACACCTTCGTTGAAACAGTTCTACTGGCTTCAGTTTCAAAATGCTAGTGATGACTGTTAAAGCCCTGAATGGTTTAGAACAAAGATAACTGAATGATCACCTTCTCCCTTACAATTACCGACAGTCTATTCAGATCATCTTTGGATGTCCTCTTGTATGTTCCAACAACCCAAGAGATGCATTTAATTGGGACTCAGTGGCTGCCCCTAGGCTCTGGAGCTCCCTTCCAAGAGAAGCCCATCTCACTTCCTCATTAATGACTACCTGTTTGAGTTTCATAAGCCTTTACTTAAGGAACCAGCACCAACTAATACACATTATTCAGCACCAACTAACACACATTCTCCAGTGATTTCTTCTCTAAACCAAGTGCTCTTGTTCCCAGTCCATTTTTGGGACCAATTCAAAGTGAATCACCGGAGCTCAGCGCCGGCACCTGATGTCAGTGCCAAGGCTATACCATGGAAGATATGAAATAATTATAAATGGAAGGACCTCCAAGAGTGTGCAGAGCATACTTTTCATTGCTAAATTATAGCTGAGATTAGGGAGAGCAGGACTTCCAATAATGCTTGAACTTGGGTTATCTTTAAAACAATTACACATTAACAATTCCTCTCTCTCTCTCTCTCTCTCTCTCTCTCTCTCTCTCTCTCCCCCCCCCCCCCCTTTTTGGCCTATTTTGAGAAACTTTGGAATTAACGAAAATAGTTTTTCAGTATTGGTGTTTTGTTTTTTTTAATTTCAAAGGCGACTTTCTTCTCTTATGTGGGAAGTTCGGTATATAGAATATAATACACAGACATTCAATGAACCAGGAAGTCCCATTGTCAAATCTGCCAAGTTTGTCACAGATCTTCTGCTGCACTTCATGAAGTAAGCAAAAAAATTGTTCCACCGTCAATGTTCAATGTTTTTTTAAGGTAGAATTATTTACATGTTTTCATCTACAGTGTATAGCATTGATATTTATAAAGCGAGAGGGTGCACCATAAACTATCTTAGTGAATAACAGAATTCAGTTTTTTAATAATTGCACATTCTTTCAGAAGCAAGTACTTCATTTCAGTAGCATATAATGTGAAAGTCATAATTTTGTTTTGTTACTACGAGGTAGAATTCCTGTATTTCAAGAGCTCTTGCTGTCACTGCAAGCTGACATCATAAAACTGATTTTATTTTATGTTAATGTTGCAAGTGTGTTTGTATATTGATATGTGGACTGCATTCATACTGATAAACCTTCTCTGTTTCCTGAGCAAAGCTAACACCATCCCATACAAAAAATCACATTAATTGAAAGCAGCACTTAAAAGTTTACTTGTTGGTTTGTTTACTTATTTGATATTTCATGTCTGTGGTATAGTGTGGACACAGTAAGGAATTTCTATGACAATATTTCTTGTGTAGACATTAATCAGATATATAGCTGTCTGGTCCTACAGCTCTTTTATGTAATCCACGGCAATAGCAATGTTCAGTAAAAATAAAAGGAAAACTATAGTTTTATTGAAAAGTGAAACAAACCAAGATAAGCCAATTTAATCTTGTTAATCACTCAACTTGGCTAAGAATAAAATGATATTTCGGTAATATTTTGTACAACAATTTAGAACCACTGTTACTTAGATAACAGTTATTAAACATTCCATTAACACACCTGGTTAGTATACTCGCTAGTTCAATCTTTCTCCTAATATGGTTGGCAACATGACAAGCTTCGTCTGTCCCCACTCCCTTTAACATAGTTCTAGATAACAACCTGAATGTTTTTGCTGCTGATATTTTAAGTGTTAACAGCAAATAGCATTTTAAATTTATAATATAATTGAAATAGGACTTGATAAAAGAACAGAAGAATAGTAGGATGAGTAACTTCTAGGCCACACAGATACAGTGAAATGTAGATTTGGCCTTGGTGGACAGGGAGGGTTAAGAAATTAGTGGGAAAGGCTACAAAGGGAGGCAATATTTATATGGGATATTTTATATTAGGAATATTCTTTTACATGTTTGGAGGAAGAAAACATTTCTAAATTACCTTATAAGAAAGGTAAATGGAAACTTTAAATTATTCCAAATATAGATGCAATATATTGAACCTTTAGTTCTGAATTATACTGGACTGTACAGAGTAATTGTATAGTTGGGTATAAGTGTTGATTTAAATAAGAAGTTCATTAACACACTGTGTTTGTATTGAACAGAGATCAGGCATGCTATGACATAATCCCACTGTATAACACCATGAAGAAAAAAGTATTGTCTGACTCGGAGGAGGTAAGCTAACTCAACATGTTGGGTTTTTTAAAGAGTAATGTCTCTGTATATAATTATTTCTGCTTTCCAACCCAAAATTATCTCCCAAAGGAACTCATAGCAATTGAAATAAAATACAAAATGCTACAGGGGGTTGGGGGTACTTAGATGGAGCTAGTTTAGGCACAGTTGAAGAATGCCAGGCCTTAATGTCCCATCTGTCTGACCTCAGCAATGGCAGTTACTAGCTGTGTGTCATGTAGCTGGGGATGGATCTTTCATAGAAAGATTTCTTAAACTAGCCTCCTCGCCGTCCACAGGCCTCAGCAGTGATGCTTGATAGCTGCGGGCTTGGGGTTATGTTGCAGGTAGTCAGTCTTGTTACTTTGAGTTCTTCATGCTTTTTATATGATGGAGTGATTTTCTATCCCTAATCCATTACCCATGTCCATTAGAAGCTCCATGAAAGTCTTATTTATACACAAACATACATACATACATACATACATACATACTAGTGTCTCAAATCAAATGTTGGTCAGTGTGGAGGGCTGCAGGAGGAAGGAAAGAGGGAGAAAGTCCCATCGCTCTAGCGAATGTGTGCTATCATGATGTTAGATTTAACCTGCAAGCCTTAGGCATTCTGCACACAAGTTGATTTCATTCCAGATGTGCAGCTTCCTGAGAATCTTATCTTTAGCATCAGTCCTAATATCAAAGATTTCCCTTTGGTGAGATGGAGGTATGACCTGTATAGTTCTGCTCTCTACTCCCAGACCTAGAACATAATGTGCAACACAACCCTCCCTTCACACACACATACCTGTGCCCATATATCACTTTGAAATAAAATCACAAAATGTACGTATGAAGGCTACCCTATGAGGCTGAAATTAACAAAGAGAGATTCTTTGAGGTTCCTTTTACTATGGTTGGAACAGTAATGTTTTTAGAATAATATCCATTTTCAGAAATAGTAACTCACAGAATTAACTTTAAAGTGGTATATGCATTTTTGAAATTGGCCCCATAGAACCTGGTATACTAGGAATGTATAGTTTATATTGAAATAGTTAAGGTTTACCCTTTGGCACAATTAAAAGGAAACCTCCAGGAATTCCATTATAGTGTATTTCAGTAATGCTATGTTCTTCTTCGTGGTCTCTGTGCAGTCACACATATGGGCTCACGCCGACGCCGAGCCCGCTTCGGGAAACTTCATTAGCTAGCTTAGGTTTTAGGCAGGAACCCCTCCCCCCACCGTCCTACCGCGCATGCTCTGGGTTCCCGCTTACTCAGTTGTTCTTCGACCGCTGCGCTGATCGTCTCGCGGGAGACTTCGTCTGCGATTCATTTGTATTTCTTTCTCTGTGAAGAGATTTTTTTTGTATAGTTAGCTTAGATAGTTGTTCGAGTTTAGTATTAGTGTTATTGTTAGTTTTAAAAAAATAAAAACAAAGTAGATATATATTTTAAAGTATTATAGGCCTGCACCATCTTATGGCGCAGACCGCACTTTTCAAACATTGTTCGAAGTGCCGAGCGAAACTCGCCCTCACAGATGGGCACTCACTGTGTTTAACTTGTCTCGGTGAATCTCATATTGTTGAAGCCTGTGCTCACTGCATGAGCTTCTCCAGGCAGACCAGATGCAACCGTGCGGACCGCTTGCGAAGCCTTCTTTGGAGTAAAGCTTTGGCGGCAGTTGATGTATCTAGACCTCTGGCTATGGAGTCAACAGCCTCTACTTCTGGGGAGCGTGGGCAGTTGCCTGTAAATTGCTGGAGCCCAGCGATGCCTAGCTCGCCGTCCATGGCGGTAGCAGCTAAGGAGCACATGACAAAGGTTCCAAAACCTTCTTGGAATGAGGGCATGAAGTTGAAAAAACCGAAGACAAAACCTCAAAAATCCAGTCAAAAATCTCAAAAATCCTCGATACGGACCAGCTTGGTACCGACGTTGATACCGACGAAATTACTCTCGGCATCGATGCCGCCCTCTCCACCATCGACAACGGCACTAGTCCACAGCCAGCCTTCACCGGTACCGAGTGAGTCGATACCGGCGGGATTACCTTCTCAATTCTCGCCTCGCCCTCTAGCGGCATCGCCTCCGATCTCAGCTACTGTTCTGCCGCCCATCTCATCGGTACTGACACCTCTTCAGCTGCCGCTGGACATAACTTCTGATGTGGAAATTATGGAACCAGATCCCATGGTTCCTATGTCTCGAGCATCTCGCTGTAGCTCCATTTGCTGCCGCTGTCGTTCGCGATCTCGGTCCCGATCCCATGACTGGGACAGATATTCTGATTGTTCAAGGCATTCATCCCGATCAACCTTGCATTCTCGGTACCGCAGTTCACCTCGCTACCGATTCGACCCCTATACCGTACAATGTTTGTTGGACGATGGTTTACCAGCTCTACTGGTACCGCCCCGTAAAACTCCATCGGCTACAGTAATGGCTCTTCCTCGACATCGACCAACTGCTACTGTTTCCACACCGCACCACAGGTCTTTGGTACCGGAGCTTCAACGGGACGTGCCTACTCCTTCTTCACCTCAGTCGGTAGAGGACTATGCCTCTGATACATCCTCTGTGGCATCGGCAACTCCATTGATACCGTCCCCACCGGATGGTGTGGGTACCACCGACCGCGCTTCCCCATCCATGGAACTTGGGAATTTCTCAGAGCAAATGTTACGGATGGCTCAGTCGCTCGGTATCAAGCACCATCAACCTCAAGATAGCGTTGAGGACTGTATTTTTGATGTGATGTACATGAATCCATCGCCCCAGCTTACCCTTCCTATGGTGCCTACTCTGCTTAAAACTGTCCAACAGTCCTGGGCCAACCCGTCCACTATGGGACCGATGTCTAAACGGCTTGATGCGCTCTACAAAGTGGAGGAGTCTCATGTGCCCTTCTTATTCGTCCATCCCAAGCCTAACTCCACTGTCGTTGAAGCTTCACAAGGAAGGTCCAACAAAAGCCATTCAGCACCAACTGATAAGGAGGGACGTAAACTGGACTCCTTTGGACGCAGAATCTATTCCTCAGCGGCTCTGGGAATCAAAGTGGCCAACTAACAGGCCATGATGGCGCATTACCAGCTTTTCCTGTGGGAGAAAATCTCCTCTCTAACGGATTGCCTGCCAGAGGACCAGTGTGAACTTGTTAGAGTGTTCCAGGCGGAGGCAGTTCGGCTCTCCAAACAGGAATTGACTACGTCTCGCCACCAGACTGATTGCGCTGCAAAAGCAATGGTGGGTGCAGTAGCTTTGCGTCGCCATGCTTGGCTCAGATCTGCCACTCTTCCCCAGGAGATGAGGGGTAGAATTGAGGATCTCCCCTTTGATGGGGAGGGTCTCTTTAATTCCACCACGGACACAACAATGGATACTATCCATAAGGCAAAGGTGACAGCTAGAAAGATGGGGTTCAACCCTCCTACACAGCCCTCTTACCGCCTGCGCAAATGGTATAGGCCATTGCCCTACCAGCCAAGGCAGCTTCAGGATCGTGCGCAACGTTACCAACAAAAGAAACCGGCTTCATGTTTCAGGCAGCCCCGCAACAGGCAGGACCCTGCACCTAAACATCGCCTTTGACTTGGCCCACGCCCCTATGGGACTACGAACGTTTGGCAACATCCTTCAACAGTTTCATCAGGTGTGGGCTTCCATCACTATGGACCTCTGGGTTCTAGACATCATAACCAATGGCTACAAAATAGAGTTTCAAGCCCTCCCTCCAATTGGCACCGTGAAGGTGACTCCTCCATCGGAAACCTTGCTCCATGAAACGACATCTCTCCTGCAAAAAGGAGCAATCACAAGGATACCGCTATCACACCTGCAAACAGGTTTCTACTCTCGATACTTAACGGTCCCAAACCAACTCTCTTGTCCAAGAACAGAGGCAAGATGCTCCATCCGGACCTCCCGACCCTGAGGCTCACAGCATGGAGAATCCAGCCCAATGGCAGAGCTTAGCTCTCACGGCCGACATCCAATCTAACGTTGAAAACAGTTTTTCTGGTGGCTATAACTTCCGCCAGGTGAGCATCCGAGCTCGCTGCGTTGATTGTAGATCCCCCTTACACCCAGTTTTTTCAAAACAAAGTTGTGTTGCGAACTGGTCCATCATTTACTCCCAAAGTTACATCCAGTTTCCATATTAACCAGGACATTGTCTTGCCTACATTCTGCAAGGCTTCCTCAGACCCCTTATGTTCTGCATTACACGCTTTAGACGTTAGACGTGCGTTGGCATTCTACAAATCCAGATTGGAATCATATCGTAAGTCAAGGCAGCTCTTCGTCTGCTACGGAGGAAAGAACAAGGGTTTACCGGTTTCCTCACAGCGCTTATCCAGCTGGATTGTGGAGACAATTAAGTTAGCCTTAATTGTCTCCACAACCTCCGCTCTCAGTTACGGCACACTCCACGAGAGGACAGGCCACCTCCACAGCTTTGCTACATGGAGCCTCGGTTCCTGACCTCTGTAAGGCGGCAACCTGGTCTAATGCTTCCACTTTCGTCAAGCATTACAAGTTGGACGTCAGGGCTCGACAGGACTGCTCCTTCGGCAGGACAGTACTCTCGTCAATATGCCAGTGACTGACCAGCGTGCCTACCCTCCTCCGGTAAGTTGCTTGTTATTCGCCCATATGTGTGATGCACAGAGACCACGAAGAAGAAATGCAGGTTGCTTACCTGTAACTGTAGTTCTTCGAGTGGTCATCTGTGCAGTCACACAACCCACCCACCGTCCCCTCTTGGCATCGCTTGTTATTGTCAAGATGGTTTCCGAGCATGCTCATAAATCCATTGTTTTTTCGATATTTACTATAATAGTTTCTTATGTTCCATTTCATTGCCATGGTCGCGAGGCCTAGCGGTCTCATAGAACTGAGGTAAGCGGGAACCCGGAGCATGCGCGGTAGGACGGTGGGGGGAGGGGTTCCCGCCTAAAATCTAAGCTAGCTAATGAAGTTTCCCGAAGCGGGCTCGGCGTCGACGCGAGCCCATATGTGTGACTGCACAGATGACCACTCGAAGAACTACGGTTACAGGTAAGTAACCTGCATTTTCTCATTTTAAGTTGCAGATAGCTTAATTAATAAATGCAGATAAGTTACTGCTTGGCTAGTTTACTTTACAATAGTATAAAGAAAATAGGCTGTGTCAAAAATGGATTGCATTTTGTGGGCCTCATATAACACATAATGCTCTAGACACAGCCAAGAGAAGTAGCAGCCGTAGCAAGCATAGACTATACATGTAGCTGCTGTGTATGATCCCTGATCTTTAGAGAGAAAAGTATAAAAAGAATATCAGAGGTACAGGTTCTACATAGACAGGAGGGAACTATAAGTGAATAAATATTGTACCCAAGTCAAATATTTGTCAAATGCTTAATATTTGTACACCATATGATGAATATTTTATTGCTCAAAGGAAGAAGAGAAAGACATTAATATGCCAGGCACTTCCACTAGGAAGAGGAAGGTAATTTTTGTTTTACTTAACTGATTTCTGCTTTGATTATGTGTGGTGATGAACAAGCATTTTTTTCCTAAGGTTACTTTGATAATGTATATATTTATATTCAATAGTATTGCTGTTTTTAATAAATATTATTGTCATGATTTCCTGAATGGTGGGATGGAACCTACAGTATGCCACCAGAAGATGTATTTCAAAAGAGATGTTTTCACTTGAGGAGTATAGCATAAAACTGACAGGTAGAAACAAACATTAATTTTCTGTTTCTGGTGCACAGTAGCAACATGCCTATTAAAGTACAGTTAAAGGGATAATCATTTTTTTCTTTAACTTGTAAGAATGACTACTTATTTAATGAACTATATTCAATATTGCCATTCCAGGATCATCAGCCAAAGCGTAGGCTGCGCAACAGAGCTCAATCATACGATACTCAGTCATGGAAGAGACAATGCCAGGAGTTGTTAAATCTAATTTTTCAGTGTGAAGATTCTGAACCTTTTCGCCAACCAGTGGATCTTCTTGAATATCCAGTGAGTATTACAAATGATACCATTTCTACTGAAATATTCACCTTAGTAAACAAGCGGAGAATGAATATCATATTTTCTTAAGTAAATTACGAAGTTTTTCAGTTTTAAGCAAGAAGTTATGGTTGTATTTGGGTTGTATATGCTTTGCTTATTGAGGCTCTTCATTTTTCAATATATATAAATGATTTGTAGTACATTATTAGTTTCCCCCCACCAGAAAGGGAATCTTGGACAGTTTGAATAAAGATCTTCAGTTTTCACAATGGCTTGTCCAAGCTTACTGCTTTTATAATTAATAATTTAATCTTAGATTGTTGAAATCAATTTATTGACTTTTTTAAAGGATTACAGAGACATCATTGATACACCAATGGATTTTGCTACAGTTCGGGAAACATTAGAAGCAGGAAATTATGAGTCACCAATGGAGTTATGTAAAGATGTGAGACTAATCTTCAGCAACTCCAAAGTTTATACACCATGCAAAAGATCAAGAGTATGGTTTCACAGTTTATTACTAAAATGTATTGATATTATATTTAAGTGCTGTGGTCATTCCTGGGAAAGTTAAATGTATATTTGATCTCAATATGGACACCAAAACACATTTGAGATTTTAAATTCTAAAGCATTTCTAGAAGCCTAATTAGTGCTTTTGCCTGAAAGAAGAGCTTATTTGTTACAATGAAGTAGTCCAGAAACATTTCATAAATTAAAATAAATCTCAGTAAGGTTTCTTTTAATCTCCCAAGTTAAAACAGGTGCAATATACATTGGGCTAATTTGCACAATCAGAACAAGACACTGTGGCTTGTTTAAATTGGTAGCACATGCCAGGAACCATTAGCCTAATTACCTTCCCAGGTGCGACTTTGTTGTATCATCCAAACCCAGGTGCCATGGCTTGTTTGAGGGGAAAACTACCCTCAAATAACTCATAGCTTGTGATTCATTTATTTAAGGGTTGTTTCATCCTCCTGCCTGGGTTTGGGCAACGTGATAAACTGTGCCTGGTCTGGTAATTAAACTAATGGTGCTCTGCGCACTCCGCCAATTTAAACAAGCCATTGTGGCTTAAATAAGTCACCATGGCTTGTTTTATGCAAACTGTTCCAATGCATGTTGCAGCTGCTTTAACTTCGCAATTATGAGAGGTTTTACTGAGTTTTTACTCTTAATTTATGAAATGTTTCTAGACTCCTTTATTATACAAAATAAATCAGGGTGGCTTCTTTTGATCATGCAAACCAGGTCAATTTGTCACCTATTGATGGGTTTGTCCTCAGAGTTGGAATTTAAATTGATAAATGTTTGAGTACATGTTTGAAAAAATAACTAAAAATTGTGTGATTGGTTAAACCATCATCAAATTCATAAAAAACAAATAACCCAGTACTCTTTAAGAAGACAGTATTGTTGTTAATTGAGTTGTTTATGAAAAAGCAGTAGTCTTAGTTGCACAGCTACTGTTCTGCTGATACCAGCCTACTGAGGTGGTAAGGTACAAATATAGATGTTGAGCTCCTTCATTGGCTTTTCCAGGATATCTAATAACTTGATTTTTGGTTTACTTGGGACATTTGTTTTATTGGCTTACATTTAAGTGAAATTAATAATTGTAGTGTTACTCATGTCCTCTCTCTTGTAGTGCAATTATCCTTTCATATATTATTTTTGTATTGTTTATATAGGTGATGTTAGAAACAGTAATACATTGTAGCCTTCATCAATATTTATTTTAGTATGTCTGTTTTTAGTGAGATAATGACCAAAGTTTGGTTGGAATCAGAAGATAGGGCATGGAATCTCAATAGTATACACGCTATAAATGTGCATACATATCTGTATAACTCTCTGAGAATGATGCACTCATACCATGGGCACAATATGTTGATATGACTCAATAGAGCCTTATTCCCAGTTCACCACCCTTCCTATACACACAGAGAGTGTGACAGGATATTGGTGAGGATGGGAAGTCTGCTGCACCTCTTCTATCACCATCAGCCCTTGCACTCTGTCCAATGCAGATTGCTCATGTTCCAACTACAAGTAACTTGTAAGACATGGAGTATACAAAACTGGATGGGAAAATGTTCAGAGATCTCAAATTTCCCCTGTGTTATTTGTGTGCATGCAGAATGAGAGAATGTGGATCTTACGGAGGATCTTCCATGCAGAGGTGGTGTACCCATAATGCAAGTCATTCTTGCTTTAGATACACCCTAAAACTATTCAAGATTTACTGTTGTATTAATAATTTAATATTTTAATAGATTTACAGTATGAGCCTGCGCCTGTCTGCCTTCTTTGAAGAACACATTAGCTCCATTTTATCAGATTACAAATCCGCTTTGCGCTTTCATAAAAGAAGCACAATTAAAAAGAGAAGGAAGAAAAGAAGTAGAAGCAGTTCTCTTTCTAGTAGTGCTGCATCAAGGTATGAAATAACATCTTCAGTTCTTCTGAGTATGATATCAGAATTGCTTACATTGGTATGCAGGTATTAATACTTCCTTTTACTAATTTTGTACATTGCATAAAAAGAAGTTTACCATCTTAGTCCCTTGAATAAATCCAGGATTAGGTCAATTTCTTATCCAGTTGCCCAAGGTGCCACTACCATAGCAGAGGCCACTTCACCTCTGCATTTTGGGGTTCTTCCCCGACTCTAGCAGCTGAGAATGTTATCCAGCCAGGAGTCCATTGACTAGCCAAACATGCACATCCTACTGTGACTACACTTAGGATGATTAAGCAATAGTGCATATAAGGAAATAGGGTTGTTAAGAAGCAGACACAAGCAAAGGAAGGAATAAAATAAGTTTTTATACTTTTCACAGGTTAATACATGTGCAGAGAGAAGCCATCAGTAGGGCCTATCTACTGATGGCCAGGCATATACAAGTAGCCTTAGTGTTGTAAAGAGTTGTTATGCATGTATTGAAATAAAATATACATATGGAGCATTCACAAGAGCAAGGGCCTGACCTGTGGGACCTCCAGGTGGGGACTGCAGTGGAGAGGAGGACTTGCACTCATGCAAGTCCCATTGCATGGGTGGAAATCTACTCATGTGACATTGGATTTTGCCTTTAGTGTATGTGGATTGAAGGTCCTACACATGTATGGATCCATTAACCGAGGCTAATAAGAGTTTCCCCAAGTATCTGTGCGTGTGCGCGCACACACAAATTCGGTGAGTTAAGTCCAATGGTGGCTTTGCCTTAGCAGAAAGCACTTCTCCTTGTGCAAGACATGGTACCTGATTTTCGCTAATTCCTATTCGCTCCCTGTCGCTGAATGGCTGCTGAGGTTTTATGGCCCTCTGGAACAGAATGGGATTAGGTGCAGACATCTGCAGTAAGGTAGGAGGGATTGGTGAAAATTGAGTTCCTCAACTTCTCAAACAGAAGCGTTTTCTGCTAGTGATTAGATCCAACTCCATGATCAAATCATCTGCACTGGGTATTTACTTTTCAGCAACTGACTTTTCTAAATATATTTTTCTAGATCATCTGAAAAAAAACTGCACAGTGCTACAGCTTAAAGATCTAGTGGCCTAGCATAAGTATTGGCAACTTGGTAGTCCTTTGTCCAAATCTGGCTCAGCTAGGGGAACATCCTGACACCCATCCTGTTTTCTCGTTTCCAGAAACAGATCAGGAGGAAGGAGATCTTCTACTTCCTCATGATGTCTTTGGCAATGAGAGAGTAAACACTGGAGGGAGAAGTGACTGGAATCCATTTTAAAATATTATATCCCCCCCACCTTACAATTGTAGCAATTTTCAAGATGATACATTATTATTATTATTATTATTAATATTAATCATCATCATCATAATTGTCATCATAATCGTCACCATCATCATTGAAAACATTTCTATCCCTCTTTTCAGATGACAAAATCTTCTTGAATGGCTTACAGAGGTTAATAATATCTGGGCTCTATACAGATACTTACTATAGGAATGCTTTTCTTGTATACATTTTAGCTTTATATAGAAATGTCATAGACTTATACCTCTTGCGTTTCATTGCCTTTTGGCTTCATTCTGTACATTTTTTTCTATACACCAAATGAGGATATAATACTTCATTCAACTGATGTAGTGGAGTCTAGGTCATGCAAGTTCATGCTCATAATAAATCTATTAGTCTTTAAGGTGCTACAGACTGCTAGTTTTGTTGCTACAGATTAATATAGTTAGCCCTTTGGAATTTTTTTTTTTTTTGCAATAAAGATGTTTCTGTCCCTCACTGTACTTCACTGTTCAGTGTGCGTTTATTCTGTATTCTGGTTGGGTGGGTGTGTTTGATAATATGCCTCAATACATTCCACATGTTTATAAAGACAAAACACCATTTTAAAATAAAGAGTAACATTTTCTAATTAATACAGTAAACATAAAAGCTCACAGACCAGCAATACAAGCACGGGTAAAAATAAAAAGCCTAGAAATAGCAGCATCAGTTCAGACATTAAAGGTGCCATCCTATGCAGGGTTAGACAGAAAAAGTCCTACCACTCCCAGCATGACTAGCTGGGGAAGCCTGGGTGTTGCAGGACTTTTTTCTGTCTAAACCTGCATAGCTTTGGACCCGAAAGGCATTTAAAATCCCAGATGATTAAGATATCTTAGCCTGGTATCTATCAAGCCATGTTCTAGATTGGCTTCCCTAGGAAAGAGTATTCCACAGTCAGGACTATACCACAGAGGAGTCCCTCTCCCAGGTTGCCACCTACTTCATGTCCAATGCCAAGAGAACCCAGAGAAGCCTCTCCACTGATACTTTTTTAATACATGGGCCATTTCATGTCGGAGCTGGAAACATGCAGCCCTTTAGTTACCTGGGATCCAAGTCATTCAGGCCACTAACAGTTAAAACCAGCATTTTGAGTTTTGGGGAGGCACTGAGAGAAGGGCGAGGAGGTCATAGGTGAATTGAGCCACTTCCACCGGAGTGGCTTATGGATGAAATTGGCTAATGACCAGGGGATATTGTTTTTATTTTACTCTATAAAATAGCACCAGTTGTTATACCTGTCATCTGTTTGTAGTCCGGATAGGAAACGAAGACTAGTAAAACCACAGCTGAAAGCTGAACCCCCTGCTGCGCCTTCATCCTCTGCACCTGCACGTTCAACATCTTTGAGAAACATAGCTGCTCAGATGAATGGAAAAGCAGTTGATTCTGTGACTTTGGTCCGAACAAGGAGTACTAGAGCAGTAACAGAAATGGCTATTAATGAACAGCCTTCTACTTCTTCAGGAGGAAAGCCTTTAAATGTGAAACCTAGTGGTGCTGTTACATCAGGGAAGTCAGGTGGGTAAACTTACTGCTAACCTTCTCAGCTTCTAAATCTGTAACAACATGGGTTCCATTGTAAACCTAACCTTTTCTAGCACATGGATATATTCATGGTGTTTCACTACCAGGGAGAGGGCATTCTCAGCGGTGGCACTCTTGGACAAGTCTCCCCAGAGAAGCTTGCCTAGTGCTGGCTATATGATATTTTTGGCACCAGGTGAAGATTATTATTTTTTATTCACACAGGCCTTTTAAAGAATTTGATTTTCAAATCTGGGTTCTTAATGTCTGGTGTGTAATGCATTGTATATTCGTATTGATAAACTGGTTTTATTTCTGCAAGTTAAAAAGGGTTTTATACTGCTTTTATTTGTTTTGTTCTTGTACTTTAACATTGTGTATGATTCTTATATTTATTGTGAGCTGCCAAGAGAACATACATTATTCAGTGACCTATATGAAGTTAATAAATAGTGAAGATATATAGATAAATTATTATGTAAGCTGTGTAGCTCTAGAATTATGTATATTGTGGAGCTGTAGAAAATATAAATTATGTAAATTCTGAAGCTCTAGAAAACATAGGGAATGAGATGAATAGGTGAAATAATCTTAGAGACCCTTATCAATTTTTATTCAAATGGTACTTAAGACCTTAGTAACTGAAAGTATTACTTACTTGATGACTAGATATATACTAGTAGAAGTTCTTGATGAAATGTTCCCTTTTGCTTTCATAATTTTGTCTCCCCAGTACTAGAGAATTCCACCAAACATTCCAAGAACCAGAATATGTTATCAATCCCTAATCAAACTAACTACACTCACAACACAAGGAATAATACTGCAAGAGAAAATGTGGAAAAGGATAAGCAAATTAAGCGTAAACCAAAATCAGCCACTGTCAGCCCCCAAGGTAACTATATTTTTATTTTGTATTTTAAAATCTTGATTATCTCACAGTGACTGCGTTCAGATAATTGCAGCGAGGGAAGCAACCATCGTGGCTGCTTCCCTTGCTCCTGCGCATGCGACTGTCATTTGCATTATTCACCACACTGCAGTATGGATTGGCGTGTTGTCTGAACCCGACGTGCAGCAGGGGAGTTGTACACAACCTACGGTAGAGGTTGTAGGGTGCTTACAACCCT
Source organism: Anniella stebbinsi (assembly GCA_029215795.1). Lineage (NCBI taxonomy): Eukaryota > Metazoa > Chordata > Lepidosauria > Squamata > Anniellidae > Anniella > Anniella stebbinsi. The sequence continues at coordinate 159,076,380 of JARDYH010000003.1, read as the reverse complement.
CTGCTGTGCCGTGTGCCAGTTTTGGACAACATGCCAACCCTCACTGCAGCGTGGGGAATGCAAATGGTGGGTGCAGGGGGAGCTGCCATGATGGTTGCTTCCCTCTCTGCAATCGCCCAAACTCAGGTTTGGATAACACTCCAAGCCTCACTGCTGTGCAGGGAATAATACAAATGACAGGGGAACAGCCACAATGGTTGCTTCCCTCACTGCGATCGTCCAAATTCATCCAGTGTGTAATCAGCTGCATGCTTAGATTAGTAGGTTCATCAGCTAAAGTTTTAGTTCATTGCTAGGAACTACTTTTAATCAAACTTTTAAATATAATCCATGGCACTTTCAAGTGGCCACTTGTTAAGTTAACCTGCATACAGTTTCTTTAATATTTCAAAGGCACCTTTATTAAGGGTTTCATAATACTGCATATTTGTTTGAATGTAATCTGTTAACGAAGATGGTTAAAGAGTTTTTACCTGGTCTATTTAATATTAGAATTTTATCTACCATTTATTAAGATGTTTAATAATGCATCTTATGTATTTCAGATAAGTCAAATTTGTAATGCCCCTGATTGGTCCCAAACTTGGGATTTTTCTGCCTTACCACATCTTGTGAAGGTTCTAGCATTACCATAGTGGCATGGGAGCCATAACATTGCTGCTCCTTCCTCACACTGCCAGTGTAATGTGAAGTCCTGGATCAGATGAGGAAATTCATGTTGTGGCTCTTTCCTGTCTCAGCATGGTCTCAGGCTTCCCAAATTATGTTTTGGCAGAGGAAGGAGTAAGCATCCCATGCCACCAAAGTAAAAGAATCCAGCATGCGAAGTTAGAACAAAATCATAGCTGTAATAATTTTGGGAGAGAATAGGGTTCATAAAATGTAACAGCAGACCTTCATCTTCTCCTTCAGTGGTGGAGACTCTCCATTACTCCTCCGACTCCTGGATCCCAGCAGGATGCCCTGCAAAGCAATTTCCAGGCATCCTTTCAGATTTGCTGGGAATTGCGGCACCCAGACTCATGTGCTAGAGGAACAGTGCTTTGTGCACAGTTTTTTCCCTGTGTGCCACAAAGGCCATAGGGAAAAATAGGTCCCCACCACAGATATCCCTATTCTCTGAATGTTCTGGCTGAGCATGTTGAATATGCCAGCTGTTTGGGGAAAGTAACCCATTGAAATAGAACCTACTCACAGTTACTGTTTCCTTTTGGGATAGAGTACTGTAGCTGTCCAGTCAAATTTTATAATGCTACCAGTAACTTTGGTGGCTGAACAGGTACATTTAGTGTGAAATGGGGAGATCCTATGATGATTGAGGTTTTCTGAAAATAATACTTATTTGATCATCATGGAGAAGGTGATAGTTTGGGAAGTCCTTACTCACTCCAACTCAACATCTTAAATTTTAAATATAATTGAGCCTGTAATGATAATCAAGCTGTTCATGCAAAGAAAATGACTGGTGCAAGTTATTTACATGTTGTTCTGTCTTTATAGCAGATTGCAAGAATAATACCATGGCTTTGGCATCAGGAAGCATCCAAGTAAATGGACATGGGGGACAAACGTCAAAGCCTGTGTTTAAGAGGGGTCCTGGGCGGAAACCCAAAATTGAAACTAACAATAGTAGCTGTGAAGTGGTGCACAAGAAAAGAGGGAGGAAACCAAAAAACCTGTTACTTGCTCAGCAAAAGAATTTAGGGCAAAATACAATCCAACCTGCTAAAGACTTGAAAACAGAGGAAGCATCTGTTTCTACTGCATGCAGTTCTCTCTCTGAAAATAATGTGAAGGAAGACTTGTTACAAAGAAAAGGGCGTGGAAGCAGAAAGCCTAAAAGAAAGCCACAGGCACAACAACCAGGATTGGAACATACATTTTCTGCAGACCCTAAGATTCAGACAAGAAGCAGGAGAAAAAAGTCGGATGGACCCATGGAAGAAGAGCCTGAGGAATTTAAAGATTCTGAACCTCACATGAGAACTAGAAACCAGGGTAGGAGGACAGCCTTTTACAATGAAGATGACTCAGAGGAGGAGCAAAGACAGCTGTTGTTTGAAGACACCTCTTTGACTTTTGGGACATCTAGCAGAGGCAGAGTCCGAAAGTTGACTGAAAAAGCAAAGGCTAATTTGATTGGTTGGTAACTTTAGCATTTAAAAATGCTAATAATAGGTACAACTGAGAAATTTGTGGAACTAAGGATATCTGCTTTCTGCTGCTATTTACAGATGAGAATACATTTGGAAAAGGATAACAAAGACAAACCGAACATTTCTTTGAAAGAAGTATGTATTTTAAAAGTTTGCTATTTATTGCCCTCCAAGTAGGTTATGTATTTCAATTCATTTTGTTCAGTTGGTTTCGAAGATTGTATAAATAAAATCCTTGATTTGCAGAAAAGTTACTGTAATTTTGAACAGTACGTAACCTCTATTTGATTAAAATAATAGCATTTTTAATGTAACAGACTGAATACAGAACTCCTATTTTTGAATGAGCAAGGTACAGTACATTTGTATAGAGTTGTAGTATCTGTGTTTTGCATTCTATTAGCAGAGTATGGCAGAGAATGCCATTGAAAACAGACACAGAATTACCAAACTTTGCTAATAGGATAACGTTTGATTCAGTAGTGATTGGGCACACAGCTTTGTACAAACAAATATAATGCAGGTTGTTTTGTCTAGGTTCTGCCAGAGAGAGAAATCACAATATATAGTTATATATAAATATATATAAATATATCCACATTGGAAAAAGTTTGACTAATATGTCTAATTTTTCAGACCCTCATTCTCGTATCAATCAAATCTGTTTATTGTGCCAAAGATTGAGAACTGGTGCAGTGGAAAAGTTTTGAGTGTCAGTGCAGCATACAGTTTTCTATTACGCTTATGACTCCATGTTCAAAATATACATTGTTCTGAAAAATTATCTCTACTTGTACTTCATAGTAAAAACAATTAATGCACTGGTGGGATCCTTTGATCAACATTTAGGAAAAAATTATAATTGGGTTAAAGGGTTTAAGGAAGCTGCAGGAAAAGTGTGAAATTCTGATGTTTACGTTATGATCAGATTGATTTATTGTTTCTACGAACTGTGTTAAACTGACTTACTTTTCAGAAGAAGTGTATGTGTATGTATATATTGAGTATGTACACAAGCACATAAATATATTCAATATTACCCAGGTATAATTTCTTTCAGGACTTTTTAGATACTACTAGAATATTAAGAATTTTAAAAATGTCATACTTTAATTTTAAGGGGAAGATTGGTTATTTTCAATTATTAAAGATAAAAAGGCCAAATCACTTTTTATGCAATCATGTTTTATACAGTGTTCTCATTGCACATTGTTTTTCTGCACTTTTTACAGTATACTTATCAAGCTGACATAAGTCAACATAAACATCCTAAAGGAAAATCCCACTTTATGATTGTGCCTTGTATTCTATTATTTTGTGCATCTTTAGTAGACTTAAGTTGTCTATTGTAAATGATAACTATATGACTTAGGGGAATGTATTGCTGTATGTACTGCTATGGAAAAACAGTTATTTATTTGTTTATGGTACATTTACTTATTTTATACCTTTAAAACAAACCTTAATACAATGTTTATTGTTTAAAAGTATAGTCAAATTTAAATCAAAATACATAGTAAAACAGTTGCATGGTACAAAAATGTAACCACATTTTTAATTTAACATACACAGGGAAACAGGAAATGTGCAAAAGAAGGTTGTTTAAATCCCCTGGCTTTGATCTAGATATGTTGGTGTGCAGCAGTGCATTGCCTCTGCATGCTTACCTACCTGTCCAAAAGATAGTTGATGCTGTCAACTTTAACAGTGCAGTTTGAAGGGTGAGGATCTGAATCTAAGCTTCCATGTTTCCACCAATGGTAGGTTGTGGCGGGGCTGAATTCAACCCCTCCAAATGGCACTGACCATCTATGTGGAGCTACATACAGGGTTTCCAGTCCAGCTTTGGGAAATGCAGGTAGATTCCGCGCCAGGAGCCAGGTGTGCAACATCTTTTTGTGTACACAATTCTCTCACACACGGACAGCTTGCTGAGGTGTAAGACTAATATTCATCTTGAACCTCAGCCACTGAAAAATTTCAGTCATGGCAACTGGTTCTTAAAATACATTTCTGACTTTACCACAAATAGTCATAAGCATAAAGACCATTATTTCTTAGCTGAGGTAGCTAATCATCATTATAAAGCCACTTTTGGAAATTTGGGGCATGGAAGATTTTATTTGGTTGACTGCTTAACTGCCATCACTGCCTTCTATGGTTTAAAAACCATTATGCTTTAGCATTTTTAAGAAGTCTGAACTGTCTCACATAGCTTCATCTAAGATAGTCAATGATCTGGTCTTAACGACACAACAGCCCACTGTGGGTTAATTAGCCCTTGGGGCACTGCAGTGTGTGCTGTCTGCCATTGCGAATATACAAGCCCCAGCCGGGTGCTGCCATAGCTTTTCATGTCATCCAAACCAGGGCAGTGGTGGTTAGGGTTATGTGGGGGTTGTTAACCCTCAATTAACCCGCCTCCTGGCTTTATATCATGCAATCAGTCATGACAACGCCAGCCAGGGCTTTCATATTCATAATGGCAGCCCACAAGAACCACAGCTCCTTGCAGGTAAATTAACCAACAATGGGCTGTCATGTCATGCAACCTGTTCCAGTATTTCCAAAACTGTGAAATACAATGCAGTCTTCAGAATCCTACTGACACAAGTCTCCTCTGTAGATCTATTTTCATTAGTATTTTAAAGAGTAGTACATCACATACGAAAAAGTTGATATTTTAAAAAATGGGTTTTGGAGTTGGACTTGTGTTTCTTAAGGAAAACATGTATTCTCATTAATGCTGCAGGCATTAAACATGAAAACATTATGACAGACTATGTACAGTGGTAGAGCTTGTTTCACATTTCACAATAAGAGCATTATACTAGATCTAAATTGTTTATTTCAAGAATCTCAGTGTTTATGAAGGCAGTCAATTTCAAATGTCTTATTTCCTGGTTATCTGCATTGTAATATAAAAAATTGCAAAGCAATCATGAAACTTTATTGCTATAATTACTCAATTTATAACTATGTCTCACTTGGCATGTTTATGTATATACTTCTATACAACAAATATGTGTATGTAATGTTGGAGAATGGAATAATACACCTAACCATCATAGTGTCTGAAAATTACATATTCCAAAACTATAAAAATCAAAACTCTTCTTTGCAGCACACAAATGTATTCCCCTTTCATGAATAATCTGTACTAGTACTAAGAATTCATGTTGACCGTCTTATGTTTTCTAACATTATTTCAATAATTTATTTTTGTAAATTGGCTTATAAAACTGTTGTTATGCTAGATTTTCTATCTAAGCGATTTAGGTTCTCTTGACTTGATTTAAATTACTATAATTGGTTAGATTTGACTGATTGCAAAATTATTATTGTACCAGAAAAGAAGGGAGCTTTTTATCTAGCACATTTTAATATGAGCAATAAATACTGGTTCAAGAATGTTGTGATGGAAAAAACTATAATGAAATGTGTTCTAGATAATACTATCTCAGACAAAATGTAATTATTTTATGGCACATTTTCATGTAAAATACTACTTAAATGCCATTTCTGTTGGTAATTATGGCCACTCACACAAGCTGTTATCTTACACACTTGGCAGTTATGAAAACAAATGTCAATTGTGGTGTACTGATACAGCTTCTGATGCAGGGTGGTCCATTAGTTCCATCATATTGTTAAATTACTTCAATATTAACAAGTGGTTACTACACAGTGGTGTCTTAATAGCAGAGCATTCCATGTTGTTTGGGAAATAATTTGTTTTTCACATCAGTAATAGCAGTGTCGTCGTCCCCCACCCCTCTTTTTGTTTGCTTAAGCATTGGTTAGCAGGTTTTAATTTTGATGGTTTGCCATTAATTAAGTTTGAATAACATCAGTCTAATATTGAATATTGAACCAATGGTCTTCATTGTGCTATGAGTGGTGATGCAGCTTTACAAGAACCGTCTTCCTATAGTGATTAGACTGCTGTGAGGTAAACTTGCACACATTATTTCTACCATGCTGTCAATTTATACATGAATGATCATTTTGTTGTTAACTTAATATTACTTTGAATTAATCTTTGTAAAATAGACTTCGAAAAGAACTCATTTAGCATGAAGTACGTATCAACTTTTGAAAATAAATGGGTGCATAAGCCATGTGCTGTGTTACAATACAAATTCAAAGACCCGGTTTGGACAGTTTGTGAGTGATCAGGAGTGAGCATGCGTGCTGGCTCTTAACCTCTCAACCTCTTCCACTTGGTTAAACAACCCAGAAATGACCTGTTCCTGGGTTGTACTCCAAGAAGTCCAAACATGGAACCTCTGGCTTGTTGAGGGGAGAAAAACGCAGGATTTTAACAAACCATGGGTTAAATTTAACAACCAAGAATTTTGGGTCACAGTGAACAACCCAGGAAAGGGCATTCCTTGGTTGTTTAGCAAAGTGGTAGGAGGCAAGTGCTTGGGAGCCAGCATGCTCACTCACTCCTACATGCTCACAAACAACCCATGGTTTCTTAACCATGGGTCAGTATACCAATGTGGGCTTTCGGTTTCACAAGCTTTAGAATATCTGGTAACTTTTTATAGTTAAAGACTCCAACCAGAGTCCATGCACATGCAGTTCATTTCTGTGAAGGGAGCAGATCCCAATGTGCTGAAGAATGTGCAACCTTGGCTTTGAGACAAGAGCTCATCCCCCCCCTTTAATGTTCTATCTAATGAAGGTTTAGGGCACAATCCAAGTTGTGCTTTACAGAGCAGCGCACGCAGGAGTTTCGTGCCCCTAATCTCCCCCATCAGCAGTCCTCCCACAAGTGGAGAGCTGCACTTGTGTGACAGCTGCATAAGTCTCACAATGTATGTAAGGGACCGACTGGATCGGGCCTTTACTGTACATTTGATGTATCTCTTAATCTTGCACTTCATGTAATTGGACCTAAGCATTCATCTGATAAAAGGGCTGTTCAGTTTCTGCTGTAAATAATGTACATGTATGTTTATACTTTTTTAAAAAAAAAAATGGTGTACATTTCATATATAGTGGCCAAGTCTGGAAATTATTTCTAATATAACAAAATCTGGTATTGCATTTTTAATATGTTAACTTTGCATAATTTGTATTTTAATCAAGATTTTTAATTACTATTGGAAAAAATTGTGAAGCAAAAAAATTACTTATATAGCTCTCTTTTTTTTCCCCTGTTCAGAACATTTTGGAATAGAAGGTACCCCTCTGTTTCAGGAAGGTTACATTTATTGGGTGCAATCCAACAAAACATTAGTGTAAAAGTTCTTAGCACTGGTTTTGGGTCATTAGTGGTTTTTGTTGTGCAAGCATAATTCAAGTATTGAATTTAGCTATTGAACATAGTTGACAACTATTATTTAGGGTGGAAGGGGTTTTGCACTAGTGGACAGACACCATTGGATACAACCCATTATAGATTTTGGGTTGGGTTTTTTTTAAAAAAAATATTTATAACAGAGGAGAGACAGCATTTGATTACAGTAATAGCATCAGCTGTGCTGTTAAAAATACCAAGCCCTACATGTATATAATTTAGGAGCCATTTATGCCTAAGTGAAGGAAAGAAACCACTTTTCTTTTGGTACAAAAAATCAAATGCTAAATATTTGGGATTTAAAAACAATGCAGATAAATGTATCAGGAAACTCTGAAAATATGGTATAAAATAATTTGAATGTGCATAAAATACTGCTAAAAATGACTGTAACTTGAAAAATATTAGCACCGAATTTGTAGCCTTGCACAGAAAGCATTTTACATGGTGTATGTATCAGACACTTATTCAAAAAGTATAGGCTGTTGACACACATTTCAAAGTTACATTTTTGGACCATAACACTGAAAAGTAAATCCTTGAGTGAATTCTTAAAACCTTGTCACTTAAAATGTTGAGATGTATAATGTAGAGCAGCTTAAGGAAGTTGTTTGGAATATCTTAATTTTGAAACTGACACATTTTTGTACAGTATGATGTAAATCCCAAACATAAAATAGTTTTGCAACAATTTTAGGTTTAATCAAGGTTAATTTCTATTTGAAATCTGCTTTATCATGTTATAAAGTGCAGTCTCTCACCTGGATGAACAGTGCCCTTTCTTTTTGTACATATTGATTCAAACTTTTATTGTTATGTGAAACACCTATGTTGGTTTTGATGAATAATACTTGGAATCCTTTTATACAAACTAGAATGTATGTGTAAGAATTACTGTCACTGCAATGTAGTAACTACAAACCTATTTTTAAATAAATAGAAAACTCGTTTTTCTAAACCGTTTGTTTTTGTTATTACCTGGTGAAAATTCTTTCAGTAGTTTTGGTCACGGAGCAAAGGGCAGCCAGCCAGCCACTTCTTTTCCTTCCCCCTACAATCCCCAGTGCCATCTCCCATGCTATTCCAGTGAGCTGAGGAAAGCTCCTCCTAAATACTGTGGGGTCTGCAGGAGGAATGGGAGATAATTGCTACCTTGCCTCCTTCCTCCAGTGGAACATCTCTGCTGGATCCCAGTTCTAACTGCAAACAGATGGAGCTCTTCTGTTCAAGTTATAAAAAATATATTGCCAAAGTAGGTAAAATATAATTGAACTCTTCCTTGCAGTAGTATAATACTGTTACTAATGAAACTGGTTAATTTGATTGCCATCCTTAGATGAGTGTGTAATACAGCCTTAAAATTCTATTGGGTCTGTTCATATGTAACTGTGGCATATCATGGGTTAATCCATGATTTGATGTGCAAGTGGCTCCCACTTTGCATAATCAATCTCCAGTCGGCCTAATCTTAGTAATGTGGGTTATTCGTGGGTTAAACAGCCCAAAGTTAACTTAAGTACTAATTGTTGACACGTCACTAAATAACATATACAATTGGGCCAATTGGTAGTTGATTATGTAAAACAGAAGCCGGTTGTGCACAGCAAATTGTAGATTAATTAACCCATGATTCTCGGTCAGCAGAGGAGTGGTCCCAACAGCAAGGGGTTAAGTCCTCCAGCTTGAGAAGATAGGGCCAATGAAATTTCACTTCTGCTCCTGGAGGAGGAAACTCCTCCCAGTCCTGGTTCTGTCTTCACGGAGAAGAGTAGGGTTTTTTGGGATGCTCTTTGGCAGCCTGATAGTTTAAAAAATAAAATAATAGGAGTGATCTTTTTCCTCCTCTCCCCCATTTCCTCCCGTCAATGTCCTAGACAAGATTAGGGGAATTTGGAGGTTCTTTGAGGAAACGATGCTTGGTGAATTTTTCCTCAGAACTTTTTCTGGCAGTGCTTTTCTGAAAGGGGACCTGGAACATTCAGTTCTGGCGCTCCTCAGCATTGTATTATTTATTTGGGTGGGGTTGGAGTCTACTTCCCCCCTCTAATCTGCCAAACATGTTTCCGAGGAGGACCTCTTGCTTTCTGCCCCGGCATCACTCCTGAATGGCTGAGGGACCTTGGGTAGAACCTGGCATGTCTAGCTTTGGCGTTCTTCCAATCATCTTCACTCATGTGGCGCCTTGGCTTTGCTCGGCAGGAACCTGAAGCCTTGCTCCTCTCAGCATTCCTGTTCCTTTCTGCAAACAGCCAAGTTTTTATCTCAGGTGCCTCGGTATTTGGTGTTTTCATTTCTCTGCCCAGTGAGAACCCGAAGTGCCTCAGCTCGAGACATCAGGTCTCAGTGTTTTTCACTTCAATGAACCAGGTAAGCCTCTGCCTGCATTCCCTCACAGCTTTTTTCTAACGTCTTCAACTGAGAGGGAACGGAGTGCCCAAAATGCAAACTGCCAATGGGCAGCTCTCACTTTTGGCAGTTGATTCAGCCGGAGGAGGAGGCCGGAAAGGCCCCTAGTATCCTGCCTAAGGTACTGCACCAATCTTTATCAGGGAAGCTCTGGCACTTCCAAGCGCCTGGCTTCGCCCAAACCCCCCTCCTCAAGGGGAAATTCTGGCTTTTCTGGAAAGGATGTTTAATTCCACAAAGCACAGATATGGCAGGCGGCACAAATGTAGCCACAAGAGGAGGAGAAGGGAGTTGTTCTCTTCGTATAGCACCTCCTCTTCTGCTTCCACTGCTCCTCCCGGTCTCACACTGGGGGAAGGCAGAGGGCTAACCACCAGCATAGGACACACTAAAAGACATGGGAGGTCCACACAGAGAGCAAGTTCTTCCATAGAGATGCCTCTTCTAACAGTGGGGCTGTAAACCAACCTCAGGCATCATCAAGAAGGGTCAACTGTTTGAACCGCCATGGCTTCATCAACAGAGAAAAGAGTTCCCTCTCCCCAGTTCAGAGGCTACATAGACATGGCCAGAAAGAAACTCTTTCTGTCCACAGAGCAGATGGAAAGACTACTGAACAGTGTTCATTAGATTCTGTCCAAAAGGATGTCCTCTCTCATGGCACTTGCCCAAGTACGGGGAGCAACGATTGCTGCAATAGACTCTGTTCCATGGGCCCACTTCCACTCTCACCTATGTCTGTGGCTTGTTCTTCCTCACCAAACAAGCAGTGCATGCATGGCACACTTGAGTCTCCCGGATCATGTCACGGACTAACCCAGAGCCTGGCCAGGGGGATCCCCCTGAGAGAACCAATTTGGTTGCAGATCATCACCATGGATGCCAGTCTCTCTGGATGAGAAGCTCACTGCCAGGAGGCTGTTGCTCAGGGGTAGGAGCAGTCTCGCCCATTCAACTGGCTCAAAAGGAGAGCGGTCCGCTTGGTTCTGTTGGCATTTTAGGACAGTATTGTGGGCAAGGATGTCCTTGTCACGGCACACAACTTTACAACTGGTGCCTATATCAACAAACAGGAAGGTTCCCACTCCAGGGATTTCCAAAAGGAATCCTCACTTCTCCTTTCCTGGGCAGTGATATGCCTATCTATCACTGCAAATATGTGAAGGGTGAACTGAATGTGCAGGTAGACTCATTGAGTCACACCACCATTCAACAGGGAGATTGGATGCTTCATCCTGAAGCCTTCAAGGAAATCACAAAGATTTGAGGGACTCTCATCCTTGACCTCTTTGCCGAAACGTACGACAAGATGCCTCGATTCATGTCAAGGTTCCTGGATGCTAAGGCTGAGGCCATCATGTCCTGGCCTCTCCCTGACCTCAGGGTCAGCTGTATGCCTTTCCCTCTTCTTTCCAGGGTATTAAGGTGAAAGAATTGAAAGCGCAGGTCGTTGTAGTAGCACCACACTGGCCATAGCTGTCAGACCTCAGAGAGCTCAGCATAGATCCTCCCAGGAACTTTTTGATGCCTCCCGACCTTCTGACCCAAGGTCCCGTTTCATCCAGACCTGGAGTGGCTGTACATCTGCACCTGGAGGTTAAGCGGCACCTTAGAAGGCACAATCTCTACCATTCTAGCCCCCAGAAGGTCATCTATCAATAAAATTGATCAAATGACTTGGAATGTGTTCTAGAGATGGTGTAGGAAAAGGAAGCTCTCTCCACCTCAGGCCGAGCTCCCCCATCTTCTGGCTTTCCTACAGTCTGGCCTTGAGCAAGGTTTAGCCACCAATACCTTAAAGCTTCAAGTGGCCACTTTGGGAATTTTCTTGGGATCTGCACCCCCCACCCCCCCAAGTTAAGCAATTTCTAAAGTGGGCAGCTCTTCTATCCCCACCTGCCATACATAGATTCCCGACATGGGATCTCAATTTAGTTTTCCAGGTTCTCATGAAATCGCCATTTGAGCCTCTCCATTCCATTCCCCTCAAAGAATTAACCTGGAAGGTGGTGTTCTTTGTAGCAATCACCTCTGCTAGGAAGGCTGGGGAATTTTGTGCCCTTTCTGTCCAAGAACAGCTGTATGTTTTTTACCCTGACAGGGTGATTTTTTTATTCCAAAAGTTGATTCTGCCTTTCATCAGTCTCAGGATATTGTCCTGCTTAATTTTTGTCCCAACCTTTCCCACCCTAGGGAACAGTTATGGCATGGATGTGCGGAGAGCACTTAAAATATATATCAGGTAGACACAGGCTATCAGATGCTTTGACAGCCTGTTTGTCACCTACAAACTGGGTGATCAGGGCCCAACAGGTATCCAGTAGTAGTATTAGACTGCATAACTTTGACCTACCGTTCTAACACGCCTGATCTGGAGAGAATTGCAGTCCATTCAGTGAGGTGGGCAGCAGCTTCTGCTGCACTGGCCACTCTAACACCCTTGGAGGATATTTGCAGGGCTACAACTTGGCTCATCTGGCATTACAAGATCGACAAGTATGCCTCAGCTGAGGCATACTTTGGTCACTAGTTCTTCCAACAGTTTCTATGAGTCACCATGCCCACCTTAGGGGGGATACTGCTGTTGGACATCCCTTTGTTGGTGAGGCCACTCCTCTACTGACCAAGAACAGAAAGTTGGCCTTACCGTGAAGTGTCCTTCTGGTCAGCGGAGAGTGGATCCAACAGGCCCACCCTGGGGTTTCAGTTACTCTCATTGCGTAAGGACAGGGGGTGCCCCCTAGGTAAATAGGGTTTCCTTGGCCTCCATCCTATCCAGTATTAATTTACCATTTTCCCCACAGTTAGTGGGAATTGTTTATTTGTTCTAAGTTATGGTTTGCAGTTTCCTTTGATTCTACTGCTGTTAACAAGCCTGCAACGGGGAGGGGTTTCCTCCCAGTTGAAGCAGAAGTGAAATTTCATTGGCCCTGTCTTCTCGAGATGTAAGACTTAACCCTTTGCTGCTGGATCAACTCTCCGCTGACCAGAAGGACACTTCACGGTAAGTCCAACTTTCTGTTTGCCACCATTATCTGCCAACCACATCGTTATCTAGAGAAGTCTTATAAACTGTGGTTTCTGAAGGCACTTGTTTTTAGGTTTACAAATTGGATTGATAAATCCGATATAGAATGGTTGTCATGTTGGGCCCAGAGAATGAAAAACATTAAAAGCATGCTCTTCCTAGGACCAGTTGCCTCTGCTTAATGGCACAAGGATGTAGTCTACAATATTCCTAGTTCCTGGAATCAGCACCAATGTTAATAATGAATGTAGGAACACCTCCCTTCTGGCAGTAGTATTTACTTTAATGAGTATTTAAGACACAAACCCCTCTTTATAGTCCACAAAAACTGCTTCTTCCATGTTGGGAAGTTTAAGGAAAATTGGTATTCTTTAGGATTTTACTTAACAAGACGATAACTTAGTTTTTTGTTTGTTTTACATTTGCAAATCTTGGGACTTCCTCAAAGCTGAAACTTCTTTTTGTGCATGGATGGTGCTGTTTTGTCTACATAATTCAGGGGTGGGCAAAAGATCTTAGCTGGGGAGGACTCCTCACCCAATCCTATGCAGGACTAATGATGTCAAAGGAGAGAGACAATACGTCCTGTTGTCATTTGATCCCTGATGGGTGCATTGGGAAAATGATCTGCTGCATCCACAAACCAGCTTTGCTGCATGTTGGGGCTTCCTAAGAATCTCACCTTTCATGTTTTAAAAATAAATAGGAGGTAGTTTCTAGCCATTATAGTTGTAAAGATATCCTTGAAAGTGTATGGGGCATGGGCTGCAGTACCTTGCATATTTTTGCTTCATTACCTCAACTGGTAAAATCAGACTAAGTTTTCCAAAATAGCAAATGGCACAATAAAGTATGCAGAATTTGTACAGTTCATTACATATAGACCTCCTGTAGCTTTTTAAATAAAAAGTGCTTCTGGTTCCTTTAAACAAATTATGCATTCCTTATTCAGGCAATGTATATATAATTCATTCTTGACAGTGGGCCCCACTGTCTTACTTCCTGGAAACTTCTAATAAGTTTTTCACAGGAAGGCAGTTTTACAATATTTCCAGCCCATATTTCATTCATTATTTCCTAACTTATAGTAGTTATTGTCAAGAAATTTCTCTTATCTGACAGCAAATGTGCATTACACTTCTCACTTTGGGAAGTGGGATATTCCTGTCATCCAAGAAGTTTTTTCCCTTATCTAACCCCTGCAACAGAGATGAACTGGATTGTTAAGGGAAGTAGTTAAGTAAACTCATCTAATCTATTAGAACTAAAAGGATTCAACATAGTCCATAGGCTGTCTTTCTACTGGACTGGGCTGATAAGAGTACAAAACATATAAGTTACGTAGTTGTTACATTTCTCCCCTCCTACACTCCAAATTCATGCTATTTGCCCAGTGTAAGTTCTTGAACAGTATCTTACACTGGAAAGGAAACATGATCTGTCCCCTTAATGCTGGTTTGAACAAAATCTATTCTGAATACATTATGTACAATTCTCAAACTTGAGAGTAAGAGGAGACCAGGATAAAGCTGTTGTATAAAGAAACATAACAGCTTGCTTTGGACTCTTAATATACACACAGTTCTGGGAAATACATGGACCTCTGTGTGAACGCCATGCTTCTATTCAGTTCCAGGTTTTGGAATACTCTTCAAACAGTAAAACCCCCTACTTGCTATAATAGGAGATTATTTGCAAGTTTACCTTTTAGGTAACTACAAGCCAATTTATCTGCAATTGTGATGAGTAGTGCCCTAAAAGGCAGGAATCTACTGCAGAGGAACTGCAGTGAACCTCTAGGACAACTTGCTTTGCTGAAATACTGGAGGAGTGGGTACACAAACCATCTGTTTCTTAAAAATCAGTGTAAGTAGCATTTTCTGTGTTTATTTACTGCAACTGTCAGTAAAGAACTTTGTTTTCTGCTAGCTTTGGATAAAAAGTTAATGAAAATTTAGCAACCTAAAATCATATCCCCTCAAAACATTATATAAACGAGTAAACCAACAGTCACTGAATGTTAATAAACTGTTTGATAATGTTATTAACACAGAACTATGAGCTGGATTCAGACTTGCCCCTCTTTTTGTTCACATAGGGAACCAGGATCTAGCAGAGGCTTCCTGCTGGGAAAAAAGGGGCAGGTAAAACTTTTCTTTCCTCTCCACTTCATGGGAGGTGGCACTGGAAGCTGCATGGAGAAGGGGAAGTCAGTTACCTCCCAGCTCCCTTCCTCCAGTGCCAACAGAACTCCGCTGAGCACAAATCTGGATCCAAACCAATGTTGTGGCTTGACTAACTATTTGAAGACATTTCAAAGTAAACTACTTTGTAATACTAGGAGTTCAGTATGATGAATTTTACTTAGAAAAATTGTATACCAAGTAAGACGTATTTCTAAGCAAATAAAACAATTCTAGTAAGTTGTATGTTATGTAAAACGATGATTCTATGTACATTCTATGTCCAAACTTACTTCTCAATTCATGGAAGAAGTCTTTTGTAAAGCAGAACACATCTTTTAAGAAAATAATGGGAAGTTTGGATCCAGTTCACTGCAGGTGATGGTCAAGTGCTTCTATCAGTTACAGTTTAATAGAATCATGAAAACATATGAATAATATCATGGTCACTTTAATCTTTTGTCTATGGAAAATCAAGATGAGCTTCTTCGGAACATTTTTCTTCCCAGAGGAAAACAAACTTAATTCAGGAAAATATCAGTTCACATTTAGAAGAGTTGCTTTTTTTCTCTTTCTCTCCCCCTTTATTTCAAAAACAGCAAAAATCCTTGAGGAAACATAGATAGTGGCATTTTGGAGTCTCTGCTGCAAACTCAGTGAGTCTGGACAATTGGTGATGTGATTTTCAAGGTGGCCTTCCCACTCCTTTACTTCCTCTTCTCTTATTAGTAAAGGCTTCCCCAAGGACTGGCCAAACAATTGGCAGACTTCTTGAGCTTTTTGCCTGGTGCTCCCAACAGCAGCAAGACATACTTGACGCCTGGAAAAAAACAAGTAGGAAGATTTAACTAACTGAGCCACAGGATGTAATTTTCCATTAAAGCCTTTAATCAGTGCAGCAACTATTTTTTCATTTACTTACTTTATATCCTGCTTTATAAAACCAAAAGCCTTCACAAAATGCCTATAGCACAATCCTATACATGTCCACTCAGAAGTAAGTCCCACAGAGTTCAATGAGACTTACTTTCAGGGAAGTGTGTATAGGATTGCAGCCTCAAGATATCTGTAGACCACACTTCAGTGTTACGTAATTATGTACACGTGTAACTATTTCAATCCTTCTTAGTACTGAGTGTTTAAAAAGCTAGGACTCTGAAAAAAGCCAAAGTAACTTTAAGAACTGGTGTCTGAGTTTGTTTTTTTCCTCCTCCCTCTGCATTCCTTTTTCCTTTTGTATCTCATTTGTAGATTATAAGCCTGAGGGCAGGGATTGTTTTATTAAACTGCTCTGGGAACCTTTTTAGGTAAAGAGCAGAGTAAAAAAAGCTTCAAATAAATATGTATAGCTGCACTTATTTTCATAATCTGTTGTTAGCCAGGCCTCTTCCTTACTTTAATAAGTAAAGCACTACATACTGATACATATAGCTTGTTATCAAAAGGGACATATTCCCATTAAATCCAGAATTTCTAGAAGGAAGGGGAGGCGAGAGAGAATCCCTGCTTACAGCCACTGCTCAACAGATGCAATTATTTCCTCCTGCCTTTCAAACAGGGAAAGTGGTGGTGATGGGTGGAGATGCTTGCTTCCATTAAGCTGGCACTGTGTTTTTGGCTAAACCTGGAAGCTATCAAGGCCAGTCATGAATTGTAGACCCCTGCATTAGGAAAATGCATGTTTATACCACCAGTAATTCTCTTTGAGCAGAGCAACAGAATAGCAGCTTTAGTTATTTATGGGGAACACAGATTCATAGTGCCAATGGTCATTCCAGCTAAGGAAATTCAGCTTCTTGAAAAAAGTAGGGGAAAAAAACACACAACTTACCGAAGGGCATCTACAGTCTCCATTGTATGGTAAAAGTGAGGTGGGCTGATGATGACAGAACTATCTAGCTTCTCAACAAGAAAGTTACAAACATCTTGCATTTTTCCAAAATCGCTGAATGTAATGCAGACCTGTACATGAACATAAAAATTTGGAAGTCTTTTCAGTGCCTCACTTGCAAATTGACTAAACTAAAACACATGATTAAAATATGCATTCTTCACAAGAGTCAAAATATGAATGTACTATTTTCAACTGTTCTTTTTTTAAAATTAATTTTCTTTTTAAGTAAGTACGTTTGTTTTATAAAAACTGAACAAAATACAAAAAAAGCATGGTGTATATAGAGTTATATATGCTAAGCAACTAGCAACACATTCCTATATGTATCTACTCAAAAGTAAATCCTATTGAGTTCAATGGAACTTATTCCCAGGTAAGGGTGAAATCCTAAACACAATTCCCAGAAAGAAAGCTTTTTTGAACTATACAGGGCAAGGCTCAAAGTGAAAATTTTTAGAATGACTATGTAAGTATGTTGCATGTTTCCATTACTTCTTTCATTAATAACTACACCCTATCATAACTATACATCATCAACTTTATCTCATAAAGCAAGGGTAGGCAGAAAGTAATTTGGGATCTACTGGTAGATCTCTGGGTGATTTGCAGTAGACTGGCAAGGGTTTATGATTCCCAATTTTTTTAAAAAACTAAAAAGCTTGCATTTTTCTGTGAGAGGAGTTGTGAGCTTGGTTCTGGGATCAATCACAAATTCTGCAGGGGATGTGTTCAGAGGGACCCTTAATTTTTCAGAGTATATACACCTGCCTGACCCACTATTTTGCATCTGGCTCCAGTTGGTATATCTCAAAGTTCTTGTAAAAAGCCTATAATCCCGAAACCTACCCACCTCTGTCATAAAGCATGTAGTAAGGCTGCTACAGCATTCTATGACTGTTAGGAAGCATTGCAGAAAAATGATCAGAAGTGAGGTGGCAAACAGATTATACGCAAATACACGCACACAAGTGGTAATACACTAAGCTAATGTAGTACAACATGTCTTGAAGCCCTACAGCACATGTAGGTAATTAGTTTGCAGAATGAAGCATTATGAATCTTTGCTTTGAGAAACTAATATGCCTGGAATGTTTAGGTGACTAGTCAGGCAGCACATTTTAAACATTATTTTTAATCCAAGTACTTATGAAAACTGTAGACACCATCTAAATTAATAAGATTTTTTCTTCAACACCAACTTAAATCCAAACAGTTTTGAGCAGAAGGAAAATAACCACTAGCACTCCTTCCACAAATATTCATGCTATTATACGTAGGATCTATAGTAATGAAAGAGGTTAGCAGAAGAACATCTTTGGATCTAGTATTTGGTGATAGTCTTAAACTCAGAGATGTATTGCCAGTGCTCATATTTAAATACTTGCCTCTGCTTCCATCTTAAAAACATTGTCTATTCTACTGAAGTTTTTTGTCACAGTCACATTGCTCTCCTATAACAAAAACACAACAATTTGAAGTATAATATTCAAAAGATAATGCTCTTTGGTACCATTATGACTGCTTAACCTGATATTGAATAACAAAGTGGGGCAGCATATTTCAACATAAAAGTTAAATAACTTAGGTTTTGTAAAAATGAGAATGGGTTGAATCCAGATGTACTCATAGTTATTGCAGACCCACTGAAATCAATAGGACTTAACTTAGCCATAACTAAAGTCCCACTGATTTCAGTAACTCTACTCTAAGTAGACTCTAAATCTAGATCCAACAGTAAATCTTGTCTTGCCCAAAGTTCTACTACAGGTACTACTACAGATTGTTTTAATACAAGCATAATTTGAACACTAAATTATTAATAAAAATCTACTAGTGCATATATTTCTCTTGTTTACATCGAACATAGCATTTAAAAAAAATGTTGTAAAACATGCCTTAAAATACTGTAATATCAGTAGCTCTGCAAAATATATTACATATAAAATCCTGACGATCATCAAAGGTACTCAGTTTGAGACACAATATGAAATGTTATTGCCCATTACTACCAGTAAGAAATCGATTCAACTTATACAAATAATTTAAGAAACATAATACAAACTTCCTTTAGGATAATTTTTTTTTTATTAAGAAATATGTGATCAACATGAATTGAAATAATCAAGTATGCACTGACTAATACGTTTTCATTTCAATGCTTTCTGTAATGGTTAAAAATTCTGTCCTCCTGTGGTCATACATATTACAGCAACTTTGAGACATGGCTAACAGCTAATAATATTGAATATTACAGGACAGAAATTAAGGTTTGGCAACACTTCAAATGATGGGTACTAGAAAATGCATTTATTTCAGTAGCACAAGCATATGCCTGTATAAAACAACAGACTATCAATAAATGGTGAATTTAACACATAATTTGATTGCCCCTTACTCTATTTCATCTAGAATAATGTAGACATTCATGTTACTTTCATAACAACAACTTGCCACTATCAAAGTCCAGCTACAGAAATGATCATAGTAAAGTTGTTTAGCTTTTATTTTTTTAACTATAAAATGAGCTGATTTGCTAATGTGTGATTATGGCTACAGCATCTGGTTGTGGGGTCACTCCCCTGGTTCTGCTGAGAGACCAATTTGGCTCCCCCTTAAGAGTTTCCGTTCCAGCAGATCATTGTAAGAACTACTGTGTAACCAGTGCCTGAGTTTGCTGATTTCCCTCTCCCATCCCCATCCTTTTTCCTCTTGCGTCATCGCTTTTAGATTGCAAGATTGCAAGCACGGCCTGCCAAGTTTTCAGCTGAACAGCAGTGTAGTAATGCTTTAAATAAGTATATAAATACTCTCAAGATATTTGCCATAGTTTCATTAAAAAGAATATTTTAACTGCTAAATATTCATCTGCTCAACCCTTCAACACATGTTCTATGGAATTTATGGGGAAGTCCCTAATTACGGATAAATTAAATACACAGTAATTAAGAGGGATATGTTGCATTAAGATATGTAGTATCAATTGCTAATATACTGTTATTGACTGTAGCTCGGCAGTGAAGTCACAGCTGTCTTGTAGCTCCCCACTCCCTCATTTTGGCTTGACACTCAAGTGCTTAAAACTTGGAACAGGGAAAGTGATATGGAAAAAGTTAGCTTACTCCAAAAGAAAACAGATATAAATCAGCTCTGCACCGCGCATTGATGCTCCTGCTGCCAGTCTTCACGGCAGGAGCGCCACAGCAGCTTTTCCTGTCGCCGTCACCGCACCTGCGGCCCACCTACTCTAAGGTGAGTTTTTTTAAAAAAATTAATGGGGGAAGGACAGTGAGGGCGGTGCAGCAAGCTTATGGCTCGCTGCTCCACCCTCTTCCCTTTCCTGCCCGCTCCACTTTGAAAAAAGTCAAGCTAAATGCCCAACTTTTTTAGTGTGGAGCAAAGGGCTTTTGCCCCTAGATTGCTTCGAATTGGTGGCAGCGTCATGTAACCCAACTGCCGCCATTTTGAAGCCACCGCGAGGCAAAGTGACTGTGAAGAGGTACCCCTTGTCAATTTCATCCTCCACTTCAGAGCTTCCCCTGATAATGAGCACCTTAAAAAAAGGCTGCTTCACTTTCTAAAGCAGTAATAACACCTGTCTCTAAAGGTCCTTCTACCTTGCAGCCCCAGCAGCTTTTGCCTGCCCCCCTCACTTGTTGCTTGCTTCCACTGGTCTCCATTGCTGGCTGTCAGATGCACATGAGAGTTACAGACAAAATAGGGACTGAATGGGTAAAGATATGCAAATTTCAAGGCAAACAAGTGAGGCAGATTGCTAAAAATATGCAAATATTCCAGCAGAGCAGTAAAGCAGCCGGGAAAACTGCAAACATTTCATGGTAGAGCAGTAAAAGACAGAGGGAAATTATCCAAAATTTATGGCAAAGCAGTAGAACGGGAGGGAGTATTACATAAAATTCCTAGCAGCAGACATTCATTTCTTCACACTGAAAGTAAAAGTTCCGTATGTGCAGCAATCCTGCCCCTAAATTGTGGTTTGCACAATCAAATCAGAGGAAATCTATTATGATGGCTTATTTCTCCCACCGCAATTACCATTGTGGCGTATTGTGCAAATCCAGCCAGGGTAGCTTGCTCCCATTGATAACAAGTCATCTCAGTACCTTAAGATGGCCCATAGATTTTGGGTGGCTTGTTAACCATGGCAACAAGCCACCCTGGCTGGGTTCGCAAGACACGGCAAGCTGCACCAGCGAGGATAATTATGAAAATCCTACCGGGATGTGAAGGGTTTAATCTGAACTAGGTCTCAGTCCACATACCCCCAGCGCTGAGCTCACTCTTGGAATTGGTAGTGTGTTGGATTAGAATCATAGGCAGTATCATAGGCAGTATCATAGGCAGTAAGCCTGTGTATACCAGCTGCTGGGGAACATGGATAGGAGGGTGCTGTTGCACAGTGTCCTGCTTGTGGGTCCCTGGTCAATAGCTGCTTGGCCACTGTGTAAACCCTTGGCCTGATCCACCATGACTCTTGTGCTTAAGTCCCCTCTCAGACATTAAGCTCCTTGGGCCAGTCACCCTACCTCACAAGGCTGTTGTGAGAATCAAACAGTGAGTGACGAGGGCATGTATGTTAGCCAGAACTCCCTAAAGGTAGGCAGGGCAGTAACTATAGAAAGTTTTAATCATTGGACTCGTTGTGACCAAGGATAACTATGTGCTGATTATTCTGACAGATACAGCTTTCTTGATGGGGGTCGGCTTTTGAAAATGCCAAGGCTTCTCCCTCCACGTGCCAACACAGGGCCTTTTCCTGGAGCAGAGGACGAAAAACCCATCGCCACAGGGTCAAAGGAACCAACGGGGAAGGCAAGCGGGGGGAGGGAGCCGTTGAGGCTGCGCGCGAGCCGCTTCGCCTACCCACCAAGATACCTCCGCGCTGCCTGGCGGTCTGGGCGATATAGTCCAGCCGCCGAGTCACGCTCTTCCGCGCTGCGCCGGCTTCCCCTTTCCTGCTTCCCAGGTGAATCGTGACTTTGGCCCGGTCCGGTCCGGCGCTGAGCTCCGCGCTGCCGCTCACGTGAACCTCCCTCCCAGGCGGCAATAAAAACCCGGGGATTCCTCTTCCTCCTTCCCCCGCGACTCTTGGCGGTTCATTCTCCCGGCTGTCCACCCCCACGGGCGGAGGAACCAACTCGGCAAACATCCGAGCTGGAGAGAGCGGCGGCAACGGCATCCCGCCGAGGGTGGGAAGAATGGGACCGTTAGGACTCCATAGCAACGAATGGAGCGCCGCAAGCCCTTCTCTCCTCCAAAGAGTTATGGGCAATGTAGTTCTCGGAGCGGGAGGAGGATCACGTGAACTGGCTGACGGTAGATAACCGTGTGGCTATACGGAGGCCTGGGGGAAGGGGTTTAAGTGTGTGTTCCATGGTTTCTAGCGCTGAGTGGAACTAGTTCTGTATTTGTAGTCCCCGGCAGGACAGGACAGGGGAGGGAGGGTGTTTGTTTTAGTAGTGCTTTCTTAGCCCATAGAAGACAGAGACCTAATTGCTGTGATTAAAGCTTTATTGAGAACTAGCTGATATGCCTGGCGTTGCTCGGGTCCGTGAGTAATGTTTATGACATTTATTTGATAAATAATATATTTCTCTGCAACTTATTCATCTTTTAAGTTATTTGTTTGTTTTTAGTTTGGTTGAGTTTGTAAATTGTTTTGCTAGAATAAATGGAAAACTGTGTTAGTAAGAACTGTATTTTAAATTAGAGCTTCCTGATAAACCACATTTTTTGTTTTACTTGAAATGCCTACACCTCCCATCATGCCTTGGCCGGAGCAGCTGTCTAAACGTCAAAAACAATCAGGACACACAACACCATTTCTACCAGCTAAAAAAGATGCAAAACCTAAGAATATGTTTTCAAAATAGACCCGGCATTGCCCAGATATCTGAATAACACATTAGCAGGGAAGTGGATCTCAGTGGACGTGGGGAATTGTTGTATGCATGTGTTCTGAAGTTATTATTATGAAAAAAGTAAAGTAGCCAGAACGCAGAATACTTTATTGGCATAATTTAGTATATAATATCTACATTTAACAGGTTTTGGCAGAGAGCCAGGATGGTCAAGGAAACTGGTGACTTGGGCCTTTCATCTGACATAAAAATACTTAAAATGCAAATTTTCATGTTTTTAGATTTTTCTGGTACATTGTACTACCAGACCTGTCAGCATGCCAGATTTCAAGTTTCTACCCGGTGTTGCTTTGGCCCCCTAAAATATATGTCTGCGAGGTAATCATCTTAAAGTAGCAGGCTTGTGCTAGGCCTGAGTTAACCTTTAAACAAATTAAAGTCATTTCTTTTTTTCCTCACTCACCCTCATGACAACCCTTCAAGCTAGGCTAGTCTTAGGCCTGTGAGGTAACTTTAAAACAAATTAAATTAGTTTCTTTCCCCCCACCCAGCTCTCTCTTACCTTCAATGTATGGCCAGGGCTGCCTTGAAGCTGTCTCCATAATTTTCCTTGTCCTCAAAGAAAACAAAAACTACAACTCCCAGCGTGCCTTTTGCTGTGGTGCCCAACTTGCCCAATGGGAGACCTGCTGCTGAAGCTCATGGGAAGTGAAGTCTGGCTGAGCCAGTCCACACTACACTGTGCAATCAGTGCTCATAGGTAGGCTGTGAGGTGGCTGGCTGGCTGACAGTTCGCTTGGTTGCCATTGGCAATGGGCCTGCTTCCGATGGGGCCTAGCAACTGAGGCAGCTGGCCCCAGGCACTCTCCCTTCAGGCCTAGGAGAGCAAGCCACTACCAGATAATGGCTGCCAAAGCCTGATAAGTCTTCCCTCCTGCCCAAAGCATGCTGGGAGTTGCAGGCATAAGCCTACAAGATGGTGTTGATCTTTGAACACCATCTAAGATATGGTGGAAGACAACTGGAGAGCAGGCCATCTTGGTTGTGGCACCATGCTTATGGATTTCTGAATAAAGTTTATGATTTTTTGTAATAGCCTGTCTATACCATTGAGACAGAAGAGTGAATGGGGGATTGACTGATATAGTTGAGGCTAGAATGAAATGGTGGGCAGGGTTAGTGGCAGTCGGAGAACAAAGACAGTGAGAGGTCAGGGTTTGCTCACCCATACTTTATTTTAAATCAGCCACTCTACATGCCAGTACTTTGGCAGCCTGCAAAAGAGACGTCCTCTTGTTGCTGATGCTGCTCCTTGATAGAACGTCAAGGAATAGCATTGCCAAGGAGGGGAGGGAAACAGTGGATGCACCCAGCTTGGGCCAATCCTGCTGGGACTGCCTGTGCTTCTCACCCACCAAGTGCTACATCAGGAGCCTGTACTGAAGGGCTGGGCGGGGCACTTACCTCCCTTTGTTGTGTCTGTTTCTGGGCATGTGCAGAGTGCTTCCCCTTCCTCCCTCCTTAAGGGCAAAGGCTACGTACTTGTTTCCCCCAGATTCTGAGAAAACAGCGATATCAGGACCGAGTGCCTTTGAGCATGTTTGGCTCCTCAAAGTCATGCTGTTGTATCTAGTTACATTTTAAAACCATGCAGAGGGTGGGAGGAGACACCACAAATGGATACAGTCCATTTATGTGGGTTGTTTCCTTTTATGTAGAATTGGGTTGACTGCTCGAGACCAACCATAGGAGTCAGGATTGTAAAAGACATGCAGCGACCACCAACCTGTGCACTCACAATGGCTGCCAAAGGCCAGTAAGTCTGGCCTCCTGCCCAAGGCATGCTGGGAGTTCTGCCCAAGGCATGTTGGGAGTTGTAGGCACAAACCTAGGTTTTTATTAAATTCTTTAAAAATACTTAAAACCCCAAATTCGTGTTTTTAGATTTTTCTGGTACATTGTACAGCCAGACCTATCACTGTGTCAAGTTTCTAACTCATCTGGAAGTGGGTAAACATTTCCGGACATATGTGACACACACACATACTTTCTGCTTTATAGGTAGAAAAGATGAGACAAGATCTGCTGAGCTTACCAAGGCTCCTCCGTCATGACCTCTTTACTGGGGTTCATCTTCCAGTCTCTTTGCAGTCCCCTGTTAGGATGGAACTGCTATCTATTCTAACAGTGTTAGCTCTAAATGCCTATAAGGCTACAATGCTGTTTGCCTATAAGGCTACAATGCTGTACCCTTTATCTGGGAGTAACACCTAGTGGGCAGTGTGGGCTCTAGGGTTTGGACAGCCCTTGGGCCTTGCACTCTCAATAGGGTCCCTCCCTTGGAGAGTCTGCCTTCTCATGCCATTGTTGCCAGCTGTTGTTGTTCCTCCTTTTCCTCGTTGTTGAGCAGAGATCCAGTGAGCAAGTAGGTAGTGGCCTCTGCTACTCCTTCTCGCCACCACCGTTTTCTGGGCCAGAGCGAGCGCGTGAACAAGCAGGTTGCAGTGGATGAGAGGAGCAAGTCCAGGGAGTTCTTGCCAGTGGGCCACTGCTAGTATGTCCCCCCCCCTCAGCATGTGTTCAACCATTCCTATCCTTGACATCAGCTGTGATAGAGGGCCTTGTTTCAGAGTAAACATGCATAGGATTGCTTAGTGAAACTCCTATGCACTGGAATAGCAAGTTCCATTAACAATATGTGGGATTTCTTAGTCTCTTATTGTTGTTGTTTTTTAAAGCAGGGATCTATGAATTTTTGCCTGGCTTACTTGCCAGTAACAATTGTAGTATCCAGCCACACACTCCGTACTGTAAGGGGAGATGTTGACTTGAGTGCCCCTGCTGAGCTGAAAGACACCCGGCACCCTTACCTGTTCTGAAAGATGGGCCAGAAGGGAGCAGTTGTGTAGTGGTACAGTTTGGTGGGAAGCAGCTTGTCTGACAGGATGGGCAAGCTTAGGTGGTTGCCTGGGACTCCAAGCTGAAGAGGGTGCTGACTCCTAGCTGAGCTTGGTGTTTGTTGAGTGTGCTGTCTGCTGTGAGCTAGGGCACTGAAAAGCAGCAAGTGTATTTAACTTTTTTAAAAAGTTGTACAGGGTGGTTTGGTACTAATTATAAAAAATGAATTTCCATCAATTAATTTTAAAGAGTGTTCATTTTTCAATTCCCAGTATGACTGATTAAAATAAAAATCAGTGGAACACAACTTTACTTTTGAGGCAACATTACCGAGTGCTATAAGCACTTCCAAAACTGTAAACACTATAAATAATAATAAAAAACAGCTGTAAGCAGGGCAGGGAAAGTGGGGCAGGGAGGAACACCAAAGGTGCACCTTGCTCAGGGCACTACTGATGAAAATCTGGTTTGTACAATTTCTTCCCCTCAAATAAATGGGGCTATGTGTGCAGTGGAAGGAAGCTCCTCAACACTGGTTCTACATTGCACTTTGCAGCAGGACCTTAAGCTCAAATGTATTACTCAGATATTTGTTGGCTTTAATTATATTTCTCTGTCTCTGAAAGACTACGATACATGAATAAATTTAGCATGAGGCATTCTGATCTTAATGTTGCAAGGCAAGATATGGATTTTATTTAAACTAATTGGCTTGACTTCCAGTTTTTTAAAGTAATATTTCATTAATACAAATAACAAAAGCTAGTCCTAAATAGACTAGAGTCCAAAGAATTAATGAAACACAGTATAAAGAAAAGAGACAGTATACTACCATTATTTGATCTTTATTGCACTTGCTTTGTGTCTATTGGCTAGCCCTTAGAAATTCTTATTTGAAGAATTTGCCTATAGCAAGATGGTTGCTTATGTACCTGTCCCAAGATCAAACTATCCAACATGTGTGGCCTTTCTGATATGCAGCAATTTATACTTTATGCAACTATTGCATAAAGTATAAATTCCTCATATAATACCTTTGTTTGCTTCTTTGGAAAAGGTCCAATAATGCTACACCAAGTTCCATATAGATTGATTGTGCTTTCATAATATTTATAGCTTCCAGTACTTTATTCCAAACAACATTAATAACAGAATGTGATCACTGAGGATTCTGCATTTTCTCAGCCTCTCCATCAATTGTTAGATCTGAGGTTAAAAATATATGTGTGTGTGTGTGTGTGGGGGGGGGGGTTGACAGTTAAGATGCTACTTTCTAGTAACAATTAGAATATCAGTTGTTTAGAAGCAGAGTAAAATAAAGAGAAAAAAACTATTTTGTTTTAATTGCTTGGATCATAGGGTGGCTAGGAGTGAAGCTTTAATGCATCTAGTATCAGACCTGGTGAGTGAAAAACTAATTATGGGGGGTCTGCACAACGTCTGTTTGGTGTCTGTTTCTGATAATATGCGCTTTTTCCTATATTCGTATTTACATCTAATAGCGGTAGATGAGAGCCATTAAAGTGAATTACGGGCATCATAAAATGCACTTTACAAATGTTTATATGCAGAGTTTCGCTGCAGAATCAGTTCAGGGGTGTACGGCTGAACATTGAAAAATTGACGAAAGCACCGCCCTGTTTCCTGATGGTACCTCCCCCAGACTTTCGAGCCGTTCGTTAACTCCGCCCACCTGACTTTCTCGCCGTTGCCTGTCCAATCACGATCACGTGTGACTTCGCATATGGGTACGATTTCTAAATATTGTATGTGCCTACAATTATAGTTGTTAGCAGGGCATCATTGGACGACCTTTTGTAAAACCATAAAAGCAACATTTTTCCAGGTACTGGACAGCCATGGCGAACAGCCGCTAGTGTAGCATCCGCCCCTCCAATTGCTCCTGCCAAGAATCAGATGCTAGATATTGGATTCCCACCCAACCATGCTTACGGCAGCGTCCCCTTATCTGCCGTCTTGGAAATGTACTGCTTCAAGGACAAATTTTTGTGTATCCTTTCCGTTACAATGTTGCATTTCGCACTGATTTCCCCAGTTCTATACAAACTGGCTATTAGTCTGTCTATGGACCCCAAGATGCCAGCTCACAACGGTTCTTGGATGCCTGACGCTGAGCGGGCTAGAGTGCAACCTCGCCATGCCATCTAGTCTCTACGTCGCAGAAGTGGGTGACTGGGAATGCGGGAGTGGGGGAGGGATGAACGCTGCTCACAACAAAAAAACGATGGCACTGATGTCCTCTCTTTCCCCCCTCACACAGTCCGCTTGCTATTCTACCAATTGCATTGCCTTCAGTGCTGGAGCGTATAGTGTGGCGTGCCCGCTCTCCAGTACCACTCCGGCAACTGGCAGTGCCATTTGAATTACCGGCATGGCAGGGGACAGCCCAACTCCCAACTTGGGAGAGTCGGCTCGGACGTTGCATCTGTGGACTGACTTTAATTTCCATATGATTGTTGTAGTTTCCCTTTTGTTCGGCGCGTTCCGCCCAATCCCCTGTGTTTTCCCCACTTGCACTGTGCCTTTCAGATTACTCTGGCCACACTTTTCAGTGGGATTTTGGCCACATGTAACCATTAGTAGAGTAAAGATATTGCATTGCTTAATGATAATAAAATAAGTGTGCTTTCCGTTGTGACACACACACACACACACACACACACAAAACTTCCAGGGGAATCAATGAAAGAAGGAAAGTAGATACAAAGCCCGATGCATGCTCTGGCGCTAAGCTTCCCAAGGAGCAAGTCCACCCACTTGCTCAATGCTCCTTACTCCCAAGTAACAGCACTCAATAGCAAGAACCGCCTTGCACGTAAAGAACTTTCCCTTCCTTTTTCAAGCCTTTATTCCAGTAAGAGAGCGGGGGAGGGAAGAGTAGCCTTAGCGGACTGCAAATCATTCTAAAAATGAAGCACACACATTATTCCAACCTCTTTGATTCCTGTAGAACCAGCTCCGTGTGTATCCACTTGTCTCGACGAAAGAAAGATTCCAGTGGGTATTGAAAAGAAACTTTACTTTTAGTTCCGGAAAATTGAAATCAGCCATTACTGAACAGAGAAGAAGGAAGTAGGAGGGAGGAGTTTCGCAGCAGAGCAGGATCACAGCTATAGGGTTGAACATTGGTAATTTGACAAAAGTACCTTCCCCTGTATCCTGAAAGTACCGCCCCCGAGGAAAGTGGGAAAAGTGGCGGTAAACTTGGGGGCAGGCATTCACTCATGACATCACAAGCCCTGCCCACCAAACTGCGCCCACGGTTAGCATTAATCCGAATGGGCAGCGGAGGTTTACATGACCAAAATGCGATCGAACATCAGAGAAAAATTAAAAGTCGCATTTAATCGACATCTTGGAAATGCGCGTTAATGGAGGCTATAAATCACATAGACATCTGATCTGCGCCCTGCTCGTGTGTACAAAATGCCATCAGAGCGAAGTAAAGGCGACCCAAACAAGCCGTGAAGAGGCACCCTTTGTATGCTTGGCATTTACCCATATACACGCCATTGGCTAAATTGATGTGAAGAAATATTTATGAATATTAGTATTGCACAGGTAGAAGTCTGTTCAACTTGAAAGAAGGGAAGGTGTGTTTGAGAGGGAAATCTGATAAGGAACCAAAGAACTGAGCTTGTTTTTATTGTTTATTTATTCATTGCATTTATATCCTACCTTTCCTTGAAGGAGGTCAAGAGCTTCAACTATTGGGCAATATAAAAATGAAATAAATAAATAATAAATAAATGAACCTGGTTCTCCTACCCACCCCCACCATTTTATCTTCGCAACAACCCTGTGAGATCGTTGCAGCTGAGTGGTAGTGACTGGTCTCAAGTCAGTGAGTTTCAATGATTGAACTTCAGTGGGTTTCTCCAGTTCTAGTCTTCAGCTATGGGGCGGTATATAAATGTAATAAATAATAATAATCAGACATTCTAAGACTATATCATTCTGGCGAGGTCCTGCAAAGGCATAACATCATTTAATAAGGAAAAGAAGTATAAAAAAAGAAATTGAAGCTTAATCTAGAACAGGAGGAAGATTTTGCATTCATTGTTTAAAGAGGCAAACCCTTACATCAATGCAGCACTCATTCACTACAAAGGAAGCAACTTGAAATTCCGCTATGAAATAAATCAGAAAAACTTCTCATGTGAATACCTTTCTGGATCAGAATTA
Source organism: Anniella stebbinsi (assembly GCA_029215795.1). Lineage (NCBI taxonomy): Eukaryota > Metazoa > Chordata > Lepidosauria > Squamata > Anniellidae > Anniella > Anniella stebbinsi. Next base: position 159,046,419 of record JARDYH010000003.1, on the reverse strand, counting down.
AGGAAAAACAAGCTAGTCACATTAAAACAATCTATAAAATCAAAAATACTACATTTGGCTTTTCTATAGAAGCTGACAGAGCAACTGAAGCTAGTTTTGTTGAGGCATGGAATATTACTCATGTTCATATTCTGATGGAGAGTTAGGTGTTCTGTAAATGAGCTATTTATAGCACGCTAGTTTCTGGCCACTCATGGAAGTTTCCGGGTCAATTTAACAAGGCTGTGCTCAAACAGGAGGTCTCTCATAGCCCCCTCCACCTTATTCCATTTTAAAATACATCATAGATAAACTGGAATAAACCCCTAATGGTATGAAATTGGCATCGTGTAAAGCTGCCATTGCACTATGAACCTGCTGAGGAAGAGCTTTGAACAGAGGGAGGAGAGAGTAAAATGCCTCCCTTCAACAAAGGGAGGCAGATCTGATCCCCATGTGTCTACTCAGAAGTAAGTCCCATTGTGTTCAATGGGGGCTTACTCCCAAGTCAGTGTGATGTGGGCTGTGAACTTACAGCAAAATCTTACTTCTACTCAGAAGTAAGTCCTGGCTTTCTTGGGGGCTGTGAGGAAACAGACAACAAGACCTCTCCTCCTTTGCTCATGCCAGGAAGGGAGGCGCTCCCTCAATTCAACTGTGTCTGCCATTTAAAGGTGCCCTGGGGAACAGATCAGAACCTTCCCTTGCCCCTCTCCCATGAAATCCAATTCATACCAATTCGTATCAATCCTGCCAAAGAAACACAAAGCACAACAGCTCATAGGCTGACCATATGAAAAGGAGGACAGGGCTCATGTAACTTTAACAGTTGCAGAGAAAAGGGAATTTCAGCCAGTGTCATTTGTATGCAATTAATACCTGGTGAAATCCTCTCTTCATCACAACAGTTAAAGTTGCAGGCACTACACTAGAGTGACCAGATACAAAAGAGGGCAGGGCCCCTGCAGCTTTAACTGTTGTAATGAAGAGGGAATTTCACCAGGAACTAATTGCATACAAATGACGCCGGCTGAAATTCCCTTCTCTACAACTGTTAAAGTTATGTGAGCCCTGTCCTCCTTTTCACATGGTCAGCCTAGAGGCTCTGGTTAAACAATAGGATTTCCTTTCATGTAGAAAAGCTCTCAGAGCTCCATCACACCTTTTTTTCCCAGTTTGCGTCTTCGGTTTCCTTAGTGAGTTGAGCGCTGGGCACTTTCACTCATGAATCTTTTCACCTGTATGCTACTAGACCTGCAAAATCTCCTCTCCCGCCCCTATGTTCTCCTTCCCCCTGCAGTTAATTTTTATGTTTTTATATATATATTTCTGCACAAATACAATAGTACGGCAGCCTGAAACTGTGCAATTATGGTAAAACAATAAACTATGTTTTCCCCTAAGATCATATTAAACAAGACAAGTGAAGAGAAAGTATTACAATTAGTTTTTGGAGATGTTTGTGGTCAATGTTGTCATGGCAGGGGGAAGCTGACATTGTTCCATTGAATCCACAGATACGCAAGGGAAACCTCAGCGTGTAATCTTTGTTTGCTATGTTTCAACATATATAATTGTGAAAGAAAAAAATGTTAAACTTTGTGACACTAAAAGTAATAACCCATTGTGGTGATATCAATAGCCCATTTCACAAAGTATTCACAGATTCTAATGTATCACTGGATAAATTTGTATATGTTGCAACAGATGGAGCTCTTGTAGAAAGAAAAACAAGCCATACCACACACTTGAAATTTCCTGATTTTCTCTATGTTAATTGTATTCTCCATTCTGAATCTCTTGTTGGCAAATACTTCAAGTATGAAAATATTATGGAAACATTTCTGGAACTTGTCAATGTTATCCTTGTAAAGGAGGCCAGATAGACTGTGTTGGACTTGAGAGGGGCTGGGGGGGGGGAATAACATAGGGAACAAACCTAAGCCTAGTAGAGGTTTCTCTTAGCTAGCAGTAGAGCAATTAGCAAGACAAAGGGCCCTGGCTTTACCACCTGTGGGGAGATAGAGGCCTCAAGGACGGATCTGGTCAGGAAGGCCTGGGCTATCTCAAACTGTAAAACTTCAAGGCTGGCGTAGGAGGTGTGAAGAGGAGAAGAGCTCTGGCGCCGAGAAGGGAGGGGGAACATTCCAAGGGGAGAAATAAAACCCAGCGTGGGAGAGAGCTGGGGGTTCTTGGTTTCTGGGGAGAAGTCAATGAGTCAGCCCGGCTGGAAGTGACTGGTTACCTGTCTCTGTATTGCATGCTTTGGGCCTTGCTGTAGATGGAAAAGTTTTTAAATTGCCTGACCTGCTCTTATGCTAATGAAGACGTATATCTCAAGTAAGTTGAGTCTTGGTTTGTTTCTCTGAGTCCTGCACACTCCTAGAAGGAGGTTGCCCTAGGGTTTCCTTCCGTTACATGGTGGCTTAGCGGTGGGATGTTGTGCAGAAGCAGAGAGAACAAACGTTAATAGCAGGCGGAGAAGCGATGACAGCAAGGCCTGGAAAAGAAATGGATAAGATGCAAGATATAGAGACGGTGGAGCAGTTGCTACCAGTAATCGGGGGGGGATGGAGGGGCCGTGGGGCCCGGTCAGGCAACCATTGAATGGGTTGTAGGTGATGTTTCAGGAGGGGTGACTGAGCTGAAGAAAAAAGTAGCTAAACAGGCCCCACTGGCGGTGTCTGCCGGTGAGAACCGGAGCGGGACACGACCCAAGGTACCGCTGGCCCAGAGTGGGGGAAGCGGGGAGGCGGGAAGACGTCCCGCGAGCGAGGAGATTGATCCACGAGAAGAACGGATCCGGCAAATGTATGCCGATTATCTGGAGCTGGCGACACAACAGATGCGGTGGGCGAAAATGAAGGAGGAGAGAGAGGAAGCCCTACAACAGTCAATGGCTGCCCCGACGGCGCCGCCAACACTGCGCCTGGATAGACGAATGTTCCCGGCATACAAAGAAGGGGACGATGTCGTGTCGTTCTTTACAGTGTTTGAGGTGGCGTGCGAAGAAGTTGGAGTGACCGGGAACCAGAGGATGGCTCTTCTCCGGACCCAAGTGTCGGGGACGCTGCTGGATCTGATGGCGACGCTCCCGCGGGAGTCGCGGTCGGACTATGATTATTTTAAGAAGTTGGTGAGGACCCAATATGCGCTCTCGGCAGAACATTGCAGGAAGAAATTCCGGCAGCTGGCCATGAGGCCGAAGGAGACCTATACCACGTTTGCGGCTCGATTGATGGCGGTTTTCGATGCCTGGGCAGAAGCGGTGGGGGCGGACAGCAAAGAAAAGCTGTGAGAGATGATAGTCAAAGAACAGCTCTCCAGACAATTCCCAGAGAGATTCAATGCCTGGATGGGAGAAAAGAACCCCGACACGGCGGCGGAAGCAGCGCAGATGGCCGATCGACTGAGTGCTTTCGGTAAGAGAGAGCAAGGGGGAAGCCGAAGCGGGGGGAGAGAAGGGGAGAGTCGACGCCCCGTGGAGGCGACCCCGGGGAAGAAGGCAGCGTGGCCGGCCGGAGAGCGCGCCGAGCGAGAGCATCAACACCCAGGAGCCAAACCACAAATGGAGGGGTGTTTTTATTGTAAAGAAAAGGGGCACCTTAAACGGGACTGCCCGAAGCTGGCCGCAAGATATCCGGTGGGAGCAGAGAAAACGGCCCCAGCGAGAGCGTTGGTGCGAGCAGCAGCGGTGCCAGCACCGGCGTCGCCGTCATCTAACTGGAGTGACGACAGCGAAGGAGAGGTGTGAGAGGCGGAGTGGGAGTATGCCGAGGGGGAAACTGGAGAACGGAGTCGCGCCGAAGACGCCAGCGAGCCGCCGGTGGGAGTAGCGCAACAAGCCACCCAAGACCTCTCGATGAGGTTGGTCTCTCCAGCGCAGCTGCAATGGAGCCGGCGGCAGTTCTGTGAGGTGATACGAGAATGGGCGGTTGACGAGGGCACAGCGGGACACCGGGGCCGATGTGTCATCAGTTCACCGTAGCCTGTTAAAAGAGGGACAAAAACTTAAACACCAGACCTTGAGAGTCACTCCGTATGGGGCAGCGCCCTTCGAAGCCCCGCTGGCGCGTATAGAAGTAGAGTTTGGAGGATGGCGAGGGGAGCTGACAGTTTTAGTGCATAAGTCAGGCCCTTTATTTCTGTTGGGCAATGATATATGTTTTAAAACGTCGGTACTACAAGTGACTACGTGCGGCCAGCGGGCGAAGGGGGTGGCCGAAAACGGCGAAGAACAGGCTCTCGAGAATGGCCCAGTGGTAGAGAAGGCTAGCGAAGAAATCACCTTGGAAGAGGCCAAAGACCCGGGTTTCCGTCAGGGCCAACAGAGTGACCCCTCCTTACAGCCGTGTAGAGACCGAGCGGCGGGGAAAGAGTTGGGAGGAGAAGGGAGACGATGGGCGGGATTTAAATGGGAAAAGGGATTGTTGTACCGTGTGTTCCGCCCGAAGAAAGGGGGGGTGGAGAAGAGTCAACTGGTGGTGCCACGAGAATTTAGGCCCAGGGTGATGGAAGCGGCGCATGAGACCCTGTGGGGTGGGCACCTGGGGATTCGACGCACGCTGGCGAGGGTGAGCAGAGGGTTCTATTGGCCCTCGGTAGCGGCGGACATTCGAGAGTTCTGTAATTCCTATGAGCCCTGCCAGCGGGTGGGGTCTCCTCGAGACCACCCTCGAGCGCCCTTACGCCCGTCACCTATTTCTGAAGTTCCTTTTGAGAAGGTGGGGGTAGACATTTTGGGCCCCTTTGCCCCAGCCACTAGGGCGGGAAAGAAGTATATTCTCACCTTAGTGGACTATGCCACCAGATATGCAGAGGCTGTACCGTTAACCACCATTACAGCTGAACAGATTGCTAAGGCGCTAATGTCTGTGTTTACTCGCCTAGGAATGCCGCGAATTTTGGTGCACGATTTGGGAGGCGGCTTCATGTCACAACTGTTGAAAGAACTGTGGAAACTGGCGGGCGTTCAGCAGTGCACTTCGGCCGCGTATCACCATGAAGGGAATGGTTTGGTAGAAAGATTTAATCAGACCTTGGGGAAAATGTTAAAAGCTTATGCCGTGTCGCACCAAAAAGATTGGGATGTAGCGTTACCCTATTTGATGTTTGCATACTGAGATGCCCCACAAGATAGTATGGGATTTTCGCCTAATGAATTATTGTTTGGGAGGGAGTTGCGGGGACCATTAGTATTGTTGAAGGAAAAGTGGGAGGGAAGAGAAACACTCAGGCCGACCTCCGTGGTGAGCTACATGCAGCAACTGCAGAATGTTCTCCGGGAGGTGGGGGAGGCCGCGCAGACGCATTTGGCTCAGGCACAACAACTGCAGAAAAAATGGTACGATCGCAAAGCCAGGCAGCGGAGGTTCCAAGAGGGCGAGAAGGTGTTGGTTTTAAAACCAGTGAAGCCTGAAAAGTTAGCTGTGCGTTGGGAAGGGCCATTAGTGGTAGAAAAACGACTGAATGAGGTGAATTATTTGCTGAAACCGCTCCAGGGCAGGGGCCGATCCAAGGTATACCATGTAAACATGATGAAACCGTTTAGGGAGCGAGGGGCGGGAGTACAGAGAGTGGAGACCGAGACTCCTACGGCGGATCTGTTGAGGGAATATCGACATAAGGGAGGCTTAGAGCAAGTGGTGTTTTCGGAGGCCTTGACTGCCCTCCAGGGGTCACAGCTGGAACAGCAGCTCAGAGAATTTAAGGAGATGTTTTCTGGGCTACCAGGGAGGACGAACTTAGTAACTCATGCCATACACACGGGGGACCACCCTCCTATTCGCTCCCCGAATTATAGGATCACGGGGAAGCACGCTGAGATAATTCAACGAGAGGTCGAAGAGATGCTGGCCCTGGGAGTCATAAAAGAAAGTCATAGCCCCTGGTCTTCCCCGATTGTACTAGTGGCTAAAAAGGATGGGAAAATCCATTTCTGCCTGGACTTCTGCGCCCTCAACCACATCTCTAGGGGGGATTCCTACCCCATGCCCCGAACCGAGGAATGTATTGAGACGCTGGGGCGGGCCAAATATATTTCGACGTTAGATCTTACCAAGGGTTATTGGCAAGTGCCCTTAGATGAAGAGGCCGCCCTGAAGACTGCTTTTGCCACCCCTAAGGGATTGTATCAATTTAATATGATGCCTTTTGGCTTGGTGTCAGCTCCGAATACCTTCCAGCGGTTAATGGACAGGGTTTTGAGGGGCCTGGGGGCGTTTTCATGTGTTTATCTGGATGATATTGCGGTCTACAGTCAGACGTGGGAGCAGCACTTACAACATTTGGCCCAAGTGCTGGGGCGCCTGAAACAAGCAGGGTTGACTGTGAATGCGGCAAAATGTCAGTTTGGGTTGGGAGAGGTGACCTACTTAGGACATCAGGTGGGGGGGGGAGCGTGAAACCACTGGAGGCTAAGGTAGAGGCCATTCAAAACTGGCCGATCCCACAGACAAAAAGCAAGTACAGTCGTTCCTGGGGCTGGCAGGATACTATCGACGCTTCGTTCCGGAGTTTAGCGCCCTGGTGGCTCCCCTCACTGACTTATGTCGAAAACGACAGCCCATTCGAGTGCAGTGGACGGCTCAGTGCCAACAGGCGTTTGAAAGCCTTAAGCGATGCCTGCGGCGACGCCCGGTGTTACGAGCACCAGATTTCGATAAGCCCTTCACGCTGCAGACGGATGCATCTGAGAGAGGTCTGGGGGCGGTGTTGCTGCAAGAAGACACCAGGGGGCAGCTACACCCCATCGCATTTGTTAGTAAGAAATTGCTCCTAGAAAGAAGGCCCTGGCTACTATTGAAAAGGAGTGCCTGGCCATCGTGTGGGCCATTAAAAAATTGCGGCCATATCTGTGGGGGCGCCCCTTTCTTTTGCAGACTGATCACTCCCCGCTGTGCTGGTTAGCCAGAGTAAAGAACACCAATCAAAAGCTGCTACGGTGGAGTCTGGCCCTACAGGACTATGACTTCACAGTCCGGCACATTAAAGAGAGGGAGAACGTAGTGGCAGATGGATTGTCTCGCCGGTACCCTGAGGAAAGAGCATTGGAGTGCAGCCATAAGAAGGAAAATGTGAAAAGTGGAGAGGGGGGTCCCGAGACGTCAAGGTGTAGAGATGGAACTGAGGAAAGTAGCAAGAAGCAGAAAGTTAAGAGAGAGAGTGAAGGAAGTAGAAAGAAAAGAGAGGAGAGAAAGAGAGAACCCCCCCCTCAGTTCCATCTTAAGGGGGGAGGTGTAAAGGAGGCCAGATAGACTGTGTTGGACTTGAGAGGGGCTGGGGGGGGGGGAATAACATAGGGAACAAACCTAAGCCTAGTAGAGGTTTCTCTTAGCTAGCAGTAGAGCAATTAGCAAGACAAAGGGCCCTGGCTTTACCACCTGTGGGGAGATAGAGGCCTCAAGGACGGATCTGGTCAGGAAGGCCTGGGCTATCTCAAACTGTAAAACTTCAAGGCTGGTGTAGGAGGTGTGAAGAGGAGAAGAGCTCTGGCGCCGAGAAGGGAGGGGGAACATTCCAAGGGGAGAAATAAAACCCAGCGTGGGAGAGAGCTGGGGGTTCTTGGTTTCTGGGGAGAAGTCAATGAGTCAGCCCGGCTGGAAGTGACTGGTTACCTGTCTCTGTATTGCATGCTTTGGGCCTTGCTGTAGATGGAAAAGTTTTTAAATTGCCTGACCTGCTCTTATGCTAATAAAGACGTATATCTCAAGTAAGTTGAGTCTTGGTTTGTTTCTCTGAGTCCTGCACACTCCTAGAAGGAGGTTGCCCTAGGGTTTCCTTCAGTTACAATCCTCGTAGCGAATGTAAAAAAAAAAAGCAATTGAAGAGCTGGATCTTGGACAAATCTACAGATGTCTCTTTCTACTGCATTGTATGGTGATTATTTATCAGCAATGTCTTGAATAGTGTTCTTTAATCAAATAAAGAAAGGTAATTAAGTTGGCCCATCAGAAAAAAGAATCCATGAGAAAAAAGGGCAGTATTAGGAGTAACCAAATTTCCACAAAACTATTTATAAACTTGAGAGTCTGTCTAATGGTTAGAATGTTAGACTGGGACCTGGCAAACTCTGGAAACTGTTCGACTGGGCCATGGGTGATTTTGGGCCAGATACTGACTTTCATCCTAACCTCTACCTCACAGGGTTGTTGTGGGGATAAAAGGGAGAGGAGGAGGATCATCATGTACCTTGGGCTCCTTGGAGGAAAAGCAGGTAGAAAAAAATGCTGTCACGCTGCCCAGTCTTCTCACATAAACAGTATGTTAATTTTCCAAACGAGGCATGCAAAATGTGTCAGTGCTGGCTTCTGGTTTTTGAGGGGCCTTGGGTAAGACATCCTCAATATACTACTACTACTACGAGTCTACCTTCTTACTACCATTGTTATCAGCTGCTACCCTTTTTCTCATCATTACAACCACTTGCTTGCTTGACAGAGAGAAAGCCAGTAAGCAGTAGGCAGTGGCATCTACTGTTCATCCTTCTCACTACCTCTGTTGTCCAGACCAGAGCAAAAGACAGGTGAACAGGCAGGTTGTAATGGTAAAGAGGAAGACCAAATCTACATTCTACCTTCCCTTGTTCTTGAACAACATTCCCCAACCTTGTGCCTGTCAGATGTGTTGGGTTGCAACTCTCAACATAAGGAGATGCTCTAAGAAATGAGAAGTAGCTGGTCCTAAGTTGTTCATCATCATTTCCCACAACCCCACAGTCACCTCTGCAGATCAAATTGCATATCTAGATTTTTGAGATGACAAGTCCCAGCATTCCTGACCATGGAACATACTGACTTGCAGTGATGGGAGTTGTAGTCCAACACCTTTTGAGGGCACCAGGTTGGGGAAGGGCTGCTCTAAACAAAAAAAGAGAAGTAGGTGGCCCTAAGTTGTTCGTGATCAGTTTTGCACAATCCCAGTCACCTCTGCATATCATATTCTCCATCCTGTCCTCATGGTTTATCTGCTTTGGGAGAATGAGAATTTCACTTGCACTTTCTGCCTCCTTAGGGAGGATGTGGCGTTACGGCTTGTGAGACTTAACTCCTAATTTCCCTGCTTTTTGGTGCTTGGTTGGAATCTGTAGAGCCTTAACATTGTTTTTGTAAACCGTAGGTTTTTTGTTTAATGAATTTCATGGCTTTGTGTAACGGATGACTGGATATTATACAGTTGACAACCAAGCCAGCATCAGCCAGAATGTTATACCATCTTGACATCCAATATAAAATCAAAGCTAGTGTTATGTGTTGAACTCACTTTTAACATTAATAAATCAACCAAAATGCTTGCATCTCCCTCATTTTTAAAGATAAAGAGATGAAACCTGGCATCATGGTAGCTCTTAAGTAGGGATATAGCTATGCCAAGTATGAAGCAGATCCGTTCATGCCTTGATTTTTAGGAATTTTTTAAAGTTCAAACAGAAATCTCTTTGGGGTCCAGGACCTTGAGCAGTACAAGTTTAAAAAATGAAATTAAAGATAAAGAGATGAAACTTGGCACCATGGTAGCTCTGAAGTAGGGATTTAGCCATGCCAAGTTGGAAGCAGATCTGTTCATCCCTTGATTTTTAGAAATGTTTAAAACTTCAATTTAATTTTTTAAATTAACTAAAATGCTTACAATTCCCTCATTTTTAAAGATAAAGGGATGAAACTTGACAGCATGGTAGCTCTTAAGTAGGGATTGAGCCAAGCCAAGTTGGAAGCAGATCTGTTTATGCCTTGAGTTTTAGGAATTTTTAAAACTTCAAACCCAATACTCCTCTTTGGGGTCTAGGGCCTTGAGCAGTACATTAAAAAAAAGAAAGAAAGTAAAGATGAAGAGATGAAACTTGGCACCATGGTACCTCTTAAGTAAGGCTTTAACCATGCCAAGTTGAAAGCAGATTGGTTCATGCCTTGAATTTTAGAAAAAAAATTGAAGTCAAACTTTTTAAAAAAATATCCTAAAAATCAAGGCACGAACCGATCTGCTTCCAACTTGGCATGGCTCAATTCTAGGGTGACCACTAGGGTGTGGCCTAGTGGCTAAAGTGTTGGACTGGGAGCTGGGAGATCTGGGTTCTACTCCCCACTTAGCCATGAAAACCCATTGGGTGACTTTGGGCCAGTTGCAGACTCTCAGCCCAACCCATCTCACAGGGTTGCTATTGTGAGGATAAAATGGAGAGGAGGAGGATTATGTATGCCGCCTTGGGTTTCTTGGCGGAAAAAAGGTGGGATATAAATGCAATAATAAATAATAAAAAACTGTCAGGATTTCCCCAGATTTCTCCTGGCTTTTGTTCTATCCTCAGTGTCAGGGGGGATTTTATGTAATAGTCTATAATGACCTGGAATTACACACGTTCCCTTTTAAGGCCACCTTTAGCGTGGCAGGGGGGAATGACATGCTTTCTGGAGGTGTGTCATTCTCTCCCACTGCTCCAATCAAGGCCTTAAAAGGGGAAAACATGTCATTCCCAGACATTATAGAAAAGGGCCTGATTGGAGAAAAGTAAATGCAAAAGAACATCAGGTGCAGAAGTGAAATCTGAAACAGTAGTAGTAGTAGTAGTAGTATCCTGCCTTTTGCCCAATGCTGGGCCTCAGGGCAGCCTTACAAAACCAAAACATATACAGCTAAAACCTATAAATAGGAATATACTAGGTTGACCATATGAAAAGGAGGACAGGGCTCATGTAACTTTAACAGTTGTAGAGAAAAGGGGATTTCAGCCAGTGTCATTTGTATGCAATTAGTTCCTGGTGAAATTCCCTCTTCATCACACCAGTTAAAGTTGCAGGGGCCCTGCCTTTTTTGTATATGGTCACTCTAGTATGGTGCCTGCAGCTTTAACTGTTGTGATGAAGAGGGAATTTCACCAGGGACTAACTGCATACAAATGACACTGGCTGAAATTCCCTTTTCTCTACAACTGTTAAAAGTTACATGAGCCCTGTCCTCCTTTTCATATGGTCAGCCTAAATATACAAAAGTTAAAAATATAATTAAATACTTTTCAATATTAAAGCATTTTAAACATTTTAAATACATAACTATTTAAAAGTCAAAGATATAGACAGAGGTCCAGATGATTTGCCAAAGGCCTGCTGGAACAACAAAGGGTTTGTCTGCATCCAAAAACACATCAAGGAGGGAGCCAGTGTAGACTGCAAGGATTAGAAAGAAAATCCATGTGTACACTATGCAAAATAAACATCACCTCAACTGCTTCTAAACCTTATTAAAAAACAGGGTGACTAGGCCGAAACCAACGTTGTAGGCCCAGAAGCACTTTGAAAGGTTTCAACATTGTACTTAAAACTTACACCGGCCCAAACTAATTAAATGAAGTGTTTGAAGCGTTCAACTTTATAGCAGTATGGACCAAACTCTTAGAAAAGAGGGAAATTAAAAGAAAGGTATAGCTACCTATTCCCAGGAGAGATCTGAAGATCAGTTTACCATGAATTCAGAGGAGCCACACCCTGCTTCACCAGGGAGCAAAAGAGCAAACTGGCCTTATGAAGATAGCCCAAAATACTCTCAGAGGTCCCCTCTACAAGGATTCGCTTTTGCGCCTGGTTAGGCGATTATGCGCATAATCACTGAAGCGCATTTACACCTAATACCTCTGCACCAGAGACGGCGAGAGGCGTCAAAGCGCATTAACGGATGACCAAAATGCGCTTTACAAGTAGTTAATGCGCATAAGCGCTTGTTCACATAGTCAAAATGCGCTTTAACGACCGGAGCAAAATAAAACTCGTGATTTAACGCGCATTCGATAATGCGCATAATCGGAGAGATAACGCGCCTCTATGCCCGATTTGCGCTCCATTCTTGTAGAGGTAAATTTTTTTAAGCGCCTTGAAAGAGCTTTAAACCTCTCTTGTAGAGGCAGCCAGAGCCAAAGGAATGCATGTTCCAGAAAAGAAAAGAGAAACTCTTCTTCTTCTTCTTCACTCAAAAGGTCTGTGCTAGAGGCAGCGGCCATTTCACTCATCCACCCCACATTCTAAGGCAGGAGGAAGGGGGGAGAGCGACGCTACTGAGCATGTGTCAGTGTTGCGTTATGAAGGAAGATGGCCGCCTCATTGACTTGAATGAGAGGTTAAAATAGTCCTTAAAAGTCAACTGAAGGGAATTTTTTTAAAACGAAAAGCTTTCCACCAACTACAGTCAAGGAGGAAGAAGACCCCACCACTGGATTAATTAATAAGGCTCTAGAAATTGTGCAAATTGTGTGCACAAAAAGTCTCAACCTGGAAGTAAATTTACAAAAGCAGGGAGACAGGTTTGTATTCCTTTTCTACCTTAAACTGCTCTCCTTCCATCAATCTTTCACCAATCTTCTTGAAATTTTCAGGTAATGTAAAACAAACATTTCTTTCTGGCACCTGTAAATTTCAGAAAGGTTGGTGAAACATTTTCAATTTTATGGCTGTTAGAATGACCCCCCCCCCAATTATCACTTGAACATGGCGGAATGTGTTTTTTACTGGTGGCCCTTAACAATGGAGGCACGACTGTGCCTCCATTAATAGATAGATAGATAGATAGATAGATAGATAGATAGAACCAGCTCTGGGTCACTGCTTAGAATTCTCACTCTCTTTGAGTAGTTCAGTGTCATTAACTCATCTACCTAGGTGTTTCTGACTGAAAACAGTCAGCTAGCCTTTAGTATTGCATTACATTTTAGTTATTTCCTTGTTCTTCTGAGACAAGTAATTTGAGTCCAGAGTTTGAACCAGTTTAGAGGTTTGGTATCCCTCCATAAATTTTGGCAATGATGAGCAGTTTTGTGACTGGTTCACTTTTGTGTCCAGTCACAATCATGACATGCCATTTCCTAAAAAGTGTATTGAGTGGAAGTGGTAAGACACAGTCTCAATATTTATTGGGAAATATACCAGACCAACTGGTGTATTTAGAAGCAAGTCTCTTAAAAGCAACTATATACCTTTTGTTGACTTTACCATGTACCACCCATATGTAAAGGTTGTGTAAATTAATAGCTTGGAGCAAAATGAAGCCTCTTTTTATTCAGTTTGTTTATTGGGAAGAAATAGAAAGTAATCTCTTCCTTTCCCATGCATGATATCTCAGTTCAGCTGTGCTTTCTTGTAGCTTGTAAATATTTATTTCTATCTTAAGGAAAGTCCACAAAAATCAAATTTTGCTGTTGAAGGCAGATTTAAAAACCTCCAACTCTGGTTCTTTCAGCAATCACTCACATTCTACAGATAGACAAGCTGAATGCGTATGTGATGTGCTGTGCTTGTTTGATTGCATTGTCATTTAGAGTGATCACTGAAGTGTGTTTAAGAAGTTATTGTTGCACATTTCAGAAAATCAATACAAATGGTAGTCATCTGGCCTGCATTTTGCTTTGGGTTAAGATGCCTGGGAATGCTTAAACCCTGCACATTAAAGAAACATTGAGCTAGCTTTTGATTGCTTGAAAATAACAATAAGATAGCAATTGCAGAACATACATTGAATGAGAAGGCTTGTTGGTTTTGTTATATTGAGCGGCTCAGCTCTGATGTGCTTTATTCAGCTTTAATTATTGTATGAACCACTACAGACAGACAGCAAGAGTAAAACGGATTTTATTTTCTCTTTATTCCTATTCAAATAACATCTTGCTAAAAAATTGTTGCTAAACACACTCATTAGAAGGGTTTACTGTTACAGATATGCACTTGAGGTAATAATTATTTTCTCAGGTCACACACCAGAGCTCAGACAACGGGCTAGTTTTAGTTACTTTGTTATTTAGCCTGCTCTTTTCCAAAGAGCTAATACAAAATACAAATGCCAAATAATTATATATGACATTAAAATGTGTTACACCACAAGATTTCTGTACATTTTAATGCATTTTTATCCAATTGCATATGCTCAAGCAACAGAATATTGCATATACAATTTTGCTATGTTTTGGTCTTGAACATATTTTTCATATATAGAGCAATTTCTTAATAAAGTATTGGTACAATCTTATACTTACTTACCTGGAAATAAATTCCATTAAACTCATTAGGACTTAATAGACAAGCATAGGATTGCACTGTAAATGAATTATGGATCAGATGATCTGAGTTTGACTTGAAGACACTCAGCCGCAGTATTTGCAAGAAGCTTTATTATTTAAAAATTAATACCCTAAAGAGTACTGATTTCATTTGCTATTGAATACCCTTGTCAAGCTGCCATATTAGCTAACTGCTGAAAAAGCCAATTTATCCTCTCCCTAAACTTTATCTGGAGTAGCAAATTCTAAACAACATGTGGTAAAAATGTTTCACTAATAAGGAAAAAAGGGGGTTTCAGATGTTGTGTTATTACATATAATGTTCTGTAACCATGATTCCATTATGTCTAGGTGTTCTGGGATTATTATTTTAGAGTCTGACCATCCATGAAAGGCAGAATATATTTCTGGCCCCTTGAACAATGTGCCTAAGAGCACAGAAGTTGGGCACTTTACTTTGGCTGATAAGAATCCTCCAGTATTATATTATGTACTTTAAACATCTTATTTTGAGAAAGTGATCAGGGGGAGCCCATGCAGCAGGACAGGGGCTTCTGTATCTTTTACCAACTAGGAAGAATCAAGAATTTAGGCAGATGATCATGTCATAGTGCTATAGGGTTGGGAAAAAATATGTGACTATTGTCATTCTCTTCTGCACAATTATTAAAGGTATAGGAGCTTTGTTCGGTCTGTTGCTGAATCTGATCTAAAACTTCAACTTACTGAAGCGGATGGGGAAATGTTAGTCTCATAACAAGTGGTTTGAAGTGCAGTGGCATGAAATCACATAAGGTGGCAGCAGGAGACTGCAAAATACTCACCCTTTCAGAGTGTTAAATTGCAGTGCATCATTCATGGAATGCTACTAAGATTACATAACTTGTGACAAAGTGGAATTGTTCAGCTGCATCTGTGCATTATTTTCATTTTTTTTGAGGAAGAAAACATTCTCTTTGCCATTTGCCATTGTAAAGAAGCAGAATAGTTGCTTCATAAGCACTACATCTTGTGTCTCCATCTGCAAGAGACAGGCTTGTGTAATCAAAGGAATGTCAGGGTAAAGTGAATCTATTCCAAACCTTCTGCCTAAGACACAATATCCTGAATCTAGAGCTAATGTAGCATAGTGGCTAAGGCTGCAATATTATACCTACTTATTTGAAATGCAATTTAACACAGTGGCCTGGGCCTTATTTCTGAGTAGATATGCATCACCTACTGCTCTCTGGGTGGTTATCTGGAGGCCTCATGAACTCCAGGGCCTTGGACTTTGCCCCAGGTCCGGCCCTAGTTGTACCACTGAAAGCAACCGCAAGCAAATGTTTTAAAAATCTTAGGGTGCAATCCTATGCACGTTTAGACAAAAAAAAGTTTATGGATTTGTATGCTGATGGGGGAATACTGGGAGCTGTGGGACTTTTTTTGTCTAAACATGCATAGGATTGTACCTTAAAATACATTTAAACATAGACAAAACATTCACCAAAAAGAAATAAAGGAACTGTATCTACCTTTTAGGTTTGTTCTGGATTTATTCAATGAGCTGGGGTGCCCATACGCTAACCGCACACATTCAGAAATCTATCACTCATTCACTCTGTCTTTGTTTTTCTTTCACCCGCAGGGTTTTCAGGTGATGAAAAATACAAATGCAAATTTTACTTTGCTCATCCTTGGAAGCTCACCATAAACTGTTCCTCTACTCCACTAACTGTTTTCAGTCAGTCCATTTCCTGCTTCCCTGCACATACCTAGAATGAAATCTTTCTAACATGATTGGCTCTGGACACCTGCTGTAACACCCATTTTCCCTTATTTTCTCTGTCCTGTCCTGATGCCTTTACGGCCATATATGGCACCCAGGCAGTTCTGTTTTAGCAAATGCCCTGCCTGCCCTGTCTCTCTGCACTTGCACTACCTGGCTGAAGGTGAAGGAGTATTGAGAGAGATATCGCATAGGGGATGGAGTCTGTATTCACCCCCTACTGCAGAGCTGAGAGGAAAAGAAGTGAATTTTGTTTGTGTGGCTGCAGCCTGCTGCGCTGGGAGTTTGGAGCAGATTTGCACTGCAGGAGACTGTGGAGGGATTGGTGAAAATTGCCTCCCCTCTTACTCAAAGAAGGCTCCACTGGACCAAAGGGTCTTCCATCATCCAAGGTGACAACATTGGATACAACCCAATACTGACCTATCTTACAGGCTTTTTAACAAAAATAAAATATATAAATAGGAACATAGGAAACTAATTCATTCAAACTATTACACCATCTGGCCCAGTATTGTCAGTGCCTACTGGCAGCAGCTGTTCAGAGTTTCAGGCAGGATTTTTTCCAGCCTTATCTGGAGATTCCTGAGATCAATCCTGGGACCTTCTGTGTGCAACGCAGGTAATCTTCTATTGAGGTATTATACATCATCTTTCTTTGCCAGGGGGACTGTGACACCCGATTATCAAGATCCACTGTGACATCAATGCAGATCAAACAATGCCATCGAGCAGGACATGCAGATCTGAGGAAGTTGAGGGCAGTGCAAAAGAATGTAAATATCGCTGGTCATAATGTCAGTCTCTTCTCTAATTAGTGATATGGAAGCATTTTGCCTATTTAAATGTTGATAAAGGAGAGCTTCATTTTATAAAGTGTAGCAAATTTAATTCTGATATTAGTCCATATAAAAATGTCCTTTCCTTCTACTCTTTATTTATTTATTTTTTGCTTGTCATGCTAACTACCACATAAGTTTAGTGAATAGTGTTCCCTCAGGAAAAGATCTGTTCGGAAGCATTAAGTTAATTGTTATATTAGCTGAAATAATTGATTTCCTTCAGCTTTTGCATCTGTGCAGTCAGTTGGGAGTTTTCTTGGAGTAATCTGATTCCCTCTCTTCCCATCATCTCTACCAGAGATGAACATGTAATTTCTAGTGTTTTCAGAAATATGTTGTGAATCTGTTACACTCCCTTGAGGATTTTGGGGCCAATGTACCAAAGGATGGATTACAAATATTTTAAGTTTAAGCAAATTCTTCCTTCAGTATTGCTTATATTACTTAGAGTGTGTGGGTGTAGGGAGCCTCTTTCAGTCTACAGGGCAAATTCTAGTCTGGGCAAATTCTTAGTGGCCACATTCCTTTGGTGGGTGGGGCAGAGCAGGCAGGGCTAAAATGTGATTCTCACCAATGTTAAGACTACTCAGAAGTAAGCAGGACTACTCAGAAGTATGCAGGGCAGATTTCTGCAGGACAATCTTCAGAAGTAAGCAGGACTAAGGCTGCAATCCTATATGCAATTATCGTGAAGTAAGCTGCATTTAACACAATGGGACTTACTTCTGAATTGACATGCATAGGATTGCATTGTAAATCACTCAGCAGACACCCCCCCCCTCCAGCCCTAACTCCCCTCCCATGAGCGGCCGGCTGGTAGCTGAAGAACGATGACGGCGTGAGTGGGGGAGAAAGAGAAAGGAAAGTGCAGCAGACACCATCGCACTTCCCCCACCCCCTCTCTTTCTCTCTCTCGTGAGCACGAGAGAGAGACGGGACAACTTAAGGCGACTGAAATGTGTCTGGGAGCACCAATATCTGTTGTGTGGGGCAGAGGGAGATATGGCGATAGCAGGGCGAAATGCCGTTACAGGGGAAGGAGAGATGGATATCTAACACTCATCTTACTTTCCGATTGCCCTGCTACCCCAGGGATCTTGGGGAATGATCCAGGCCACCCACAGAACCTTTCCCTGCTTCTATGCAATGCCAGGTCGGTTAAAAACAAAACAAACATAATCTATGACCTCCTCACAGAAGAGGAGGCCGACCTGGCATGCTTCACAGAGACCTGGCTGGGAGATGACAGTGGCCCGACATGGGCTCAGGCTCTCCCAACTGGGTACTGTGTTAGTGAGCAGGTGAGGGAAAGTGGGCGGGGGGACGGAGTAACCATCTTAACCTGACCAGACATCCTGTTCGGGAATTGAATCATATCGAATGTGTGTACCTGAGTCTGAAGGCCAGGGATAGACTAGGGATTCTGTTAGTGTACCGGCGCCCCCGCTGTCTATCAGACTCCCTGGCCGAGCTCATGGAACTGGTCTCGGAGCTGGTGTTGGATTCGCCCAGGCTTTTGGTCCTGGGCGACTTCAACATCCCATTCAAGGCCGGTTTGTCAAGTGGAGCTTGGGAGTTCATGGCATCCATGACAAACATGGGCCTATCCCAATTGGTCTCTGGACCCACACATTCAGCAGGTCATACCCTCGATGCTGTTTTCAGTTCCGAACAGACGGATCTGTGGGCGGAGGTATTGAATACCTCCGAATTGTCATGGACAGACCATTTTCTGGTCAGGGTTAGTATCACGGCTACCACCCGCCCCTGCAGGGGTGGGGACCTATTAAGATGGTCCGCCCTCGAAGGCTAATGGATCCTTCTGGATTTTAGAAAGCCTTAGAGGGTTCTATGGCTGGTATCGTCAATGATCCTGTAGAAGCCCTGGTCAATAGATGCAATCAAGACCTAACTAGGGCTATCGACACGATCGCCCCCAAACGTCCTCTCCGGCCCGCTTCTAACAGGGCGTCCTGGTATACAGAAGACCTCAGGGAGTTGAAGCGGAAAGGACAACGACTGGAGCGCCGATGGCGGAAAACTGGACTTATGTCCGACGAGACACAACATAGAGAACATCTTCATTCCTATGGGGTGGCAATACGTGCAGCGAAGAAAGCTTTCTTCTCTGCGCGCATTGCGTCTGCGAATTCACGTCCAGCAGAACTGTTCAGGGTGGTGAGGGGTCTAACCCAGGCACCTTCTCCCCTGAATCCGATTTTAGAGCCTTCGGTAGTTCGCTGTGATGCCTTTAACGATCATTTCTCAGATAAAATCTCTCAGATAAGAGCCGACTTAGATGCCATTGTTATAGCAGAGGCTGACAGTGGAGTGTCCAGCGACTCCGCAAGTAGGATTACACTTGATCAGTTTCAGTTGGTGAGTACTGAGGATGTGGACAAGGTACTTGGATGTGTGAGGAGGATGACTTTCCCTCTCGATCCCTGTCCTTCTTGGCTGGTCTTCCAGGGAGGAGATGCAGTTAGATCACATCTACAATATATCATTAATGCATCTCTCAGGGAGGAGAGTTTTCCATCATGTTTAAAAGAGGCGGTGGTACGGCCGCTTCTAAAAAAGCCCTCCCTGGATCCCTTGGACCTTAATAACTACAGGCCAGTATCAAATCTTCCATTTTTGCGCAAGGTGATCGAGAGGGCGGTTGCCTTCCAACTCCAGGCAGTCTTGGATGACACTGATTTTCTAGACCCATTTCAAACTGGCTTCAGGGCAAGATACGGAGTTGAGACTGCTTTGGTCGCCTTAGTGGATGATCTACGCCTCAGTATTGACAGGGGGAGTGTGTCCCTGCTGGTACTCCTGGACCTCTCAGCGGCTTTCGATACCATCGACCATGGTATCCTTCTGGAGCGCCTGGGGGAATTGGGAATCGGGGCCACAGTGCTTCAGTGGTTCCAATCCTATCGCTTGGGCAGGTTCCAGATGGTGATGCTTGGGGATAGCTGCTCTTCAAAAAAGGAGTTGCTATGTGGTGTACCACAAGGTGCCATCCTTTCCTCAATGCTGTTTAACATTTACATGAAACCGCTGGGAGAGATCATCTGGAGGCATGGGGCGGGGTGCTATCAATACGCTGATGACACCCAAATATATTTCTCTATGCCTTCGACAACATCGTCAGCTAAGGATAGTGAGTCTCCTCTGAATGAATGCTTGGAGGAGGTAATGGGCTGGATGAGGAAAAACAAACTGAAGCTGAATCCAGACAAGACGGAGGTGCTCACTGTCAAAGGACCCAATCTGGTTTTGGAGGTGTGTCAACCAGTTCTGGATGGGGTTACACCCCCCTGAAAGATTGTGTTTGCAGCTTGGGGGTACTCCTGGATCCGTCGCTCCAAATGACAGCTCAGATTGATGCTACGGCCAGGAGTGCCTACTATCAGCTTCGGCTGATACACCAGCTGTGCCCCTTCCTAGAGTTGGAAGACCTAAAGATGGTAGTGCACGCGCTGGTAACTTCGAGGCTTGACTTCTGCAATGTGCTGTACATAGGGCTACCTTTGTGCCTAGTCCGGAAACTTCAACTTGTTCAAAATATGGCAGCCAGGTTGGTCACCAGTACACCTAGGGGTGACCACATTACACCAGTTTTAAAATCGCTTCATTGGCTGCCAATCAGTTTCCGGGTGAAGTATAAAGTGTTGGCTATTACCTTTAAAGCCCTACATGGTTTGGGTCCAGGTTACCTGCGGGATCGCCTTCTCCCATACAATCCGCTCCGCACACTTAGGTCCTCTGGGAAGAACTTACTCAAGTCAGCCAGAACTAGGCTGACGAGTGTTACCTGGAGGACCTTCTCTGCCATCGCTCCCAGACTATGGAATGGTCTGCCGGAGGAGATTAGACAAATTAGCAGTCTTCATGAATTTAAGAAAGTCATGAAGACTGCTCTCTTCCGGCAGGCCTATCCAGATGTTTTTAATGATGTATTTTTTCTTGTTTTTAAAATTGTAACTGTTTGTGATTCTTGTGTTTTATATTGTCGTTGTTCCCCGCCTCGATCCGGAGGGAGAGGTGGGTTATAAATAATAATAATAATAATAATAATAATAATTAAAAAGTTCTTATCTCCAATCAGCAGCTGATAAGAAATAACAGCTTTCACCTGCTGAGCCTTTTTTCCTGCTCAACAGGGAAAAGCTCTCATCTCTGATCAGCTGCTACAGGCAAATAAGAGTTTTTCTCTGCTGGGAGGGGGTGGGACCTGAGGAAGCTGGCAAGCCAGATTGGGAACCTCTTTGGGCTATATCTGGCTTGTGGGCCAGCAGTTATCCATGCCTGATGATAAGGGTATTTATGCCTATATTCATTTAAGCAGAATTTTAGGAAATAAAGACATTTGAATGCATTGGAAACTAACTCAGTGGCTGGTTTCGCATGACATATTAGGCAATGGAGGGGGAAATAGCATTACTGACCATGCATTAGATAGGCGGTGCTCCCCACATGACATGTTGCTACCCTGTCCGTTGAGCAGCTGAAAGTTCCGGCATCCATCTTGGTTGCAGCGTCTCCTCCCTTCCCCTTCCCTCAGTCCTCCAGCTGTATCCCAGCATGCACCGCACATTCTGCTGGCTGTATCAGAGCAACCGGGGGTTTTCAGCTGCTCCGGCTGGCAGAACTCTATGCCCAAACGAAATAGTGCACGGAGAGAGGAGGGTTGGTTTCCGACGACACTTTAAACAACGGGCTTCGGGCTAAACAACTTGCAAGCCTATTGTTTCTCTCTGTTGCTTAACTGGGCGGAATAGCATACCATCAGTTGTGTGTGCGTGGTGTCTAACCCTCCACATGACATGATAAGCAACGCAACTGATGGTTGCTTCCCCCCCTCCATTGCCTAATGTGTCATCCGAAACCAGCCAGTAATTCCTTATATTTAGTTACCTGTTTCTTTGATCATTAATGAGAGTTCAACTTTATTAAGTGAGGGTGGTGGTCCTTTGATAATCCCTTCTAGTCTGTCTTTCACACTTCTACCCACTTTTCTTTTCTGTGGCCTCAAGTTGCCCCTGCAAACAAATATAGCTTTCTAGATTTCCCAAGAAATATTAGTTATGACTTGTAATTTTATCCTATGTATGTGTATTTGAAAGTAAGCCCCACTGGGTTCAAAAAGATTTGCATCCAACTAAGTGTGGATAGGATTGCAACCTAATACTCTTCAAACAAAATATGATTTAAGTTAGCTGCATTTAAATTGATCCACTAGTTTTAATGTGACTTAGGGTGCTTCCAGGTAAGGCTATTATCCTGCAATCACCCTGCTTCTTGGGCCCAGTCCTTCAAGCACACACTCCAGCATTCTGACACAGGACAGTCCAAATCAGTGAGACTTTCTTTCTTGTAGGAAATCCCATAGTAAAGGTTTAATTGTTACATAGTTCAGAACTTACATAGCTGATGACAATAAGCTAAAGGCTCCTTAAGTAATTCCAGAACAATCCAAAGCTAATAAGATCCAAAGATCCAGATAACTTGGTTTACCTGTTGTAATTTCTATGGCTCAGGATACAGAGGAAGGGGCTTCAATGATTACTGCAGTAAGCCTTCCCAGGCAATCAAAAGCACAGATTTCCAAATACAGGGAAAGGGACTCAGAAGATTCCTGGCATGATCCATCCCAGGCAATCCAAGACAAGGATTCTGGAAAAAGACCTAAACAAATCTGCACAAACAGGTTTAGTCCAACCTTGAAATCTTCATTGGAACCTCCATGCTGCACAGATTAAGGCCTTTCAAACCCATGAGTCAAAACAGGTTCATGAGCAAATCCAGAGTAATCCCACACATGCAAAGATTTCAACAGTTATAGCTTTTACTTTGGTATCTCTACACGACATGAGTCCAGGCATAGGAAGTCCAAGCCATCTGCTAATTCAGCTATCAGCAATGAACTACAAGGCTCACTGGAGCTAGGCCACAACAGACAGAATTTTACCAGCATTGCTATCTTCCATTTGTAACCCTCCCATGTTTTCCCACCACCTCAACCTCATTTTGTCTTACCAGAAAAATCTATTTAGAATGAAAAGACAGAATAGGTGCAGCATGCCTGATTGGCACTACAAGCCCTGTGTCCGGAAATACCCAGAGTAACGACTAGCTTTAACTGGATAGATAGCAGCAATTTTCAACATGTAATCTGTAACCTATTAACCAGCCCTGTTTATCCATTAATCTAATTATGTGAACGTTTGGGGTTGTTCCCCAAGACATTCAGCTATAACAATAGTCTGAGCTAAAGCAGTGATTGATCAGGTCACCAAAGTTGTCTTGACTGATCTTACTAGAGATCAAGCAGAAGTTTTTCTCTCCTATGTACAGTCTGTCCCACTACTTCTCTAATGACATAGGACTGATTCACAAATGCATCTTCATCATTTGATGACTGCAGCATCAAGCAGGGATGAGTCATCACATCAGATACTATGGAAAAAACGTTTGTATCTCCTCACATCAACTCAAATGCAATGCTTTTCAGTATTCAACTCTGAAATAGCTTTTAGGGAGCATTGTTCCTTGTCACCTTCGACTTTTTGCTTTATCTGTATTTGCTCAACACCTGTAGCTTGCTTCTCTTTCCCTTCCACAAAGAACTGTTGCAGCTGTCAGTTGCCCCATGGCTATGGACATAAAGGGAAGACAATGTGGTCTTGGTCTCTGGCCAGTGAACGAAAGGCTGCTAGAAGGTTCCCCTTGCTCCTTCCCACCAAGAACACACATAATAATTGCCAGCAGTAGCTCTTTCAGAGATGCTCATAGAATATTTAAGACAAATCAATTGTAAGTATTTATGCAATCTGCCTAGTGTCTTAGGACGTACACTGAATAAACCAACCAGAACTTTTGAAGCTCTTTCTGGATGTGCCCTTACTGGCACTGTACTTAAGTGGATTGATTCAAGTTAAGTAGTTAGGAGCTTAAAATATATCAGCAAATATTTTGCAGAATGCTTGTGTAATCGAAATCATGGCACAAATTTGTTGTTAACATAACTATACATGAAGATTAAGTTAGTTCATATACAAATGTTTGTGCAGGAAACATCTTGTTTGGATACAGAGTCATTGTTTACCTTTATAATTCAGTGAGATGGAACCAATGCAACCTGTTCGGGTCAAATAGTTGAATATGGTATCCGTTAACCATATTTTCAACATAGCAATGTGACAAATCAGTTATTTATACATGCAGGCTTTTATTATAGCCTCTTGTGTACACAAGACACTGGAAACCACTTCAAGTTGATCCAACAGGGATAGGGCAGAACAAGCAATCAAGCAGGAGAAATATACTTTCCTCCACAGAAAATAGCAATTTAATTGATTTCCAAGAGTTTTTCTCCTGGTGGTTTTTAACAAGACTGAACCTGCCACAGCACAGGGAACTCTCTGTATGAAATGTATCAAAGAGAAAATGCAATAAGTGGCCTCATAGTGATTTCTTTAAATCTCAGGGCATGGATAGTACTTCCCAAGAAGCAATTCTTCCCAATAGGTGAAAATTGACCACGATATCTTCAGATCCCTTATAAACTACTTTTACAGAGGCACTATTAATAGCCATGTGAAAAGGCTTGTATCTTTGTGCCTCCAAGTCACAATATGAAAAACTGAAACTGAAAAGTGTGGTATATTTGAAGAAGAATCCTGTCCATGCTTGGATCCTTCTTGTTCCCATCTTCAAAACCTTGTCCCTCCTTATCTCTGCACTTATATCTTGTCATGGCTATTCCTGTGACCTTCGTTTGTCCAGTTCCACATCCTCAGCTAGCCAAATATCTGCTGCTGCCTGAACTGACTCAGACTATTTCCTCTTGCTGCCCCTTATGCCTTGAAATGCTTCCCAGAATGCTTTCATGTGACACTCATTTTCTTTAAGCCCCTCCTTGAAATTTGGCTTTTCTATGAGGTCTTCAGGTCATCCTATAAGTCCCTATACCTTATTGTAATTAAGCCAAAGTAAATGTAATTGAAATGTCTTATTTTCCCCCTTCTTACCTATGCCTCCATTCCCCCCTTTCTCTTGTTCCCCTGTATCTACTTTAATTGTAAGCCCCTTGGGGTAGCAAGCTGTCATGTCTGTTCTTTGTAAAGCATATTTACATAGATGGGGCTATATAAATAAGAATAGCAATAATTGGTCCAAGTATATGACCATGAAATTGTGTAAAAAGGTCTACGTCATGTTGGCCCAAATCCCAGTGATTAACTTCTGGGGGGAAAAGAGCACCCTTTGAGCTTGAAGCTTGGATGTAAAGGACTCTGTTCATGTTTCAAGACCTTTGTTTTATACATTATAGGTCTAAGCCTTGGTACTGAAAAGATAATATTAGGGGCTGAGCTCTGTGTGTAAATACACCCTTTTTGAGACACATAAAAGCCAAATAAGTGCACACAGCATGCAGAGAGTGCATAAAAATACCTCAGCATCCTCTAACATGCACAGGATATGTGGAGAAAGTATGTGATCTTTTGCTGTGTTCAGGGCTTCTAGAAAAGTCAAGGGAAACTGGATGTCCATTTCAAATTCTGCTATCTTCTGGTCCTACAAAATCACAGTGGAAAACTAAAAAAATTAAGTGAAATGTAGATCTGCACTTATTAACCAGGACAGGCAGTTGACATTGATGCACTCTGCATCTACCAACATTGCTAATATAAGGCATTTGGATCAAATAATTAGGACAAAAAACAGGAAGAAAATAAACATTTGTAGATAGATGCTTAACAAAGACTGTGAGAACAACAATCAGATGAGCATCCATGGGTAAAAATTCTGAAGTAGCATCAAGCAGTTTTAGTAAAGTCACCTCATTGCCCAATGTATTGACGTGTATAATTGTTTACTAATGGAAATGCTTACTCTTCATTCATGAGCAACATTGTGAGGACGATTGGTACAAGCACAGCTGAGTGCTGAAGGCTGGGATGCTCAGCTTAGTATTTTTCAGACTTTCTGGTTCAGTTCTACATCACAGAGATCTAGCTATATACCGTGAGATGCTCCAGATGTTTGGTGAGCTAAAAATAAAGTTGTTCAGAAGCATCTGGCAACAACTTTTTCCTTTGCTCTTCAAATCAATGAAAATGGAGATTGACAAAATAGAGAAGATCTTTTAAGGAAATTCATGGAAGAAATGTTTCCTATCCTTTTCCCTCTGCTGCCACCTATGACCCCTTACAACTATCCCCTTTTCTGGTTCTTCCCCCAACCGGATAGTTCCTGGCGGCCTTACCAGCTTGTCCTCGGGGTTGGTGCTGCTGCTGCTGAATGCCAGGTCGGTCCAAAACAAAACCTCCCTCATCCATGATTTGATTGTGGATGAGGGGGCTGACCTGGTATGTATCACTGAGACCTGGGTGGGTGAACTGAGAGGGGTCACTTTCACTCAGCTTTGCCCCCCGGGTACTCGGTGCAGCACCAGCACAGACTTCAGGGCCAGGGAGGGGGGGTTGCTGTGATCTATAGAAATACAATCGCCCTCTTTAGGCTTCCTGTTCATTCGAGTGCTGGTCTCGAGTGTCTGTACTTTGTGTTGGATACCTGAGACAGATTAGAGATTCTGCTGGTGTACCGCCCACCCCGCTGCCCAACA
Organism: Anniella stebbinsi; assembly: GCA_029215795.1. Taxonomy (NCBI): domain Eukaryota; kingdom Metazoa; phylum Chordata; class Lepidosauria; order Squamata; family Anniellidae; genus Anniella; species Anniella stebbinsi. Next base: position 159,020,176 of record JARDYH010000003.1, on the reverse strand, counting down.
GTCTGCCTGAGCTGATGGAGGTTGTCTCGGACCTGGTGTTGAGGACCCCCAGGATGGTGGTCCTGGGGGATCTCAACTTCCATGCAAAGGCTCCTGTATCCGGAGCGGCTCAGGACTTCATGGCTGCCATGACAACCATGGGGCTGTCTCAACATGTCATCGGCCCGCATGCAAAAGGACACACTCTTGACCGGGTTTTCTCAACTGGACAGGAGGATGGTGATCTGAAAGTGGGGGAACTAACATCTATCCCCTTGTCATGGTCGGATCACTTTCTACTGAGGTTTAGACTTTCAGCATCCTTTACCCTCTGCAAGAGTGGGGGGGGGGGCTATTAAAATGGATCGCCTCCGGAGGCTAATGGACTCCAATGGATTCCAGAGGGCTCTGGGGGATTTTCCTGCTGATATGGCCGGCGCTCCTGTCGAAGCCCAGGTCACTCTGTAGAATGCAGAGATGACCCGGGCGGTTGACACGATCGCACCCAAGCGCCCTCTCCCTCTGAGCAGAGCTTGGCCAGCTCCTTGGTTTACACCTAAGCTGAGGGCAATGAAACAAAAGGGGAGACGGCTAGAACGCAGGTGGAGGAAAACTCGTGCTAAGTCTGATCGGACATGGGCTAGAGTTCATTATCGAGCCTACTCTGTGGCGGTGAGGGTGGCGAAGAGATAGTTCTTCTCCACCAGCATTGCATCTTCACAGTGTCGTCTGGCTGAGCTTTTCCGGGTGGTTTGTGGCCTGCTACACTCTGGGCCAGGGCAAGAGATGGTGGAACCCTCAGTAGCATGCTGTGATGAGTTTGCACGGCACTTTGAAGATAAAGTCACTCAGATTCATCTTGAATTGGACACCACACTTAATATAGCTCTGCTAGTAAAGGCGTTCAGAGCACCATCTGGTCCAGTTTTATTGGATGAGTTCAGTTATTGAGGCCTGAGGATGTGGACAGGGTGCTTGGCCAAGTCCGGTCAACCACTTGTGTGCTTGACCCTTGCCCATCGGGGCTAATTACATCAAATAAGGAGGGGACCATCGGCTGGGTTCAGGAGGTTGTAAATGCCTCCTTGAGAGAGGGAGTGGTGCCGGCCTCGTTAAAAGAGGCGGTAATCAGACCACTCCTGAAAAAACCTAGTCTGGACCCAGAAGATGCTAACAACTACAGGCCGGTGGCAAACATTCCTTTCTTGGGCAAGGTGCTTGAGCAGGTGGTTGCAGGACAACTCCAGACACTCTTGAATGAAACGGATTATCTAGATCCATTTCAATTGGGTTTCAGGCCTGGCTTTGGCACAGAAACTTCCTTGGTCGCCCTGTGGCATGACCTTTGCCGGGAGAGGGACAGGGGGAGTGGGACCCTGTTGGTTCTCTTGGACCTCTCAGCGGCTTTCGATACCATCGACCATGGTATCCTTCTGGATAGGTTGTCTGGGCTGGGAGTTGGAGGCACTGCACTGCAGTGGTTCCGCTCCTACTTGGATGGCTGATTCCAGAAGGTGGGTCTGGGGGATTATTGCTCTGTGCTGTGGCATTTAAGCCATGGGGTTCCACAGGGCTCTACTTTATCCCCTGTGCTGTTTAACATATACATGAAGCCGCTGGGAGAGGTTATCCTGAGATGTCATCAATATGCGGGTGACACCCAGCTCTAACTTTCCTTTTAATCAAACCCAGGTGAGGCAGTTCTGAATCAGTGCCTGGGCACAGTAATGGACTGGATGGGGGCTAACAAACCGAGACTCAATCCAGACAAGAAGGAAGTACAGTTAGCGGGTGGTTTGTCTGTCCGGTGAGGTGATGTTCACCCTGTTCTGGAGGGGGTTGCACTCCCCCTAAAGGATAGGGTCCATAGTTTGGGGGTGCTCTTGGATCCAGAACTGTCACTTGAAGCACAGGTGAACTCAGTGGCAAAGAGCACCTCGTACCAGCTTAGGCTGATATACCAACTGCGCCCTTATCTGGACAGAGATAGCCTAGCTACAGTTATCTACACTCTCATAACCTCTCATTTGGATTACTGCAATGCGTTATACATGGTGCTGCCTTTGAAAATGGTTCGGAAACTTCAGCGGGTACAAAACAGGGCAGCACGTTTGCTAACAGGGACTGGCCAGTGAGATCACATTACGCCAGTCCTTTTCCAGCCTCACTGGCTGCCGGTCCAGGTCCAGGCCCATTTCAAAGTGCTGGTACTAACATTTAAAGCCCTAAACGGCTTGGGGCCAGGTTATCTAAAGGAACGCCTCCTCCCATATGTACCTGCCCGGACCCTAAGATCATCTACAGGGGTCCTTCTCCGTGAGCCCCTGCCAAAGGAAGTGAGGCAGGTGGCCACTAGGAGGAGGGCTTTCTTTGTTGTGGCACCCCAGCTGTGGAATGAGCTCCCCAGAGAGGTTCGCCTGGTGCCTACTTTGCACTCCTTTCGTCGCCAGGTGAATACCTTTTTATTCTCCCAGCATTTTAACAGCTAAATTAACTCAATTTTAACCCTTGCTGTTTTAAATTTGTATTTTAATCTGTATTGATCTCTGCTGCTTGGTTTTATTCTGGTTGTGTTTTTATATTATATGTTATTTTGTGGTTTTAGATTGTGGTTTGTTTTATATTTCTTAAAATGATTTCATGTTTTTAATTTTTGTGAACCGTCCAGAGAGCTTTGGCTATAGGGCGGTATAAAAATGCAATAAATAAATAAATAATTTTTGAGAGGGGCCGCAAAAGGCTGTTGGGGAAGGGGGGGATTGCCCAAGATTTGGCTTAGATCCAAAGAACCTAAGGAAGTTTATGGAATGAAAGTTTCCCATAGCCCATCCTACATTGCTTAGGAAGGGCCTCCAATCCTCCAGAGAGGCTTTCAGGGGTTGTATTCAGCTGGAGGGAAAGAAGGGACACAGAATAATGGGCTCAAGTTACAGGAAGCCAGATTCTGGCTGGACATCAGGAAAAACTTCCACATTAGAGGCATTTAAGAGGCAGCTGGACAACCACATTAGAGGCATTTAAGAGGCAGCGTTAAGGGATGCGTTAAGGTAGATTCCTGCATTGAGCAGGGGGTTGGACTCAATGGCCTTAAAGGCCCCTTCCAACTCTACTATTCTATGTTTCTATGAGGGAATAGAAAAAATGTCCTTCTGTGAACTTCTGTAAGTTAACTTACCTTCAGATCCAGGCCATACATTTGTTGTTAAGAAAATCCTGAAGGAATAAGCAGCTGAGATTTGACATGCCTTTGTTGGAATGATTCTGCCAGAAAAAGCAGGAGCAGAAGTTCTATTGGAAACTGTAGTAAAGGTATGTCCTGCTGTCTGAATTACTTGCTGGAATTACAAGAGATGATGAAACTGCCAATTCAGTGCAAAAGATCTTGAAGATCATATCAGTCATGGATTAATGGTGCTGTTGTCATTGAACAGATCTTGCAATGGATCAGCTCTTGAAACAGGAGCTGAACTGAAGGTATTACTAAGTAATCTTACTTTTGAACAGTTCCTTCCAAATTGTAACTCCTGTACCAACTTTTCCTGGAATGTCGTACATTTCTTTATATGTTTGAGTATGATTTATAGACCAGGTAAGTGGTCTCATGGTTGCCATTTTATGTATGTAACCTTCCAAGATGCAAAACTGCCTGGGAACATCTATTTGATCTAAAAAACAAAATGGAAACCCTTCTGTTGTTGCTGTGATGAAGACATGATCTTCAAAGTCACAGCCTGTTATGTTAACAAGTCTAATGGAAGTCATAACACTCCTACTCCAAGAAATGCAAAAAGAATTCCAGAACACCAAGTAGTCTGATTATTTATTTAATTTATTATAGTTATATCTCACTTCCCTTCCTCTTACAAGGAACCCAGGGTGGTTTACATGATCCTCCTCCTCTCCATTTTATGGTAGGTTAGGCTGAGAATCAGTGACTAGCCTAAAGTCACCCATTGAGCTTCATGGCTGAGTGGGGACTAGAACCAGCATTTCTTAAGTCCCAGTCCAAAACTCTAAGCACTATACCATGTTGGCTCTTCTAATATATACCGAATATATTGACAGCAAAAGATAATGCCCTTCAGAAGCTCAACACAATTAGCACTCTGCTAGGTAGTGAAGAAATTCCCCCCCCCCCTTACAAGCAGTAATAGACTTACATGTCTGCCAATGAAGAAGACAAGGAACAACAGTGAAGTGTATAGCTTTGGGGAGGTAGTGTCCTGGCTATGGCTAGACCCCAGGGAAAGTGACTGGTCAATAGGGTGCTCGAGGCGGCACTGGCAACAGGTGGCTATGAATGGCAAAGCAGTAGTTATATTTGGACAGCAGTTATGCCCTGTAAACAAGAGCACAGCAAGGCAGAAGCCCCTAGCACCTCAGACAGTGCTCTGCAGATTCTGCTAGGCTCCTCATGAAATGAACTGTTCCAGCAAAGGACTAGCAGCAACGGAGTAATTGGAGAATTAAGAGGAGAGATCCTCTTATGGTCGATAACTTGTTGAACAAAAAGCAGAGTAGGAATAAATGGACAGTTCTAACAATAAATAGTGCTTTCACTTGTTCGTAAATGATCCAGAGTTAGGGATGAGCAGTCAGGTGGCCAAGTTTGTTGATAACCCCAAATTATTTAGGGTGTTTAAAACAAAAAGTGACAGTGAAAAGCTCCAAAAGGATCTTGCCAAGCTGGGGAAGTGGCCACTAAAATGGCAGATGTGGGTCAATTTAAACAAATGTAAATTGATGTACATTTTGACAAAAATTCCTAATTTTACTATTATGCTGATAGGGTTTTAGCTGATGGTGAATGAACAGTACAGACTCAGATCATCCTTTTTTACATCTGTAAAAAACTCTTTTCTTTAGTCTTGGTGGCTAAAATTGTGTAGGCAAGAAATGGAGACAGCACACTTCTCCTACTTAATGGGAATAGATGACAAGGTGTGGGATGTGATGGTTCAGTTCACAATTAAGGGAGTCCAGATTTCAAAATTGCAGTGACTCTTTAATATTTGTTCTCTTCTTTCACATACTGAATCCCCTGAATAAGCCACTGCAAAGCAGCTTTGAATGTGCATTAAGAACAGACTACTTGACTGAGCTGACTGGCTGAGGAATGCTGGACTTTTTCTGTCTAAACATCCACAGGATTACATCCTAAAATTTTATATAGGGATGCACCCACATCTAACTCATAAATGATGCTACAAATACCTTTTTGTCTGAAATGTGTGAATTTTCAATGTGGGAAATAAGATAGAACCATTTCAAAATCAAATACGTATTCTAGTCAACATAATATTTACATTTGATTTACAGACGTGATGGAGAAATCAATTAAGAGTCACAAGATTTGAAATATTAAAACTGTAAAATGTTAAAAAAAATTTAGATGGCCAGAGTGTTCCAATGTGCTTTTTAAGAACTAGGTTCTTTGGGTGCTAATTAATGCTTGCAAACAACCTAAACTCCTTTTCAGAAGGGCAATTTTGCCAAGATATGTGTTTAGGAAATTACACTGAAAATAAAACTGATCACAAGAAAGGCAAAGTCCAGAACAGATTGAGATTAGCATTACAAATGGCTTTTTCAGAGTTTGGTTAGTTGTATCATCTGCATCATGGCATGGCATGGCATGATCTTGAATACAGTGGAGTTCTTTGATGAGAGAGAATAAATTGCCAGGAGGTATTTTTGAAATAAACGTTCTATATAAATGCTTGTGGGGAAGAAAGATCCACATCTAGTTAGGCAAGACTCTCACCATGTATTAATGCTTTTTATTTTAGTTTTGACTTTTTTTAAAAAAAATCTGCTTAATACATAAAGCATAATCCAACTGGAGTTAAGCAGTTGTAGAGTGATTATCATTGTTTGAGTTGTGGTCTTATTGTTAAGATTTTATTTGTTTAAATGTAAAAGCAAAGGTATTTTTTCTGTTACTAAGAAGAAAAGTAAAAGAGAGATGACTTGATATCTCAAGTACTCTGAACAGTTGCCAAATCAAGTGCAGCTGGTAAGCACCTAAAGACCAAGGTCATTTGGTTTCTTCCCTGTGTGCTGGAAGGCATAGCAACACATGGGGAGATATGCAGCCAACGCTGTGATAGGTCCACAGTGCTATAAATGTACAGCATGTGGAGAAACAGTGTGGGTGATGATGATGGTGAATGTTAGTGGTAGGTTATGGTTGGTTGGAAGTATTGCTGAAGATATTAGAGGAATGTTTTGTTCTATGTAAATACTTGTAAGTAAACTTAGTATAGTAGTTTAAAACACTGCTGTGTCTGAGTGTTTACTGACTACCAGGACATCTGTCTGCTACCAGTGAGCTCTGCTGTTATTCCGCTGCTGTGTGCTTGCACTCTGTACATGCTCAGAGAGTGCAGTGCATCACAAACTCTGACAGGTTATGGGCCCAGTCTGCTAGGGCTGCTAGGGCTGCTAGGGCTGCTAGGGCTGCTAGGGCTGCAAGGCTACCCAAGGTGTCCAGAGTGTCCAGACAGCCTAGAGGACTCCCTGCGTGGTGGCAGAGCGTTGTGAGAATCCTGGAAGTGAAAAGTGACTTCTCAAATCTGCAGTCCGGTGAGTGTCGTTGCTGAGTGCCTTGGAGGGGCTGAAAGCTGAAAAGCAAGCAAGACATCTGTGTGCAGTAATTTGAGATGGCAGCAAGTATGTCGGCAGCTAATCTACCACTCAATCGTCTAAATGAAAACAATTATCTGGCTTGGAGCATTAAGATGGAACAATATCTAAGGAGGGAAGGTTTATGGACGGTTGTCTGTGATCCTCCAGCTCAGCCAGATGAAGACGAGCAGAGAAACATAGAGAAAGCTTTGGCAAGCATTATCTTGTGTTTAGAAGATAACCAACTTGTTTATGTAAGGAGGCTGGTGTCCGCGCAGGAATGCTGGAAAACTCTCAGAGAGATTTATGTGAGAGAAACGGCAGCCAGCAAAGTTATGCTAACAAGAAAATTGTACAGAGCACAACTTGAACCAGGAGCCAGCATATCTGCACATTTAAGCATGATGAGGCAACTGTTTGCGGATCTGGAGGAGCACGGCATGTCTTTCACTGAGTCCCACAAAGTGTACGTCGTTCTCAGCTCACTGGATGATTCGTGGGACAATCTTGTTTTGAGCCTGGAAGCAATGCAAGAATCCGAGCTCACGCTTCGTTTTCTGACCGGCCGATTGCTGGAAGAAGAAAAGAAGAGGCAAGAGAGGCAGACTGCCAAGCCTAGAGACACCCACGTTAAACAAGCAGCTTGTGAAGATAAGGAGAAAGTGTTTGCAGTTCGGCGCTGTTTTCGTTGTGGTTTGCCCGGGCATCTGCGGAGAGATTGTCCCAACCAAACGAAGGAGAAAGCAGCAACAAGCAAGAAAAAATCTGCTAAACCGAAGGTCTCCGTAGTTAAAGCTGCAGAGAACAACCCAGAATGTACCTGGTTGATGGACAGTGGTTCCAGTCAGCATATTGTGAACAACCAGAGTTTGTTTACAAGTCTACATTCTGCTAGCCGGGGCCATGTTACATTAGCAGATGGCAAATCTTCAGCTGTGACTGCAGAAGGTTGTGTATATGTGCCATGTATTGATAAAACTGTAAGCAAGGTTCTGTGTGTGCCAAGTTTGGAACACAATTTGTTAAGTGTATCTTGTTTGGATAAGGAAGGATATTGTGTATCATTCTCAAACAGCAAGTGTGAAGTGAGCAAACAAAACAATGTTGTAGCTTTAGGTGTACTTAGGAACAATCTTTATGAAATGTTGCCTAAAGGTCTAGAAACATCTAGAAATGTAAATTCTGTTATGAATAACACACCTTTGCATAATGATTGTGTGCATTTGCTGCATAGGAGACTTGCACATGTTGGGTTCCAAATACTGAAAAAAATGCCTGAAATGTGTGTAGGACTGAATGTAAAAGCCTGTGACAAATATCTAGACTGTACTGCATGTAAGGTGGCTAAATCCAAGGTTGCTCCAATCTGTAAGAAGAGTAACAGAGTTGCCACGGCAGCATTTGAGATAATACATGCAGATTTAATTGGTCCTATGACTGCAACATTAGGAGGGGCAAAGTATGCTTTAATTCTGGTGGATGATTACACTAGATATGGTTTTTGTTATGTGATGAAAAACAAAAGTGAAACGTTTACTGTTTTCAAAGATTGGCTGAGTTGGGTGGAGCGGAAATTCTCTACCAAAGTAAAGCAATTGCAAACAGACAGAGGGGGGGAGTTTATGGCTGAAACGTTCCAAAAATGGCTTAGGCAGAAAGGAATTTCAGCAAGACGAACTGCTCCACACTCACCATGGCAAAATGGCGTTGCAGAAAGAAGGAATGGGGTTCTGCAAACAATGAAAGATGCCATGTTGACAGACTCTGGGTTGCATGCTCATTTTTGGGGAGAAGCAATGCTAACAGCTAATTACATTGCTAATAGGCTTTGGAGCTCAGCAATAGATAACACTCCATATTTCCTCATGTTTGGGAAGAAGCCATCCCTGGCTCATCTCAAAGTTTTTGGGAGTGATGCCTGGGTGAACATCCCCAAGGTGGCTAGGAGGAAAGGGCAGCCAAAAGCCAGGAAAATGAAATTCCTAGGCTATGCACCTGGTTCAAAAGCATACAGGTTTTATGCTGGAAATGGAAACATAGTAATTTCTAGATCAGCAAGTTTTCAGGAGCAGTGTGACTGGGAACGTTTGCACGGCAGTGAAGTGTGTTTGCCTATACAGGAAAACATAGGCAGATCACCACAGCCAGTAGAGAGACAAACAAACAGTTCCACAACTCTTTCAAGTCCTAAGAAGGAGGAGGAAGAGGAGGAGGAGGAGGGAGAGAACAGAAATGTTTTTATTCCCAGACGTTCAGAAAGGAGTACAAAGGGAATACCTCCTGAGAGATATACGGCCAATGAAGTACGAGTGTGTCAAATATCTTATGAACCAGAGAACTATGCAGATGTTCAAAGATTGTCAAATCCAGAGAAAAATCTATGGTATGAGGCTATGGATGAGGAAATGGAAGCCATGGCAAAATACAATGTGTTTACCCCTACAATGCTACCAAAAGGTAAAAAAGTGGTAGGTTGTAGGTGGGTGTTCAAAAAGAAAATACTTATGTCAGGAGAGACAATGTATAAGGCTAGACTTGTAGCAAAAGGGTTCACACAGGAAAAGAATGTGCACTATGATGAAACCTTTGCACCTACTGTGAAGGCTGAGTCAATGAGAGTAATGCTAACTCTAGCTGCAAAATATGATTGTCAGGTGAATCATTTTGATATAAAGACAGCATATTTGAATGCACCATTACAGGAAGAGATTTACATGGCTCAAATTCCTGGTTATGAGTCAAATGTGCCAGGCTCTGTGTACAAATTAAACAGAGCTATCTATGGTTTGAAGCAGTCAGCAAGGAATTGGAACCAGTGTTTGCATGAAGCATTGGAGTCAATGGGTTTCAAAAATGGAATGGCTGACCCATGTTTATATACAAAAGGTGTCAACAGTGAACAAATGTGGTTGTTATCTTTTGTGGATGATATATGTTTAATTTCAAAAACAAAAACTCAGGTTAAAGAATTTGCAGAGCAACTGAGTAAATATTTTGAATTAAAGGATTTGGGTCCAATCCATGACTATCTAGGAGTGGAAGTCACAAAGCAAAAAGGGGCTTATGTGTTAAGTCAAAAACAGAAAATCAAAAATCTGCTTGCAAAATTCCACATGGAGGAATGTAAAAGTGTTAAAACTCCCATGGTGGCTGGTTTTCAATGTAATGACAGTGACACAGAATTTTGTGACAGAGACCTATACCAGTCAGCAATAGGAAGTCTACTCTATTTAGCTCAATGGTCTAGGCCAGATTTGGCTAATGCAGTTGGCATATTGAGCAGATTTGTGTCCAAACCAACGAATAGTGCCTGGCAAGCAGTTAAAAGAGTACTCAGGTACTTAAAAGGGACTATTGATGTGTCTTTAGAATTAAGACCATTGGACACATTATAATAATAATAATAATAATAATAATAATAACGATTTATTTCTTACCCGCCTCTCCATCTAGATCGAGGCGGGGAACAACAGCATGATAAAATACATAAAACTAATTAAAACATGACAAATATTATTAAAACTGCATTAAAACATCCTAAAACATCATTAAAACATCCTAAAACATCCTAAAAACATTCTAAAAATTACACTGGATATGCCTGCCGGAAGAGAACAGTCTTTATAGCTTTCTTAAATTCTAAAAGACTGTTAAGTTGACGAGTCTCCTCCGGCAGGTCATTCCACAGTCTGGGAGCGGCAGAAGAGAAGGTCCTCTGGGTAACAGTTGTCAGCCTAGTCTTGGCCGACCGCAGTAAGTTCTTCCCAGAGGACCTGAGCGTGCGGGGCGGATTGTACGGGAGAAGGCGATCCCGCAGGTAACCTGGACCCAAACCATGTAGGGCTTTAAAGGTAATGACCAACACTTTATACTTCGCCCGGAAACTAATTGGCAGCCAGTGGAGCGATTTTAAAGCTGGCGTAATATGGTCACTCCTAGATGTACCGGTGACCAACCTGGCTGCCATATTTTGAACTAGTTGAAGTTTCCGGACTAGGCACAAAGGTAGCCCTATGTACTAGAGTGTTACACAGACAGTGACTGGGCTGGTGACAGTCAAGACAGGAAATCCACCTCAGGAATTGTAATAAAACTGGGCAACAGTTTAGTGGGGTGGAAATCCAGAAAACAACGGTTAATTGCCCTGTCTACCTCAGAGGCTGAGTTCTCAGCATTGTCTGAGGCTTGTACAGAAATAATTTGGTTCATCCAGTTGCTGAAAGATATGAAATTGCAAGTGAAAACTCCAATTAAAGTTTTTGAAGACAATCAGACTTGCATTCATATGGCAAAGTCTGAAAGGGTGAACGCAAGGAATAAACATGTTGATATTCGTTACTGCAACGTAAGACAAGCTGTACATGATGGATTGATTGAACTTGTTTATTGTAACACCGAGGTAAATGTGGCTGATGTATTCACAAAACCTTTGAATGTACAAAGACATGAACAATTGTCAAAACAGCTTGGAATGCTAGAATGTCAGACAGAATGAAAATGTTTGTTAGTTACAGAAAAAAGGAGGGGTGTTAAGATTTTATTTGTTTAAATGTAAAAGCAAAGGTATTTTTTCTGTTACTAAGAAGAAAAGTAAAAGAGAGATGACTTGATATCTCAAGTACTCTGAACAGTTGCCAAATCAAGTGCAGCTGGTAAGCACCTAAAGACCAAGGTCATTTGGTTTCTTCCCTGTGTGCTGGAAGGCATAGCAACACATGGGGAGATATGCAGCCAACGCTGTGATAGGTCCACAGTGCTATAAATGTACAGCATGTGGAGAAACAGTGTGGGTGATGATGATGGTGAATGTTAGTGGTAGGTTATGGTTGGTTGGAAGTATTGCTGAAGATATTAGAGGAATGTTTTGTTCTATGTAAATACTTGTAAGTAAACTTAGTATAGTAGTTTAAAACACTGCTGTGTCTGAGTGTTTACTGACTACCAGGACATCTGTCTGCTACCAGTGAGCTCTGCTGTTATTCCGCTGCTGTGTGCTTGCACTCTGTACATGCTCAGAGAGTGCAGTGCATCACAAACTCTGACACTTATTACTTAACTTTGACTTCTTTCTCAGCACTACCCTCTCTTTTACTTAGATGATGGCTCTGGGAGGATGCTGACAAGCCATTTTACAAGCATGCACAACCACCCACCCCACCATACAAATACAGTGTTATTTGTAAAACAACGACACACACTTAAACCAAATCTAGCTATTTCCTCTCACAGAAATGTAATGTGGCGTAACAATAAATCCTTTTTTCTTTATTTATTTTCCTAAGCTTTTTAAAGTACTGTTATAGACCTTAGGTTTATGATACTTAATAACATAAATGTCAGTTAAACTAATTGAACTTATGTATCCATTTAGTTTCTCTTCATAAAAGATTTGTGCACTTAAATTTTCATTGAATGGCAAAATAGACGTATCTAAAAGTAAAGCCTTGACTAGACGAATAGTTCATCAAGTAGTAAAATTGTCCCCATACTGTACAACTTCAGACTTTATATAAGGGCTTACAAATGTTCCCTCATTTAGAAAACAACCACACACACAGATGGTTAAACCAGAAGCATTCCCCCTTACATCTATGGTCTTGAGCTTTTTCTATATATGCTTTCTGCAACTTGCACTTTGAAGTAATGCACCACAGGAACACATGATAAGCTGTTAGTCTAGACATAAGGCTAAAGAGATGGTCTAATTCTTCACCATGCAGTGTAATAGAGATAACTTCCTTTGATCCAACTCTAGTCATATGAAAAAGTGGATGACTTCAGTTGTGCATCCAGTTTGAAAGAATTGCAATGTGGATAGAAGACATCTGTCTTTGGATGCACATCTAATTTATGTCCCCAGTTCCTAATCCAGTAAGCAGTTTGATGGATTCTTATTTGGATCATAGTAACTGAACAGACTCTGAAGATTCTCCCTCCATCCCAGCCTCCCAAACAGGGAAGTGTCCCATATCTTTTCCCTCATATATGGATGATTTAGTGCATCTGTAACAATCCAAGAAAGGGCTAAAAAGAATATTTTCTACATTTAGTACTTACTGTTGTGATAATTTTTTAACAATATAATCTAAGAAAACAAAGATTATGATGTTTGATTCTTGCTCTTCCAAGAATACTTGGTTTCTAGATGAGCAACCAATAGATCAAGTAAGTATCTCTTAAATAGTTGGACTTATCCTGGGTCTATTCTCTTTCCTCTAATTAAAGATTACAGCAGTTTTGACAGCTAAAGTGATATGTTTTTCAAGAATTCATGGCTATAACCTGGTACATCTTTCTATTAGGATTTTCAAAGCTATGGGTTTGGTTCATTTCTCCATGGTTCTCAGAAATGGAGCCATAAAATGTTTTCAAAACTGGATGTGGTTCAAAATATTTTTCTTAATTTTTGGACTTATCTCTAATTCTAATGATTCACTTCATTGAGTCACTCCAGTGCCTGAAATATAATGTGGAATGGCTAAATACCTATAAGGAGGTTCTGAGAAAAAGCAGTATTACCCACTGGATTTGTGAAGGGTTTTCTTTAGTTTAGCTGTACATGTTCAGCCTGCTTGTACTACACATTTCAGAGGTGGGAATGACTTGCAGGAGCCACCCATGAATTAAATCATAATGTGGGAAGCAGCCCTCAAATGTGTCTCATTCAAAAACATGCCAGCTTGTCTGAACAAAAACATAGTTTTGTTAGCAGTGCTATAAACGTTTGAAAGGAGAATGGGGGAGAAATAGAAGGAAATTCTCTTATTAAATCAGCAGGATGAAAGATTACTCTGTTTTCTGTGTCAAAAAGCTTCCTTGTGCAATGACCCATTTTTCCTCAGAGGGTTGTAGGCCACTGGCACTGATTCGAAACAACTCAGCATGGGACTTGGCTTATCTCTTATCCTCTTCAGAGGATATTAAAAATCTTAAATGGCAACGCAGACAAATTTTTATTATTGGCTCTGGAAAACACTAGTGAAACATAAGGGCTCTGCTTCTTGTGCGGCATTTCCATGCTCTTTTTTTAAAACCCAGTATAGGAAAAAGCCAAAAATGAGCACCATATTCATGTAAAGGCTTAAAGTTGAGTACTGGGCCTAGAATAAACAAAGCCTTTCTCCAAAATGGTTACAACTCATGATTCAGGTATTTCAGAGACAAGCATCTTTTGACCTTATTCCCTAGTCCATGTATTCCTTCTAACTGATTTCGTTTAGGCAACTTCAAACCCCCCAATTTGGAGCTGTGGAAACTTTTCTACAGCCCAACATATTCACTAATCCACACCATCCCCTAACAAATTCAATGTGGACAGGAGCAGGTTAATTTTATCATCCAAGCTGACTTCCTTATTCTGAGGTAAAGTATGTGCAACAGTAATATTTGTAGGTGGGGCCATCTGTCTCCCAGAAACTCTGGGAAGAAGAACCCCTGTTGTTATTGTTATGAAGGTGGAGGAAAATAGTAAAGCTATTAGTAGTAGTAAAGCAGGGAGTAAAGTAGTAAAGCAGGGAGAGGAATATAGCAAGGCAAAGTAGTAGAGGGGAGAAAAGAGCAAGGCTGGAGGCTGGAAAGGGAGAGAAAAAGGACTGCCCTAAGATTTCCCAAGGTGTTTGTTAAAACATTTTTAAGGGAGCAGGCAGGGAGTGCTTTGTGGGACCTGTTGGAGATCTCCATGGAGTGCTGTGTTGGGGGTCCCTGATCTAAGCCTGTACGTGCTCTATACTAAAATAGCTTAAGTTCATTTGTAAGAAGCTGTGCCTGTTTTTGTGGAAACCAGAGAACACAACTGAGGGCATAATCCTATGTATGTTTATGTTGGAGTGGAGCAACAATAGGCTGACCATATGAAAAGGAGGACAGGGCTCATGTAACTTTGATACTAAGCAGAACAGCTAGGAATTTACTCCTCCCCTGCTCTTCCCTATGAGATAGCAAAGACAGCCCAGAGCAAAGGGGGTCAAGAGAATTTGTATATGTGGTAGAAGTGCATTCCTTAGTGGAGTTTGAGCCTCGTGTAAAGAGACAAAAAACTGACTTTCATCCAATCAGCAGTTGCTTATCCTGTGATATATGTGCATACTTGCTCAAATCAGTAAGCTAGTCTGTGAGAAGCACTGACCAGTAATATTCATGTTTTGTTAACATGTGATGATGCTAGCCAATGAAATAGCTCAAAAATAACAAGTACTGCCTTCCTTTGTTCAAGAAGAGAGTCCAGAGAGACAGTTGGTGCATTCTATGGCTGCAGACATGAGAATGACTTGATTAAACTTTTTCCTCCCACCCTGTGTGTTTAATTGGGCAAGAGTACACCGGGCCGAACTTTAATTACTCTCTTCTTGGGAGTCAACAACTTTAACAGTTGTAGAGAAAAGGGAATTTCAGCCGGTGTCATTTGTATGCAATTAGTCCCTGGTGTATGCAATTAGTCCCTCTTCATCACAACAGTTAAAGTTGCAGGGACCCTGCCTTCTTTTGTATATGGTCACTCTAGTATAGTGCCTGCAACTTCACCAGGAACTAATTGCATACAAATGACACCGGCTGAAATTCCCTTTTCTCTACAACTGTTAAAATTACATGAGCCCTGTCCTCCTCTTCATGGTCAGCCTAAGCAACAACGCTTGTGATAAGTTATCTGAACCAGTGGGGGGGGGGGGGAAATAGACAGAAAAGGAACCTGTTTCTTCCTCCTCTAGTTTCTTCTTGTAATCACTTGTTGATATAGATTGCAACTCTTAGGCTTCACTTCCTTCCTACTCCTTCTCAGTTAGTTAGCTTTCTCTTTGTCTGAAGCATGCAACCATAATGGCTGCACTCAATTCACTCTCTCTCTGAAAGTACTTTTGTTTTACCAGGAGCTATAGGCTCTTAACAATGCTACCTTTTAACTAAAAGCACCAGTGTGAGTGTGTATCTTTCTATGGCCTTGCCTTGCACCAATTACACACTGAAGCTATGCAGCTGTAGTTTACCAAAACAAATTATAATTCTAATAGTTTAGACAGAAAAAAGACCTACAACTCCCAGCATGCCCCAGCCAGGGAATGCTAGGAATTGTAGGACTTTTTTTCTGTCTAAACATGCATAGGATTGTGCCCTGAATCTCTACAACAACCCTTTCCCCATAACCACCAAATCAGGAGGGTTGGGAAGATAATATGTTCTCAAATATGCTGCTGAATAGCTGGTGTGCGTGACACTTACCTTTGGTAGCTGTATAAAGGGCAGCTTTGCTCAGTTGAAAAGCTGGAGGCCAACTGGTTTGAATAAAAGCATGACATTTAGCATGTTAATAAAACTTTCCCATATTAATGAGGTTTGAATAATTCTACGAGCCTTTTGGCTCTGTTATAGGTGTACAATGGCCTCTCTCTCTTATACAATATTTAATAGGATTTGCAAAGGCAGTCCCAGGGTCCCAAAATTCCAGCTCAAGGTGAATTAAAGATTATGCTCTCTTTATTGAACTGATAACTCCTGATCCTTCAGGGCTAAGCACTGAAGGGGTTCCCCTCAAGGACAGATGTGGGCAGGGAGTTGCTGTCAAACACCACTGAGCAATGATCAATCTCAGGAGTTGTCATCATGCAGCACCAATGATTTGATCTCATAGAGAGCATGTCTTGTCCAAATCTCCATGACTACAAGACTCACTTAGCACAAGATGGCCTTGTGGGATTCAGTTTTGCTGTTGTTGTTTTTTTAAAGAACTTTCCAGCTTTTGGATTCATGGGGAAATATTGTGAAGACAATCTGGCAATTAGCTTGTGCACACTAATCACACACACACACACTGTATGAACAATTTATCATTTAATAACCTGGGATTACTAAATCAAGCATTGGAGGGGGTCACTATAACAATCCAGCCTTCTCCCCTATTTTTTTTCTGGAAATACTTTTGAACAAAGAACATGTCAGGCATTTGCAATAGATCACAAAATCTGCATTTTGTTTATCTCTTCCAGGCTGACTAAGCCTCCTGCTAAGTAAGTACTACAGAAATCACCAGGAGGGTGCCTGACCAGGTCCACCTAGACAGTTGGTCAGTTTGAATTTCCCTCCCTGGGAGCTGCCCAGTTCCCCTCCCAGAGGAATACCTGTGTCTGGGAAGGAAACTTTTAAAATCTTTGAATGGCTCAGTGGTAGAGCACCTGCTTTGCATGCAGAAGGTCCTAGGTTCAATCCCCATCTTCTCCAAGTAGGTCTGGGAAAGACTCCTGCCTGAAATTCTGGAGAACCGCTGCCAGTCAGCGTTGACAATACTGGGCTAGATGGACCAATAGTCTGACTCAGCATAAGACAGCTTCCTATGTTGAGTGGTTGGCAAAGATGAAGACAAAACTCTTTCAAGCTCTGGAATCCCAGGTGGGCTTCATCCCTCCCCACACCTGTTAGCTGCTTTGGTGAGTTATTCTTAGGATCCTGATAAGTAAGACTTATTTTATTTTAAAAGTAACTCACTGGCTCAGTTCGGACGACATATTAAGCAACGGAGGGGAAATAACGTACTGACGGTGCATCAGGCAGGCGGAGCTCCACAGACGACATGCTGCAGCCGGCGCTGCTCGGAACCGGCAAACGCCCCGGTTGTTAATAACTTACACGGCTCTGACTGACAGCTTGGCCGCCATGTTCTCCACTTACCAACCTCCGCTTGTCCTCCCGCAGGTATCCCAGAACACACGGCGGCCAAAAACCCATGGGCGCCGCCATTGAAGCCGATGCAGGACACGCCTCCCAAACCCCATTGGCCGCCTCAGGAATGGGCGGAACACAGCAGCCTCAGGCAAAGAGGCAGCCAGGAGGAACAGCCGCACCAATACAGGGGCCGCACCCTGCACTGCACCCCAAACGTTGGCACCCACGCCCCAGGAAGCGACCCCTGGCCACTCTACATGGGTGACTTGGCAGCCACGACCCACATCCCCCAGCCCCCAGCCACAACCACCTCCCCCCCACAGCATCCACCCACACACACAGGAAAGAAGGCAAGAGAGGGGTGGTTTGGAAAACTTTATTCAGCAGGGAGCTCAGAAATGGGCAATAAGGCACATGGCCACTACGAAGCAAGGGCAGAGCCTATGGAAAGGACAGCCGCCCCCAGGAAGGGCGACTGGAAGGCACAGTGGTGAAGAGGGGACAGCTGAGCTGACACCTCCAGGGAGCCAGCCATGGAACGGGCAAAGGGGAAGAGGCGGAGAGGGGCAGCATGCCAGGGAGAGATGCCAGTCCTCAGATGGAACCCCACAGCTGTCGCTCACAGGGGGTGGGGGTAGCGGAGCCAGATCCAGTCACTGATGCTTTCACGCACCCGTGATGCCTCCAAACGGGCGCGGTGCTCCCCAACAGGATTCTCGGGCACAGCAACAGCGCAATGTCCCGCCCGTCCACAGCGATGGTGTCGGCGTCCTCGCCCGCCCGGGGGAGGTCAGGGTGCTCGGCCAGTAACACGTCCCCACAGGACTCGCAGATGTTGTGCACGATGCAGCAGCACACCATCACGTCCAGAATGATATCGGCCTGCAAGTCCAACAAGCTGAACAGGGAGCGCCATTGCTCCTTCAGATGCCCAAAGGCACGCTCCACGGGCAGGCGGGCATGGCAATTGTAGTAGTTGTATTTACGTGGACGTTGGTGCGGGGGTAGCGGTACGGGGCCATCAGCCACGGCTGCAGGGCGAATGCCTGGTCGGCCAGGAGGAGCGGACCCACCGCATGGCCGCACAAAGAAGTGGGCCCGGAAGTCAGGGAGTGGCCCGATATCAGCTTGGCAGCCAGGGGGGAGTTCCAGAAGATGGCCGTGTCGTGGCTCCGCCCGGACACGCCTGCATAGACGTCGAAGAAGCGGCCCTTGGCATCTACCACCGCCTGGAGAACCATACTGTAGAAATGCTTGCGGTTGTAGTACTCCTCGCTACGGGGGGGGGGCAGGATGCGCACGTGGGTTGAGTCCATTGCCCCCACTGCCCACGGGAAGCCCAGGGCACAGAAGTCATGCATGTTCTCCTTCTTGTCCCCAACCCGGATGACGTCGGCCAGGTACAGCTCATTCAGGACGCTCACCGTCTCACGGAAGATCTCGCAGGCCATGGACACACCCACCCCGAAGATGGTCGACAGCGGCAGGTAGCCCACGTTGAATGCCAGCTTGTACAGCGTCAGGGCAAGGCGACGAGAAACAGGAATGCACGGGTGCATGTTGGTACACTCCCGCTGCAGGACTGGGGTCACCTCAGCCACCAGCACCTCGAACGTTGCGTGGGATATGCGGAAGCTCCCCCGGAAGCGCTCATCATCCCAGTCCTCCAAGTCCTGCATCTACTTCCATACGGCATCCATTTGGGGAAGCACCCAGCGGTGGACAGTCTCGCGCTCGGCAAGAAGCTCGGCCAAAGTCGACAGGGGGGTGCACGGTACAGGGCTTCCTCAGCCGTGCCTCCGGCCAGCGTCTCTGCCATCATCATGGCTGCCTCACGGCAGTGAATCACCGGCAGGATGGCAGCCCAGAGACAAGGCATGGCCTCCGCTGCGCCAAGGAGCCAGTGGAGGGCCTCCGTTCCGAACACTGGCTCCGCAGGCAAGGCCCCACTCAGGCGCCTCAGCCGGGCACGTAACAAGTCCTCTTCGTCACCGTTGCCATGGTTCTGCATGGCCGCCTGGATCACCCCCTGCAAGCAGGCTGTGGCAAGCCCCCTCTGCTCCATAGTTGCCAGTGCCGAGGTGGCCAGAGGGGAGGCAGGCAGGACGGGAGGAGTGATGGAGCAGGAGGGCGGAGAGAGGTGCGGCAAGGCTGACAGCATGGGACTGCCAACTACGGTAGCGTGGGAATGGGAGGGCAGGAGGATTTGTTTTGGCTGAAGCGCACCTGCAAGAGAAGGAAGTGGCCAGAGTGGGGTGCGCGAAGGGGAATTGGCACAACAGGACAAGGCTAAGCTATAACTGAGGGGGGATGGGCGAGGGCCTCCATGCCGGCGGAAGGGCCTATGGCCAGCCGTTGATCAGATGGCGGCAATGCCGGACGCTTCGTTCCAGGTGTCGAATGCGACGTATGACTTCTCCCAGGGCCAGCTCCAGAGCGTGCAGACGTCATGCCTTTTGGGCCCTCCGCCTTCTGCAGATGGCACGGTGGAGGGAGTGCAGTTTCCCTGGGAGGTGAGAACAGAAGGGGGGAGGGGAAGGGGGACAGCCATCAGTGACATGGAGGCCAGAGCAACGCCCATGCGCCCTGTCCGACTGCCCTGTAACCAACCTCCACGCCGCAGAGCCCTGCAGCGTCGGACAATGCAGCCTGCACGGAGCCCCTCGGACCTGTAGGGTGATGCCATCTTGACTGGAGTTGGCTGCAATGAGGGGAGATGGGGCCAGGAACGAGAGGCATCCAGAGTGTGCTACAGTGTTGCAAAGAGATGCTGCTGGACATGGCCTTGAGCATCCAGAACGGGCCGAAGGAGGCGCCAGCCAGAGGGACGGGGATGTAAAGGGGCCTTATCAAGTATAGGGCTAGGGGCGGATCGGAAACTGAATCCCCCTATGTTCCCTTCGCGGATGGGCCTAGGTACCCGGAGGACGACCATGGCTTAGGCCATGTCATCCTGGGAGGGTCTCTCCGCCCCCTCCTCGTCCTCCTTCTCCCCCGCCTCCCCCTCCTCCTCTCCCTCTTCGTCGGATTCTGGTGGGATGTCGTGGCCCCTCTTTGCCCGGCTGCCTACGTACCGCTGCTCCTGCCTTCCGGCCACCCCCTGCCTTCCCTGAGGCACCTGCTGTTTCCGGCGCCGTATGTAGGGCCCAATATGCTGCAGTCATTGGCGGGGGCAGGTACTGCTGCTGCTGTGGTGGCATGTATCCATATGGCGCCATGTAGCGGGCGGGCTGCGGGGGCCCATGGTAGGCATCCCGAAATGATTGGGTGAGCTCCCTGAGCACCTCGGTTTGGCGGTTGATGGCTGCTGTGCGCTCCCGCATGCCTCGGTTGATGATGGCATTGGTGGCCACCATGGCTTCGGTCATCCCGTTGATACGGTTCTCTAGACCTTGACACATGTCCCTTCCCGCCTCCCATATGGCTTGGGCGCAATCTTCCACGGCTTGAGTGGCCGTGCGCGTGGCCCAAACAGTGAGGATGCGCTCCTTGGTGCGCCTGGCCTCCTCCTCGCCCACCATGCGTGTGAACAGGCCGTGGATGCATTCCCCTGTTGTCTCCGTGGCCGTGACCAAGTCCCTCGCTACCTGCAGCCGGTCTGCCTTGCTCCTGTTGCGCATCCGGACCCATCTCTGCGCGTTGGTCAGGGGACGGGCTTCTATGGCCGCGGCTGTACCGTTCTCACCTGCGGGTGGTGGCGGCGGCTCCTCCTCTAGGGGGGCCGCTCCCTCCATCACCACGTTCTCTGGCTGTGGGAGTCCCTTGATCTCCTCCTCGAGCACGGCCTCCCCGACCTCGAGCTCGGCTTCCAGTGGCGCGTCCTCCTCCATCGCCTCCAACTCCACGAAGGTGTCATCAGTGGCCTGCGTATCGATGTCCCGCAGCTCTTCCTGGGATGGTGACAGTTCTGGCTCCATCACGTCGCCCACCTGTTGTTCCACGAGCTGCTCCATTTCGACCTGGTCCTCCTGTGACACTAGCCCCGTCTCCATCATGGCATCCAAGATGCTGCAGGCGAAACCCTGCACCATGGTGCTGCGTCTCAACAACCCCAGCTGCTTATGGGGTGCCGCCTCTGCCCGCGCCACTCGCCCTGCAGTGGTGGCCACACGTCCCTTTGCAGGAGTCACCCTCGGGCATGATGGCCTTGGCCCTTCATCCTCCTGCTGGGTCTCTGGCACCAGCGGGTCAGGTGCGGGATCCTCTACCTGCATGTCCGCACAGATGAGCTGTAGGAAGGCCGTGGGGCTGCTGCTGCTGCTGGAGGAGGCTGGCATGGGGGAGACGCTCCTTGAGGTGCTGGCTGTCTTGGGCGGCATGGGTGGCGGCCTCGCAAGCACTGATGGGCTTTGGGATACTACGGGGCAGCTCCTCGGCGTCGCTGCTGCCTGCCATGCTTCGACTGATTCCCTCACGGCCTTCTTGCCAGTGGGTGTTGGGCATGGGGCGTTCCTCCGTGCTGGTGGCTGTGGTTCCCGTGCGGTGGGGCCCTCCTCCCATTGCACCCCTTGGGCCAGCCGTGCTCATTGATGTGTGCACGGCGGCTCGTTGGTGGCAACCCTGCTGCCTGCCGTGTGTCCCGGGATGACGTCATGGCGCTCCACCAGCAGGCGTGCCAGTTCGTCGTAGAAGGGCATGGTGCGTGGCTGGACGCCGCTTCTTTTATTGTGGGTGACGATCTCCTTGAACCTCCTCTTGAGTCCGTGGAGCTTGTCCTTGTACTGCTTGCCATTGCAGTTGTGTCCCCGTTCCTGTATCTGCTTGGCGAGCCAGGGGTAGAGCTGATCGTGCCTGGCTGTGGCCATGATCCTCCTGGCTTCCGGGCTGCCCCAGAGCTCTATGAAGTGCCTGATCTCTGCCTGGGACCAGTGCTGTGCACTGCGTCTTTCCGGGGGGTCTTGGCTGTTCCCCTCTCCTGGGGTTTGTGAGCCGGTGTCCTTGGCCGGGTCACCCCGGGCCCCATCTCCCTCTGGTTCCATGTTGCCAGCAGGTGTGTGTTTCTGTGGTGACGGTCGTCTATTCCCTGGGCTGGCTTTCCCTGTCCCATGTGCTTGTGTGATGGTGGTTGCTGGTGGGCCATTGTGCTTGCTGTGAATGTGCCCTGTGTGTAGGCGTTGTTGTTGTTGCTGGCTGGGGCCGCTTCGTGTCCTTGGGATTGTTGTGCATACCTCCGGCTGTTTTCCACAACATCTCATGGGCGCCCTTTGCCTTGGCGTTTCGTGCGTCTTGGGGATGTGCGTGGCCATTGCTCGCTGTCTGGCCGTGTTGAGCGGATGAGGGGGGGGCTTGGTGGTCGTGCTTCCAGGTGATTCGATGGTGGAGGTGGAGGTGCAGTGAGGGTCAGCTTTGGGTGGGTTGCTGAGCTCCCTGTTGGAGTGGGGGTGCTGCCCCTTGTTCCTGGGCGCCTGGGGGTGTTGCTTCTTCCGTAGCCTCCCCTTTTGCCGTGGTTCCCTTCTGGTGCGCTTCTCTTTCAGTTTGGGTGTCTGCCTGGGCATCTGGCGTGTGTGCTTGCAGGAGCTGGCCCCTTGTTGTGCTCCGTGCCGGCTGCCTGGTGGGGGAGGCGGGCGTCCTTGGTTGCTATGGCGGTGAGCCCGGGGATCTGTTGTGGGCATGCCAGAGCGGCCGCCCACATTCTGCCGCTCTTGCCGCTCGCCACTCTGGTCTTCCGTGCTAACATACTCAACGCAGGGGTTTAACGCACGCTGTCCTCCAGATGACATATTACTCAATTGACTAATCCCTAAACAATGTGCAAGCGCGTTGTTTCACTCCGTTGTTTAATTCTCCCGATTAGCGTACTGTGGGTTGTGTGTACGTTGTGTGCCTCCCTCTAGATGACACATTAATCAACTCAACTGACGGTTGTTTAATTAACCCAATGTTTCTTAACGTGTCGTCCGAACTGAGCCACTGTTTCTGAAATTCTCTCTGCTTGGTTCTTCAATAATTGAATTGGAAATGAGTTAATTTGATTCTCTGGCCTAGTCTGAAGGTTGGCCCATGTACTAGACAGCCTGGCAAGCACACTAACCTGATTGTTAAGGAGGTTAAAGGAAGCTCTGAAGAGGTGTATCCTTTTCCAGATATAAAAGCTGCGAGTACTGTGAGCAACGTCACCACCTCTGAGGAATATAGACATAAGGGTGTCTTGCAGCCTGTCCTACGTCACAGGGTTGGAAGTTTGTCACAGGCACATTATACTAGCGACACTGGAGAAATCCACAATGGATTCAAGTGAGTTCAGATTTCTATGAATCTGACCTATGGGTTCTGCAGTGGACCGGCCTTTTCCACGTTGTGTGGATTCTGTGCACTTGTGGACTTCTTCTTCTTCTTTTTTTTACCTTGGTGTGTGTGTGTGTGTGTGTGCGCGCGCGTGTGTGCTAATGTGTATTAATGCTAATGCAGCCTTTCAGTAATGTGTAGAATGAAATTCTTGAATATCCCTAAACAACAACAACAACAACCAAAAAAGCCCCACAATTCCATCAATGAGCAGATAATGGAACGAAAGACAGCAGATAATCTGTGAAACGCAGGTCCCCTCTACAAGAATTCGGCTTAACGCCTGGTTGCCCAATTATGCACCTCTTCTCACCATCGCATTTATGCCTAATTCCTATGAACGACAGGCAGTGAAGCGCATTACCGGCAGTATGAAACGCGCTTTAAAGTGGTTGAAATGCGGAGAATTGCTTGTTTACATCGTCATAAGGCGCTTTAACTCCCGCAGAAAATTAAAACTCGCTATTTAACGTGCATTTGATAATGCGCATAATCGGACAGAAAAAGCACCTCAACCCCTGATTTGCGCTCCACTCTTGTAGAGGTAAAAATTTAATGCTCCTTGAAAGAGCTTTAAATTGCTCTTGTAGAGGCACCCACAAACAGAATGGATTTAACAAAATCCTTACCTCCCTAGATTTTACAAGGCAGCTTGGCCCAGGCTGCAACCCTATTACCAGGAGAGGAAGAAAGGCAGATCGTGCTTAAGGATATTTATGGGAATGTATTTTTGTATATCTATATGTTGTGAAATTGGCTGGAACCAAGCAGAAGCAATGTTAGAACAGAACAAGCAACATTCCAAACAGTGAGTTGCTGGCCCAGGCTCTTCTTTAGAACAGAGAGAATCTGCTCATGCCATTAAACTAGAACTTGTAATATGAGAGGCAGAGACAGAGATGCGACCTGCTCTTACCAAAGCTACCAGTCCCAGAGTTCCTTGTACAGAGGGAGGAGGCAGGAATAGCTGGTGGGAGGGACAATAATCAGGGACATTGATCTTGGGGACAATGGGAGCCAGTGCTGCTGGTAGGACTTCCAGGCTCAAATTCTATTTCAGTAAATGTCTAGTTCAAACACACACACACATGCATGCACACCATATTGCAATGTCTGGCTATAAATTCAAATGAGGCATTCAGAAACTTTAGAAGGTTAAACAAAGGGAACTAAAATTACACTAACCCATCCTCCAGTTTTTCAAAATAGGGAAAGCTTTCCACAGCCAGGCTCAGCCAGTACTGTAACTACTGAAGTAGATGAGGATTTGCCCATTAGAATTTTTCAAACTATCAAAACAACAGGATAATATCTTAGGACCAACCAAAAAGTTACAAAATAGTCAACAAGCTTTATAGGACTATTCAGGTAGCAAAAAAAAAAAAAAGTACGGATGTTCAGAGGGATTGTAAAAAAGCCTTGCTGTGAGTCATGGTGTAATTTCAGAAATGTAAAAATAGTTTCAGAATTAAAGCAGAAACTTCTTTCATGATAATGGCCTGGTTTGCACATAACGACAACCCAGAGTATGGGTTGAATTGTGATTTGTTAATGAATTGTGGGTGGATTCTTAACCATGAAAAATCCAGGAAGAAAACCCATGGTTTGTGAACTCTTCATTGTTCATGGTTAATAACTCATAGTTAAACCATAGTGCAGGGTTCGCACATAACACCAACCCACATTCAACAACAACCCGTACTCAGCCCATACTGTGGGTTGTCATTATGTATGAATCAGATTATTGTATGTATGAGAGGCGATAGTGCTATATGCTGGAGAGGGGCCCATGTTTCAAGTTTGTACTAGGCCCCCGAAATGATGCATGGACTCTGGATGGTTATCTATATGCATACATACAATTTCAAACCGGTAATACTAATAAAACAAAGGTGCATTGAGATCTCAGTGAATGCTTGGAGGAATGGTAATCCTTGGAAGAGAAGATGGGGCAATTATACAGGATTATTGGCTTTGCTGTATAGTCCAAAAGTTGAATAGGTACCTGAAAAGACAGATGGCAATAGTTATAAGCACACATTTTCTTTATGTCGCTATCACAGTTTTCTCTCTAGAAGATATTTTAAATCCCCTGCACCTGTTCTTTTTTTGGTATTTCTGTTTATTAATAAATCAACATTGGCTTGACTCAGCTGTTCAAAATTCGTCAACTTACCCTCTGTGTCACCTGAGATGAATATTGTAAAGCTTTTTCCTGTTGTGTTTGTGCTTGGTAATACATTTCAGAAAATCTATCACTCTTGAGGGAAGGGGGTTATAGTTCAAGTGTATCTTTGGTCATAAAAGTAAAAAAAAATACACTTGGATCTTATGGGATCGCTAATGTGAAAACGTAGCTTTCAGCTCAATCCTAAGTGATGCTGCACTCATGCAGCTACGCAAAGGAGTGGATGCTAGTGGGTTCAAATACCATACACTTACATAGGAGTTGACTCCAAAACCCGGCCTCAAGTATAGGACGTTGTCCTAGAATGAAGGGCAAGAATATTTTAAATTAATGCAAACATAAGTCCAGTAGTACTGTTGAAATGCTTCTTCCTGTTTCTTTGAGCTAAAGTGAGGGAACATGTGGGAAGAGGCAAGAGGTGCTATTGAAACACTACTGAGATATAAAGGATCTGTTAATATAAAGGGTTTTAGAGGAGCTTTTTTGGTGGCATGTGAGGCGCAGCACCATGTCTCCCCTAGGACAAGACAGCTAGAGACAGACTTCTTTACCCTGGAAAATTGGAAGAGTTATGATAGGAGGATTGTTCCCTTGGTGTTCCAACTTATCTCACTTTCTGAAGGATCACTACCTGTCATATTTAATTTAGCTATTATTAAATCTTACATGCCACCTTATTTGCTAAAAAAAAAAAAACCACAACAAGGTGGTGAGCTATCCTACCCTTTAAGATTGCCTGAGGTCAGACGGGTGGTAACCAGAGATAGGGTCTTCTCGGGTGGGTGGTGCCCCATTTTATTTATTTATTCATTTCAAACATTTCTACTTCACTGATCCTCAGATTTCCAAGGCAGCTAACAAACAATAAGAAGCGGAACAAAATAATAATACAAGAGTAAAAATACAAAGACAGCAACAAGAGCAACACAATAAAAATAGGCATATCCACTACAACCAATTAAAACAATTTTCAGCAGGATCAAGAACACTTAAGAAGGTTTTCGTTGTGCCAGTTTTGTTCCTGGGGACAGCAGATCCTGCAATAGTGACAAATGCCTTAAGTCACCAGTCTTCAGGAACAGGTGTAGCTGGTGCACCAAGGTGAGGTGGGAATACATGCATCTGGCTGTGCCATCACCAGGCATCCAAGGTTAAGGATGGGTCCAGAAAAAGCCAGTGACAATGAATTGGCATTTTAAAGGAAAGTGCTGCCTCATCCAGGGCCATATCTATACAAGGTTGCATTGGTGCCTCATCCGAGCAGCGATTGCGCTCCTCCAGGGTAATACCCATGGAAAGGAGTGCAAATGCGGGTTTTGGAGGCTGATGGGGCTGCTGCTGCCCCTAGCACCCCTCGTTCCTGCACACACCCTTATTTCCCTCCTCGTCCTCCTCCCAGCATCCAAAAGCAAAGGAGTCATGGAGGGGGAAGTCAGCTTCTTGACCCTGTTTTTTTTTAAACTGGTGTTTTAGTTTTTTAAAAAATTGTTTGTTTCTAATTGTTCATTGCATGATTCTAGAGAGGCGTGGAGACAAACCACCACCTCCCCACTTTCCCAGAGCTCCCGTGGTCCATCTGTATTTCATATTTTTTAATGTTTATTTACGAAGGGAAGCTCCCCAAGGTCCCTGGAGGCACGGAGGCAGTCCAGAGGCCATTCTGCTCACTCGACCATCCCCTCCCCAGCAGATGGCGCCCAATCAGATGGGGGACGCCTCCACCGCAACTCTGAAGCAAGATGACAGACAGCAGATGCCGTCATCACCGTGCTCCAAGAGTTGTGGTAAGTCCCTTACAAACCGGAGTTTCAGGGGCTTTGCCCCTGGATGGCTTTGCGATGGCGACTGCGTCATATAAATGAGCTGCCGCCACTGCGGATCCACCTTGGGGCAAACCCCTCATCAAGACAAGATCTAGTAGAGGCTGAATCCCAATTTCTTAGTAAGCTGTTGGTGGCCGGGAGGAACACATTGCCTTGTCTGAATTAGCCTTCAGTTTGTCTGCATCCAGTCCAGTACCACTCCTGGATGTCTGGGACTTGTGCAGGTCTCTGGACTGAGATGGAGAAGAGAGATATGCATTAGAAGTTATTAAACATAGAACATGTAGAACAAGATCTTATAGAAAGATGTTATAGAACATCCTGTCCAGAGATATTCATGTGGCACCTACATTGATATCTGTTAGAAGTCAAATGGCTGTTTTATTCTCCTATGTATTTCAGGGTTTGCCCACTTCTAGGTTAAGTTTTCAGAAAGTATTTCATTGAGATAATTGAAAATTACTGAATTTTAGCAAAGCTGAATATATGCGGAAAAGTCCCATAATGGTTTGAAGACTGCAATAATCAGTATTACATAGGGAGAAGTAGCATGCATAAGAATTCCTGTATTAAGAATTTCAGAGGGAAAAAGGAACGATGCTCATCCCCCCTTCAACATCTAGAATGAACTTAAGAATTTTAGTGGCTGCAATACCATTAATTAAGAAAAAAATCCTAATAAAATAGAATCCATAAGGCTAAACATTTTCTCTAAATGAATTATATTAGATTCCATGCATATTTTATCATTTGAATTATGGTTCTATCATTAATTACATATGCTGGATAGCTTTATTTCCTTTTCTTTCCATTATGAATGTTCACCTAATCAGAAAATATCTACTGTTTATAACAGGGTGGCACTCTGGCTATACAAAGGTACCCAACATTTTGTGAATAAGGACTATTTCATCTATAGAATCTTCTCCAACCTGGTGCCATCCAGATGTTTTGGACTGCAGCACCTAGAATTTCTGACCATGCTGGCTGGGACTGCTGCAAGTTGAAGTCCAAAACATCTGAAGGGCACCAGGTTGGGGAAGGCTGTCCTAGACATCAAACTATGTATTGTCTTTCCCAATGCCTATGAATAACTTTACAAAATGCAAATTTTCTGTAACAGGGTAATTAACATGTAAATAGGAAAAATGTAAGTGGGGAATATCTATGATCATTATAATAAACTATTTACAGTTAAGAAAGAATGCAAGGTGAGAAAAAGGATGTCATAAGACAAGGAAGCTAAAAAGGACTTTTCTAAGTATCCTATTTAACCCAAGTTCAATAATGTAGCTTTTAAAAAAAAAATCAGTTGTTTTTGTGGCAGCATTTTTCTTTTCCCTAAGGAAACTAAGGCTATAATCTTGTGCACACTTACTTGGGAATAAGGCCCATTTTGCTGAATGGGGCTTACTTCTGAAAGACTTGTAAAGGATTGCACTGTAAATATACTGCATGCTTGTTGATGTGGCAGTGACTATTTTTTTCTGGTTTGCCAACTGTATCATATTGATTGATTCCTTTATTATTCTATAATTTGAGTATTTTGGGATGTGGGGAATTTTGCCGCAGTGTGGAGATTAGATTACATTGAAGCCCATTCCAGCCTGTACTTCTAGGCAAAGTTAAGTTTAGTTGAAAATAATCTGCAAATTAGTCATGGCAAGGTTTCAGGCAACTTTCTCCAATACCCAGAAGTTAATACTTAGCCTTTTATGACTGCTGATGTCTTCAAAGCACTTGCATAGCATTAACTAATTAATTCATTCACAAGCACTTAAAAGAAATTCATCAAGAAAAATTGAGAAGTGTGAAATAGGAACAGTGAATACCAGAGGTGATATTTCAACTTGGATTATTTGAAAATAGAAAGCAGTCAATGTGTCTAAAAGTGAAACATTTCATCACAGTCAAATTGCCACCAAAATGAAAATTAATTCCTGACTGAGCTTTCCATAATACCTAAAATTTAATGCACGCTATTAATTTTTGATCCATCTTTATCTATGTGATATAGAGAATTATTCACTTGAGGTTGCAGTATTCTTTTTCTATAAAGAATATTAATATGAACACCTACATTTCCCTGTATTAACATTTTTTTGTGTGTTGCTTGTTCTGGGTTTTCGAAACAAACTGTATTCCTCATTTAGCTCTTGGTAAGAGCGATAGATCAACTGGAAAGAGCTCATCTCCAGAACTATAGGGCAAGGCTGACACTAGAAATTGGATTCCGATTTTATTTCCTGATAGAGGCTGCATGACAGGCAGAAATCCATCAGGTCAGCGTTCCCAGCATGAAGATGTAGTGATAGGAAAGCAGTACCTTTTGAATTTCTACACTTATAAAGCTGTTAAAGCTGCAAAGCTTTCGGGGTTGGGGGATATCACCATAAACAGATCTTAAAGAATAGACAAAAGAAAACCCGGGATTGGAAACTCAGGATAGTCCTCATTTATAGGATTAAAACTAGCAGGCAGGCTCAGCATCCAAACCAAACTGGAACTCACAAGAGGATCAGGATACACGGATGAACCTAATTATGATTCTTACATTTGGATAAATATGTGGAACTTTATTTATTTATTTATTACATTTATATTCTACCTTTTCTCCTCCTTAAGGAACCCAAGGCGGCTTACATAGTCCTCCTTCTGTCCATTTTTATCCTCACAACAACAAGCCTGTGAGATAGGTTGGGCTGAGAGTCTGTGACTGGCTCAAAGTCAACCAGTGAGCTTCCATGGCTGAGTGAGGACTAGCACTCAATCTCCTGACTCCCAGTCCACACTCTAACCACTACACTACACTGGCACTGGTATCATGAAGGAGTCTGATGCTGATCATGAGGACCACGGAACTCAGAAGCATCCTCATTTATTGGCTACAAACTAGCATGGGTGTGCACCCAGTAATATTTTTTTTTTAAAAAAAGTGAACATTTATTGAATATTCAGTCATAAAGGACATTATTTTTATTCATTTAGTCTGCATTCGGCTTGCCAGACCACAGGAGGGCCATTGCAGGTGAGGGGGGGAGGTGAAATAAGGAAATGCTCCTCAAGCCCCAGCATTGCATATTATTCTTACATTTGGATAATATGTGGAACGTTACAGTACTTTGCATAAGTATTCACCCCCTTTTGACTTTATTAAATATGTTGAGTAAATCAATTGGGGAAAATGCCAACTCCAATTTAGTTCCAGGTTGCAACACAACAAAATGTGGAAAAGTCAAAGGGGGGGGGTGAATACTTATGCAAGGCACTGTACACCCAAAAGTGAAGAGCTCCTCAGGAGATTTATTGAACAGAGAATCATGAGTTTGTATTGCACAGGGCATCATCAGTTCCATTCCTTTCCTCAGGAAAATTACTTCTTTAAATTACCTCTTTTTCAAAAAGTGCAATTTAAAAGTTGTGCAAGTCTACCCAGAAATAAGCTCCAATGAACTCAATGGGACTTCCTCCTATTGGTTAGAGCACTGCATCGTCAAATACAGTACTTTGTAGCCTTGAAATATGCTCCTACTGCAAGGTTTCCGAAGGTGTACACACACTGAATATAAGCTGGAGATGTGCTTTTTCTTGAAAACTCAGGCTGAAATCTTTGTGCTGTAAATGGCCCTGAAAATGATGGAATGAATTAAAAGGTAAGGCCTATCCTGTCTCTCTATCATAGCTCAATTATGAATTGATGTGCTTTCTTTAATGTGCTTTTCTTCTTCTGCTTAGGAAGAATAATATCCGTTCTGCTGTGCTATGCCAAAATTACACTGAAACAGCTGTCTCTTCTACACTGGGTTAACATTTTAACCTAAATGATTGCAGACTTTAGTATAACTAATTAGAGTTTAATGTCTACCATGTTGGAGTTTTTCCAAGCTCCAGACTAATTTATTTATGCTCGTATGACTTTAAATATTTTAAGAGAGACATCTTTCTTCTGCCTAAATACCCTTTTAGAAAATTACAGGACTGACTCAGCAGATGTTAGAAATGTATGGTGTCACTTACCACAGCAAATTAAAAACTGGGGTCCCCAGGCCTTGGAGATCTGCCCTTTTCCAGTGAGATTCCCTCTGGTGCTCAGCTTTTCTAATGTACCCTCTGCACATACAGATCTTTTGAAATGTAATATTAGGTATGTCTACATTTTTCATCTAGATAAAATTTTGAGGCAAATCACTGGGCCATGGGTGTTTTGACAAAGTGAAACTGGATCATGTTTATCTCTGTTGAATATTCTTTTTTGTTAACGCTTTAGGGAGCTCAGTGGACAGGAACTGGTAGAGTAGTAAGTTAGTACAACAGTTAGTTCTCTTCCCTTCTCTTTCATCTATAGGTGGTGGCAGGTACTGAATTCTTTGGGTATTTATAGATGGATCCAGCCCCAGGGCTAAAGCTGGAGCAACTATATACCTATCTAATTTGGCATACCTAGTGATCCTCTCTAAAGAACCCTGAGAACATCACAAAAACTCTTGAAGACTTCTGTATATTTTCTGGTATTGGAGAATGGCTTAACAAAACTCTAATAATATGTAGTAATAATTGGTACAAATTTTCCAACTCAGTGAGTTGAACAAGAATTTTTCAAAGATCTGGAATGGATGTTTTTCCTGAAGCTTTCATCATTATGGGAAAAGGTTTCATCGTTAGGGGAAGATTTCATCATGAGGGGCTGTCTTTATTTTGACGGGTTGCTGTCATGATGATCCAACCCCCTGCGCTTTCACTGCTGTGGGATGGTGGCGGCTAAACTTGATGCCACAGGGAAAGTGTGGGGCTTTCGGCACCATCACATTAATCTTGATGCCACAGGGAAAGCGTGGGGTTTCTGGCACCCCTCTGTCCGGATGGATGGTGACCAATCAGGGGTTGCCATCAACCCTGCCACACCTCTGCTGCGACTCCGGAACGAGGCTTAAGGACTGTCTTGACATCTTGCGCGGACTTGCCTTGCTCTGGAGAAAAAAGTTGGGTTTAGTCCCCAACTGTATTTTTCCGCAGCTTCAGCAGAAAGCCCCGGGGTTGGTGCGCAATCGCTACAGCATTGTATAATTGCTTCAGGGCTTTCCAAGCATTACAGCAAGGCTTCATTTTATGTATTACGTATCTATACTACTGCTCAACAGCTAAAGCTATTGAGGAAGAAGGTTTTGAGAAGGGACTTGCGACATGAAAGGGATGCTGCACTTTGAGATATGGGGGAAACATAAAAGGCAACATGAGAAGGAGCTGAAACTGATGGAGTCCAATATGGTTATTCACAACTATCCAAGGTGGCTTACATGAAATCAAAATAATACAAAAGAGAACGAAATGAACCCTAAAAGCTCAATGATAGTTTAAACAAGCAGCAATTTGAAAACAGCAGCATAAACATAATCAGGATACTGAAAAAGCCGATCTAAATAATACTAATGGATCCACCTGTTCCTTTAGTTAATTTAGCTGTTGCAGGGTATGATTTAAAACAGAATTGTTTGGGTAATCTATCATTGTTTATTTATTATATTCGGGGTCTGCAGCCGAGGTTGAAAATATGGCTGAATTTGGACGACACAATAAGCAACTGGGGGGGGGGGGGAACAATCGTCAGTTGTATTGACTATCGTGTCGTCCGAATGCTGCCATAGTCAACTCAGCGCTGATCCTAATCCACACTACAGTTGATTATTTATTACCATGTTGTGTGGGGAGTACTCCCTAGATGAACAACTGTAAAGTTGATTATTACCCCACCATTGACTATCGTGTCGTCCAAATTCAGCCACAGTGTCTGTGAAGTAACAGAGCATGTACCCATCCACTTCTACCCTCAGCAGCAAATTAGGGGGTCAACAAAGGATTTTTAGAAATTCTGCTTATATTCTAGCTCCACAATAACCGGTTTAAAATTGTTATAAACCGTTATAAAGCAGTTATCTACTATAAAGTAGATCGGCTCTCTCTCAACTATAAGAAAGATGAAACTGGATGTTTGCCTTATGACTATTCTCAGTTATTACCTAAGTTACAAGTGGAAGGGGACACCCACAGTGAAAAGCAACAGCAAATAATTTTTTTGTACAATAAACAACCAGGAGACCTTATTGCGTGTCTCATCTAGTCTTGCCCCAAGAGACTAGATGACTAGAGACTAGACTCTTGCCCACACTGTGGAAATGGATTTAGCATCTGTGGTACATGGCTATATATATATATATATATATATCCTGCTAGGAACGGGAATCCCTCACATTTATTTTCGTACCCTCTAGTGTAAAGCATGACATCTAAGTAGGAAAGGACAGGTATGGGGAGTTTCTCTTGTGATCCTCTAAAGTCTGAGATCTGCAGCTCAAAAAGGTGGGCAGAAATGAGTTAATTGAATTTTCTTGTTCTGTTTTAGGTTAGAATGTCATAGCTGTTATGGCAACTTCTGAAATTGATGGGATTGGCTAGTGTGTCCTTTAGAAAGGATTGCTGTTCAAAGCTATTCCCATTTCTCTCTCTCTCTCCACAGACACGCGGCTTCTGTTGCAAGCCAATATCAACACAAAAAGGCCATCTACACGTGTTTTTGCTCAGGGGGCACATTTTGATGTTAGCTTTCGCCATGGACATTTGAGAAAGGTGAGTTTTTCCCGTTGTAGTCTGAACTTTTTGTGTAGGTGTATAAGATGGTACTAGTTAAGTGTGGTGGGTTCCTTACGGCCATTTAAAAAGAAAAGTACTGCACAACGCCTTTTAAAAAAGACACAGCAAGTCTCAGACCAACTACAATCAGCAGTTTGGACTTCAACTGTCTCTTAGCATGAGGTGGGAAAAAGCTATAAAGGTAAACAAAGATGTTATTTTTAAAAATTCTATCTCAGCCACAACTATCTCAGCTTCTCTATGCTTAAGCTCCTCCTGTACATCTTTTATTCTGATCCATTACATGATTGTTTCATCCACCACCCACCCTTCATGCCTTGGGAGCTACACTAATTGAAGGGGAGCAGGCCCACCCCATGGACCCTGCACTGTTCCCTGGCCCCACCCCCAATTGCAGAAAACAGTTTGGACATCAGGGGTGGATCTGGATGGCCATATGATGTCAGGGGCAGTGGCATGTCTCACTGTGCCATTTTCTTTCCAACAAATTTATTTCCAGAGAAGAAAACAGGATTAGTCTGTTGCTGCCAGAGAGTCTTGTTTCACCTTAAGGATTAGTGTTTTGGTTGTGATATGAGCTTCAGTCATCTGCAGATTTGCTCATTGCATTACTGCAACAGATTAACTGGGTCTTTCCTACACCACCTGTGATAATGATTGGTTACTTATGGAAGTTAGCAGATCCCTTATATGACATTGCCAACCTCCAAGTCCTCTCCCATGCTTTGTGACCATTTCTGCGGTTTTATTTATATCAGGGAAAACACAGTATTTAAAAATGGCAGTTTGAATCACTACGTATAATTATGGAGTTGTGCTATAACTACAGCTATACCACAGCACCACCTAGTGGCTATATAATGAAATATAGAACTTGCAGAGAAATGAAGAGCTCCATCAAACCAGTGTTTTATAGCACTTTCGTCCTGCACTGTTTTCCATTTTGCCCTGTGACTCTGGCATGACATCGTTCCTGACCTGCAGTCATCTCGCCTTTTCCCTTCTATTTTCCGTATATTTCCAGGGTGGGGAAAGTACAGTATTTGCTCCATGTGGGATAAAACCACTCTTCCATCCCTGTGTATTGCCCTCCTCGCACTATGTAGGAGCTCCCGCTTTTGTGGGGCATGTTTGTTGAAGAGCGGTCTTGCTGATGAAAGAGGAGACATGTGCTGAGTCAGTCAAATGAACGGACTTTCACTGCTCAACCCCACTGTCATTGCTCTCTCGTCCACCTGTTTTAACTTCCCGTTTGATAAAACCCTAAACTGCTAAAATGCTAGACCACAAAACCAGAGTGAGGGGGGGCACCCATGTCCATCACAATGTCCGTCAACCACAAGAACCAATGAACTGGAGAGGGAAGGAGGAGGGGCGGGGTGCGTGCAATAGTGGGAGAGTGGAAGCACAAGCTGGCAAAGGTGAAAAGGTAAACAAGGCGAAATAGCGCAACAATGCATGCACGTGAAAGTGACCAGCGCTTGATGCGCTAATGAAATTAATGCATACCAGGAAAGAAAAAGTAGGTGTGATGGAGCACGAAATTCCTGGGGTGTGGGTAGGGGAAGAGTGTATAAAGGGCCAATCTTAATCCCACAAAGAATTCGGAAGCAAAAGCCCTGGTAAAATTGCGGGATAAAGAGGCTGGTGTAGATAACCAGGCAGGAAACAATCATTTTAAGAATCTTGAACCAGATAAGGTAAAATAACTCTGTCTTTTTGGTTCCTTGCCCTCTCTATTAAAAGAGATTTCTGTCTCCAGCCCTATGGCTCAAACCATCTGGGTGGGTAGTAAACATGTATCCCATACTAGACAAGGAATAGACCATGCGATGATGATGATTAAATGTTGCAGAAAGGTTCCTTCTAGCCCAGTCCAGTTGCTGCCAGGCAAATTTATTATAGACTAGAGCTATGCATCCCCTGTGGAATATACTAGCTGTTTCAGAGGAGGAGCAGAAGGCTGTATTTAGTCCCTCCCTCATCCCTGCCTAACAATTAAGCATCATGCTTGCTGATTTTTTTTTGACAGGATGCACACACAATGCCTTCATCTTTAAGGTGCCACAGGACTCTGCCATTCTCCCCTACCCCTGTTAGATGTTGAAAGGGTTCAGAAATGCATTGAATGTACTTTGAACCACACAGCACATGAAGTACTGGCAGTGCTGTGTTCCCTTAGCACAGAAGCTATCAGATGTGCAGTCTATAGTTTTGGATTCATTTTGTCTATGACATAACAATAAAACAAAATGTCTACATGACAGCCTAAACTTTTACAAAACTCAAAAGGAGAAAATTCATATAAAAGAACCAACCTTGGAGAAAACATTGGGATTTACACTGGTGGAAAAAAAGTTTGAGTTTTACTGTCTTTATAATCTTTACTGAAGGACTTTCTCCATATGTGCTTCCAATACAGTGGCTGAATTCAGACAACACATTAGTCAATGGTGGGTAGAATAGCCAACTCATAGTTGGTTATTTTGTGGGTACTCCCCACACAACATATTCCTACACAACTGTGGGTGGTTGGGGCTGGCGTTGAGTGGACTGATAGTCAACCCAGCATTTGACTGACACAGCCCCCTCCCCTCTCCCTTCCCTCCCTCCTCCCTCGGTCCTCCCGGTGTTATCCCAGCAGCCTCTGCAAGTTGCGCCAGTTGTAGCAGAGTGGCAGCCGCCACTTTGGTCGCTCTTGCCGCCTGCCTCTATGGGCTTGTGTTTTAACCCACTCACCACACGCCACTAACACACTCACCCCTCCACACAACACTTTAAACAACTGGCTCTGAGCTAAACAACTTGCAAACCAGTTGTTTTTTCAGTTGCTTATTTGGGCAGAATAGCATACCATCAGTAGTATGTGAGCGGCGTGTTACCCTCCACACAACACAATAAGCAACACAAATGACAATTGTTCCCCCCCCCCCCCAGTTGCTTAATGTGTTGTCTGAATTCAGCCAGTGTCTATGTAGTGTCAATCAATTGTCGGCGTTTCTTCTAGCCAAAGTTAAGCACTTTAAAATCCCATTGATTTCAGTTGGAGGGAACTAAGCACATGCTTAACTCTTTATTGAAATCTATTATATATCAAAGTTCTTACTTTGAGCCCAATTGTGCCATTAGTGAAAGGTTCAGAGGTTCTTTTCCAGCTTAACATGTATTCAAACAGTCAAGGTCAAGACAAATGGCTATTTGTCCAGTCGCCAGCATTTGGAGCCGTTCATCTGACAGCTTCAAAAACCACCAGATTGTAAGAACAAACCTTGTGTTTATTTTTGATTTTGCTACACATATTTTTTTTAAAAGTTAGTTTTGTTTAAATGTAGCTATAAATAATTTCATCCCATTATAACATGAGCAAGTAAAAGTGAAAGCTTTTAAAAATAAATACAAAGAGAAGACTGCTTAATTAGTGCCAAAGCTTTGAATCCTTATAGCTTTGTAATACTTTTTTTTTTTTGCTCAGTCAGGGTCCGTATGTGTGAAATCCAACAAAGAAAAGAATTAAAACTATAAACAGGAGGAAGGGGTTGGGGTTGGGGACTAGCACTTTGCTTGTTAAATTATAAGTTAAAAGCCAATGTTGGGAAAGAAGATAAAATGCTGAGGTGGCAGTCCTTAAAGAAGAAGAAAAGAAAGATTAAAGAAGCCTTTAAAGGCAAAAAAGGAAATTACGCTTATTCTTATAGAATAAAAATAGTAGCAAAGATTTTACTCTTATAGATAGTGACATTTTGCAGTGTTTTACAGATGCCGAAGCAGCTGCTCTTCTTGTATACACCAGAGAGACAACATTTCCTTTAGTATCAAACTGCACTTTTTCTGTTCTTGTTTTTTTTACCTTTGCTCCCACTCTTCTAATTCCTGACGTGGGTTTAATGTTTACAAAAAGGCAGCAAAGGACAAAAAGCACTCTTCTCATGTTGTAACATGGCCCCGCAACACTAAAAAAAATGCCAGCATTGTGAACACATGATTTTGCTGGGTAGGCACAAAACCCGGTCCCCCCTCTCTCCTGAACAGCTGGTGAGTTCTAGTCAGAGTCTCTAACAGGGGCAGTGTTAGGGATCCAGAATCATGGGTACAGCAGCCATTTGCAAATGCGATTTCTAATTTAGCTAGGGGCAAACACAAGGAGTCAACTTTCTTGCACACATAGCCCCTATTATTACAGGAATTTATTTATTTGTTTATTAATGTGGCTCCACAAAAAGCTTAGAGAAAACAAAACAAAAAAATAGGAAGTGGAAGTGGAAGGAAGGACAGGCTACAAGGCAGGTAGCACAGAAGTGCCAAAATGGCATCAGGAAGGCTAAAGCTGAGAGTGAGCTGAGGTTAGCAAGGGATGCTAAAAGCAACAAAAAAAAGCTTTCTTCAGGTACGTGCATAGTAAAAGACAGAGGAAAGAAATGGTGGTTCAACTACTCAACAACGTAGGCAAAACGATAACAGATGGCAAAGAAAAGGCAGAAGTGCTCAATTCCTACTTTGGCTCAGTGTTCTCCCCAAAAAAGGGGCTATGACCCTCCTGGCAAATGTGAAGTACAAGCTGAAGGGACAGGATTGCGACTTGAAATTGATAAACAAATGGTCAAGGAATACCTAATTTCTTTGAACAAGTTCAAATCTCGAGTTCAAAATTGAACTGCATCCTAGAGAAATAAAGGAACTGGTTGAAGAGCTCTCAGAATCACTGTCTATTATCTTTGCAAAATCATGGAGGATGGATGAAGTGCTGGATGACTGGAGAAGGGCTAATGTTGTCCCTATCTTCAAAAAGGGCAAAATGGAGGAAC
Source organism: Anniella stebbinsi (assembly GCA_029215795.1). Classification (NCBI taxonomy): domain Eukaryota; kingdom Metazoa; phylum Chordata; class Lepidosauria; order Squamata; family Anniellidae; genus Anniella; species Anniella stebbinsi. The sequence goes on along the minus strand of JARDYH010000003.1, from coordinate 158,981,177 downwards.
CTGGGAACTACAAACTGGTTAGTCTGACATCAATTCCAGGAAAATTTTTGGACCAGATTATAAAGAAGTTAATCTGTAAGCACCTTGAAAACAGTGCAGTGATTACTAGAAGTCAACATGAATTTGTCCAGAACAAATCCTGCCAGACTAATCTGATCTCATTTTTTGATCGGGTAACCTCCCTTGTGGACTGTGGGAATTCTGTAGACATAATATAACTTACTTCAGCAAAGCTTTTGACGAAGTACCCCATGACATTCTGATTAGCAAACTAGCTAAAAGTGGGCTAGATGGAACAAGTATTAGGTGGATTCACAGTTGGCTACAGAATCGGACTCAAAGGGTGCTTATCAATGATACCTTCTCAAGCTGGAGGGGGAAGTTAACAAGTGGGGTACCGCAGATCTCAGTCCTGGGACCAGTGCTTTTCAAGATTTTTATTAATGACTCAGATGAGGAGGTGCAGGGAATGTTTATCAAATTTGCAGATGGCATAAAATTGGGTGGGATAGCTAATACCCTGGAAGACCGAAACAAAGTTCAAAGTGATCTTAATATGCTGGAGCGCTGGGCTGGAAACTATAGCATTAAATTTAATAGGGATAAATGCCACATTCTATACCTAGGAAAAAGAAACCAAATGCATAGTTACAAGATGGGGGATACTTGGCTCAGCAATACTACAAGCGAGAAGGGTCTTGGAATTGTTGTAGCTCACAAGTTGAATATGAGCCAATAGCATGATGTGGCTGCAAAAAAACCCAAATGCTATTTTGGGCTGCATTAATAGAAGTATAGCTTCCAAATTGCATGAGGTACTGGTTCCCCTCTATTCAGCACTGGTTAGGCCTCATCTTGAGTATTCTGTCCAGTTCTGGGCGTTACACTTCAAGAAGGATACAGACAAGCTGGAGGGGGTTCAGAGGAGGGCAGTGAAGATGATCAGGAAACAAAGCCCTATAAGGAGAGACTGAAAGAACTGGGCATGTTTAGCCTTGGGAAGAGAAAACTGAGGGTAGGGTGACCAGATTTTGAGGATCAAAATCCCAGACCCCCCGCAACCCCACCCACCCAAAACAACCCCCCACCACGTGCCCGCGCCGCGCTGCCCCCCGCCCGCATGCCTCACGCCGCTGCCCGCCCCGCGGCGTCCCCCCCGCGGCGTCCCCCCCACCCGCGCCGTCCCCCCCACCTGCGCCACGCCACCCCCCCCGCGCCGCGCTCCCCCCCCACGCTCCTTACCGGCTGGGGCGTCCGCTTCCCTCCGGTGCTTGGAATCTACTGAGAAACAGGCTTCCTGGCCTGTCTCTCAGTAGCGCGCCGGGTGATGACGTCATCACCCGGCGCGCTACTGAGGGACAGGCTGCGAAGCCTGTTTCTCAGTAGATTCTGAGCACCAGAGGGAAGCGGATGCCCCAGCAGGTAAGTGCCTCGCGCCGCCAGCCTCCCGCCACCGCCGCATGACCCCCCGCCGCCCCGGTTTGCCCCCGCCGCCCCCCGGTTGGCCTGGATCACCCCAGGGCCATCTGGTCACCCTTTTGGGGGGCTAAATTTCCGCCCGGATGCGGATTTCCCAGGCATGTCCGGACAAATCCGGGAGGATGGTCACCCTAACTGAGGGGAAACATGATAGCACTCTTCGAGTACTTGAAAGGTTGTCACACAGAGGAGGGCCAGGATGTCTTCTCGATCATCCCAGAGTGCAGGACACAGAATAATGGGCTCAGGTTATAGGGAGCCAGATTCTGGCTGGACATCAGGAAAAATGTCCTGACTGTTAGAGCAGTATAACAATGGAACCAATTACCTAGGGAGGTAATGGGCTCTCCCACACTAGAGGCATTCAAGAAGCAGCTAGAGAGCCATCTGTAAGGTATGCTTTAAGGTGGATTCCTGCACTGAGCAGGGGGTTGGACTCGATGGCCTTAGAGGCCCTTTCCAACTGTACTATTCTATATGATTATTTATCCCACCCATTTTTCTGTTGGGAAGAATCCAAGGTGGCGTACATGATCCTCATCCTTTCCATTTTATCCTCACAACAACCCTATGAGGTAGGTTAGGCTGAGAATCAGTGACTGGCCCAACATCACCCAGTGAGCCTCATGGCTGAATGAAGACTAGAACCCAGATCTCCCTGTTCCCAGTCCAACTACACTGTTTTTTTTTGTCCATTTCCTACCCACCCCATTAGGAATAATCACCTTCAGTGGAGTCATGCTAAAATGTCTTCCAGAGGTTACCTCAGAGAGAGGGAATCCTGGATCCCAAATGTGATCAGTTACTTGGAGAAGGCTGGAGAAGGTCCCACATTGCCAGTGTCCACAATTCAGAAGCAGGTATATTGGGGGTTCAGTTCTCCTATCCCACCTGCACCATTGTTCTCTTTTTCTCTTCTGTTTTTCAAGTGCTAATCCCTGTAGGCCCTAAATCTGGTGTTCAAACAAATGTATGGAGAAGTTGAGTGGGGCATTTGGTGAGTATGAGAAGGGGCTCTACAGGCATAAAGTTCCTTCACGTGAGAGGAGATCCTGATTGGTTTAGGATCCCCACTCGTATGGAGGAGCTGTACACACATGCCCTACTCATGCTTGCTGAACGTAAAGCCAACAGGGACAGCATGTGTGGAGATGAGGCTAGCCTGCATAGTGCCATGAAACCCATATGCATCACGTGAATGCATAAGGGAGAACATGTGTACCCCGCCTTGTGTGTTCTTTTGTATTCTCCAATTACAGCTGTGGAGTTTGTTTTTTAAAAAGTTGAATACATATGCACCATGCACCTATGTACTCAGTCACACCACCGATTATTTTGACATGACATGAAAAAGCTAGAGGGAGGGTGGAAGACTGTTGAGACATCCCCCCACATGCCATGTGCACATCCCCCCACATGCCATGTGCACTTTCCACCAACACTAAAAGTGAAATTAGTAGGATATCTCTTGTGAATGAATGTGCATGTTCAAATTTATATCTTTAAAAAATCTATTAAGAATGGGTACCGATCTTAATAATTTATTTCGTTTCTATACCACCCAATAGCTGAAGCTTTCTGGGCAGGTTATAACAGTTCATAAAATAATAACATACAATATAAAAATACAGCATAAAAATTCACATATACAAAATTTAAAACAATTTAGACAGCTAAAAACAGTTTCAGTAGGATACTAGACCTGTTTAGATGACTGGCATAAATGCCCCATCATATGCCACTAAATGCCTGGGAGTAGAGAGAAGTCTTAACGTGGCACCAAAAAGACGACAGTGTTGGCGCCAGGCATGCCTGATCGGGGAACTTATTCCATAATTGGGGGGGGGGCATCACTGAGAAGGCTAATGAAGAAGGGGCATGTGATCTGGTGTAAATTCAGCTGAGCGAGATATCAAATAATGTGGGAGGGAGGGGTCAACAATGGCCAAGTTGAAGCATTTTGTGAAACATCAGTCCATACAAGAGAACATACGGTCCACAAGCTTTTTAAAGAATAAAACAAAACCTGCCACATATTTCCCATAGCTACGAGGAAATTTCTCCTGTTGGAACTATCTCACAGTTCCTGCTAATGAAGAAAAACTTGAGGAACCAAAAGTCAAACATTTCAGTTGCTTAACTAGAGAATTAACTTAAATCTGTAAAAGCCCCACAGATGGATCACAAGCACAGCACAGTTAACATGTTCATGGCATTTATGGATTATGGAGATGCATTTCCATGAATAAAAACACTTTATCTCATTCTGGCTTCTGCCAAAAGTAATAAATTGCAGCTGAAATGCATTGAATCACAGCAGCCTGTGATTAGCACTTAGCATGGTTTGTATTTTGATGTGGTAGTCAGGATGAATTAAACTCAGCCACACACAGATGCACAACTTGCAACTCAGCGAGAGAGTTCGGACAACACGGTAATCAACGGAGAGGGGAAGAGGCAACCGTCAGTGGTGTTGCTTATTGTGTCATGTGGCAGGCAACACACAATGCACACACAACTGACGGTACACTATTTCGGCAATTAAACAACTGAGAAAAACAATGAGCTGCTCAGTTGTTTATCCCGAAATCCATTGCTTAAAGTGTCGTGTGTCGGGAACCCCCTCTCTCCATGTACTATTCCACTCGGTCATAGAGTTTGCAAGCAGGAACAGCCGACAACCCCACCCCCCCACCGCTCCTATACAGCCGGCAGAACTTGCAGTGCATGATGGGATACGGCTGGAGGACTGAGGGAGGGAGGGGGGAGGGAGAAAACACAGCAGCCCAGAAGGACACCGGGACTTTCAGCCATGCGATGGGGGGAGAGGCAACAGGGGGACCCTTCCATTGTCTAAAGTGTTGTCTGAACACATCCAGCATCTGCCTGTTCCCTGCCACATATCTCAAGTGGAGGATTTTATGGGATGGGCAGAGGTGATTCTCAGAATTTTCCTTGGTCACATGCTCCATATTTCAGTGGAACTTTGGGCTACTCTGCCCTGATGGAATACAGGCTTTTAACAGCTTTGGTGCTCTAAAAGATCCATTTCTGGCATAACTGCTCAGCTTCTTTATGCACTCAAGCCCCTGATCCTGAATTTATGTTTTCCAAAACAGTTTACTTAGAAGTAAAAATAATTTTAAATAAATAAAATACATTCTCTGCCCCACCCTTGCTTCTCTATAGCACCAAGCTCTCTAGCCCTTCTACTGCAGTAGCAGCAAAAATGCCACTCAAGGTATCTGCCCAGGCTCACCTTTATGCTAACTGAAAACTTGCAAAAGCTAGGGTAGGGAACCCCAGGCCTGGGAGTGAAATTCAGCTCACCTGGGGTCCTAATCCAGCCCTCTAGAGTTCCCTAGAAGGCCACCCCCTTCCTCTTTTCCCCAACCACAAGGCATTTGGTGGTCTCCTGTCTTTGTGCAGGGTTTTCCCACTCTGAAAAGGTGAAATGCTTAAGGCACGTTTACTGGAAGTAAGAGCTTTAAAATATTCTCCCTGAAAGCTCCTTTTGTTTTTAGCCACATCCTGTTCTGCCTTTGGCCCTCTCTGACATTGAAATGCACCCCCAAGATCTAGTCTGAAATTAAATTTGGACCTTGAGCTGAAAAAGGCTCAATTGTCATAAAATAAACCCATCTGCCTGCAAATCAGTGTGACTAAAATGATCATTTCATCTGATTTTAGTTAAGGCACATTGCTAAAGAGCTCCTTCAGACGGGGGTGGGGGGAAAGAAATCACATTCCTTTACTGTGGCTCTGCTTCCTGCTTCTCTTCTGCTTCTGCAATGAGCTATAATTACACAAGGAAGAGAGCAGTAACCACGTGGCTTGTACAGCCTCAATGTAGTTGAATGGGACACCGCCATCTAGTGAGCATTTTATAGTGCAACTTTGCCTGCACACAGCAGGAAAAGCCAACAAATATCGATATACCTCAGAAGAGTCAGGTTTTCTGAGGTTTTATTTTTAGCACTAAAACTGGAAAATGGAGTGCACAGGAGGCTGATGGCATCATCAGAATGACTCGTGAACATCCATGAGTGGCCAGTAACGAGCGTGTTAAAAAAAAAAATCCTTGTTTAAAGACATTCAAAATATATGGGATAACCATAGTATACATTTTTTTTGGGAGTTCAACTAGGGAAACCTCCTTGTCCTCTCATGCTCCTGTTGAAAGAATGTCCCATTTTTCTTTTTATAATCTTGTTAGCTGATAGCATCCTCAGCGTATTTTAAAAGGTCATGTTCTCCAGGTAGTTCTGTTTGTTTTAAAGTTAAATTCTTAGGACATCAATGTCCTCAGACTAAATAAAATGTTTGCCATTTCTCACTTTGTTCTACTTGCAAAACTATAAACTTGACGGTGTGTGACAAAGCAGAGGGCTTGGCATATTAGACAGCTGCTAGGGTGGCCAGGTGTCCTCTTCTGCAGAGGCCAGCTTTCTTTTTGATCGTCCTCTATTTGGGAGGCATCCTCTGTTTCAAGGGCAGTCCTGTCTAATGCTGGTTTAGAGATAATGAACCATGAGAACTTTTGCCCATCAACAATTAACACAAGGGCAGCAGAGTAAGCAGGTTGGTCACCTGGTCTCAGTCTTCTGCACTAGGGTGAGATAGACTGTATTTCTATTGAAATCATAGTAATTATTTCTAAATTTTCATCTATCCCTCTAAATCATCATATGCAATTTTTATGTAAACTGCTGCTGTCTTTTTGTCCTCTTGTTTTGGTGATGGATTTTCGCCTTTTGGACAATTCATAACTGGTTACCCTAGTAGGGATTCTGGGAGGGAGCGGGAGATTTCCTCCTGCTATTGACCACAACGGGAGACCCCAAAATGCATGCCTAGGATCTGTCACTGGACTGCACTGAAGTAACCCACATTTTAGTGCAGGGATAGGAACATGTGGCCCTCTAGATGTTGTTGGACTACAACTCCCATTACCCCCCCCCCCACTACTACCTATGCTGGCTATAGCTGATAATACCTGAAGTGCCACACGTTCCCTACCACTGTTTTAATGGATCAACTGGCCATGCTTTAGTTAATCTAGTGTATCCACAGAGGCTGTCCATGCAATTAAGAACCCAGATTTTCCATGCTTCTTAATTGCTTGGAGAGCCTCCATGGGTACAGGAGGCTCTTCAGACTCTCACCTATGACACTTGCAGGATGACAGATGTGATGATGGAGTGGTGTGAGTGTGTGCTCTTCTCTTCACATGCTCATACGACACAGTAAGAAGAATGCCTAAAGACGGCTATTTAAACAGGTAGATCTGCAGCAAACGTTTGGTTCACTTAAAGTGACCGTTACAAATCACAAAATGCACTGAAGGTGGAATGCTGGGAGAACATGCATAGGATTGTGCATTAATTTTTTTTAATAATGTGCATAGAAACCATAGTCCCTATTGAGTTCCTGATTGACACAATCAGATTTCCTTATCTCTACTATCTCATTTTCCAAGTGAGCCCCTGATTTCAGTTTCATTAGAACTGTTACCCCAAGGTCCTTGATCGTATGTTAAGGGAGGTTAAAGGGGCCTTCTGCTGCACCCGGTGCTAGCCTGGGCATGGGGAGGCATTTGTGGTGAGGGAGAATGGCGAGGCTAGGAGGCCAGCCATTGGATGGCCAGGGTCATGAGGAGGGGGAGGAAGAGACAAGGCGCGCACCTATTTAAGCTGGCTGCGCCTGTCTCCTCTCCCTCTTTCGGTTTTGCTGCTCACCAGGGAGGGAGCCTCGAGTGAAGCACGAGGCTGAGGCCCCAGGATGCGCTCAAATGCAGCGTTGAGAAGAGCAGTGAAGCAGAGGGGAGCCGAGAAGCGGGCCAGGCTGAGGTGCTTGGCCTGACAGTTTGGAGATCAGGCGTGGAGAGCGCCATAAGCGAGGGTCCCGACGAAACGGAGGGGGCATTGGGAGTGAATAGTGGTGGCGGCCTCACCCCAACTGCCACATCTCTGGAATTTTGAGCTCAAGGCTAGAGGGGGAGGGCTTATTCCCAGAAAGGAACCCAGCCAGGGGAAAAATCCACTCCTGTCTAGCCCACGCAGCAACGTTTTGGGCGGTTTGGCCACCTCTAGCTGTTCTTCCCAGGGGCCTTGAGTCTCAGCAAGAATGCCCTCCAGGAAAGGCATGGGAGGGAGAAAAGAGAAGGGGAAAGCCCCATGCCCACTGGCCAAGCACCACCTGCCCCAATTGGGTTCTTCCTCGGAGGAGAAAGATCAGGATATAGGCACGGTTCTAAAACGCATCAAGGCATTGGAGAGGGGCAATGCCAATTTGAAACAGCAATTGAGCTCTCACAAGGACAAGGATCACGGGGCTGGGAGGATAAAAGGGCAGGGGCCTAACACGGAGAGCATTGTTATTCCAGGTCAAAGGCCCGTCGAAGCGCATGAGGGCTCCACAGTCGCTGCGAAGGGACCAGCACCAACTTTAACCTCTCAGGAGTCCTCTGAGTCCTCCCAATGTTCCCACCTTATGAGAGAATTTAAGGCAATGACGGAGGAACTGGGGGTACCTCTGGCTCATGAGAAAATGGAAGGCCCTTAAACCACCTTGAAATACCTGGGTATAGAGCTTGATTCCATCAAACAAACGTGCAGACTACCCATGGACAATTTGATTTCACTGAAGGCAAGGCTTAAGGCAATGCAAAGGGCTAAAAAGGTAACCCTGGTCCAGATTCAAGAGATAGTTGGACACCTCAATTTCGCATGCAGGGTGGTAGCACCAGGCAGGGTGTTCATGCGCAGGCTCTGTAATGCCATGAAAGGTTTAGCTCACGCGCATCACAGGGTTCGTGTGACGCAGCCCATGAGTGAGGATGTCGAGGTATGGCTATCTTTTTAAGAGAACTTTAATGGGGTCTCTTTTTGGAGGAAGGAAGCATGCCTGGAGGCAGAATTAAAAATTCATTCTGTTGCTTCTGGGGCATTAGGTTTTGGAGTTATATTCAGAGACCAATGGTGTGCGGAACCATGGCCTGACGAGTGGAAAAAATCTGATATTTGTAGGGACTTAATGTTCTTGGAATTTTTTTCGATTTACATTGCAACACACATTTGGGCCAAGGAATTCTCTAATTCCTTGGTCCAATTTTAGTGTGACAACCAGGCCACAGTCCAAGTGATAGACACTTTATCTTCTCAAAACAATAGGGTAATGAACTTAGTTAGAGCCTTCACTCTCCTATGCCTCCATCACAACATATTGTTTTGAGCTTGGCATATCCCAGGACTTGACAACTGCATAGCGGACGCTTTATCACGTCAGCAGGTGGCAAGATTCTGGGAATTGGCGCCATGGGCAAAGCAGGAGCTAGAAACCATGCCACGATTGCTATGGAGGATTGGAGAGTTGAGGTAGAGAGAGCTATGTGGCAGTCTCTGTCAGCTGGGATAAGCATGGCCTACAAGAAAGCAGGTAGCGAGTTTACTTCCTTTTGAATGACAAACGCCCTCGCAGAGGAATGGCCCATGCCTGTAGACCACATTTTGCAATTCTGTGTGGAATTGCGAACAGCGGGTCTCGCACCCAGGACTATCTCTGGCAAACTAGCAGCATTGGCTTTTATCATCAAATGCCAAGGGGTGAAGGACAATACTGCTGATTTCAGAGTGAGAAGGGCCCTTCATGGGTGGGCTAGACAGCACCCAAAGAAGCAGGATGGGAGAGTACCTTTGTCCCCGGCAATTTTGTCCAATCTTTCTGAGCAATGGCATGCTTTATGCGCTTCCCCTTTCAAAGTGGCACTATTTCACGCTGCTGCATTGATGGCTTTCTTTGGGGAATTTCGAGTTTCTGAATTGGTGGGCAAAACATGACATTTCTAAAAGAGCCCTACAAGTATGAGACATCCAGTGTCGACTGGAGGGCATGATTATCAACCTTCATTTTTCTAAAACCGACCAAGTTGGTCAGGGTAGCATGGTAAGCTTGCGCCCTGCTACTGATAAGATGTTATGCCCGGTGCAAGCCTTGATGGCATATATGGCACTGCGGAGCACAGAGGAGGGTTACCTGTTTCGGTATGACAATCGAACCCCACTGACAAGGAGTCAGTTTTGGGCCATCACTAAACGAGCTTTACAAGCCATGGGCTTAGAGGCATACCAATTCGGTACACATTCATTTCATATTGGAGCTGCCTCCACAGCAGTGGCCATTGGCTTTTCAAATGACAAAATTAAATCAGTAGGAAGATGGGAGTCCAGAGCATTTTACGCATATGTGAGGCAATTGCCCAGTTGAATTTGTGGTTATGTTTCAATCCTTATATTTCCCCATAGATTTTCTGAAGGGTGGAGAACCAGTGCGGGTCCTGATTTGCAGCCACAGTTTCATAATTTGGGCCGGCCACAGAGCTTCTTGAACAAGCATGGGCACACAGCTTGGCCTGGGAAAATTGGCTTCCATTCAATGGTTGGGGAAGAGAGGCATGAGGTGGAACACCTACTTTTTTCACTTTTTCAACATCCTGTTTTTCCACCACCTCAGAATCTACTGATCCATTTGGGAGGCAACGACCTAGGATTGCTGCAAGGACGGGCTCTGTCCTTGCAAGCGATAGCTGATTTCCAATTAATTAGGAACAAATGGAAAGACAGACTGTTTCTGGACAACAACTGGAAAAAAGGCTGAAAAAATGAGAACTCTTTTAGATCTTCACACTCAGAAAGTAATGCCAAATGGACTTAATGAGGATTGTAATTGGTCATGTATTTTGTAAATTGTGATTTGTTTGATTTGATAGCATTCAGCTGAAATTGGTTTCTCATCGTGTGTGTGTGTATTATCATGTGTGCCTGTTAAAGATTGAGGGAGCAATTCCTAGCTTTTTCTAAAGCTGTGAACACAGCTGATATATATAATGAGCCTACTAATTGGGTATATAATGAAAGCCTGGCGGTCAAGGGTTTATCTGGGTTGTACCTCATCATTTACAAGCAGTGAAGCCAGTGAATTACGTTTGTGAGTATCTCTTAACTTACCCTTGGTGGAAATTGATGTACATTCCTGTGAAGTTAAAGTATAATTGGGCATTTAAATATTTTTTCTGTATATATCTTTCATTCCAGGGTGTACTATACACACCAATTTGGGGAGTGATACAATCCCATAATTTGGGAAATATTTAAATCAGCCCCATTGTGAAAAACTTCTGTCTGGTACTCAAACAATTTAGGTGGGTCATTAAAAAAATCTTATATTATATTACATATTGGAAAAGACTAAATTTTCCTCCATCTAAGGCACTACTAAATGTTTTATTATTTCTATTGTTTATTTTCAGTGATTGGGCCACTGAAGAAGACACTTTTGTCGAAACGCGTTTGGCCAGAATCATAAGAGCCTTGTTTTTACTTTGACATTATACATATATATGTTGAATAGTGTTTTTCTGTGATTAATATATTTTATTAGTATTAAAATTTATTACATATTTTCTCCTTAACTTTCTTTTTTCGTTTCGTTTGGTGAGTGTCCAGCACCGTTCACTTACGAGAAATCGGAGGGAGCTGTATAGGGAAGATGGCGTTCATCTTTCAGAGATTGGTTTGGACATCTTTCTTTCAGATCTGCAGAAGGGTTTGAAGGATGCTATCCTTCTTCAATGGGGGGCAACAACTAAGCAGAAGTCTTGTTGTTTCCCAATGGCGGGTAAGTGGGCATCGGGGAACAGGGAGGTTGGTGAGCATTGCATGGCCACGAGTGTGGAGGATGATTCTCAAGCCTTGGCACCTGGCAGCTGGACGGCACAGGTGCGAAGAGGAGAGGTTGTCCTGGGGAACAACCGGTCTCACCCATTCGGAGTTTGACGGCGCGAGTGGGGTGGCACTGGAGGGTCTACCACACACAAGGTGAAGGCCCCGAGGAGATGAAGGCTATTCACCTCTCTGGGGCTTTGCAATGGCTCACCCATTGGCATAGCGGAATGATCCGCTGTTTAAACGATGCCTGCTTAGCTTTCCCTTCTATAGATCTGAATTATTTCAATAAACATGGCCTTGTTTAAACCCAACACACTTGTATCATCTCATTATTTCTACCTCCACTTCCACAATTGCATACTGGCAGGTTTACTGAAGTTCTTATCCTTGATATCCGATTGATGCCCATTTAATTTTTGTCCTAAAGACAGTCCTGTTTGGCCAATGTAAGTGGCTTTTGGTGCTAAAATTAAGGCAAATGGTACATGCATATAGCTTTTCTGTAGATTATTTTCCTGGCATTAAACCCAAGGCAGCAAAACTAGAATTTATGAACAGGGATGGATGCCTCTATCTAAGGAGATCTATATTTATTTTTATCCAAGTCTAAATGGGTCCATAGTATGTCATGATTAAGTGTAATCAGGGCTTTATTTGAAACCTATCAAATGTATTTTTTCATATTTCCCCCAATAAGTGTTTTTTACGAGCATAATAAAGAGCAGTTGTGTGTTTTTCCTCCCCCCAAAAAAGGACCCCTTTTTCAAAATATTTTGAAAAGATATACATATAATTGATTCTAATGCTGATTTGGTCTTTACTCTTGCCTCTCCTCCTTCTTCAGATGGATCATCTGCCTTTTCTAAAGCATTGTATGTATGTCTATACTATTAAAAGTTCATTCTGTGCCTTACTACAATTACCATAATTTTAAAAGCTGGTAAAACTGCTCAGAGGCTGGGATAATGTGGGAGATGATATTGCAACATCCTAACTACTAGCCAATCAGGACTGTGCACTTTGTCTTCTGCTGTAAACCTGTAGAACTGAGCCCTCTGGAGCCAGGACCTGAAGACCTTTAAGGTGTTGTCCGACCAGAAGGCAGGGAGTGTGTGTTTTCTGAATGCTGCAACTACTTTTGTTGTTGTTTACATTTTTCTTTTACAGAAAATGCCTTTAGCAGTAGATGGGTATTACCATAACATTCCCTTTAACAGTGGAGTTACCTACGATATCCTGTGCTATATAGTTAATCAGATTGTCTCTGAGGATATGCAGAGAATGTCTCTTATCCACTTAGAGGAGGATGTGGGCCTATACAAAAATGAATATTGATACAAAGGAAGGAATTGACCAAGTTTGTTTGGGCAGCAGCAAAATCTTATAAATTTTGTATGTTCATATAATAGACAGCAAACTCTGCAAGTGATGTTTTAATGTTGAACTTTTATGATTGCTTGTTTTGATACATTATTTTCATTTCGTTTTAAATGTGCTTGCAGTGTTTATTGCACTTTGTTATGGATTACATCTAAAATACAACTGAACTAATTATTTTAATTCAAAGTGACAGCTTCTTATAAAATATGCGTAATGCATAATGTACATAGGCAGAAGAATTCATTTTGCAGTATCAGTATACCAGATGATGATAGTTGTGATTATCATATTTCTAATCACTAGATACTGAGGCATTTCCCATCAGGTTTTAAAAGATATCAAAAACTATAGGCTGTACCAAGAATTAAACAGGGTTGCTAGAGATAAGTGTACCAAAATATATCATCTTGCATGCAGAAGCATCCTCGGATGGTAAAAGTGGCATGAAATTAGAATGAAAATAACAAATAACTTTCCTCATTCTGGAAAACTTAAATTTAAAGTGAGTAAATAGACTTACATTTTTCATCTCTAAATGAAGTTGATAAAATGCTATTTATGAATAATAATTGGTATATTTGCATACAAAGCTAACTGCACAGTAGGAAAAAAAGTTTATATTTACACATAAGGTCAATTATTTTCAAATTCAGTGCTTGATAATTGAGAGATTCACATTTCATTTCAAAGGAATGAGTAGACCAAACTATAGTTAAATTGAAAGGATCTGGATTTATGCAGACTTTTATTGAAGCCTTTTGACTCAACCCATAAAATCAAAAGCCTGCTTCTTCCACTGCCAGTCAAGGTAGAAGCTGGAGGGACACAATAATAATAATAATAATAATAATAATAATAATAATAATATTATTACCTGCCTCTCCCTCCAGATCGAGGCAGGGAACAACATCAAACATAAAATACACAAAACTGATTAAAAGCACATAAAACCAATACATCATTAAAATACCAATAAAATATCAATAAAACACTTACAATTCATCTGGGTAGGACTGCCGGAAGAGATCAGTCTTTATAGCTCTTTTAAATTCTTGAAGACTAGTGAGTTGATGGGTCTCTCCCGGCAGGTCATTCCACAATCTGGGAGCGGCAGAAGAGAAGGTCCTCTGGGTAATGGTTGTTAGCCTAGTCTTGGCTGACTGTAGTAAATTCTTCCCAGAGGACCTGAGCGTGTGGGGCGGATTGTATGGGAGAAGGCGATCCTGCAGGTAACCTGGACCCAAACCATGTAGGGCTTTAAAGGTAATAACCAACACTTTGTACTTCACCCGGAAACTAATTGGCAGCCAGTGGAGAGATTTTAAAGCTGGTATGATATGGTCACCCCTAGGTGTACCAGTGACCAACCTGGCTGCCATATTTTGAACTAGTAGAAGTTTCCGGACTAGGCACTGAGATAGCCCTATGTACAGCGCATTGCAGAAGTCGAGCCTCAAAGTTAGCAGCTCGTGCACTACTGAATTTAGGTCTTACAACTCTTAAGATGTTATCCCCTAAAACAGGGATGGGCAGACATCAGGGGCAGTATCCAAAGGCGTCATTCTGCAAACTCAGGTAATGCTAGCTAAGCTCCATAGAATCTTTCCATTATGCAAGCACATACACATTACATTTGCATAACCAAAATTGCTTGTGAAAGTGCTTGTTCATTAAACCTTGCAAAAAGCAAAAGGAGGAGAGCATCCAACACAGGTCAGAAAAAAGGAGAAACGGGTTCTCGGGATGCAAAATGTTTGCATTTTGCATCCTGAGAACCATTTCTCCTTTTCTTTTTTTTTGACCCATTAATCCTTGCAACCAGTTGTGCAAGTGATTGCACAACCCATTGCATAACAGCACCTGTGCAAACATAACTTTAGTTGCATTTACCTCTTGTGCATAGCACGGAACCTAGTCTCCGACTGCGCAGCATCATTTGCCCTTGTGGAATGACCCAGTAGGATACTGCCCCAGGTTTGTGCCATCTACTTTGGTTTTTACATGAATCCTGAGATACACCAACTGGGGCAAGGGATTTGTTTTGAGTACCAGAATATAACTGAGCTCACAGTCTTTCTACACCCCCAAAAAACTTCTAGTTACCCTATGCTCTTCATTTCAGCAGAACAATTTAGGGCAAGAGGGGAGATTCTTTTTGTTGCTGCTGTTGTCAATTAATTGAATGAGAAATCCCTGCCCATGTACCGCAAATCATTCAGAGATCTACCGATAGGTTCAGATCTACTTTCTGTTCAGCCCACCCCTGTTTTAAAAGGTGATTCTCACAATTGGAGGCTTTAGCTTGTGCCTTTTCCAGTCAGGTGTTAGGTATGGGGGAGACAAGAAGGGAATACGGGGATGAAGTCAAGAAGCCCTCTTATTCTCGAAGAGCTGAACACAATGGTTCAGCCACTCTGATACCATCAGGACATCAATTTACTGTGAGAGGATGCTGCTGAGACAGGGCCATTTGTGACTGCTGTGCTTGAGCAATGCAGCTGATGGTTGGATTGGAGGGACCCCCTTGTCTTTTTCACAATGAGTACAGCTCATTCCAACCCATTATATTTGCCTGACACCCAGTTACATCCTTTTTTATATATAAGGTAGAAATGGAAATATGATATTAGTCGGGGGGGGGGGGGGAACGGAGTTTGAAACGTTTATTCTGAAGAGTGAAAAAGAAATGGTCAAACGATTATGAGGCATTATTGAAACCTCTGAAATAGGAAAGGGAGCCTGTGGAGGAATACTTCTTACAGGAACAATCCCTTCTCTACTGCTATCAATTGAGGAAGATCCAGCCCTCACCACTGGGCAATCCTATTAGTCACTTCGGCTGCCACCATAAATCTACGCCACGCTATTAACATGCCCTTTTACCTAAGGTCTTTAGGCATGAAATAAACAGATCATAGGTAGAGGTATAGTGGACAAAGATAAGGAATATTTTATTAAAAAGGAATAAAAGCAATTAGTTATGATTGCTGTTACATTAAGAACAAGTTCTCTATATTGTTGCTCTTATTTCTCAACTTGGAAAATTAACAGAATTAGTAGACACTGAGATAGAGGCCAGATCTACACCAAGGTATGCCACTATGAAAACAGTTTGAAAACTGTATAATGAGTGTGTCCTGGACCCAACAATTGTCACTACTGTTATAAACCATTTTAAAGAAGTAGTGTAGATCCTGTCAGAAACTGTCATAAGTGCAAATCGCAAGAAATGGATATTTCCAGATGTGGTGGAATGGTGGAAAGGCCGTGAAACACTGAAAATTGTAATATGTCTGATTACAACTTATTCCAACATTATCCTGATGAAGTGGGGCAGATTAACAGGACTCAATGAATTGTGGGGGTGTGGGTGGGAAGGAAAGAGCAAATGAATCTGGGTATGCTGAAGGGGATGTAGAAAGAGGGCAGTATGCATGTAGGAGACACCTTCTCCAATGGCTTTGCTGTCTCGCTTCCACCTATTCAGCCTTCCCTCCCAAGCAAAAAGGAGATGGATAAGAGGAGACATTGGATAGGGAATATCCAAAGCCTCCCCCTGCCCAGTGCCCAGACATGCCTTCAGCACAGGGGGAAATGTATACCAGCCCTGGAGTTGGCATACTTAATTTCCTTCCCATTTGTTGTCATGCAGTAAGATTGTTCTGTACATCAGCTTAAGTCATTGGTATGAACTGTATCAGGCGTAAATAATAATTTTACTCCCAGTCATAAAGCCAAGCACCTGCTATCCATGCAAAATGTCCCTGGTTCAATCCATGGTATCTTCAGGTAGGGTTGGAAAAGTCCTGCCTGAAACTCTGGAGAGCCATTGCTGCCAGTCAGTGTCAACAGTACTGGGCTAGATGGGTCAAAGTTCTGTCTCAGTATAAGGCAGCTTCTAATGTTCCTATAGTCATAAAAGAAAGAGAAATAATAATTACTGAATAAATGGATCTCATAAAGTTTCACGTTTACTACTTTATGTGAACTATTTCGTCACTTGTTAGTCTGGCAAATTGAAAATCAAATTCATATTATCTGGCAACAATACAAAGAGCTACAGCCTAATCAGGTGTAATGTGCCCCATATCCAGTGTTATGAACTGAGGCTTTATACAGATTTATCATTAATTTGATTTAGCAGTTTGGCAGCTGTAGAAGTAATAGAAACAGGGATGTCGATAGAGTCTTAATTTAATTATTAGCTTTATCATGCAGATTAAACAGTGGGAAATGGGGCTTGCCTACGTATTTCAAACATAGCAGGATTGACACAGTGTCACAGGGGACTAACTCAATGAAGTCCAAAGTAAAAGGAAGTTCTATGCAAGCTCTAGTTGTATAATTTAATTTATTTATTTATTTGAAATAGTTATATACTGTTTATTTATTAGCAATAGTTATATACAAATCCCAAAGTGGTTTACAAAATAATAGAAACAACACACACACACACACACACACACACGTATCATGAGGTTGATTTAAAGTAGGGCTATGCACAGATCTGGATCTGGTTCCCAAACCCAAAATAGATTGGGGTGATTTGGACCTCCAAAAACTGGATCCAAATTGGATCAGTTCAGTCTGAATCGATCCGGCTTGATTCGGATGCCATTTTAAGTGTTTTCCCCATAGACTTGCATTGGGGGAAAGAAAGGGCTATAACTTCTTCATTTTTAAAGATATAAAAATGAAACTTGGGCACATTGCAGATGGGCTGTAGGTACTCATGTGTGCAAAATTTCAGAAACGTAGGTGCAAGCGTGTAGTAGCTATGAATATTTGAAAAATTATCAAGAAATGCCTATAACTTCTTCATTTTTCAAGATACACACATTAATGTTGGGCACATTGCAGATGGCATGTAGGTACTCATGTGTGCCAAATTTCAGAAACATAGGTGCAGGTATTTACTCACAAGGAATTTTTTAAAATGCAATTTTCCAGGCAATCCAGAAGTGCTATAACTTTCTCATTTTTCAAGATTCACACATGAAACTTGGGCACATTGCAGATGGCATGGAGGTACTCATGTGTGCCAAATTACAGACACAGAGGTGCAGGCGCTTATTTGCAAGGAATTTTTAAAACAGATGAAGCTGTCAATCACAACCCCCTTCTCCCTTCTCCCCCACCGTTTTTGAACCTTTAAAGTAAAAATTCCTTGTGAGTAAATGCCTGCACCTCTGTGTTTGTAATTTGACACAAATGTGTACCTACATGTCATCTGCAATGTGCCCAAGTTTCATGTTTCTATCTTTAAAAATAAAAAAGTTATAGGCATTTGTTATTTTCCCCAATGGAAAAAACACGGGCCAAAGTGATCATTTTTCAAAAATGCATAGCCATCAAATGCCTGCACCTCTGTAATTTGGCACACATGAGTACCTACATGTCATCTGCAATGTGCCCAAGTTTCATGTGTGTATTTTGAATTTTTGAAAGATGATCACTTTGGCCCGTGTTTTTTCCCCATAGTGTTGCATTGGGGGAAAGAAGAAATGCCTGTAACTTTTTTATTTTTAAAGGTACAAACATGAAACTTGGGCACATCACAGATGGCATGTAGGTACTCATGTGTGCCAAATTACAGACACAGAGGTGCAGGCATTTACTCGCAAGGAATTTTTACTTTAAAAGTTCAAAAATGATGGGGGGAGAAGGGAGAAGGGGGTTGTGATTGACAGCTTCATCTGTTTTAAAAATTCCTTGCAAGTAAACGCCTGCACCTCTGTGTCTGTAATTTGGCACACATGAGTACCTCCATGCCATCTGCAATGTGCCCAAGTTTCATGTGTGAATCTTGAAAAATGAGAAAGTTATAGCACTTCTGGATTGCCTGGAAAATTGCATTTTAAAAAATTCCTTGTGAGTAAATACCTGCACCTATGTTTCTGAAATTTGGCACACATGAGTACCTACATGCCATCTGCAATGTGCCCAACATTAATGTGTGTATCTTGAAAAATGAAGAAGTTATAGGCATTTCTTGATAATTTTTCAAATATTCATAGCTACTACACGCTTGCACTTACGTTTCTGAAATTCGCACACATGAGTACCTACAGCCCATCTGCAATGTGCCCAAGTTTCATTTTTATAGCTTTAAAAATGAAGACGTTATAGCCCTTTCTTTCCCCCAATGCAAGTCTATGGGGAAAATGAGGCATCCAAATCTTGATTCGGAGATCTGAATCTCACTTCGGATCTGGATCTGAATTGGATTGGGGGAGGTCCAAATAGATCTGGATTGGATCAGGCCCGATTTGGACCTGACAGATCTGGATCTGAATCGGATCAGGGGGCCGTGCACAGCCCTAATTTAAAGATAGCTCATGGCTGAGAGAAAGCTAAACTAGAGATATGATTTCAATAAACACCTAAAACACGCCAGTGTTGGGGCCTGACATATCTCATTCCATAGGGTGGGCACCATTGTAGGGAATGCTCATCTCTGTGCTGCCTCCAAATTGAAATCCATATTCATGAACAGATAATGGGATTATAGAGAGAACAAAGCCCTGCCTTGTCTCAGGTATGATCACATAGGTTTTAGAATCCAACAGAATGTAAATGAGTGTTCATATATTAACATTTTTGCATTTTTTTAGGGCAGCTTCACATCTGCATTTTTAGGACATTCTTTTCTGCTTGGTGCTTCCTCCACACATGTATAGTGAGATGTACATGCAAAGGGGGGATACCCCCCAGACACCTCTCCCTGTGGGCCACATCCCCACCTGTGGGTGCTGAAAGTGAGAATAAACATTTATCCATTTTAAATGGTCAAACTACCTTGAAGACAACCTATGTTTGACACACTTGGTGTTGAGTAGCAGCTCCAGAAACTATTTTTTGGGGGGGAATGATTTTTTAAAAAATAATAATGGGGGGTCCTCTTGAATTTCAGGGGGGGCAGGGGCCACATGCAGCCCACCCCTAATGTAGAGTGAAGTGGGTAGGAAAGTCCAAAACAACACAGGAAAAGCTGCAATTAATATTGTCTTCTGGAATGGTTCAGTTGTCACGTTTGTAATGGTGGTAATCAGACACTGATAATACACATCTTTAAGATTGTTTTGTTTCTCAGGAATAGGGTAATAGGTATCTACCAGGTTATTTGAATTAATAGCCAAATTTCTCTGCACTGTTACTTGAATTAAAAAGAATTATTTTCCACATTACATGCCTCATTGAACATATTCATATAAAGTACATTAGAGATTGATTCTTAGTATAATTTGTGAAAATAGCCTCTGTCTGTGCCAGATCCTTTCTACTCTTTATGTTAATGCTTTTGTTGAGGACACAGTAGGTTCCAGTGTGATGGGGTGGGGGGTGGGGAGTAGCAAACTGAAAGGAACTGTTCTATGAAATCCACCTAGATTTTGGAAGCATTAACATGAATTATAGCAAAGAAGTGGGAGTTGTTTACTTGGTTAAAATTACTACTTTGGTTGTGTAACTTTTATCAGCCACTTGGAGATTTAACGTTTAATTCTTTTTTCTCATTGAGCATGATGAGTCCCATTGACAAAGAACATTTCTACACCGGAGGAAATCTCCAACTTTACCAGGGCTTTCTGCCTCCATTTTGATTGCATGATCACGATGTGCTGCCTTTACACATGATTCCCTCCCCCCTTTATTTGCGAGTTCTATATATTTCATTTATACAGCCACGAGATGGTGCTGTAGTCTGCCTTATCTAATCACAGGATTTCCTTTTTTCCGTGCTTGAAACAGAAAATGAGGGTTTTTTTTGTTACTAGTTTAGTTTTGTTTCAAATTAAGCTGCAGAAATACTTGGAAAGTATGAGAGAGGCTCTGGAGGTTGATGGTTTCATGTAAAAGACCCACGAACATCTGTGAGTGGCTAATCACGAGAGTGCAATCAATTGTTCATTTAGAGGAGCAAAAAGTATCAAGAGAAAAAGAAGTTAAGCACTCATGCGAGGAGAAGGGAAGTGCACATTGCTTATTAATTAATTAAATTCACTGAGGCCATAATTTAAATTACTAAATCATCAGATGAAGTTGGAAAAAGGGCACAGCACAGGGAGCTAAATTTCAAAAGGACAATCCTTTACAAACTTACAGCTGGGAACGAAATCTCAGGGTGAAAATCCTCTAGATACCTACAGTCAGGAGCTAAATCTCAGGAGGGAAATCCTGAAAAACTTAGTCTGTCAGGAGCTAAATCAGAAGGGGAGAATCCTGCAGAAACGTAAGAATTTTTGCAGTCCTGTACTCAATTTGGACAACACGATAGTCAATGGTGGGGTAATAATCAACTTTACGATTGTTCATCTAGGGGGTACACCCCACACAACATGGTAATAAATAGTCAACTGTGGTGTGGATTAGGATCAGCGCTGAGTTGACTATGGCAGCATTCGGACGACATGATAGCCAATACAACTGATGACTGTCCCCCCCTCCCCCCCGCAGCTTATTGTGTTGTCTGAATTCAGAGTTTCTGTAGTCGTTGCAGAGAACTTAAATCCAAGTTTGGAAAGGGGCAAGAAAAGCAATGCATAGCTTTATAGTGACAAAGGCCACTGTGCGAAGCTAGCTAGAGAAAGAGCCTTTTTTTAAAAAAGCGTGGGCTTAGCTTCAATTCAGCTTCAGTGCAAGCCCAGATTTTAGGTCTCAAGCACAGCTCATAAACTAAAATCCAGGTATAGATCACATCTCATCTTAAGCATTCATCTTTTAATTTAGTTTTTAATAACAGAATGTAAGAGCCTACCCATACACACAGGATAAAACACTTTGAAAACATTTTGAAAACTGCATATGGAGTGTGTCCTGGGCCCCAACAGTTCTCAAAACTGTTTAAAACCGTTTTAAACCGTTTTAAAGCTGTAGTGTAGAGAAACTCTAAGTCTAAAAAGTGCATACTCAGCCAGGCTCAGAGACCAAGTTTGCATGATCATTGGGGGGTGGGGGAAGGCATGGTGGTTATTTTCCCTCCCCGCATGTGCTGGTCACTCATGAGCCACCTAAGTACTATAATTACTCTCAGGCATGTGTTGTCAAGTCATCTGAACCCAGCAAGGGTGGCTGGCTGGGGTGGTTTACAAACCACCCTGAAAACCATTGCTTGTTCAGACATCATGACAATCTGTGCCCAGGGAGAGTAATTATGTTTAGGCAGCTTGTTACCAGCATGTGTAGAAAGGGAGAATAAGCTACCTTGCCTTATTTTCCCTCCCTGATCATGTAAACCCGCCCAGTGACTCAGCCCCTTATATTACAGGAGAGTTCAAAGCACATCTCTCTTTGATTTCCTACCTATTGACTATTGTCTTCATTCCTAAACAGAATTCTCAATTTCTCTGGGGGCTTAATTGACCTAGATTTCCACTTACTGGAAGCTAGTGCAGACCGTTCCCTTGTTTTTTAAATGAGGGCCTCTAAGCTGATTGGCTATCTCAGCAATTGGGCAAGCTAGCCACAGCTATATAAGTTGGCAGGCTTGCAAGGTTACCAAGCATAATAATAATAATAATAATATAATTAATATAATATTTCTTACTTGCCTCTCCATTTGGATCGAGGCAGGGAACAACAGTAAATATAAAATATGATAAAATACATAAAACTGATTAAAACATGGCACACATTATTACAACTACATTAAAACATCATTAAAAACATCCTAAAAACTTTCTAAAATTCCACTGGATATGCCTGCTGGAAGAGAACAGTCTTTATAGTTTTCTTAAATTCTAAAAGACTGTTAAGTTGATGAGTCTCCTCCGGCAGGTCATTCCACAGTCTGGGAGCGGCAGAAAAAAAGTTCCTCTGAGTAACGGTTGTCAGCCTAGTCTTGGCTGACTGTAATAAGTTCTTCCAGAGGACCTGAGCGTGAGGGGCAGATTGTATGGGAGCAGGCGATTGTGCCACCACAGCGTCAAACACTAGGCCTAGACGAGCACATCCCTCTCAGGCTAAGCCCCAACACTTAAATACCTGAGGGAAGGGTAAAAGACACACCACTTTCCCCTTATAGCAGAGGGGAAAAGGGTGTTAAGGGTTTTTGAATAAGATTCTCCTGTGAGTATGTTGGCTGAAGGTGTAATGATATGTGTTTCTTTATTAAACTGATAGAGCAGGTTACGAAGCCAAGTTGACACGTGGTTTGTGGTAGCAAAAAGAAAAGAAAATTTTTATTGTTAACAGTCTTTTTAAATCAATTAAAAACCTGCCTATTAATATTTCAAACAATCCTAGGTACTTATAATCTCTTCACACACTTCTGACTAGAACACACACAGCTATCTTCCATACAACTACCTTCCACCCAACCAAGATAATAAGACGATAAGATAATCTAAACCACACCCTCACACAATATATAGCCCTCCCTTTCCCAGCATCATCAGCCACACCCATTCAGACCAACATTCCGCACTCTCCAAACACACTAACCCAGACATACTTAAGGAGACATAAATTGTCACAGCAATCCTCTGCAAGGGTGCTGGCTTTCTATCTGCACATCTTTTTCTTTTATTGTTATTATTGGGTTTTATTTAATAACCAAGTTACTTTCTAGGAGAGGGCAGGTGAGTTTAGCAACATGGCCTCCTTGCCATGCTGCTAAACTCACCTGGATGCTTAATTTCTTTTTACTTTGAGGTTTTGTCACTGAGTGTATTGCTCTGAGTGTCACATGTATGATTATCTGCTAGGTGGACAGAAGAAGAAGAAGATGATGATCTCACCTTTCTTTCAAGGAGCTTCAGGTGATATACACATAGTCATTCACCTCTCGGTATTTTATCCTCACAACAACCCTGTGAGGTAGGTTAGGCTAAGAGCTAGTGACTGGCTCAAAGTGAGCTTCATGGCCAAGTGAGAAATAAAACCTGGGTCTCCTGAGTCCCAGTCCAAGTTCCTAACCACTATACCACACTGGCTGTCTCAGTTCAAGGAGCTCCTGGCTTTCCAAGAAAAAGTTTATTCCCTTAAAGCTAAGGTTACTGACCTGGAGAAACTGAGGTAGGCAGAGAAATTGATGAATGAGAACTCCAAGGACCTGATAATGGTTTCCCAATCCCTAGACAATAGCGCCTCTGCTGCCATGGAGAATGGAGGCCTTAGGGAAGAAGGACATTATTCAAAGGAAGAGGGAAATAATCCTTTAGAAAGGATCAATTCCTTGGAAGAGAGGTGGGTGGTTTTTTTTTTTGGTAGTGGGATGTTTGATAATTAGATACATAGAGAGCTGGGTTTGTGGTGGGTGTGTAGATGACATGGTAAATTGCCTGTCTTGTGCAAAGTTTGTGGATGTCACACACCATCCAGATAGCTTAGATCATGACCAGCAGCGTGTTTTTTAGCTCCATGGATTGTTTTAAATTGAAATAATTGTTTTTAATGGCCACAAAGTGTTTTAAATTGCCTTGCTGAAACTTACAGCTTTAGTTAAAGAGTGTGCCAGGAAAGCTGTAAATATTTTGGCTGCTTCAAGATCGAATTTGCTCAAGTTCTTATCAGCTGTGAGGAGGCACTGCGAGAGCTCTCGGCATTTGGACTATGTTTTGACTCATTTCTTTGTTGATGTTGCTGACTTCTACTAGTGTTTATCAAGTGGAGGACGTTGCAGAGTGGCGTTGCCTGATTTTTCTACCTATCCGCCTGCGATGTGTAGTAAGAAAAAAAGACTGAGAGACCAGCCAGAGTCTCCAACATTTCCAACTTCAAAGCTATCCAAAATTGACAGCTTTGTGCTTGGTGGCTTTGGTACCTCAGCATTCCCTTTCCCTACTACTAACCACTACTCAACTTTGGCTTTACCTTTGAGAGAAAATGAGGAGTGGTAGGCAACTACCGAACTGCAACCTGGTGATGTAAATATAGCGATTCTTGATGATATGGCAGATCAGTTCTTGTTAATTGTCAAAACATTAACTAACATTTTTGGGACTCTTGGAGCCATAAATGATAAACTAACTCCCATTGTTGGTTGTACAAAACAACTTGATGAGATCTTACAACTTCTCAATGACCTGAGGACCAGAACAAAACAAGAAGTGAACCAAGAAGTAAATAAAAAAATATGATTCCCCCAGCTCTGCAATCTATTGCTGCTCTAGCCCTTCTGACTGCACCCCAACATTTGAATCCCTGGAGCTCTGCAGTCTGTGGAGAAACCATAGAACTAAGGGATCTGGACCATAAGAGGAATTTAATTCTAGTCCCCAACCAGGTGGCCTTTGAAATATCTCCACTATTGAATGAGGTGTTGCCAAGTTGGTGGGGAAAAACAGAGTTGTGAATAATCTAAATGCATTGTTGAATGTAAGATTCCAAACAAGAAATATTAGAACTCTACATACACTTCCAAGTTCTTCATATTTAAAGAGATGTATAATCTTCAATTCACCAGTGTTGGTCAAAGAAATCTTAGCTGCGGGGGCCCAACTAGGTAAATATGAAGTAAAGGCTAGAAGGGTCTTTAGAACTTTCTTATTAACACCATTATTTAAGCAGATGCCCAGAAGGAAACCTATAGATCAGTATTCGCCAACACAGAATAGGCTACAAAGTGTTTTAGAATAGTCTTAGCACAGGGTCTCTTGATCAGGCCTCACAGAGAACAAACCCTGGGCCACCAGTTCTCTATAGCTCTCCGACCAAGTGTGATGTCTCTCTAGGCCCTGAAATTTTCTTAATCAATACTATGATTAATTCTAATATTGATAACTTTCAGTTGATATCACAAAAGAACCAGAAAACAGTGGTGGCTGAAATTAATACCACAGTGGCCCCAGTATCAAATGACTCGCAAAGGGATCATATTATCCAGAAAACCATATTACGTTTAAATGGTGCTGTGCAGTTTGACCCCTCAATAGATCAAATCACATTAGATTGTTCTTCCTGACAAAACAAGGCTGCAGGGAGCTCACTTAAATGTGTCTCCTGGAATATCTCTGGATGGTCATTCAGAAGGTACCTTAAATCGTTTGTTATTATATCCCTACAGGAAACATGGTGCACTGGGGATGTTCTTCTGAGCAATTATAAGATTTATGTAGTCCCTGCAAGTTCCCCCAGAGGTATGGGGTGCCCATGGGGGATTAGCCTGCTGTATATTGACTTCACTGAAAGGGGAAAGCTATCTAATCAGTAATTTACAATCCTGGGCTTTGGATACATTTCTTAAAGTTAAATCAGCATCATATTTCATGGTAAATGTATATATCCCTCCATGGAAGGCAACTCATTACAGTGAGAATGTTTAGGAAAATCTTAGATTATTTACTTGCCCTGCAGTCTCAGTTCCCTGAAGCTCATTTGATATTAATTGGCGATTTTAAAGCCCGGATTGGACCAAACTGGAATGCAATAGAGCAATCCACTTATTTTTCCTTGGATGACTTCCCACTGATAGAGGATAGACAATCTAAGGACCATACAATAAACTCTCAAGGGAAGTTGACTTCTCATTCTGAGCGGTTCCCTGTCCGAGGATTTGACAGGAGAATTCACCTTCATCAACCATCTTGGTGCCAGTGTAGTCGACTATATTGCATTTGGGCTGATCACGCTCTTTAGAGTGGATTCATATCCATGCAGTGATCACCAACCATTGATTGTCCAGTTGGACGATTTATAAGAAGTCCAGGCAAATCAAGAAAATGTAACTCCAATTTTAAGCACGAATGTTGCTACATGCCGCCGTAAGTGGGCAAATGTGAATTCAAGTGGTTTGGAATGTTTATGGCATTCTGAGAACCTACATGCATTGAGGAATACCCTGTTCACCTCAAAAGAGATGGAAGTAGTATTAGATTGCTACACTCAGGTCCCCTCTACAAGATTTCGCTTTGACTCCCTGTTGCCCGATTATGCGCATATACGGATAAGCTCATTTACTGCTAATACCTGTTCATGAGAGGCGGTGAAGCGCATTACGGGCTGTATGAAAAGCGCTTTAAAGTTGTTTACATGCGGAGAATCGCATGTTTACATGGCCATAAGGTGCTTTAACTCCCGCGGTAAATTAAAACTCGCTATTTAACGTGCATGCGAAGATGCGAATAATTGGAGGTAAAAAGCGCCTCAACCCCCGATTTGTGCTCCACTCTTGTAGAGGTAAAATCTGTAATGTGCCTTGAAAGAGCTTTAAATCACTCTTGTAGAGGCACCCTCAGATTAGAGCAGCAGTTGGAAGGGCAGTTTAAAAAACCAGAGGCCAAAAGAGGGTAACCCGTGGTTCGATGAGGACTGCAGGAAATCAAAAGACAACATAAATCTCTAAGGGATAGGGATATAGTTCCTCTATCACATTCCTATTTGGCACTGTGTATATTCTATAAAAAGATAATCAAAGAAAAGAAGCAAGAGTATGAGAGGTTGCAATGGGTTGAATTGGCTTTGTAGGTAGTGAGTCTATCTACACATGCAGGATAAAACACTTTGAAAACGTTTTGAAAACTCTATATGGAGTGTGTCCTGGGCCCCAACAGTTCTCAAAACTATTATAAACCGTTTTAAACCATTTTGAACCGTTTTAAAGCAGTAGTGTAGATAAGCTGAGTGTTGCAATGGGCTCTATGGTCACAGTGCAAATCAGTACCAATGACATGGGGAAATATAGTCATGAGGTCCTGGAAGCCAAGTTTAGGTGGTTAGGCAGGAGATGGAATGCCAAGACTACTAAGGTAGCTTTCTCTGAAATGCTACTTGTTCCAGCTAGACAGGTGAAGCTGAGGAGTCTTTATGAGTGGATGGGATGGTGGTGTAGGAAGGAGCAGTTCAGATTTGTTAGGCACTGGGGAACATTTTGGGACAATGCCCTAAACGTCTATGTTCTAGAACACAGAGCCAAACAGAGAGGAGGTCACCCTGGACTTAACCCCACTCTGTTTTGGGCCACTCACAGATAGAATGTGGCCCAGATTGAAATTTGGCCCTTGGGCTTCAAAAGATTTGTCGCCTCCAGTCTAGGTGAAGAGTTAGGTAGCTTCACTGGATGAGAGATGGAGGACAGATACATGGATGAAATAGAGGGAGGTTGGGAATGTGGATAGTGAGGGCTACATTATTACTATCAATTCAAAGTTTATCGAACTAGCCAAAGGCCATGACAAATACATCAAAAGAATACACACACACACACATACACACACACACAATATGTTGTAATACAAATATTTCAAGCAGTAGAAAATTATACAGATAACTAAAACTCAGCTTTCGCTTAGTAGTCTGAATCTCCATGGCAGTTTATGGCAATCTTGTCTAGTTGTCTCTTCCTAATCTTTTTTTGCTGCCAGAGCAAACAAAGCCACTTTATGCGTCACATAACTGTTGGTATCACTCAAAAGAAAATGAACCATTTCTGCAAGGGCATTCCTACATCCACGTGTTGACAAGGGTTTCAGAAGTCTCTCTCTTGGGTCCTGATACAGAGGGCAAATTAATATGTAGTGAACAATGTCTTCCACTTGATGTTGGCCACAGATGCATAATCTGCATTCATATGGCACCTTGTGATAGGGTCCATCCAGAACTGCAGTTGGCATAACTTGGAATCTCAGTTCAATAAAAGCATTTCTTAGAGAAAGAGGCCTCAGTTTGGACAAATAGCTGGCTCTGAAGTGCTCTGTTTTCAAAAGAGGGAACCACCGGGAGAATTTAGAGTTTTAATTTAGTTGCAGATTTCTCCTAGAATCTATCCAAAATATCCAATCCCTTAGTTGCTTTTTATCCATATCAAGGACAGACTTTAACTCAGGAAAGTAATAGCTATACAGAAGCTTTTGGAGTATTGCCATCCAATAATAACTTTTCTTCACTTCCAGGTAACACATAGCTGGAAGATGTTTGTTTGGCAAGCTGGCAATTCGTTTAAAATATTTTAACTGAGCACACTCTATTCTTGTTCTGATTGATGGCCATCCAGATTCTGTATGCAAAAAAGCTGCAGGGGTTCTGGATGGGCGAGAGTAGAGTTTTCAGGAGAAAATGTTCTGCACAATTTCTAGGGCATTAATGGTGGTGTTGTCAAACCCCAGATTTGAGACCCATAAAGCATTTGTGTTATTGCTTTCATGTTGAAGATTTTTAAGGCAGGTTCAATCAACTGTCCCCCTTTATTATAATTAAACTTCATTAATGCCCCTATAGTTTTCTGTGCCTTCAGTTTCACTGCCTCTCTATGCCCTTTCCATGAGAGAGACTCACTGAAAAGTGAACGGTTTTTTTCAATAACATATTGGTCCAAAATCCATCTATGCCTAGGACTACAACTGCCAAAAAACATTATCTTGGTCTTAGAATAGTTTATTGCCAAGTTTTCATATTTACAGTAAGCACTGAATGTGTCAAAGAGATTTTTCAGACCCAAGCGTGAGCGAGAGATAAGTACTATGTCATCTGCATACATTAAAATAAAAATCTTTCTATTCATAATTACTGGGGAAGGACAGTTTACTTGAACTAACTGTGACACCAGATCATTAACATAGATATTGAAAAGGGTGGGACCAAGACGCAGCCTTTTTTTTTACTCCCCATGTAGTTTTAAAAGCTTCTGTTAGAGAACCATTCAGACCAACTTTAACCCTCATTTCTGTGTTGCTGTATAATTCCTTTATCAATATCAAGAGTCTGCGGTCAATATTAGAACTTTGTAACTTTTCCCATAATTTGTTTCTGTTAATAGAATCAAAAGCAGCCAAGAGATCAATAAAAGCTGCATAAAGATGTTTCTTAGTATTCTTAGTATATTTCCTGATAATATAATTTAGTGCAAAGCACTGATCAGTAGTACTGTAACTGCTTCTAAAACTAGTTTGTTCTTCGTGCATAATTTGATTCATTTCTAGTCAATCTAGTAATTTTTGGAGTAAGTACCTTTCATAAATCTTTGAAGAAACATCTAACAAGCTGATTGGCCGATAGTTTCGTAGGTCATTCCTGTCACCTTTGTTATAAATTGGGAAGATAATGCTCATCTTCCATCCTGGGGGCTTTTGTCCAGTGTTGTTTATTTTAGTGAATAAAGCAGCAAGAATTGGCATCCACCATTCTAACTATTCTTTGTAGAGCTCTGGAGGAAGCATGTCTTCTCCAGGAGCTTTTTAAAGTTGCTGACATGAGATAAGAGTCTTTATCTCACTGCAGGTAACTGGTTGCCACTCAGGTAGGTTAGGAAGATCTTGATTCTTCCCTGCCTCATATGTTTGCCAAGATTGGGCACCAAATATGTTAGAAAAGTAATTGACCCAGGTTGAGGCTGAAACATCCAGTATAGATCTTACCTCATTTAAACCCCAGGAGACAAGAGCCCAACATTTACTTTTGTTCTGTTCTAATACTGCTAGGCCTAGTTTTTGCCACTGAATTTTTGTGCATTTTTCTTTCTTATTTTTAAGCAGTCTTTTGTAATCTGACCTGCATTTGATCAGAATTCCTAGGGATTCCTTTGATGGCTTGTTACGAGATTCCCTTATTTTTCTAGTCAGATCTTCCTTAGCTGCTTTGCATTCAGCATCAAACCAGCCAGAGTCTGCTGTTGATGGGCTTTTGTTTGCAGATGTTACCAAACAGGGCCTGAATTCAGTAATAATTTGTTGAAAGGCATCTATATGATTTGCAGATTTATCCCAAAACAATTGGTGCATGTGATGGCAGTGTAATTTCTCTTGGATAGTACTGCTCAGTTTTAAAGACCATTTTAGTCTCCTTTCACCAGCATTTCTCCAGTCAAATTTACAGTTTCAGTCAATGATGGTCATTCAATTAATGGGGATAGAGACACTAGTATTGGGAGGTGGTCACTTTCAGTATGGTCAAGCAAAAAGTGCTCACTAAGGGAAATAATGATGGTGAGACTATTACATGGTCAATAGCACTACCACCTCCTTTGCTCAAATAAGTATAATGACCTCTAGATTGGTCCATGGAGCTCCCATGGAGAGTATATAGATTATGATAATGTACAAATTCTAGAAACTTTAGTCCCTGCTTATTGTATTTACTTATCCATGGACATATGGGCTGTTAGGAAAATATCTTCCAGCTCCAGGCCTAATGCTTGTAAGAAGACCCTCTGAAGCTGGTCCTATTCGGGCATTAAACTCCCCACAAATAAAAATAAGTGCATTTGGAGACTTCTGGATTACCTGTTCCAAGATAAATGTTAAATCCTTCCATGCTTTCTCAGCCACCACTGGGCAATTGGTGGGAGGAAAGTAAATATTTATACAAAATAGGATATTTCCATCTTCAGTTTTAATTTGTAGCGGTAAAATATAGTTATTTTGTGGTCCAAAGTCCACCATCTGGGGTTCTCCTGCCAACACTATCAAAATAAAGGTTACTAAGCCCCCACTCCCTTGGCCTTTTTAACATTTCTTTATAGCTGGCTGACTAAAT
This sequence comes from Anniella stebbinsi, assembly GCA_029215795.1. Classification (NCBI taxonomy): domain Eukaryota; kingdom Metazoa; phylum Chordata; class Lepidosauria; order Squamata; family Anniellidae; genus Anniella; species Anniella stebbinsi. Next base: position 158,950,188 of record JARDYH010000003.1, on the reverse strand, counting down.
GATGTATAGCCCTGGAGATATGGTGGGTTGTGTTCATGGCACCATGTCTCTTGCAGACAGATTATATCATATTGTTGGAGCATTCTAGCACATTCCTTATCCACCAATTTGTTTTCCCAGCCTGCCAAGTTCCAGGAAATTATACCCAACCCTTTCTGGTTGGTACCTAGTCGATATTGATGTCTTGGAATGATTTGAAGGTCTTTGGGTTTTTAAAGTTTGTTCTTTTATAATTACCTCAAGGTCTAGAATTATCTTGAGCAGCTGACCTGTGAAGGTCTTCCCGATCTCTACAAAGTGCTTTGTTTATGAAATGGGGATTTTGATCCTCGGGCCTATTGGGATATATCCCATATCTTACTTTAGAGCTAGGGTGTATGTTCTTCCTTTCATTTCTATGGCGATGTATTTGAATATATGGGTAGGTAACAAATGAGGGGATCTTATATCCGTGATTCTCCCAACCCCTACCACCCCATTTACCATCTTTAAGTTGAGTTTCTCTTTCGCTCTCTTGTAAAGGCAGCATGGAATTCATATACAAGCGACATGATTCATTTTGGGGTTGTTTTAGCTCAAACAATAGCTCTCTATTGATAAACTTGCACAGGAAGGACCAAAATTTGCTCTGTGTGTCTGAATCCAGGAAGGTTAGTTCAGTACTGCCTCTTTTCCCATTGTCTGACAGGCATTTATGACGCACTCTGCTTCCTAAATCCATGGATGCCCCCAGGATGGATTGAGTTCCTAATAGGAGTTCTTGCTCTGATCTTATTATTCTCCCAAACTTCTTCACTGGCCAGTTATGTATAACCACCCACAGATCATCTGAAATTCTCTCCCAAAGAGAACCATTTTTCAAAATAGATTTTATTCCCCTATTCTCTATGGTTTGGGATGCAACTGATCACCCAGTGCTCTCGATAGGAAGGGTAGAGGACTGCTGTGAAATAGCCAACAATTGATCTGTTGGTATAAGGTCAGAGCTTAATTGTGTGGAATTTAACAGAGTACTACTGTCTTTCACTTGGGTGATGTTAGGGGCAAAGTCAGAGTACTCATCAATTAACAACAGCATTGGGTCAAATGGGATGAGATTAAGGATGGGAAAGGAGCTATCAGAGCTAGCCTCATGCTCAGTTTGGTTAGAATGATGGCATGTTTCTGAGTTGGTTTTCCAATCTTGAAAGATATTATTTAATTCTTTAAATACTGAATCTGTAGAGAGCTTATCAGCCTTTGACTTGTTCTTAACATAGTGTTCCACCAGATTATCTACACCCTCCCTTCCCTGGGTAGGCAAGCCTGTTAAAATCCCAAACTCTACTAATCCAATCAGTGTTCCAATAATGGCTTTCAGGCCTGAAACTTCCTGTTGCAATACATCCATTTTATGATTTTTTCCCCCTGCTGTTTGCTTAGAGAAAAAGAATTGGTCTCTTAATAAGCCACATAGGGTAGTGGTTTCAGTCTCTGTATCTACTGGAGTAACTTTACCTAATTTCTTTCTGAGTGTGTTTAGTGTTTCTTTACATGGGGTGGTTTGTATTTCTAAGGGTGATGGGAAGTCTACTTTTCTCTCCACGAAGGCTGGGTCAATTGACCAGTTAGCTAGAAATTCATTAAAGGAGTATATGGTTGGATCTCCCTCCTGAAAGACAGTGAGCCTATCTACACTACTATTTTAAAATGGTTTATAACAGTTTCAAACCGTTTTAAAGCAGTAGTGTAGATAGTCTCTGAATCTCCTGCTATTGAGTCTGCACTGACCCCATTTAGTGAGCCAAAGTTGTCATTTGAGGGTAAATCTGTGGTTTCTTTATCCATCCAATACTCGTTCTCTATTAACTCTATTTCTCCTGTCATGGAATCACAGTAGTCCATTATTGATTTCTGAACTAAGTCGGGCAACAAGAGAAGATGTGGGTGGGTATTGAACGGGAACATGTTGGGATGGAAGAGGTTATATCTGTGATAGCAGGAAGATAGGGATTAAAATGCATTCTAGTTCAATTAAAACTTTAATGTTTACTCTATTTGAGCACATTTCTTTATGCTCATCTTATTATCTGTCTAAGCCTTCAGGATGCATTGAGCTATAAATCTGAAATAATTGTTGTTGCTATTATTACTATTGGCTTGTAATAATAAGTGGAGCTATGCTCACAGGATATTCCCACTGGTGGGAGGTGAAGGGAGCCAATATTTGCTAATTCTCTGTCCCTCTGCAGCACTCTGTGCCGCCTGAAAATGTGCTCCAGAGTGGTGGGGGATCCTGGAGAAGAGTGTGGGAGGTGTCATGAGGGATTGCAGGGGAAAGAGAATTAGAGAACCTTGTTCCCCCTTTCAGTAAAAGACCCTTCTATGAATAGAAGCAGCTCTTCAACTCAGGAGAGAGCAAGTCTGGATCCACACTGTTGTTGTTGTCAACTAATTAAATAAATTTGTAGTTAAATTGTGTTTCCTAGGAGGATGAAATTAATCCTGTGAGGAAAAGCAAAAAGGGTGCGATAGGTGAAATGAGCACACATTCACACATTGTAAAAGAAAATACTGTACTTACTTTCAATTTTAATGTGTTTATGGAGAAACATTTCTCTCAAATCCCTACAGAATAGTAATATTTCTACATTAAATGTATTTTGGGGTTTAATATGACAAGTTGACACTGCCAAGTGGCCAACTGGAAATACAATATGGCTGCTTATATAACATAGCCTGAAGGACTGTTGTTGAGACAATAGTAACTATTTTTTCTCATATTCTGTTTTGCAGATATGAGGGCCATTTTTAGGATGACAAGGACCTGGAGACCACAAGATGGCACCCATGAACACCTCCCTTTGTTTCATCCAGGATGCCTGCCCCTCCTGCTTTTTGTTTTTGCTTTTAATATAGGGCAACATATATTAGAAGTGATAGCTGGCTTATTAGGAAAGAAGAAGGGAGGCCAATGTTCTGTTTCAATGGGCTATGGAAATTACAGAACTTCAATATGATTGGGTTTGTTTTCTGAGGAGGGATTGTAGGGTGGGTTGGGACGGATATTAAAATTTCAGTTAGCACAGTTGGGAGCTGGGAGATGAAGCAAAAGGGAGTAGTCCTAGGAAAGTGAGGAAAGGACCACTCCCTTGTAGTTTGTCTTGTAGTTTGTGGGGGAAAGTCATATAAAGAAGTTTGTTACCATAAATTAGAGGACAGCATTTTGTCTATTTAGTTTTGATTACCTTCTTGGTTGGTAGTGTTATTTTTAAACAAGGGTGGGGAACTGTTTTGAGCTGGGGCCTGGATGCTTCCCCCCCAGCCCTCCATGGAACAAATGACATCAGGGGGCATAGGACACTCCTGAATTTCAGTGGGAGGGGCCATGCCCCCTGACATTCAGTTTCCAGCTGAAAAGCCAGTTGGCACTTTGGCCAGGGACCTGGTTTTACTGCATGCGAGCTCTTCCCAGCCACTGAAATCTCGCTGTTTTGTATTATGAGGTTGCCTTGTTTTAGAATACAGAATTCTGTGGTCTCAATCTGTTTCCTGAGCAAAATGAGAGGTGGAAAAATTCTTTTCCTACAGGGTGCTACATAGAAGATAGCTCCTGCTTCTTCAGTTCCCTTGTTCTCTCCATCTCTTGTGAGGCCGCTTAACATTTTATGAATTCTGTGTTTTGTACATTGCTAAGGTGTCAAGACAGATATATTCATAATTCAAGCAAGAGGAGAAGGAGAATGTCACTGGGCTAATTTAGACATTTGTCTAAATTGCTTTGGCAATGGTCTGAGCCATAGTCAAAGCCCTCCATTATATTATAGCAAGGAGTACAAGGGGACATGCAGAGCCAAGCCTCTTTGAAAAGGAACATATTAGTGAAGGGGTTATTGGACAGCATTCTCACATAAAGCTTGGCAGAGAGACAACTCATATTAATTCACACAGAATAGAGATTTGTCACTGTTAAACTCTGAGAATGAGCTTAAAAAATTAGGCTAGCTTAAAAATGTCTGATGGAAACCCCTAGTCAGGCTATTGCCACTTAAACAGAGGAACACATGTACCCTCCCTCCTCATCCTTCTTGAATAAAAAATGATGTAGTTACTAGGGGTGTGCAGAGTGGGTCTTTTCCGCCCCAAAATTCGGAGCACAGCTCCGATGAGGCGATTCTCCTCTCTGATTTTTGGAGGGGGTCAGTCTCCTCGCATCGTCGGTTTACCTGTCAGAAAACCGCTCCTTTTTCGGGTAACTCGTCAATGGGAATTAAATGCTCACAGCTCCCTCAGTTTTAAAGATAAACACATGAAAATTGGCACCTCATACCTTGAACTGTATGGCAAGGGAAACGAAGCCGCGGGATAAAACTAAAAGTGCTTAGAGCTATAATAAATAAATCAATAAATGCCACAACAGCAGCACAGCTTGCCCATCTTCAGCGAGGACACTGGACAGGAGCAGAGGCTTGCAGCAGGACAAGGATGAGGAGAAGGAGGTGAGGCGCGAGTCAAGGCAACAATAGCTACGAGGCTTGTGGGTGGAGGAGGGAAGAGGAGGAAGTCAAGGAGCCCCCCCCCCCCACCAGACTGGAAGCCCAGTGCTCGCAGCCAGCCAAACACTCACACACTAGCAGGCTTGGATTTTTAAAAAGATTTTTCAGTGGGGAGGGAGTAGACTACAGAAACACAGCACACTGGAAGTTTTAATGATTTTAAGGAGAAAGAGCTTAGAAATATTAGTGGACCAAGCAGCCTGACTGGCTGCAAATCTCTCTCTCGCACACGTTTCTCTCTCACTAGAATGATGACTGGCACACTGTGATTGGAGGGGGGACAGGAAGATAAATATGGCTAATGGCTAGTGGTTAGCCACAGATGTCAATAAACCCTCACCCAACTCAACGTCTTCCAAATATGGAGATATCACACAAACACACACACACAGCATTGACGCCTGAAAAACAGGTGGATAGTTTTGGAGATGTTAGAAGCTCCTTTTGGGCAAGTCTCCACCCTGAAATGATTCTATTGGTTTAGAAGTGACCAATCCTAGCACTGGAAGACTGAATGCACTGCAGATATTCACAGTTCTCAGATAATTCCAGGGCGGAGTGCACACCCCTAGTAGTTACCCTTCCAATATACAGCCTGTCAACAACAAACTTCTAATTTGTAAGGTGGAATTGCTCCAGGGGCTGATTGGATGAACAGCACCTTAGCAGCCGTATACTGAGGCTGAGATTTAAAGCAAGTTTATGACACACTGACAATTCATGACTGACAGCACTAGGCTGTGGTAAGGGAATGCTTGTCTGAGAGTTCCAATCCAACTTCCAAGCTCACAACTATAATTTATTTATTTATTTATTTATTGCATTTTTATACCACCCTATAGCCGAAGCTCTCTGGGCGGTTCACAAAAATTAAAACCATAAAATCATTTTAAAAATATAAAACAAGCCACAATCCAAAAACAACAAATAACATACAATCTAAAAACACAACCAAAATAAAACCAGAATAAAACCAGAATAAAACCAGCAGCAGGAATTAATACAGATTAAAATAGAAATTTAAAACAGCAAGGATTAAAATTGAATTAATTTAACTGTTAAAATACTGGGAGAATAAAAAGGTCTTCACCTGGCGACGAAAAGAGTACAAAGTAGGCGCCAGGCGAACCTCTCTGGGGAGCTCATTTCACAGCTGGGGTGCCACAGCGGAGAAAGCCCGCCTCCTAGTGGCCACCTGCCTCACTTCCTTTGGCAGGGGCTCATGGAAAAGGACCCCTGTAGATGATCTTAGGGTCCGGGCAGGTACATATGGGAGGAGGCGTTCCTTTAGATAACCTGGCCCCGAGCCGTTTAGGGCTTTAAATGTTAGTACCAGCACTTTGAATTGGGCCTGGACCTGGATCGGCAGCCAGTGAAGTTGGAAAAGGACTGGCGTAATATGGTCTCGTTGGCCAGTCCCCGTTAACAATCTGGCTGCCCTGTTTTGTACCAGCTGAAGTTTCCGGACCGTTTTCAAAGGCAGCCCCACGTATAACGCATTGCAGTAATCCAAACGAGAGGTTATGAGAGCATGGATAACTGTAGCTAGGTTATCTCTGTCCAGATAAAGGCGCAGTTGGTATATCAGCCTAAGCTGGTAAAAGGTGCTCTTTGCCACTGAGTTCACCTGTGCCTCAAGTGACAGTTCTGGATCCAAGAGCACCCCCAAACTACAGACCTGATCCTTTAGGGGGAGTGCAACCCCCTCCAGAACAGGGTGAACATCACCTTGCCGGACAGATGAACCACCCGCTAACAGTACCTCCGTCTTGTCTGGATTGAGTCTCAGTTTATTAGCCCTCATCCAGTCCATTACCGTGCCCAGGCACTGATTCAGAACAGCCACTGCCTCACCTGGGTTTGTTGAAAAGGAGAGGTAGAGCTGGGTGTCATCCGCATATTGGTGACATCTCAGCCTACATCTCCGGATAACCTCTCCCAGCGGCTTCATGTATATGTTAAATAGCATAGGGGATAAAATAGAGCCCTGTGGAACCCCATGGCTTAAATGCCACGGCACAGAGCAATAATCCCCCAGCACCACCTTCTGAAAATGGCCATCCAAGTAGGAGCGGAACCACTGCAGCGCAGTGCCTCCAACTCCCAGCCCAGACAACCTATCCAGAAGGATACCATGGTCGATGGTATCGAAAGCCGCTGAGAGGTCCAAGAGAACCAACAGGGTTGCACTCCCCCTGTCCCTCTCCCGGCAAAGGTCATCCCACAGGGCGACCAAGGCAGTTTCTGTTCCAAAACCAGGCCGGAAACCCGATTGAAATGGATCTAGATAATCCATTTCATTCAAGAGTGTCTGGAGTTGTCCTGCAACCACCCGCTCAAGCACCTTGCCCAGGAAAGGAATGTTCGCCACTGGCCTATAGTTGTTCACATCTTCCAGGTCCAGGTTAGGCTTTTTCAGGAGTGGTCTGATTACCGCCTCTTTTAACGAGGCCGGCACCACTCCCTCTCTCAAGGAGGCATTTACAACCTCCTGGACCCAGCCGGCAGTCCCATCCTTATTTGATGTAATTAGCCACGACGGGCAAGGGTCAAGCACACAAGTGGTCGACCGGACTTGGCCAAGCACCTTGTCCACATCCTCAGGCCTCAGTAACTGAAACTCATCCAATAAAACTGGACCAGATGGTGCTCTGAAAGCCTCTACTAGCGGAGCTGCATTAAGCGTAGTGTCCAATTCAAGATGAATCTGAGCGACTTTATCTTCAAAGTGCCGTGCAAACTCGTCACAGCGTGCTACCAAGGGTTCCACCATCTCCCACCCTTGCTCAGAGTGTAGCAGGCCACGAACAACCCGGAAAAGCTCCGCCGGACGACACTGTGAAGATGCAATACTGGTGGAGAAGAACTGTCTCTTCGCCACCCTCACTGCCACAGAGTAGGCTCGATAATGAGCTCTAGCCCGTGTCCGATCAGACTCAGCATGAGTTTTCCTCCACCTGCGTTCTAGCCGTCTCCCCTTTTGCTTCATTGCCCTCAGCTTAGGTGTAAACTAAGGAGCTGGCCGAGCTCTGCTCAGAGGGAGAGGGCGCTTGGGTGCGATCGTGTCAACCGCCCGGGTCATCTCTGCATTCCACAGCGCGACCTGGGCTTCGACAGGAGCACCGGCCATATCAGCAGGAAAATCCCCCAGAGCCTTCTTGAATCCATTGGAGTCCATTAGCCTCCGGGGGTGGACCATTTTAATAGGCCCCCCACCCTTGCAGAGGGGAAAGGATGCTGATTGAATTATAGCTTGCTGATATCCGTGGTATAGCAGTGTCGACATGATTAATTCACAACACGTGATTAAACATTTTGGCAGAATTTTTGATGATCGCTAGTTGTTGTTATTGTTATTGTTTTTTTTTTTGTTTTTTTTTTTTTACTGCTTTTCAAACATGCCCATTACATTTTGACAAAGCACAATCTCTGTGGGGGTGGGGGGAACCAACCCTTCAGAATTTTGACTTTAGTGTCGGTGTCTGTCTATACAGGAAAAATTACATCCAGCTGAACAGGTGCTGGAACTTGGCTCTGTTTTCCTTGCAGCAAAATTAGATCCACATGTATCGATTTTAGCATGCTTCACAAGTCATATCAGAAGACTGGGCTCTGATGGAGGCTTTGGCCCAGTGGAGAAATAGCACAGATTTGTGTTATATAAAAGAGGAAACATTTAAGTGTAACATACAATCTATGCAGTAAAGTTGTCAAACAACACTTGAGTGATGTTTTCAACTGCATGTGCCTTTCCATTGCTATATTAGGCTTTTTCATTACTTTCCACAAAGCTGGTGTAATTATTGGTATTTTAAGCTGAGTACTGTAGTTGTTCCCATGGGTAAACACTGCATAATGCAAGAAGAAGCATTTTTACATCATAAAATTAAAGTGCTGGCACCCATGTAGGAAGCAGAAAATGTCAATCACGCTACAGAGAAAAATGTAATGTTTATAGGGATTGGAAGTGGGACATTATGTGGGTATATTTAAGAAACTATCATGGAAGAAAGGACTCTGCAATTCATGAGGCCTAGGCACCCTGAACCATAACATAACTGCACTGTAACAGCAGGAAGTGGAGACATGGGCAGGAATTAAGTACAGCAAATGCCAATAGGGAAGGGCCATAGCCCGGTAGTAGAGCACATGGTTTGCATGCTAAAGGTCCTAGGTTCAACCCCAGCATTTCCAGGAAGGGCTTGGAAATATTATATAATTCCCTAAAAGGAAATACTTCTTCACACAGCACATAGTTAAACTATGGAATTCGCTACCACAAGATATAGCGACGGCCACCTATTTGGAGGGCTTCAAAAGAGGGTTAGACACGGAAACACGACATATTATGTGATCATATTATGCCAATACTTTTCCAGTTGCAATGGTTGCCAGTCCATGAGTGTCATCAGATGGGGTGGGGGATTGCATTTCCCTACCACCACTTTGTCTCCTGCTGCTGTCCCACAATAGGGACGAACAGCTTCCTCTTTCTTCACACGGGGAAGAAAGAGGAAGCAAGCAATGACCACGTGGCCCATTCAGAGGGTGTTTATCACACTGTTTCTCCTGCATACAGCAGGAAATGGCAGAAAGTTTCGCTATAGACCAAAAATTGGATTTTCTCTGACTTATTTTATGACAGAAAAAGGACCAGAAGAAGCGGGAGACGCATGGGAGGTGGACGTCATTGTGAAAAGGACCTGCAAAAAACTGTGAGTGGCCAGTAACAAGCATACTATAAAACACTAGTCTGATAAGCCCCCATGTCTTGGCCTGATTCAAAGTGCTAGTATTAACATTCAAAGCCCTAAACTGCTTGAGGCCACGTTATTTGAAGGATCGTTCCATCCCATATGTACCTGCCCAGACCCTAAGATCATCTTCAGGTGTCCCTCTCTGGGAGCCCCTGTCAAAGGAAGTGAGGCTAGTGGTTACCAGGAAGAGGGCCTTTTCTGCTGTGGCACCCCATTTGTGGAATGAGCTTCCCTGAGAGGTTCATCTGGCATGTATGTTGTACTCTTTCCGGTGCCAGGTGAAGTCCTTTTTATTTTCCCAGGCATTTTAACATTTTAGCATCTTATCTTTTTAGCTCTGTTGTTTTAGATCTATTGTCTTTTAAATCTCTGCATTGCTGCTAGGTTTTATTCTGTTTGTACTTTTATATTGCAATTTTAAGTTCTTATATTTTATATTGTATTTGTGTTGTATTTTGTGGTTTTAATTTTTTGTGAACTCCCCACAGAGATTTGGCTACTGGGTGGTAAAGAAATGTTATAGATAAATTCCTGGGGGAGAACGCTATCAATGGCTACTGATGACTATGTGATACCTCCAGTATCAGAGGCACTATGCTTATGCTCACCAGCTGCTGGGGAACATGGGTTGGAGGGTGCTGTTGCATTCATATCCTGCTTGTGGGTTTCCTGTAGGCAGCTGGTTGGCCACTGTGTGAACAGAATAAATTCCTGGGGGAGAACGCTATCAATGGCTATGTGATACCTCCAGTATCAGAGGCACTATGCTTATGCTCACCAGCTGCTGGGGAACATGGGTTGGAGGGTGCTGTTGCATTCATATCCTGCTTGTGGGTTTCCTGTAGGCAGCTGGTTGGCCACTGTGTGAACAGAATGCTGGACTAGACGGACTCCTGGTCTGATTCAGCATGGTTTTTCCTACACGTGTTGTTATGTTCCTGCTTGAAATATTGGAGAGATTTCACTGCTGGTCAGAATGACTGCTAGTCAGAAGAGACAATAGTCAGCTTCCTATGTTCCCAATGCTAGCCTCACTGAGGGTGAGAAGGAGGGAGACCTAAAAACAAAGGGGCAGTTTATGTCCTAGAACTTAATTTCTTTTCTTTTCTTTCTTTCTTTCTTTTTTTAAAAAAAGTGTGTGTGAGACCTATCTGTTGATTGTTGGGATCTTCAAACTCTAACGTGGGGAGCTATTAACAACTATCAGCCATGACAGCTAAATGGCATCTCTATTGCTGAAGACAGTATGGTTCTACAATGTAGAGAATGGGGGGAAGAGTTCCAGGGGGTGATAATGGCCCCTAGACCTCCTGACTGTTGCTCACCCCTGCTCTACATGCTAGATTCTGCTGGGGTCAAACAAAGGAGAGGCCTGCTTTGTTCATGCTGCTTGCAGGCTCCCTGGAGGCATTTGGTTGGCTATTGTGTGAAACTTGATGGTCCAACCGAGTGAGGATCCTGTTATGTTCATCCTGCAAGCCACCCAGGCCCTTTGGAGGGCACAGAAGGAAGTCTCTGTGTTTGTAACTCAGTTCAATGGATCCTTATTTCTTAGGCTGACCATATGAAAAGGAGGACAGAGCTCCTGTAACTTTAACAGTTGTAGAGAAAAGGGAATTTCAGCCAGCATCATTTGTATGCAATTAGTTCCTGGTGAAATTCCCTCTTCATCACAACAGTTAAAGGTGCAGGGGCCCTGCCTTCTTTTGTATATGGTCACTCTAGTATAGTGCCTGCACCTTTAACTGTTGTGATGAAGAGGGAGTTTCACCAGGGACTAATTGCATACAAATGACACTGGCTGAAATTCCCTTTTCTCTACAACTGTTAAAGTTACAGGAGCCCTGTCCTCCTTTTCATATGATCAGCCTATTATTTCTCCACCCTCCTCAAAGTTCAAAGTTTGTATGCATCTATAAGAAGTCCTGAAGCAACCTGTTGGTTGGAAGCAATCCAACCGCAATCCCTGAACTCTCCACAGATTTCATGAGTTTCAATTTGTACTGGTCAATCAGGGAAGACTTGCTTAAATAAGAATGTCTTCAGCAGGTACAGAAAAGAAAGCAATATTGGTGTCGTTATAATTTATAATGCATTTATGTGCTAATTTAGCTTCCTAAGCTAAATTATATTTGTCAGGGCTGATATTCCTTACAGTATGAGTGGTAAAATAAATTCCACATATAGACAGTAATTTACCTACTGTATTTTACTTGTGCCTTTAGTTTAACATGTACACACTTGTTTAAGTAAAAGCAGTTCAAAAGATGGCAGTGTATGATAGCTAACCATACATTCCTATTTATTTAAGGGAAGAACAAGCTATGCCGTTGCTCAGTTACATTTTAGTGTTACAGCAAACATAATTGTAGCTAGCATTAAAGGTGTTGGTATGCTATAGGTGATATAGCATAGTTCCCATTTGACAAATTAAACTAGGCAATTAGCTTATACCAATTTATATATTTAAGGGAAATAATTAAATAGACCAAACAATTTCCTCCAAGTCTTTTGAAGTAAAATTTCACCCACTCTGAACCTAATAGTGCAGAGACATCCATTTGATCACTGGAGAATCACTTATTCATGTTGTGTAGATTCTGGTCCCAGTGCAATTCCATGTTGAACTAAGGCTGCCTCTACACGAGACGTTTAAAGCTCTTTGAAGTCTCATTAAAATTTTTACCTCTACAAGAGTGGAGCGTAAATCGGGAGTTGAGGCGTGTTATCTATTCGATCATGTGCATTATCGAATGCGCGTTAAATAGCGAGTTTTATTTTCCTCCGGCCATTAAAGTGCATTTTGCCTATGTGAACAAGCGATTCTCCGCATTAACTACTTGTAAAGTGCATTTCAAACAACCAGTAAGGCTACCAGTTGTGCGCTCAATTACAAGCATTTACAATAAAGCGCTTCTGCGATTATGCGCATAATCAGCTAACCAGGCGTCAAACGGAACCCATCTAGAGGAGGTCTAATGCTAGTGTGCTAATGTGCCTAGGTCACTAGGCTGAGGAGAGAATGAGGCAGTCAGGCTGAAAAAATTAAAGACTCACAATCCTGCTCTGCAAGATGCTGCTGTGTTTTTGGACATAGAGTCTTTACTTCCAGTCCAGGAAAATATGTTTGCCAATGAAAATTTAAATATTCAAAACTAACTTGCATTTAAGGCTTTTCTTTTAAATTAGGCATTAGACCTGTGGTAAAATTCAGCAATAGGAGTGTTTAGGCATAATCTGCAAGTGGCATATGATTAAACATGAAGAGAGTTCTTAAGCAAAGTAAGTGTTATCCCTCAACCCTGTCCTGCCTTGGCCACTCAAACTTTTTAAATGATATAAATTTGTTGAGAGCCAGTGTGGCTAGATTGCTGGACTGGGAGTCAAGAGATCTGGTTTTTAGTCCCCACTCACCCATGGAAGCTCACTGGGTGACTTTGGGCCAGTCACACACACTCAGCCTGACCTATTTCACAGGGTTGTTGTTGTGAGGATAAAATGGAGAGGAGGAGGATTATATATGCCACCTTGAGTTTCTTGGAGGAAAAAAGGTGGGATATAAATGTAATAAATAAATAAATAAATAAATAAATAAATGAAGGCAACCGTTGAATGCTATTTCTTGTTAGGCACATCAAGAACATATATATCTCCAAATCTGATCATCTAAAGCTTCTGAAAATGTCAGAGCTTCATGTAAACTCTTCTTTGCTTAGGATGATGTGGATGATGTTGGCTAGCTTACAAAAATGTGATGGGACAGTTGCTTGAGGTGGCAGATTCCAGAATAGGCACCATTTTCTATCTCTGTCTACTATATCTGTGTGTCTATTAAGAAGACACAAGTAGGGAGGCTGCCATTCTGATCTCTCACATCAGATGTAGAGTTTGTAGACATGCCAGACAGGTCTTGCATTCAGAGATGTGCAGTGCATTTTGATTCGTGAATTGGTCTAGGAAATGCATATTGGTTCAGGAAGTGTAAATGAATTTCTCCCCCATCCCTATAAATGCCACTCCATTCTGGAGGCTTTCTAAATGTCCGGAAAGTCCTGGGGTGGGTGCGCAGTGGTGCGATGTTGATTATATGACACTGCTGCACTCGTGCACCCACCCTTGGGCTTTTCACTGAAGCTGCGGAGAATAAAATTTGGGACTTACCCTGACTTTTTTCTCTGGAGCGAGGTGAAGATGTGCAAGATGACATCAAGACAGCCTCTTGCCTCGCTCTGGAGTTGCAATGGAGGCTTTACAGGGCAGTGCCTGGTGGAAGGCAACCTGCGATTAGTCACTTTCCATCAGGAAAAGGATGGGGGCGGTTCTGTCCCTGGATACCCACCCAGAAACTCTGTGCTCCCTCCTCGGCATCGGGATTACCTGATGCCACCCCCGTGTAGGGAAAATGTGGAATTTGAGAGGGAGGCGGTGCCAACCCAGTGCCGTGAAGACACCCCCCTGGAGAACTGCAGTCCCTCTTTTGAGTCATCTGAAATCTTCAATGCACCCCCCAGAATGTGCATCCACAAAATTCTCCTCTCATTTATTTCAGTTGACTGCTAAATAATGCAGACTCTAAGTTCATTTTCTTTCCTTTAAATGAAGGAAGAGTTTTAAACCATTAGCTGGAATACCTGCTCCACAAATAACAGCAAAAATCAATGCTGTCTTTATTTTTCCAAATTGCCCAGGGCTTTCCTGCAACTTCTTCTTAAAAATATACAGAGTGATGGCAGCAGCAGTACCCAGGCCATATGGAAGCCTTCATCAATTCACCTATGTTCTTTTCCTTGGTGCTCTGACTCCACTCATTTCAGCTCTTTTCATGCTGACTTTCTAAACAAAAATGTATGGCAGGAGGAAGATTAACAAGCAACAGAAAAAAGAGGGGGGAGGGGGGAAAGTGCTACCTGTTTCAGATAGTTCATCTCATGGCAAGATGCAAAACCTGAACCATTTCCTAAGCAGGAAGGTAGATGTTTCTTAGTAGGGTAATGAAGGAAGTCGCCCTGCCTCTGTCCCTTTTTTAGTGAGATCAGTTCTGTAGCTGAGAGAATATGAAGATGCAATACAAAAATCAGAATCACTGTTTCTACATTTCAGAGAAGAGATGCAACGTTCGGAGTCTCCCTCATGTGAGGCATAGCAAGCCAAATGAATCAGTTCACTGTAAGTCAGTAACTGCAACAGCATCTCTCAGAAAGCTGGGCTATCTTGATGTGGGAAATATCTGGAATTTGAACTGGAATCCAATGTGTGTGTTGTGTGCACACATGCTTACTGAATTCAGGAGAAGCCAGGTTGTGAGGAAGTGTGTGAAAACCAAAGAAAATCATAAATGCATTTTTGAATGACAATGTCAAATGATGGAATATTACATGTCTGCCTGATATGCAGCGCAATCCTATGTGTCTTTACTCTGAGGTAAGTTCTGCTGCATTCAGGGGGCCTTACTTCCAGGAAACTATACTAAGCTTTGCAGCCTTAATGCCCTGAAAAGGCTCTCAGCTGAACCACCCCCCACCCTAGCCTGTCTTTGTAGCCTGCATGCTCTATTTCACGTGGCATGAAGGCTGACTGCACATGAAAGTGTGATAGGGTTTTGTTCATGGTGCATCAGAGCACAGAAAAGATATGGAGGCATAAGGAATTAGCCTAAAAGACCCAAAGACATTTTCAGCTTTAAATTTTTATTTCAAAAATAGGGTATATATTTTTACGCTAGGTTTTTGTGTGTGGGGGGGAGATGCTTTAAGCTAGGGCAAAATGTAGCAAAAAGATTAGGCTTTAAAATATATAAATATTATGGAAAATGTTCTGGAAAAAAAGAGCCTGGTTGGAAAATTCTGCACTTCATAACACAAAAAAGGCACTTGCTGATTGTAGTGTTTAGTTTATTGTTGCAACCACAGGTTATAACACAATTTGTAAAAACATGAACATGGAAGTAATTCCTGATGGAGCAGGTATCTGGCTAGGCTAAAGAGATTGTTATTGGATTTACGTTACTTATCTTTGCCCAAAACATGGCTTACTACAACCTGACAATCTTTGTTTCTTTGTTACTAGATTTTTAAAATTTTGTTTTAAAAACATGTTCCACCACAATTAAAGCTTCGGATGAGCTTGACGATTATTTTAAAAAATATTTAATAATATTAAATATTTAATAATATTTCAATATTAAATTGGACAAAACAGTCAGCTTCAGTTCAGAGGTTGGCTTTCGTTGACCTCATTCCCATAATGATGTGAGACTTTGCTCTCATTCTGGGTCTTCCTAACAGGATCTCATCAAGATCCCAGAGAAGCTGTCTCTCAGACCATCCTCTCTGCAAGGAACTCTTCACATCCTTTGAAAACCAAGCTATTTGGATTTTTTATTTGAAATTCTCTGTGTGTCATTGTTCTTCTCTTTTTCATTTTAGCCTCCCCAAATAAACTTCTTATGTTTGGACATGCGGCTACTTTGTTTTAAAAGAGAATTTCTCACAAAACCTTTCCCCACAGGCAAGACCGTATGGTCGCAAAGCTACCCCTTGTGTTGTTAGGATTTTTGCAAGTTTTTTTTGTTTTGTTCTGTGT
Organism: Anniella stebbinsi; assembly: GCA_029215795.1. Taxonomy (NCBI): domain Eukaryota; kingdom Metazoa; phylum Chordata; class Lepidosauria; order Squamata; family Anniellidae; genus Anniella; species Anniella stebbinsi. Next base: position 158,934,314 of record JARDYH010000003.1, on the reverse strand, counting down.
TTCTGGGATTGGGAGAAGAAAACCCAAAATGCCTTTCCAGTTCTTTTTCCTCAACCTGAGCTGCAAGGAGGGTTCTTGGAAGAAGGGCTTAGGAGTCCCCAAGTGGCTGTACAGACTAGGCTATGTCAAGAGATTCAGCATAACTGGTGGCAGCCCATCAGCAGTTCTTTGGGGGGGACCCTTGGAAAGAGAGGGGTCCGTGAGTAGGGAAACTCATTCTGGCCCCTGATCCATAATGCACAGGCATCCCAAGAAGTTCCTGCTCCGTGCATAGATGCAGTTCTGTTGCTGCCACTAAGTGTTTTTGGCTCAGAGTGCTGAATGGGAGACCACCTGGAAATCATACACATCTTGCCTTGAACTCTTGGGAGGAAGGATGGGACACATGAAGCCCACTTTCCTGAGCCCAAGGGGCTGTGTTCACAGCACCGGGTTGCCGCCACCTTCCTCCAAAGCCCCATATTTTCCCTCTCCCAGGGTGACGTCAGGTAATCTCAATGCCAAGGAGGGAGCATTGGTTTTCTGAGTGGCCATCTGGATACCAGAGCTGCCCTCACTCTCTTCCCAGATTGGTCCCAGAGTGACAGCAGATGGCAGAAGACCTGTACTGATGTTGCTTCGATTGAAAAGCCCCACGGTGGCTGCAAAGCTGCGCCTGCATTGTCTAACTGACGCAGCGCAGATCCACAGGCACCATGGGGCTTTCCACATGTATTGACAGCCCCCAAGCATCACTGAACACAGTGGGATTTACTTCTGAGTAAACATGCATAGGGTTAGGGTTAGGGCTATAAGTGGGAAAACCTTTTCAGCAGGAACCGGTGGCTTGCTCCCCTAGCTTGTGCCCTGGAGCTGAACAATATGAGCTCAATCTATATCAGTAGGATTGCATTGATTTAAAACCATGTTTCTCAGCTTATCTTGTTCAAAGATTGGCAGGCTAGAAATGCGAGGTGATCACAAAAAAATGCAGGAGGGATGTTAAGTCCAACCTGATCCAAATGGTAGATGTGCCTCCCAAAATCTCTGGCAGAGCAGGCAACTTGTTCCCAGAGGGTAGAAGCAGCTGCTCCAAGGGTCCCACCTAACTTGTAGCAGCTCTCCTTTTTCTGAAGCCATGTGATGAAAATGAGCCTCTTTGCCATGAATTCTGTGTCAGCTATGATTTATTAAAAGAGTTTCCTAGCATTATTTCCTTTTATTACAGAGCAAAAGCCTCCCCAACCCTTCCCGCAAAAGCTTATTAAGATGACCTGGGAATCAAGAAGGAAAACAATGAATCACTCATGGAGAAAAAAACAAAACAAAACGATTCTTCACGAGGATACTAATAAAGTAGCATTTATCATTCTTTCTTCCTTTATCTTCTTGGTCTCTTGAGCTACAATTCCTTCCCACCGCTTCTGCCTTGGGCTGCCTCTACAAGAGGCATTTAAAGCTCTTTCAAGGCGCATTAAAAAATTTACCTCTACAAGAACGGAGCGCAAATCGGGCGTAGAGGCGCGCTATCCCTCCAATTATGCGCATTATCGAATGCGCGTTAAACAGTGAGTTTTATTTTGCTCTGGCCGTTAAAGCGCATTTTGGCTGTGTGAACAAGTGCGTATGCGCATTAACTACTTGTAAAGCGCATTTTGGTCATCCGTTAATGCGCTTCGCCGCCTCTCGCCGCCTCTCGTGCAGAGGTATTAGGCCTAAATGCGCTTCAGTGATTATGCACATAATCGCCTAACCAGGCGCAAAAGCGAATCCTTGTAGAGGGGACCTTGGAGGGGACGGCCTAGCTCTTGCTTTGCCTCGCACCAGAGGCAAAAGGAAAGATTCCAAGATCCCTGCTTTCTCTTGCCTTCTCCCCTTGCTGCTAAGCAAAAATGTTAACTGAAGATTGAGTATTTTACTTCCGACTAATTTAGGTTTTGGTTTTTTTTGGAAAATTCACATTCCTGGTTTGCTGTGCTTCCAGAGAACATGGAGGTGAACAATTTCGCCTGATTGGTGGAAATGGAAATGCATCCACACTCTGCTTTGGGCTCTTTGGGCTCTTTGCTGAGGAGAGCATCTGCTTCTGTTCTCCGGTTGAAACTTGTGAGTGTCAAGTCAGTGTGGATTGTGTGGTGTACCCACCCAGGTTCGAATACTGAGGGCTATCTACACACAGGGAAAGCCTTGCGGTGGTTGTGAATCTGCACCCCGTCAGTTAGATGACAGAGGTGCAAGTTTGCAGCCACTGCAGGGCTTCCCTGCAATGCTGAATTTTGAAAAAGTTGGGATTTATCCGGACTTTTTCAAAGGGATCAACATCAACATCAACACAGCACTTCTGCCATGTAACGTCGCTCCACTGCCAATCTGGGGCCTACCCAGGGGCGGAGCCTCATGGAAGGTGGCCAGCGATTGGTCGCATTCCACTAGGAACAGGGCAAGGGGTGGCTGCAGGACCTGGATGACCACCAAGAAGCCCCGTGTTCCCTCCTCAGAGTCATGATGACTTGATGCCACCACAGGAGGTAGAAAAAAGAGGGTTGAGGAGTGAGGCATCGCCAACCTGGCGCCATGAAGACAGCCCCCTGGATGCTGGTGCTGGCCCCTAACTGAGGTTTGAAAAACCCAGGCCTCTCTACCCAATGGACAACTGGAACAAGATGATTAGAGGTCATCCTGCTAACTTCAGCCTTCCCCAACCAGCATTTTCACTGTCTCTGGTGGGCAAAGAGTCCTCTGGTAGGTGCTTTGGGATGAACCTCCCTTCAGTGTTTGAAGATTTATTTATTTATTATTGTATTTATATCCCACCTTTTTTCTTCCAAGGAACCCAAGGCGGCATACATAATGTTCCTCCTCCTCTCCATTTTATCCTCACAACAACAACCCTGTGAGGTAGGTTGGGCTGAGAGTCTGTGACTGGCCCAAAGTCACCCAGTGGGTTTCCATGGGTGAGTGGGGCAGAATCTAGATATCCCAACTCCTAGTCCAACCCTTTAATCTGTGTAAACCACCCAGAGAGCTTCGGCTATGGGGAGACACATAAATGTAAATAATGATAATGATAATGATAATAATAATAATAATAATAATAATAATACACCACACTGGCTCTCCTGCTTTCCCCCTACCCCTCTCTGCAGCACAAAAGGAAAATGAATGATAGCATTTTGGAAGATGGACAGGAGGGGAATGTGGAAGGGAGTAAATGGGCATCAGCTGGGCCTTCTAAAACAGGGCTAGCTCTTAGAAGTTCTCTACTAGGCATGGCACTGATTGGCATTTTTTTTACTCTGAGGTTTCTTCCAGCTGACAGCAAATCTCAGAAGAATGTTGGAGCCCTGGGTTTTGTGTATTAGGCTTAAATGTCCTTAAGTATTTCAAAGGAACAGTTTCTGCTTTCTGTTAATCTGGAGATACTGGGTTGTGTTTTTTTTAGTGTTTAGCTTGTATTTAAATCAGCATAATCAAGAACAGAAGTTCCCATTGAAAAGGAACTTAACATGTAACATACCCCCTAAACTCTTTTGTCAAGAAAGAAAATGACACAATTTTGTAGGAAAATCTTTACCAACCACTTCTTTAAATATGCTTTTAAAAAGATGTGTGTGTGTAGGATCAGCAAGTATTCCTCACCTCTGGAGAAAAATTTACATTTCTGTAGTAGTCTCATTATGTGTTTAATTTTTAATTTATTTATTTAAAAAGCAATCTTAGGAAGAACATTTGCAAAAAAATGTGGTTCTGTTTTCTTTTCATTTGTATTTAATACCATGCAAAAATAAAATCCGGGGTTTTCACATTGCCTGCCATGATAGCCCCTGAAGTCTGTGGGACTGAATACCTTAAAAGCCAAGTAGTCCGGCTAAACTGGCTTGTGGAGCATGCTGAAAGCTCAAAGTGTCAGCCTTATGGTCCTTAATCACCACTTCATATTTTACCCATGACTTGAAATTCTATGCCAGGAGAAATGCTGCCAACTGCCACAATTATCTAATTTGTTAGACCACAGAGGAGACGTCACCTGAACAAAGCGCTGTGATTTAAACAATCAACAAACAAGTAAATTAAGCCAACTGCAAGATTAAATGAAAAGAGAAACATTGCCTCCGAAAGTTGTCACTTGGAGCTGAATATCGGGAGAGCATAAATAGCTTGCTGGTACAGGCAAGATGAGACATTGTTCACCACCAGATGGTGCCCAAGTACAGTCACTTAAAAAACCAACACGCTCTTCCTATTGGTTTCCTACAGCTTGTTTTCCTTTCAGCAACTGAAGTGATCATTCTGGAATGGGGATGGATGATGGGAGTTGTAGTCCAACACATATGGAGAGTGCCAGATTGGGGAAGAAAGAACACTAGGAGGTTTGGGCTGCAACTTCTATCCGATAGGCCTTCTTCATAACACTGCTTGAGCACCCTCCTGAGCCAGGGTTTGTCAGGAGTTGTCCTGGCACAGAATTTCAAACTGGAAATAAAGTATGAAGCTTAAATGGCTGAGGGTTCCAGTCCAGGCTCTTAAGTTGGCTTAGCAGAGGGGTTTTCAAACACTCTGTCTTCAGGGAATCTTTCTGAACCCAACTATTTTTCTTTCCAGCCTGCACTTTGCAGAGGACGTTCCAAAACTCACCACATCAGGTAATGTGGCACTTACCACGTTTGTTGGTCATTGCAATTGCCTCTTGTGATCTGGCACTGTCCTGCGGCTGTACATGGCTGGAGAAGAGAACTACTGGAGGACAATTTGTGTTTCAGGAAAGCTTACCCATCATCATCTTATTAAAGAACTCCCAATAGGCTTCTGAAGAACTCTAGATTACCCCAGAACACATCTTGAAAATCAGTACCATATTGATGCATATCAACTATTTATTTTATTTATTTCCTAGATTATGCAGCCACCCCATAGCACAAGTTATCTGCATAGCTCACAATATAAATACAGCAATTAAAATGCTATAAAAAGCTAATGACACAATACTAGGATGCTGGGACCATCGGACATGAATTATTTCAAAGGCCTGGGTGAACAAAAAGCTCTTCGCCTGGCACCGAAAAGTCCACAGATGTGCCAGGTGAACCTCTCTGCGAAGGCTCTTCCATAACTGGGTGCCAGTCCCAAAGATGTTCCTGATTACCAGCCTTACTTTATTTGCAGGGGGCACTTGGATAAGAGTCTCTGAAGAAAATCTTATGGGTTGGGTAGCTACGTTTGGGAGAAGGTGTTTTTTCAGGTATGATTAAAAGAAAGAAAGAAAGAAAGAAAGAAAGAAAGAAAGCTCTGTCAAAATGGCAGATTTAGTGGATCACAACAAATGAATTGCAATAATATAACATCAATCAGATGTCTCACTATACTCATTAAGGCATGAAGACACAATGAATCAGATGTTTTTGAAAGATGGCATCTGATAGTCCTTTATACACAACACACTTTTTAATTTGCTGATGCTAAATAACCAGTGACTAAGGTTCATCTGCTGTGATGTTTTGATACAAAAGTATATTTCAAAAGAGCAATTGCATTTTTATGAACTGGCAGATATTTTGGTGCTTCATTTGTTTGGTTAAACATTGAGGCAACAGATGAAACAGGCTTTATGAATACTGCATATAAATACTTGTAACAAGCATCATGAACCTTAAATTAAAGGAATTTATGTAGCAAAATAAATAAATAAATAAATAAATCCTGTTACCTGATGAACTGAAGAGGCTGAAAATCTTACCTGAACAAGCAGGTTTCCTTAAATATCCTCATGAAAACTCAGTTTTAAAAGATACGGCAAGCTCTCTCTGTGGCGAAAACCTTGAAGGTTTGATATATAGCATGTGCCAATTTATGATTCTAGAGATGAAACTGACTTACAGGCAGCAGCTCCTTATGGGAGAAGGCTGGAGCCAGCACTTCCTACAGTATGTTATCCATGGTCCTGAGAGAAGACCCAGAACACCCAGTGAGCACCATGTTGCAGTCCGCTTCCCCTAGGCCTCGCCAATCTGTGGGCCAATGCAGCAGTTTTTTAAAAAATTGCCACCCTCCTGAGGCCCCGAACCTATGATTTTCCCCAACAGAAGCTCCCAGAAGTAGTCAGTACATCTGCTCACCTGTTGGGAACTCCTGCCAGACAATGCTACTGTGAAGGAACAAACACCAAAGTAAGCTAAAGTAGTCTTGATCACGGGGCACAGGAGCAAGACTTTCATGAAGAAGTGATGAAGTAAAATCATCACATGGGCTATTTCAGTGCCCCCCATTGGGAAATACCTTCTCTAGAGAGGTCCACTTGGACCCTATGTTAATGCATTTTCGGTGCCACATGAAGTCCCACCCCTCAGGCCTTAAAAATCATTATAATATTCATATTTTAATATCTGCCTTTTATGGGGGTTTGTAGGTTGCCTTTGGCTGTGTGTTGTGAGTAGATTACATGACTCTGGATGAATTTGAATTTTTCCCCTGATCTGGCACGTCTCTTTTGTTTTGGGGATCGTCAATGCTGTCATTTGAATGTATTGTATTAGATTTCTGTTTTTAAATTATTTTAAAGAATGGAGGTTATGGGGCAACTCACGAATGAAATAAATAATAAATAAAATAAATGATATCAAATCAGAATATTTGGTTCATCCAGCAGCCATCTCATTACAGTCTCATAGAATCATAGAATAGTAGTGTTGGAAGGGGCCAGTAAAGCCATCAAGTCCAACCCCTGCTCAATGCAGGAATCCACCTTAAAGCATATCTGACAGATGGCTGTCCAGCTGCATCTTGAATGCCTCTAGTGTGGGAGAGCCCACAACCTCCCTAGGTCATTGGTTCCATTGTTGCATTGCTCTAACAGCCAGGAAGTTTTTCCTGATGATCTGGCTTCCTGTAACTTGAGCCCATTATTCCATGTCCTGCACACTGGGATGACCAAGAAGAGATCCTGGCCCTCCTCTGTGTGACAACCTTTCAAGTAGGGGTGTGCACTGGATCGGCTCCGATCCATGATCTGGAGCCAATCCAGGGGAAATCGGATACAATTATCCAATTTCCGATCCCCCCCTCTGGATCGTCCGATCTTTTCTGAACTGGTCCATAAGGACCCGATCCAGTTCAGGAAAAATTGGAGGATCGGCGAACGCCCGCTGGCGCCCACCACCAATGGAAGTGGACAGCGGGGGCTTACCTGCCAGGGCTCCTTCGCTGCCATCTACTGCCGCCCAGGCGGCAGCGGATGGCAGTGGGGGGGGCCCTGGGAGGCAAGGAGGATCGCGAGGGGGCTCCCACCTACCTGCCGGGGTCGTCTGCTGCCGTCCGCTGGCACCCGCGGGTGCCAGCGGACGGGAGCAGAAGGGCCCTGCAGGTAAGTGCAAGGGGGGAGGGACAGGGAGGGGGGAGTTAGGCCCCCACTCACCCCCCTGCCACCATTTCCCCCCATAGAGTTGCATTGGGGGAAAGCTTTCTTTCCCCCAATGCAAGTCTATGGGGAAAAATGGTGGCCGATCCGAAAATTGGACATCCGATTTTCGGATTGGGATCAGGTTTGATCTGATCTGGGGGACCTCCGATTTTGTTCCAATCTGATCCGGAACAAAATTGGAGGTCCCGATCCGGTCCCGATCCGATCTGGGGGGGTCCGTGCACACCCCTACTTTCAAGTACTTGAAGAGTGCTATCATGTTTCCCCTCAGTCTTCTCTTCTCAAAACTAAACATGCCCAGTTCTTTCAGTCTTTCCTCATAGGGCTAACCAGTGCCAAATAGAGGGGAACCAGTACCACGCACAATTTGGAAGCTATACCTCTATTAATGCAGCCCAAAAAGGCATTTGCTTTTTTTGCAGCCAGGTCACACTGTTGGCTCATATTCAGTTTGTAATTCACAACAATTCCAAGATCCTTTTTGCTTGTAGTATTGCTGAGCCAAGTATCCCCCAACTTGTATCTGTGCATTTGGGTTCTTTTTCCTAGGTGTGGAACTTGGCATTTATCCCTATTAAATTTCATGTTGTTGGTTTCAGCCCAGCACTCCAGCCTATCAAGATCTTAACCAATGGGAGGAGGCTTTCCAGAAACATGACCCTGCAGCCTAAGACTTTTTACTAGAGTTGACTGAATGTAGAATTTACTTCATAACAAAGTGTGCGCTCTGCCACTGAGGTATGGTAGAGGCCCCCGCTAGCTTCTGGGATAGGGAAACTGGGGTGGAACCATTACCATTGTACATGACAGCAACACTGTATTATTTTTTATACAGGCCAACTTTAGCCTGGATCAGATACAACAACCCTGTTTCCTGCTGGAGGCTACAGCCATGTGCATTATGTGACAGCAAACTCAGCGTTGCTGGCAACTGTACACATGACAGAGGGAGCTGCTACCAATTCTGGCACAGATGAATGAATCTATGTGACACCTGAATTTTTAAACAATTTTTTCTCAGTTACACATCACGTGTGATCCAGCAACCAATTGCAAGTGAGTAAATTGCTAGCATGGTCTAGAACTCCTTTACATTTAAATGTTTCCCTTCCTCAGAGACAATCATTTTACCACATTGTGCAATTGTATGGTGCGAAATGTTTTCCAAGTGATGCCAACAGGTTGGCTGTCACAGCAGATTAGTGCAGCAGTTAAGTCTCGGAAAACAGACTGCACGTGTGCCGCTTTTTCAGCTGCCAAGTGGGTCAGTTCTATCTACATTGAGGCTGAAAGTAGCTTCTTGCTTCCAGCTTAGCCTGTGAAGAAATTACAGGCTTGAAAGGTGAGAGATAAGTGCCCGAGCAAGTGCTAGGTTTGTGCCTTGCTAGAGGGAAGCAGTTGCCTAAAGGTTGCTACGATGCAAGGAGCTGGTTATCTATCCATGGAGACTCTAGAAAAGGCAGTGGCTAGACAGGCTCATGGCTTCTTGTAGGCCAGGTTCCAACAACCCGGTCCCTCCATGTCTGTCGGCCTACAATTCCCAGCATCCCCCAGGGATCAGGTTGGGGAAGGCTGATGTAGACTTTCTCCTTGACCCTGTTCAGACCACACACTAAGCCAGTGGCTAAGCATTTTGAGATAAATATTATGGCTTAGTGTGTCATGTGAACTATGACTTAGCATGCTGTGTGAACCATTCCTAATCATGGTGGCTACATAACCATGGTTTAAACATGCTCACTAACCATTTGCTGCAAAAGGGTTAGTGGCCTAACCATGACTTAGTGTGTTGTCTGAACAGGCCCACCGTAGATAAGAATTACCCCTTAACATCCTTTCTTTCTCTTATGTGTGGCAGTCAGTTTCTGGCCTCTCTGTTATAATGCCTCATCCCCACACTGTAGCAGCCTGATTCCATGCTTAGTTGTCCAGGCATTGTGGTCAGGAGGACGAATGCTGCCTGACCTTCATTCTGCATTGTCTGATCCTCTTGTTTTCCATCATCCCCAGTTTTGTCCTCCTCTTCCTTTCCTACTTAATTGCCCTGTCATGTCTTTTTATTCCTGTTCATTCTGCATCACAATGTGGCAAAGCCTTGTTTCTCATTAAGGAGCCAGTAGATTCATTACAATCTGTCAATCCGCTGACTCTTCTTAAAACCTACATCAAGGCTGCAGCATGAAACAGTAACCGAGCACAAAAATGTGAGCTAAATATTGACATTTGTCATGCAGGAGTTAAGCTTTTCTAGCCAGGAAGGATTAAAAAATAGAAGAAGAAAAGAGAAAAAAATGTTTTCCATGCTTACACTTCAGTAAAGCTGAATCAAGGACTGGGTTTTGCTCTAGTAACTCACTCCTGTGAGGAGAAATTGCTTGAGTTGTCACTTCAGTTGATTTGCTATAAAACCTGGTGAAGGCTCTTTGGGAGAAAAATCTATTAAGTCTGTAACATGCCATTATGCTCACCTCTCTTCCTTGAGTGAGGAGAAGTTCAAGGGGCGCGGCACTTATGTGGGTTCAGTTTCCTTTTTAAGGAGTTCATTGGAGGCTTATGGTATTTTATAATATTTGAATTTACTTATGAATATACTGGATGAACATAGATGGAGGGAACAGCAACAGTCAAATCCACTGTCCGTATCAAATCTCAGTGAGGGATACCCTTGACACTGTTAGTTTATAGAGCCCTCCCCCCAATACCTCAGCCAATGCAGTTCTTGATGTCTCTCCCATTCTGTTTTATTCCTCACCCAAACTGCACTTTATATTGTTTGTTTTTACACACCAACCTAGGCCAGATCTACACCAAGCAGGTTACAGTGGTATGAAAGCGCTATATAAAAGGCAGGAGCCACCTTACTGCTTTATAGCAGTATTGAAGTGCACTGACAACTGTTGGGGCCCATTGACACATACCATATGCCACTATATCCTGCTAGGTGTGGCTCCTGCCTTTTATATATTGCTTTCATACTGTTATATCCTGCCGGGTGTAAATATGGCCCTAGATTTCATCATCCTGTGTGTGTATGTGTGAATGTGTGTGTTGGTGTGCTGATTGCTTTTTCCTGTTCAGAACATCCCAGAGTGGTCCGGTATCAAGGGACACTAAGCTTCAATAGGACATATCACTAACCTGGGCTATTAACACACCTTTGTCAAGCCCAGGTATTGCCTAAAGGTTAGGCAACCCACAGTGATAATCCTATACAGAGCAGACAGCAAAACCCATTACAACACCAATAATCAGAGTTTGATGCAAAATAGATGTAAACATATTTGATCAGCTGCAAACTGAAAATGAAACAAAACCAGTACAGTTCAGTATATAAAATTGTAAGAAGGTTAGGAGCTGATAGAGTGTACTGACCATTAGAAGAATATTATTCACAAATACCCCCTGTTTCTACAATGATGTCCGATTCATCCATCATACTTCTATTTCAGTATTTCACTTCTGTTCATTTCAATATGATATGTAATTATTATGCAATGTCTGTTATCCCATACTGCCTCATAGTGGCCAAGGAAGACTTGAGGTTGCCATATTTGTTAGCCACCATTTTAGTAGTGAGAACACAACAATGGTAGAGGTACTTTTCAACTCCAAGCCAGCAGTAAAGTAGTTTGAAAGCATCCAAAACTTGAAGTGGCATATCCAACTGCGGGTTGTAGTTGTTGTTGTTGTGGTGGTGGTGATGGTTTTGCCATAGCCAATCAAAATGGTTGCAGCCCTTTAAACTTGGCTAAGGGGCTATTACTCATTAGCACCATGAAGTGATTATACAGCGGAATGTAGCAGTGATCAGCCAGAAGTAGTTTTTAATTATTGAGGCATTTAAGAAAAGGGAAGTGGCAATCCTAAACAGGTGCTTATAACCATACAATATTGATGGATTGATTGATTAAAACATTTGTATCCCACCCTATATCACTGGGATCTCAGGGCGGCAAACAGATAAAATCAGAACAACGTAAAACAATAAATATACACAGCTAAAATGTATTAAATCATTAACAAATTAAAACCAGTAGAAAAGTGTAAAAGCAATAAGAACAATTAAAACTATATCCAACCTTGGAGAATTTTAGCTTTCAAATATGTAAGTTATGGAGTAGTACAGACCTAACATGTCAAAGCAAGATGATCATGTCAACTACCATGTTGGCAACTAACCTGTGAGATGTACATAGCAGAGAATCATATTCTTCACATGATTCCTCTTCCAGCATTTTCATGATTTCACCACTTTTGGCATTTTTACTCTTGTGCCACATCATCTCTAAACCTGAGGTGCACACCCCTAGGATCCTCTAAATATGCATGCCAAGTTTCTGGTGTCTACAATACTGCTTTAAAATGGTTTATAACAGTTTTAAACCTGTTAATTATGGTTATTAACTGGTTTTAAACTGTTATATAAACTGTTTTAAAGCAGTAGTGTAAATAGGCTCTAGGTTTCACAGTCCTGTCTCTATGGTACTGACAGACAGACATGCAACCTCTTTTACTAATATAGATAATATACTTATTATGTCTAATAAATGCAATACCAAGTTCCCGGGCTTGCATATTTCTTAGTTGTTTGGAATTAATTGCTAGTCACTGTGAGATTACAGAATTAGACTAACCTGCATATTACCACATGACCGCCATTGTGAGATGCAGTTTTTGAGCTGTTCCTGTGCTTTGATTCTGTCAGATTTTGGATATGTTAATCAGCTATCATCTTTGAGTGGAAACAACTTTCAAATACACTTTTGCCTATGTCAAATTGTATTTTTCCTAGCCTATATAGGATTGCACCCTAAATTGGTGGTTTTTATTAGTACTAATAATAACAGATCACATTCCCAAATAGACAAATACCAAGCACCTCCAGGGTCTCTAAACTTATCATGCAATCTAATATTAGATTCATTAGTGGGAACAATGACAATTGCTGCCATTTTTCATATTATAAAGCTGTTAACGATTCATAATTTGTCTGTTGCTACACTATCTATATGACTTATATATAGCACCGCATGTTAACAGAAATAAATGAGCAAGAAAAAAACCATTACAGTTTTTTTTCTTAAGTGCTTTGTGTTAAAATTGTCTTACTGGATGCAATTTAAAGCATGATTTGATAATTGTGGAGAAAAATGCTTGAACATGCAGCAACAGATGATTTGAATGGTTAAATCCCTCCCTATCAAAAGAAACCTAAAATATTCTAGAGGATAATAATAATAATAATAATAATAATAATAATAATAATTTATTTCTTACCTGCCTCTCCGTTTGGATCGAGGCGGGGAACAACAATTTGATAAAATACATAAAACTGTTTAAAACATGACACACATTATTAAAACTGCATTAAAACATCCTAAAAACATCCTAAAAACTGTTATCTATGTAAGCTGTTATCTATGTAGAACAGATCTCATAATGTTACGAATTAGGGCTGACATGAGCACTGCTTTCCAAGTTCTCAAGTCAATTTCAAGAATTAATTTTCCTTTGATTCAAATGTGCTACTTGTGAATCTATAATATTGGATACAATTGAGTTTGCTCGGAATCTTAATTTTAACTGCTATTCAACAACAAAAAAGCACCCCCAGAGCACCTTATATTTATACTGCTCTGGAAATCTGAAAGCTTGCTGCGAGGAACTGTCTAACACCAAATTAGTTCAATGGTCCATCTATCCCAATAGCTTCACTCCACTGTCCAGCTGGAGATGTCTCTCTCTATTGACTTTTCCTAGGCTGCTGCAGAGATTCTTGTGGATCTTCTGTGCACATTACTATGTACCACTCATTTCATATGAGATGAGCCAGAGGTAAGCAATAAGCATTAATTTAGATGGCGACATCATTCTGTCTCACTGAGTCTAAAAAGACCAATCTGCATTGCATGCCTTTAATTTTAATGACAACAAAATGATGTGCAGGAAATCACTGCACTTACATAAATTACTTTGAACAATCATTCTCAATGTAAAAACTTAATAATAAACAAAAGGCCCACTAGGGAAAGATCAGAAACACTTATCAACAATGAATTATAAAGAATGTGTAAGGCTTAATGCAAGAGGACTCTCTTACCTAGGGTGACCATATTTTGGAAACCAAAAAGGGCGACAACATGGTTGGCTCCCAAGGAGGCATGCCCACCAACCTGTCTGGCCCCAGGGGGCATGTCCAGCACCAAGGGGGTGTGCCCACTTGAACATCGCCTTGGTCACATATCTGATTTTATAGCACACAGTTAATACAAATCTGTTCTACATAACGTCTTAATGTTAAAATCACTGAAATAAAGAACAACGTATCTGAAATTAACTTCACTTACTCTTACTTTTGCAGCTGTTGCTGTACTTTGACGCTTTTGTAATACTCTGTGTGATACATTCTCCCCTTCCCTCAAATATCGTTTCTGACTGTATCCTCACTCCGCTGCAAACTGATGCTGCTTTTAACAGGGCTTGCTGCCGGCTGGCTGGTTTTTTTATTTTTAAATTTCAATTTTGAAAAAACCTTGTGTATGATTGTCACAACTTTCTCTACTCTAACATTAGGGTGGGTGTTATGGGCGGCAGACACTGCTTCACCCATTCACACTTCACACTTATATACATTAGCTTTTCAAGGCTTGTGTGTTGACACCACTTCTCACGTACAGATTTTGAACTCCTGTCTACTTCCTGCACAAACACATGACTCTGAGACCCTCCCTGCATTGCCTGCCAGCACCATAGGGCTATGTTACAACAGGTGTCTCTGGGTTGTCTGTGCAGCCTCTGCTCTCTCTCTCTCTCTAAGACATTGCAGCCAAACCAAAGCCTCCAGCCTCAAACAATCTCCTCTCTCTCTCTCTGCTAAAGTCTCCCAATGGTCCAGCTGGATCACACACTTGTGGCCAGGTGTATTGCTTATTGTTTGGTCATGTCTGGTGACTTTTTGAAAAACTCCAGTGGCGGCGGGGAAGGCCGCAGGTAAGGAGAGCAAGTGGGGAAGAGAAGGGAGGGGTCCCCAGGGGGTCCCCACTTACCTGTGCCCTTCCCCGCTGCCACAGCCCCGTACTACTGCTAAACAGGCTTTCTGGCCTGTTCATCAGTACAGACAAAAGCCTAGTTCTCAGTAGTCCAGAAGCAGCGGAGGGCAGCAGATGGCAGCCCAGAAGGCTGCAGGTAAGGAGCGCGAGTGGGGGGGGGGAAGGGAGGGCTGGCCCTAAAATGGCGGTCCGAATATGCGATATGTCCGATTATTATCGGACATATGGATTTCAGATCCGATCAGATAGGGCCTCCCTAGGAATGTATCGTTATCGTTAATTGGATGTCCGATAACGACCTTATCGGTTCATTATCAGGCATCGGAACGAACGATACTATACACATCCCTATTGCTAACCTTTCCCTCAGGCCTCATGGCCATAGCAGGGCTTGCCTTTAGCTTAAGGGATAAATACAGCTAAGTGGACAGGACCACACTCATCTCCCATCAGCCCCCCAACCCACTGCAGGGATTTTTTGTTGCACTGAAGGGATGCAAAATACAAAATGGCTGAAGCTTGATCAACTCCAGCTATGCTAGTGAATAGTAACAGAGATGTTCCACTCTTGGCTGTGTTGCTGAAAAGAAAAAGAGAAGTCCACCTCTTTAAACAATCCAGAGTAGAGTTATTACCTCTTCCAGCTTGTTTGGAGTGGCTGCCTGTCCTCACCACAGTTAAGTCTATCTTCTGGACAGCCACAACAATAATGAAGCCAGCCAGATGGTACTGGATGTGTTGGGCAGGGGGGGAATATATGGTCTAAACTTCCTCACTCATATCATTGCAAACAGTGGCACAAACTCTATCCTACTCTGGCTCATACCTTGGTGCATCAAATTGCATTTCAAAAAAAATTGAACTCTTCCTCTCAGTGTGGGGGCATTTTTTTAATTGGCAAATCGTCACTTTTTATCACACTGTCAACAGCTGTAATGATGAAGTGGTTGTGGAGTGAGCAGAAAGGATATTACAAAGTGAATAAGGCAAGAGATAACAAAATAGAAATTGGCATTCACCATGAAGGAGTCCTGAAAAGAATGTCAGCAAAAGGAATTGCATTAAGACATGTAGAAAATGTTTTGCCCCATGCCTGGCATTGCCCCAGTGTTCAATTTCAGTCTCTACTATCTTACCTAAAATGGGAACTGCTGCATTTGTTTAAAGTTTTCTGAAAAGGCTGAGGTAATTTCTCACCTCAAATGAAATGGGAATGCAGCTGAAGTTATCTCCACCATCGGCAAATCAACCTGCCAGCCTTTCTTGGTACCTCTCTTAACTCCGAAGTCTTTTCATTTTTGAAGAGCATTTCTTACAGAAAGTGAAGTACCTTGAGCTCTCCTAATTGCTGGCACAGCAGAACTGTATTCTTTGGGAAAAAAAAGAGTGTTCCTGGGGAGGAGCAGCCTTTTTCAAGAGGAATCCAGCATGGGGTGGTGGACTTCAGGGGCCTACTTGACAAGTACACTTGGGAAGAAAAGAGCAATCCCACTTCACTTCTAATGAGAACTCTGGTACCCCCCCCCCCCCCAATATGTGATGTGTCCCTGCAGGGAGATGTTCTTTTAAGAAAAGAATGCTCTTCCAAGACTAAAGAACAGAGCACTTTGTTCTGAATATAGTTATGAACTGGCGCAGAACTGTCCTTCCTAAACTTTTATAGCAAAGTTCCACAGGGAGTTAGGAAGTTGCATTATCCCCAAGTCAGGCCAGTAGTCTTATCGATCTAGCTCAGTATTGTCTAAACCAACCTTCCCCAACCTGCCGCTTCCAGATGTGTTGGACTACAGATCCCATGGAATTGTAGTCCAACACATCTGAAGGGGGTTAGGGTGGGGAAGGCTGGTCTACCCTAGCTACTGGCAACAGTTCTCCAGCGTTTTCGATTTAAAACTTTTTTTATTTTTCAGACAATAATAAAACACAAATACAAACACTACAACATACAGCATTAAACATTAAAATGGACTTCCGAATATCTCCAACAAACAAACATTTCTACATAGTGAGTGAATTACCCAACTTCAGTCAATTATTTTTCTTCCAATTTAATCACTGAATCCGCTTGCAAATATATCCTTCTCTTCTCTCTCTTTTAAAAAGTCTATCAGAGGTTTCCATTCCTCAATAAACCCACTTGTATCTTTTATCTTTTATTATCGCTGTAAGTTTTGCCATTTCCGCCAATTCTGTAACTTTCAAACAGCCATTACTCCTCTGTTGGTACTTTCTCATTCTTCCAATTCTGGGCGTATATTAATCTTGCTGCCATTGTCATGTATAAGAATAAAGTTCCATAACCTTGTATTAACTGTTCATTTATTATCCTCTACAAAAAGTATTCTGGGGGTAATTGTATTTTGGTCTTCAATATGTTTTGCATCACCTTATACATTTGTATCCAATAGGATTTTGCTTTTTTACACGTCCACCATAAGTGATAAAAAGTTCCTTCCTGCTCTTCACATTTCCAGCATCTTCCCGATGTCCCTTTATACATTTTTGCCAATTTTGACAGAGATATATACCATCTATACATCATTTTATAAAAAAATTCTTTCAGTCTGGTACATAACGTAAATTTCAAACCTCTCAACCACATACTCTCCCACTGATCCATAGTAATATTATATCCAAAATTTTGAGCCCATTTTATCATACAATCTTTTATCTGTTCATCTTCAGTCTCATACTTTAACAAAAGCTTATATGTCTTTGAAATAACATGATCATCATTTGTACATTGGTGTTTTATTGGTGTTTTAATGATGTACTGGTTTTATCTGCTTTTAATCAGTTTTTGTATTTTGTGTTTGGTGTTGTTCCCCGCCTCGATCCGTTGGGAGAGGCGGGTGATAAATAAATATATTATTATTATTATTATTATTATTATTAATTATTTCTCAAATTCAGATTTTGTACATTCAAAACCCCAAGTTTTTTAAATCTATCTTGAACTTTTCCATCATTTGTAAGTATGAGAACCACTGACATGCATTTCCTTCACTCAATAACTCCTCTCTTGATTTCATTTTGACATCTCCTTCTAAAATCTCACTATACTTCAACCATTTAGTTGTGCTTGCCAGTTCTCTTCTGTAAAGAGCCTCCTGTGAGGAAATCCATAGTGGCGTTTTCTGACACAGTCTGGGTTTATGTTTGATCCATATTCTCAAAATTGCTCGTCTCACATAATGATTTTTAAATTCTACATTCACTTTAGCTTTATCATACCACAGATACCCATGCCAACCAAATCTTAGATCATGCCCCTCTAATTCCAGTAATCTTCTGTTTTTTAACAACACCCACTCCTTCATCCACATCAAGCAACAGGCAGAGAAATACATCCTCAAACCTGGCAAACCCAAATCTCCTCTCTCTCTAGCATCTTGTAATATTTTAAATTTCACCCTTGGTTTTTTGGATTGCCAAATAAATTTAGAAATCTCTCTCTGCCACTGCTTGAATGGTAGCTCTGAAGTTACTATAGGTATTGTCTGAAATAGATACAACATTCTTGGCAAAACATTCATCTTAATTATTGCAATTCTCCCCATCAAAGACATTTGAAGTTTGTCTCATCTTATCAAATCTTGTTTAACTTCATTCTAAACATAATTATTATGAAACAACATAGAGTTCATATTTGTCAAGTTTATGCCCAAATATTTCACCTTTTTTTCTACATTAAAATCTGTTTTCTCTACCATCTTTATTTGATCTTACTTACTCATATTTTTGTAAGTATCTTAGTCTTTTGTTTGTTAACTTTGAAACCTGCTAATACACCAAATTCATTCAACTTATTCATTAAAGTTTCAATTCCACTCAATGGGTCCTCTAAAGTAAACATAAGACCATCTGCAAAAGCTCTTAACTTGTAGAATTCTTTTCTAATTTTTATTCCTTCATTTTTTTCTTCTTGTCTTACAGCTCTGTTCAGTACTTTTAGCACCAAAATAAACAACAAAGGTGATAGTGAACATCCCTGTCTAGTCCCTCTTGCAATCTTGCACGGTTTCGACAAATCTCCATTAATAATGATCTGCGCACTCCGTTCAGTATAAATTGACTTCACCCATGTTGTGAAATTAGACCCGAAGTCCATTACTTCCAAAATTTTAAACAAAAAGTCCCAATTAAGATTATCAAAAGCCTTCTCTGCATCCAAAAAAATCAAAGCTGCTTGTTTTTCCGGATGTTTATCCAGGTATTCTACAATATTCAATACAATTCTAATGTTATCTTTTATCTGTCTTTTCAGCAAACATCCACATTGATCTTCATGAATAAATTCCTGCAACACACACTTCAACCTTTCCGCCACTATTGATGTAAACAACTTGTAATCGTTATTCAACGATGATATTGGTCTATAAGTTTTAGTCAAAGTTAAGTCCTGACCTTCTTTGGGTATCAACGTTATATATGCTGATTTCCATGTTTCTGGTATCTTCCCTTCTTTCAAAATCCACACTCCTCTACCCCCAACTTTGTGCACAGCATGTCATGTCACCCCACATCTGGAGAGGGGAGGCCATTATGTCCTCCCTCTTGTCTCCTGTAGCTGCACAACTGTTGTCCAAGAGACTATGAGGAAGGCTTCAGAAACTGAGTGCAAAATTTGAGCTGGTTCACGTAAAAGGAAGTAATTCCTGAAATACACTGGTTTAAGTTGTTAAGGGCTTTAAAAGCCACCTCCAGCACCTTGAATTGAGTCTAGATGTGCAATCCATGAGCCGGCACTAAATGTATAGGCATACAGACTCAAGAAGCACCAAGTTATTGAATGTGATTTTAAGCAAAATAGTTTTACTCACTCTTTGGCTTGATGGGCTGTCAAAATTCTTGATGCCGTGCAGGAATATACCATGGGCAGAACTACATGTTATTTACAAGTGTGTGTGTAACTGAACCCTAACGTCTCTTTCCCTTCATCTCCAGGAAGTACTTCTGGGCAAAGTGATTTGCAACAGCAGAGGTTGGAGAGGATGCTTAATGGCCTCCCACCCCCCAGTGTTGTAAATACACGTTCCCCAAGATGGCTGAGTACCTTTACAAGAAGTAGGCTTGAGACTCCCCTATTTCCCCTTTCACTTCTGTTGTTGATTGGCTTATTGTCAACACACTGATTGTTTTAGCAGCTAATACAACATTTTTCTAATAGTAGTGGCAGAAGCAGGCAAGCAACTTTAACCACTTCTACAGCTTTCGAGTGTTGTATATGCTGGTACTGTGGAAACCCATAAACAAACAAAAACATTGCACTTCTACCAGAAGCATTATTAAAGCTATTCACCCTTTTAAATCTGTTTCTAAACAATTACTGACCAATTTGAACACTTTGGCAGCTTAATCAATCCTTTGTATGTCTATTCAGATGTAAGGCCCATTGGGTTGAATGGGATGTATTCCCAAGTAAGTGTGTATAAGATTGCTGCCTTAGTATTTTTGTTGCCATCCATCATTTGCCTATTGCTTGTGTCAGTACAGTTTTGGGCAGGGAGCCCTGGCACTGACAGAGAAATGGAGAGTGGAAGAAAAAAGTGCCTCTACTCTCACAAGTGGAAGTTCGTTTCTACAGTTAGGATTTATATAGAGTTGTATCCAATGCTGCCCTTCCATTAACAGGAGGCTCCTTGGGCATGGAGGCTTTCATGAATGAGATTTATTTTATTGTTTCATTTATTTAAAACATTTCTTGGCTGCTTTTCAGGGCAGAAGGCCTCACAAGACGGCTGACAACAATGAAAGGGGGAGGGAGGCAATTTTTACAAATTCCCTGCACGCCCCCCACCCAAATCTGATCCAGAGAGGTGGATAAATCTCTGAAACAGTATAGAAGGGGTGAACGGGGTTGAGGGGAAAGGGGGAATTTGCAAAAATCACCTGCCTCTCCCTTCTGTTGTTGGAAGCCTCCATTGGATGAAAGACTCTTCCATGGATGAAAGGACGGCATTAGGTATAGCCCATAGCGCTGCAAAGTGTTTAGTATTATCTTTCCCCTCACAACAAACTCTATGAAGCAGGTCACTATTATTTATCATATATACATAAGGGACTCTGGGCCAGACTAGATATGCATGTGTTTAATAAAGATATGTTCATAGTGTGTTTGACTATAAAGCTCAGGTCAGGTGGAATTGTACCTTTAACACTAAATGGAGCATGATTGGACAGAGGATGGGGGCAGCAAAAGTCACACTCCTTACCTTCCTACATTCCGCTGTTTCCTCCCACCCAGCCTGGCTCTGATACCGGAAATAACCCAGGCTACAGTGAAACCGATTATTATTATTATTATTATTATTATTATTATTAACATTTATATACCGCCCCATAGCCGAAGCTCTCTGGGCGGTTTACAAAGATTTAACATTAAAAAGTCAATATACAAAATGTAAAACTATAAAACATAAAACAGCTGATATTTAAAACATTTCAAACTTTTAAGCCTGGCCACAAAGTCAGTTAAAACCTCAACTTAAGCTGTTAAAACGCCTGGGAGCAAAGTTTTGGCCTGGTATCGAAAAGATAACAGTGTTGGCGCCAAGCGGGCCTCATCGGGGAGATCATTCCAGAATTGGAGGGCCACCACAGAGAAGGCCCTCTCCCTTGTTGCCATCCTCCGAGCTTCCCTAGGAGTAGGCACCCAGAGGAGAACCTTTAAAGCAGTGGAGTGTGGGAAGGTGAGATGGCAGCTTCCACTCCCATCCCCTCATGTTCCATTTAGTGTGAAAAGAAAATCCCCATTTCTACTTCATAGCTTAAACAGCATACATGTGTTTATTATCAGAGGTGCTACTGGTTTGGCCCTGAACTGAAACTAGCAAATGTTACATGGCAGAGGTAAGACTAATTTCCTCAAAGGCCTTTTCAAATACCAAGTCACTGACAATATACATTTTAGTATGTGTTTTTTTAAAATCTGCTACCGTTGCATTATGGAATTTTATTTTAACATGTATATCATTCGGTATAAACATCGTTTTGGATATTTTTCTTTCTTTCTTTTTTTAATTCAATGTATTTTTATTTATTTGATCCTTTTCTTTTCTTTTTCATTCTTTCAGTATATGCCTTCTTTTGTATATGGTCACTCTAGTATAGTGCCTGCAACTTTAACTGTTGTGATGAAGGGAATATCACCGGGAACTAATTGCATACAAATGACACCTGCTGAAATTCCCTTTTCTCTACAACTGTTAAAGTTACATGAGCCCTAACCTGGATTTTATCTGGTCAGCCTAGCCTAGACCTAAATTTGCCTTTTTATAATGTATGCCAATTTTATTGTGCACATTTTTATTCATTTGTATTATGCAGTGGAGGTTATTATGCTTCCATTGCCTTTGGTACAGGGTTCTGCGATCTCTTTGATGGAAGTTGCTGTATAAATAAAATTGAATTAGATGGGATTAAGCTTCCTCGCGAGTGCTGCGCCTCCCAGAAGTGCGTGTTTTGAATCGCCTTCAGTCAGGATCGGGCACACACAAAAAATGGTTTGTCTGAAGAAGCCAAATTTCATTGTCACCACTCCCACCACATCATCTTTGGAATTAGTTTAATATTGTAATTTGTGGGAGCAGCTGGATGTCATGGCTTCCTGACACATTTTTCTTCTAACGTTATCTGTGTTCCCCCACCCCACACTAATCAAAACCTATGTGAGAAATATGCACAACAGCCAATCCATAACAGTATTTAATCTGGTACAGCAGTTTTTTCCATTTAACCCCTCAAGGACTACCTAATGAAACTCCTAGAAAAAAAAGCAGGGGACTGAACCCATCATTGCTTCCTTTATATTTCTTTCATTTCTCTCCTCTAAAAACATCACTTTCTTCTAAATGAAACTAATTCCAATGAAGGGATCTAAGCATGGGTTTCAGAGTCAGGTAAATATTCTCCTATCACCTCTAATCAACATGGAGGCATTAGGTCCTGTGCTGCCTAGTAAGTACGGAACATGCTTTGCATGTATAAGCTCTCAAGTTGAGTCCCAGGCAATGCATCTCTGATTAAAGGCTTTCACTTAGCAGACTGGGGAAAGGCTTTTGCTCTGGAGAGCTTCTGTCAATCAAAGGAGACAATACTGGTTAAGAATTGTAAATGAACCAATGGTCTGTGCCAGAATTTTTAGGGTGGCCATGTGTCCGCTTTTACAGAGGGCCATCCTCTTTTTCAAGGGCTGTCTTGTCCAATTCCATCGTCATCATCATCATCATCATCATTGATTTCATTTCCATAGTGCTCCACAGCTCTGTGAGCAGATTACAACAATCCATAAAAATATAAAATACAACATAATAAAAACACTCTAAAAATTTAATATAGAAAAATTAAAACAATGTAGACAGTGAAAACAATTTAATTAAACAATGTCTTTCCTAATGAAACAGACATAGAAGCCTCATCATATACCATTAAATGCCTGGGAGTAGAGGGTGGTCTTTACCTGGTACCAAAAAGACGACATGAACCATAAGAACTGCTGCCCATCCACCATTAGCACCTGGACAGCAGCCAGAGCAGGTTGGTGTGTAGGATACCCGATCAGTTTTCCACACTATGATGAAATGCATTGGATTTATATTTAAATTATAATTATTTGTGAATGTAAATTAGCATATGCAAATGTTATTCAAATCACTGCCTTCCTTTGTCTTCCTTTAGGGGGATGCATTACGTCTTTTTGGCTGATTGGCCACCTTTGAAAGGATAATGCTGACTTGTTACCAAAGGAGACTCTCATATTTGTGAACATATCTTTAAGAAGGCTACTTTCTGTCTCTCTCGAATCTCGGTGGCTGTTGCTCTTTGTTTGATTCTCTCAGGCGCCAGGTTGGAATAAAGGTTGCTATCCTGGGGGATGTGTCTGGGAGCAGAATGCCATTGGATATGTATGCCCTTTTAATCCATATATTATAAAAAAGAATGTTATAGAAATAACAAGGAGTTAAGAAATTCTGCTAAAAACTGAGCCTCTTTAGTCTGACATCTGCCTTGGAGTTTCAATTTTACTTTCAGCATGGGTCAAGTAGTGGAGCCATGAGCCAAAGATGGGGTGTGTGGGGTTTCAGAGACATAGGGAGAACAAATTGCCTGTCTGACTCCTTATTTGTTGACAGATACATTGGGGTCTTTCTTGTAGGAATAAGCGAAGCCCACCAAAAGCTAGGCAGAGTGCATGAAGAAGGATAACAGATGGAAGAACTTTGAAATGGGGGAGGGTTGTACCATCTTGATATTTTGGCTTGAGCACCAAAAGGTAGACAGGGGCTCATCTTGATGGCATCGCAGTGGCATTGCGGCAGCGTTTCAAGGTGTCCCGCATTGGCATTCCTTCTGGTGCTCTCTCTCTCTCTCTCTGTAAATGCGAACCATCGCATTTACAGACGAATGAGGAAGAAAAACAAGGGGGGAGGAATGGGGCGTACCGGCTCTGAATATCCAACCCCCTTTAATTTTTGTTTTTTTGTAAACTATGGTCCACAGAGGCGCGGAGGTGGTCCAGTGACCTTTCGGCTCGCTGGTCTACCCCCTTCCCTAACCAGCCTGTGGTGCGCCTCTGCAACAGCTCTGGAGCAAGAGCAACAGACAGCTAAAAAAAGTCAGGGTAAGTGCCCAAATTTTTTAAAGCAGAGCTTTGGGGGCTGCCCCTGGATGGCTTCAGGATGGCATCTGGATCATGTAGATTACCTGCCACCACTCTGAAGCCACCGTGGGGCAAACGGCTTGTCAAGATGTGCCTCTTGTTAGTTATCTTGGAGTCATCTGCATCAATTTAAATGCAGAGTAAACGGATCCTCACATCACAATTGTGGCTCCTGTGTCAGCTTTGTATGGATAGTACTATACTATATCACTCAGTAAAGCTCTCTACCAATGCTCCAGCTGTCCCAATTTATTGGGTATGATCCCATTTTCCTGGTCCCAATTCCTGGAAAAATCGCTGACGATATCTCCCTCCCCCATTATTATTTTTTTTTTTGCCTTTTGGGGATACGTTATTAAAAAGAAGAGCTGCGCTGGATTGGACCAAAGGTCTGTCTAGGCCAGCATTCTGTTCCCCACCATAGCCAATCAGACTCCCATGGGAATCCCACAACCAGGACACGAATGCAACAGCACCCTCCCACTTCTTCACATTGCGATAGTCTGAGTTGCTAGCTTGCCATTCTTCATTGCTCAACTTCCTCTCCAGGGAAGTTAAATTTCAGAAAGTGGTTTGGTGGAATGATGGGTACATTACAGTCTGAAGTGCACAGGTAGGTAAATGCATGAAAACGTGCATCAAGGCACCATGCGGTGCTCAGACTGTCTTAATAATAATAATAATAATATGTTACATTTTTACACATTGAGATATAATGTGAACAATTGATGACATTTTGTAGGATAATTATATTTTTGTAATATATCTTCCCCCAAAGAACAATAATCACCTTCTTGGTATTTAAATCAACTAATTGCACTAGTGCAGAGTAAACAAATACAGTTCACAGGAGTCTGTGAAAAGCCTTTGACAACGTAAAACAGGGTCAGCATTGGGGCTCACAAAATGATCCTTGGTATGAGAACAAGGCAGTTACAAGCAGGCTCCTGTGTCCATCTGTGGAATATAGAAGAGCTTGTTCTATTGCTGTTTTGAGTGAATAACTGTGTTGCGACTGAGACACAGGCCTTTGTTCCAATGCTGGATATACTACACTGAATAGTCAACACTTACTTGCATTTTGCAAAGTGCTTTCATGTAAATGACTAAGAACAGGGCTAGGCATCCTGGTGTTTTGTACGACAACTCCTATAATTCCTGTCCATTGGTCATGCTGTCTGGGGCTTATGGGAGTTGTTATCCAAAACATAGGGAGGGTTGAGGGTAATTGGAGGGATATTTGGTGCAATGTGTGTCTGTCCATTCTTGGAAAATATCCTGCACAGCTGTGAATAGAACTGTGAGGGAATGCACTGTTATTATTCCTGAGTACATTTTAATAAACGTATTTGTAAAGTTCACTCCTGTAACCTTTATGCAGCTCCAAAATTCTTGAAATGACTTCTTACAAACTCCCCTGTTAAAATAGCTCCACTGTCTTCCGGTCTGTTTCCGGGCACAATTCAAAGTGCTGGTTATGACCTATAAAGCCCTATACGGCTCAGGTCCAGGTCATCTGAAAGACGGTATTCTCCCTTACGAGCCTGCCCATCCCCCTAAGTCTTCAGGGGAGGCCCTTCTCTCAGTCCCAGCATCAGCACAGGCATGCCTGGTGGGAATGCGGGAGAGCGCCTTGTCGGCAGCTGCCCAGGGCTTTGAAACTCCCTTCCCAGGGAAGCTAGATTGGCTCCCTCCTTGATGTGCTTTCGGAGACAGACAAAAACTTTTCTGTTACAGCAAGCCTTTTGGGAGTAGTTTGGACCTCTGTTGATGTGATGTTTATATCTTGGATTTTAAAAAATTATTTCTATTTACATTGTTTTAAAATGTTTTAAATATTTTAATATTGTACTATGGTTAATTATATTTTTAAATTTTGTATATCTCTATCTGTTTTTAACTATATATGTTTTCATTTGTAAGCCGCCTTGAATCCCACTATTGGGAAAAAAGGTTAGTCACATCAGTCACTGGCAAACTTTCAGAAACTGGGCCTATCACAATACATCCACACCAAAATCCAGAAAGCAGTTATACTTAAAACAGTGCAATAGTAAGGAAATTTCTGAATCAGTAAAAGACAGCACGATGGCAAAGCCCATCATATCCATCTAGAAAAATCACCACGAGTGAGAAAAAAGAGATAAACATTATAATTAGGGGTGTGCATGGACCCCCCCGGATCGGATCGGGACCCGGATTGGGACCTCCAATTTTATCCCGGATCGGATAAAATCGGAGGCCCCCCAGACCGGATCAGGTCTGATGCTGATCCAAAAATCAGACATCCGATTTTTGGATCAGCCACCATTCCCCCCCCCCCCCCATAGACTTGCATTGGGGGAAAGAAAGCTTTTCCCCAGTGCAAGTCTATGAGGAAAAAATGGCGGCGGGTGGGTGAGGGGGGCCTAACTCCCTCCTCCCCCCTGGGGCCGTCCGTTGTGGATGGCCCCGGCAGGTAAGCCCCCTCCCCCGTGCTCCTTACCCCCCCCAGGGCCATCCCCGCCCCCACACTCCTTACCCCCCCGGGGCCGTCCGCTTCCATCCGCTGGTGCCCGTGGGCGCCAGCGGATGGAAGCGGACAGCCCCGGGGGGTAAGCCCCCTCCCCCTCCCCCTGCTTACCTTCGGGGGACGTCCGCTCCCGTCCGCCACTGGCTGCTACTGCGAGCAGGCTTCGTGGCTTGCCCCTAGGTAGCGTGCCAGGTGATCATCACCTGACCTGGTGCGCTACCTAAGGGCAGGCCGCGAAGCCTGCTCACAGTAGCGGCCAGCGGCAGAAGGGAGCGGATGTCCCCCAAAGGTAAGCGGCGCCAGCGGATGGAAGCGGACGGCCCCGGGGGGGTAAGCCCCCTCCCCCCTCCCCCTCCTTACCTTTGGGGGATGTCCGCTCCCGTCCGCCACTGGCCGCTACTGCGAGTGGGCTTCACAGCCTGCTCCTGAGTAGCGCGCCAGGTGATGTCATCACCTGGTGCGCTACTCAGGAGCAGGCCGTGAAGCCCGCTCGCAGTAGCAGCCAGCGGCAAACAGGAGTGGATGGCCACGGAAGGAAAGCGTCCCATGGGTGGGGCCCCCTCTCCCCCGGCTTACCTTTCGTGGTTGTCTGCTCCTGTCCGCCGCTGGCTGCTTCTGCAAGCAGGCTTCGTGGCCTGCTCCTGAGTAGCGCACCAGGTGATGTCATGACCTGGTGCGCTACGTAGGAGCAGGCTGCGAAGCCTGCTTGCAGTAGAAGCCAGTGGCAGACGGGAGCGGACGGCCATGGAAGGTAAGCGTGCCGCGCGCCCCCCCACCTCCCTCCCCCTGCCCCCTGCTTACCTTTCCTGCCCATCTGCTCCCATCCGCCACCCCCTGCCCCCGTTGTCCACTTCCATCGGCGGGCGCCCACTGGACAGCCCCGGTAGGGAAGCCCCCCCGCTGTCTGCTACCATCAGCGGGCACCCGCTGGCGCCCGCCAATGGAAGTGGCAGTGGGTGCCAGTGGGCGCCAGCCGATCCGCCGATCCATACGATAGGATTGGATCGGCCGAACCAGTGGTGAAATAGGAAATCGGATAAATCGGATAATTTTATCTGATTTCCCCCTGGATCGGATTCGGATCATGGATCGGACCTGATCCAGTGCACATCCCTAATTATAATGTGCCTCTACCAGATGTGTCAAGGTCAGGTGGCAGAGTCAGTATCCCATTTTATGGTCTCTTGAGGCTCACAGGGGAAGCTGGTAGTATCAGATGGCAGTCAGAACAAGGCAAGAAGAAAATAGGACCTTGAAGAGCTCCAAGTGGGTTTTGCTGGCTGGGACTCTCTCCTAATACAAGAATAGGAGTAGGATGTCTCAGCAGGGAGCTAAAACCAAGGGAGCTTGAAGCCTTATGTAGGCTGACAAAACTTGTAGTATATTCAGCTCTGCCCCTCCTGGAGGAGTTGACTGGACTGCTAAAAGACCCTCACCTTGACTTTGTAGCCAGAGACTTCTGCGAGGCCAGGGAGATGGAGGTTCTGCTGGAGACTCGTCCTCTGAACCAGAGGATGATGGCAGGGCTATGTCCTCTGGCTGGGATGGCCCTGAATAAGGCACTGACTGTCATATCTCCAAAGAATTAGCTTGTGCCTCATCCTCATCAGGATCTTTTGCTGCATACTGGAAGGTCTGAGGGTTATAGCTACATTGACATTGAAAGATGGTCCAGAAAAAGCATTCATTGAATGGGTTGAGTGGCACTTGTGTACAACACAACTATATTCACTGAATGTATTCCAACTTATAGGCTATGGAGCAGTTATTATTTTGGCAATCGGTTGAAACTGAGAAGAGCCAGAATAGTTTTTTTCAAGTCTGAAGGTTCTCTAGTATACCTTCCAACATTTAACAGATGAAAACATTGATGTGTATTGCTTATTCTCACATCAAGGATCACTACCATTTCCCATCACACAATGCTAATAGTTTTTCTCCACTTGCTATATGCGGCATTCATTTACTTGAAATAATTTCAGTGAATATACTCAAATGCATCTTTAAAAAAATGCACACGGCAGTGCAAAGAGCAAGTGGCTTTAAGAAATGTACGCTAAGTCAACGTTAGGCATGTTGCCATTTTAAATGCTTTCAACCTGAATGTGTTAATGAACGTTTTCAGCATATTATCCTAGCTCTGAAGAATTGGGGTATTTTGGGGGATAACAGTTTTAAAAGTTAGGCATCATGTGCCAATTTTATAATAAATGTAATTGGACTTAAGAAACCAAAAAGTCTAATGGGAAGATTTTTTTTAATGTAAGCTAATCCTTGCACTGAGAAAATGCTGGTTTGAAAGG
The DNA here is from genome assembly GCA_029215795.1 of Anniella stebbinsi. Lineage (NCBI taxonomy): Eukaryota > Metazoa > Chordata > Lepidosauria > Squamata > Anniellidae > Anniella > Anniella stebbinsi. The sequence goes on along the minus strand of JARDYH010000003.1, from coordinate 158,905,396 downwards.
CATTCATGTAAAAGACACGGTGAAAGAGCCTTCAACCTTAAGCTATGAAGATTGATTTGCCACTAGAGTGCCAATAAATCTGTTACAGTGGAGAGGTTTGGGGATGGAGTATTCACAACAATAACATCTGTGCTTTTGTCCTTAGTAATTGATTTGTTCAGCACACTGAATTTGTAGACTTTATTCTTTTAATAAATTTAATTTATTCATCAGATGTGATTGAAATAGCTTCTTTCATTGGATCCATCCGACAACTGGAAATTCTAGGCTCTTCTTCCATTCAGCTCTTTTCTCTCTTTTGTTGCCTTGGCTCCCAAACCCTCGACTTTGGACCTCAAGGTGTTCTGCATCCCCACTGCAATTGCACACTTTTCTCCCAGAATGATCTTGATCCAGAGCAGTCTTTCCTTGTTAGAAAGAGTGAACTGCACCAGGATCACTGGGGGAGATGTAGGATTTATAGATTATCTGCTACCTACCTACCTACCTACCTACCTATCTACCTAACATCTATCTATCTAACTATCTATCTATCTATCTATCTATCTATCTATCTATCTATCTATCTATCTATCTATCATCTATCTATTAAGCATAATGTTAAGTGAAGGGAGGGATACATATAAGATTGGGGTGGAAAGCTGAAAAGAAGCATGTAAGGACACTCCACAATATACCCATTCTTGATGTTTTTCTCTTGCCACCCTCCTCCAAATAGTAAAGTATTCTTTTGTATCTTTTACAAGATACAAGATATAATAAAAGGCTGTCCAACCCCCTCCCAACAGTCCTCATCCAGATCAGTCTTTCCTTGCTGCTAGCAGTGAGGAAAGAGTGATCTGTATCAAGATTGCTGGAATGTGGGTATTTCTGCCCACACATGTCTATGTATCTATATCAGCGTGTTTTTGCATGTGTGTGTGTGTGTGTGTGTATATATATGTGTGTGTTCTCTCTCTGTCTCTCTCTGTCTCTCTCTCTCTCTGTGTGTGTGTGTGTGTGTGTGTGTGTGTGTGTGTGTGTGTGTGACTGTGCAGCCCTAACCCCTAAGCCAGTATCACATGCTTCCCTCAGGACCGAAAACTAATGAACTAATTCCTGGAGGTCAGGCAAAAAGGCAAGGGATTAACCTTCTCTGGCAATCTGGATCTTTATCTGCTACTGCAACCCCATAGTGGGAAAAAGATCTGGCTGCTGCAAAAAATAGGCACAGGTACCTGGCCATGAAAACAAAACAAAACAAAACATGGTGAGCTCAATCTTCTTGTAAAATGTTCCAGCCACATCAAGTGGGAATGACCAAAGAGGATTCTTTCCAGAGTTTTCCAGTGCTTCTTTGACTTTCAGACAGGAAACATGCCTGGGCCCGAGCTTAAAGCAGAAAGTTAATAATCATCTATGATGTTGATGATTGATGATGATGATGTTACTCCAGTCATGCTAGAGGGACAGTGTACATGGCCGCTTACTTAATGGCTTTCCCTGAATGGTAGTGCACTTGTTAGAGAGGATGCATACCCTCTTGTGTAGAACTGGAGAATCTTGTACAAAGAGAAGGGCTATAGCTCAGTGGTAGAGCACCTGCTTTGTATGTAGAAGGTCCCTAGCTTTTATTCCCCACCTTTTCCAAGTAGGGCTGATAATGCTGGACTAGATGAATCAATTCGACAGCTTCCTATGTAGCCTATATCATTTCTGAAGCAGAGGCAATTTGTTTTTTTCTTCTTCTTGCTCTCTACCTTCTTTCTTTCTTTTTTGTGTTAGAGATGCTAAAGCCATGTTCTGTCACTAGGTGTTGTTGATTGCATTTCTTCCATGTTCTGACCCACTCCAGTCATATATTCCCAGCTAGCAAAAATATGTTTTATTAACACACATATATGTCAAATTATAGGTAACCACCACTTACATAAGGTTATCCACATATTTTGTTTATTTATTCTATTTCTATCACTCCCAATAGCCAAAACTCTCTGGGCAGTTCACAACAATTAAAGCCATAAAATACGGCATGATAAAACATTATAATATAACTTAAAAAAAATTAAACTGCTATATAAGAACAAAGTAAAAAGCAGTGTAAAGATTTTTTAAAAATACAACAACAGATTTAAAAACACTAGATTTTGAAAGACTAAAATGTCTGGAAAAATAAGATCTTCACCTGGCGCTGAAAAGATCACACTAATCTCCATTAGCTATTTATGGGCTCTCAAGTTTAGATTTTCTAAATGAAGGTGGTTCACAATAATATATCCCAGGAACCATTCATATGAAGGATTAAACAACAGATCAGCCTAAATTCAAACAAAAACCTTACTCAAGTAATGGTCCCAGGTCAGTGCTGTTTGGGTTTGCTTTAAACTGTATTATTATTATTGTTATTATTATTAATAATAATAATAATCTCTTTCTCGCTTGTTGTGGTTTTTCTAGATGGACATGACAGGCTATGCCAAGTCATGCTGTCTTTTACAGATTCAGGAATTTCCTGACAATTGAGCATGTTTTAAGTATGACTGCTTTCTGGATGTTGGTGTGGATGTATTTTGGTAGGTTCAGTTTCTTAAGGTTTTCTGTATAGTTTTTTGAAGTGATGCCAGTGACTGATGTGACTAATGGAATAATTGTGACCTTTTCCTGTTACCATAGTTCTTTGATGTCCATGACCAGTGGTGTATATTTTTCTCTCTTTTCCTCTTCCTCTTCTACAACATTTTTGTCAGTAGGTATTGCTATGTCAATGAGGTATGTGTTTTTTTTTCTTTTTTGTCTATGACTTTTATGTCTGGTCAGTTGCAAGTTATTGTTTTGTCCATATGGATTATATATTTTGTGATGTGCATTTTCCAAGATTGTTTCAGGTGAGTATGTATAGTATGGTATAGGTTGTTTGAGGAGGTTGAATTTGATAGCCAGTTGTTGGTGAATTATTTTTGCAGCTGTATTGTGTCTGTCCATATAGTCCATTCCTACCAGAATTTTACATCCTCATGTTACACAGTCTATTGTTTCTTGGAATTGATGGCATTTCCTGCATAGATCTGTTGTTATGCTGTTACCTTTTTTGATGTATTTTTGGTAGTTCTTGGTTGCTATAACTTGATCCTGTATAGCTATTAGGAATCCTTCTGTTTCTGGAAATAGCTCACCCTTCCTGAGCCATTTGTATGATTGTTCTTTATCTTTTGGTTCTGTATTATGTTGTACTGCTTCCCATATAGTACTTTTTGTGCCCATTTTTCTTTTTTCTCTGCAAGCATGAGTGGTCGTGTTTGGTCTTCAATTTGTAGTGCTAAGTTAAGTGGGGTGTAATTTTACTATGGCTTTATGAATGGGGGTGTTTTTAGTGTGAAAGAATTCTCTGTGTGATTTTATTTCTTTAGCATGAATTGTGTTAATGTCCAGCAGACCTCTTCCTCCTTCTTTCCTGTTAATTATTATTCTTTCAGTGCATGAATTGGGATGGAGCATGTGGTGTTTTGTGAGTTTGGTGCGATTGAGTCTGTTTATTCCTTTGAGTTCAGTGTGTGACCAGTGTATGATTTTGAATGAGTATGTGAGGATGGGTATTGCATAGGTGTTGATGGCTTTGAAAATGTTTTTAGAGATGAGTTTGGATTTTAGGATTTGTGAAAGGTGGGTTTTATATTGCATTTTTAGTTGAGTTTTTACTGTGGAGTGGTTGATTTTCATGTTTTGTTGGAATCCTAAATATTTGTATGTTTCATTTTCTTCCATGTTATCTAATATTTCATTATTTAGTGTTTCAGCTGTTTCTTCTTTCCATTTTCCTCTTTCTATGTGTAGCATCTTGCATTTTCCTATCCCGAATTCCATTTTCATGTCTGTTGTCAGTTCGTCAGTGATTCATAGGAGGCCTTTTATCTGCGTCAATGTCAAAGAATAGATTTTGATGTCTTCCATGTACAGAAGGTGATTGATTCTGTGCTTTGCTTGCTTTTGGTGTTTTATGTTGATGCTGTAGGTATTGTTGTTAAGGGTGTTGGATGGTGGATTGAGACAAAGGCAAAACCATAGGGTGCTGATCACATTTGATATTTATTTTTTTCTGTCTGTATATGGTCCTTGTCTGTTGTTAGGTGTATTGTTCTCCATTTCTCCATTGTTGTTGTCAAAAAGTTTTGGATCGAGGGATGTATTTTGTAGATTTTGAATACTGTTTTCAGCCAATTGTGTGGGACACAGTCGAAAGCTTTTTTATAATCTATGTAGCAGATGTGGAGGTTTCTTTGCTGTTTTTCTGTTTGCTTCATGATGACACTGTCTATTAATAAATGGCTTGGGGGCCAGGCTATCTGAAGGGATGCCTACTCCTATATGTACTTGCCCAGACTCTAAGATCATCCTCAGGGGTCCTTCTCTATGAGCCCCTGCCAAAGGAAGTGAAGCAGGTGGCTACCAGGAGGAGGGCCTTCTCTGCTGGCAACCCAGCTGTGGAATGAGCTCCCTAGAGAGGTTTGCCTGGTACCTACATTATACTCTTTTCAACACCAGGAGGATCTTTTTATTTTCTCAGTATTTTAACAGTTTATGAACTTAATTTTTAACTTTGCTATTTTAAACTTGTATTTTAAATCTGTATTGATTTCTGCATTGCTGTTCGGTTTTATCCTAGTTGTGCTTTTATATTGTATTTTATACTATGTTTTTATACTGTTGTTTGTTTTATATTTTGAATGGTTTTCATGGTTTTAATTTTTGTAAACTGCCCAGAGAGCTTTGGCTATTGGGCGGTATAGAAATGCAATAAATAAATATTAACTGTTCTTTGCACCCTCTGCTGTTCTTTTTACATCCTTTTTGTTCTTCTGTGAGTATATTATGTTGGGTGAGGTGCTTTAATTTTCTGTGTGAGTGTGGCAGTTATCATTTTGTAGGCATGTTATGAGTTTGTAGTTAGCTGGGTTTTGGTTGCCTGGGTTTTTTGGTTTAATGTAGTTTGTGCCTTCTGTAAGAAATATGGGGAATAGGTGCTGGTGTTCTATGACTGTGTTGATCTGCTGAGCAAGGTATTCATGTGTTGGTGTAAAATTATTATTATTATTATTATTATTATTATTATTATTATTATTATTGTTTTACCATCTGTACCATGTGCATTTGGTAAACCGCCCAGAGAGCTTCGGCTATGGGGCGGTATATAAATGTAGTAAATAATAATAATCATAATAATAATACGTTTGCTTTAAACTGTCCCATAAACATAAAGCAATATTTGTGGATTACAAATAAAGAAAAAATAATAATCAGCATGCAACAAAGTAGTTAAATGTTTAACTGAAAAAGAAAAGAAGTGGAATAAAGGGAAAAAAATAGTACGTGAAGTAGGGGCCATACACAATCCAGTTAGCTGAGCTGGAGCATTTGTAACTGCCAAGGTTTTTTAATACATGAACATTGCTTTATAGTTTTCAGGTTGAGAAGTCAACCCATTTGATCTTTCAGCAAATTGGATAAAGGGAGTCTAGGTAAGCATAAATGTTATATATACTTTTCAATGGTCCTGATTATTCCAGGACTCCACAAAACACCAGCTGCCACCACCTGCTGATTTACAGAGAGCAGTAGGACTCTCCTCTTTATATCCTTAGTATGTGGGGTGAGAAGTGCCAACTTTCAAATCCATCCATACGTATTTAATAGTATAATAATTTATTTATTTAGTTCTTTAACAGGACAACGTTCTGAACAAACAGTAACTGGTTAATAATAATAATAATGGCTCAAAAAACCTAACACCACATCTCTGCTTTCAGTAGCTTCTCTTCCTTTTCATTCACCACCTGTCTGGGATTGCTCTCACAATTAGCATTTTCAGATGGGGGGAAATTGTGTCTCCCTACTGTCGCTTTGCCTCCTGCTACTGTTCCACAGTAGGGACGAGCAGCTTCCTCTTTCTTCACATGGGGAAGAAAGAGGAAGCAAGTAACTACCACCTTCTCCTGCACACAGTAGGAAATGGTGCCAATTGTTGTCAGAGCCAAGAAGAAAAGGGTCGTATTTTGTAGCAGAAAAACAACAGAAGAAGCAGGAGGCACACAGGAGGACTGCTGCATCGTCAAAATGACCCGCGAAGATCCATGAACGGCCAGTCAGGAGCGTGCGATAAAATGCTCACCTAAAGATGCTCTATTTCTCTCCATCCTAACTCTGCTCCCTCCTTCCATGACTTCTCCCTAAATGTCCCGATCCTCCTTCTAACTGACTTCTCCAACTGCCACTAGCTTCACCCAATGTCCCATTCTGGTCTCAGCTGTCCATCATTCCTTCCACTCACCCATCCATTACAGGGGTCGGGATGGTTGTCCTCATCATCTTAGTATTTCCAGAAACATTCTTGAACTGCTGCAATGCTATGAAGCTGACGAGGTGCCCAAGACATGCAACAAACTCTGTCCAAGAACTGTGTCTCTCGTATCAGGAACCCCAATCACCTGTGCTGCAAATGCCTCACTGCCTTAAGCAGAATTTCTGTGCTTTCCCGGTTTTATGATTCAATCCTAACATTGTTTTAACATAATTTCCCCTCCATTTTAATTTATTTAGGGTCTGCAGTGGTAGATTTTAGAGATTTATGGGGGAGATTATATTAAAGTCTTACAGAGTCTTAGGAGGTAAGATTATATTACAGAAAGAGGCAATTTTCTTTCCACCTTAAAAAAAATGTCATTTTAATTAGATGGAGTCAGTAAAGCAGACGCCAATGATGATTCGTATTGCGTTTTAATCAGTGCAGGGGGCGGGGAGGTGTTAGTTGGCAGAGTAAAGAAAGAGACAACTAAGTGAAAGAAGTTTTAATAAGCAGCAGAGAGCCAAGAGAAGGCTGTGCCACCTTAAGACTAGGACTGTAGGCAATTCAGGCACACTTTGTAAAACATACCACCAAACTAACGTCATTTCTGCAAGAAATGTTCCTATCATCCGTTCTTTTGATAATGCAGTAATTGCTGCATTGTGTTGGCACCCAATAAAGACAAATAACAATTGGATTGTTTAAACCAGGGTAGGGGACCTATGGCCATCTAAATGTTGTTGGACTACTGCTGTCATCATTCCTGATCACTGCCCTCGCCAGCTGTTGTTGGATTCCAGCTCCCATCAGTTGGATCACTGGATTCCAACCGATGGGAGTTGGAATCCAACAGCATCTGGAGGTCCACAGGGTCCTCACGCCTGGTTTCAACAAATGTCCTTTCATAGAAGATATAAGGTTAGCAAACTTTTGAGATGTAAAGCAGCACCCTGTGAACCCCTCAAATCTGCTCCAGAGGGTTGGGGGATCCTCTGGAGCAGATCTGTGGGACATATTAGAAGATATAATGGAGAGGAGGTATAGGGAAACTCCTGTTGTGCAAATGGAAGTTCATTCATGTAATGTTGATTTTAGCACAGGGTTGCCACAATTCTTAACTGGCTCTGCTCCTTTGCACAGAAATCCAGCATATATAAATTTAGAAGACATTGTTTTCCCTGCCCCAGAGATGTGTCTTGCCTCATTTTTGTGTGTTGGACTGCAGTTAAAAGCATGGGAGCAGGAAAAGAAAAGCAATTCCAGAGACCTATACTTTTTCCTGTTTCTAGAGATGAATTTTTGTGCAGGTTGAAGTTTGCTTCCTACCAGATCATTCAGTGCAAGGGATCATCACTCTGAACTATTTGGGATAATACAGAATCTCTTGGGTTTAGTAACAGCAAATATCTATTCTGCTCAGCTATACTCTGCCTCATTTGTCCCATCTCTCTCTCCCAGGCTTTGTGAAAAACGTTTAGAATTCAGATGAAGAACTGTTTAGATCCCCTCGCCTTTCTGCTGCGTTTATAATCCTTCCAGTTTCATTAAAATCAGCAAATAAAATTCAGGTAATTTAATACTTTCAGAAAAACAGGAAAAGAGGACTTGAGAGAGGAGTGGTGATGGAATAATACAAGGCAGATGCCAGTAACATTAAGCTGAAAGGCAAAACTATTGCTCTAGTTTCCACAGAACGAAAAAGAAGACACAAATAAGAAAATTTCTAATCACCATATAGCAATTAGAAGAATGCTAGAAAGGGACCTTGGCCAATTAACCGCATACAAAGTGTGTGTGTGTGTGTGGAAACCTAAGAGAATGACCCATGCACAGTATATTTTATTTTATTTCATTACAACATTCACAAGTGCTGTTTTTCTGCCACAATATTACCCTCAAAGCAGCTTGCAGTCAGTAATAAAAATGTTGTATGTAACAATAGAAATCAATAAGCGATACCATACAAGAAACAAATTTAAATGAACACCAAGTTAAGCAAGACCGAAATAACTTAATGAATCCAGACAATCTTCAGACAGGAAAGACCCATTTAAAAAGAAATGTTTTTCACAGCTTTTCAAAAGGTTGAGAGAGAGGGAGCAGACAGACCTCCTGGGAGAAGGAGCTCTGGAGCCTGGTGCCACACCTGAAAAGGCCCTGTCCCACATGCCTACCAATTTAGTCTCAGATGAAAGTGGGACACAGAGCAGGGTGTCTTCAGAAAACCTCAACTAGTGTGGCAGGATCATATGGGAACACGTGATCCTTTAAGGGTATGGGCTTAAGAGGGTAGCCCTTTACCTTCATTGCAAGCCATGCCTGGCTGGCTAGGGGGGGGCTCCCCTTTAATGTTTCCCTTTGGTGTCACCCCTTTTGGTGGCAACCTACTATGTAGGGAGCCTGCCAGAAATGCCTCTGATCCTGGAACTGGTTGCATTGCAGCTGAAAGTTGTTAGGCTGGGCTCTCTCTTCCTGACACTGGGGGCATGCCATGATTCTGTAATGGTCCCCCATGGCAGCTAAGCACTCTGGGAAAAGGGAGATAGATGCTAATATTTTTCCAGAACTTGATGTTCTTGCTGCCATAATGGTTGCCATCTGTATAAATCATTGTTACACTTGCTTCCCACCCCCACCCCCGGGTGGTGAGCTGTTAGTTTATTTAAGTTTGGTTTCTTTTAGAAAGAGGGATCACTGGAGACTGAAGGCATTTTTAATCTTTGATTTTATTTACAAATAAACAGGTTGAGCTCACAGTTCACTTTCTCCCTGTCTCTCCTTGACTTGAATAGCAGTTTCTATTGCTTCTTTACACAGGCCTAGAGATTACAACTTCACTAGTTGGACTGTGTGAGTGAGGTATGACACCAGTCTCCTTTTCTGATAGGTTTTTCCTATTCACAACATCCCAAAGTGGATTTGTATCAAGAAGCGAACTTCTAACAGCCAGCCGCAATTGAGGGAGATCATCGGAGAGCTTCGGCTATGGGGCGGTATATAAATTTAATAAATAAATAAATAAATAAATAAATAAATATCTGAACATCTCAGGCTATTAGCATTCTTTGTTAAGTCCAAGACTTTAGCCAGGTATAACCTGAAGGCAAGCCACCAGTGATAGCTGTATTCACAGAAATCTGATGACAACAACCCGTAACAATCTAAAGCAATAAACCCTAGAAAAGGAGTGTGTTAACTGGTGTCATTTGTGTTAGAAAAGTAACAGTCCTATAAAATGGAAAGAAATTCTGTTTAATAATGACAGCAATGCTTTTTGGTATGGTAGTGTATTCATAGCATTTAAATTATTCTAATAAAAACCACAATGCAGTTGCTTATGATGTGGTGCACAATTGTTAATACTATGAATATGCCTTTTAATTGTATGCTTAGACAATCTGGAGGTATATGGAAATAAAGCTAAGACAGCAAAATATCCAATTCAAGCCCAGAAGTAAAGACTGGAATATATTTTGATATCATATACCCTCATTGTTCGGAAAGAGACTGCCAGCAAAGAATTATCACATAAACACTTCGGCAAATAATTTTAAATGCCGGCATATAGAATATATCCCTCCCCACAAAAAAACTCCATTTGTTATCTTATGCAACTAATGCCACTGGAATGGATATATCCCTCTACCTCCACTCCGATGCCTTTTCTTTCTAGGTGGCTCTGGTTAGAGGGAGGAAGCCAAAGATAGTAATGTTTGGTTAGAGAATTGCTGACGTGAGTACTTGAAGGGTAGCTTTCCCCATTCTTGTCCAGTGCATCCACCCCAACCAGCATGGCCAATGGTCAGGAATTCTGAGAGTTATAGTCAAACACATCTGGAGGAGAAGGCTGTTGCACAGCATACCTTCTTCCCTTTTCTTGTCTCTACTGTCAACCTTGGGGCAGCCACAGATAGAACTTCCCCCAACCTTGGGATGATGGGAGTAGTAGTCCAACACATCTGGAAGGCACCAGGCTGGAGAAAGCTGGGATAGGCTATTCCCTGTTTCTCTGCTCTTTGAGCATTGCTTATAAATCATTGTAGTGATGGATACATGGTGGGTCCATTGGAGGTCATATGCCCAGCTCTCTTTTTCCACAGAATTTCTGGGGAGAATGTGGAAGGCCAGTGCAGTGATTTTACACCTGGCTCCAGTTAGTGGTCATTGGAGTTCTAATAAAAATATAAGAACATAAGAAATGCTGAGCTGAATCAGACCACACGCCTATCTAGTCCAGCATTCTGTTCACACATTGGCCAACCAGATGCCCATGGGGAGGCACAAGCAGAACATGACTGCAACAGCACCCTCCCACTTGTGTTCCACAGCAACAGGTATACAGAGACATTCTGCCTCTAATAGTGAAGGTAATACTTAGTCATCAGGACTAGTAATCCTTATCTTCTATGAATTTGTCTAATCCACTTTTAAAGCCATCCAAGTTGGTGGCCATCACTACTTCTTTTGGTAGCAAATTCCATACTTTAATTATGCATGGTGTGAAGAAGTACTTCCTTTTATATGTCTCAGAGCCTATCTACACTACTGCTTTAAAATGGTTTATAACAGTTTTGAACTGGTTATTAACTGGTTTAAAACTGTTATAAACCATTTTAAAGCAGTAGTGTAGATAGGCTCTCAATCTCCCACCATTCAGCTTCATGGGATGACCTTTGGTGCTACTTGTTAGATGCAATCAACACGGAGCGTGCAAGAGAATCAGATAGTTAATCAGTTAGAAATACGTGTGTACTGTGTTTGCTATTTTGACTGGTTAGTATGTCTTTAACCTGAAGATTCCATGTGTGTCCCATAATGCAGTTCTCAGGTTTGCTTCCTGGTTCTAACTGCTCTCGATGACAGGTATGCTCTCTCCGTGACAGTTATGGTTGCTAATGATAGTTGGCAAGAAGTTTTCAAGAAGACTAGACACGATTAGTTTCTCTTTCCACTCCTATTATATATATATATATATATATATATATATATTAAACAAAAAACCTACGGTTTACAAAAACAATGTTAAGGCTCTACAGTTTCCAACCAAGCACCAAAAAGTAGGGAAATTGGGAGTTAAGGCTCCCAAACCTTAATGCCACATCCTCCCTAAGGAGGCAGAAAGTGCAAGTGAAATTCTCATTCTCCCAAAGCAGATAAACCATGAGGACAGGGTGGAGAATATGATATGCAGAGGTGACTGTGGGGTTGTGGAAAATGGATTACGAACAACTTAGGGCCACCTACTTCTCTTTTTTTGTTTAGAGCAGCCCTTCCCCAACCTGGTGCCCTCCAAAGGTGTTGGACTACAACTCCCATCATTGCAAGTCAGTATGTCCCATGGTCAGGAATGCTGGGACTTGTCATCTCAAAAATCTAGATATGCAATTTGATCTGCAGAGTTGACTGTGGGGTTGTGGGAAATTATGATGAACAACTTAGGACCAGCTACTTCCCATTTCTTAGAGCATCTCCTTATGTTGAGAGTTGCAACCCAACACATCTGACAGGCACCAGGTTGGGGAATGTTGTTCAAGAACAAGGGAAGGCAGAATGTAGATCTCCAGATGTTTTGGAATTCAATTTGTAAAAGCCCCTATCAGCATGGGCAGTTATCAGGAATGCCGCGAGTTGATGTCCAAATCATCAGGATACATCTATTTTCTGCCCACATCTGAACTAAAGTATGATGTTTTCCAGCATTAAGATATGTGATCAATCAAGGAACTACAAAAGAGCTGCATCACTTTAAATAAACTGTCAAAACCAAATGAAACAACAATGAATGAATCTTGAATACCTAATCCAGATAGCCCTTCAGACATCAACATTAGTTTTCAACACATGGCATAGGATGTCTGTTTCTTGAATATCAGATAAAGGATTTCTATTACTTGTTCAGCAGTGTGAGATCAAAGGTAGAGCTACCACCTAATACTTTCATGCATAAGTATTATCTTAAAATCAAGTATGAATTGATTTTTGCCTTCCCCATAACACATAACATGGGAGTTACAGTGCAACACATCTGGAGAGCGCCAGGCTGGAGAAGGTTGACTCCTATACATGTCTTCGCAGAAGCCAGTGCCACTGAATTCACTAGGGCTCCCTCCACAAGGATGCGCTTTTGCGCCCGGTTCGGCGATTATGCGCATTATCGCTGACGCGCATTTACTCCTAATCCCTCTGCACGGGAGGCGGCGAGAGGTGGCGAAGCGCATTAATATATGTCAAAAAAGCGCTTTACAAGGAGTTAATGCGCATAATCGCTTGTTCACACTGCGAAAATGCGCTTTAACGGCCGGAGCAAAATAAAAGTCGCGATTTAACGCGCATTCGAAAATGCGCATTATCGGGGAGATAACGTGCCTGTACGCCCGTTTTGCGCTCCGCTGGTGTGGAGGTAAAAATTTTAATGAGCCTTCAAAGAGCTTTAAACGTCTCGTGTGGAGGCACCCTAGGGCTTTCTCCCAAGAGATATAGGATTGCAAACTAGTCTCATCTGAAAGGTGTTCAAGACAGCCAAACTAAACCTCTTCTGCTCCGCTATTGCTTTGATGAGATGATGTATTGTGCAGGGATTGTGGGGAGTGAACAGTATATTTTTTATAAATACATTTTAAGAAAAAAACATTGGTTCTTTGAAAGGCAGGATATTGACCAAAAGTTGGAAGTGCCTGGCACATGCTCTGGTTCTAGATCTGTAATGAATAGTGCCCCTTTTGTTATCAAGAGTACTGCTATATGTGAGATGTGTGTGAGAGAAAAGTATTGGGCAGACTCTGTATTTGGTAAGGGTATGGAACAGCATTCCCCATCCTGCTGCTCTCCAGGTGTTTGAGATGACAAGTCCCAGCATTCCTGACCATGGGACATACTAACTTGCAATGATGGGAGTTGTAGTCCAACACCTTTGGAGGGCACCAGGTTGGGGAAGGGCTGCTCTAAACAAAAAAAAGAGAAGTAGGTGGCCCTAAGTTGTTAGTGATCTGTTTTCCACAACCCCACAGTCACCTCTGCATATCATATTCTCCACCCTGTCCTCATGGTTTATCTGCTTTGGGAGAATGAGAATTTCACTTGCACTTTCTGCCTCCTTAGGGAGGATGTGGCATTAAGGCTTGTGAGCCTTAACTCCCAATTTCCCTGCTTTTTGGTGCTTGGTTGGAAACTTTAGTGCCTTAACATTGTTTTTGTAAACCGTAGGTTTTTTGTTTAATGAATTTCATGGCTTTGTGTAATGGATGACTGGATATTATACAGTTGACAACCAAGCCAGCGTCAGCCAGGATGTTATACCATCTTGACATCCAATATAAAATCAAAGCTAGTGTTATGTGTTGAACTCACTTTTAACATTAATAAATCAGCCAAACTGCTTGCATCTCCCTCATTTTTAAAGATAAAGAGATGAAACCTGGCATCATGGTAGCTCTTAAGTAGGGATATAGCTATGCCAAGTATGAAGCAGATCCGTTCATGCCTTGATATTTAGGAATTTTTAAAAAGTTCAAACAGAAATCTCTTTGGGGTCCAGGACCTTGAGCAGTACAAGTTCAAAAAATGAAATTAAAGATAAAGAGATGAAACTTGGCACCATGGTAGCTCTGAAGTAGGGATTTAGCCATGCCAAATTGGAAGCAGGTCCGTTCATCCCTTGATTTTTAGAAATTTTTAAAAGTTCAATTTAATTTTTTTAATTAACTAAAATGCTTACAATTCCATCATTTTTAAAGATAAAGGGATGAAACTTGACAGCATGGTAGCTCTTAAGTCAGGATTGAGCCATGCCAAGTTGGAAGCAAATCTGTTTATGCCTTGAGTTTTAGGATTTTTTTAAACTTCAAACCCAATACTCCTCTTTGGGGTTTAGGGCCTTGAGCAGTACGTTAAAAAAAAGAAAGAAAGTAAAGATGAAGAGACGAAACTTGCCACCATGGTACCTCTTAAGTAAGGCTTTAGCCATGCCAAGTTGAAAGCAGATTGGTTCATGCCTTGAATTTTAGAAAATTTTTTGAAGTCAAACTTAAAAAAAATATATCCTAAAAATTAAGGCATGAACTGATCTGCTTCCAACTTGGCATGGCTCAATTCTAGGGTGACCACTAAGGTGTGGTGTAGTGGCTGAAGTGTTGGACTGGGAGCTGGGAGATCTGGGTTCTACTCCCCACATAGCCATGGAAACCCATTGGGTGACTTTGGGCCAGTTGCAGACTCTCAGCCCAACCCACTTCACATGGTTGCTGTTGTGAGGATAAAATGGAGATGAGGAGGACACTGTTCTATCCTCAGTGTCAGGGGGGATTTTATGCAATAGTCTATAATGACCTGGAATTACACACTTTCCCTTTTAAGGCCACCATTAGCGTGGCAGGGGGGAATGACATGCTTTCTGGAGGTGTGTCATTCTCTCCCACTGCTCCAATCAAGGCCTTAAAAGGGAAAAAAAAACATGTCATTCCCAGACAGTATAGAAAAGGGCCTGATTGGAGCAGTGGAGTGGGGGTGAGAATGACATGCTTTCCCCTCCTCCGCTCCAATTGGGGACTTTAAGGTGGCCCCAGAAAGCCATTTTCCTGCCCCCCCACTAGGTGTCCTCTTTTTTGGTTTCCAAATATGGTCACCCTACTCAGTTCTTACACAGGCTGCATTTCCATCCCTAGATATTTACTCAAAAGTAAGACACATTGAATTTCCTTGGTTCTTGAAAAGCAACACACTTGCTTTTAGATTTGCCAGTCTCAGCATTCTATGTGTGCTACGAATGCCTGCTCTGTCTGTCCCTATAGTTTCCTGCAAGGTCCAGCCAGGGGAAGCCAGTAAATTAAACCCAGGGGTGGAGGGTGGGATTCCCTCAAGTTCATCTGACAGCAGGTGCTATAGAACATGGACCTTCCAGGAGTGTTGAGGCTGGATTTCTGGCAGACCCAGCCAGGCAACTTTATGGCCTGTTAGTCCCTCCATTTGGTAGCCCGCAGAGCTAGGCTGACCATATGAAAAGGAGGACAGGGCTCATATAACTTTAACAGTTGCAGAGAAGAGGGAATTTCAGCCAGTGTCATTTGTATGCAATTAGTACCTGGTGAAATCTCCTCTTCATTACAACAATTAAAGTTGCAGGCACTATACTAGAGTGACCTGATACAAAAGAGGGCAGGGCCCCTGCAGCTTTAACTGTTGTAATGAAGAGGGAATTTCGCCAGGAACTAATTGCATACAAATGACGCCTAATGAAATTCCCTTTCTCTACAACTGTTAAAGTTACATGAGCCCTGTCCTTCTTTTCATATGGTCAGCCTACGCAGAGCACCTGCCTCATAAGGCAAATGGCCACATGAGAACTGTTATTATGGCCTGCTACTTTGTTTGTCTTTAGTAGTCTGTGGTCCAGATCTCTTCAGAAGGGAGAATAGTGTTTTGTGGTTGGGGTCAGTCTAAATTATCTCCAGGGGTCCCTTCCTCAGTGCCTCTGATAGCAAAGAGATTGAGGTTTGAAGTTACTAGGCCTGTTGAAAATAGATTTTATAACATAAGCATGAAAAGAGTGAATACCCCTTTTAACTTGTTAAACCAATGAAAACATGCCACACAAGAAGTCTTAAGATATGAATGGTTTATAAAGAAAAGTAAATGCAAAAGAACATCAGATGCAGAAGTGAAATCTGAAACAGTAGTAGTAGTAGTAGTAGTAGTATCCTGCCTTTTGCCCAATGCTGGGCCTCAGGGCAGCCTTACAAAACTAAAACATATACAGCTAAAACCTATAAATAGGAATATACAAAAGTTAAAAATATAATGAAATACTTTTCAATATTAAAGTGTTTAAAACATTTAAAATACATAACAATTTAAAAGTCAAAGATATAGACAGAGGTACAGATTATTTGCCAAAGGCCTGCTGGAACAAAAAAAAAGGGGTTTTCTGCCTCCAAAAATACATCCAGGAGGGAGCCGGTGTAGACTGCAAGGATTAGAAAGAAAATGCATGTGTACACTATGCAAAATACACGACAATTTAACTGTTTCTAAACCTTATTAGAAAAACAGGGTGACTAGGCTGAAACCAATGTTGTAGGCCCAGAAGTACTTTGAAAGGTTTCAACATTGTACTTAAAACTTAACACTGACCCAAACTAATTAAATGAAGTGTTTGAAGCTTTCAATTTTATATAGGCCGACCATATGAAAAGGAGGACAGGGCTCATGTAACTTTAACAGTTGTAGAGAAAAGGGAATTTCATTAGGCGTCATTTGTATGCAATTAGTCCCTGGTGAAATTCCCTCTTCATCACAACAGTTAAAGTTGCAGGCACTATACTAGAGTGACCATATACAAAAGAAGGCAGGGGCCCTGCAACTTTAACTGGTGTGATGAAGAGGGAATTTCACCAGGAACTAATTGCATACAAATGACACTGGCTGAAATCTCCTTTTCTGTACAACTGTTAAAGTTACATGAGCCCTGTCCTCCTTTTCATATGGTCAGCCTAACTTTATAGCAGCATGGACCAAACTCTTAAAAAAGAGGGAAGGAGCACACTGTGTGTGTTTGGGATGGGGATGGATAGAAAGGGATGTATAGCCACCTATTCCCTGGGGAGATCTGAAGATCAGGTTATCATGGATCCAGAGGAACCACACCCTGCTTCACCAGGGAGCAAAAGAGCAAACTGGCCTTATGAAGATAGCCCACAATACTCTCAGAGCCAAAGGAATGCATGTTCCAGAAGAGAAAAAAGAAACTCTTCTTCTTCTTCTTCTTCTTCTTCTTCTTCTTCTTCTTCTTCTCTCAAAAGGCCTGTGCAATAGAGGCAGCAACCATTTCACCCACCCACCATACATTCTAAGGCAGGAGGGAGGGGGGAGAGTGACGCTACTGAGCGTGCCTTGCGCTATGAGGGAAGCATTGACTTGAATGAGAGGTTAAAATATTCCTTAAAAATCAACCGAAGGGAATTTAAAAAAAACAAAAAGCTTTCCACCAACTACAGTGAAGGAGGAAGACGACCCCACCACTGGATTAATTAATAAGGCTCTAGAAATTATGCAAATCGTGAGCACAAAACTCGGAAACCGAAAGTCATTTGACAAAAGCAGGGAGACAGGTTTGTACCTTAAACTGCTCTCCTTCCCTCAATCTTTCACCAATCTTCTTGAAATTTTCAGGTAATGTAAAACAAACATTTCTTTCTGGCACCTGTAAATTTCAGAAAGGTTGGTGAAATATTTTCGATTTTATGGCTGTTAGAATGACCCCCCCCCAATTATCACTTGAACATGGCGGAATGTGTTTTTTACTGACGGCCCTTAACCATGGAGGCATGACTGTGCCTCCATTAATTAGTGTTTCAGTTATGTTCTAAGAATAAACATTCATCATTTTTGTCCTCTACTATTAAATAATTGTCTCTAGCGTTGTTCTTTAAGAACACACCAATTCTGACTTCCGCTAACACTAGTATTGTGGGAGAAGGAGAAAAACAAAAAGACATCCCACAAAATGGAAGACTGCCTATCCCTGCTGTACAGAACACAACCGGGCAACCTTATGTTTTTTTCCCATTGATGCCATGGCCTCTTCCTTGCATTTGAAGTTCATTACATGCTCCCTTCAGAATTCCTCTGTACTGTTTGGGTTGTTATGCTTAGCTTCAAGAGACAAGCATTTTGCAGTCACTGTGTTCTCTCTTTTTACCTCTCGTGGCAGCACCTTGCAGATTGCAGAGCTGAACCCTAATTGAAAAGTAATCGGCCATGACATCCTGATGATTACTTTAAAGACCCCAAAGCTGTGAGGTGCTGGTAAGCCTTCAAAGTTAGTGGTAGCCGACAGCACTGGGCCCCTGGCAGCTGCTCCTATTTCTTTGCTGAACTCTGGAGATTTTTTAAAAAGTTAAATACTTATTTTGAGTACAGACATACCTTCTTTATTTGGGGGCTGCGAAAGTGTAATTATGTTGAAACAGGAGTTCACATTTGTACTCAGTTTCTTTGTGCTGAAAACTTGGTTTTAGAGGAGCTACTTGTTTTTATGGGTTTCCAGAAAAGAATAAATTCAGCTAAGACCAATGGCAGGTTTTGTAGGAAATAAAAGCAGTGTGGCTGTAGCACACACAGGCATTATTAAAAGAAATTCAATGTATATTTTTTTCTCTTGGAAGGTGTCTGCAGTACTTAGGAGTGTATGAAGTTGTAGGTTCAGAGCACCACATCATGCCCAAACCGAAGTTAAACTCACTTAACAAGCAGAGAATAACATTGATACTGAATGGCTCAGTTCGGACGACACGTTAAGCAACGGTGGGTTAATTAAACAACCTTCAGTTGAGTTGATTAACGTGTCATCTGGAGGGAGACACACAATGCACACACAACCCACAGTATGCTAATCAGGAGAATTAAACAATGGAGTGAAACAATGGGCTTGCATGTTGTTTAGGGATTAGTCAATTGAATAATATGTCATCTGGAGGGGAGCGTGCGTTAAACCCATGCGTTGAGTACGTGAGCACAAAAGACCAGAGAGGCAAGCGGCAAGAGCGGCAGAATGCGGGCAGCCGCTCAGGCATGCCCACAACAGATCCCTGGGCTCGCCGCCATAGCAACCAAGGACGCCCGCCTCCCCCACCAGGCAGCCGGCATGAAGCGCAACAAGGGGCCAGCTCCTGCAAGCATGCACGCAGGGTGCCCAGGCAGCCACTCAAAAGGAAAGGGAAGTGCACCAGAAGAGAACCACTGCAAAGGGGGGGAGGAGGAAATGGAATAAGCAACATCCCCAGGTGCCCAGGAACAAGGAGCAGCCCCCCACTCCAACTGGGAGCTCAGGAACCTACCCAAAGCAGACCCCCACTGCACCGCCACCTCCAGCGTCGAATCACCCGGAAGCATGAGGGCCAGGGAAGCAGTGACCGGCGAGCCCCCCATCCGCTCAACACTGCTGGACAGCAAGCAACGGCCACGCACATCCCCAAGACACATGAAACACCAAGGCAAAGGGCGCCTGTGGGCGACAGCCAGCCACCTGCGGATGTTGTGGAAAACAGGCGGAGGTATGCACAACAATCCCAAGGACACGAAGCGGCCCCGGCCAGCAACGACAACAATGCCTACGCACAGGGCACATTCACAGCAAGTATAACGGCCCACCAGCACCCACCATCACACAAGCACACGGGACGGCGAAAGCCAGCCCTGGGCACAGACGACCATCACCACCAAAACACATACCCGCTGGCAACATGGAGCCAGAGGGGAGGGGGCCCGGGGTGACCCAGCTGAGGACACTGGCTCACAAACCCCAGGAGAGGGGAGCAGCCAGGACCCCCCGGAAAGACGCAGAGCACAGCACTGGTCCCAGGCAGAGATCAGGCACTTCATAGAGCTCTGGGGCAGCCCGGAAGCCAGGAGGATCATGGCCACAGCCAGGCACGATCAGCTCTACCCCTGGCTCAGCAAGCAGATGCAGGAACAGGGACACAACCGCAGCAGCAAGCAATGCAAGGACAAGCTCCACGGACTCAAGAGGAAGTTCAAGGAGATCATCACCCACAATAAAAGAACCGGCGTCAAGCCATGCACCATGCCCTTCTACGATGAATTGGCAAGCTTGCTGTTGGAGTGCCACGATGTCGTCCCGGGCCACACGGCAGGCAGCGGGGTCACCACCAACGAGCTGCCATGCACATGACAATGAGCCCGACTGGACCAAGGGGCACAATGGAAGGAGGGCCCCACTGCACGGGAACCACAGGCACCAGCACGGAGGGACGCCCCACGTCCAACACCCACCGGCAAGAGGGCCGTGAGGGCATCAGCCGAAGCATGGCCAGCCGCGGCGAAGCCGATGAGCCGTCCCGTGGCATCCCAAAGCCCATCGGTGATTATGAGGCTGCCACCCGTGCCGCCCAGGACAG
Organism: Anniella stebbinsi; assembly: GCA_029215795.1. Classification (NCBI taxonomy): domain Eukaryota; kingdom Metazoa; phylum Chordata; class Lepidosauria; order Squamata; family Anniellidae; genus Anniella; species Anniella stebbinsi. Next base: position 158,885,170 of record JARDYH010000003.1, on the reverse strand, counting down.
CCACCACCTCAAGGAGCATCTCCCCCACGCCAGCCTCCTCCAGCAGCAGCAGCCCCACGGACTTCCTACGGCTCATCTGTGTGGACATGCAGGTAGAGGATCCCGCAACCAACCCGCTGGTGCCAGAGACCCAGCAGGAGGATGAAGGGCCAGGGCCGTCGCACCCGAGGGCAACTCCCGCAAAGGGGCGTGCGGCCGCCACTGCAGGGCGAGTGCCGCGGGTAGAGGTGGCACCCCGTATGCAGCTGGAGTCGTCGAGACGCAGCACCACGGTGCAGGTTTTTGCCTGCTGCATCTTGGATGCCGTGACGGAGACGGGGCCAGTGTCACAGGAGGACCAGGTCGAAATGGAACAGCTCGTGGAACAACAGGTGGGTGATATGATGGAGCCAGAACTGTCACCATCCTAGGAAGAGCTGCGGGACATCGATACGCAGGCCACTGATGACACCTTCGTGGAGTTGGAGGCGATGGAGGAGGACACGCCACTGGAAGCTGAGCTCGAGGTCGGGGAGGCCGTGCTCGAGGAGGAGATCGAGGGACCTCCACAGCCGGAGGACGTGGTGATGGAGGGAGCGGCCCCCCTGGAGGAGCCGCCGCTACCGCCCGCAGGTGAGTACGGTGCGGCCGCGGCTGCAGAAGCCCATCCCCTGACCAACGCGCAGTGGTGTGTCCGGATAAGCAATAGGCGCGAGGCAGACCGGCTGCAGGTGGTGAGGGACTTGGTCACAGCCACAGAGACAACAGGGGAACACATCCACGGGCTGTTCACACGCATAGTGGGCGAGGAGGAGGCCAGGTGCACCAAGGAGTGCATCCTCACCGTGTGGGCCACGTGCACGGCAACTCAAGCCATGGAAGATAGCGCCCAAGCCATACGGGAGCCGGGGAGGGACGTGCGTCAAGGTCTAGAGAATCATGTCAACGGGATGACCGAGGCCATGGCGGCCACCGATGCCATCATCGACTGAGGCATGCGGGAGCTCACAGCAGCCATCGACCGCCAAACCGAGGTGCTCAGGGAGCTCGACCAATCAGTCTGGGGCACCTACCATGGGCCCCCACAGCCCACCCCCTACATGGTACTGTACGGATACATGCCACTGCCGCCGCCGCCGCAGTACCTGCCCCCGCCAATGGTCGCAGCATATTGGGCCCCACATGTGGCGCCGGCAGCAGCAGGTGCCTCAGGGAAGGCAGGGGGGGTGGCCGGAGGGCAGGAGCAGCAACGCGTAGGCAGCCGGGTGAAGAGGGGCCGTGACATCCCACCAGACTCCGATGAAGAGGGAGAGGAGTAGGGGGAGTAGGGGGAGAAGTAGGACGAGGAGGGGGCGGAGAGACCCTCCCAGGATGACATGGCTTAAGCCATGGTCGTCCTCCGGGTACCTAGCTCCATCCGCCAAGGGACCATAGGGGTATACAGTTGTTGATCCACTCCCAGCCCTATACTCGATAAGGCCCCTTTACATCCCCGTCCCTCTGGCCGGCGCCTCCCTCGGCCCGTTCTGGACGCTCAAGGCCATGTCCATCAGCATCCCTTTGCAACATTGTAGCACACCCTGGATGCCTCTTGTTCCCGGCCCCATCTCCCCTCATTGCAGCCTACTCCTGTCGAGATAGCATCACCCTACAGGTCCGTGGGGCTCCTCGCAGGCCTCATTGTCCGACGCTGCAGGGCCCTACAGCATGGAGGTTGGTTACGAGGCAGTTGGGCAGGGTGCATGGGCATTGCTTTGGCCTCCGTGTCACGGATGGCTGTCCCCCTTCCCCTCCCCCTCCCCCCTTCTGTTCTCGCCTCCCAGGGAAACTGCGCTCCCTCCACCATGCCATCTGCAGAAGGCGGAGGGCCCAAAAGGCATGACGTCTGCACGCTCTGGAGGTGGCCCTGGGAGAAGTCATACGTCGCATTCGACATCTGGAACGAAGCATCGGGTGTTGCCGCCGTCTGATCAATGGCCGGCTGTAGGCCCTTCCACCAGCATGGAGGCCCTCGCCCATCCCCCCTCAGTCGTAGCTTAGCCTCGTCCTGCTGTGCCAATTACCCTCCACGCACCCCACTCTGGCCACTTCCTTTCACTCCCCTCTCTTGCAGGTGTGCTTCAGCCAAAACAAGTCCTCCTGCCCTCCCATTCCCATGCTACCGTAGTTGGCAGTCCCAGCCTTGCTGCTCCTCCCTCCTCCCTCCTGCTCTGTCACACCCACCGCTCCTCCTGTCCTGTCTGCCCCCCCCTCTGGCCACCCCAGCATTGGCGACTATGGAGCGGAGGGGGCTCGCCACGGCCTGCTTGCAGGGGGCGATCCAGGCGGCAACTCAGAACCATGGCGACGGCGATGAGGAGGACTTATTACGTGCCCAGCTGAGGTGCCTGAGTTGGGCCTTGCCCATGGAGCAAGTGTTCGGAACGGAGGCCCTCCACTGGCCCCTTGGCGCAGCGGAGGCCGTGCCTTGTCTCCGGGCTGCCATCCTGCTGGTGAAGCAGCCATGATGATTGTGGAGACGCTGGCTGGAGGCACGGCCAAGGAAGCCCTGCACCGTGCACCCCCCCATCGACATCGGCCTAGCTTCTTGCCGAGCGCGAGACTGTCCGCCGCTGGGTCCTCCCCCGGACGGATGCTGTGTGGATGGAGATGCAGGACTTGGAGGACTGGGATGATGAGCGATTCCGTGGGAGCTTCCGCATGTCCCACGTGACATTCGAGGTGCTGGTGGCTGAGGTGACCTCAGTCCTGTAGCGGGAGTGTACCAACATGCGCCTGAGCATACCTGTTTCTCGTCGCCTAGCCCTGATGCTGTACAAGCTGGCGTTCAATGTGGGCTACCTGCCGCTGTTGACCATCTTCGGGGTAGGCGTGTCCACGGCCTGTGAGATCTTCCATGAGATGGTGAGCGTGCTGAACGAGCTGTACCTGGCCGACATCATCCGGGTCGGGGACGAGAAGGAGAACATGTGTGGCTTCCATGTCCTGGGCTTCCCGCGGGCGGTGGGGGCGATGGACTCGCCCCACGTGCGCATCCTGGCTCTCCCATGGCGAGGAGTACTACAACTGCAAGCATTTCTACAGCATGGTTCTCCAGGCGGTGGTGGATGCCAAGGGCCTCTTCATGGACGTCTATGTGGGCGTGTCCGGGCGCAGCCACAATACGGCCGTCTTCTGGAACTCCCCCTTGGCTGACAAGCTGACATCGGGCCGCTTCCTGACTTCTGGGCCCGCTTCCGTGTGCGGCTGTGAGGTGGGTCTGCTCCTCCTGGCTGACCAGGCGTTCGCCCTGCAGCCGTGGCTGATGGCCCCGTACCGCTACCCCCGCACCAACTTCCAGCATAAATACAGCTACTACCATTGCCATGCCCACCTGCCTGTGGAGTGTGCCTTTGCGTGTCTGAAGGAGTGCTGGCGCTCCCTGTTTAACTTGTTGGACTTGCAGGCCAACATAATTCCGGACGTGATGGTGTGCTGCTGCATTGTGCACAATATCTGCGAGTCCCGTGGGGACGTGTTACTGGCTGAGCACCTCGACCTCCCCCAGGCGGGCGAGGACACCGACGCCATTGCAGTGGACAGGCAGGACATTGCGCCGTTGCCGGGCCCCGAGAATCCTGTTGAGGAGCATCGCGCCCGTTTGGAGGCATCACGGGTGTGTGAAAGCATCAGTGCCATGGATCTGGCTCTGCTATCCCCACCCCCTGTGAGCGTCAGCTGTGGGGTTCCATCTGAGGACTGGCATCTCTCCCTGGAGTGCCACCCCTCTCCTCCTCTTCCCCTTTGCCCGTTCCATGGCTGGCTCCATGGGGGTGTTGGCTCAGCTGTCCCCTCTTCACTGCTGTGCCTTCCAGTCGCCTTCTCCCTTCCTGGGGGCGCCTGTCCTTTCCATAGGCTCTGCTCTTGTTTCATAGTGGCCATGTGCCTTATTGCCCATTTCTGAGCTCCCTGCTGAATAAAGTTTTCCACTGCCCCACTCTTGTCTTCTTTCCTGTGTGTGTGGGTGGATGCTCTGGGGGGGAGGTGGTTGTGGCTGGGGGCTGGGGACGTGGGTTGCCCTCGCGGCTGCCAATTCACCCATGTAGGGTGGGTGGGGGGTCGCTCCCTGGGGCGTGGGTACCAACGTTTGGGGTACAGTGCTGGGTGCAGGGTGCGGCCGCTGTATTAGTGCGGCCGTTCCTCCTGGCTGCCTCTTTGCCCGAGGCTGCTGTGTTCCGCCCATTCCTGAGGCGGCCAATGGGGTTTGGGAGGCGTGTCCTGTATCGGCTTCAATGGCGACGCCCATGGGTTTTTGGCCGCAGTGTGTTCTGGGATGCCTGTGGGAGGACTAGCGGAGGTTGGTAAGCAGAGAACATGGCGTCTGACCGCTCAGTCTGAGCCACGTACGTTATTAACAACCGGGGCATTTGACGGTGCCGAGCAGCGCCTGCTGCAGCGTGTCGTCTGTGGAGCATCGCCTCCCTAACGCACCGTCAGTAAATTATTTCCCCTCCGTTGCTTAATATGTCGTCCAAACTGAGCCAATGGCTGCGTTCTGGGCCAAAACGCATTAGCAAAGTAACACTAACAGCTAAGCAAACACACTAAGCACATTTTAAAGAGCAAAATAACAACACTATCAACATTTGAATGGGGGTTATATAGGCACAATTTGCAAGTGGATAAATACATGGATATTTGCTCTGCTTTTCTTGAAACCTATGCATAACTCTCCCTTTTTCTTTTTTTTAAAAAAATGAATGGTACATTTGATGGAAAAAATATCAATATTCCTATATATGTAATGTTTCTTTCTTTTTCTTTTCACATTTTTTGTTCTGTTTTGTTAAAATTCACATTTTTTCCCCCAAAAAAGCAAAATGCCACTGTTTTGTCAGCTATAATTAATGACTTATATCTAGTTAGCAGTATCATGGAAGTAAGAGACAATGGAAGGAGCAACCATGGGGCTTGTTTCCTCCGAGAGCCTTTCAGAAGAGGGGTACATGTCACCTCGTATAACATCCTGGGAGGTTCTTTAGAGTAAGAGGAAATTGTGTTGCTTAACCGGGGCTTTGCTTCCTCCTTCTTTTGCGCAACTGCACTGAGCTACATTACACAGGTTAATAGGGGTGACATGGTCTATAATTGAAAACTTCCCCTCTTTCGCTGCTCATAGCCTCGAATGGGAGAGTACCCTCTAATGGGTGCTTTGTAGCACAACTTCAGCTGCACATGATGGGAAATCCTGTGGTATTTCAGAGGAATTGGGATAGCCAGGTTTTTTAAAAAAATGGTTTCAAGCAACAAGTGCCAAGGGGATTCTTCATTTATTTATGGGGATTTGAGACCTTTAAAATTGATCTTTCAATGGAGATTGCTTGTTGTTTTGACCAACTGTGAGAGAAGCTCCATTTCTGCTGTAAGTGGTCTAGCTAGCCGATCAGAATATTATTTAGAGGTTGCTTTATTTTTTAATGACTCTGAATGTACATTAGAAAAGAACCATCCAGTTTGGACCAGGTGAGGTGTTGTAAAAATGAATTAGCTCCAAAATATATATTGGGAATAAAAGAAAGGATATCTGTCTGTTACAGACTTTCCGAAAAATATACAGTAGACACTGCTGAGGATACTGTTCAAGCCAATTTTAAAATGGCCAGTGTATCAGTCCAAAACAGGCATGTACATTTGCTCAGTGTTCTGTCATGCACATTCACACTCTTACACATGTGCCATTGAACATACACAAACCTTGTTCGGGAAGAATGAAAATCCATCACTGTGCCATATAATACAATCCATCTGCCCAGCCAAGCACAATGGAGATTGCCTGAGATTCCTATCCTGTGTTTGTCCTATCTGATTACTGTCTGCCACATTTTGTTCTGGAGGAAGGCAGACATCTGAAGAGTGAACTAATCTGTAGCCATCAAAAGACTTTCCACTCTTCACATAACTACTTATAAATGCCCAGATGTCCCATAGAATAGGTGATAGTTTTTGTTTGTGTGTCATTGCTAAATGTTTGGAACTCCTCCATCACTACTTCTTTAGCCTCATACTTTTTGTATCTTGGCATTTTTAAAAAATAAAGCAGTGTTAAAAACCCCCAGATGGCTCTTCGAAAAATACTAATATTTTCCCTTCCATTGTATTCACATGAGCTATATTAGGACAGAGAACAGGTTTAAATACCATATGCAGATATTTATATCTGCGGTAGCTTCTGTACCTTGTCTGCATAATTATGGTCTAAGATGACATTTAGCACATCGTGAGCCAAGAGGATTCCTCGAAGAATTGGCTTGTGCAGACATTCTATAATTGGCATTGGAATCAATAGTTCTGAATATAGTATGCAGTAATTGGTTTGTGTGATTAAGGTATATGCATTAGGATGACTATTATTTCGTTAAGAGATTTTACATTCTGCCTTTCTGCTCATGGCCTCCAAGAAGTATATTCTAGACACAAGGGCTGCATTTAGTGACATTCTGAAAATAAAGTCTGCAGCTGTATTGAATTAATCTCTGCTAGGTACTGCAGGAATCAGATTACAACTAGAATTATGAGATAAGCAATGGCTGGCTTCCATGTTTGAGAACATAAAGTTTGGCTGATACCGGGATACAGGCTAATTTTTGAACTTCTTTGGGTTTTTCCCTACTCCCTGCTTTGGTTAATTCCAGCATGATGAAAAAACTTCTAGAGAATTCGAAAGATTGCTAATAATTTCATGACATTTTGGTTGATCCTGATAAAGGTATTGGCCAATGGTGGACTTCTGGATTTCCCCCCACTTTGGACAAACATGGGTACCTTTGCTTTATATTTACCTTACTGAGTTCTTGCAAGGATTACTGAGATAATGGCCCAGTTCATGAGCAATGGTAACCACATTTTGTTTTTGTTTTTTTAAAAACTCTGGGTTACTATGAACAAGCCAGCATACTAGTTCACACAGTTCAGTTGTTTCCACTTGGCTCCTCCTGCCAATTGCTACTCCTCCTGTGTGGCTGAACAACTCAGGGGCGCTTCATTTTTGGCTTGGTTAGCATTACTCTGGCTTGTCTCTCTCTTGATAAGCCAGAGTTGGAATCTGAGAATAAACCCTGGGTTCCAACTCTGGCTTGATGCGGGAGAGACAAGCAGATCAACCCAGGTCCCTGTTTGTTTAGCTCCTCCAGCTGGCAGGAGGAACCAAACGGGAGCAGTTGAGCTGCCTGGATCAGCATGCTGACTCATTCACAATAACTCAGGGTGAAAAACAACAATGATCCTGTGTGAATTGGGTCACTATGCAAAATGCTAAATTTAACGAACAACCCTGTTATGCTCTGCTCTTATGTCCAAGGGTGAACATTCACTTCTTCTATTCTGAGGAGATGTCAAGGATATCCTTGAGTCAAGAGCAGGAGTATCTCCCATCTAAGAAGATGCAAACGCCCTTTAATGTATTTTAGTACACATTCCAGACATGTTCCTCTGTTGTGTACTGATTTTAATTAGCAGCCAATAGAACAATGCTTTTCAGTTAAAACACTGGGCATCAAAATTAGAACATCTGTGCCATTTCATTAAAACCTTTTCTTTATCATGCTGCTTCATTACCTCAGTTTGCTTTATTCACAATTCTAGTATTTTTAGAGGTTATATGCATTACAGCCAAGTTGAACTGAAACTGAAACTAGAACAGGAGGACTAATGAATGACTTACCAATGATTTGAATACTTAAATTCTTGTTTTAAACTGTCCCGAGAGCTTCGGCTATGAGGTGGTACAGAAATTAAATAAATAAACAAATAAATAAAAATTCTCCAAGTTGCATGTCAAGTTGGAGGTTCACACAGGCCATTTCACCAAGCAAAATACACTTAATTTGTACCTGTTATTGTTTGTGGCTACTGGCATGACTATGTGCTTCCTTGGCTGACCTTAGGTTCTATCTTCACTAATTGAATTGAATGATGGTAGTTGGGTAAGTTAAAGAGAAGGGTATTTTTCTCTATAGTACATTATTTAGATCAAGGGTGGACAACTTGTGGCCCTCCAGATGTTTTGGCCTACAATGGTCATCAGCTCTAGCTAGTGTAGCCAATAGTAAGGGATGATGGGAGTTGTGGGTCAAAACATCTGGATGGCTACAAGATGCCCAGCCCTGATTTAGATGGTATGGCTTCTGTGAGTATGTGTTGAACAGAGGTGTTAAAGGCTCTATGGGAAGGCTTCCACATACAAATTCTGGACAACATCCATATGTATACAAGTTCCACCTGTATTATGCAGCTAGTAGATGGAAGTGAAATAATTTAACTAAATAAGCAGAGATAAGAACATACAAATAAGCTGTACCTGCATTAGGCCATTTTGCTCCTCCCTTTGCAAAAATGGGGAAACAAGCCAGGAAACTGCAGTTAAACCAGCTTCCTGTTACATTTTAACTGGGAAATTAGTTCCGATGTCTTCCCAAGAAGCCAGAAGCCATGGTTTAAAGTTGGCTTCCATACCTTGGCTTGATTGGAAGTTATTAACTATAGTTCTTGGTTCAGATGGTTAACTGCAGATTCTGACTTGTTTCCCTGTCAAGGGAGGAGCAAAGCTGCATGCAGATACAGAATTTGATCATCTAAATGTGATAGGGTGACCAGATAAAATCCAGGTCAGGGCTCATGTCACTTTAACAGTTGTAGAGAAAAGGGAATTTCAGCCAGTGTCATTTGTATGCAATTAGTTCCTGGTGAAATTCCCTCTTCATCACAACAGTTAAAGCTGCAGGGGCCCTGCCTTCTTTTGTATCTGGTCACTCTAGTATAGTGCCTGCACCTTTAACTGTTGTGATGAAGAGGGAATTTCACCAGGAACTAATTGCATACAAATGACACTGGCTGAAATTCCCTTTTCTCTACAACTGTTAAAGTTACATAAGCCCTGACCTGGATTTTATCTGGTCACCCTAAAATGTGGCCTTTGTCTTAGAAATTAGAAGATGTATGTTAGCGATGGCAGGTCTTAAACTGTGGGTAAAGCGACTGTGTAGTCCAATTAATGGATGTGTGAGAAGAAATAAATAAAAGCTTCAAAGCAATAGAAAAGTTTTCCATCCAAATGCAAAAGAACCCAAGATCACATAATGTTGTAAAACTAATAGTTAACCTTTAATAGCTACGTTAGCAGATACATTTCTGGAAGATGGATGCTTTAATAGCTGTTAGACAAAGCAGCTGTGGAATTAATCCTAATTTGCAGAGCTTCTTTAATTTTCTCCGTCACAAATTAGAAGTCATTGAGTGGCAATGGTTCACTCCATATTTTCTAATACATGTATACATCCTTGGACACATCTTGTATCAGCTGCAGACAAGTTCAAGATACTAAGCAGGATAGATCAGTTAGGGAAAAGGATGGAGTATTTTTATAAATGTCACCCAATCTCAAAGACATGAAAATGCATAGAAAGTAAATTTAACAATACTTTGCCATATGTGTGTTTGTGGTGTGTGTCTACTGACTATCCTAAAGAGTCTTGTCTTCTTTCAAGGTCATGGACAATTTTGATTACTTTTACAGGGCCAACCAGTTCCCTAAAGCTCTGATTTGTCTTCCATTACAGCTATTCACCTCTGCACATAATCCCATCTCTTATGCTATATAGCCAGGGTTGCTTCGGCTTGAGCAAGAAATGGAGAGCTTATTTTGGCTTTACTTAGGTCTGATTGTATAAGCCCTTTGTAATAAACTTACAAAACGAAGGAATTTGAGTTATCTACCAATCCTCTGCGCATAGAGAAATTCACTTAAGCAAACACTTGGGAAAGATATATAGTTACTCTAGTCTAAGTCTAAATCTACCTTAGATCTCTGCAGATTTCAGGTTTGTGTGCCTGCATCTTATTAAACAAGCCTGCCAAGGAATAGAATTATTTGAAGAATATATTTTCTGTTTTCTGAAGGCTTTGCTACACACACACACACACACACACTATTAACACAGTGTTTGGGGATAAGCAAAGTGAGCCTCATTCAAATAAATCAAAACAGGTTGTCATAAACCCCAAATTTCCACCTTCATTGGGCAACTGGATTATAATGGGGCAGTGTAGCAAAATCATATTTGCTATGCTGGATGGGTTGGCATTAAACTCTGAAAAGAACATTTCTTTGTTCCCACAGGTGTAGGGTTAAATTTAGAAAGCATTTCAAATGCTAAAATGATTGATGAAAACTTTCTGAGAGGGCTCAATGTGGAGTATCAGGTGAAAGAACACAAAATTATGTGGTAAAGTTCTTATAAATGTAAAACTAAAGAAAGTCTGGAACCATTATCATAATACGTTTTGCACATTCAGAGAAGATATGGTATTTTGGAGGGCTTCATTGACTAAAAAAACAATCAATGTCTTCTGTGTGCTCTTGATTTCCTTGTTTATGCAGGTGACAGTGCGACTTAGCGCCAAGTGCTCTACACACCCCCTTGGCATAAAAGCACATTGTTTATATGGGATGAAACATAAAGTATGTACTTCTCTGGGCTTTGATTTGCTTGTAATTAGATGAGCTCACCTCTCTTATGCCAGGAGAGAGAGAAATTAAGAAATCCTGAATCTGGCAAAAACTCTTGAAAGCATATTTGAACAACTACATGTTTTGCTGGGAGATCTGTGATTTATCTTCAAATATATTTAAATGTAGCTACTCATATGGGGAGGGGAGACTGCTAATTTGATTAAAAGAAGGAGTGGGTTGGCTGCTGTTCTGATCTAAATCTCCCCCAAGCTGTTATTTGTTCCAAGGGGAGCAAAATACCAGCATGATATAGTATTGTTCCCTCTAGGAAGCATATAGCAGTTTGAGGGGGTTGGTTTAGATCAGAAAAATGGTGCGGGAGGGAAGAGGCTGGGGTGGTTGGCTGGCACGGTGGAGTGCAGGGCTTTGGTAAATATAGGTTGTTGCTCACTCGGACATTAACTAAATTTTCCAGAACAAAATGTGTTCCTGAAAGGATGGTTGTGGTAATGATAAACTCATGGAGGATGTAGCAACAGTAAAAGTGAGCTGGCCAATCCACCTCCCACCTGTTTCCAATAAACAAAAGAGTTACATTTTATTATCAGGCCACATAAAAACAACCAATCAGGAAAGGGTACATAACATAGTAATGCAAGATGTCATGATGCATTATGCAATTCCAAACTACAGCTCCCAAGATACAGTTTGATATTATACAAGTACAAAAACTCATATACACAAAATAACATCTCAAATTAAAGCAGAACTCTCATCTGAGATGCCACATATGAATGTGTTTCTTTCCATGGAAATAACAAATTCACTTGGGTTATGTTTGCCCATCGCTAATCCGGTATCTCTCAAATCTCCTAATCCATCTGGACCGGCTGCTTGAATTTTGAAAAACAACCACAAATCTTGGAAGTTAAGCCATTTGTTATACAATTCTTGGCTTTGCAGGCTTGTATCTTTTAATTCTCACTTGATGCTCTGATTATTCCAAGGTATCTCTGTCTTCCCTCGGTAGAGGCTCGTTTTGACTGTCACTTTGCTATGTTTCTTCCTTGCACTGTTTTGTCTGATGTTGAAATCATGCTCCTGCTCCTTTTTCTTTGACTTTCCCACACACTCTTCTTACTGCCTGAAGTCCCCCTTCCCTCTCTCCTCAAGCCCCTTCCACTGGGTCAAGAAATCATCCCACTCGGACGCCATATAGTGAGTGTGAAAAAGCAATCAGCAGCTATGTTGTGATGCCCCTTTCTTTGCTGAACTCAGCCTCTCCTTCCTATGCTCCCTGTAAGGCAACCTACCCTAACTGGAGCCCTGTGGATGTTTTGGGATAGAACTCTCAGAATTCCTTGCTGGCTGGGGCTGATGGCAGTTGAAGTCCAAAACATCAGGACAACACCAGGTTGGGAAAGGCTGCTTAATCCATGAAGAATCCTAACAGTACCATATCGCAGAGGCTAATGCCAATGTAAGCATTAATAGCAGTTCAGGCCAGGGTGGGGTGGGGATGAATTTGTGCAGACAAGGGAGGGGTGGGGCTGGGGCTGCAGGGAGGAACACATGGTGTCTTCAGCTTATGGAAGGGCCATTGTACACTTTGTGCTAAGGCACTGTGTAAGAAAAATCAATTTAAATCCAAAGATGTCCTTTCACTTGTGCAATCTCTTTCCCAAGCATTACAATTCCTATAGGGACATAGGAAGCTGCCTCATTCCGAGTCAGTCCTTTGGTCCATCTAGCCCAGTATTGTCAACACTGACTGGCAGCAATGGGTCTCCAGGATTTCAGGCAGGATACTTTCCTCACCCTAACTGGAAATGCTGGAGCTCAAACCTGGGTCTTCTGTCTGCCAAGCTCTACCACTGTGCTCAACAACTGAGCTATGGCCCTTCCGTAAAACATACTGACTGTAGCACTGTGTGAATGTTAGCACAAACTCATTTGTTAGTGTTTGTAAAACAGAACTACCAGCTATTTCCTACTTCTGCTCACTGTTCTTTGGTTCCAAAGCTATGGGTTAAAAGGTCATCAGTGATACATTGATATCAGACTCCTTTCCCCCTCAATAAATGTTCTTGGACATGGTCTAAAAGCACATGAAGCTGTACTGAAGCAGGTCTGCCTTTTTGTTATTCTTAACATCCCTCAACAACCTCCACCCATTCTGAGCTTTAGCCTTCCTGACCCCATCTCTGCAATTCCAGGCTACTTGCCTGTACACATCCTTAGTGAACTGTCCCTCCATCTACATCCTATATGTGTTGTTGATATTCAGTTCATCGCTAAGCTTTTGGTGCAGCTCCATTAGCTTCTTCTGTGATCTTCCATTTTTTCTCCTCTGAAGGGAAAACTCATCCAATAAGGGCAGTGTACATGTGGCCAACCCTGCTGGGTCCTTGCCTGTTCATGCCCCGTCCTGCCAGCCCTGGTCTGTGTGTGGCTGTGATGTAGACCTCCATCACAACTAATCCCCCCCCCCCCCCGGTTTGCTTCCACGTTTTTTACCTCTGATGCAGAAGCAAGTCAAACTCATGATCCCTTTCACCTGAATAGCTGCTCTTTCTCTCCTTTGCTTGTTAGCTCTTCTATTCCACTCCACCCCACCCCTCCCCTTCTCTTTCTCCCTCCAGTCAGGTCCTGTCAGATGAGCACTTCAACCAGACCGCCTTTCTGCTGGAAAAAATGGAATGATCCTTTAGTCTGGCTCTTTGGGGGCATCGATGGAGTACAATCCTGTCTCTGCAAAGATTCAGGCGTTGTATGATTTAAAAAAAAAAATGCTTTGGAGCCTGGGATGCAAAGTTTGGGTTTTATATTGAGGCTTGGAGTCGGCTGCTGGGAGAGATGGCTTTTCCCTGCCAGGACTTGATGCAATCCATTCAAGCTCCCAGTTCCTTTAAAACTACACGGAGGCTTAGGGCGCATTAAACGTGCTTAGGGAAAATAATCCAGACTTTTGGCATTCTAGGAGAAAACTGAAAAGAGACGTTGTGTCAGCAGGACAGGCACAGCGTCATTTGAGTACCGTGCTGCAAATCTGCACACCAGACATGGTGAGAGTGCACTAAATCACTGGGGTGGGAGCTCATAGAGGTTCCTGACACATGTGAAAACACTGGTTTCTGAAAGGAGCATATCGCACCCATTGCAAACCAGACATACCCCTTTTCAACCAATACAGCTGAGCACAGGATCAATCAGGGCATAGGGTCAACCAGGTTCACTCATCTCCTTGTGTCTACACCTGTAGAACCCATAGACTTTCACCCACAGATTTTCACTGCCAAGCTCCTTTTAGCTTTTCCTATTACCTCGCTCAGTGAGTGAACAAACAGGGAGATTAGTTAATGCTAATCATGGTTCTCCCTTGATTGGGATTCTGCAGCTGGTTGCTTCTGGCAGTTCCATTAATCTGGGATTTTCAAAGATTCCAACTCTATTAGAATTTCTACTTTCTATAAGTTTGGTCTAAAACTCCAGCACATTCTAACTCCACTATCCTCTGCGTTGAATAATGTAGGAATCAAAACTAAGCTGCACAGATGCTGTCTATCAATCCCCCCTCCCCCCAAGAAAGGAATCTCATGAAGTTGTTGCATATTCAGGTTCTCAACACATTTATCTGTGTCCTTCTTAGCTTTCTTTTGAATAAATAAGCACAGTATAGCTAAAGCAAAGAGAGCACTGAAGCTATATACATAACAATGAGTATTCCATTGGACATTTATGAATATTTAAACAAAAGTTGCTAGTAGCAAATTTTGTTTATGCTTTCTTTGGTAACTAGCTAATATTAATTGGGAGTTTCTCTTATCAGCATGGTGCATGGTACACAGGCCCTGTTTCCAGATGATTCCACAATGGGACGCTAGAATTAAGAACTCCAGTCCTGGGTAAACCTCTTAAATGGCACGAATTAAAGAATAAGCTCCTTTCTGCATTTAGGAGCTCTATACATATCATGAAAATTAATCATGATACTTAAAGCTCTCTGTGCATTAAATGGAAATTAATCATGATGAGCCAACAACTTTGTTGGCAGCCATATTTCAGCACTAAGTAGATTTGCTTAGCTGAAATACACCACTCAGCAGAGAGGAGCAATGCTGAAGAATCATTACATGTGAGTCAAAACTTTTAAAAGGTCAGAGACAAGTCAGTTGCTATGAAGTGCTGCTACCACTTTTGTATCTGGTCACTCTAGTATAGCTATACAAAAGAGGGCAGGGCTCCTGCAGCTTTAACTGTTGTGATGAAGAGGGAATTTCACCAGTGGCTGCATGCATACAAATGACACCTGCTGAAATTCCTTTTTCTATGCAGCTGTTAAAGAGACAGGAGCCCTGTCCTCCTTTCCATAGGGTCAGCCTATAGAATGTTGTTTTGGCCAAATTGCTTTTTTGTTTTGTCCATGCCTGCCCTTGGCATGTGGCCTTCAGAAGTTAGACAAAAATGAATGCAGCCCTAGAGCTGAAGAATATTTCTTACCCTTGTGCTAAGCTGCAGCCACTTGGTCAAACAACTTGGCTAGATGGCATAACCCAAAATGGAACCAAATTCTTCAGATCTACAGCAAGCAAGATATAAGACTTTGAAAATGGTTTGAAAACTGTATATGGAGTGTGTCCTGGGCCTCAACAGTTGTCACTACTCTTATAAACCATTTTGAAGCAGTAGTGTAGATCCTGCCCATGTTTCCTGGTTTTTATTTTTGTTTTGGCAAAAGTTATGCAGTGTGATAAAAGTTAAGTGCCTTTTTGTGTGTGAATCCTTTCTCCAGTGATGGGAGCAAACATTACAGTATAGTACTCATGTACCTATTGTTTAGGTGCAGATCATCTCCTTAAAGGACTTTTATACTTTGCATTCTTCTAGCTCTTTCATGCTATAATTTTTATATACCCAAATAGATTACCTCCATAATGTGGCACGTAACTATCTTGAAAACCTACCTACCTTTCATTCAATATCAGTGGGAATTGTAGGTGCTTAATCTTTGAAAAGTCCTTTAAATGTATTCCACTTGCCTGAAAATCAGTCATTTTGATTATCTTTTTATAATGAATCAGTACAGTTTCATAAGAGCACAATTGTTCATATCTGTCATGGTCATGGGAAAGCCATCATGTGAGCTATGGTATCTGATTAGATCATTCCAACCACTTTTTAAGAATTATTGCAGTTTGCACATATAATTATTCCCCACCAAAATTCCACCATTTTGAATCTAATTACAGGAATTAATATCCACGCTTAATAGGCTTGAATAAAAATAGGGCATTAATCATCAGTGAAATCAGTGGAATTATTCCAGAAAAAATATTCCTCAGCTGTTTATATTTATTCAAACTTTAATAAAACATATATATATATATATATATATATATATGTATGTGTGTGTGTGTGTGTGTGTGTGTGTGAGAGAGAGAGAGAGAGAGAGAGAGATGACTATCCACAATCCAAATTAGGGATTTATTACCAAAATTTAAATCTTATTTATTTCCACCTTTATAAACTGATGCATATATTATTGATCCCATATAATCTTGATTTTATGATCTTCAGTATTAACTGCTTGACACTATGTAATGAGTATGAAAGAAAGAACTGCAGCTATGTTGAACTAGAAACTGAAGTGCTTCTCCCAGAGGGGATGGCCCCTTCTGTCCTGGACTCCAGGGCCAGATCTACACCAAGCAGGATAAAACATTTTGAAAACGTTTTGAAAACTGTATATGGAGTGTGTCATGGGCCCCAACAGTTCTCAAAACTGTTATAAACCGTTTTAAAGCAGTAGTGTAGATCCTGCACTGCTCTCCTTCCTGTTCTCCATTTAATGCAGACTGACTTAAGCTGGAGCCCTTCAGATGTTTAGGGCTATAACCCCCAGAATTCCTGACCATGGGCCTTGCTGGCTAGGGCTGATGGGAGTTCAAGTTTAAAACATCTGGAAGCCACCATTCTGTGGAAGGCTGATTAGTACATGAAGATTCATAACAGTAACATGCTACAGAGGCTAATACAAATGTAAGCCTTAGGGTGCCTCTACAAGAGCAATTTAAAGCTCTTTCAAGGCGCATTACCAAATTTACCTCTACAAGAGCAGAGCGCAAATGAGGAGTACAGGCGCTTTTTATCTCCTATTATGTGCATTTTCAAACGCGCCTTGAATAGTGAGTTTTAATTTACCGTGGGAGTAAGAGCGCCTTATATCCGTGTAAACAATTTTCTGAGGAGGCGCATTAATGAACAGAGTGGGCAGACTGTGGTCTTGATGTCATGCGTAGAAGTACCCCTTTGCTGGGAAAACCTCACACTTTTTTGTTTAGTTTTGTTTCCTGTCTCCTCCTGGCAACTTCCTCTTTGTTCTCTGTCTCTCTGGACGGAAGCTCCAGGAAGAGGAGACTCAAAATAAAGTTTCTTTGAAGTATCCTGATGGAATATTTTTTACATGGAGACATGGGGCCAGATGGAGGTGGTTTCATGAGAAGCAAAGGGGATAGGAAGGGTATACGGATGTGTGCATAATTAGCTATCAGCTTAGACAGATCATCCCCTCGCTTCTTGCTGGGTTCCTGACATGAGCTCTGTGTGTGTGTGTATGTTTTACAACGGTTGAGCTCGCTGGGAAGAGGAGGGGGAAGGAACGAAGCAGCATCTCCCTGTCTGTTTTGGTGTGTGTGTGCGAGGCACATTCCCATTTCCTCCTGAGCAGTTCACTTGAAATGGCAATTGGGCGAAGGAGGGGGGGAGAGGTAGCCGAACAGGTTAACCAGGTGATTACTGGCAGGTAACCTAGGTAACCAGATTCTGGTGGGCAGGGAGAATAAAGGGAGGGAAACCTGTTTGGCCAGTTCCCCGGGACAAAGCGCATTACTTTCAGCAACATTTGCATGTGATTCTCAGCATGTAAATAACTTTAAAACGTATTTCATACAGCCAGTAATGTGCTTCAAGGCCTTTCGTGTATAGATATTAGGCATAAACATGCTTATCACTTTATTCTTTAGGCAACCAATCGCAGGTTATAGCCTGTTCCATACAATGCAATATAATAACAATAAAAATTTAGTCACAAGGTTAAAATTCAGTAATAAAAATTCTATCACAAAGTTAAAATTCAGTGTATTCACATACTTTACAAGGATTTGTCATTTCAGAATCACCATTTCTCATACAAGGTAGTTGTCCTCTAGGGCTGTTCTAAGTTGGGCTGCTTTTACTGCAAATCTGGCTGTGTTTAACATAATGAACTTGGATGTGCTTGACAGTAAATGTATGATTTTGTCCATATCATCGAGGTTAGTTACCGCTACTAGACATTTTGTTAAGTATTTGTCTCTTGGGATTTTATACAGCTTACAATGTAACATGTAATGTATAGTATCCTCCACCTCCTGGCTCCCACATATACATAAACATTGTTCTCTAGGGATGTTCTTGTATCTCCCTTCTCTGAAATTAGATTTCATTGTTTGAAAGCGCAAGGCTATAAAGGTCTCGCGAAGGAAGGGAGACATGATCTCAGACAGGTATTTCTCTTCACCATGACATGTTTTTAGCTAAGGGAAACTAGAGGAAAATCTGGATACTTTGATTGCTTCAATATCCAGTCTAGCATAATATTTCTGCAACTGTTCTTTAATGGACTTTTGGCTGTTCTGAGTGTCACTAGCAACCACCGCCATGGGGTCGAGCCCAAATTTCTTTAGACTAGCTTCGCAACGTATCAGCCAGTTGTTTCTAGAGGAGGGGTTTCTCTGCTCAGCTACACAATGGGTTATCAATTCATAGGATGACCAATTCATTTTGACATAATAAAAAAACACAGCATGCCAAATAGCATATATTATTGGCATTACTCCAACTTCTGCCCGTATGTAGTTGGCCAGTGTACCTGGTGGAAGACCCAATAACATTCTTAAGAATTTATTCTGTAAGGGCTCTAAGGTGCGTGTTTCAGCAAAACCCCATATCTTGGCTCCATACGAAATCTGTGAAACAACCTTTGCTACAAAGACTCTAATAGCCGGCACAACTAAGTTACCTCCCTTCACTTTAGCAAATTTTAATACTGTTTGGATGGACTTTTGAGCTTTCAACTTAATGTAATGGCTGACAAGTGGGCAGCCCAAGATGCATTCTGTGTGAAGCAGATTCCGAGGTAACTAAATTGCTTGGTCTGTTCCAGCTGATTCTCATTTAGTATCCATTTGTGTTTGGGCAAGCGAGTCCCAAAAACCATAACTTTAGTTTTTGAGGAGTTTACATAAAGCTGTTCCTTGTTACAGGCCTCCCCAAACACATTCAATAATCTTCTCATACCTATCAAATTCTGAGATAAGAGAACCATGTCGTCGGTATATAATAATATATTCAATTTCTTAGCCCCAACAGACACTGGGAAGTTTGAATCACTTGTTATCTGCGCAATTATATCATTCACATAAATTTAAACAGAAGTGGGGCCAGCAGACATCCTTGCCTTACACCTTTAGCTGTTTTAATCTCTTTTGATAATTGTCCCCCTTTACCAACTCTGACTTGGATTATCGTATCAGAATGTAAATTCTTAATCAGGATTAGGAGGCGTCTGTCCATCCCTAGTTGCCATAGTTTGTGCCACAGCCTTTCTCTATTTATTCTATCAAAGGCTGAGGTCAAATCCACAAAAGCGGCGTATAGATGCTTCTTCGGGGATCCTGCATATTTCTCTCTCAGGGGGTTTAGCAAAAAACATTGGTCTATGGTTGATTTACCATGGTGGAAACCTGCTTGTTCCTCACCAATAATGTTGTTTTGATCTGACCAGTCTTCTGTTTTAGAGAGCAAATATCGCGGTAAACACGCTTATCAGGAAATGCGCATAATCAGGCAACCGGGCGTCAAAGCGAAATCTTGTAGAGAGGGCCTTAATCATTGTCCAGGTGGGGATGGGGACAAATTTGTTCCAAACAAGAGTGGTGTGTTGGGGAGGTGGAGAACACATAGTGTTTTCAGTTTATGGAAGGGCCATTGTATACTTAGCTAATATGCACCAAGTGGCTTCATGGTTGAGTGGGTATTTGAACCCCAGTCTCTTCATTCCAAGCCTAACCATTACACCAAGCTGAATTGTTTTGCATAGTCCCATTCATTTGAACTGGATTTGCTTGGGAAAACTTCCTGGTAATGGAACATCCTGGTAATTTTAGACAGGCAGTAAATACTGTTTTCCCCCCCCAATACATTCTGTATGATATTTTTATGCTTTTCAATTTTAATGAATTTCTCAAATTTTATTGTATGGGGGTTTGTTGCACTTGTGTTGTGTTCCTTGTATTTCATAGTTTTCTGAGAAATGTTAACCATATTTTATTGTACATCACCCCAAATGCCTGATGGTAGGGGCTGCTATTTATACAATTAATAAATAATAACAATAACAATAATAACAATAATTAATAATTGCTCAGGAAAACATTCTTTCATATTCCACAAGAAGGACACTCACGGATAATAAATCATGGATATCACACTTATTTTAAAATCACTGATTAGTATATTAATAGCCACAAGTATTATTTTTAGATGAGTAAGAAGACACCATTAATGATGGATTCTAACTATTACTAATTCTGAAGTGGAAAGACGCCTCTAATAATCTGCAAGGAAAATGAATTAACATTTTTGTTCATGCGTCATTACACCCTTGTTAGAGTTGGGCATCAGATGGCAATTCCAGGCTCTACATTTATGCAGGCAAGAATTGTCAGACATGCTTGATGGCCAGTGGGACCCTTTTTACAAATAATCTTTATGCTGTCAAAGTCTGCAGTACCATTTTTATTCAACCTTTTTCTCATTGCTCCACTGTGAGTGGCAGCAGATAAAGGAGGCCAAGGTTTTTATAACCATCACTGTGCTCTTTACAATGGGGCCAGACAATCTGAAACACCAGCAGTCCACAGGATTGTTGTTGTCAGCTTGAAATAAAAGTACAAAAGGAGACAAGGACACAGGCGTGCTCTACTGCAGCTTAGTGGAAAGCATATTATTCCCCTTTGACTCAGCTGACACTTATGCTCTTTTAAAATGAGCAATATATAGTTAGTGTTTACTGTTTAAGCAAGCAATTCTATGGTGCAGACTGATGCTTAAGCACAGCTAACAGTGCACTTCTGTCTTGCTGAGTAGTGCTGACAGAACTCCAACATATCAAGTACCTCAGCAGAGACATATGAAGTGAAAATGTTCTAAGCAGACATTATTGTGGGCCCAGCAAGAAATATTGGCAGTGGAGAACTCATTTTGCGCACATCTTCATTTTAGTTTCTTTACGGAAAGAGAAGAGGAGAACGTATAGAAAGTTCCCTCCTTCTCTATTGGTTAATATGCCTCCCTCTCTCCTTTGAAAACCTCCCCTAAAACTCCACTTCTTTAACTGATACTTTTGTGAACCATCTTTCACTTAGACCTCCATCACACCTAATTTCCCCCCTGGTTAGCCTCTGTGCTTTTTTACCAGCATGTCAAGCTTATGATCCCTTTCACCTGAATAGCTGTTCTTTTGCTCCTTGGCTTGTTAACTCTTCCCCTCCCTTCCCCTCCACTAGGCTGACCAGACCCCCCGGGGTTTCCCGGTTCTAAATGGGAAAAATGGGCCAAACCGGGCCGACCAGGCCCCAGGGGGCAACCTCCGGAAAACAGCTCGTTCTCCTCCCGCAAGGAGGGGGGGGCGGCGCGGCGCGGCGCGGGTGGGGTGGGCGGCTTGCGCGGGGCGGGCGGTGGCGCGAGGCACTTACCTGCTGGGGCGTCTGCTTCCCTCCGGTGCTCGGAATCTACTGAGAAACAGGCTTCGCGGCCTGTCCCTCAGTAGCGTGCCGGGTGATGACGTCATCACCCGGCGCGGTACTGAGAGACAGGCCAGGAAGCCTGTTTCTCAGTAGATTCCAAGCACTGGAGGGAAGCAGACGCCCCAGCCGGTAAGGAGCGTGGGGCGGGCGGCGTGGGGCGGGCGGGTGGGCAGCGCGGGGTGGGGGGGCTGCGTGGGGGCTGCGTGGGGGGGGTTGTTTTAGGTGGGTGGGGTGGCGGGGGGGGGTCCGGGATTTTGATCCTCAAAATCTGGTCACCCTACCCTCCACCCCTCCTCTCCCTTCTTCTTTCTCCCTCCAGTCAGGTTCTATCAGATGAGTACTTCAACCAGACTGCCTTTCTGCTGGGCAACGCAGAGATTCAGGCATTGTATGATTTTAAAAAATGCTTTGGAACCTGGGATGCAAGGTTTGGGTTTTATATTGATGCTTGGAGCCTGCTGTTGGGAGAGATGGCTTTTCCCTGCCAGGACTTGATGTAATCCATTCAAGCCCCCACTTCCTTTAAAACTACACGGAGGCTTAGGGTGCATTAAACACGCTTAGGGAAAATAATCCAGACTTTTAGCATTCTAGGAATGGCTGGGGAAGAGGCAGGGTTTCAGAAGGACAGGCAAGGCGTCATGTGAGTACCGTGCTGCAAATCCACACACCAGGCATGGTGAGAGTGCACTAAATCACTGGTGTGTTGGAGCTCTTAGATTGCTCATTCATTCCTGTGATTTCTGTCTACCACTTTCCTGTGTTTTGTTGTAAGTCAGACTCTGATCTCTGCCATCCTAAAGCTTAACCATGTATTTACAGATAGGTTCCCTTCCCAGAAGGATTGCTATCACTTTTTGGAACACAGCAACTGGCTATGCTGCATCAGACCAAAGGTGCATCTGCTTTTATCATTTTGCTTCCAACCACAAGTCCCAGAGAAGCTCACAAGCAGGGCAAAATGGGTGAGATCCATCCCATGTTATCTGGCCCCAGAGAGGATATTTCTTCTGAACAGCCATTCATGGACCTATTCTTCATAGCTTTGTCAACTCTTCCTTAAGTCACCTAAATATTCTATGTTTTGTAAATCATCTAGCATACCACTGTCACTAAACATTGCATAGTAGCTATCATCATCATCATCATCATCATCATCATCATCATCATCATCGGGTATTAACAAGTGAGAGGCCGTTCTTGGTGGTGCCTCCACCCCCATTTATGGAATGATCTCCCTGATAAAAGATGCCTGTCACCAACATTATTATCTTTTCACTGCCAGGTTAAAACTGCTCTCTTCTCTCGGGCATTTGACAGTATACAATGAGTTTTAAATTAGGTCTTGGATCGCATTTGGTTGATGGCTTAACAAATTGTTTTTAGATATATGTTGTCTCTGTGTGTTATCTGTTTACATAGTTTTATATAAATACCTTTCTTTTTGTACTTTGTGTAATGTGTTTTAATGGTTTTTAATTTTTGTGAAATGTCCAGAGAGCTTTGGGTATAGAGAATAGGGGTGTGCACGCCAAAAAATGTCATTTTTTATCGTTATCGTCATTTTGGACCAAAAAAAACATCGTCTTCATTCATATCGTAGGTGATCCATATCGTCTTCACGATAATTATAGTTAAAAAATGATATTTTTGGCAGAAATTAAAAATGCCTATAACTTCTGGATTTTAAAAGTTAGAGGTTTGAAACTTGGTCACAGTGCTTCTGGGATATGCCTAAGTATGTGTATGGAATTTGAGATCGATCCCTACAACCCTCGATTTTATATTATTTTTTAAAGATCGTTTCTGTTTTGACAGGTCTGGTGAGCTGTCATTCTGATCTGTTAGATGGAAATGATCTTTAATAAATTCATATAAAATCAAGGGTTGGAGGGATCGATCTCAAATTTGGCACATATGACAGACGAACCACCCGCTCACAGTACCTCTGTCTTGTTTGGATTGAGTCTCAGTTTGTTAGCCCTCATCCAGTCCATTACCGTGCCCAGGCACTGATTCAGAACAGCCACTACCTCACCTGGGTTTGATGAAAAGGAAAGGTAGAGCTGGGTGTCATCCGCATATTGATGACATCTCAGCCCACATCTCCAGATAACCTCTCCCAGGGGCTTCATGTATATGTTAAATAGCATAGGGGATAAAATAGAGCCCTGTGGAACCCCATGGCTTAAATGCCACGGCACAGAGCAATAATCCCCCAGCACCACCTTCTGAAAACAGCATAGGGGATAAAATAGAGCCCTGTGGAACCCCATGGCAATAACCCCCCAGCACCACCTTCTGGAATCAACCTTCCAAGTAGGAGTGGAACCACTGCAGCGCAGTGCCTCCAACTCCCAGCCCAGACAACCTATCCAGAAGGATACCATGGTCAATGGTATCAAAAGCCGCTGAGAGGTCCAAGATGTTGTGTCTAATTCCTCTCCCCTTGCTCAGTGCGAAGGACTGTTAGACGTTAATTCAGAATCAGATTCTGAACTCGAACAGACATTCCAGTCCATACCAGAAGGGGAAGATGTGGTTCCCATAGCTTCGCCTCCAGTGCTTATCTCTCCTGATGTAAATAACCCTCTGGCTGATAAACAGCCCTCCTCTTCAGGAGAGGAGGGAGAGAGTAACCTTAGAGATGCCATTTTCCATAGGTCAGGAGGTGGCGCTTGGAAGGTTTAGTGGCTCAGAAAAAGCTTGATTTGGATTTCGCTCAGAAGTGACTCTCTCTTTCTCTTGAATGGATCAACTGTGTTGTTTGCTTAGCTAAATTACGCCTTGGGGCAAAACGCTTTCTACTTTTAACTCCCTTCAACTGAAGGAAGGGGTCATTTGCTAAATAAAAGATGATTGCTTTCCTAAGAGGCCTTCTTATTGACTTCAATGAATGCAAGGAGTTAGAGAGTCATGACACAAGAGAACCAACAGGGTCACACTCCCCCTGTCCCTCTCCCGGCAAAGGTCATCCCACAGGGCGACCAAGGCAGTTTCTGTTCCAAAGCCAGGCCTGAAACCCAATTGAAATGGATCTAGATAATCCGTTTCATTCAAGAATGTCTGGAGTTGTCCTGCAACCACCCACTCAAGCACCTTGCCCAGGAAAGGAATGTTTGCCACCGGCCTATAGTTGTTAGCATCTTCCGGGTTCAGGTTAGGCTTTTTCAGGAGTGGTCTGATTACTGCCTCTTTTAACAAGGCTAGCACCACTCCCTCTCTCAAGGAGGCATTTACAACCTCCTGGACCCAGCCGGCGGTCCCCTCCTTATTTTATGTAATTAGCCATGACGGGCAAGGGTCAAGTACACAAGTGGTCGACCGGACTTGGCCAAGCACCTTGTCCACATCCTCAGGCCTAAATAACTGAAACTCATCCAATAAAACTGGACCAGACGGTGCTCTGAACTAGCAGAGCTACATTAAGCGTGGTGTCCAATTCAAGACGAATCTGAGTGACTTTATCTTCAAAGTGCCTTGCAAACTTGTCACAGCGTGCTACCGAGGGTTCCACCATCTCTCGCCCTGGCCCAGAGTGTAGCAGGCCACGAACCACCTGGAAAATCTCCGCCGGACAACACTGTGAAGATGCAATGTTGGTGGAGAAGAACTGTCTCTTTGCCACCCTCACCGCCACAGAGTTGGCTCGATAATGAGCTCTAGCCCGTGTCCGATCAGACTCAGCACGAGTTTTCCTCCACCTGCGTTCTAGCCATCACCCCTTTTGTTTCATTGCCCTCAGCTTAGGTGTAAACCAAGGAGCTGGCCAAGCTCTGCTCAGAGGGAGAGGGCACTTAGGTGCGATCGTGTCAACCGCCCGGGTCATCTCTGCATTCCACAGAGCAGCCTGGGCTTTGACAGGAGCACTGGCCATATCAGCAGGAAAATCCCCCAGAGCCCTCTGAAATCCATTGGAGTCCATTAGCCTCCAGGGGCAGACCATTTTAATAGCCCCCCCCCCCCTTGCAGAGGAGAAAGGATGCTGAAAGTCTAAACCTCAATAGAAAGTGATCAGAC
Organism: Anniella stebbinsi; assembly: GCA_029215795.1. Taxonomy (NCBI): domain Eukaryota; kingdom Metazoa; phylum Chordata; class Lepidosauria; order Squamata; family Anniellidae; genus Anniella; species Anniella stebbinsi. The sequence goes on along the minus strand of JARDYH010000003.1, from coordinate 158,859,838 downwards.
CATGACAAGGGGGTAGATGTTAGTTCCCCCACTTTCAGATCACCATCCTCCTGTCCAGTTGAGAAAACCAGGTCAAGAGTATGTCCTTTTGCATGCATTGGGCCAATGACATGTTGAGACAGCCCCATGGTTGTCATGGCAGTCATGAAGTCCTGAGCCACTCCAGATGCAGGAGCCTCCGCATGGAAGTTGAGATCCCCCAGGGCCACCATCCTGGGGGTCCTAAACACCAGGTCTGAGACAACCTCCATCAGCTCAGGCAGGGAGACTGTTGGGCAGCGGGGTGGGTGGTACACCAGCAGAATCCCTAATCTGTCTCAGGTATCCAACACAAAATACAGACATTCGAGACCAGCACTCAAATGAACAGGAAGCTTAGAGAGGGAGATCATATTTCTATAGACCACAGCAACCCCCCCTCCTCAGCCCTGAAGTCGATGCTGGTGCTGCACCGAACACCCAGGGGGGCAAAGCTGAGTGAGAGTGGCCCCTCCCAGTTCACCCACCCAGGTCTCAGTGATACATACCAGGTCAGCCCCCTCATCCACAATCAGATCATGGATGAGGGAGATTTTATTTTGGACTGACCTGGCATTCAGCAGCAGCAGCAGCAGTAGCAGCACCAACCCCGAGGGCAAGCTGGTAAGGCCGCCAGGAACTATCTGGTTGGGGGAAGAACCAGAAAAGAGGATAGTTGTAAGGCAACTACCCCCTCTTCTCCTCATCTAGCCTGTTTCTCCCCCAACACCATACCTCCCCCTACCCGTGACCACAGTTATGCAGGCACCCCCTTGCCCCCCTGAGCCCCCCATGTACATATTCGAAATATACAAATTATACAACAGCATAACAATTCAAATTGTTGCTGGTTGCTGATGGTTTTAACAGACACAGGCAGTAGGGTGACTCCTCTGTGCGATGCTAAGTGCACAGAGGTGCGTGCCGAGGCGCTGCCTCTGGCAAGCTTCCCTTAAATAGGTACCTGTAAAGGGGAGGAGCAGCTGGTTAGCTGGTTAGCTGATTGCAATGCCCATCAGGTGAGGGGGCAGCAGCAGAAAGCAAACCTCTGCAGTGATAGATTCCTCCCCCCCACTCCACTCCATATGGTTTTATGGGGAGTGGGTATTCCCTGTAATGTCAGGGGCCATTTCCCCTCATCTGAAGGAGCCTATGTTCTCATATTGTTAAGGAACTTATCCAGTACAGAATTTTCATCCAGTACAATGTTGTTGGCCACATGAAATTAGAGCAAGGTTGCACATGCCTGTTTTAGAGCCATAGTTGAGCCATCCCCCATAGTTCTTACATATGAAAGCAACATGAGAAATTGGTCCTTATAAACCACTCAGTCTTCCAATGTAATTAAAAGGGATGCTAACTTGTATTCTGCTGCCCTAAAATAAGAGCACTTTTTGGTCAGGGTGGCAGGGAGGGGTGAATAGGGCAGAGAGAGAGACCCATGTTTAGATAGCTGGGGGTTGTAATGTTTATATAGCCTGTGCAAAACAGTTTGACGAAAGCACTTTCCTGAGAAGGCAGTTTTAATTGCTCTCATCTATGTCATACAACCAGTGTTGCTTGCTTTAACTGTTCATTCTCACACAGGGAAAGAAGAATAAGGGCGTAGGAGGTGGCGTGCTTCAAGTTGGCGGAATGATCAATGATAATTAATTACCAAGCTTCTCAGCCATTATTGTAAGGTTTCAAAGATAACCTTCTTTTCCCCCTATTGGGATGTCTAATAGAATATTGTGCTTGGCAAGAGATTAGTGTGAGCAGAGCCAAATTTAATTGCCTTAATAAGCCACTTAGTCATTTGCCTCAGACAATGGGAGAGACAAGATCATAATTAAGGCCTCCATCTCTCAGTAACATAAATGGCTCCATCTTAGGAAAGGAAAAGGTTGAAAGGAACAGTCTATTGTAATATTATTGCAGAAAAAGAATATGTTATTCATGTGTTAGTCTGCTCCATTATTGATTTTTGATAGCAAGCATGAGAGGAGGGAATGGGTGTATGGGTAGGGAAGCGTGGGAATAGAAATCTACTTCTGTTTCTAGAAGTCAACCTCTACTGTGGTGGAACAATCCAAAGTACAATATGTGATGTGCTATTAAATTATAACAGTATGACACACTTCCTCAGGTGACTGTTGTGCTTATAGAACAAGGCCTTTATGTGTGTATGGATGCCTATCTACTGTATATAAAAAGGGAAAGAAAAGTGACCAGGATTGGGGGGGCGGGAATACAGATAAATCCAGAGAGTTTGAGATGACATGCAGTAAAGTACACAAAGTTTAAATACAAGCTTGTTACTTTCAAAGGGTGGTGGAATTTAGATATTCTCCTTGTGCCTTTTCCAGCCATTGCTCTATCTATTTTGTTCTGGTATTACTACCAAATCCTGTATCTATCCCTGAACCATTAAACACAATGGAACAAAATCCAAAAGGTTTAATGCACCTACTGAAATGGGAAGGAATGTTCTAAGAAAGTAAAGTGAGGAGTTTGCTTTGATAGGGTGAGAAACTTCAGTTGCTCAACAACTTAATCAGGTAACTGCTTTTCTTTAAATTGAATGGCATCAGGGAGATATATATTAATTGTATACAATTAGAACTGAATGATTCTACTCTCTCTGTTAGCATTTGAGGAAGATCCAAGAAGCACGGGGCTTAGATGTATGTCTATGCAATTAATTTTGCAATCTCCTTAAAACGTAATTCCCTACATGCCTCAGAGGCTGAGAGAGTAACCCCTCTAAGATGCACCAATCCACTAAGGGGACAGTCGCCATTGTCAGAATAGAGCCCCCCTCCTTGCAGCCCCCTCCTCCAGGAACAGTTTTGGGCAGTGCAGCACAGATGAGATGAAGGGAGAGTTCCATTGCGTGAGTGGAGCTCTGCTTTTGTGTGATGTTGGTTGGTTGTCCATTGATAGCTAATATTCTTCCATGATTAATGCCATATATCTGGTACATGTTTCTTGCAAAATTTATCAGAGGGTGTTCATTTCATTCTGCAGTGTATTTTTTCATCATCCTTACTCTGTAACTGTGACGCCCTGCCTGCACCTGTGACACTCACCAGGCTACGCAACAGGGCTGTCCACGCCACTCGCACTCAGGGCTTACTTCAACCCCCTGTGCTTATGACGTGTTTGAGGGTTTAGGCTTACTGTTGCTGCTCCTGTCCCGCTTTTACTCTTTTAGGCCCCACAGCTCTACAGCCCAGCACTCTAGCTCTCAAATCCCCCTTCATTCTATCCGCTGCCACCAGTACCTTCCTCAGGTATACTTCCAATGATCACACCAGTTGATATAATTAAATGTAATTTATTAACAAGATGATTGTTCAGGTAGCAGAAGCTTGATGGTTTCCTTAGTTCAACCGTGTATTGGTTACAGGCACAATGCTTAATGGTTTCAGTCAGTAATTTCTCTTCATAACATGTTTCAAATATAAACTTCCATGTTTCTCCTGCTTACTCTACCCACTCTAAGCTACACTACACTCTTTCCCACAATCTAGTTCCACCAAAATAACAAAATACGTTGGCCCTTCCTAGCCTCTAATCCAGTCAACAATAACTCTCCCCTTTTCAGCTCTTGTCAGCCCTATACACACACACACACACACACACACACACACACACTATTCTCTAACTCCTCCTACTCTCACACAGCCAGCCAATCTAGGCACTCTCCTGCCTCCATCCAATCAGCACTTGACGTGTGTGAAAACAAACCATCACTTCTTAGAAGCCGGCCAAGGCTGAAAACAAAACTGATAAGGCAAGAATTTTAGAGCAAAGAAGGAGAGAGAGGAGTACAGGTAGCTTTGAGTACTGTCTTGAAACCATTTAACATATTAGATGACATACCAAGAGGTAGAGAATTAATATTTTAATTGGTCTCCTCCTCCTGGACAGCAATTACACTTGCGTAGTTGGAAGACTAACTCATGTAGTCTTGCACACAGTTCTATTGTAAATTCACATGATGTCTTGTAGCCAATTATGAATTATTTATTTCTTTTGTAACCAAATAGAAATCATTTCTTTGTCTTCAAGAAGCATAAATGTTATAACTACGTAATTGCTGATTAGGACGGTTCTGGCTGTGAAGCAAGATTGTTCTCATTTCTGTACAGGAATAAAGTTCTTGCTGCTTTAGATCCCAACCTGTGTGTGAGTTTGGCTAATGGCACACTGAGCACAGACCCCACGGAGCTGCCCTGGAAATTCATGTAACACACTCACACATGAACTCCCCCCTTATACTTACACGGCTGCAACATAACTGTGAGTCTATTTAACTTCTTTCTTGGATCTTTTGGCATTTTATAAACAATTACTTACAACTTTTTATATACGAGGACCTCTAAAACAGCTGAACATCACAGTAACCAAACATTCTTAGTTTACCAGCTGTTTATTAAGCATTAAATAGCATTGTTGTTCTTACACAGATCCTTATCAGCATACTAGAAATCATGCAAAGAATATATGTGTGAAAATTGTTCATCTGGTCGGTTCCATCTCTTTCTCCCAGCATTGACACACCAATTTATTTATTTAGATGTATTTATGGCCTGCTTGTCTATAAATGATATTCAAAGAGGCTAACACTCTGGTTAAGCACACTGTCATAAAACACAGACATGAAAATGACTAGCATCTCACAATTAAAGCGTACACACTAACAGGTGTAAAGGGAACATCAGTAAATTAGTAAAAGAAAAAAGTGTTCATAATCAAAGACTCACAAATGAAACAAATGGGTCTTGAGCAACCATCTAAACCAGGGGTGCAGGACTTCACACCTGGGAGCCAAATTTGGCCTGCGAGGGTTTCCCAGAAGGCCATGCTCCCTTCTCCTGGCCCCACCCACTTTCCCCTGTCCACTGATTGTTGGGTGGTTTCCCAGCTTTTGTGCAGTCCACCCCTCCCCTGCCCTGCTCTGCCCTGCAATTTGAAAATGTTGAAATGCCTCTCCTACAGCTTAGTTACTGGCAGTAAGAGGTTTGAGCTGAAACAGGCTGGTATTTGTATTATTATTATTTTTTGGGGGGGTTGTCCTGCCCCTTTTTTCTCTGGTCTTGCCCACTACTGGAATGTGGTCTCCAAATGAAATTCAGTCCTCCAGCTGGAAAAGGTTCTGCCCCCCTGATCTAAACAAAGAAGAGAAACCTGATGAAACTTTCCACGAATGGCTGTTGCAGAATGTAGGCAAAGCACAGAAAAAGCTCCTTCTCTCATGTCATCTGCTGGGTCTTTGATGGTTAAAGGATGCAAGCAGGGCCTTTGAAATGGATCTTAAGGGCCAGGCAGGTTCATATTATTGGGACGGAGCTCCCTTACATAATTTATATCCCATTTTCCTCACCAAATAGTCGTATTTAAAATGATGCAAACGGTAACACAGAAAACACAGAAAACCATGAAACATTAAAATAAAACTATTGGGTAGGCTTAATTGACTATGGAAGGAATACAGAGGAGTATGAGACACCAAAGAATCACCCTGTTGGGCAGTATATATACATTTAATAATTTGCTAAGTAAGATGAAAAACCCCTTTGTTTTTACATTCCCAATTTAGTGGCAAAAATAGGGATACCCAGTACGCTGTTGCTCATCTATCTATCTATCTATCTATCTATCTATCTATCTAATCACCTATCTATCTTTTTACCTCACTAAAGATATACACATTTGGGGGGATTCAGATATTTGTACATCACTAAAAATTGTGCAGATTAAATTTCTAAGAACAACCCTTTTCCCCAAACTTTTTTGAATGTTCCTTTTGGGGGCAATTAAAGCTTAGCTGAATCAACTAAGGCCAGAAATTACTAATCTTGCACAAGCTATATTTATTTATAGGAATACAAGTTTAGAAAGAAAAAGAAACAACAAGTCTGCTTGCTTCCAATGTTCAAACACAATTTCCACTGGCATTCATTAAAGAAGAAAATCTTTTAAACTGATATGGATTATGTAGGGCTAGGCCTACACGAAGAGCAAACATTTATTTAGAATTAACCAACTCCAGCACATTGGATGGCTCCTTATTGTTATCGATAGGGTCCTCCAAAACAGCAAGCTGAAAACCTGAGAACCGTAAACTATATCATTCCTTACGTTTTGTAGCTCTTCTCCATTGAGACTTATAATTGTCTTCAGTCTGGAAGGTAAAACAACTTAATTTTGAGCATTAGTCAATGGTTTGCCAAATTAACTAGTTTTACCTGAGCCTGTTCTGAAGTGGACTGGGGGGTGCGGGGTTCACCTATCACTAATGGTTTACCTTCCCAGTGCCACTGTGGGCTTTCTGTCTGTGGTGGCTGGGCCAACTAGCATCTGGGGCTTAGCCCACCACAGTGTACTTTCTTAATAGTTTGTTTTTATGGGAAAAAGTAAAGGCATGCTCTCAAGGACGTCATTGGCATGGACGTTAAAAACGACCCCCTCTAATAGTAATAATAATACCCCCTCTTTGGTGTGTTATAATGATATTTCATATAAGCGGAGAGCATCCTCATCCTGAGAATACTATATCTCTATTATATCTCTATATCTCTATTATGGGCATAGTGGTACTGTCAGTGTTTACTTCCAGCTTGTGCAAAATACTTTTGTTGGAAATATACCAAAGTCTGAGCATCTTCCAAGATTTTTGGAGGACCTTCCAATTGGCTCTAATATTTCTGTCACTACACCTTTATTGTGCTACGTGTGCACCCCACTCCCAATTGGTAAGAAGTTGTAGTGGTTACAGTACTTACTCTGAGTTCAGTTTCCTTCGAAGGAGGTCACTGGAGACTTGAGGCATTTCTGTCATATAAGGATTCTTTGCACATATATACAGGTTGAGGCTCCACAGCTTTAACACTTAAATAGATCCCTGTCCCCATCAGGTGTCTAGGGAACCCATAAGCCAATAGGATTTCTTGCAGGCAGCAGGTCAGCTCTCTGCCTCCTTTTCAGATCCAGTTCCAGAACAGATTGACTAGGCTCGCATGTCCACCGCAGCCCACTATCGCTTCTTTAAGCCACAATGGGCGGTGGCACCTGTCAGCAGCCATTTTGAATATTCAACCCCCATGGGGGGGGATTGCCATGGTGTGTCGTGTAATCTAAACCTGGGCAGCAGGCATGGTTTGAAGATTAAACAGCCCTCAAATAACACATGGTTTGTTGCAGGGTTATTTCAGGGCTCTTTAATCCTCCAAAAAGCCATGCTGCCTGGGTTTAGAAGACACAATAAGTCGCAGCCAGGCAATGATTATGTAAATCACACCTGGCATGCAAGTACATGCCACAGCTCACAACAAGCCACTGCATCTTATTTTGATGGTGCAAACCAGCCCTACCTGTAGCCATTTCTGACAACAGCCACCACTCAAATAATCATGATAACAGTATGGAATCTGCCAGGTTAAATGTGCCCAACTGATTTGACCCATTCTAACAATCTCTTTGCAGAATCAGACTCAAAGGGTTGGAGGGGATCCTTGAGAGACAATTCAGATTAACCCCAAATCCAGAATAATCAAAAGAAGTCATGGATAGGCATATGAGTAGTGTGGTTGGGGCAGGAGAGCAAATTATGATAGACATGGGAACTGTGAAGCTAATGGCTCACAAAATGATTTTATTTTGTTTTGTTATAAGTGGGTCCCCAAATATGTGGGCCTTGTCATGGGACATGAAGGAAGATAAATAGCTTACTACTGGCTGGAATGAAACTGGTATTTGGAAAAGAATTGCATCTTAGAGTAGTATCATTTTTTAAAAAAAATATTGGAGTGCTGCTGTCTTCCTCTTTGATTTATTTTGCAATCAAATGCCCTGTATTTTAGCATATCCCAGGGCAGTCAAGTATATGGCAGAGTAAGAAATGTATTTGAATAAACAGACATGAAATAAGCGTTTGCTGTGCTTTGCAATACTGACCGACAGCTCCATTCAGTAATTTAGAACATGACACTTAAGAGCTTCCCAAAGACATGCAGTACAATAGAGGAAAGCCATGAATGCATTGCAAATGGAGATGGTTGTCACTGAGAAATTGTTTGTGAACAGCAGAGCCTGAGAGCGTGATAGCCTTTTAGCAATAAGACGAAGAGCAACTAACATAAACATCCATAAAATGTTCTATTAGAAACCTGCATGTCCTACACATAATTTTTCAGGTGAGCTGTAGCAGTGGTGGTAGCAGATACACAAATGGTAATCATGCCATTGTTGCATGCCTGTAGCTATTATTTCCTAAACAAATGTCAGAGAGATGCATTAATTATTAGGCTTATGAGCAACAAAACAGGGGGCTTCAATTAGCTTCCCAATGGAAGCTGTACTCATCCCTTTTTCTAAAATGGGATATGTGACCTTCCAGAATAAACTTCAGGGTAATAAGGATCATCTTGAATGGATGTACCTTGGAATGTCACCTCCATCTTGGCCCAATGCTTGAATGGAAGGGAAAGTTACTGATATGTGGATGTGTATACCCAGTTTTATTAACGAGCGAGCTGGCAGTGCAATCCTACACCTGTCTAATCAGAGGTCCTATTGAATTCAACGAGACTGACTCCCAGCGAAGTGCATATAGGAAAGCAGCCTAAATTCATTTTCTGTGGAACAGGGGAAGGGAACAGAAGTGATCCTAGTGGCCAGACAGTGGTGCAGATTCAGCCTATAGGACAGGTGATCCCCATCTGTGCTTTAGAAGGAGTTCTTACATATTGTCCATGTTTATGTTGGCACAACATTTGGTCCACGGCCAAAATAGAGCCCCCACTTTTTATCCTACTTAGTCAAGGGGTTGTCACTACATAGTAGCTCCTTGCAGTCTCAGTTCAGAGCTTTGGCTCACTTATAAAGCTCATGCTTTGCATGTAGATGTTCCCAGATTCATTCTCTGGAATCCTCAGTTAATGTTCCCAGATAACAGGATACTCAAAATCTGAGATCCCAGAGAGCCACTGTCAGTCATAGTATGACTAGAGTGAGATCTACACTGCTGCTTTATAGAGGTATTGAAGTGCACTGATAACTGTTGGGGCACATTACACATTCCCTATACTGCTTTCATCATGTTATTTCTTGATTTCTATTCCACATTATCCAAAATACTGCAACAAATGTCATTGTGTGTCCAATGAGGTATAAATGCATAAGAGGGATGAAGCGTTTTCATGTTGGGATTATAATGATTCAACACAAGGTGTAGATCTAGCCTGTGCTTGATGCACATTAGACCTGCCTCCTTGCCATCTCATCCCAGGGCATCTATGCATTGGCACTGCAAGAGGGTTGTGCAAATTGCATGAGCCATAGTACTCCTGACGTCAGCCCTATCTGCCAAGTGAACAGAATGGAGGAAATTGACAGTGGATGCTCATGGTGAAGTGGGCACTGTGAATGACAACATTCAAGCCTGTAAACTCCAGAGGAGAAGGACCATTGGTTGATCCATCAGTTCTGATTGGTTAAGAGCCTAGGATGGGTAGATCAAAGGAAAGAAAGTCGAAAATATCACATGGACACATAATTCAGTTTACACAGGTTACCAAAAGAAAAATGATAGAGGCTTGCAATGTACTGGTTTTCTCCTGTATTGCACCAATTCCTTTATTGCACTTACTCCAGTAATCAAGGGCTAGATCTACACTACTGCTTTATAGCAGTATTGAAGTGAACTGATAACTGTTGGGGCACAATCCACATCCCATATGCCACTTTCATATATCCTGCTTTTTATTCCACATTCATAACAATTTGATACAAGGTGCAGATCTGGCCCTATATTGCGCTACTAGACAGCATTGCACCAATTGAGAACCAGTGTGGTACAGAAGCCTAACATAGGCTTGTTATGGGGAGCCTATGAATTCAATGTATGCTGCCTTGTGTTCTTTGGAGGAAAGGCAGTATACAAACACATAGATTATGTGGAAATGGGGGGCAGGGTTGCCTCTTTGGCTCCTGATCCATGTGCTGGTGATGAGAGCAGAGAGGAGCTTATTGTCTCTCTGCCTCCACAGGGAGGTTTGCCATGACTCACGGCCTTTTACTGATGTGTTTATTTCAAGGGGAAAACACTGTTTTGTACACTTTGTACTATTGGTATGGGCAGTGAAATCTTCAATAGCCCTATTCATGCATTGAAGCCCTCACATGATGAGTGGAGGGCTGAGACATGCTCACTGGCCTGGCCCCACTCTTCTGTGTCCCTTTTGCCCGACCCCGCTGTCCTCCACTCATTGCATGATGAAGGTCTGTAGCAGAGAGCCTGCTGTGCTCATGTAGGCCTCCCTGCTTGATTTAGTTGTGCAGGGTTTTAAACTGTATGGGGAGCCTCCACATATACAGCAGGGACCCTGCTGAAAACCTTCACCCACCAATGTGTGAAGGGTGGTGGGACTAGTAACAAGAACATGGCGGAGGGGGTGGAGCCAGCGAGCACTTCCCCACTTTTCCCTCAGAGCCAAGCTACATGTTACGCTAATCATGTAGGGTGTAGTTGAAGTGTATCTTCTTATTTATTTTAGTGTAAGCACATGTGGCCCTGATTCAGATCAGGACCATACAGTGGAAATGCAGAAGACCATTGTATATCGAGGACCTAGTGGTGCATCACAAAATGCACACGAGAGGCTAGCTTACATCTGTGCTTGGATTTCTTATCTAGCCTTCTAGGCCTCCTGCACACTATTAGCTCAGCTTCTAGTTTCAGCTGCCTGCCTGGGAAACAGTCAGTGTTATCTAGAATGTAAGAATCCAAAGGTTGGCTGTAGCTCACTACCATCACCTGGCTTGGGTGCCTGCCAATGACAGAGGCTAGTTTGTTTCTCCCAATGGGAACAGGGAAAAGCCCACTAAGTGTATATAGGTTCCTGAGGGAGGTATAAGATTCAGAACCTCGTTGTATGCCGTAGTGGAACAGGTGCTGCGGGTCAGGCCGTTACGGGGTTATGTTTGCTGCTGATCTTATCTTGATAAGAGTCCGGGTTCCCAGTAGCTGCAGGAATGAATGCTTTATGCTTTAAATGTATTACCCTGTTTTTTCTTGCTTTGTTAGCCTATACTAGCTAAATAAACTTCTTTCCTTCTCCCATTGGAGTTCATTGCCTCTGAATATCCAAAAAGAACCATTGCCTGTTGACAAAACAATGGGCAAAACAGACTGCTGTGCTCTGGGAGAGGAGAATTAAACCTTCCCTATTCCACAGTTTGCTTCCTGAAATCTCCCTCCCTCTTTGCAGTGGGGATAATGAAAGAAAAATAGCCTGCATTGATGCCAATGGAAATATTTTTCTTTTGTTAACTCTCCCACATTTGAGTGGGGGGTGGTTTGGGGAAGCAGATGATGTGACCATGTGTGCGTGTGTGTGTGTGAGGCCTCTCTTCCAGAGTGTTGTCTCAATCCAAATTGGGGCTATATGTGGTTACATTAAAGTAAATAAAAAGATAACCCTGCATTACATGGTATACCATTGGTGTAACATGTAGTTTGGCTCTCCCATGATTTTAATCACATGATGGCTTTAATGCCTGAATAGGACGTGCATCATATGTTTTTTTCTGCTTCACAACATGTGGCTTCCCTAACTCAGCTTTAGTGAATCTACAACCTTTTGCTCTGGATGAACAACTCACTGTTCATTTCTAAGCAATCAGGGGGTTTCTTGGGCTGCCTCTACAAGAGAGGTTTAAAGCTCTTTCAAGGCGCTTAAATTTTTTTACCTCTACAAGAACGGAGCGCAAATCGGGCGTAGAGGCGCGTTATCTCTCCGATTATGCACATTATCGAATGCGCGTTAAATTGCGAGTTTTATTTTGCTCCGGCCGTTAAAGCGCATTTTGCCTATGTGAACAAGCGCTTATGCGCATTAACTACTTGTAAAGCGCATTTTGGTCATCCGTTAATGCGCTTCGCTGCCTCTCGCCGCCTCTCGTGCAGAGGTCTTAGGTGTAAATGCGCTTCAGCGATTATGCGCATAATCGCCTAACCGGGCGCAAAAGCGAATCCTTGTAGAGGGGACCTTGAATACAAAAACCTTTGCAAGCCAATGTGGTTGAGAGCATGCTGAGCTGGACTTCAATCTGGATGCCGCTTTCAAGTTCCAACTTTGCATTGGACTCTTTTTGTGACCTTGGCCATTGTAGGACAACTGTGGCCCAGGATGATGGGAACCCTGAAACTTTGGCTCAAACCAGGGTTCTTTTAGAGAGATATACAGTTTATTTTGTATGGGCTACTGGCCAGATCAAATAAAATTGTATAAATATATTCGTTCACATTTTCAACAAAAATGGCAGCTATGCAAAAATGAAAACAACAGTAATTAAACCTTGGCAGGAAATTAATGATTACACGCATCCAATCTGCAGTCAGAGTCATGAGCCTTCAAGGAAGTTTGGCGGCTTTTGGCTTTAGCTGACAGGAAGCCAACCACTGAACAGGGGCAGATTAAGTATCAGGTCTTATTTAGTTTCAGTTGAAAGTATTACCAAATTTTTTGAAAACTGTAAGATTGATTAGCCTTGTCCATTTCACATTGCTTATTTGTTTACTGCAGGAAATATACAGGTTGGTCTCATTAATGTACAACTTAGATTAAGGTATGTTCTAGATCTTATCAGTTTCAGAAAGGAAAACAACAACAACCCATATTTTAGACTAACTTTTCAGAAATGTTTCAGGAAGTTTGGAAAGCAGGGTGAGGTATGAATGTGTTTTGAATTAAATATGGGTGGCTAAAAGGAATTCCTACAATAGAAATGGTGAACAAATTATAATTGAGTATTGAATCATAATAAGAAAAATTCTCAAGTAGAGTGGATAATTACTTGAATAATAAGTGCTTATGGAAGGGCCATTGTCAGAAGTCGGCATCATTGGGTGTCTGCCAATGCCCATGCCTCTACAGCCCCTCCCAGTGTCTATCACCAGAGCCCCCTGGCCATGCTGCTTCTTCTTGCTGTCACTGCCTTTTCACCCACCCTCTCTGAATATGCAGTGTAAGCATGGTACTGATGAGAGTAAGGAGATGGAGCAGCTTTCTTCAGTTTTCTTGTCCTCTCCCTCTGACAGATGGTACAGACTGGTCCCAGAGGAAGAGGGCTGTGAATGGCCAGAGGGGACAAGCAGGAGGGGCCCCATTGAGGGCATCTTGCCCAAGGGCTCCACAAAATCTGGAGCCAGCATTGGCTTGTATAATAGGGTAAACAGTTACCTATTTGAACTTATTTGACTTAATCTTGAGGAGGTTCTGGTCAAAGGAAGCCCCAACCGGCAAGGCAAGGGTCCTGCTCGGTTGGCAGTTGCATCCAGTAAACAAGGAAAGGCAGAGACCCTTGGCACTTTGGACAGTGCTTTGCAGATGCTGTGAGGCTGGGGTAGTTTCTTATGAAAGGACCTATTGTTCCAGCAGGGACTAGCAGCAACTGAGGGCTGAAGTAGGCTGGTTAGCTCAGGTCTCTGAGAAGCTCTGCCTTCCCTTGGGCACTGACTGCAACCTTAAAGGGCCCATGCTATATTCCATAGCCTTAAGCTCCTATGTAGTTTAGGGACCTGAGAAATTTAGGAAGAGCCATTCGTGGAGGTTGGGATTGATGGAAGGGCTGAGACCTTGGGTGTGAGGAATGTATCTGGGATTCCTGAGGGTTCTCCCTTGAATGGGGGTGGCTAGTGTCTCTCTGGACTCAAAGATGTCTTTTGGGGGTGATGTCAAGGATCTAGACCTGGGCCCATGACACCAACATATATTGAACTTCAAATCTGGGGTTGCCTCTGCCCCATTTCCTGTGTGGAAAACAAATTGCCCACTATGTCTTCCCATGAAATAAAGCTGAAATTGAATAATTCCCTTAACCATGTGACTGCATTTCTGTGCAATAATGGAAAGATCACCAGGTTTGTTTTTTTTTGCTTCCCCTTCATGCTCTTTTAGTATCAAAAAAATACCTGTTGCTTTATACTTAAATGAGCACGTGCATGTTTAATAAAAATGACTGGATTTGAGAAGAGCAACTGGGTTATTTTTAGCCTCACTGGAGCTTAGCAGGAAGCCTTGCATGTGCATCACAGCACAGTAATAGGTTTAGGGCAAGTTGGGAGGGGAGGGGAAAGAACTTCTGTATGGCATCTACTTCACCATGTGATGAGCTGTTCATGTGACTGTTTTGGTGGATCTTCAAACTGTGAATCATTGTGTTCTCATAAAAATTCTAAAAATTAAATGATGTGCAGATATAGCGAGTGGTGTTTGGAACATGTTTTGAATCAGTGGCAAATCTGATTCACTCTAGGCCCCAAAGCAACTTGAGTTGACTTCCTCACATAAAAAGGGAACAGTAAAGAGTTACGTAAACCAGCCTTGATGTATTCTATATTAGCTTAAACAGGGAAGAGCATTTTATCTGGTTCAAATCCAGCTCTTTTTCATTGAGTTTCAGTGGTGAACTTTTGAAATGGATCCAGATTTAGTCAGAGTAGAGTAGTTCCATTGAAATCAAAGAGACATAGGTTAGTCATGGGTATTGATATGGAATAATCGTGATTTCAATGGGTCTTACTCTAAGCATTGACTTGGATCCTGGGTTGACTCCAATGTGTTGGAAGTTTCTACTGGCCATATGGGACAGGGAGGAAATTTTCACAGATACCCCCTTCCTCCTGTAGTCCCCAGAGCCTCCTCTCTTGCTGTTCTGGAGGTTCCCCCTTCGCTCCATAGGAGATTTTCAGGGGAAAGGGGAAATCAACGACACTTGCCTCCTCCGCACTTCTGCCAACTGGAGCATCCCACGGACTTTGATAATTTTCACTATAAAGACCATCACAGTAGGTTCAAAACCTCAACAACTTGTGAAGCAGCCCATAAGGAATGGCCTGGAGATGAAGGAGCCAAACCCATTTCTTTAGAAAGTATTTTCCCTACATCTTCACCTCTTACAATTTCTGTAAGTGTCCTCCACCTGCAGGCATAATTATTAATGGCCCACAACAAATACAGAGAAATAGGATATTTGCAGACCTTTTTTTGCTAAAATGAAAAGGTTCCCCATGCTTTTTGGTTGTTGTTGAAGAAATATAAAAGGCAAACAATAATTTTACATATATTAAACCTAAAATAATGTCAGGTAAGACATACAGCTTTATTGAAATGAGAAAACTTTTACTGCAGCTTTTTCCCGAATACCAAAATGTGTTGCAGTAGAAGAAGCCCATTTAGCACACTGTGTTTCCTATATTGATAACACACATTTTCTTTCCTATGTTCCATTTACTTATTCATTCTAACATAGCTTTCATCTTCTCTTTGTTGAAGAGCTCATTTGGTTGTCTTTCCAGAGAAATAATGCTTTAATAAGTCGATTTTAGTTTGGTCCACATTTTCCTACCCTGTTTGAAAACATTTTGCCACAGTACTGCCATTGCTCCTGCTGTATGCTTAAATGTTCCAAGTGCTTTGCATTTGTTGGAACCAAATGGAAACACTGGGGCAGCGAGAGAGGGTGGCGGAATAGTATAAAGTGTAGCCAGGGCCATGCAGAGCTGTTAATATGCCCAGGCCAGATGGGAAGTGTGTGCCCCCCCCATTTCAAATTGCTCATTTATTTATTTATTTATATTTATTTATTTATTACATTTCTATACTGCCCCATAGCTGAAGCTCTCTGGGCAGTTTACTTAGGATTAAAAACAATTAAAAACAATATACAAAAATTAAAACAGCAAAAACATACGCCATACACACAATGCCCACCAACATGTCCGTTCTACATAACACCTTCATATTAAACCTGTTCTACAACACCTCAATGTTGAATCAGAAATTAACATTTATTTTCAGTTGATGTACAAATAGAAGCAACAACAATAGAACAGTCCTTCATCATTATCAAACATTATCCTCCTCCTCCTCCTCACAGTATTATCATCATTATTATCATTAATAACTATCATCATCACTTCACCCTCCGCTCCAGAGATTCTATGCCATGGAGAAGATTAAGGAAAGAGATGCAGTAAGGATAACCATTGTAACTTAGGCACATATATCCCCGCCCCGCTTGCGGCATGGCCCTCTGGAGCTCGTAGTCTGACTGTGGTATTCACAATGGACGGCTTCTGTGCTGTTTCCGCAAGGCGGGCTCCTTGCTTCTCGATGGGCCTCTTACCCTATGGAAGCAATAGCATAAGCTAGGGGGGGACTTCCTTGTCAGAGTGCCCCCTCAAAATCGTGGGCCCCAGGCCAACTGGCCCAATTGCCCCCCCCTCTGCACAGCCCTGAGTGTAGCATCTCCTCTGAGATTCACTGGGATGTCTTAAAATATGTTTAGAACTTTACTGTGGCAATAACTTGAAATGAGTTGTTAAGATGGCTGCTTTCCCAGTTCCATTTTCCTACTTGAAAAATAGAGAGGTGGCCAGAAAATGGACACATTGGGACATTTTTGTACTACAAAATGGTCATTTTTGGGCTGCTTTCCTATATCCACCCCCCTGCAAGCAGCTTGCAAAATCCTGGCACCACAGATGTCAGAAGTGACAGCATTTGGATGACAACAGGGCCAGATCTATACCAAGCAGGATAAAACACTTTGAAATCTGGATATGGAGTGTGTCCTGGGCCCCAACAATCATCAAAACTGTTATAAACCATTTTAAAGCAGTAGTGTAGATCTTTCCCAGGTGACATTCTAACAGGATTTCCCTCTGTAATGTATATCTGTGTCTTTTGTAATATTAGAATCAGTCATACATTCAAGGTCAAATTAGATATTGCATGGCAGATGCATATAACATCTCCTGAGTAGAGAGACTGTTGCAGAAGGGGCCATAACTCAGTGGTAGAGCACATAGCCTCCATGTGGAAGGCCCCCGGTTCAATCCCCAGCATCTCCAGTTAGAAAGGTAACAGGCAGTGGAGGCTAGTGGCACCAATGTCAATGGGATGGTGAATCCACTCCAGGTTTCAGTCAGAACCAGTCAGAACTCTAAGAATCAGTTCTGACTGATTTTATTTGAAAACTGGAGCGGATTCAGCGCCCCACTGGCATTGGAGCCACCAGCCTCCACTGGTAGCAGGTGACCTCTGCCAAGACCCCGGAGAGCCGTTGCCAGTCAAAGGAGAAAATCCTGGGTTGGATGGACAAATGGTCTCACCCCTAGAATAAGGCACCTTTCTATATTCCTATAAGAGATTTTAAAAATAAAAGCTATGCAGGCGATTGCCTTTGAATCAGATGAAGCTGAGTGCAGAGGCTACATTAACATTTTCTTTCCTGGTGTTTTTCTGCTCAGAATCACCCACCACCACCAAACTATGCTACTGCTTCCCCCGCTGTGTACAAGCTATGGGTACCTGTTGTGACAAACATGATCCACATTCACCTACTTTTCAAAACCTGGAGATCATTTACTTATTTCATTTTTATTGTAGCCTTCCTTTAAGAAGCTCATGGCAGCATTTTTTATTTTTATTTATTATTATATTCATGTCCTGCCTTTTTTCCTCTTGTAAGGAACTCAAAGCGGCTTTCATGATCCTCCTTCTCTCCATTTTATTCTCCAACCACCCTGTGAGGCAGGTTAGGCTGAGAGTCAGTGACTGGCCCCAAGTCACCCAGCGATCTTCATGGCCTGGACTAGAGTGTGGACTAGAACCTGGATCTCCTGAGTCCCATGCCAACACTGTAACTGTTGCATAAATTATGCTATTCCCAAGTGTCCAAAGTCCAGATAGGAAACACTTGACGAAAGACCTCCTGAAGCTTTGGAAACTAATTTATTATTCTGCGCAGAATAGGTGACCTCTGGACGCTAACGCTTCTTTCCAGAGTCACACCACACCAAGGTTCAAACAATGCTTTTATACTCCAAAAGTTACACATCATCAGCCCTCATCCCATTGGTTTATAGCCCCAGTGACATCATTTGGCCAACTCTATTTTACCCTCGAGTAGTCCCAAGTAGTGGCCAGATGTGGCGTTGCATTGCCATGTGCGATTTTACTTGTACCCAGAGATACTTTGCAATGTCCCTTTACTTCTATCATTCCCTTATATGGTCATTTTCTCCCTCTCCAGGTGTGCTATGGTCATATCTGGATGAGTCACACTCCTGGTTTTTCTAAGTCAGGTAGCCTATGTGCGTCCCTGATTGTGTATAATGGAGTCTGACCTGAAGAAAAAGGAGCAATGGCGATTTTGACAAGCTCCTAGTTCTTGCGCCGCTAAATCACTTGCATGCAGCTTGACTTTTGCAGAAATGGATATGGACAGGCAGTGGGGAATGGGGCTTTGGGGTGCTGTGTGTGGACGGTTTGGGTGTGCGTATCAACGAACACATGTAGGATGCGTGTAAGATGTGTGTAAGATGCGTGTCAGGGGAAATGGACGTGTTTTGGGGTGAAAATCATAGATCAGATTTTTACAACATAACCTACACCACATGTATCTTCCATCCCCTTTTATCATCATAAAATAAGGTTACTGAAGGTGAGGTACAAAGATGATAAGATGTTTGATTTTAAAAATGTCTTAACTGCAAATTTTTGTTTTGTTTTAAATGTTTTCACTGAATCATTTTTGCACATCATCAGATGAGTGTTACTGGGCACTCATGGTTTTTGCAGGTCTTTTTGATGACGCCATCTGCCTCCTATGTGTCTTCTGACCCTTCTGCTCATTTTCCCGTCACAAAAAAAGACCCAGAAAATTCATCTTCTTTGGCTGTAGCGAAATGTCCCTCCATTTCCTGTTGTGTGCAGGAGAAGCAGTGGGATAAAAGTGCCCACTGAATGGGCCATGTGGTCATTATTTACTTCCTCTTTCTTCCCTCTGTAAAGAAAGAGGAAGTATTATGGGACAGAAGCGGGAGAGGGGAAGCGATGGTAAGGAAACGTGATTTCCCCCCAATCTGATGAACTTCTCTGTTTTAAAATATTTTAACTGGATATTTTATATTTTAAACTTTTATTCTGTAAACTGCTTCAAGATGTCCTTTTTGGATATAGTCAAGTGATTTATAAAGTAAATAAGTAAATAAATAAGTAAATTAATTAATTCATAAGATGGGCAAGGTATAAATAGGCTTTGATTGCCAAATTCCTAGAAATCTTTGTTCAGGCCATTTTCAAAATAAAGTCACCCACCCGTGAAAGTGAGGTAGGTTAGGTTGATAGTGACTAGCTCAAATTCACCTGATGAACTTCACTGAGGAAGGGGGATTTGAAACCAGGACTTCCCTGTTACTGTCCAATCCTCTAGCCATTGTACCACCCTGCTCTCAGTCTAACAATTTCCATGTTTTCTAAGGCTCCAAGCCCCATTTTAAGCTGGTTGTGTGTACTTGTGTTCAGTTTCTTTCATGTGGTCCTGGCTGCCATAGTTTCCTTTGATCAGTCCTTGCATTGTTTTGTGGATTCTCCTGTCTATTGCTAAGCAGATGTTTTCTCCAAACTCACTTGCGCTACATATTTGATGTTTTATTCCAGCCTTCCCTAACCCAGCACTCTCTAAATGTGTTGGCTAAGAATGATGGAACATTGGAGAGCACCAGGGTGGTGGTGGGGTTGCTTATATTTTTATTAGGGATGTGCACTGGATCGGATCTGATCCACGATCCGAATCCGATCCAGAGGGAAATTGGATAAATTATCCGATTTCCGATCTCACAGCTGGATCGGCCGATCCAATCCGAACCGATCCAAAAAGGTTCCGATCCGGTTCGGATGGATCAGCGGATCGGCGGGCGCCCACTGGCGCCCACTGCCGCTTCCATTGGCAGGCGCCAGCGGCCGCCCGCCAATGAAAGTGGACAGCGGGGGGGGGGGGGGCTTCCCTAGCAGGGCTCTCCGCAGCGCGCTTACCTTCCAGGGACGTCCGCTCCCGTCTGGCGCCAGCTCCTACTGCGAACGGGCTTCGCGGCCTGCTCCAGGGTGGCGCGCCGGGTGATGAAATCACCCGGCGCGCCACTCTGGAGCAGGCCGCAAAGCCTGCTGGCAGTAGCAGCCGGCGCTGGACGGGAGCAGACGTCCCTGTAAGGTAAGCAGGGGGCACGCGGAGGGGAGGAGGGGGGCACACGGAGGGGAGGAGGGGGGCACGCGGAGGGGAGGAGGGGGCGCGCGGAGCAGCGCGCGTACCTTCCAGGGACGTCCGCTCCCGTCCAGCGCCGGCTGCTACTGCCAGCGGGCTTCGCGGCCTGCTCCAGGGTGGCGCGCCGGGTGATGGCATCACTTGGTGCGCCACTCTGGAGCAGGCCGCAAAGCCCGCTGACAGTAGCAGCCGGCGCCGGACGGGAGCGGACATCCCTGTAAGGTAAGCGGGGGGTAGGGAGCACGGGGGAGGGGGCTTACCTGCCAGGGCCGTCCACAGCGGACGGCCCCGGGGGGAGGGAGTTAGGCCCCCCCTCACCCACCTGCCGCCATTTTTTCCTCATAGACCTGCATTGCAATGCAAGTCTATGGGGAAAAAATGGCGGCCAATCCAAAAATTTCCGATTTTTGGATCGGGATCGGACTCGATCCGGTCCGGGGGGGCTCCGATTTTGTCCGATCTGATCCGTGACAAAATTGGAAGTCCCGATCCGGGTCCCAATCCGATCCGGGGGGTCCGTGCACACCCCTAATTTTTATGTCCCCTGATCATCTTCTTTGAGGACATAGCAGCCATCCAGGAATCATCCAGGGGTGTGTGAACATCCTTTAATTGACCATTAGAAATCCCTTTTCTGTTAAATGATGGGAATCAAGTCTACTGGAAATTCTCTTTCTTCCTGACCAGTCTAACGTGAGATGCTGGTCTGATCACATTTCTGTGGGGTGGAGTCTTTGGTCTTCTCCTACAGGGCTTTTATTCTGCGATTGAGATTGTTTACTAACAGAAGTTTGTGGGTCTTTTATTTTGCTTGTTCAAACTTTTTATTTTGTTTTCACAAATAAAAAACAATTAAAACACAAACAATACATAAAACATCAGAAACAACACACTAAAAGAGGATGATCAACAGATTTACAGTGGGTTCCGCTCTTCTCCCCAGCAAAGGCATATAATCAAATTTTCTCATCGCTAAACTGTATAACTATGCTATATGCATTCCACATTTTCATCTCTCTTTATTTTTAACCCTTTCTTATTCGTTGAATCCACAGATGAACAAATAATTTTTCTCTTACTCCTTCACATAATCTATAAGGGGTTTCCATTCATTTCTAAATCTGGCTGTTGACTTTTCTCTGATTATTGACGTAAGTTACGCCATCTCCGCCATCTCCAATAGTTTCAAAATCCATTCATCCATTGTAGGTATCATTGTGTTTTTCCAGTTTTGTGCATATAACAATCTTGCCACCGTCATCATATATAAAGCTAAAGTTCCACAATTGTTTCTCATCTCATCATCCATTAACCCCAAAAGGAAGTATTCTGGTTTCAATTGTATATTAATCTTTAACATCTTCTGCATCAGGGAATGAGTTTGTATCCAGAAAGCTTTTGCTCTTTTGCAAGTCCACCATACATGATAAAAGGTTCCCTCTTTCTCTTTGCATTTCCAACAAGTTCCAGAGGCCAAGTTTGTGGGTCTTTTACATGATGTGTCAACCTCCATCATCTCCCATGCTTTCTCACCTTTTCTAAGGCTTTATTTGAAACAGAAATAATAAGGTAATAAGAAAAGTATGTCTGTGTAAAAAGGGAGTTGACTATAATAGGGGCGCCATCTCGTGGCTGTATAATGAAACATATAGAACTTGCAGATAAAGGCAAATGCCGAAAAAAGAAAGAGAAAATAAGAAATCTTAATCCTGCAAAGAACCTGGAAACAGAAGCCCTGGTAGAGTTGCAGGATATTAAAAAAAAACCAACCTTATGTGGAGAAGCCCTTACTGGAGTTAGCTGTAGAAGCACAAGGGCCTCTAGGGCTTAGGCTTGGGGTAACTCCATTTTGAAAGTGGGCAAATCCTTTTTATCCTCTTTCTGTTCTATATATACTAATCAAAGGAGAGGGAATTAGTAGGGAAACACAGCTTCTCCTTCCCTCCCTGTGTGCCCCATTGCTGCTCTGCTTTCTTTTTTATCTTTGGGCAGTGATGCTATTCTCTTTCTCCCAGTCAGCAGCTCTATCCTGACACAGCTCTCAGCACGTAGCTGCCACCTAAATTCTCTTTCCTGCTGGCTCCTTGGAGTTGCTGGATGAGATTGCCTTTGCAAGTGTCTGCATATTCAGAGCTCTCAGTAGGGCACTACTTCTGCCTGGGCCCAGATCCTGAAATCTCTCTCACCTCTCATGTTTGTTTGCACATTTCTTTACATATTTCTGAACTGCCTTTCAGGACTTAAGAGTCCCCACAAGGGAGAGTACAAACAATAAGTAAAATATAATAATAACTAAAATATAGAACTCCGTCAGATGAGCGTTCTATCGCATGGTTGTTTCTGGGCACTTACGGATTTTCACGGGTCCCACTCACGTCATCCCTCCCACCCCTTCTAGCCTTCTTTGCATCACAAAAAACCCACCCCAGTAAATCCGACTTATTTTTAAAGACTGAAGTTGCTGCTATCTCCTACTGTGTGCAGGACAAGCAGCATGATCAAAATGGCCCACTGAATGGGCCACCTGAAGGTAATGAGGGACAAACGTGTGAGTGGAGAAGCGACAGTAAGCAAACGCGATTTTCTGCTGTGTGATGACACTCATATAAAATCTGTATTTTTAAATATGTACATATATACACTTCTTAAAATGAACATTAAAATCCGCAGAACAGTAATTAATAAAATCCAGGTTGCAATTTAAAAAAATCTTTATTTTTCAATTTAAAAAAATGATAACAAACTTTTGCCAGGGATGGCGGAGTGAATTCTACAAATTCTCTCATATCACCTTCACCTTCCTCCTTTCTTCTCCTCACCCTGAACTTCTTCAACTTGCCATGAACCTCCTCCCCTCTCTTCTCATCCTTTGTCTTCTTGCCTGCTAGCTCCATGGGTCTGCTGGACAAAGAGGGCCTGTGGTGAAGAACAAGATGGCACCTTCCTCTATTCCATGTACAAAAGCTGACCGGACCAACTGTTGAATCTTCCTTCAACACTGGCAACAGGCCAGCATCCTCCACTGCACCTGAGGGCAGCAGGGCAGCTTAGGGGGTGCAAAGCAGGCCATACGGCACACCCAGCTTTGTCAGCTCTCTGCTCACAGCATATGTTGACTGAGGTAGCTGCCGTACTCTGCCTAATGGTAGGGATGGCGCTGTGGGCCAGAGTAATTAAATAGCAGAGGAAAGGGTCAGAATTGCTAGGGAGGGCATGGCAGGAAGAAGGAATGTGAGGGAGGTAAGTAGGGAGAAGGAGAGGCAAGGACACTTTCTATCTTTGCACCACATCTCTCCTCCTCTACAGAATTTTGTGTGAAGTCTCATTTTTTTCTTATATATTGAGAAGGAACTTGGCTAAATATTTTGATAGGCTGCTAAGTCACTTCTGCATTTAAAAGAGATGAAGAAAGTGCCTCACTAGGCTAGGCCTGGTAGTCCTTTAGTCATCTTTCACTGACCTTGGTAGAAGCTGAGCAGGAACATTTTGTTTGGGTTCCCCACCCCCACCCTTTTCTGAAGTCCTGTGGTTTTTAATCTAGTCCTTTAATCATTTTCATGCTCCACTTGTAGTATACTAGGTGCTATGACTAAGCCTTAGGCCCAGCTAGCTGGGTAGAGATTTCTGTATAATATCTGATTGCTCAGTGCTTTTATGTGATTTATTAGCACTCTCGTTTACATTTCCATATGTTCTCCTGTCGGCAATTCATCATCCCGAAAAGGAAAGTCCTGACAGTCTCTATTGTGCTCTTGGAGTATTGTATGGTTATTACACCATTTCCCACTGTCAGATTTAAATAATAGAATGTGGTTTATTCATAGGTAGAGATGTGAGACACGGTCCTACAAGGGTCAAAATTGGGGCAAGAGGCCTAACAAACACTTGTATGAACATAGTTGAAGAGTTGATTGACCCACGCACAGGAAACATGTGGTGTAGAACCTAGTGGAGGAATATCATGTTTGAATGGTCTCTCAAGTTAAAAAGCAAAAATGTCTCTCAAGTAATAACTTCTTAAAATACTGGGGAAGAGGGGGAGCCTTTTTTTAGATAAAGCAGTAGCATTCAAACACAGGATTCCTAATGTAGGTGAGGGATTGCAGATTGACTCGATTCTTCAAGGCTGCAATCCTAAACAGATTTACCATGAGTTGAGGGTGACAAACATGGAATGCTCCTTCTCTTCATGCATTTGAATGCCTGAATAGGGCTATGGTGTCATGAAAACATGCACCCATGGGGGAAATCTGTAGCAAGATTAGGTTGTGCATTCTGTTGCAGTCAATGGGACTTCCACTTGGTTCCTAAATACATGGGAAAGGAAAATCCCATTGACTCTGATATCACAAATATTCAATGAAATGTACTTTGACTAACAGCATAATTTATAGTCTTGTGCCATATGTTGCTAATGAGTGCCACTGCTTGCTTGAGATCACATTGGAGTACTTGCACTCTGCTGCTGATAGCACCCTTGGATAGTATCTTATTGATGGGATTGGCTGGTTCTCCAACCCTGCAACAGCCTCAGGTAATAATAAGATAGGCCCTGTTCAGAAAACACCTTAAACCACACTGGTTAAGGCTTTTTTGTTAACAACAACAACAACAACAAAAGATTTAACCACCGTAGTTTAAGGTGTCTTCTGAACTGGGCCATACTAAAGTTTTCCTCAAAGCCAGGCAGTCAGGGACTTTCTTGCTGAGAATCAGTTGTGGTGGTGGTCAAGCCATTGTTTGGGAAGCCCATTATTGTTAGTGTTTTGCTTAGCTGTCTGTGCATCAGAGTGGAAAGCTTGCAAGCATAGGTTTGCTACCTTTATAGTCACAATAAAAATGTGGATCTTCATTGTCATAAGTTAATAAAATAGGCAGCTCAATTGCTATGGACATTTACTCAAAAGTAAGTTGCATCCAGTTTAATGAGACATATTCCCAAGTAAATTTATATTTATACCTGGGAGTAACTCCCATTGAACTCAACCGGGCTTGTTTCTGAGTAGATATGTTTAGGATTGCATTATTAAATATATAATAGATTGCCCTCTTTTTACTAGTTCTCTTTCGTTTACCTTTATTTTAAAATGATTATTTACAGTTATTTGAAGGTAGGAGCTCTTACCGTGTATGAGTAGAATAATGTTTATTAAAAATAAATATATTGTGTGACTATTAAAATATTTTCTGTGTGTACATGTTACATCTCCCACTAGTCCAGTTGTGAAATTGCTATTGATGTGTGATCGATCAGAATCATGTATCTATTGGTTGCATTTCAGTGATGTGGAATGTGTGCAATATGATATAGGTTTTGTTGATTTTCCTTCCATCATCTCTTCCACCCAGTCACTAAACTGCTTTTAAAAGTAAGGGGGCAGCACTTAAGAAGCAATTGGGGACTTTAGAGGGGGAGGACAGTGAGTAAGGAGTATATGGGTGTGCTCATATTGTCTTATCAGCCCTTGATTCCAGCCTCTACGTTGTTTGCTGTTTGTTTCTTGTTCCTGAATTTATGTTCTAAATGGGCTTGAACACTTCCCCATTTCTTTGCATCTAAGTTGTTTTGTTGCTCACAGTTTCAGTGCTTCTGTCCTTGCTAATTTATATAGGCTTTTCTTTCCGCCCAGCTTTATTTTATTTCCAGACAACTGAAACAGAGGTGGTAGTCATCACACTTTCCACCTCAAGTCACTGAGGTGTCGATCACATGCACCGCACCGTATGAACATTTGACAACAGTATTCCTTTGATCAACATAACCCTTAAATAATATAAGCCCAAGGATTTTTAAGTGGCCAGAAGAACTGAAACATATTCTCAGGAACAACAGGAACCAGAAACTCATGAATGCGTGACTCTGTAGAATGACAAGAACAACTAAAATTCCAAAGCTAGTTTCAAAAGCTTGTGTTACTTGAATTTAGAAATAGCTCATAATGACTGGAATAAGAAAATGTTTGCATCTCTTTTCTTGTGGCTCTATAGTCTAGTTCTGTTATTTTTGCTAAAAAGAAATAAAGCTCTTCCTGTCAAACATCAGCAACACTTCATGCGTTTTATAGTAGCAATTGCAAAGTCTTCCCAATACGCCAACAACTGCATATGGACTATCACAAGCATATACTGGCATGGGCTCCTCCAGTACAGGAACGTATATGCATATGTGGTGGGCATGCCCTAAGGCAAACAAATTCTGGATATTAGTGTTTCAAGAGATTAGTTTGATAACGGTTCATCTATCTCCTGCTTTAGCCTTGTTAAATTTATATATAGGACTAGACATTAAGCTTCTATGAAAGGAATTAGTGAGTTATTTATTGTCAGAGACAAAATGATTGACAGCCAAACACTGGAAAGATCGGAAAGGGCTTCATATTGAAAGCTGGTACCAGAGAGTATGGCAGATCTCTCTCCTAGAGAAATTGAAACAACACTTAAGGATAGTGCAAGCACAACTAAAGGAAGACATGTTTGAAGGAGTATGGAAGAAACTTATTGAATTTGTAAATATAGCTGAACATGGGTGGACACTTTTATTGGCATATACAGGGCTCTGGAGAGCATAGATCTAAGGAAGTGAGGCTCCTTTTCCAACATGTCTGAAAGAAAACTTGGTCCATAAAGGGGTGATCTAGGAATTAAGACTGGTGGATGATGAATTAAGGTGTATCAAGCAAGTAAATGATTAATTAATATTAAAAACCAGGCAGAAATTGAAGCTGAAACTGAAAAGTCAATGAATGATGATATTATTTGAGTTATGTAACCAGAACTAAAAAGAAATAAAATTATTTTCAATACCAGGAAAAAACAAACAAACAAATA
Source organism: Anniella stebbinsi (assembly GCA_029215795.1). Lineage (NCBI taxonomy): Eukaryota > Metazoa > Chordata > Lepidosauria > Squamata > Anniellidae > Anniella > Anniella stebbinsi. The sequence goes on along the minus strand of JARDYH010000003.1, from coordinate 158,832,892 downwards.
AACAAAAACAAGCATGTGCTGGCGTGGGGGGTCTGTAATGGGGAATCAGAATCCTTCCCATTATGTGCATCCTTCTAAAGACAGCTGAGATGGGCAATGAATGGGACAGAGAAAGGTTCCTCTATATTCTAATCCACATAGAAGAATTTAGCTAAAACACCCAAAGCTTTTACTGAATAGCACCCATGGTCCTTTTCAGAGACTCCTCATGGAAGAAGAGTATAGCCAACCATTTCATTCCTGTGCCTGAGAAAGTTACATACCAGAAAGTTACATATTCCCGCCATTCTGTCTCCATGTAGGACAGCACTGGAAAGGCACAGCATCTGCATGACACTGGCTGGGGGAACACCCTTGCCTGCCTCTGCATATGTAGGATGGCTGTGGGGGCAAAAGACATATGAGGGTGGCTGTAAGTCATATTTAGCAGCTAGTTTCTGTCTGCCACTCAAGTGCTCTCCCATTCAGCATACTTCTCTCCCATGGGCAGTAGTACTCCTCATTTGGAGATTCAACTGTTGGGGCAGAGGTCATGTGAAAAGGCTATTCCACATCAGCTGTTAGAGAATATAATGCCTGTCATCCAAGTGTGGTATTATGTGCCAAGCTTACCAATGCAATTTCTACTCATTGTGTGTGTTGATCCTTAGAGACCTCAGAAAACAAGCTCAGCTTCTACTGTAAAAAAGGAAGAAAGAGATCAATTGATATTTTGCCATGCTAGAATGGTTAGACTTAATTGTAGAATTATAAATAGGTGTGATAACAAGAGGATACTGTAGATGGAATCAAATGGTCAGTTGTTATTATCGATTGAATTTAGGGCATCAGTATTACAGAAAGATGGAGCCATGCTTTGAAATAGATGTTATAAAATTACCTCCTCCATCACCCAATAGACTACGTTTTAGTTTTATACAAATGCTTAGTTTTATAACTTTGCAATACTATTAATAATAAAGCAAGCTTCAAACTTCTGGCAGTGTTTTGAAGAATTAAGGCCATGTATATGTTTAAGATTCCAGTGAAGCCAATAGAGCAATGTCAAACAGAATAAGGGATATTTAAATGCTATGAAAAAGAGTAGTTACAACTCTGCTGAAACAATTACACCCACTGAAATGAAAATAAATTCAAAATTCAAAATTAAGAAAATATGGAAAATGTTAAAAGGCTGGAAAATCCTTTAATCCCCCACCCCCCCGCCCACAAAAAAACACTTATATTGATTCCTCAAGAGCTGTTGATAATGACCATATTGCTTATTTGGTATTGGCTTATGAATCCTAAAGCATGTTATTTGAAGACAATAATAGAAGTTCCCTTGACAGCACATAATAGAGAAAGTTCCCTGCATCAGTGCCCTAAAACAATTGGGAATTTATCCCATGCATCAAATACAAGTGAAGGCCATTACAAACACGATTTATACACATACTGTTAGGAATAGAGAAGTACATTTCTCCTGAGTCAGTACAATGTTACTTCAGTGATCAGACAAGAAAATTTTTGGTGCTATCTGGTAATCTATAAAGGTTAACTGTACTGTGAAGATAAGAGACAAATTAGTTAGCAGATGAGATTAAAAACAACAACAAAAAAAAACAATAGCCATTCACTGCCTAACATGGGGTACCTCTAGACGGACTGTTTCCGTCGATATGGCTTCGCACTGGCAGCATTTTGGTTACATGACGCAGCCGCCAGTGCGAAATCATCTAGGGGCAAATGCCCTTTGCTCCGATTTAAAAACGTCAGCCATTTAGTGCAACTTTTTTGGAGCGGAGCGGGCAGCTCAGGGAAATGGACTGGAGCAGTGAGCCATAAGCTCGCTGCGCCGCCTCCGCTGTCCTCCACGCCCATTTTGATTTTAAAAAACCCCCAAAAAACTTACCTTACCTGCGAGGAGCCGATGCTCTCAGCAGCCTCTCCAGCTGCTGGTGGGCTGCCACCCGCACGGCGGTGCCAGCGGCTCAAGGAAAAGCCGGTGTGGTGCCCCTCACGTATAGAGGGGCGTCTGGGAGCGCAAACGCGCCTTGCGCCGGCTGCTGCCACCGGCGTAACATATAACCAAAGTTGTTAAGAGGGGACCATGGTGAAATCAAATTAAGACTTAAATGGGTGAATAACAGTGGAAGTTAAATACTTTCCCTTGGAAGTATATCCTGATTCTCATGTTTGTTTTTGAAGTGATTAAGTTAATTTCCTTATTTTACCTCCTCATGCATGGAAAGACATTTGCGGGAATACCTCTTATGTGAAAAAATTAAAAGTTATTATGTCATAGCAAATGCAAGCTTAACCACACTCTGATACATGTCTACTCAGATGCAAGCTCCATTGCTTTGAATGGGGGTCATTCCCAGATTACTGCCTAAGGCTTACCTATAAGTCCAACACTTAGCTGGGAGAAATTTCATTTGACTCTCAGTGAGATTTACTTCTGTATAGACAAGTATAGCGTTGCACTAATAACTATTGTCTCCATGTACAACTTCCAGAAGTGCAGCTATGTTAGGTAGTTGCAGCAAATGCGAGTGTCTCGCGCACCTTAAAGACAATGATGATTTATTGTGCTTACTTCATTAGATGCATGAGATAGATAGATAAACTTCATGAAGGTGCCTTTCCCAGCCTAGTGTCTTCCAGTTGTTTTGGACTACAGCTCCCACTATCCCTGACTATTAGCCATACTGGTTGGGGCTGATGGGGATCGCTGTTATAAAGGGGCCCAAATGCCATGAAATGCAAGACATCTGTGACCTTTCTATGAGAAATTCAAATCTACACAAGATAAGTACAATGACCGCTCCCAACAGTGGTGATTATGTTGTATCTAATGGTGTCTGTCTGTCTGCCAGTGGAATGGACATCACTGGTGGAATAGATTCTCCCTTCCCTATGCATCCCCCAAATTTGCTTTGGAAAGTTGTGGGGAGATCAAGGGGAAGGAGGAGAGCAAGGGGAAAGGAAAGCACGCCAAGTCCCATGGCGTGAGCGAACATCCACTTGTGTGACATTGGATATAGCCCAGTACTACTTTTCTAGCTTTGCAGTGCTAATTTGTTTTTGTTTTAAATTAATCATTTTTATTGTTCAAAATTAAACTATACAAATATATAGTCCAAAGTCAAGTACAAAAGGAACTGAAGGTAACACAATCTAATTATAATCATGATCATGAAAAAGATTATTTCTCCATTTATATTCACTCTCATTACATAAGACTTTCAGCAATAAGAGTGGATCAAGAACAGCAACCATCATTATCCCAGCTTGAATACTCTGCTTTTCAACAGTCAAATTACCTCCAGAACTTCCTTTTCAAATTCAGTTAATGCTCTCTCTCTCTCTCTCTCTCTCTCTCCCTGCCAGTTGGGTAAGGCAGTTCCTAATCTGAAAAAAAAAAGATAAATCATTATTTTGTCTATAAACATTCTCAAAATCTATTATTTTACCAGTTTTTAGAAAATAAAAATGCTCTCAAAACTACATTGTCACCATCTCAAAATATTGCAGTGTAGGTCTTGCATAATCAAATTGTGGTAAAAAAAAATCTTTTTTTTGCAGATCTTAATTGAGAAATTCCTGGTGCAAGTTGTGTTCTTAATTTTATCCAACCTACCATTATTTCCATTCCGATTACATTAGAGTAATTTCTCTGTTCATCTCTCTGTTCCAAATATATTCTGTGAGTGGTCTATCTAGTGCCAATTGTTCTGTTGCCCAATGGTCCTTTTTATCTCCAAACCACTGGGTCATTGCTGTTAATATTGCTGCCTGACAGTATTTTTCTATATTAGGTGCTGCAAGACCCCCATTTTCTATTTTTTGCTGTGTGGTTTTAAATTTAGGAATTTTTGCTTGAGATGTAAATTGGTTGATCATGGTTTGTAAAGTCCTTATAATTTTAATTGGCATATTTAAGGGTAGATGAAGAAAAAGAAAGAGACTCTTAGGCAATATATTCATCTTAATCACGAAGATAGTCCCATCCAAGATGTCTTTTCATTATTCCATTGATCAAAATCCTTCTTAATATTAGTTATTGAATAAGCAAAGTTACTATTTATTATTTTTTTCAGTAGTATCATCTAGCATAATTCCAAGATAGTGGATCTCATTTCTCTTCCATTGGATTTGATTTTTTAAGGTTAATTCTTTTTTAAATTCATAATTAATATTAAACCCCATAATCTCCAATTTAGTTTTATTAATTTTACAAAATTTCTCCAGCTCTTCTAATACTTTTGGAATTGATTGTTGTGGTCTACCCAAAGTAAATACCATATCATCTGCATGAATTGTTAACTTGGAACTAGTTTCCTCCATTTGACATCCTGCTATTGCACTGTTAGATCTTATTTTGTTGGCCATCTATTCAATACAGAGATTGAACAACACTGGTGATAAGGGACAGCCTTGCTTACTTCCCTTTGGAAGTATATTTGTTGTTGTGGAAGTTCTCCATTAAATTTAATTCTAACTTTCGGTGTGTTATAAACTAAATCAACCCATGTGCTAAGTTTGCTCCCCAAACCAAATGTTTTTATAACTACTTTTCAAATAGTCCCATTCTATTTTGTCAAAGGCCTTCTCAGCATCCACAAAAAACAAACCAATAGAATGAGATTCTCTATTTGCCTCACTTATGATATTTATAATTTTGAGGATATTATCCTTAGTTGCCTTCTCTTGATAAATCCTTTTTGATTTTCCTTTATATATTGATCTAATATCTGATTCAATCTATTTGCTAGAACTAATGCCATAATCATATAATCAACATTTAGCAGTGATATTGGTCTATAAGACTCTGTTCTATTCAGATCTTTTAATAGTCTGGGAATCAAGACTATATTAGCACAATTTAATAAACTTGGTAATCTTTCCTGAAAAATAGTTTGGAAAACTTCTTGTAACAGTGAAGCTAATTCTTTACTATATACTTTATAAAACTCCACAGTCAATCCATCGGGACCATGTGTTTTATTTTTGGTCATTTGATTAATTGCTGTTATAACTTCCTGTATAGTAAAATCAGATTCAATTAACTCTCTGTCTCATGTGTTACTGATGGGGAGTTAACCTCATCCAGAAAATATTGCAACTGCACCTGATCTGGATTGTCTGATCTATATATAGTACTGTAGTATTCCATAAACTCCTGTAATATCTCTTTGTTGGAATATAGAAAATGATCTCCATTATTCTTTTTTATTTTTAGAACTCACATATTTTACCCTCCACCTCAGTATTTGTACCTATCACATCTTCTTTAATACTCTTAACTTCTCTTTCCATCATCTGGAGTTAACCAACAGAAATTGCTGAATTTGCTTCACTAGAGCTGATCAAGATATTACTATATCCTCTATAACCTTCATTTCTTTCTTGGTTTGCATAGTTGTTCTTTTATCAACCTTCAGAAAGTCTATAAATTCTCGGTCTCTATGAACTCAGTTCGTATATGAGTCAGTTAATTTCTCTGATGTACGTTTTATGTCCTACAATCTGGTGGTCTACATAAATCTAGCACATCATTCCATAATCAAAAGTAAATGCTAGTAATTCATTAACTTCATCAGGTGACATTAAGTCACTGGGAATTAAATTTAACTTTAATAGCTATAGTACATATTCTTAAATTAATCCAGAAATTGTAACAACAACTGAGGTTAAATTACCAATAGACAGCATATAATATATAGAGCTAAGCAAACTAATGGACAGGATTTTGGTATATATGTCCAATCCGTAAGCAATTATAGCTTAACCCCAATGTTGCTTTCAGTTGAAAAATTAGTCCCATAAAATAAAGAGGAGGGAGGGAGAAATTATACCCCCCCGCCACAAATTAATTAAATTTCAATCCCATATTAATACATCAATGTCCTGAGATTCATTAAGTTCATGAGATCAACACAATATGAATACTCCTGTCCAATTAGTATAACAGGTTACACAAAATTAAAAGAAAATCCCCACCCCAGATCAGAAACATTAGTGTCTTTAAATTCAGGGTGTAAGAAGAAGTTCAATAATCAAATGCCCACTCTTGCTGAAAAAAAATTATTATGCTGTTTAAACTCATAGTTCCCACTCTAGTCCAACAAGAAATCTTCTCTAAAAATGGCTTTGTCTCCTGTGGTCGCCAAGGGTGTCGCTAAGTGTGCACTCAGCGATGCACTGGACGTAGCACTGAAGTGCTGGCCTCTGCTGCTAGCAGGCAATTTATAGAGAATGCCCCTCCCCCAGCACAACATTCCATGCGTGTTTCAGTTCTCTAAAAAGAATAATAATAAAAAAACTTACAGGCTGCCAATCCTGCAGGTGGAATGGTGGAGATAAATGTGTTAACGGTGAAAACATTGGAATAAACTCCTTCAGCTCTGTCTTTTCTCACTTTGCTATGCTAAGTTAACATCATTAATGGGAGACAAACTCCTGGGCCAGATCTACACATTGGCCCCGTTCAGAAGACACCTTAAACCATGGTTTTAACCATGGTGGTTAAGCCAGAAAGCTGGGCCCTGTTCAGAAGACACCTTAAACCACAGCTTTAGGCTTTTTGCCTTATTCACCATGGTTAAAACTGTTGTTTAAGGTGTCTTCTGAACACAGCCTGGCTTTCTGGAGTAGCCACCATGGTTAAAACCATGGTTTAAGGTGTCTTCTGAATACAGCCTGGCTCTCTGGATTAGCCACCATGGTTAAAACCATGGTTTATGGTGTCTTCTGAACGGGGCCATAGTGTCATATCAAATGCGATCCCACCATGGTAATGCTATATCCTTGTGCATTTATACCTTGTAGCATGGCCAATGACACTTGTTGCAGTATTTTGAACAATATAGAATAAAAAGTGGGAAATACTGCTAGAAAAGCAGTACGTGGAATGGACAATGTGCCCTAACAGTTATCAGTGCACTTCAATCATGATAAAAAGCACTAGTGTATCTCTAGCCCTGGTCTGTGATAAGAACAGGATCAAATCTCCTGATAAGTTCTAGTACACCTTGGAGTTTCTGTGTGTTGTCTTCTGCATTAAATGAAACTATTAAAGAATGGAGATTTTCAAATAAGGAGCAGACTTTTCTGGGAAACTGAAATGTCCTCCCACTCGTTTTGAAATGTTGTCATTCTATTGTGTCCATTTATTCCTTTGCATTGAAATTGAGATATATATTTTTGTCCTGGGTGGTCAGCAGAAAGGCAATTTGGGCTAGTGATGGAATACCTCATATTGTATGATGAGCAGATGAATGAGCCCCTGATAGTAAGGGTGGGTGGGAGATATTGCTAGGTCCTATAGCAATATTCATTGCTTTTTTTCTCTCTGGTGTTCAATATACTTCTGTGTTCTAGGGACAAAAAACAAGGATAAGCCACTATTTCCTTTATGCCTTGCTTTGTCATGCAAGGGCTTTCCCCCCTACACAAACACCTCCCATTAAAGATAGGAAGTGACATCTTATCCTTAAGCATGCTAATCCTATTTTTAACCTAATCCTATGAACCATGTAGTTTTATATTTTGTGCACATCACGAGTGGTTTTATATTTTGTGCATATCAGCTCAACTGCAGGCGTTACAGAGCAATTTCTATCCACCCTAGCAGGGTTCAACCCTAGCAATCACTCTGTAACACCTCCACTTGAGCCGATATCCACCACATCAGGGTTGAACCCTCCATAGCAGTAGCTGCTTTTGCAATGGTGCATCAAATCCCTTAGGAGGCTTTACTCTCTTGCTCAAGGGACCTGTTCCAGACAGGCAGGATGAGGCTGTAGCATTGGTGGAGAATGATAGAAGGGCTACGAACAGCTATTTCACTAGTACGCTATTAGCCCAGTAATTAAACACTTTGGGACCAAGTTACTTGAAGGACTGCCTTCACCCATATCAGCCTGCCTGCACTTTAAGATCAAAAAGAGAGGCCCTTCTTACCTGCCCACCAGTGAGAGATATTAGGTGGGTTTCCACACGGGAGAGGGCCTTCTCAGCAGTGGCCCCACACCTGTGGAACAAACTCCCACCAATGATCCGCCATGCAACATCCTTACAGGCTTTTAAAAAGGCCTTAAAAATGATTTATTTTACTATGGCCTTCTCTTAAATACTGTTTTGCTGCTGTTACCCTTGCTGTTTTATTACTAGTTTTTAATATTAGCTTTTATTGCTTTAATTGATATTTTACTTTTATGTTTTTATTGCTTTTAATGTGTATACTGATTTTATATATAGTTGTAAGCTGCCTTGGGAGAGCTTCCACCCTGAAAGGCAGCTAAGAAATGTTTTAAATAAAAATAAAGAAATAAATAAATAACATAGAGACAGGAAGAGTGGTACAACCCCGTTGCATGCAAACATTCTGCACTCTGCTGCTTGTGAAGTTCTAAAGTTTTAAAATTGTAAAAAAGAAGTTTTTTAAAAAAATTAATTTAGTTTTGAATTTTTTTAAAAAAAAAATCAAAATGTTTTTTAAGTTTAATTGTAATTCACCTTGGAAACCACACTTGGGCCAAAATGGTGACTCATAAATGTGCATTAAAAAACCCTAACCTATATGAAGCTGTCTTATACTGAGTCAGACAGTTGGTCCATATAACACACTGATGTCTGCTTCAATTGGTGGCTCTCCCAAAGGTTCCAGGCAGAGGTGCACATGGAATTCTTTGTTTGCAAAGCACTGTCACTATGCCATGAGTCGCACCCTGTCCCCAGACACATGATAGATGGGACTGAGCACTTCTTCCCCCCTTGCCAAGTATAGAATGTAGCTGTAACAGCAAATTATTTTTGGTTGCATCCAATGTTAGTCCTATTTAGAGTAGAATTGTTGCAATGAATGGGACTTAATTTAGACTAATATTGGATATAAGCCTTTGTGTTGAGGCAGCAACCATCAAGTGAAATGCAACAAACTCAGCCTTCAAATTCTCCAGAGTTTGGACACGTTCCTGTCCCCCTACAATATTTTTGTTGGTTTTCTTTTCAGTTAGAAGCAGTTCTTCACCACCTGGAATACAGTTTTTTAATTATTATTTACCAGAATATTTCTGTGATGACGTTTACTGAAAAATATTTCTCATAGAAGACAGCTTTTAATTATAACACAGAATCATAATTCTAAAGAATTAATTTTCTTTTCCACATCCTCTCCCAAGTGTATTGATTTTAGTTCAGCTAAATCTACTTTTGGGGGAATTGAAGTATTTTTAAAACACTCACACACACACTGATGTTTAATCATTTTAAAACACTGTGTTTTATGAATTAAGGAATGGCATCTGGGACTAGTGATTAGAGCCCTCTATTCCTTTTAATACTTCATGTTGCAGTTCAGAATCCTGGTTGCAAATGTAGGTAGCTTAGTAGAAGTGTCCATGCTTTGCATATAGAAGGTCCCAGATCAATCCCTGGCCTAGCATCTTCAGTTAATAAGTCTCAACCACCAGGAAACCTTGGAAAACCACTGCCAAGCACAATAGACAATACCAGGCAATATGGACCAGTGGTCTGACTCAGCATATGCAGTTCTATGGGTTCATATTCTGTTCTCTTTCATCATGAGCTCGAAAAACATGAATTTTCAGATAATGCACAAGGGCATTCATTATGCTACACAATGCTGATTTTACAGAGCATTTATATGGGGAGAAGGAATGTGTTGGATCTATGATTGGATCTCTTGCTGTTTTAAAAACAACAACAATAAAACAACAACAACAACTATAGCCATTTAATAGAAGCCTCAGGGAAGAAGGGAACTGATCAAGAACCCAGCGCTGGAAATGGAGGCGTTTAATCCTTCCTCCCTGAAAGCCATTTTCTCAATTAAAATTGTCCCCTGCTTCTGAAAGCTGATATTTGACCTGCAGGAGGGAAACATTCACACATACATATCATGGTTCCAGTCAGATCTCCTTCCCCAGCCCCCATGGCTGCCATCAAACTGTTTTGAAATGCAAGACATTTGTTCATGACTCCCCTGCTGTCACATCAAACTTGGCCTTTGTATCACATAAACATTGTGGGAAGAAAAGCTGGAAGCCACAGAAATGTGTATAATAATATTTTGCCCACTGAGGGAGTGTTACAAATATTTGCAAACTTTTCCCATTGCAGTGATAAGAGCATAAGGGAAATATATGCCATGATTTCGAATGCAACTCTGTAAGTTCTCATATAGCAGAATGAGGTAGGAATGAGTTGCTGGTATAGTTCTGAGGTAGAAGAATAAAGCGTGCCTCTTCACACTGCAGGGATGGACCATGCTATTAACTTTGCTCTTCTGCAAATAGAAAGCTAGCACAACAGGGAACTGGCTGGGCTAAAAAATAATTCCCTGGTGTGCTGGCTTTTTTACTTCAAGGGAGTCATTTATGTAGGCCAGCTTTCCTCAAACGTTGCTGTCCAAATATTTTGGACTTCAACTCCCATCAGCCTCAGCCAGCCTGGTCAATGGTAAAGAATACTAGAAGTTGTAATCCAAAACATTTGGAGGATACCAGACAGTGGAGGCTGGTGGCTCTGATTCAGTGAGGTGGAGAATCCGCTGTGGGTTTCAGTCAGAATCAGTCAGAACTCAAAGGAGCTGTTCAAGGTGCACTTGGGCCTCCTCCACACGAGACGTTTAATGAGCCTTGAAGGCTCATTATAAATTTTACCTCCACACCAGCGGAGCGCAAAACGGGCGTACAGGCGCGTTATCTCCCGATAATGCGCATTTTCAAATGCGCGTTAAATAGCGACTTTTATTTTTCTCCGGCCGTTAAAGCGCATTTTCGCCGTGTGAACAAGCGATTATGCGCATTAACATATTCTAAAGCGCTTTTTGGACATCAATTAATGCGCTTTGCCGCCTCTCGCCGCCTCCCGTGCAGAGGGATTAGGCGTAAATGCGCCTCCGCGATAATGCGCATAATCCCCGAACCGGGCGCAAAAGCGCATCCTTGTGGAGGGGGCCTTCTCTTTTAGAGTTCTGACTGGTTATGACTGAAACCTGCAGCGGATTCTCCACCTCACTGACATTGGAGCCGCCAGCCTCCACTTGTACCAGGTTGGGGAAAGTAGGGGCTCATTTAAAAATGATCTTCCCACTTTGAGTCGATTCTGCCAACTCAAGCTCTCACCCCATTCTACTGCATTATGTAGACCAGGCTATCCACATGAGAGATTTAAGTACCTCACATAATTTATGAAAGGCGTGTATTCTATTCTGTTTTCATAAATTAATTCTTTAAAAATCTCTATTTTCCTATTTTCTGTTTTTGACATTTCAATTTAATTTGGAGCAAAAACAAACACACAAACCCCTGCACTGCTTCTATAATTAATGTGAATCAGTTCACTGATGGTAAAACAATGAAATGTGTTGAAGAGGTTGGTGGAAATTCAGGTGACACTTGTTGGTACTGCATGAAATCAAAAAGGATCTTCCAGAGATGCTCTACTTAGTACATTTCCCGTGAACTCAGAATGAAGCCTTTGTGTAATTCACTGCCATTCATGGTATGCAGGCCTGGGAATTATGGGATCCTGAATCTGGAGTAGAGGACATTAACTTCCTTCCCTTTTAGGCTTGAATAGGTGTTCCTAAACAATTGAATGGATCTTACTATACAGTGTAAAAATGTTAAAAATAAACTAAGGAGCTGATATTTCCTGATTAGCGAACATACAAAGGGCCTGGAGAGGACCTGGCCTCCCTATCCAGAGGCCAGGTCTTCTCCAGGCCCCTGACACAACATAGCTTAACTCATTTATAGTGGACACCTCTCCTTGAATGGAGCTCTCCTTACATGGAGAAGGGATGATCATATCATGATCTACATATTTGACTGCTTGCTTTAGCTATTTTTGACTCTGCTCCAGCCTCACAATGCCTCTGATAAATCCCATATCTGATGTAATCTCTTACAGTTCTCCATCTGAATGCAAATTTATATTACCTTAAAAGCAAAACATGAACTGTTATAGTGTAAGAGAAGGTAGCTGCAGCTAAAAGGTACTAGGGATGGGACGGTCACACCCAACACTCTGAGAACTACTCTTCCATTTAGCAAAATGGAGTCTCACAAGTTGCTTCTCATGCATTATGGTTAGACAATGTAATGCTTTCTTTCTGAAAATGAGAAAGGTACCTGATTTTCCATGCCATGTTGCATGCCATATTCAGGAGGAAAAGGAATGGGCCAAGACGTGGCAGCGGTATGACTCTACAGAGATTGCAGCAATGATGGTACAAATTTCAAAACGATGAAGCACAGTATTCTGGAATTCCAGAATTTACATCTCACAGCAACTGGTGCATTTGTGGGGAGACCAGGGGAGGATGAAGAGAAAAGAAGCTGAGGTGGATGGCACAAGTATGTTGTACCGTATGTTGAAGTCCGAGTCCTTCCCCTCATGATGTGCCCATTGGTGTGTATGGGATATGGCAGGTTTCTTTGCAATGAAACACAGAACTGGAACAAACTGTGTGTATGCTGTGTTGCAGTTCCCCAAAACAACCAAAACTGGAAAATCATTGATATCATGCAAAAGAAGGCCGGCGTCTGGAAGCACCCTGGGCTATGCCCTAACCATGTGTGAGTTCCCTCTCTGGCAGGAAAATAAGGCTGTATAGCCCCAAAGCCCTCGTGGATATAGGACTGCATATTCCTGGGAAGAATTCAAAGAAGGCTGATCTTCCACATCTCACCCAGTCCTTGAGCTGGTCCAGCTGCTGTGATACACTGCACTAGTTGTCATATTTAAGTCCCCTCTGTCAAAGAGAACAATACTTTAGCCGGAGCAGAGCAATTTGTTTTCAATTAACTTAAATTGACTACTAATCATCAAATAAGTTTTCATAAGGTGCTTACACATCATGTTTTTTATTATTCTAATTTGTTCCACCAAAAGAGTGACTGTCTTTCTTAATTTGTGACGTTCATTTAATTTCCACATTCATCTGGAATTGCAGTTTCACTCGGAAGCACAATATTGAACTATACGCCTCATCATTAACTCTTTGTGAGAGCATGAATGTTGGTAAACATCTGAAACAAATGACTGAAATACAGTCATTCTGATTCCATTTAAAACTTCACGATTATAAATTGAAGACACGATCCAGTGCACACCAGAGGGCAGCTTTGTGATGAACGTTCTCTGGTTTATGCCTGATATTGGCAGTTTTATTTTCAATTCCTTTTTCTAAATTTGCCCTTTGCACTGTGGCTGCACACTGGGTGAACATTTTCATAAAGCTATCTACTACAACCCCAAGATCTCTTTCTTAGTTAGTCACGACCAGCTTAGATCTCATCAGTGTATGTGTAAAGTTGGAAGTTTCTTGCTCCAGTGTGCATCACTTTACACTTGCTTACATTGAACCACATTTGCCAATTTGATGCCCATTCTCCAGTTTGTAGAGATCCTTTTGGCATTCCTCACAATTCCTTTTTATTTTAACCATCCTAAACAACTTGGTGTCATTAGCAAACCGGCCACCTCACTGCTCATCCCTAATCCAGATCATTTATGAACAAGTTAAAAAGCACCAGTCTTAATATACAGATCCTTGGGGGACCCCACTCCATTTATTCCTACCCTTTGTTTTCTATTCTTTAACCTGTTACCAATCCATAGAGGAACTATCCTCTTATCCTGCTTAGGAATCTTTGGTGAGGGACTTTGGCAGGATCTATACTACTGCTTTGAAACAGTTTATAACAGTAGTGACAACTGTTGGGGCCCAGGAAACACTCCCTATACAGTTTTCAAAATGTTTTCAAAGTGTTATATCTTGTTTGGTGTAGATCTGGCCAATGTCAGAAGTGCAAATAAACTGTGTTTGTCAGCTCACCTCTGTGTATTCTCAAAGAACTCTAAAAGGTCAGTGAGACGGGACATCTTGCAGAAGCCATATTGTTTCTTTTTTTTAAAAAAAAATCAGGACTTTTACTTCTTTATGCTTGATCATTTTCTTTCATAATGCTTTTCATCAATTTATATGGAACAGATATTAACCTAACAGGCCTATAATTGCCCCTGGAATTTCTTTCTTTCTTTTCAATAGTATTCCTTTGGTCACCCTCCTGCCAATCTTAAGGGCATGTTGCATATTTTTGTTATAAGACCAGCAGTTCTTTAAGAATTCTTGCATGGATACCATCTGAACCTGATGATTTGTTTCTTTTCAATTTGTCAGTGAGATCTAGAACTTCATCTCTTATCACCATTATTTGCCTCACTTCCTCAGACTCCTTCCTTGAAAATAGCAGTTCAGGCACAGGTAGCTGTCCTATATCTTCTGTAGTGAAGACAGATACAAAGGATTCATTCATCTTCTTTGCAATCTCCATATCCTCCTTGAACTGTATTGTCATCCAGTGGTCCAATGCCTCCCTGGCCAGTTTCCTGCTTCTGATGTATTTAAAGTATTATTATTTTGAAATTGAGGAGCAAAGTGCTCCTAAAAAAACTTCTTTTGTATTTCTTATTCCTTATTTCCATTCCTTTGTGCAATTTGTGTTCCCTTTTGTTCTCCTCCTTTGGACAAGACTTCCAGTCTTTGAAGGAAGCCATTTTTCTCAATTAAGTTCCTTGACACTGCTTGTTGACCATGTGGGTGACCTCATTGACTTTGTCCTATCTTTCCTGACCTGTGGTATACATTCTAGTGAAACTTCTATTATTATGTTTTGATTAATATGCAAGTGTTTTGAAGACTTTTGACTCTCTTGACTTTCTCTTTCAACTTCCTTCTGGCCAATTCCTGCATTTTAGAGAAGTTTCCTCTTTTGAAATTAAATGTGACTGTTTTGGGTTTTCTTGGTAGTTTTGGTTAAGACTGGAACATACATTTATCCTGTCTATGTGAAGGTAATTGAAGTAACCCATTACTGCAACTCCCACCTTTGTATGCCTCTCTGATTTCTACAAGAGCATTACTTTATTGGCTATGAGCCATGCCTGCCAAAGGCTGCTATAAAAGGCCCACTCTCCCAACAAAACCCAACAGCCCACCCCCAACATCCAGAGCTGTGCTTGTGGTAAATTTTACTAAATCAGCTCCATGTGTACATCCCATGACAGATGGTTGCTGGTGTCAGCTTTGACTGCGTTGATCATCTATTTTCAAAAGTTGAACATAGGCCTTTACTATAATAATAATAATAATAACAATTTATTTCTTACCCGCCTCTCCGTCTGGATCGAGACGGGGAACAACAACATGATAAAATACATAAAACTGATTAAAACATAACACATATTATTAAAACTGATTTGCACCACGAAACGTCATAGCCTGCTGCCCCACGTGGAGATCTGTGGCTGAGGACTATTGTGTGAAATGGACTCAGTTAACAGGAAGAATTTCAGCAGGAAATTGTTGAACAGGAAAATATAGTATTTATTGTCGATCACATAAACTTGATGCTAACCCTTTCCCATTCTTACCATTAAAATACACAATAGTTCAATAAAGCAATTGTTCCTAAAATACAGCAGGCAGTTAAATTTCTAATTTGTTTTCTTCACCATAAGCTTCTGCAGTCTATGAATTGACTCATCAGCAAACATCTTAATGGTGTCATAATAAAGTAACAGACTATCCCTACTAATAGAAAATCATCCACCGTATCACTTCCAAACCCAGGGCTATTTAATAACATAATTATACCTAATTAAGATACAGTCATTCATACACCATTAATGTAACTATTCCAGCTTCTGTTGTAGCAGATAATGAGACTATTCCCTGTCAATTGTTTCAGTAACTACCTCATGGTTAATGAGTAGTACTGTATATCCATATTTGTCCCATACATGTCTAACTACAGCGGTCACAGCCCAATAATTTTTGATGCACTTCCTTGCACGCAGTGCTCTGTCAAGGTCAATAATAGGATTGTACATAATCTTAAATAGTCACAAAGGACTAATTAATGGAAACCTTCAGATAATTTGATTTCTGTCCACTTCATGCATCTGAAGAAGAAGGTTCTCCACTATGCATTCTCATGTCCCAACAAGACAGGGACAACGTTGATGTTGCATTATTCATATTGTTTGGCTTTGTCTGATTTTTTTTTATTATTTTAAAAACCAATAACAAATAGCTGGTGTAGGGGTAGGACTTATATCAGATAGGAGTGTGGTGTGTGGAAAGGGGTCCTTATCCTAATCTTACCTTAATCGTAGGGCTCTTGCATCTGTTAATCAGGCATGGATGGCCCTACCACAAGGCAGGCAGCAGCTTCAGATGGAGAATTTTGAGTGTGCTGTTGAAGGCAGAGGAGTGTGACTCCCTGTATCTGATCCATGGGTCACAATCTATTCTTCTGTGCAAGACCCACTGATATGAACAGGAGCTTCACAAGAACCCTTCTGCTATCTCTCAGCCTAATCTACTGATTGTGAAGGAGAAACAGAACAACCTTATGGATGCCTCCTTGAACTCCTTGAAGGTTGAGGGGTACTAATGTAATTGATTAAATGCCAAACAAAAGTGAGCTTTACCACGACACAAGCTTTTTAGCTGTCTTTCATGGAAAATATGGCCAACAAGTTGCAATGTCTTGCTGGGGATTTTGACAGGACAATCCTGCCTTCCCAAAGCTGCACTCAGGAAGGTGAGGGAAGCTGTTCTGAGAGCTGACTGGGCATCTTGCTAGGTGAACCTCTCTCGTAGCTTCTCTGAATGGAGATGATGATGTTGGTGGGGATGATATAAATGGGAGGGAGATGTAGAGTTTCCTTCTTAACATCTTAGAACAAATTAATTGTCTGTACTGTCTAAATAATTTGGTTTAGACTTGTCATAGATTGATTTCCAGTGCTCATTTTCCATTCTGTTGTTGAACCTCACTGGAATGAAAGAAATAAAACTCTCTGTTACTGAATGCCTTAGATGCAGCGACCCTGGAGTGAGCACCAAACTGTTTTACATCAATACCAGCCTTTGTCTTTATGCATTTTATTCAGGCTGTTATTGAATTTTGTTTTTGCTTAGTCAACATGGGCTTGCTGAACACACAAATAATTTATCTGTACCAACCATTAAATACGATCATCACTCCTTGTACATTTTCAAAATAAGGAGCATATGGAGCCTCAGAAGTTTAAGTCAGAACAAATGTTAATTTTTAAAATAGTATTCTGTGCTGTTTCCATGTTCCTAGCAAATGGTATTTTATCACCTTTAGGATTAAGCATGCATCTTTGACTCAAATATTCTTTTTTATATAACACTCAAACTGGCTCACGAACGACAGAGAAATGAAAAAGAAAACTGGGGTCTCCTAAGGACAGACTTTCCCAATGCTTAACCAGGCACCCAAATGATTTATAACAGTGATTAGCAGATCACACTGCTGTAGGCCAAGCTAGCTTATTCTAGCGTGTGAGATCTCACAGCATTGTACGCCAGGATGGAGTTGCTACATATTGTTGTGCTATGGGTTTATTTCAGTAAAAGCTGCCTCATTCATTACAGTTTTTAAAGTATATGTCTTTGAACACCTTAGCATGTAAAGAGCAAATGGGACATGAATTTGGAATCACATCTCTCATACAGGTATATGCTTTTATTTTATAAAGCTTCACAACTGTTGTGAGTCATACTATGATTTAGTTTTTAACTGAAGAAGGTGGGAATGTCTTAAATAAATAGGTAAACGCATCTGAGAATAAGGATTAGTTGGAGTTCTCTACTGAGTGTACATTTAAGGACAAACTACACATGAAGCAGGCTATTTGATAGGGTTTCTTGATATTTTCAATGTTACTTAAGTTAAAAGCAGCTGCCAGAAACTCTAAATTGGATCAGAGCTGTGGTGTGTGTGTGGGGGGGGGGGGCGGGGGGGGAGTCTGTGTTTAACCTTTTTCTTCAACCTGCCATTTCCCCCCACCTAAATTTTCCCACCTCACCATGCTGGCAAAGTTGCTTTCAGGTCCATTTTGCAAATAAATTATAGATATAATTTGCATTTTCCTCCTCTCTTTGAAAATAGACAAATGGTTGAGCTGATATTCAACCTTGGAAAATAGACCCAAGAGATCTGAATGTACCAAATTCCATTCTGATACCTCTGTGTTCAAGATACTATGATCCAAACTAACACATGGAATGCTTATCAGCCTAGTTAAACCACAGGTCTCATTTGGGTCTGCTAATGAGTGTCATGAAACTTGGTGTTCCACCTCCCACCCCCCATTTTATAGGGCTTGCAGCTGTGGAGGGTATATTTAAGTGCAAGTTAAGGCTGTATGTGTACAGGGATATCTTACCATTAGCTATTGCATATCCTGTATAGAACTAGGAGCCCAAACAAGCAAAGAAGGGCCATGTTCCAGTATGCCCCTTGTTTCTTGAACTAAAGGTGACATACAGTAAACTCTTTATAGAAGTTGCCTTGAGAGGGTTCCTGGAAAGCTGCACGTGGCAGGTGGCCTGTGTTCATAATTTGGTGAGTTGTAGGTCATGCAGGTCTACAGTAAAGGCTAGTTTGAACAATTCGTGAACTGCCAAATGAGCCAGTGTGGTGTAGTGGTTGGGTTAGGACTTGGGAGATCCAGGTTCTGGTTCCCAATTGGCCATGAAGCTCAATGGATGACTTTGGGCCAGTCACTGACTCTCAGCCTAACATACCTCACAGGGTTGTTGTGAGGATAAAATGGAGAGGAGCAGGAGGAGACTCTTATACACCAGCTTGGGTTCCTTGCAAGAGGAAAAAGGTGAGACATGAATGTAATAAATAAATGAATGAATGAATGAATGAATGGTGCTTTTGGCTCCTAAGGGTGGGTGACAAATTCATTCGGTTTGCATTTCATTGTGAACTTATCAAATTTGCACTTTCCAAATCGTGGACTGGAATGCTCATGAAAGAATGCCATTGCAATCTGTACATTACCAAAGGTTGTGGTGCAGTTCACACACACACACACACACACTCCAATTAAAATGCAGACAAAAATACACATTTTTTTAAAAAAATGCAGACAAAAGTACTTTAGTTATTGGAAAAGTGCTTTCAAAGTACACATATTTGCAAAAGGATGCACAAAAAATATGCACAATTTAAAAACGTCCAAAAATACATATTTTTAAACATGCACACAAAAATCTGTACAAGATATTGCCAGATATCTTAACAACTCCAATCTGTTTCATGTTAAGGAGGCCTCTAATCAGAATCAATATTGTTATAAACATGATAGATGAAGGAATGGTTCATTTCATGTGAACAATTTCTTCTTCTTCTTCTTCGCCATTTTATCATATCCCTCTGCAAGAGGATAGATTTACATCTTTTATTTATTTCTAGAGTCAATCAAGGCATAGTGTTACCTAGGACAGGGCTCCTGTAACTTTAACAGTTGTAGAGAAAAGGGAATTTCAGCCAGTGTCATTTGTATGCAATTAGTTCCTGGTGAAATTCCCTCTTCATCACAACAGTTAAAGTTGCAGGCACTATACTAGAGTGACCATATACAAAAGAAGGCAGGGCCCCTGCAACTTTAACTGTTGTGATGAAGAGGGAATTTCACCAGGAACTAATTGCATACAAATGACACTGACTGAAATTCCCTTTTCTCTATAACTGTTAAAGTTACATGAGCCCTGTCCTCCTTTTCATATGGTCAGCCTAGCGTTAGCATCTTTGGGCAGCTATGGGGGTATGGGACCCCAGCACCCTATCAGGGGCTACTAGTGCTGCTGAGACCATCTGTTTAATATTTCCCACAGGGCCCTAGTGCAACAGGGGCATTGTGGGAATGTACAATTGTACATTGTAGCCTTCTGTCACCAAGGAAACCATGTCTGTGTATGGAGGGGATAGACTGTTGAAGGGACCCAAGGAAGGGCACTTTGCCTAGGGTCCCCTTAAACCTGGACCCAACTCTGAATAACTCAAATATAGGAGATAGGGTGCAAATACTTCACCTAGGCCTATTGAAAGATGGCCACTTCCTCTAACAGGTGTTTTACATTTCATGGTCATTTGCATGAGTGTCCTAAGTAATAGGATTGAGGGTGCAAGGCGTGTGAGCATCCAAGATGAACACAAAAAGAGAGAATAGTCTCAGGATGCTATGAACAAATTTATTGGAGAAAAGCCCAACACATTTCAACACTTGTTTTCTGTTAGGCCTTCTTCAAGGAGCTGAAACTGATGTGGTGCAGGCCCCCTATGAACTCTGCGGCTAAAATAAATGTCTCTTTCTCACACTTTCTGTATCATCCATTCCATATAATACAAATAAATATTTCATTTGAGTTAACCAGATAATGTTTAAAAGATGCCGTCTATTCTCACTTCAACAAAAACTAACAGAATAGAGATACTGACCTCCATCACACCTAATCCCCCCCCCCCCCCCCGGTTTGCCTCCGCGTTTTTTTTTAACCTCTTAGGCAGAAGCATGTCAAGCTTATGATGCCTTTCACCTGAATAGCTGCTCTTTAGCTCCTTGGCTTGTTTGCTCTTCCGCTCCGCTCCACTCTACCCCTCCCCTTCTCTTTCTCCCGCCAGTCAGGTCCTGGCAGATGAGTACTTCAACCAGACTGCCTTTCTGCCGGGCAGAAATGGAATGACCCTTTAGTCTGGTTCTTTGGGGGCATCGAGGGAGTACAATCCTGTCTCTGCAGAAATCCAGGCATTGTATAATTTTAAAAATTATTTTGAGCCTGGGATGCAAGGTTTGGGTTTTCTATTGAGGCTTGGAGCTGGCTGCTGAGAGAGATTGTTTTTCCCTGCCAGGACCTGATGCCATCCATTCAAGCCCCCAGTTCCTTTAAAATGGAGATTTAGGGTGTATTAAATGCACTTAGGGGAAATAATCCAGACTTTTAGCGTTTTAGGAAAGGCTGGGGAAGAAGCGGGATGTCAGCAGGACAGGCACGGCGTCATGTGAGTACCGTGCTGCAAATCTGCACACCGGGCATGGCGAGAGTGCACTAAATCACTGGTGTGATGGAGCTGGCTAATTCAGTATGTAGAAGATTCTGGGTATACTTTTCAAGATGGGTAAATAAAGGGTTAGGATTCACAATGGAAAAATAAATAAATAATTCTTATGCTCTTCAGTTGCTCCTTCAAAGCAATAAGAATGTGGTCAACAGGACTGATTCATTGCTCATTTGCAGCCCAGTGTGCTGCAATATCCAACAGAGAGTGTGTTTCTGTTACAAATTCATTACACTGATTCTTCAGGACAACGGATATAGGAACTGGAGGAAAACAGTACCACTTCCAATGAGTTTTTGAGTCAAAGTGAACCAGAGCTAAACCAAGGCCTCATCTTGCTGGCGTCGCCTCGGCATCGTGAAGCCTCCAGCTTCTGCATTTGCATCCCTTTCCGGCATCTGCATGGGAAGAAGCGCGAGTGCAGAGTTGCTGCCATTGCTGCCGTGCTGAGCACCGGGGATGGGGGGGGGGGGAAGGGAAGGAACAAAGCAGCCGAAGGGGAAGGAACAGGGATGTGCAGCACCTGAACCAGCTCTCCTCCCTCTCACCTCCCTCTAGCTGCCCCATTCCTCCCCCCATTTTATTTTTTTAAAAATCTGTAAATGCAAAGGGGAGGGGAAGGAATGGGGCAGGCAGAGAGAGGTCAGGGAGGGGAAAGCTGGGAGAAAATAGAAATCCCCTCTCCCCTGTCCCAGTGATAGCACCCCATCAGGGGGCACCATTGTCCCCGCCCCACCTCCGATGTAGGCCTTTATCATATGGGCGGTTTTAAACACAGCCACCATGACTTTGATCCAGTTCTTCAGCGTGGGACTTACATGACGTCATCCCCCTCGCGCGTTCTTGTGCCCTGAGTGCTCTGTTTTTCGTTTCTGTTTAGATTAACCCTGAACGGGCAAAGTCCGTTTCAGGCAAGTTCAACAGGCCAAGTTGAGGTATCGCAGCAATCCCAACCATGTGTGATTCAAAACGCTAGATTCTCATAGGAAACGGAGTGGGAACCCTCAGAAGCAATCCAGGGTGAAAAAATGATACCTGTGATAAAGGCCATAATATTGGAGCAAGGCGACAGACAGCAAATGCTTTGCTCCATGGAAAAAGTTGGGGTAACTGCCCAACTTTTTTAAAGCTTAGCAAGGGGGCTTTGCCCCTAGATGGCTTTGGAGTGGTGGTTGCATCATGTAGATTACCTGCCGCCGCTCCGAAGCCACCATGGGGCAAACCTCTTGTCTAGAGGTACCTCGAGATGTATGGCTGCATACCTCTTCATCCCTGGTTGCTTATTTTCTCTAACGGAAAGCAACCTCAGTTTCTTTGGGTTTTATTGACTGGTTGATTGCATTTTTGATTCAACCACTGACAAATGTTGTCAGGGCAGATCACAAATGGTTAAAAGAATAAAATACAATGCAAAACAAAACAAAACAAAATAGCCAGCAGCAGAGTAATGAAATGTAATAACCAGGTATCTAAAATGCCTTGGAGTTTGAGGAGAATGTTGGCAGTAGGGGAGAGCGCTGTTTTCTTTCCTGCCATTTCTCTGCTCAAAATCTCTCCCACTGCTGTTTCTCTATCCAGGAGGGATACATGGATTCCTGTTATGCTGCTATAGAATCCATGTATCCCTCCTGGATAGGGAAACAAAACAAAACAACAATAACAACACAGTTAGGGCAGGGAAGAAAGACATGTGACTATATGTGGGTGCTGTGCGCTCTCTTCTAAGCGAGAAAGCATGGTTATGCTGGATTTGATAGATATGAAATCACACCACCAGTCAGCTTTCAAGTTACATTTTAAAATCACATATATGAGCTTGAAGAAACAAACTCCAAATAACAATGACGTGCAAATCAGAAGCATGTTCTAAACAATGCTTTCTGCTAACTGGCATTGTTTGTTAATGACTTGATGAGATAGTGAGAAAATCCTCAATTTTAAAGCTAGCAGAAATACTAGTTTTATAGGAACAGTCCAGTTTCATATTGCCTTTTCCCCAAATATGCCCTTTGATCAGTGCATGACCTGAGGAAAACATTTGGTATCTTCACCACAATAGCTTCTTGAAGAACAGCTAGAAATGATCTCTCTTATCAAACAGCATCCCAAGCTAAAATAAACTTTGATTACCCAGACAATAGGATCTTGTGTACTTAACAGAAAGTCTGGTTTCAGCATCCCATAAGCCTTTTCTGATAGGCTTGTGCTAGCTTCTGAGTCAGACTCTGGACAGCCAAGTCACAAGGTTACATATACTTTTATTATCAAATATAATATTGAGTACATTGCAGATGAAAATAAATCCACATCCACATCCAATGGTGTCAATTATATTACGAGCAGTTTATTGCTGGTCTCTTGTGTGTTCTCGTCTAAAAGTGAAGATAAACCTTTTCTATACACCACCTGGGTTGTAATAATAAGTCACTGGATGTAAATGAAATCTAAAATACCCAAACAGTGGGAAGGCATTCTAAATATAACAATGACATCTCATATTCAAACAACCAAGAATTAATTATTTCCAGTAGAAGTGTTACTTTGAAAAAAAAATGTTGGAAATATTGCAACCTCCATTAATTAATTCATGGGAATTTTGACCATACCTAGCTCAGAATCTTTATAGCCTACAGTGCAGTTTCCTATGATTTCTTCCTTTTCTTCCTCCTCTTTCTTCCCCCTCTGCCCTTTCTGACTTTCTCCATTGCTGGGAGAACATGTGTTGCTCTCCCCCTCCTGCAGGTATAATGGAACACAAAATGGATTGAATAAACTCATTTGAACTCTATGCTGTACCTGCACTGTATATGCAAGAATGTTTGTGAGTAAAACTGTTTTCTTTACTAATGAAGGAAGTGGTCTTTATTCTTCTAAGATAGCCTGTGCCCATGTAGGACTGGTAAACACTCATTTTGTTTTGCCATTTTGTCCCCTGCCCTGCTACTTGCCTTACTAATAGCTGGCATCATTACTAAATAATCCCACCAAAAACAACTACTAATAATTTAAAAATCTGCAGAAGAATTTATTTGGCATCTTGGCTGCAATACTAAGCACTGTTATTTGAAGTTAGAGGCATTGAACTCTGTGAGACTTCTTAGTTAAGGTGCATACTATTCTCCTGTAAATCAGTGGGACTTCTGAGTAAATAGTAGGGATGTGCACACCCAAAAATATCGTATTTTATCATTATCGGAATTTCGGACCAAAAAAATTATAGTCTCCGTTAATATTGTAGGTTAAACATACAGTCTTCATGATAATTATTGGAAATCCGATATTTAATTTGCAGCCCCATTGTGCCCTATAGAACTGATTTTTTAAAAGAAAAAATGCCTATAACTTCTGTATGTTCAAAGTTACAGGCTTGAAACTTGGTCACAATGCCTATGGGATATGCCTAAGTATGTGTATAAAATTTGAGATTGATCCCTCCAAACCTCGATTTTATATGATTTTTTTAAAAGATCCTGCACTTTTTTGACAGGTCTGAATGAATGCACGTGGCGAGCTGTCATTCTGACCTGTCAGAATTTAAATGATCTTTAATAAATTCATATAAAATCGAGGGTTGGAGGGATCGATCTCAAATTTCATACACATACTTAGGCATACCTCATAAGTACTGTGACCAAGTTTCAAGCCTCTAACTTTTAAAATACAGAAGTTATAGGTTTATTTATATGGCAGTCCGATAATCCGATATAATTGGGCTGAAAATTTTCGGATCGGATATTTATCGGAGGTTTTTCTATCGTATCGTTAATCAGATGTCCAATAATGACCTTATCGTATCGTTATCGGACATTTTAACAATACGATATACAATCCTAGTAAATTGATATAGGATCTAGCTGTAATCTATGTATTGATAAAATTTTATCCTTCAATTTTTTTGTGTGACTGCTCCTTAATACAATGCCCATTCTGAAATTCTTTGTCTTCAGATCTCAGTGTTCATAGCAAGAGAGAAAATATGTTGTTGTTGCTTGTAAAGGGGGGGAAGAGAAGCAGATAAACTTCCTGTTTTTCTTCAGAAGTTTCTTCTATAGTTTCAATTGCGATCAACACAGTTGTGCCAATAGGAGTTCTCTTCATTAACAGCCATTGCTAGTAGCCCACTGTGAGGTTTCTCCTGAAGTGGAGATTCTCCAATTCTCACACAATTTCCCCAGCTTCTCAGATTGACACAAGCCTCTATGCACATCCATCATGTTATGTTGAATCTTAGCAAAATCTATTCAGCTCTGAGAAATTGCTCCTCTCTCCCAGGAATACACAGTAGATGCCTCCCTCCCTGTAACAGCCTGTTAGTGTCTTCCTTTGATGGAAAAGGAAACAAACTTTCATATCATGAAGTATGTACAAAAAGTGGCTCTGGTGTTTTTTGTACCACCCTCCATATCTTGAGATAGAAAAATTCCCAAAGGAAAAAAGTAGAAGCTAAAATCCATATTAGTGGAATACCTTTATTAGAACAATTCAAAGGTCAAAAATAAATAAATACTGCATACACTTTTGAGTTCTTCAGAACTTTTCATTAAGAAAGTGGGTGAACAAATAAAATGTAGGGCAGGGGAACTGGGAAAGAAAAAAAGGCTGGTGTTAAAGCCATGGAGTCTGCATTTGGTTACAGTCCTGAGATAAAAATTGGGAGAAAGCTTTAGACATTCAAATTAGCCTTTACCAGGTACAAAATTGGTTTAAACTTACACCTGGGATCCTCCTAAGAGTTGCTGGGAAGAAGAAACAAACAAACAAACAAAAAATGCTAGATCCCTGATTGTTAAAACTATAAAATCCAGATGGTTAATCAAAACCACTCCATCCTCAGATGGAATATACAGGTTCCTTGGTAGGTGGAAGCAGACATAAAGAGAAATTAGACATTTTTTTATGTTGACAAACCTGGAGATAATTTCAGGAGGTGTACTAGGTTAAAAAAAAGTCAAAGAAAGCCACGTTAGGTATTTTTACCTAGTGGTTGGACTGGGTATATCCTCAGAGAATAAAGTCCCAGCTTCAGGTGGTATTATATTACCTTATTCCACTGTTGAACAGCTAAGGCCCTATACCAAGCAGGATATAGCACTATGAAAGTGGTATGAAAGCGGTATATAAAAGGCAGGAGCCACACTACTGCTTTATAGCGGTATTGACATGCACTGACAACTGTTGGGGCCCATAGACACATATCATATATTGCTTTCAAACCACTTTCATAGTGCTATATTCTGCTTGGTGTAGATCTGGCCTAAGTGTGGTAATACACCACCTTCGCTTTTTGTGTGAGAGAAAAAATATGGATAATGCATTCTTCATAATCTTAGAATGGAGTCCAGCTAATATGGGCATATGACTTCCCATGCCCATTTCTCACTTGTTGAAGGAGTGTGGAGACTGACCATCTCATAAAGAGCCTGCGTTCATTTTTTGAGGTGGTAACTTCTATGTTAATTCATTGAAATATCAGTGGCAACAAGTGAAGTTCTCAGAGATGCCCACTTCCTAGAAATTCCTTAGAAATATGGGACAAGCTGTGATCTTATTGCTTGGTCAGCAATTTATCAGAGAAAGAGGTGAGCTTGTGAAGAAGACAAAAAGATGGAAATGACAGAAGATTTGATGGAGGAGGGTAGACCCAGTGTGCTGTAGAGGTTAGAGTGTTGGACTGGGGAGACCTTGGCAGGAACTACACTACTGGTTTAAAACGGTTTATTACAGTAGTGACAACTGTTGGGGCCCAGGACACACTCCATCTACAGTTTTCAAATCATTTTCAAAGTGTCATATGCTGCTTGGTGTAGATCTGGCCTTGGCTTCTAGACCCACTCGTCCATGTAGCTCAGTGAGTGACTTTGGGCCAGTCACTGAGCTCCATCACACCAGCATTTTATCGCAGTCTCGTCATGCCTGGTTTGCTGTTTTGCAGCGTGGTGCTCACAAGATGCCATGCCTGTCCTGCAGTTACCCTGCCTCTTCCCCTCCATTTTTTGTGTCTTCCTGGAGTGGGGAAAAGTCTGGTTTATTTCGTCCATGCGGGATTAAAGTGCCCTTCCACCACTATGTATTGGCGTCATCACACTATGTCCTTTGTTGTCCTTGTGCTGACAAAAGAGCACACCTCCAGGACACCTTGTCAAACAAACAGGTTTGTGCTGAACCGGTCAAACAAGCTTTTGCTGCTCCAACCCCACCCTCCTTGCTTGCAGAAATGGTGCCTAGCCAATTAAACGTTGAATCGGCAAAATGCTAGACAACAAAGCCAGAGTGAGGGGGGGGAGGCTCCCATGTCCATCACCCGACAAGAACCAATGAACTGGAGGGGGGAGGAGAAGGGGCTGGCGCAATAACAAGAGAGCAAACAAGTGAAAAGAGAGTCCCCCGGTATAGCGACAATCGTGAAAGGGACCAGCCCTTGCCGCACTAATGAAATGGAGGTCAAAATCATGGGTGCATACCGGGAAAAAAAAGTAGGTGTCATGGAGCTCACTGACTCTCAGCCCAGCCCAGCCCACAGGGTCCTTGTAAGGATAAAATGGAGAGGAGGAAGATAATGTACACCGCATTCAGCCCCTTGAAGGAAAGGTAGGATATAAATGTAACAAATAAATAAATAATCTTCATTGTTACCTACTTCAAAAACTTAAAAGAGCAGTGGTAAAATCCAAGATAGTTTGCTACTTTAGGTTTGAGTTCAGCTTTTTTGAAGGACAATAAAAAAACCTTTGGCCATCATTTTTAAAACTTCACTATTTTCCCTTCTTGGTGCAACTGTTCATAATCTACTTGTCAGTGGAATGTAAAATATGGCCTCTTGCTAGTTGGATGACCAGCACATTAAAAAAACCAACTCTTTTCGTTATCTTTCACCTTGCCATGAAAAGGAGAAATGCAGAACCATGTCACCATGCCAAGTCTGTGCTTTTCATTAGCTGGTATGAAAAGGGGATAGATTAAGGGTGTAGACAATTCCAAAAAAAATACTATGACTCTCTATCGCTTTAAAACTTTCTATTCATTAAGAAAGCAGAAAGGCACAGAGAGCTGGGAGAGCCCTTACAAAATAATTCATTGTAACATAACTATATTGAGCATTTCAGAAACGAAACAGGTATAAATGTTTTAATAGTTGAACATTGGGAAGTAGAGAAGATGATTTGGTGAAACAGTATTTTTTCGAACAAAACTCTTGTAATGGTTAAACTTCGATCTGAAATTCAAATCTGGCCAAATTTCAGAAAAACCTGAATCAACCAACAATACTGAAACTTCAAAATTATTTTAGATTCTCCAAGAGGGCAATGTGGCATTTGTGATGTATGAATATTGCTCTTGATCCTGTACCACTCTGTGATCACTTCTCTTTATTCATCAGGTTTTACTATGAACTGTGAATTATTCATAATGCTATTAAATGAACACAGCATTTAATGGGCACAATGGAGTTGCTGACCCTTTCTTTGCTAGTATTTTCTATGCTATTAATGATGCATGAATTTATTAGCTGACCTGAAGACTGGATTTATGTGGACTAGGACCAAAGTCACATACAGTGTGACAATGCTGACGCCCTTAACATTGCTATCATACCTGAATTCACCTCAGGATTGTTGATTTTCCATATTCAGGCAACCTCACAGCTCTCACTCTCAGAGATAGCTCAGAAGAAAGGGGGTGGATGACGTTTGTACAAAATCCTGGTCACACAAATAATCTACATGGGTAAGCAGCACAACATCAGGGAAGTAACACAAGATTGTGAACTGGACATTGGTTTTCCAATTCATGAAAGTGAACAAATGTTCTTTGGTGAGTTAGTTCCCAACATTACACTATTCACATGAGTAGACCACTTGCTGTATGAGCAGTTTGCTTGTGAACGGCTCCAAGTATATAATAAAAAAAACTGACCAAGGTTGCAATCTGGGAATAAATCTGATAAATTTCAGTAGGATTTATGTTTGAGTAGACATGCTTAAAGTCCCAAATTTATTTATATGAGGACTGTTTAACCTATCTTCCTCAGCATCCACCTACAAGGATGAATATAGCCAGTATATCGAATATAGCTTTTGTCTGATATATGCAGCTGCATATATTCTTCTCTTTGGAAGGAATCTGACGGTCTCTTTTCTTCTGCTTGATGGTTTAGGTTATACGCCATCTCTTGCTTTGGTCTGTAATATTATGATAAATGTTGGCATTGGAAGGATAGAAATATTATGTTCTGAATATAGTACTGGAATTTGAATATACCACCAGTTTCTCTGGCAGTGTAGAAGTCTGTTAGATATATATAAAAAGGGTTTCTAACAGGCCAATTTACAGTGGAACTGAAAGAGAGTATCATGGATGCTGAATATAAAGAGTAACTAACTTAGCATTGTTTTACCAAAGATCTTGGGTCCCACTCAAACCTTAAATTCTTGTGATCAAACATCTTCAGGTTTTTGCAGTCAAACA
Organism: Anniella stebbinsi; assembly: GCA_029215795.1. Lineage (NCBI taxonomy): Eukaryota > Metazoa > Chordata > Lepidosauria > Squamata > Anniellidae > Anniella > Anniella stebbinsi. The sequence goes on along the minus strand of JARDYH010000003.1, from coordinate 158,803,454 downwards.
TATTTTGAATCCACTAGACCTGCAATCTTAGAAGAAAAAGAAAGAAAGGGAAAGAAAAGCTAACATTAAAGTGAAAATGCTGAGGAAGTCACACACTCATCTCATCCGATGCTAATTGCTCATTATCCTTCCTAGTGAAATAGAAGTCCCTGAAGGTAAATAATAAAAAATTAATCAAACTAGTTAATTCAGAAACTCCATTTGAGTAACTTAGTCACAAATGTATTGCTTTTCAAGAGATGTTAACAGGTATTTGTTTCATCTGACCCGTTTCTGTAGTTAGCATATCTGGCATTGTAATAACTCCCTTTTGGAGGGACTAATAATAGTCAGATGTGGTGACCAGTCTGGTTTTGGGTTATTTGCTAGAGGGATGGAAGCTAATACTTAAGAATTTGAAAAATAGAACTCCTTCATGCTTAGAAAGTCTGGTTTTACATGCTTTTTTGGTGGGGGGGGGGGTAGTCAAAAGGTTGATACTGGCCCGGTTAGCACATAGTAAGAAGTCACCATGGAGTTTTCATTGTGGTAGCAGCTGCCATTTTTAATATTTGGGATGGGGTGGGGTGTGGGTGCACTGTAGCTTCTTGTTATGTGCAAACCTGGTGAGTATGGGTTGTTGGGATAGTTAACAAGCCACTTGCAATCCTAAAACCCATAGGTTCTACGTGGCTTTTAACCACCCCAGCAACCCACCCATGCCAGGTTCACACATAATGAGAAGCTGTGGTGGCAGGGCCTTGGATTGTTAATCTGGCATCCATGGGCACCACAAACCACCATGGCTAACCACCGTGGCAAACCACCATTGCACACCATGGTGGGCTGCGGTGATTGTGCAGAGAGTCATCATCCTAACCAGGCCCAGATTTCAAGCTTTCCTTACCTCCCTGCCCAAGTCATTTAGATCTGGAGATAGGAGGAAAAAATGTGTTGTATTCTGTCCAATTGTTTAGTGGGAAATAAGCTTGTTCCTGCCTTCCATGGTTGTAGCCAATGAGCAAAGTTACAGTTAGGAGTGACATGAAAGAGGTGATCTCCATAAAGACAAGAAAGATTAGAATTACAGTTTAATTTTCTGGAGATTGAACTTCCTAGTTCATTTGAATATTATGTTGTTTTCTCTGCCCCAAGGTAGAAGTGAGAGTTTCTTATAGAAAACTGCTTTTAGCATAGCTGTGATTGGTTAGCAGTATGTCCACCCAAAAACAACTGACAGAAAAGATAGAAATGTATATTCTTTTTAACTTTTTTATTTCATGTGGGGAAATGGTTTTGAGTTTGGGAAGTCTGTCTTTTGCTTTTGAACATTTACAAATTGCGTTGCCAGTGGAAGTGCCAATACATTCCAATTTCTCCATATTGCAGGTTGTGAGAGTTCTAGCTGACAACAACAACAACAACAACAACAATAATAATAATAATAATAATAATAATATATTTATTTATTACCCGCCTCTCCCTCCGGATCGAGGCGGGGAACAACATCATCATAAAACACACAAAACTGATTAAAAATACACAAAACCAATATATCATTAAAATACCAATAAAACACCAATAAAACACTTAAAATTCATCTGAGTAGGCCTGCCGGAAGAGCTCAGTCTTTATAGATCGTTTAAATTCCTGAAGACTGGTAAGTTCACGGATCTCTCCCGGCAGGTCATTCCATAATCTGGGAGCGGCAGAAGAGAAGGTCCTCTGGGTAACAGTTGTCAGTCTAGTTTTTGTTGACTGTAATAAATTCTTCCCAGAGGACCTAAGCATGCGGGGCGGATTGTATGGGAGAAGGCGATCCCACAGGTAACCTGGACCCAAACCATGTAGGGCTTTAAAGGTAATGACCAACACTTTGTACTTCGCCCAGAAACTAACTGGCAGCCAGTGAAGAGATTTCAAAGCTGGTGTAATATGGTCACCCCTAGATGTACCAGTGACCAACCTGGCTGCCGTACTTTGAACTAGTTGAAATTTCCGGACTAGGCACAGAGGTAGCCCTATGTACAGCGCATTGCAGAAGTCAAGTCTCGAAGTTACCAGCGCGTGCACTACCGTCTTTAGGACTTCCAACTCTAGGAAGGGGCGCAGCTGGCGTATCAGCCAAAGCTGATAGTAGGCACTCCTGGCCGTCGCATCTATCTGGGCTGTCACTTGGAGCGATGGATCCAGGAGCACCCCCAAGCTGCAAATACAGTCTTTCAGGGGGAATGTAACCCCATCCAGAACTGGTTGACACACCTCCAACCCCAGGTTGTGGCCCTTGACAGTAAGCACCTCCGTCTTGTCTGGATTCAGCTTCAGTTTGTTTTTCCTCATCCAGCCCATTACCACCTCCAAGCATTCATTCAGAGGAGACACACTAACCTTAGCTGATGCTGTTGTCAGAGGCATAGAGAAGTATATTTGGGTGTCATCAGCATACTGATAGCACCCCGCCCCATGCCTCCGGATGATCTCTCCCAGCGGTTTCATGTAGATGTTAAACAGCATTGGGGATAGGATGGCGCCTTGTGGTACACCACATAGCAGCTCCTTCTTTGAGGAGCAACTATCACCTAGCATCACCATCTGGAACCTACCCGAGAGGTAGGACCGGAACCACTGAAGCACAGTGCCCCCGAGTCCCAATCCCCTCAGGCGTTCCAGAAGGATACCATGGTCGATGGTATTGAAAGCTGCTGAGAGGTCCAGAAGTACCTGCAGGGACACACTCCCCGTCAATACTCAAGCGTAGATCATCCACTAAGGCGACCATAGCAGTCTCAACTCCATATCCTGCCCTGAAGCCGGTTTGAAATGGGTCTAGAAAATAAGTGTCATCCAAAACTGCTTGGAGTTGGAAGGCAACCGCCCTCTCGATCACCTTGCCCAGAAATGGAAGGTTCGATACTGGTCTGTAATTATTAAGGTCCAGGGGATCCAGGGAGGGCTTTTTTAGAAGTGGCCGTACTACCGCTTCTTTTAAACAAGATGGAAAACTCCCCTCCCTGAGAGTTGTATTAATGATATGTTGTAATTGTAATCTAATTACATCTCCTCCCTGGGCGACCAGCCAAGAAGGGCAGGGATCGAGAGGGCAAGTCGTCCTCCTCACTCGTCCAATGGCTTATGACAATCCTGCAATGTAGCCCACTGTTCATATTGGTAGATCTGAGGCAGATCTGGATTTCTAGCCAAAATCTCCCATACAAAACACACCTAAGATAAGATTGCGGCAAAGGTGAATCTACTTACACTTCCCCTTCAAGTCACCCCCAGCTTAAATCCAGTGCTCAGTTGCATACAAAATGGTCCAATGACTGGCCAGCAGGCAGCTTTTATACAGGGATATATATGAACATGTTCTGTTTGCAATCCCAAACACGAACAGGGAGTGTAATTTTCAGGAAATGTTTTGCAATTTCCTGAGCTTGCATTTGTGTTCAATGTATGCACTTCTGGGAATGCGCATTTCTTCACATAACTGCATTTTGATACTTTAGCCAATGGGGGAAGTGCATATTCAGGGTGCATGTGTGGTAAAGTTAATATATTTCATGTTAGAAAATGCACACTTTTCCTGTTCCAAGAAAAGATGCTCACATTCAGAAGTGAGAATGATGTAAGACAAACACTGAGATGAAAAACAGAGAACCTCAACAAGCTTGAATACTGCTTGTTCTCCCATCTGTAAGCTTATATATTTTAAGAGCTAAAATGAAGTATTACAAATTTCTCACAAAATCAGAATCAGAAAGTGCATGAACACCTATCTTTACTGGCAACTTTTAGTTTGAGGGGAGATATGTTGCAGTGCTAAAATCTATCCTAAAATACTGGATTTCTCCATTGTTTTCCATGGGCAGCTGTCACTTCCATCCAGGGGAGGCCTAAAATAGCTTCAAAAGTGCACATGGAAGCTGGACAGTGTTTGTGAATCTCATCGTTATAAGTCTATGATGATAGACTTACAATTCCTTACCAATGACTTATTGACCAATAAGATCAAGAAGGCACACAATGGGGCAGTTCACACAACATGCTAACCCACTCTCAGTGGTTCAGTGAGGGTTGTTGTTGAATCATGGGCTAGTGTGGTGTCTGAACCCAGGACATTTTCTGCAGTGTGGCTTGTTAACCACCATGAACAACCCAACAATGAACTATGGGTTCTCATGGTAGCTAGTTTGAGAAAACTAAGCCATACAGCTTGGTTAACAAACCACCCTGTGGATAATGTCCTGGGTTCAGACAACACGCTAGTCTACAGTTCAACAAACAACCCATAGTTCAACAACAACCCACACTCAACCACTGAGTGTGGATTAGTGTGTTGTGTGAACCCAGTTAATTTCTGATCCCAACCTCCCCCCAGCTCTGCTTTTGCTCTTCTTGGAGGAAAGCAACATTAGGATTGATTCTGCTAATTTATATGACGTGGCTGACTTGGTTTTCTGATTCCTAGATGGGCAGAGCAATCCTATGGCCTCTGGGAAAGCATCCCAGGGACCATAGACTATTTTGGATTACCCCTCCCGAGGCTGTAGACACTTTGGGAGAGGGAAATTTGACACTGCAGTCTTCCCCCTTCCCTAGCCTCCTCGCAGCTGCTGTGGAAAGAACTGCATCAGCTGTAAGACCAACCGTGGGTGACCTCATACAGGTCAAAAAGTAGGCGGTGAAGGAAGGAAAGAGGAAAGGCCAGGATTGACAGGATCTAATGGCCTCTCCAGCACCTGTCCTTGCCCACTGCAAGTAGGTGAACTAGATGGACTCAGAGGTTCTTGCCAGAAGGGCATAGGAAGTAATCGAGTGCTCCAATCTCAGAGCACTCTATCATAAGCCTAGGATTGTTACCAAATATAATTAATGTTAAGGACAAGTATTTCATGTTCTTTTGTGAGTCGTCAAGTGAGTTTTGGTGAGTCTTTCAGGTGCTCCCGATAAGCTGTCAATATCAATCCCATGTGTTCTCCCTTCCTTTTAATTCTAGATCTTAATGCATTCACCCATATATATATATATATATATATATATATATATTCTAATATGTATTCAGTACTAACCTAAAAAAAGAAGAAATAATATATACAGAAATCTGTTGGATTGTTCCACAACTCTGTCAGAAGGATTACCAGGAAGTTTGTTATGGGGTTCGGTTTCTCCAAAGTCATGTGTGTGCAAATTTCCATGCTGTGTACATAAGAACACAAGGACAGCCATGCTGGATCAGATCAAGGGTCCATCTAGTCCAGCACTCTGTTCACACAGTGGCCAACCAGCTGCCATGGGAAACCCACAAACAGGACATGAGTGCAACAGCACCCTCCTGCCCATGTTCCACAGCAAGTGCTGTGCATTGATAGCCTTACCCTCCATAACACAAAGATGGATGCCAAAGCTGATAACGGTTCTAGACGTATTTCATGGGGCAAAGTGAAGATACTCTCACCACACTGACAAGCAACAAGCCTATTTAACAGAGGTAAAACCTGGATGGCATTGAAATTGTGTGCAGGTTGGTGGAAAAGCTGAAGGGATGCCAAGGGAGAATGTTGCCAACATGTTTCTTGCATGAAAGGTTGTTTGTTTAATAATGCATTTAATACATTGCAATATTAATATAAGAAATAGTTTACTATCGCCTCTGTCTTCACAGCAACCCTTTGGGGAGGATCTGTGTCACTCCAAGTACACAGGGAGAAAATGAGGCTGAGGCTGCCTCTACACGAGAGGTTTAAAGCTCTTTCAAGTCTCATTAAAAATTTTACCTCTACATGAGCGGAGCGCAAATCGGGAGTTGAGGCGCGTTATCTATCCAATTATGCGCATTATCAAATGCGCGTTAAATAGCGAGTTTTATTTTCTTTGACTATGCGAACAAGTGATTCTCCGCATTAACTACTTCTAAAGCGCATTTCAAACAACTGGTAAGGCCACCAGTTGTGCGCTCAATTACCTCCTGCGTACAGTCATTTACCATAAAGCGCTTCCGAGAAGATGCGCATAATCGGAGAACCAGGCGTCAAACCAAATTCTTGTAGAGGGGGTCTCTGAGACTGTGGTACAGTCCTTTGCCAATTCTACATTCCACATCCTGAGCCACAGATTTCTTCAGAAAACACGTCCGCCTCTTTGAATTTCAGTTGACTCCAGTTCCACTGCTTTTCCTTTGGATATTATTATTTGCACTCTACAACTAAAGGCCTCAGATGTTTCTGCCTATGTGTTTTTGCTTGCAGGCACAGTGTGTCATCAGTGCCTTGGAAGTATTAGAGGACACACCAGGAAAGAAACTAGACAAGATGAGTATGTTACGGTCTTTCTTCTGCCAGAACAGAACAGTAGCAGGAAGCTCCTGACTCCAGACAGCTACAACTAAGTAGGGCTGGGCACAGTGTGTCCCGATTTGACTCAGGGTGCTTCAGGGCTGGTTTGTCTCACTTCAAAACTGAACTTGAAGTGAGGTTTGGCCCCCCCTGAAGTGGGTCAGCCCTTGCGGTTTCCTGAGCACAAGGCCAACTGGGATTCCATTGGATTCCCTGCTTGCTTCCCTTCCTCCCACCCCTCCATGCTCCCCCTGAATACAGAGCCTCTTCCCATGGGACTTTCATTTGCCTTCCGCCCTTCTCCATTAGAGCTGCGATTTAAACGTAAGATGTGAACCCTGTCCTTTTCATAGATCTACAGTTGCAAGCTATGGAAATGGCTCTTTATAGCCACCGTAGTTTGCGACTGTAGATCTATGAAAATGCAGAGCTCCCATCTTACTTTTAAATTGTGGCTCTAATGGAGGAGGATGGACAACAAAGGTAAGTCCTGTTGGTGGCAGCAGCAGCGACTCCAGGTTGGGGGGGGTGAGTGGGGAGGGAGCGAGGGAGGGGAGTCCAGTGGACTCATGGTTGGCCTCGTGCAACTTTCCCACTTGGGTGGGTGGGGAGAGCGGCCCACCACATCCCCAAATTGGCCTGAGGCACCACAAGGAGCTTTGGAACTGATTTGATTTGCCTCAGGATGCCATGGGCCAACCAAATATTGTCTTGTATTCAGGTTGAGGCTCACCTTGCTTGAATTTTGGGGGTTGGCTCAAGGCGGTGCACAACGTTAGAGCTAAGTCCAGTGCCACCTAGTGATTAAATTATATAATGACAATATCCACACATCGTCCCCTTTTGTTTAAAGAAATAATAAAATAAATCAATACTGTCAAAATATCTGGTCTTCCAATTAACTTGACCAAAGCAACTGATAAGCTTGAGTAGTGATATTGTTGCCAATCTTACAAGATGGCTCTGGCAGATAAACTTGGGTTTTCCAATTGGCGATTGTCCTTTCTCAGCAAAAGGAAGATGCCATCAGGTTCTGCTAAGAGTTCTATGTCCAGTCTCAACAGAATAGCTTTTGGGTGTTTTATTTTTCTTTCTTTCTACAGTAGCTGGAATCTGCTATGACTTTGCTTCCCCAAGTTTGATTTAAACCTTCTTTCCTGCTTTAAATGTGGTAGCTCTTGCACTGAATTGCACCTGGTATAGAAAGCCTCATGACTTCGTTTAGCTTGGTAACCTCATGAGACTTCATGTTCCAGGCCAGGCCATGACACAGGGTTATTATGCTGAAGGCTACTGGTGCAGGGTATTTGTCATGTACCTAGCTTTATGAATCTTGACTACTGAAGGCTTAGAGGACACACCAATTAGGAAGCAAGATAAGACAAGAATTTTATTGTCTTTCCCCCCATCAAGAACAGAACAGACACAGGAAACTCTGGACTCCATCCATAGACAAGTAACTCCAGTGTCACATAGTGACTAAACTATATAATGATACTATCACACACTGCCCGGTTCAGACATCACAATTAGCTAGAATTACCATGCCCATTGCTCAGTCTCTCCCACTTAGCTCCTCCTGCCAGTGGGAGTGATGAAACCAGCTTTCCCCAATCTGGCACCCTCCAAAGGTTTTGGACTGCCACCATCCCCAGTCAGCATGGTCATTGGCACCAGGTTGGGGAAGGCTAAGCTAAACAAATCAGGGAACCTCCACCCATTATTTATTTATTGTTCTGTCTGAAGTGGGATCTCTGGATTGTTGCTCTCCTAGCAAGCCAGAATCATAAACTGAAAAAAAGCCTGGCTTATAATTCCTGCTTGTTAGGAGAGGAGCAGGCCAGAGATGTTGATTTGGACATAAAGCTACCACAAGATGTAGTGATGGTCACCGATTTGGATGGCTTTAAAAGGGGAGCAAACAAATTCATGGAGGATAAAGCTATAAATGGCTACTAGTCCTGATGGCTATAAGCTGCCCTGTGTGTCAGAGGCAGTCTGCTTCTGTATACCAGGTACTGGGGGACAAGAGCAGGATGGTGTTATTGCACTCATGCCCTACTTGTAGGTGTCCCATAGGCAGCTGGTTGGCCACTGTGTGAAGTGAATAGATCAGTGATCTGATCCAGCATGGCTCTTGTGATATCATCTGCCACCACCACCCTCTGCCTCATAATCTCCTATTTCCTTTGAATTTAGCTGCAATTCTCACTGTAGCTGGGAGGGAAAAAAGGAATTTTCCTGTTGTAATGCAATATATTTTGTGGTGGCTTGGTCTTGAATGGGCAATGAAGAACCATTAACCAACCAGACAGCTTTGGCTATTTTATTTTGCATATAAAAATGTAATGAATGAATGAATTAGCTTTTTAAAAGACTTGCTCCTTGAAGATAAAACTGCTAGAACTGATATGGATCAATAGGGCTGTCTGAATTTTTGGACTCTCCCTGGAGATGTGGCTATGAGGAGGTGTGGCTGTGGGCCGATCTACACATGAGGTTTGTAATGTTTCATAAGGGTAATGAAAACTCTTTGGGCCACATGACGCACTCCCTTTAACGATGTATACCTGAGGTTTTTTAAAACTCACTTCAGCAATATACAACGGTTTTTACTTTTAATAAATCATTTTAAGTAAAATAATGTGTCCTTCCTTACTGTTTGTGATTCGTGGGGGCAGTGCTTCATTGACCGGAGCCCAAATGCTTAGCAGCTGATTGGTGGGGAAGAAAGAGGAAGTGGGTGAGTGAACTACAACACCCACAATGCCTAGCCCTATACTCATTGAAAGCTAGTGAATGAAAGGAGAACTAAGGAGGAAGTGGGTGACTGAACTACAACTCCCACAATTCTTTGCCCTAAACTCATTGTAAAAATGAAAGAGAAAGAGACGGACAGAAGAGTGTGTGAGACCTCCCACACCGCTTTGAAGACTGAAGATTTTTTCTCTTGTAACGTGAGTACTCATTAATGTGGCCTAAGATGTTTTAGAACGCACCTATTTGGAACGTTTTAAAATACAATTTAAAATGTTCCAAGGGACTGAGTAGATAGGCCCTGTGATGAGTGCTTACATTTCCAAATTTACCACTACACCACTGACGGGCGGAGGTTCCTGGGTTATTTTGACAGCTCCCACTGTCAAGGGAAGCCAAGCAGGAGTATTCAGGCCATGCACACCAGGACCAGATCTACACCTTGGGTCAAATCATTATGAATGTGGAATAAAAATGCTGTGGAATAAAAACACAGGAAATAACACTGTGAAAGCAGTATATGGAATGTATCCTGTGCCCCAGCAGTTATCAGTGCACTTCAACACCACTTTACAGCAGTAGTGTAGATCTAGCCCAGGACATTTGCTTGTTCATGGTAAGCTTGAATTCTCATCAATTCTGTTTTACCATGACATGCAAATGTGGCTAATGTGTACATAGTCTTAAAGCCGGGTAAAGTGTACTTCCTCATATATGTTTTGCTCTAAATCACACTTGATTTATTGATCCAAGAGGATTGCGAGAGTGCCAAATGTTGAATGATGTGTGCATTGTAAGAACAAAAGGGTCCATAGAGCAGTTACCAAAAGAACAGCATTATATGATTCAAATTCCACTCCCCCCTCCCAATATGTTGGAAACTCATTCACATTAGTCTAAGAAAACACACTGTGCATAAAAAACAACCTGTGTGTGATGTGAATGTAAAATTCTAAGGAGGACCTTTCATCTTGTTTGTTTTGATGAGTTTCATTTTGCTTTTCTTTGTTTTGCAGTAAAGGAGGTATGAGTAGTTGAATTATACATACAAAAGAGAAACTGCACAATCCCACCTCAGCCTCACAAAAATGAACCAAAAAGATAATTCTATGCTCTTTCTTGAGGCTATGAACTCTGTGCAAAGGACTTTGATTTAATGGCCACCTCCCCCTGCCATGTACTCAGAGTGAATGTCAACACCACCCAGTTCCTGAACTTTCCTCTTTTCTTTGGCACTAAGAGAGGTTTCTTTTTCAGACTTCTACTTGTCTCATTCTTTTGATTATGGCAGCTGCAGGATAGCAAAACCATCTTTAAATCTACAGTCCTTACCTTCCTTTCCCCTGCCCTTCCACCTCCCTGCACTTAAGAGTTTGACCTTAATTACAAAGACCAGACATTTCTTTTACCAACCAGAAAGCAGACACTCAAAAGTATCACTTTCAGTTGACCTCTTCCTAAAAATCCTGGTGCAAAACATGTAGGAGTGACTTGTCTGCTGCTGCAACTTCTCTATTTCATGTTTAAGCTTACTGACAGTGGAAAACTTCAAAAACATTTTGCTATGTGATTTCTAAAAAAAGAAGGAGAGCAATTGGCAAGATATGCTCTCCTGATCACTGAAGGTGTGCAGCCAGAAATATGCCAGGGTTTGGTCCTTGAAGAAGGCTAGGTAGGAGGTACCCTTGAGTTGGAATGAGATGCAAGAAGAAAGAGAGAGGTAGGGAAGTGTTCATCTCTTCACTTCCCTATTTTCTTTTATCTAAAAATAAAATAAAATAAAGATTGAAAGCCGTTGGGCTGATTTCATCTTTCATGTAAACGTAGGAAATTCTTTTACCCTCACCCTCTCTCTCTCTCCCACACACAAACACCAGTTTCTTTGGTCTTACCTTGATCCTGGCCTACAGTTCTTCTGTATCCCAAGCACCCTTGTTTCTACTTCTGCTTACCAACCAAAACATATACCTCCTCCCATCAGCCTTGGCAGCAGGCCTTGTGTGAGTCCCCCCACTCCACCCATTGCAATACCCAACCAACTTTTTAAACATCCCTTGCAGCTCTATGTGAAGGAAACTTTTCCACTTTGCCCTCAGTAATAAGAATGATTGTGAACATTCTATGACACCATAGCACTAGTTTATAAAGCAAGATAGCAACCAAGCAACAACATCTACCTTAAATATATGCTAGTGGTCAGTATAACACTAGGTTGCTAGGTTAGAGTAATACATACGGCATTACAAAATACAGAGTGAAAAGTCCTGCTTCAGATCATAATGCTAATTGTAGCTTGACAAACTATATTTAGGCCTGATCTTTTTTCATGACTGAGTAAGTAATTTGCATTCTGATCACACGATCAGACCTCACACACTGTTTGACTCAAATCTAGCTGAAGAGAAACATGACTCAGACTGCAATTGTATACACACTTTTTTCTTGGAATAAGCTCCGTTGGCTGCAGTGGACTTACTTCTGATATAGGATGACACAGTAAGGATGATACAGTAAGGCTGCATATCTATATACATTTACTTGGAAATAAGCCCTGCTAAATGCAGTTGAAATGTCCTAGTAAATGCTAAACACAGTTGAAATGTCCTAGTAAACATACAGAAAACTAGATTGCAAGTCCTATTGAAAGCACATTAATCATAACTAACTTGAGTTCCATTAGAGCTTTTGTTGAAATGCAGCACTCTCATAAGCCAAATGGCTGATAATATACCTCCAAGAGGAAATGTTCCCATGCCTCTTCCTAATTGCCAAAGAGAATGAAACTATGGTTTTCAGAAGACATTAAAAAAAAATCTTTCCTCATTATGGCTGCAATCCAAAGCATGCTTACTAGAAATTAAGTACCAATTCAGTGGCATGAAGAGCCAATTAAAGTAGGATCACAAGAGGGGCATTTCCCTGGACTGTGCAACTTTGGACCCCCTGTGCTGAATAGCATGATTGCATCCCCTCCCCCTGGCCCTGCCACCAACGACAATAACAATATTCTTCCTGCTCAACGATGATTGGCATATCAGCAAGATGCCTAGGTATACTTCCAGATGGAGGGCTCCTAATGCCAGAAGGTGTTGTGCAGCAGTTCCGACTCTTTTTCTTTAAATTTTCTGCAATAAGGAAAAGGATGGAAAAGTGGTGGGGAAACACAGGAAGTTTACGAGTGGAAAACAATGAAAAAGTCTGGACCCTGGTCCCCCCCCCCCCATAAAAATTCATGAATGTCGCAGGGCAATAATGCAATAAAGTAAAATAAAAATAAATCTTCATCTGGAAGCATTTAGAGGTCAAATTGGTCTGCCTGCAGTGCCATTTTGCAATGATCAGGGATTATTTTTCCATGGGGGAGCACTGAAACAGATGGTCCCTGCTCTGCAGTTTGAATGGTAGAGGTCCAGAGTAGCTTTACTCCAGGGGTGCACAACTAGTTGGGCCCTGAGGTCCAAGTCTGGTTTTGCCGTGGGGTCTGGTTGCTGCATACACACACACACACACACACACACACACACACTCGAGCACACACATGCTTGCACACACACAAGGGTGGTGGAAGATACACACACATACTCTGTGGGTGGGAAGACACACACATACACATACACACAGTCCAATCTGGGCAGCTTTGGGGTCTTTACAGTGCCTCCAATGGAGATAAGAGAAGGGATACCCTTTCTAGCTCTAGTGATGAGAGATGGAAGATAAGGTACAGGAAGTGCCACCATGGCAGCAGATGCCAGAGGGGTCTGGCGGGCCACCAGAAATGACTTGGTGGGCTGCACTTTTTGCTTCACTTCTTGGCCTACGTACATGTGCGTAGTCCTGCTTTCCTCCTCATATTATTTTAATGTTGGGTGGGTGCCCCACGCACCATTCAAATAATGTGAGGAGGGAAGTGGGACTACAGTCATTGGCTCTGTTCTCCCATCACATCCTCGTCACTCTACTCTGCCATCTTCCATGTACTGGAGAGGGAAGTTTGGAAGTAGGAAGCCTCCCCAACACAGGTAGGTTCCCCATACTTCAACCACACAGGGAGCCTCCATATGCAGAGCAGGCTCCCTGCCTCAGACCTTCCCCCTCCAATGGACAGAAGGGGCGGAGCCAAATGGTGGGGACACAACAGAAGGATTGAGGCTAAGAAGCACAGGGTGCTTGATTGTGCGGATTGGCTCTTGTTTCCATGTCAGCATGTGGAGTTTCAGGCTCTAAAGCAAGCCTGCTCATCCAGGCTAGGAAGATTTTGTTCTGTGGGTCAGATGGAACATATAAACATACCTGTCTTCATAGGACTGACCATTTTAAAGCTGAAACTATTGCTTGCAGAATGTTTCAGTAATGCGATGCACTTGTGCATGGCATTTACAAACATCAGACCTCACTGGTACCTCATTGGCCTATGTTGCTGCTGGGGATGATAGCCTACATCAACAGGCTGTTCTAAGGGTTAACGTATGTCACATCCTTTAAATCAGGGGTGGGGAACTTTGACCACTTTGCCTCTGGCCCTACTTACTATGTAAAATGGGCCCCAAGCATTGGCATGCGCACAGCTGGTTCACCTGGTGCCCAGGCACCACCTAATGCCCAGTGCCCCCCACGCCCAGGCACCACCACCTAATGGGGTGCACTCCCCACCGTCCTCCACAGTGCCCCAGCTGCTAGGTGTTCCCACTGGCTGCTAGGCCCTCCCCCCAGAAGCTGGCGTTGTGTGCGCATGCATGCATGCAAGCAGGCGGGAGGGCCTAGCAGACAGCGGGAAGCAAGTCCCTTTCCTGGCTGCTGCCGCGCCTGCCTGAGTTGCTTCTGTGGCGGCGGCAACAGCAAGCAGCATGGTGGCCGTGGAGCCCTAAGTGTGCGAGATGGTGGGGTGCAGTAGCGAAGTCAAGCTGCAGTGGCTGCTCCTATTTCTGCTCACAGGTAAGCCTCGCCGACCTTGGGGCGCCCTTTCGCCACCAGCTTCCTTCTTCGGGAGCCTCCAGCCAGGCTCCCATCGCCCCTGCTGCAGGCTGTATTCCTCAGCTATGTTCCCTGTTCCTGGCGTGCCCAGCGCCTTTCTACTCCTTCTGTTCCCTGGGCAACTCTGTGGGGTATTTTTAATTTTATTTTTGCAATGGCTCCAAAGCTTTGCGGGAAATGTAGGGTTTGAAATAACGAGACGAGACAAGAAAATGGATTTTAAAAACAGGGCCACTTTTATTATAGATCTGCAGTATGGGGAACCTATGCGGACATCCTACTCATCAATGGGCGAGCCATTCACCACCTGAGAAGTGGCGTGATTCCACCCCCCAGGCTTGCCCCTTTTGGGGTAGGGAGACCTTCCGGTGTCGACCCCTCCTCGTGCCGTTTAGCTCCGAGTAGGTGAGAAAGGTTAGCCTCAAAGGTAACCCTTATCCCTCCATCTGCCGCCGTAAAGCTCACAGCTGAGGGGCCTCAGGCATTACCCATCACAACAACAGTGCCTGTGAATGCTCACCAACCCTACCAATGCTCCGGATGTCCGCAAAACCTGCCACAGGGAGCGACAATGCACTTGATTAGTCGCTCCCCCCCCCACCTAAATCTAATAACATCCCACAAACCCAACTGCAGATCTTTCAAAAATACCACAAGGCAGGTGTGACTCAGGGCGTGTGAGGGGTTGCTGAGGCTGGGCCTGTCCTCTTGCGAGTTGAGCACGTTTTACTTGGAAGGAAGTCCCACTTAGCTCAAAGGGACTTACTCCTGAGTCGGCTTTCATTAGGATTGCAGTTTTCCCTCCCCCACCCCAAGAAGGGTTCTCTCCCACCCTCCCCAAGTTTCCCTCTCACCCTCCCCAAGTTTCCCTCCTTTCCTTCCTAAAGCCATAAGACGCCCCCTTTCCTCCTCCTTTCTTTTGCTTTTTATAGGTTCCCTTAGTTCGAGTAATTCCTTTTGTTGTGGTTCTGGGGTTTTTGTTTTTCTGTCATCAAGATTTGCAGGGCATTTTCAGAAAGAAAGGGGCTGGGCATGGCTATGCTTCCCAATCTGTCTACAAGGGATTGTTTTGGTACTCCCAGGCGTTTGAGAGCCTATCCACATTGCCCTTAAAACGACTTATATTCTGTTTAAAAATGTAGTTTTTTAAGTTGTTTCATTATGTGGTAGGACACACTAAGCAGTATTTACGTTTCATAGTGACTGCTTCCTCCATCCTCAAAGTGTTCATTGGTGTGTGACAGGGTTAATTCCTTGACTCTTCTTCTTTCGGTTTTGCTTTACAGGCTGCTTGACCTGCCCACTTCTGTCTCCTAACTGAAGCAGTCGTTCTAAGGGCAATGGGAATAGGTTCTTAGTTTATTGCAGAGAAGATTTCGTTGGAGTCTTTCCCCTAAAAACTGTGTAGAGAATTCTGTTTTAAAGGTACTGTTTATCCGTAACAGGTTTTTGCTCAGGACTTGTTCAGATCCAGGCTTTGGTCCTGGAACTGTTTTAATTTTGTCACTACAGCTGGTCCTGGTCCTCCAACATATTTTTAATCAAGAAGGGCAACTCTGAGAATGTGGAGTACTCAGTAACTGCAGTTTCCACCCCCATTTGGTTTTCAGTCAAGTTTGAATTGTGGCGCCTTTCTTTTTTTAAAGAAACTTACCCATTTCTGTCATATATGAGGCAGAAACAAGGTATATCTTACTTTTGTACTGGTCTTATGTCCATGGCATCTGTCTCATAGGGTATTTCATTTTTCTGTCTTCTCTTCAAAATCAGCTGAGCAGAAACCCTCAACCAATATTTCAAAATAGTTTGTTTTATAGAGTTATTTATAAAATATAGTGTGGATTTGTTTGCTGTGAAGGTCTGGCAGACAACTCTCTTCCTGGTTACATTTATACTTAGTTGGCTTTGTAGTTTTTAGTCTCTTTAAGCAAAATGTCTTGGAAAGAATGTAAATTGACCAGCTAAAATCTGGTGTAGCCCAATGTCTGTAGACTATATTTCCTTATGTGGGAATTTCAGGAATTTAGGGGTAATTACTACAATAATAGTTATCAATTTTAAGAAATGTAGAATGAATGGAAATCATTTAATTTTCAAATGGCAAGAATATGGAATTTTCATTGTTTTTAAGTGCTCAAAAATACAAGGTTGTGAAAGCTGTCCTCAGAATGTTGTGCCTTGTATTGTGTGTGGTTGTGTATAATTACAAATATACCAAGAGGTAATATAAAACAGTATTTAAGAAGGGATAAACACTTGAGCCTTGGCACCATAAGCTAACTACTTAATTTCTGGGCCCATAAATGTATTGGAATTGCTTTCACCTGTATATATTCAATCAATGTTTACCTTAAAAAAATTCCCTGGGGGCACCACCTAATACAATGGGCTGTGCACGCCTATGGCCCCAAGACCTTTCTTTCCCACACTGGAATTCGGTCCTTAGACCAGAAAGAGTTCCCCAACTCTGATTGAAACACATGAAATGAACAATATACATGCTGATGAGACCAGCTGTGCTTGTGCAATGCTTCCACATGGTCTGGTTGGTCCCACTGTAGCGGAGAAAGTAACTTTGGGGGTAGGGGTGTATCTTGGAAACAATCAGAAGTGCAGGAAGTGCAGTGGCGAGCTTAATGAGAGACCTGATTTGATTATCAGCAAGGAGGAGAAGGCTATCATTGGCTATTAGTCCTAATGGCTATATGGTACCTCCTGTATCAGAGGCAGTATGCCTACATACAACCAATTGCAGGAAAATATGGGTGGGAGGGTGTTGTTGCATTCATGTCCAGCTTGTGGGTTTCCCACGGGCAGCTGGTTGGCCACTGTGTGAACAGAATGCTGGACCGGATGGACTCTTAATCTGATCTGGCACGGCTCTTCTTATGTTCTTATCTGATTCTCCAGAAGGGCTGTGTTCTATGGGAATGCATATCCAATGCTGGCCTTTAGCTTCTGAAATATAGGATACATGATTCCCCCCCCCCCCCCAAAAAAAGCTAGGTTTTGGAGGGTCAGAATCTGCTTTCGATTAGCTGGCTGAAGCCCATATATTTGAAGTTGACAAGGTATAAGCAAGATTTGGCTGCCAGCACAAAATAGAATGTGAAACCTTTTGCAACACTTACCTGTGCTCAGCTACTAAAAATCAATTCTGTCACCTGCCATTATAATGTAGGTGATTGACTGAAAACAAGCTGCAGCCATTTTAAATGTATGAGAAGCTATTTTAAAAGCACCAGCAGTCGTTGTACAGCTATGCAGACTGTAACAAATCCTCGTGTAATCCTGCTCTATATGTGTCCATATCTTTTTCACTACCCTTACAACCACCTCCACCAGCTCTGGGGTAAGGGGAAAATAGACGATGATATGAGAAGGCATGCATGCACGATGCGTCTCCTACCCCCAACACCTAATGACTTCTCACAGGTCAGAAGCTTTTGAAATAGACAGATACACAAACCATTTCGCTGCTTCCAGCATCAGGGACTGGATGGAGGGGCTGAAGTGTTCCGCACCGGTGTTTGAAGATGGAAAGAGTGAGATGATATGACTTCCCTCTGGAAAAGAATGCACATACTAGTTTGTATTTATTGCTTCTTTGATATTTCCATCTAAATGCAGATTTTTTTAACCTGCTTTCTACATGCTGTATGAAAAGTCCCCTACAGTAGAGCAGTTTAAAACAAAACAAAACAAACATTCTCACAAGAAAGAAGACATTTCTAAGGACTCACTGCAAATTTTCGATTGTTTTGGGCTTTCTTTGCTAGGGATTGAAGAACCCTCCCCTCACTCTCCCCCACCCCAGCCAGTCAGATGTGCTCGATGTTCTCCTCCCTTGGGGATGCTTGTGGATTCTTTTTTACGGTCAAGCCCGAAGTGCGCAGATTGGGAAATATGGGAAACCCGTAGCAGGCCAAGAAGTGCACAATTTTAAACTTGTGCAGTTTGTGAAACAAGTCAGACATTTAATATACTAGTAATATTAAGTGGATAGTCAATGTGTTCATGTTAA
Organism: Anniella stebbinsi; assembly: GCA_029215795.1. Classification (NCBI taxonomy): domain Eukaryota; kingdom Metazoa; phylum Chordata; class Lepidosauria; order Squamata; family Anniellidae; genus Anniella; species Anniella stebbinsi. The sequence continues at coordinate 158,785,391 of JARDYH010000003.1, read as the reverse complement.
TTCTGGTTAACTTTGTATGAATGACTTAGACAATAGACAGCATAGCTAATAATAATAATAATAATAATAATAATAATAATAATATATTTATTTATTTATTACCCGCCTCTCCCTCTGGATCGAGGCGGGGAACAACATCATCATAAAACACACAAAACTGATTAAAAATACACAAAACCAATATATCATTAAAATACCAATAAAACACCAATAAAACACTTAAAATTCATCTGAGTAGGCCTGCCGGAAGAGCTCAGTCTTTATAGATCGTTTAAATTCCTGAAGACTGGTAAGTTCACGGATCTCTCCCGGCAGGTCATTCCACAATCTGGGAGCGGCAGAAGAGAAGGTCCTCTGGGTAACAGTTGTCAGTCTAGTTCTTGTTGACTGTAATAAATTCTTCCCAGAGGACCTGAGCGTGCGGGGCGGATTGTATGGGAGAAGGCGATCCCGTAGGTAACCTGGACCCAAACCATGTAGTGCTTTAAAGGTAATAACCAACACTTTGTACTTCGCCCGGAAACTGATTGGCAGCCAGTGAAGAGATTTTAAAACTGGTGTAATGTGGTCACCCCTAGATGTACCGGTGACCAACCTGGCTGCCATATTTTGAACTAATTGAAGTTTCCGGACTAGGCACAGAGGTAGCCCTATGTACAGTGCATTGCAGAAGTCGAGCCTCGAAGTTACCAGTGCGTGCACTACTGATTTTAGGTCTTCTCACCAGTTCCCCCAATAGTGTACAGATAAAAATCTGCAAAAGGCTATGCCTGGAGCAAGACCTTTAATAGAAATTTACTTGTGAAAATCTAGTTTATATTATGTCTCAAATGTTACAATGTTTTAACTATAGCTGCTCTTTCTTGCTTAATATTAAATCACACTGAATAGGCCTGAGAAAAGATTGCTACAGACTCAGTCATTCTTTTTCTCCTCTTTCTCCACCCTTTCAACTCCCTGAATTCTACACACAATGAAATGTCACATACTTCACACTGGGGTTGCAATCCTATACACAGTTACCTGGAAATAAATCCTATTGAACTCAGCAAGGCTTGCTTCTGGTTAGACATACATAGGATTTCACTTCATGAGGCTGCACTGGAAAGGAAAAAAATGAATTGGACTGCTAAAAGTTGAAATTCTAAGCAGACTTCATAATATTTAAACATTTCCCCAGTTCTTGTGCTTAGGATTTGGATAGAAATCAGTTTAGGGCACAATCCTATGGTTGCTGGCTGCAGCATATGGGAGTTGTGGGATTTTTTTTCCTGTCTAAGCATGCATAGGATTGCACCTTAACATCCCTTTCTAATCTTTCTTTAACACATATTTCTTTAGTGCATATTTGCCATTTTCTGTTTACTCTAGCACCGGTGCACCCTCTCTTAACCACAGTGTTCTTTAGCTATTGTTTACTAATCCAGGACCTATTTTCTTTAGAAAAACTAAAAATAATAGATTTTCTTTTCTATTGATCTTGTGTGAAGACAGCAAAAAGAATAACATAAACTATCATGAAGAAATTTGTACAGCAACTAAAAATACATGTTAATTTCAGATACATTGAATGCCTCACTTGTTCTTTATTTCAGTGATTTTAACATTAACATATTATGTAGATCACGTTTGTCGTAATTGAGAGCTGTAGAAACAGACATGTGACCAAGGCCATGCCCCCCTTGGGGGGCGGCCATGTCAGGATGGGCACACTTCCTGGAGGGCCGGCCATGTTGTCCTCCTTTTTGGTTTCAAAATATGGTCACCCTAGATCCCCCTCAGCATCAACCAGCACCCCACATGGAAAGGGATGTTGGGCATTTCTAGTGGAAATACCTGGGCACATGGTTAGCAGAACTGCCCCTCAACCAGCCCCTAATTGCACTAGCACATACCTCTCAGGGTTGTTGCCAGGACCATTTAAACTGCCTTGCCTTGGGATCCTTGAAAGGGGTGGGTGGGGAGAATCCACATAGGCTTCCACCACAGCTACACTGTGTTCCACATGTTTGGGAGGGACTAGATTAGTCCCCCTCAGCCTCCCCCTTCAGCAGCCTTAATACCACACATGGAAAGGGAGACATATTTTATCCACGAATATGGTGTGTGTGTGTGTGGGGAGGGGAAGCAGCACCAGGTTTGGAATGGGGGGAAGAAACATATTTATTGATGGAGAATGGGGGGGAAGCAGCCACAGAGGACCACAGGGAGTGGACCTGCGAAGAATGAAGTGAAGGAAAGACGCCTTCCTTTGGCGAGCTTCTGAGCCCTGGCCCCACTTGAATTTGGGGTGGGGAAGGTCAGCTCCTAGGGCTTGAGGCTGGGAACACACAGGCAGGAGGAAAATTAAATACTCCTGCCTACACCCACACACCTAGCCAATCCTGGCTGCGGTTCCAAACAGTCTGTTTCCCCCCCCCCCCCACGCACAACTTGGGGAAACCTGCACAAATTCGCCAAATAGCTGTAGTAAAAATCCAATATCACCTGTCCCAGCGATATTTAAAAAAGAGGAAAAACTGAGTCTGAAAGGCGTGGAGGTGGAAACCTGCCCCCCGCCCCAAATGCCTATGATATTCTGTTACGGGAATATCATAGGTTGTGTTCCCAGAACAGTGCTGTGAAAATGGTTGGGACAGGGGAGGAGCACAGTCACAGACACACATGGCTCGCTGCTGCAGCAGACTGCACTGTGTGCGCACATGGTAAAGTTTTACTGGAGAGAAAACAACAAACTAAGGAAGGCATGTGGGATGATGATGATGAAGGATACTGAGAAAAATCTTGAGATGAGAAAGGGGTCATCATGCCTGCAGATGTGCAGACTGGCGAAGGAAGCCATTGTTTTTTGCCTGGGCACACAGCCACACACACACACCACTAAGTTGAAGTTCAGAAAAGGGCCACTCCACGCAATCTACGCAGTTTCAACTGCAACACAACCTATAGAAAAGTACGCAGATATACAAATTGTGCAGATATTTATTTGTGCAATTACTGATGCATGCTTTAAAAAAAGTTGAGCACAATAGGACGTCCTTGAAAAAAAAACCTGCAGCTGCCTGAATCAGGCCATGCTGCGGACCCAAAATGCGCAGAAAAGTGCCATTTTGGGACACTGGGCACCTGTGAGTGAGCTCAGGAGCCCAACACGGGCCACACGAACTGGGGGTGGCCCGCAAACCTCAGCTTGGGGGCTGAGCTTGGGGGAGTTTGCCGGATCCAGAGGGTGGTGCGGACTTCATCAGCAACCCTACTGGGTCACGTAACTGACTGCACAGGGTTGTTGTGAGGATAAAATGGAGAGGAGGAGGATCGTGTAAGCCACTTTGGGTTCCTTGCACAAGAGAGAGAAAAAGGCAGGATAAAAATATAATAAGTAAATAAGACCTCTCAAAATAAGACCTTTTCTCAAAATGAAACAGGGTTTTCACACACAGAGAAAACTTGCATCATTTCGCTCTTTGTGTGTCACTTTTCACAAGATTCAAACCTGCACAGAGATTGCCAGCTCTCTCCCAGTCATTAGCTGCCATCAACTCGCAATTCTGGACTGTATTAACCACCAATCTGCCAAAGGATGAGGTTGGGTGAGGATGGCCGTGGCCAGCCAGAAAACAATTGCAGAGTGGAGCACTTTGGATCACTGGAAGATGGTGGGTCCTAAGTTAGTGGGGATAGCTCCTTTAGAGTTCTGACTGAAACCCAGAGTGGATACACTGCCCCACTGACATAGGAGCCACCAACCTCCACTGCTTCAGATAAGGATTACCAGGACAGCCCTTGCATCTACTGGTGGTGTCAGGAAAACTGAAGACAGAGATGGCAGATTGCCACCTGCTAATTATATCTATATTCCCCTTTTTCCCCTCTTGCAAGGAACCCAAGGCAGCTTATATAGGCCTCCTGTTCTCCATTTTATCCTCACATCAGCCTTGTTAAGCTGAGAGTCAGTGACTGGCCCATGGTGACCATGTGGAGACTAGAACCCAGAACTCATGAGTCCCAATCCAATGCTCTAACCACTACACCACACTGGCTCACTGACAGCAGAGGTGAACTTTGAAATGGGGTCTTCATAGCTCACAGCTGAGTCTGTAATCTTTTATGAACTTACCTGGGAGCAATTTCCATTGCACTCAATAGAGCTTACTTCTGAGTAGACATAAGGTTGCATTGTCAGCCTCTAAACCAGCTTCTATGGTAAATTGTTTCTATTCATAGTGGCTGCAGCTTTCAAGTCAATAGCCTGCTTCTAGTATCACATGGCTACTTTGGCAGCTCGAGAAGTCTTGCACCAATATTTGTGTGGTGAACCAGCTACTCTGTTTGAACCTGGACTTCATCTCCCTGGAGATAACTTGTAGGACCCATGGATGAGCCTGAGCTCTTTCCTGAACTCTGGTTTGTGGGTGGAGCTAAGGCACCATATATAAAGGCTGTCTGTAGCAGTGGCAAAGGGGGCAGGATAGGCACCTCCTAGGCTCTGTTCTCTCATGACCTCTAAGTAACTCACCAGCTCTAGATTCTACCAGCGTCCCCTGCTCTCCCAGGATAGCTACATCCCCTTCATAACTCAATCTATGATTTATTTCAAAATATATGGTTAGGATTGCAGTTTTAGCATTAGATGTACCATGTTTCTTTCAGAGATCTTAGCATGTGTGACACAGAGCTTGCCCACCTAGAAATATACTTTGCCCAGTCTGTGCCCCCCCCCCCCCCCCCACAATTTTTGGTTCTGGTGCCGCCGCTGATCCTGTTTGTCATTATTGTCAATATACATCCATAGAGGCCTACACCAGTATGTTCATGGCTCTGTGTTGTGTGCGGTATTGTGATGCGGTTGCAAGTGTGCCTTCCCTCTCCCAGTAATCTGTCCCAATGATTACTTAAGTGCTTCTGGGGTTTGTGTCTGCACTATTAGGATTGTACGTGGAGTCCTACACCTTGTCTAATTCTATCTTATGCTTTAAGAAGCAGGACAATGCCCAGGCAATTTGCAGGGCAAATCCATGACATGCTTCAGTGTAACAATCCACATTGGAAAATGACCATACGTTGTTATTTGCAGTTCAGCACCTGGACCGGAGGACCGATAACATCGAGCAGCAGATGGTCAGTCTGGAGATCTGGCGCAGGGGAACCATAGAGGAAATGCACGGCAAGAAGGTCCCAAAATGAGGGGCAATGTAGATACTTTGTTTTATTTTGAATGTAAATACTTTTTTTCTTGCAAAGCTTTCTTATGCGTTCTTCGTCTTCTCATTTTAGAATTTATTTATTTTTTAAAATGTGCAGAAACATACGTCGAGAATATCAATATTAATATTTTTGCATAAATACAACTTAGAATTGATCAGTCCTGCCTCGTAATTCTTCTCAATGTGCATTGTGCGAACTCAGGATTCTGTAAGGAGAAACCTCTTTCTGAAAGTCTGTGCTACCCTAGTTCCATTAGTATCTGGATCGGTAACAGTGCCATTGAAAGGGGAACTTCAGCAGTTCTCATTTTTAGGAAAGCAGCAACTGGTGAAATTCTGTCTTCAACACAACAATTACAGCTGCAGGAATCCTGCCCTCTTTTGTATCTACACATAACAGATTTGACACTTTAAAGGAACTTTTCAGATTGAGCAATAACCGACTTAAAGCTAGGCACCTTAGGGAGAATTTTAGAGTTTGAAGACCAAATTGCCTAACTGAGGAGGAATTTATTGGAAATAATAATAAAAAAACATTCAAGAGATCAGATCCTAGCAAAGGTTTTTTTTTTTTTAAAGGATCATGGAGTATTGCTACAGAATTCCTGTTGTAATGATTACGACAAAAAACCAAAAGGAGGAGAGCATCCAAATCTATGTTTTTTGTAGTTCATTCACTGGGTATGTTTGTGTTCTGTGATTAGATTGTGTTTTGTGGTGTTTCCCATGACAATTTCATGAAGCTCCCCGAGGATCCCTTCCTGTTATCCATGTTTTTGCACTGTGGCCATGCCCAGGAATGGTGGATCCCCGATTTTGGTGGTTCATTCTGCAGAACCAGATGTGCTCCATGAATTGATTGTGTTTGGTGTATTTTCCATGTAGAAATCCTGAGGATCCCTGCCTGTTATCCACATCTTTGCACCATGGCCAGGAGTGGTAGATCCTTGAACTTTGTGTTTCAGACCATGGATTCCGATGTGATCTGTGATTGGATTGTGCTTTGGGGGTGTTGTTCTGAAAAGTCATATGGAATCATAAGGATCTCTCCGTGATTTCATGGATCCTTGTTTACCCAGACCCTGTTTTTTGGATTGCAAGTCCTCCCCACCTGTGCTTGGGAAAGCAGACCAGGCCAAGGATGGCAGCTTGCTCCTCTCCTGTGGATGAGAGCCCTCCACCCCCTTCCAAGCCCCTAGCCCATCTGCTGGCGCAGTCTGCTCTTGATCAATGGCCCCTGAGCCAGCCTTGCTTGCTTGCTTTTGTGCAGTTGCAAGTCCTCCTGAATGCAGTGTTTCCTAGGACAATGTTGCAAAATAGCAACAAAATGGATTGCAGCGATACTTAAATGAACTGAATGTATCGGAACAAGCACAAGCAATGCACTTTTAATTAGGTTTACCCAACTTGACATTGTAACACCAACAGAAATCGAACATGAAAAGTTACAACAAAAAATACAACTTGATTTAACCCAAAACTAAAATGCAGTGATAACACAATGTAACAGAGAAACCGGTTCAGAAATTGTGGAGACTGAAGTGCACATACGGACAGACAGGGTGGGCACTGTGCTTCAGCCTGCCCTCTCGAGGAGATGCAGGCATGGTTGCAGAGGGTACTGGTGCAGCTGGGCCCACTGCTGCACAGTCATTAATGTCTCAGAGTCACTCAAATTGGAACTGTGAAGTTCCCAACCCAGCTGCCCCCTACCCTCAGTCTACCAGTGAAACACTGGACTGGAACCAGTATGCCTGGAAATAATCATGCTTCACAACAGCTCAAAGCAGTTTATTAATCCGTGTAAGGCCCTGAGCGTAAAAGGCAATCAAAGGAAGGGAGATGGGGAGAGGGAAGGTGGGAGGGAAACAGTTTAAAAGTACTGTGAAGCTAAAAGGCTACAGCAGCAATAAAACACCCTTAAAAGAGCTATAAAAGCCATTCCACAGCAAGCCGTTAACCCAGAACAACACAAAGAAACATAACAAATCCTGGCTACCTTATACCTGGCAGTATGGGAGTCCCTTCCATGCCAGCCTTTGGGGCCCATCCCCAGAATGAACAGAGACAAAAGACTGGCAAAAGCTAACTAACCTCCCCCCACCCCCGCTAGCGTGTGGGGTGGCCGGCTCCACCAATCCACAAGAGTTCCACCTCCCCCTCGAGGAGAGAAGATTCCCACACTTTCAGCTGCAAGACATGTTCTCATAATTAACGGCCCTGAGGAATGACTGGGTAGCCTCAAAGGCCTCTTGATAACAGCCAGGTGGTGTTGACTGGCTCCAGCCCTCCTGGGGTACCAAACTGGAACTTCTGGTATTCCCCAGATGGCTATGCCCACTTCCCCTGAGACCACCCCTTTTCCCCGAATCACCAATTGTTTGAGCATTTCCCAGGTTTTGTGCAATATTCCCCCTACCCGTTCTAAAACTTTGAAATGTCTCTCAGAAAACTTAGTTATGGGCAGTAAGAGCATTCAGCTACAATATGCGGGTCCTTTTTTTGGGGGGGGGGTAATTTTGGCCCTTCCCCCTTTATCTTCGGCCCCACACAGTACCAGCATATGACAGCTGAGAGCTCTGAAATTGAATTCAGCCTTGAGCCAAAAGAGGTTTCCCACTTCTGCTCTAGCAGATGTAGACTTACGCTGCGTTATTACATTAGCCAAACAATTTCCACTTTGGATGCAAGATCTTTGCTACTCAACTTGCATTCCAGGCCAAGACACTCCTGATGTCTATTGGAATGAGTAACCTGACAGGTATCTTGTCTTCTCCTGTCTCTTCTCAACTTGTCTACCCATTGTGGGCCAATTCACACTTACTGTTGGTGCCATGGGAACGTTATCCCATTTGTGTGCTACCCATATGTGCATGTGTGGACCACATTGTCAGGGCCAATGTCATCCCTTCCAGCCAAGAATGTTCGGAAGAAGGCAGAATTATTGCCACCAGCCATCAACACAGTTGTGGTTCCTTTATCAATAAGTTACTGAAGAGAAGTGGGGGAAAGCCCTCCTGCACAACAGTACAAGACAGAAAAACAACTAAATCATATATATATATATAGTCTGAGAGATTTCTTTTTTAGTGCACTCATCCCAGTAATTAAAGAACTCCAGATTCCTGTGTTATGAATTTAGCTCCAATGCCTTTTTCCAGACTCCCAAATCCAGAAAGAAATTCCGTAGAGGAGGATTTTCATAAGCATTTGTATTAAAAATTGGATAACTGACAAAGCTATATCAAGAGGGGAAGGACATGAGCACAATTCAAAGTATTTGCTTTTAAAACCCTGCATGGCTTGTGACCCACATAGCTGAAGGACTGCATCCTTCCACATGAGCTTGCAGCCAGTAAGCTACAGTAAGATCAACTTCAGAGGTCCTATTCTGTGTGTTTCCACCATCTGAGCTATGGTGGGTATTGACTGGGGAGAGGGGACTTTCAGTTGTGGCACCCCACCTTAGGAATGCCCTCCCCAAAAAGATTTGCCTGGAACCCACCCATATGCCTTTTTATTTCCCCAGATCCGTTCCGACATCAGGTGTTTCCAGACAGTGCTTTTACTGTACCAGCCCCCTGCCTCAATCAATCATGGAATTTTATGGGTGTGTGTTCCAGACAGCATCTTCTACTTCTAACTTGCCTGTGTTTGCCCACATTTTCTACTGTGTTTTCTTTTGCCGCAGAAAGCCCATTGGGGGATGGGGGAGAAGTTGAAATAGTTACTGTAAATGCTAGGGGCCCTCCATTTGGAAGCACCCACTGTTTAAATGGATTTTATTCTATTGCTCTGAGTTTCTATTGTTTTGCTGCTTTTATTGTTTGATATATGTTTTTTTTAAGTATGTTTGTTATGATTTGTTGGTGACCCTCAAAGTAGCAGTGCTGAAGGAGAGAAGGGGAAAGCACGCACGCGCACACACACACACACACACAGAGGTAGAAGAGTGGGAAGGGAAGACAATTTCTGTGGAAGTGAGTCGATAAAGCGTTTTGAGTAGGTACAGATACAGCTGTCAGAGGAGCCAGATAAAAGCTGCTTACAGTCATTAACACTGAAGATGACTGTTTTTGCTAGGTGAATAGCAAGAAATGCTGGCACACTTGAAAGAATCAACAGGATTTGCACAGAGTCTTCATATGTAGCTCAAGTGTGAAGGAAGAGTTGGGAGCAATGTACTGGTGGAGGGAAGGCAGTAATCTTATTTTCCACTGTGAAAATAATGAAAGGATGAAGTAGAGTTGACTGACAGGAATAAAAACACACACAAAAACCTGTAATATTTATTTTTATATAATGAATTGGATGAGATGGAAATAGGACCTAGAAAGGTAGATGCATAAGGATTACATATGGAGAGCCAGTGTTCAAAACCCCAGTCATCCCAAACGAACGATCATGGGCTATCTCTCAGCCATAGCCCATTTCAGTGCTGGCCCAAGTCATTTTGATGCTGCCCAAACCACGCCAGAGCCAGCACCTTAAAAAGCCCTGAGGCACCATCCAGACAGCAGTTCCTGCCTTCATCTAAGCCATTTCCCACCTGAGGCAGGTGACTTCCTACCACTGAAAAGCAGGGCCAGAGCAGCAGGACTGCTGGGAGGATAAAGGCAGGGGTGGGGGGAAGGCCTGCAAGCCACCGTGAGCTCTGTGGAGAAAGGATGGGATCAAACTGGTGTGGTAATGATGATAATAATAATAATAATAATAATAATAATAATAATAATAATAATGATTTATTTCTTACCCGCCTCTCCGTCCAGATCGAGGCGGGGAACAACAACATTCGAGGCGGGGAACAACAATAATGCCAAGTATGAAGCCCAGTCCATACAGATGGCCCTTTTGGCACATCTCTGTATGTGATGTGTGGTAAAATTCTCCTTACCATTGGGTAGTTTGATTGCATGAGATTATAAAGAGGCCAAAAGCCAAATATAAAGAGGCCAAGGAAAGATTTGCAAGCTTTTGGCATAAAGGAGGTACATTCCATTGAGGCCATTATCCAGAGATTAAGTTACTGCTCTCTAGATAATGATGCAGGCAAGCAACAGAGGAGTAGAGCCAACGTTCACCCACATCAATAGTGCAGAATTTGCTCAGTGGTGGGTCCTGCTTTTTATCTATCATGTTCGGCCTGCCTCTCAGGAGAAAACGTTCCTTCCGATATCACTTGCAGAGAGAAGTCGTAGCGAGTATAGAATCAAACACCAGCCACCCTAGATATAATTGAAATGTGTATGGGGCTTGCATTCATTCTTAGCGCCCTGGGCACTGGGGTAGTTCAAAATGAGCTGTCGTGTCTGCGGCCTCAGATTGTTATGTCACTCGGGTCGCTCGGCTTTCAGTTTCAAAACGTCATTTCAGTTGTAAAAAAGACAGGAAGTATTACATGTGTAGCCGCAATGTTAGCCCGTAATTGATTTTTGTGTCAGACAGACCCTTGAGTGCAATAGTTATATGACTAGCAACAGGAAAAAGGACAAGAACAGGAATACAAAAGCATGCAAGCCATAACCATTAAAAAGAAATCAATTTCCCATTGACTGCATAAGGATATGGCTTTGCCCCAAACCAGTTGTTTTTCAGCATTGGCACAATGTTAGAGGTGGAGAAGTTAGTAATTCCCTCAAGGTCAAGCGCTTTTTCTTTCTTCTTAAATTAATCTGGCCTAATGACTACCTTGAGGTCTGTGGCTGGGGATATGAATCGACATCTCACTAATGGACTTGCAATAGAAAAGGGGGGGGGGAAGAACCCATTCAGTTGCCTCACTGAACGAATACAAAAGAAGGTCAGAGGTCCCCACTACAAGAATTCGGTTTGACGCCTGGTTGTCCGATTATGCGCATCTTCTCGCAATTGCTGCTACACCTAATCCCTATACACGGGAGGCGGTGAAGCACATTAACAGTTGTATGAAATATGATTTAAAGGAGTTTAATGCGGAGAATCGCTTTAACTCCCATGGTAAATTAAAACTCGCTATTCAACGCACATTCGATAATGCGCATAATCGTACAGAAAAAGCGCCTCAACCCCTGATTTGCGCTCCATTCATGTGGAGGTAAAATCGGTAATGCACTTTGAAAGAGCTTTAAATCGCTCTTGTAGAGGCACCCAGAGTGTGTTTTGGGGGGTTGACTCATCTGTATTGAGTGATCATGGGAATGCATGCTCACCTTCATCTCATGCACGTTCTCTTACTTGGTCTGTCACTCTGGCAATGGACAAAGGCTTCAATCTTAAAGATGCTCACTACAGCTGACATCAAAGGTCAGTGTTCCTGGGCCCATGCCCAAACCCCTGGGAGCTCCTGGCCCTACCGTGCCTCTTCATTGCTCCTCATTTCTCCTCCATGCTATCGTTGCCTGCTTACCTGCCTTCTCTGGGCAAGTGAGCAGTGAGAGGAGAAAAAGCAGTCATCTCAGTATGCCTTGTTTTCTCTCTTTATCTGGAAGGTCATATGGATTTGGCTCAGATCCACATGGCCTGCTGGGGGTGGGGCGGGGGCAGAAAGATAATCTTGGCCAGGAGACCCTAAATACCTGGAACCATTCACTATGGATTCAGACCCAACAATCTCAGTTAGATTTATGTCTGAGTAGACATGCTTAGGCTTGTGCTGGGAGTCTTAAGCTGTGTTCATACCTAACATTAAGCCATGGTTTATCTTAAACATGGTCTGTGGCTTTAGCTGCAAATTGTCTTGCAGATTATCTGTATGATAGTGGAATAGTGTACCTACGGAGGTTATGTGTTCTCCATCTCTGGAGGTTTTTAAGAAGAGGCTGGACAGCTGCCTCTCATGGATGGTTAATTGGTTTTCCTGCACATTGCAGAGGGTTAGACTAGATGATCCTTGTGGACCCTTCCAACTCCACGATTCTAGGATTTTATGATCAAACAAACTGCATATTGTTTTTTCTGTTTCTAGTTTGTTTCTGTCCTACCCATTTTGCCAGCCTTCAGTGCAGTTTCATTTTCAGGCTGCTCTTGCTGGGCACCTCTGTTTCAATGCCTCACCCCACCCCAGTGTGTAAATGTAAGTGATATATGCAGGGTGGGATGGGGGAATTGGCATTCTAGAAACCAGAAGCATTTATTAAATGCGCTGGAATCAACAGGGCCATACCTGGATGCATCAAAACAGAGAAATTAAGTGAATGACAGCAAATTCCCCACTTTACAATAAGCCCTTGTAAGTAAACGGTGCACTGCAGGGTGCTAATATCATTTGCTCAAGGCATACAACACAGCAGGAAGGCAACAGTTCATGAAAGGGAAAAGGAGTTAATTGGCATAAAATATAAACTACTCTTATGGAAATGAAGCCCTGACTAATATATTGCTACATCAAAAACAACAAAACATCTTATGGCACATTAAAGAATAACAAATTTATTATGGATAAGCTTGCGTGAATATAGTCCACACCAGAAGATACATGATTACAGGGATACATGCATATGGTTGGGGTGTGTGTGTGTGTGGACAGGATTGTAAACAGTAAGGTTAGAGGGAAATGAAATGTGGAATATTCAGACAGTAATAATCTTGCTATTAACAGTGGCCATTCACAAAGCATTGTTGAAGATAACAGAAACTCCTGGCATTGGGTAAGCTAATTAACATGTGTAGTATGATAACACACACACACACACACACACACACACTCACAGATTCATGCTGCAGGAGATAAAACTGAACCTTTTGATGGATGTTAATTCAACTGTTTATCACTCTAAGAAGTTCCTTTGCTCAAGAATGGTCACTTTACTGCCAGTGACAGAGTGTCCTGGGAAGCTGAAATGTCAGGCACTGTTCTTTTGTTTTGTTTTTTTAAATATTGCTGTTTCTGATGGCAGATTTATATTCATTTATCATTTTGCATAGAGAATGTCTTGTTTGTCCTATGCGGAATGCAGAAGGCATCGCTGGCATATGATTTTTTTTTTTGAACCTGTGGGCACATTTGGAATTTTGAAAGTGTCCTCAAGGCGTGCATTTAAGCTTCAAGCCTATAGATTTATTGCTGCAGGAGTGGTATGGCCAATCACAAAATGTCAGCCCCCCCTTCTCTCTGGGGGGCATTTTTTCATGTAATCATCATAGTTTGGACACTGGTTTTCCCCCGTGCTTTACACGATGCTATGGCCATGCAGTTGTTGTCTCATGTCTTTCCCCCCCCCCCTCATCTTTAGCATGTTATTTTGTCATGGGGAAAATGTGGTATTTTTTGCAGTTATGCAATGAAACCACCATTGTCTCCCCATCTAATCCTCCCGTCACTCTATGTCCTGCTTTGTGTGGGCGGGTATTGGGCGGTGCAGCGTTGACATCAGTACTGACACGGATCAGGTGGGAATGCCTCTGCCCCTCTGGCGTTCGCTCCTGCTTGGCTCTGTATTTCAGGATTGCCTAAGCAGATGGGCAATGGGGAGGGTGGTTGCAACAGACGTGAGCACATGCAACCCATTTCCATTTAATCCCCTCTCCCAATGTATACTCAAATAAGAAAAGTGTTACTGTTGCTTTACTGATTTGCATGTGGGGTTGGAGGAGGCGGACCTCTGAAGATACTGGTTTCTGAACTTGTGAAGAATCAGCACTTAACAGTGGGATGGGGGCTGATGTTGGATGTCAAGTGTATCATAGACAATTCACAAGGCCGGGAGGCCTTGTGAATTGTAAGTTGAAAGATTGGGAATTGTTGTGAGAAAGTCTGTGTCTTTGTAAGCTTATCATCTGTCGATGTTTCTCACGGGACTTTTGCTAGCCAGGGCCTTGAGCTGGTGAAGTTTCCTTGAGAACAAAGAATGTTTGGAAAAGGTGGGGGCAATCTTTCAAGCTATCTCTCACATGGTGTCGTCATCAAGAGGAGGTTGAACTGTGCCGCCCTGTTGGCACATGAGTTTGGGTTACAAGTTTGAGGACCTGTCTGTCAAGTGGCTTGGAATAGCCAGCCTCCAGGCTATAAGATGAACGAGCAAAGGGGAGGACTTAGGCTAGGGATCATCAGTTCTATGCTTGCCATGAAACTCCTCGTGTTTGGGATTCTATTTGTTTGGAGATGTTGGATGCATTCTGTACATGCTCTGTTGCTATTTGGACTTGGAATTTATAAGGACTGTGGCATGGAAAGTGCTCTGAGGCTTTCCATAGACTTACTGTTCTGGATCGTGTTCTATGGCCTGAGAGAGAGCTTTCCCTGCATGGAGCCAAAGTTACGGGCACAGGGAAAGTTTCCTAAGTTGACCGTTACATTCTGGATTGTGTGTGACCTGTGAGAGAGCCTCTCTCAGTGCCTTTGCTACAGGCAGGGGGGGTCCTGGGTCGAAATTCGTTCCCTGGCATCTTGCTTACTTGGATCAACTCAGTGCTTACTGGCAGACTGGGTGTGGTTTGTGCAAGATGTATTCTGTCTCTGCCGATCTTCAGGCACCCCTGCGCTGGAGCTTTCCCTGGGGTTGTGGGCCTGTTCCTAATGGGTCAGTGTGTTTCATGTCTGGTAATAATAATAATAATAATAATAATAAATTTATTTATTTATTACCCGCCTCTCCCTCCGGATCGAGGCGGGGAACAACATAATCATAAAACACACAAAACTGATTAAAAATACATAAAACCAATATATCATTAAAATACCAATAAAACACCAATAAAACACTTGCTCAGATAAGACTTGGTCTATCCCAACACTTCTCCCCCCGAGTGGTTACTGTTCTGATTTGCGTCAAGCCTTTTGAAGCCTAAAGCTATGGCCGTCATCAGCTTTACGTGGCTGTATGTGAAAATGTAACCGTCATGCTTGAATTCCATGTGATTTCACAAATAAAAGAGTCTCACCATCTGGAGTGTCTTGTCAGTTTGCCTAAGTTCGTGAGCAGAAGCCTGGGGGTTGGGCAAGTTCACGACATCTGCTCTGCACATGCTTCCTAGAAATCTTTTAGCCCTTTCTATTCAATCCCCACATACACATACACACACAATTCCCCCTCCCATTGTATACACAAACGAGAAAAGTGCTACTGTTGCTTTTACAGGGACATAACTGACTTGCATGGGGGAGGGGGGCAGATTTCCAATGATGCAGACTTCTGAACTTGTGAGGAAGTGTTTCATTTCACACCAAGAGAGGGGAGGAGCGGTGCCAGAGGGGTGGACAACCGATAACATCCTACCAGGTTCCACCCACTGTTGCAAATGGCATGCAGTGTTATGCATGAAAAGACAAACCAGCTGTATATCGATCCCGTTTAAATCCAGAAAAGAATCCAGAAAAGGAATAAGTGGTAAATCGTGGGAGAAAATGCCTATCTGAAGATGCCCTCTGTGTGAATAGGGGTGTGGGTGTGTGCATACTTCATCTCTCTTTCTCCTCCTCCTCCTCTCCTCTCCCCCCCCCCTTTTCTGGCTTCTTTTTTTTTGTTTAAATATATTGTTAGATGCTTTTTTCTCCTTCAGCTGCTTTTGCATTCCCAGTGGTACCCTCCCTAGCTCTCCAATGGATCCCCCACCCCCTCAGTGCCCCTTTTATTTCCCCATGGATTTGCCAATCTCCACTATGCCATCTCCAACCCGTATGGTGCTCTTTCTTATCCTCCATGACTTTCCCAACCCCGTATTACCTTTCCCAGTCTACCCCCATTTACCAGACAATGAATGCCCCCTTTTTCTTCTTCCTTGGTGTTTAGTGGCTGGATGACATTGCAGAAAAATGCCCATAATGGCAGATCCATGTGCTTTCAGCGTGGCAGCGGCCCTTTCTCCCGTGACAACTCCACACTCAAAGCAAGAAATCGGTTCTATCAGCCCACCCAGATCTGGGCCCAAGGTGGTTGCTGCAGCTGAATAGATGTTTTGGGGACAATAACATATTCTATGAAAGCACATTCTATGGAAAGCATATACTCCAGACACACATTTAGGCTGCAAGCGTATAGCCACAGACTAGAATTGGACAGTTTATGCCTTTGTTTTATTTAAAACTTTTCTATACCACTCCTCAATTCAAAATTTCCAGGGCTGTTTACAAGAGGTCATAAAAAACCAATAAAAACTTAATAAAAAGACAATAAAGCAGTAAAAGGCAGCAGTAAAAGCCAACACAGTAGGAGGAAAAATACATCAGAGGTTAAAAACCTGGGAAAATAAAAAGGCATTTGCTTGGCACCTAAAAGCCAGTATAGTAGGCACAAGTGCATCACGCTGAGGAAAGAGTTCCACAAGTGAGTCACCACAGCCCTAAAAGCTTCCCCATCTCCAGTAATCATCTGTCTGACTAGATGATAAGCACTTTTCACATCTGATAAGTTATACAGGCTGCGTTCGGACAACAATCAACCGTCGGTTAAAAAACTCCCTCCACACAACACAATAACCAACTGTAGACTATTTAAACTAACTTTGGTTATCATGTTGTCTGAACCCAGTCATAGTGTGTTCCACTGGCCCATCATCTGTACTTCTGCTCCTGTTGATGAGCAAGAATTATATTTTTGCATAATATTGGCATAATATAGGCCCAACAAGCTCTGCGTTTATGGACCTTTAGACCTCACAGGGGAAATAATATCAAAGCTTACTCCATCCTTCATCAAATTATGGTCCTTCTCAGAGGTGTTGGATGACAATTCACATAATCACCCAACCCAGATTACTACCCCAGCAGACACTCAGCAGAACACAGGTACAATTGTCCACATGAACATTACCTCAGAAAAAGATAGAGATGTGTAGCTTTTTTGACCCCTCACCCTTTTTTTCAACATGGAGAGTGGAATGGTTAAAGGCAACATAAGTGAAGGAAGATAACCAGATAGGATAAAGGAGAGAAAAGCATAGGGGAGGGTTTCCTAATGGCACAATGCACAGAAAAAGCAACAAGACTACAGAAAAGACATATTACTATTATTGGTCCTCTGAGGCCTGAAGAGAGTGGCTCAGTTCGGATGACACATTAGGCAATGGAGGAGGGGGGGAACAATCGTCAGTTGTGTTGCTTATTGTGTCGTCTGGAGGGCAGCACACAACGCACACACAACTTTTTTTTTTAATAATATTTTTATTTCAACTTAAAACAACATAATACAACATAAACAACATACAATACAATACATAACCTACATACCCCCCGTGCTCCCCTCCCTCCCAGGAGACCTACTTTCATTCAATTATACATCCTTCCAAAATTGTGAAGAATCTTTTGAAGGTATTTGCCCTTTCCCCGATCTTAATACATATTCCAATAATGGATTCCATATATTTACAAAATCATTCTTCCTGGACATTCCCCTCATTATTTTCATTTTACACGTTAACTTATCATTAAGTGCCATATCCCATATTTCTTTGTACCATTCTTCTATTGTATAAATTCCTTGCCCTTTCCAATTTTTAGCTATCATTATTCTAACTGGAGCCAGGAGGTTGTTTATCAATTCTCTCTTACTTATATTCTCATTTCCTTTATCCCATATTGCTAGTAGAGCCAGCTTTGGCCTTATTTCCAATTTACTTCCTGTTATTTCGCTTATTTCTTCAAACACCCTTTTCCAAAATTTTTGTACATATTCACAGCTCCACCACATATGAAAATAAGTTCCAACCTCCTGACATCCCCTCCAACAATTCTTGGGCACTTTTTTTATCTATCTGATGGGATCTTACCAGCGTTAAATACCATCTCCATACTGTCTTATAATAATTCTCTTTAATTCTAATCGACAAAAGCTTTAACATTTTAGCATCCCATATCCTCCCCCAGTTGTCTTCATTAATCTGTTCCTTTAGATCATCTTCCCAAATCATTTTAAGAGAGTCTTGGTATTCATCATCCTCAATCAAAATTTTATATATTTCACTGGTCAAATCTTTTTAAAATTTAATTTCTTCCTTCTTTCCTCTTGATTCAATTAAATCTTCAAATCTTGTATTCTTTCTTCATTCCTTATTTTTCCTTTTTCAATCTTGTGTCCATTGTTCCAATTGTATACATTTGAACCAAGCTACCTTTTGCCCTATTAGTAGCTCTCCAATTTGCTCCTTATTTATCATTCTTTTTAACCAATCTCTTAATTTAATAATTTTCTGATCCCTCAAACCCCCTTCCAACTCTGCTTTTAAGTTCCTTGGGAAGTCCCCCATTACTACAACTGGTGTAAGAGGAGAAACTCCTGGTATTAACTTCCCCTTAACTTTTCCCCAAATCTCTAAGATATTTTTCAACAACAGGTTGTCCAGGCCCTTCAAATCTTTTTTTTGCATTTTAATAAAGATATTTTGTAATTTAAAGTCTTGTTCCCCTGTTTGCGTCTCTAACCATTCTAAATCATCCTCCCCTAATATACTATTTATAACATGTCTTAATTGATTAGCAATATAATACTTCTTTATATTTGGAAGTCCTAAACCTCCTTTCTTTTGAGTCTTATAACAAAACCCTTTATTAATCCTTGCTTTTTTATCTCCATTACAATAAGCATTAATCATATTTTGCCAGCTCTTTAACTCTGCTTCTGTTATTTTAATCAGTAACATTCTAAACAAAAAATTAATCTTAGGTAATATCTTCATTTTAATGATCGCTATTCTACCAAACCACGTATGTTTTAATTTTCTATATACCTCTAACTTTTCCCCTGTTTTTTCAAACTAGCAAAGTTAATTTCTTCTAACCTATCTAAATCTTTTGCAATATTAACTCCTAGATAGTGTACTATATTCTTAAGCCTAAAACCTAGTTTAGATTTACACTCCTCCATTTCCTTCTCGTTATAATTAAATAACATCATTTCTGACTTCCCCCAATTAACTTGTAAGCCAGTAATCTCTCCAAATTCTCTCAAATGTTTCTTTATCACTTCCCCACTCTCCAGGGGATTTTCTAACGTCAATAATGTATCGTCCGCAAACATATTCATTTTAATCTTTTCTTTCCCACCTATCCCTTTTAATCTTACATCCTCCCTTATAACATTCGCCAACACTATTGCAAATAAAATCGGTGAAAATGGATATCCTTGTCTAGTTCCTCGGGCTAAAGTAATCTGTTGCGTTAACCCATCATTAACTATAATTTCTGCTTTATTATTTTTATATAACTGATCTATCACTCCTATAAATTTATCTCCAAACCCAATTTTTTAAATAATTTTTTTAAGTGCTGGCCATTCCACACAATCAAAGGCTTTGAATATATCTAGTGCTAACAATCCTGCTTTTAAATTCCTTTTTTTAATAATATTAATTATATTTAACAACGCACACACAACTGACAGTACGTTAATCAGGCACTTTAAACAATGGAGGAAACAACGGGCTTGCACGTTTTTTAGCCCAAAGCCCCGTTGTTTAAAGTGTCGTCCGAATTCAGCCCCCCCTCTCTCTGTGGACTATTCTGTTTCGGAATAGAGTTCTGCTGTCTAGAGCAGCCAAAAAAACCCAGCCGCTCTATGCAGCCGGCAGAACTAACGGTGCATGCTGGGATACGGCTGGGGGACACGTGGAGGAGAAGCTGCAACCAAAATGGCCACCGCAAGTTCCTAGCAGCCGGGGCGTTTGCCGGTTCCGAGCAGCGCCGGCTGCAGTGTATCGTCTGTGGAGCTCCTCCTGCCTAACGCACGGTCAGTATGTTATTTACTCCTCCGTTGCTTAATATGTCATCCGAACTGAGCCAGTGTGTCATATAGATCTTCACATGCATTGACAAATATACTCCTTGAATAATCTTTGTCATTTTTTTCATATGGCACATTCTTAATCCCCTTTTACATTATATTTTGCTTACACCAGTTTAAATGTTCACAATATGGAATTGACTGTGCTGTGGATGATTGTCAGTTAGCCAGAGGATTCTGAAAGTGATACGAACGTGAAGAAGAAAAGTGTGACAGGTTGCACATCTTGTATCTTGTTTAAAATAATTGCCTCATTCACCATTTAGATGCAGCTGATCGGTTAAGGTCAAATGCAAGGACAGATTCAATCAGTGTAAGTGTGCATCAATGTACCTGCAACCAAGCATTGACCAATTAGTCTTTCACAGTGAATAATCACGCTCCAAAAATCTCTGCTTACCTCTTTCTCTCTCTTTTCTTAAAAAAAGGCTGAATGACCCAACAACAACTGAACAGCAAGGTCTAAGGGAATTAACCAAAAGGACATATTGAAAAGAAAATCTCAAGAACTCCATCTCACAACCAATCGAATTCAGAGGACCCTTAGAATAATTAGAAAATGGTTATCCATACAGCCTGATTGAGTATTTAACTTTTTATTATTTATAGTTATGGATTTATCTTCTAGCCTGAATATTCTTTTCAGGGCTATTCAACAAAAGTATTAAATTGAGGCAGGAGTTATCTTGTGTTAACTCTTGGCTTATTAATGCAAAGCTTCTAGAAGCTAAATGGTCCCTACAGAATGCTTAGCCTAATAATTAATCCAGCCCATTTCTTTCTTAAACTATTGGAACGCCATTGTGAAACTGAGAATATCTAAAATGAGGTGTTGTTTTCGTGGCCTATAGAAATATCTTTAAATCTCCCAGATATGAAAAGCAATAGGATATGACATCATTACTATCATGACTGCCACTAAGCATTCTACTCGCAGTGTCGGATGCAGTGAACATCACCGTTGAAGATCAACCTGCTTGCTTGCAGAAAGGTGATGAAATACAGAGACATTTACAAGATTGGGATTTGAATTTGGCCACATGTTTATTAAACATCTGATGAGAAATGTCAAAGGAACGCTTAAACCTGAAGCCAGTGTGGAGGGAAGAAGAACCCTGGCCTGCTTCATAGGGAGACTAGAATGCCAGCCTGCTACTTATGTCTCCCTGGCACTTCCAGCTCAAGCCTGGACCAAACCTACCAAAATAGTAGTCCTATTCCTAATGGATGGAATTGGAAGAAAAGTAGGTCCCACCACAACTGCTGTCCAGTTAGAATGGCCCAAGCCTTTACTACTCCGGAAGCTAGCCAGCCAGCCCTGTGAGTGAGTGACCATCACTGTTATCAAGAGATGAAACCTCTAGGGCAAATCCCTGTGCTTCCCAACCAAGGGCTTTCTCCATAGTTACACTGGTCCACCTCCCAGAGGAATGATCAGCCTTGCTTGACCACCTTCATTCCCTGCAAAGCTAGGGTGGCAAATTATGCATCACCAAAAGAAGAGGAAATGCATCGCCAGAAATGAGAATATGGATTCACAGATGCTAATTTATATGTATAGAGACAAATTTAGAAATTATTATTATATAATTACATCTTTCCATAGTGAGGAAGAGTGATTAGGTGACTTGTGTGTTTTGCTCAGATTGCTGTCCAGGTGCTAACTATGGATGGGCAACTTCAAGGCCCCTGCTTTTCCTCCTGATGGTCTCAGTCTTGGTAGCGGATTTGGACTGGACAATTCTTCAAATAGAGGATGTAATTCAAATAGAGGACTGTCCTCTCTATAAGAGGACACATATCCAGCCTACATAAAAAACAGATTTTCTGTACCTAAATTTAGTAAATTTGAATTACCTGCCTTTTCTGACAAGTATGCCCCATCACCTCTATAAAGGTGAGACTTAACTTGTAGCAATAGGTCAACCACCACAGACATCCCAGGTGCCCCAGCATGTCACCACATACTGTCTGGACCCACTTCTTAAGTATATTTAACCTGTTGCCCCAAACTTGCAAGAAATACATGATCACGCCTGCCTATCCATTTCAGGGTCCAGCAGCTTTTCTATAGATGTGATAGGTAGGTGGCATTTTTCTGCCATGAAAAAATAAAAATATTTAAAACACACACACACACACACACACACACACAAAGAGGGAGTGATTGCTGCCTGGAGGGTGCTTACTAGGGGGCATGATCAACCCCCTAGTAAGCACCCTCCAGGCAGCAATCACTCCCTCTTTTTGTGTGTGTGTGTGTGTGTTTTAAATATTTTTATTTTTTCATGGCAGAAAAATTCAAAATGCATTATTTACATGAACCAGAGAGACTGATGCGCTACAGGCAGGATATTATGAATTTGTGTGTTACCAATGTACCTAATAATTTGATACCAATCCATCATAAATGTATCATGTTTCTTACTTCCTTTTGCCAGTTGTAACTGTTTTGTTAATTTTTCTGATAAGGAAATCTTCCAGACCCAAGTCCACCAGGCATCCAACCACTCTTTTAACCTCCCAAGGTGCTCACACTATGCATTCCCTGCTTTGAGGGAATTTATCTCCTCCCTCCAACATGGCTATCCACTCCTCACCACTGATCTGGCACATCACAGAGCCTTCCAGGCATTCACAGAGATGAACCACGTTTTAGCAACTTCAAAGGCATCTTACCCTTCCCAACACTATTCTCTTCTTCCAATGCTGATGTGAAAGAGAACTAATGTTTCTGAGGAATGGGACCCAAGGAAAGACAAATGAGGCCATGACCACTAAATGAAAGAGTTGATAAATTCTCCCACTAGGCCAACAGCAAGGGAGGGGACAGGCAAGAATGCCCTAACTAATTTGTTGTAAACTACATTGAGCACAATTGTTTTGGAATGGCAATAGATGAATGGACTGATGTATAGATTGAACTAGGCCTCTACCGTGGAAAGGGCAGGGAAATCCAATTCTTCCTGATGCAAAAGCCATTGCCAAATGGACACAAAGCAGGACAGACAAGGCAATGCTGATGCATCTCCTGATCACTATCAAAGGTGCAGCTTGATAGGTCTTCACTCTGTATCAAAAAACAAGCCAGCATCCAGGGGCTTTGCTGAAAGGCATTTTTCACCCCTGTTTTAGTCCAATCCACTCTGCGTACAGCCACACACACACACCTCCCTTCTCCTCAATACAAGAACATGAAAAGCCACACTCACTCTATTTCAAGATACATCTAAACTCCTCTCTGGATCACCCACAAACCTCTCCTCT
Organism: Anniella stebbinsi; assembly: GCA_029215795.1. NCBI lineage: Eukaryota > Metazoa > Chordata > Lepidosauria > Squamata > Anniellidae > Anniella > Anniella stebbinsi. The sequence continues at coordinate 158,762,230 of JARDYH010000003.1, read as the reverse complement.
GTCTTTCTCACGCACAGACACATGACCCTTCCCAACATTCTCCCCATTGCTCCCTGCTGGCTTCCCATTGGAACCCTTAGCCCCCTCACATAGGCTTTAATTTAATAAAGTTTGGGGGTGGACTTAAGACAGTTTACAAACCTCATACATATATTACAAATGACAATCGAATATTACAATTAAAACATAAATCAAACATTACAAAATCCACAAGCGTTCAATCCCAGTAAAAACCCATAATCATCCTACATCATTCAATCCTAGTAAAAATCCACAATTTTCATACATCATTCAGCCCCAGTAAAAATCCACAAGCACTAAAACAATGCCAACTAAAAAGGCTTCTTTACTTTACATATTAATAGCCTACCTTTCTATAAGTGTAGCTAAGGACATTGAAACTACAACAATATCTTCAGGATGATTTTTGCAGGGGGGCAAAACAAAAACTGACTTTCCCTACCCCCTACATCCTCCTTTTCCTCCTCACTCTCCCCATGGCCTCCTCTTCCTCCTCACTCCCCACAGACTCATCTTCCTCCCCCCACCAAGAAGCACCCAGTCACTCACCCCCATGAGACTGAGAAGCTGGTGGCAGGGAGATGTGATCATTTACATCTACTGGTCCTCATCTGAGCTGCAATGGGTTCAGGCGGTGGCCGGCAACCGAATCCAGCCACGTGCAGGGCTTGACATCAAGGGTATGAGGAGGAAGGCAGGGAAGGGAAGGCTGCGCTGTGCCCAGGCAGTGTCCAGCAGTGGAATTATGCCATGTGTGTGGCTGCTGGCTGGACAAGGAGGGCAGAGCGGGCCACGTTGGCTGGAGGCCCGAGTGGGGAGAGCAAGCCGTCGCATGTGGCACGCACTGGGGCTGGAGAAAGGTGGGGTGGCTGCACTGACTGGCCCGGGCAGAGACAAGCCATATTATGAGCACCACGCCAGCCAGCCTCCTCCTCTTCATCTCCTTCACTGGTGGTGCTCGTCTCCTCCTGCTTCGCTGCTGCTGCTGCTTTTCTCCTCTCCCTGTCGCTTCTCCGCGGCTGCTTCTCCTCCTCCTCGTCTCCGCTTCTCCTTTGTTGCTGCTGCTGCTCCTTCTTCCTCTTCCTGCTGCTTCATCTTCTTCCTTCTTCTTCTTCTTCTTCCTCCTCCTCCTCCTCCTCCTGTTGCTGCTTCCTCCTCCGCTCCATCGCCACCTGGCCTTCACCCTTGCTGCTCCTTGGCCCGGCTGCTGCTCCTGTTGCTCCTGCTGGGTCTTCTGCTCGGCGCATACGTACACATGCCCCACCCTTCCCAGGAGTCTCAAATCTCGCAAGACATCCAGGATAGGTGGATCTCAATGGAAGTCTCATGAGAGTTGAGACCACTTCCTGGTTTTTTGAAGCTGCAGCCCAGGCTGTCTTCTGAGACAGCGAGGGAGACAGCGAGGGACGGCAGCCAACCCAATTTTTCTGGAGGTGTTCCAGCCCCTCCCCGGGCCGATCCAGGGATTTTCTTGGCCAGCGCAATCACACCGATCAAGGACAAATCCCGGATAGCCCATAGGAGGGGCGCAATTCCTGGACATTTCAAGGAATTCTGGGATTTCCCCCTGGCCTCCATTTTGCCCCTGTTTCCGGACTTGTCCGGGGGAATCCGGACTTATGGTCACCCTGTGCAAGCCCCAACATGGCCATGTTATGAAGGGAAATTCCTAATCACCCACTCATGCCAACTCTCCTATAACTGTAAGCTGAATATTATCTAGTGCACTTGCAGAAAATTTGGGATAACACCACTCACTCATAGGGAAGGCCAGCACAACGGAAGGGTCTGTGCACACACAAGCTAACCACTCAACACATGAAAGTCAGGTTTTGGGGAATCTTGAGCAAGCTGCTGTAGATGACTCCCTAGGGTGACCATATGAAAAGGAGGGAAGGACTCCTAATAGTTGTATAGAAAAGGGAATTTCAGCAGGTGTCATGTGTATGCATGCAGCACCTGGTGAAATTCCCTCTTCATCACAGCAGTTAAAGCTGCAGGAGCCCTGCCCCCTTTTGTATCTGGTCACTCCAGCTAAAGAGGACAGGTCTCCTGCAGCTTCAACTGTTGTGATGAAGAGGGAATTTCACCAGGTGCTGCATGCATACAAATGACACTTGCTGAAAGTCCCTTTTCTACACAACTGTTCAAAATACAGGAGCCCTCTCCTCTTTTTCATATGGTCACCCTAGCTAGAACTCTCTATGATGCCACTTCTGTCAGGAGACATGGGGGAGTCTGGGTCCTCAGGGGACAGGACCATGGGTCTGGCCCTGCCAGAAGAGGGGAGTTCTGCTTCAGAGACAGCAGCTGAGCAGTTACCCAGTCCCAGACAATGTCATCACCTTAAAAGGCAGATCAGTAGGGCTCCTTTAAGAAGTATCCAAGTCCAAAGAAGGACTTTTTAAAAGGGGGAACTCTTCAGGAGCAAGGTTTGTAATGTACTGCAGCTGAGCCATAGATGGGGATCAGAAGGCTCTGGTAATATAAGCCTGCATTATCAGTCTAGTCTTTGCTGAAAACAATTCCATTTCGCCTCCACTATTTTGTACCCAGGCTTGTGTTTGGACCTCTGTGTTATTGACCTTTGGACTTCTGCCTGATGCTGCCTTCTGGACTCTGATTCTACCTAACTGACATTCCGTGTGTTTGACCTTGTTATGTTTGTAATGTTTCCTTGATAAGTCTATGTTTGCCCAGTAAAAGTGTTGACTTTTTGGCTTGCTAAATTGACTTCTCTATTGCAATAACTTAGTGTTTGCTTAGCAAAGAAGCTATACCTTGTTGGAGAAGGACACCCTTTTGAGATGTAAATTTGTAATCCTGAGGAAGGTGAGCCCAGCCACTAAGCATCTTCTGATTGCTGGTTAGACCACTGACAACAGAAATGGAGGCTATCATATTTTTGGATAAAACAAACATAAGTTCTGCTAAGGGGGCAACTTTTACTGAACTCAGATACCCACAAAAGTAAGAACTTGCTCATGTCACTTCCATATAACCTGTAATTAATAACTTCTGTGCAATGAATTCTGCGTATGGTCTGGTACCAAAGACTCTACTCAAATAGGTGATATGTAACTATGAGAGTGATCCTATGGCCACTAGACAGTGTCTGGGAGGCAATAGAATAGTCCAGATTCCTGGATCTGAAGCTGGAGACAGTGCTCCAACCTCGGAGTTAGGAGTCCAAGTTCCCCTCCCCTTCTCAGCCATTGCAGGGATAACTTCGCCCAGAGGCCAGCTTATGAAGAATCCTCCAGGTTTCCTTCCTGTTCCACAGAGCTCCAGCTAGATGGCAAAAAACAAAAAAACAACCATCTAGCAAAAATTCAGAGTGAGAGGAGCATGGAGGCAAAGTTTGCCAAATTCAGATGCTGATGGGTTGATAGGCTTGCACCCTTAGTTAGATTGACTTTTGGAATTCGTTTGGAATTCCCTGTGAGTGCAGGTGTGTTGTGTCCCCCACTTTTTTTTCCAGCTGAGACCACCAACTGGGAAAGAGCTGCTTCAAAGTACCTATTGCATGCATACATGGGTAAAAACAGAGGCATGCATTCACCAGGGTGCACATGGTGGGAAGGATCCAACCGTGTCTGTGCACTAGTGCTATTGATTTTGCGCTAGTGTACGCATCACTTACGTAACATCAGTAGTGCTTGTCAGTGTGACGGGTTTGCGTAGCGCTACTGCATGGGCACTGTTGGCTCCTTCCCTAAGTAAACATTAAGGCTAGATATGTAAGCACAAACAAAAAATTAAAATAAATAGAAGCAGCCCTAACTTATAGTCAAGTATGTCCCCATTTCCCAAATCATACAGGCGTTTACAATTTGCTGAGCATCTCTGGCAAGGTTGGAAAAGGAGCATGCTGCCATCCTTCTCTTACTAAATGAGCTACTGACTGCATCTTTTCAGAAACTTCTGCCGCTTGATATAAATACTGAGCATAAAAAGTGACAGGCAAGATACATCAATATATGTCCCCTTATTGCCCTCTGGGTTGTCTGAGAGAAGCAATAGCTGCACTTAAGGAGACAAAAGATCATTGCTTTGTCCTGCCACACTTCCCACCAAATGATAAATTAAATGATATGTAAAAGCTGATGAGACGCTAACTGGTTCCATAAAAAATATAGTTCCATCACCTCGCTCATCCTCTATTCCCAAACAGAAGGTGACATCATATGCTGGCAATTCATCTAAGTAAAATTTGATGAGAAAAATTAATTTAAATTGGCTCAGTTGTGCAGTGTTCATATTGCAGTTTCTTAGCATCTGATTTATCTTTAATAAGGGAAATCAGGATTTCACGTCCCTTAATTAATGTGTTAATGGCCTTAATCAACTTACAGCTCTGCTAGACTAGTTAAGATGTCCTTATGCTTCATTTCAGAACAAAATATTAATGAAGTTACATTTCTTAAAGGAATGTGGAATTTATCTCTAGAATAAAGGAGCTTTTCAGAGTTGTCCGGGGGCTATTACATGCTGGCCCCAAGGATGTGGTATAACCATCTGAGGCCTGCTGTACTGAATTTGCTAGGCACTTCCAGAATAAAATCTTGGGCATCCACCAAGACTTCAGTGTTATAGCAGGTGAATCTAGCGAGGTGTCCAGAGCACAGGCTTGTCATGTTCTCTTGGATGAGTTTCAGTTGATACAGCTCGAGGATGTTGATAAGGTGCTTGGACAGGTTTGTGCAACCACCTCTGTATTGGATCCTTGTCCCTCTTGGCTAATAAAAGCTAGCAGGGATGGAACAGCTGGGCCAGGGAAGTTATTAATGCCTCTCTGTGAGAGGGAGTGGTCCCAGGCTGTTTGAAGGAGACAGTAGTGAGACCACTCATGAAGAAATCTTCGCTAGACCCTGAAAATCTCAATAATTATAGGCCCGTGGCAAATGTTCCATTCCTGGGCAAGGTCCTTGAGTGAGTGGTTGCGGGCCAGCTCCGGACACTCTTGGATGAGACTGATTATCTGGATCCATTTCAGTTTGGCTTCAGGCCTGGCTTCAGCACGGAAACAGCCTTGGTTTGACCTATGTCAGGAGAAAGACAGGGGGAGTGTGACTCTGTTGATTCTCCTTGATCTCTCAGCAGCTTTCAGTACCATTGGCCATGGTATCCTTCTGAGATGACTGGCTGAGTTAGGAGTGGGAAGTACTGCATTGCAGTTGTTCCACTCCTACTTGGTGGGGCGGCTCCAGAAGGTGGTGCTTAGGGGACATTGCTCGGCCCTGTGGACTCTCCAGTATGGGGTTCCACAGAGGTCAGTCTTGTCCCCCATGCTGTTTAACATTTAACATTTACATGAAACTGCTGGATGCGGTCATCCGGAATTTTGAAGTGCAATGTCATCAGTACGCTGATGACACACAACTCTATTTCTCCTTTTCATCTTCAACAGGTGAAGCTACGGATCTGCTGAACCAGTGCCTGGCTGTGACAATGGACTGGATGAGGGCTAACAAACTGAAACTCAATCCAGACAAGACTGAGATGGTGTTAGTGGGTGGTTCTGCTGACTGGATAGAGGGTCTTCAACCTGTTCTGAATGGGGTTGCACTCCCCCTGAAGGAGCGGGTTCATAGCTTGGGGGTTCTCTGTCATTTGAGGCTCAGGTGGCCTCGAAGGCACAGAGTGTCTTCTACCAACTTCGTTGGTGGCCCAGCTACGCCCCTATCTGGACAGGGATAACCTAGCTTCAGTTGTCCATGTTCTGGTAACCTCCAAGTTAGATTACTGCAATGCACTCTACATGGGGCTGCCTTTGAAGATGGTTCAGAAGCTGCAGCTTGTGCAAAATGCAGCAGCCAGATTGATAACAGGAACTAGAAGTTTCAAACATATAAGACCAAATCTGACTTGCTTGCATTGGCTGCCTATATGTTTCCGGGCCTGATCCAAGGTGCTGGTTTTAACCTATAAAGCCTTACACAGCTTGGGACCACAATACTTGATGGAATGCCTTTCCCGACATGAACCTACCCATACACTACGATCCACATCTAAGGTCCTCCTTTGGTTACCTACTCCAAGGGAAGCACAGAGGGTGGCAACAAGGGAGAGGGCCTTTTCAGTGGTGGCCCCCCAATTATGGAATGATCTCCCCAATGAGGCTCACCTGGCGCCAACATTGTTGTCTTTTCGGCACCAGGTCAAGACTTTCCTCTTCTCCCAGGCATTTAACAGCGTATGTTGAGGATTTTGTGTTGCTGTTGTTTGACCCAGAATAGTTGTTTTTAAATGGATATTGTATTTATAACCTGTTTTTATGCTCTTTATGGTCTTCAATTTTGTATAATGGTTTTTTAATGTTCAATGTTTTTAATTTGTAAACCGCCCAGAGAGCTTCGGCTATGGGGCAATATATAAATACAATAAAATAAATAAATAAATAAATATATTGATATCACTCCATTGATGCAATCAATAAAACATATATAAATCTGTTTTTCTTTTGCTTCACAAGTGATGCAGATAATTGACATATTCTTTAAATGATGGGATGTTATTGCAGCTGAGGGCACAATACTATCCGTTTGTACTCAGAAGTAAGCCCCTTCAAGTTCAGTGGGGCTTATTCCTAGGTAAGTGAAAAGGATTGCAATGTTAATGATGGTGCAGAGCCTTGGACTTAGAGTGGGCAGGTGTCCTACTTTAAAAAGGGCAGTATTCTGTTTTGAAAAGCTGTCAGAGGACATTCCTATATTTGAAGGCATCATCTCTTTGAAGAAGTGTCCAGTCAAAATCTGGGTCAAAGTCAAAGCACGATAAGGAGGAAGAGCAGGGGCCATCAGCAGTTGGCACATGGATAGCAGCCTGAGTAGGCACACAGCTCACCTAGTCAGTCTTCTCCATTATGGTGAGATTTCGTTGTCATCTTCAGATCACTTCCTGGTGAAGTTTGGGTTTCCACCATCTATTTCTGCACTACAGTGGTGGGGACCCATTAAGATGATCCACCCATGGAGATTTATGGAGTCCAGTGGATTCCTAAATGCTTTAAGGGATTTTTCCAGTAGCTAGTGCAGCTGATCCTGTCAAGGGCCTAGTCTCACTGTGAAATGGCAAGATGTGATGATTGCTCCTGAGTGCCTTCTTGAGGGATGTGAAGCCTGGGTTGTTCCCTGGTTCCTTGGAGAGCTCTGAGTGATGAAACTGGATGGACAACAGCTAGAATGCAAGTAGTGCAAGACCCAATGTGAGGCTGAATGAACATGTATTAGAGCACATAATTGTGCTTCCTGTGTGCTCCCGGCTTTCCTGGGTTGCCGGCCATGCACCTGGCACCCAGGAATCCCGCAAAGGCCAAACCATCTTGGCCCCCCCCCCCGAATCTCGCTTTGGCTTTAGTGCCAAGGAGAGGTGGGCAAGCCATGAGATGGCTTCTGAAATGGCCTCTGAGGAAGGGGGTGGGCACAGCCCTAATATCTATATGAAGCCACTGGGTGTGGTCATTAGGGGATTTGGGGCAAGATGCCATCAGTATGCTGATGACACCCAACTCTATTTCTCCATTACAGCTGAATCAGGAGAGGCTTGGTGCTTGAATGCAGTTTGGTGCTTGAATGCAGTGGTGGGCTGGATGAGGGCCAATAAACTGAAGCTGAATCCCCATAAAATGAAAGCACTGTGGATGAGTGGTTCCCAGGTTTGCAAATTAGGGGAATTCCCAGCTCTGGATGGTGCTGTATCCTGAAGGAACAGGTTCTGAGTTGGGGGTGGGGTGCTCCTGGATCTATCACTTTAGTTGGAGGCCCAAGTGACTTGCTTGGCTAAGAGTGCCTACTACATGCTTAGGCTGGTACGCCAACTGTAACTGTTCCTGAATAGCCTGGCCAATCTGATCCATGCATTGGTGAACTGCATTACTGTAATGTGCTCTATGTGGGGATGCCCTTAAGATTGGTTTGGAACCTGCAGATTGAAGCGGCTAGGTGTCATAGTAGCTAGGGGACTAGGGCGCCTTATTGCACATCTACTACATCTGTGCTAAAGGATGTAGCAATAGGTTCCAAACCAAGTGCAAAGGCAGCCACACATAGAGCACATTACAGTAGACTAATTCATACTTGGCAGTATCAGTAGTTGTAGCAGGGTGGGATGGGGTAGTGCCTCCATTAGAAGGAGCCTCTAGAAAGGATATAGGCATCCTGGGAATTACATTTCCCATGGTTTTTGATGCTTGGCATACTGTCATGAGCACCTGTCCAGGCCACACTGTTAATATTGCAGCCACCAGGGCAGGATCTACAACTGTTCAGACCCATGACACATTCCATATACCATTTTCAAACTGTTTTCAAAGTATTAATCCTGCTTGGTGTAGATCTGGCCCAGGTAAGTTTTGGAGAAAGGAAGGGAGTAGCAGGGAGACCATCCGGTCTCGTTGTGCTCCCAGTGCCATTGTTGGGGAGCATGGCGGAATTGACTTTCGGAATGAGCTCAGGAAAAAATAGTGTTTTTTCTTATTTCTGGGGAACCTTTTGCAGTGGAAATGCACTGGAAGACTACTGTATCTCGAGGAGGTAGATGTAACATGCCATAACTGCTTCTTTTATTCCTGCTCCTTTATGCTTGGACCTTCATAATCAGGGCTCTCAAGAGTTAAAAGCCTTCCGTTTCTAGGCTGAATATTCTGTTCCTCAAGGCTATATCTCTACTTGGGATGGTACGGCCTTGGAATGTGGGAGGATCTCCTACTGTATCAGGTTGGCTACGGTCCACTCGCTTTTAGTGAGATAAGGAATGCATAAACATCAGGAGATTAGGATTTAGAATGTCACACTGCAGGTGTGATCAATTAAGATACTGTGCAGAGCTGCACGTAGTTCAGCAGGAAATTATGTATAAAACCCAGTGCAAAGCCTCACTTGGTTTGAGCTTCGGCACAGACCAGGACCACGGAAAGTGCTGTGCAACTGGCCATCTGGAGTCACTCTGTGTTGTTGCTTCCTGGAGCTCCCGGCATCTGATTGGAGATGTAAGATCTTGCTTAGCTTTGCTTTATTAACCTTGTCTATCTGTGTAACTGTAATCTTTGTCCTGCTAGGTAATAAATCATTACACTTTTCACCCACTTGTGGTGTTATTGCTTCTTACTCCGAACTTCAAAGCCTATTTGGAAAGATACGTATTGCTTTTCCTTAATCCATTCCAAATCAAGTCAGGAGACCCATTCCCCACTTGACCATCACTCCTTTCACCAGTGCTGCTGCTACAAGACACTTTGCTGACTGAGGTGAAGGACATGATGACACTGCTTGCCCTTTCCCTGTACAGAAGCTGACCAGACTGAATCTTACTTCAACAGTGGTGATGGAAAAGTACACTCCACTTCACTTGAAGGTGCTGCTCCCAGATGCCTCCATCTGTTGCCTGAGGCAGCTGCCTCACAAATGGCTGTGAGTGCAGGTGTGCGGAAGAAGGCAAAGGATGCTTGAAGTCATCTCCCTGGCAACTCAAAGAGCTCCATCTGGTGCTTCGGATGGAAGCTCAGTGATGTCAAAGTGCAGGCTGATTGCACTTCCTGATCAGAAAAAGCCCTGTGGAGGCAACTATCTCATGATGACTTCCTGTGGGCTTTAATTGAAGCATGGGAAGCTGAGGAGGCTCCAGGCTGCCAAAGATGATGATGATGATGATGATGATGATGATATATCCCTTTTTCAACAATTTTAAAAGCTAAAGCAATCAATAAAAGCATTCAGCATAAAAACAACATGTAACAGTCAGCAATAAGAATCTAAAAAGGGAAGGCCTGATAGAATAATGGAGTCTTTAATTCCTGCAGAAAGACATTCAAAGATGTCAGGGGGCACATTTCATCAAGCAGGCACATCATTCCATAGCTGAGGGGCGGCAAAGGAACAGGTCCTCTGGTGTGTGACTGCCAATCTCACCTTAGGCAGTTGCAGCAGATGATGACCCTCTGAGGACCTTAAAAGCAGGCTGGAACATAGGGGAGGAGGCGCTCCTAAGGGATGATTGTACCATGAAAGATAGGGCACTTGTGCACACTCTTCAGCCACCTCATGAGTAAGTCTAGCACAAGGTCCCTGAATCCAACCCATGTGTTTTTCTGAGACATTTTCTTGGTTTAAAAAAATCTGGAAGACATCTTCAGCACAGCATTGGTTGGTACCAGATGTCCAGGTAAGGACAATCCTCCTGGGAACACTGGCATCATCATGTGTTACTTGAGTCTGGTGCTTGATAACCCACTTCTGGAGGGGTTGGGATCTCCCTGTGCAAGGCAATGACAGTCAGAAGTAGGGGTGTGCACTGGATCGGCTCTGATCCACGATCTGGAGTCAATCCAGGGGAAATCAGATACAATTATCCGATTTCCGATCCCCCCGCTGGATCATCCGATATTTTCCGAACCGGTCCGGAAGGACCCAATCCGGTTCGGGAAAAATTGGAGGATCAGTGGGCGCCCGCTGGCACCCACCGCCACTTCCATTGGTGGGCGTCCCGATCTGATCCGGGGGGTCCGTGCACACCCCTAGTCAGAAGGCCTGGGAAGAGGACTTTTTACATCCCTGTTCTCTTAGCAGCGTGTTCCAGTGAGAGTTGTGACAGAAGCCAAAGATACCATCTGTCCATTGAAGCCTACAAGACTCACAGAATGACCTATTCAAAGAAAAGTGCAGAGGACAAACCGTAGTGAAACCGTCAGGGTTAAAATGCTTTCAGATGATTTGATTGTTGCCCAAGTTTACTTTATAAGCTGCCTTGAGGTGACTTTGTGGAAAGCCAATATAAAAATATTTTTGCATGTTTTCCCTGACTGCTGGGAAGTTCTGGGGGTGCATTAGCCAGGCTCTGATTTCCTTGGTAGGACAGAGAACACTGTGTAGGCTGGGGGCACTTCTCTAATATTTGCTTTATTTACAGCAGGGGTTTGGCTATGCAGCAATGGTGGCAGGAATGAGGCCTGTGGGAGGGCCTGGGGTGGGTGGGAAATAAGGTACATCGTAATGAGGAAATGAAGTGATTGCACCTCTACTACACAGTAAATTTGCCACCCCATGCCAGTTTTCCAGAGAGAGAGAGAGAGTGATGGCTCCCTTATTGGGAGGGGGAATTCATATTCCCCAAACTCCGATAGCTTTCCCATTCTTCCCATTCAAAACACCCGAGAGCTCTCTGTATCAAGAACCCATTTGTTAACAATTAACTCCTATAAAGGTCGATTAACCAGCCATTTCCCTAACAAAAGGAATCGCTGGCTGGTTGCCACGACAGCATTTTAAGAAAATAAATAACGGAATGAAAAAAAATAGAAGAAACGAACATGGATAGCGACTTCTTTGTTATTGTTCCTGCCTTTTTACAAATCTGCTTTATTGCATTGTCTTTTATTTTGCTAAATAAAATATATTAATGGTGTGTCCTGGGCCATTAAAGGTAATATAAAATGATAGCAAGGTTGCCATTTTAATGTGTATGGTATCCTATAAACAAGGAGGATAATTTGCTCCTTATTTATATTGATAAAAAAATATTTCATGGCCTTACAGAGTAATGTTAAATAAATAATTTGTGAAAAGTTATTTAGACATTTGCTTTAGAGCAAAACTAAGTCATGTTTCTTACTGGTTCTTTTTATTAGATATATTGTTCACATTACTCTATTTTAGATTTCATCCATAAATAATATTTTATTAGTTTATTGTTGCATTTATTTGAACAGAAAGATGCTCACGATGTATAAAAAGGCCCCAGTACGTTTTTGAAGGACGCAGTACAAAATGCATACGCTTAATAATGCACATGCAATTAATGATGCACAAAGTACATACTCTAGTATACCTACTGAAATCAGGAGAATCATTAAGTTTGGAAGACTGGCACTTTATTGTTCTCATGGCCACAGAGTAAAAGTGCTTTTAAAAAATGCTAAAAAACAAAATTATAACTGAACAGTTCCCAGCATCTTTTGTATTTAGTTTATGTAATACTTGGTTGAACCCCCTTTTAGTGTTGGGTGCTTAAGGTTTGGCAGCTTGGTAGAGTTGTTGCTGCTGTCACACCTGCTACCTATATTTCCCCTTAGCATCCAGATTTTCATATGTACTGTTCCTATGTCTCCTCCATCCTGTGTCATCCGCACACACCCTGGTTAAAAACTCTGCTTTTGACTATCTCAACCATACTATCTTTCTGGTTCTCTCACATTGCCCCCCTCTCACATTTAAAGTGGATTCCTGCATTGAGCAGGGGGTTGGACTCGATGGCCTTACAGGCCCCTTCCAACTCTACTATTCTATGATTCTATGCTAATTTATATGTGTGTGTGTAGAAAGAATTACTATAATTTAGATAGTAAATGTAATACAATGCAAATCACCATGATGGAGAAGACTGTGTCCCCCTCCGCCCCCCTTAAAGAAGCCAAAGTAACACACATATGCTTTCTCTGCCTCTGGCTGGGCTCAGACGAGATGCTAACCCACCGTGGGTCATGTTCGGGAGCAATCCATGAGGGATTAGCTTGTCGTGTGGTGGGGTTTTTTCATGCCCACAGCAGGTATGGTACCCACCCTCATTACCCACTTTCTGCTGACTGGGCCCCAGGATGGCTTATCATGTCATCTGTCAGGCTCCCCGTGGATAAATCCAGGTGACCATAAAAATGGGCACCTAGAGCACCTGGAAACACTGGCAACGCTCTAGCCCACATGGCCAATCTCTGTGGTCGCAATCACCTATCAGTGCTGGCATGGCCAGCACAACCCCATTCCAACTCTGATTTACGCTGGAATGCATGGCTGCAGCGGTGGGAGGAGGATGACGGGACTGTGGGTAGGGAAGAAGCAAGGGAACCACACTGCCTAGCATGGTCCCACAGTCATGTGGGGGGACATTCTTGTCATGGTTTCTTTACCCCTTCCTGCTCCATGGTTCACTAATCCCCCAGTGATCATGTGAATAGCCTTCTCTCTCTCTCTCTCTCTCTCTCTCTCACACACACACACACACACACACACACACACACAAACTGCTCCACCAATCAACAGAAGCAAGGAATGTAGCAAATGTTGCTGAAGTGAGAATAAAAAAGGAGGTGGATACAATAAAGGGATAGCTGTTGCCACCGGGTCCATGGTGAGGGAAAGGGGGCAGGAGGAAGCACAAGCAAGTTCTATTGACTTATGAGGAATATCAAAAGGGAGGTTTTGTGAGTGTGTGTGAGCTTATCCACATTGCCCTTAAAATGACTTATATTCTGTTTAAAAATGTGGTTTTTGAAGTTATTTCATTACATGGTAGGACACCCTGAGCAGTACTTACGTTTCATACTGACTGCTTCCTCTGTCCTGAAAGTGTTCAGTGGTGTGACACATGGTTAATTCTTTGTCTGTTCTTGTTTAGTTTCTGTTTTGCAGGCTGCTTTACCCGCCCACTTCTGTCTCCGTAACTCAAGCAGCTTGCAAAACAGAAACTAAACAAGAAGACTCAAGGAATTAACCCTGTAATACACCAGTGAACACTTTGAGGACGGAGGAAGCAGTCACTATGAAACGTAGGTACTACTCAGTGTGTCCTACCACGTAATGAAATGACTTAAAAACCATGTTTTTCAACAGAATATAAGTCATTTTAAGGGCCATGTGGATAGGCACCGTGTGTCATAAGTATTTTGAAATAATCCTGGAACTAAACTAAATCCATTCAGTGGAATGGATTTGCTATTTGGCTGATTGATCCTAAATAGGGAACATCTGTGGACAGAAGCAAATTGGCTTCCAACCCAGCAGTTCTACCCTGGATCACTGCCTGGTCCTGTCCCATTTAGCACATAAATACACTGATCCCAAACAAGGAAGGTTATTTTATGCCTTCATTAATCTCAAGGCTGCTTTCGACTCCCTATCCTGCTCCCGAGTATGGAATAAGTTAGAGCAACTTAATATTGACGGCCAACTCTTATTTTTGATTCAATCTCTTTACTCCAATAACTCCGCCCAGGTACGCTGTGGCATGCAGGGTCAGATTACTAAGGAGTTCAGTATTTCCCAGGGGGTCAGACAGGAATGCGTACTTGCACCCTCTCTATTTAACCTGTTTCTGGTAGATCTCCCTGCGTGGTTGCAACTTATTCAATCGCGTCCCCCAAAATTGGGACAAATCAAAGTGAGTCTACTTCTATATGCCGACAATGCAGTGTTACTTTCTCAGACCCATTTGGGCCTTAAAATGACTGCTCGCCGGTTTTACCAGCTACTGTGATGCCAACAGATTAATTATTAATTTTCAAAAATCAAAAGTAATGGTATTTTCAAAGAGAAAGGTAAGATTCACATGGTCAAAGGGTGGCCATAATATAGATCAGGTAGACTCATTCAAATATCTTGGGCTTTGGTTTCAAGAGAACCTTGGTTGGAGTGTGCATAGAACGCATATTAAAGATAAAGCTGATCAGACCCTGGGAGTGCTCTGACGATTCTTTTTCCAAAACGTTGGTAGCTTTTTACCTTCTGCTATTAAAGTACTCAAGGCTTAAATGATCTCCCAAATTTTGTTCGGGGCTCCAGTCTGGTATCCACTATTAAAAGGCTCGCTAGACGGTCTCCAATCCTCTTACTTAAGAATACTTTTTGCATCCCCAGATGTGTGTTGGGGGCGATCCTTAATTTGGAGGCCAGACTATCCACAATGAACTGTAAGGTCTGGGTACTTACCATTCAATATTGGCTCAGACTTTATCATGGGCTAGCCCCGAACTCCTTGGTTTCCTAAGTTCTCTTAGACACGTATGAAGCACCGTGGTTAAAAGCATTAGTATCTAAAGTTAACTCTTTGGGTCTCTCTTCTTTTTTTCTGTTATATTTAGATTATAACAAGGCTAAACAGATTATTGGCCAAAGACTAGCAGACATTGATCTACAGGAGCAGAGGTCACTGGCGCATGGCCCCTGCTCTCCATTTTCATTTGGCCTAAAAGTCCAAGTAGATAAATGAGGAATGGCATATCTTAGATGGTTGACAGTACCCAAATATAGAAGGGCTTTTGCACTGGCAAGATTCAATGCTCTGCCCTCTAATTTATTGCAAGGCAAATTAAAAAAAAATCCCTATGAAGCCAGACTCTGCCCATGCAATGATGCTGAGGTAGAGACAGCTGAACACATGATATTGGGCTGTAGCCTCTATAAGGATACCAGGATTGATATGATATACCCGATCATAAGAGCCCTTGATGGGCTAAGTAGACGTTCCTTGGTTTCATTTTTATTACAGAGTAGAGACCAACAAATTACCATCCATGTTGCTAAGTTTTTACACTGTGTAATCACTGTAAGAACCCAAATAGGCTTTTAATAACAGATAGGATTGCTCGATTCGGTACTGTATCAGGAGTTGAGTTATGTTAATACCGGGCATAATTTCTCTATTTTTTGTACAACTGTATGATGTGTAAATGTTTGGCCTGTTGGCCGTAAATAAAGAATGAATGAACGATCCTAAATAGGGGTGTATGGAGGGATTTTTCTCCCCCCCCCCCAAAATCTAAAGAAATAAACAAAACTTTCATTGTTCTCTTTCTGAAGGCAAGCTTATGCACCTTCTCTGTCTTCTGCGTATCCACTCTGGCTCTCCAGCATATCTGATCTTCCCCTCCCCTTTCTTTTCTTGCCACTCCATCTGTCTACACTCGAAAGAACAAGGGATGTACAAGAGTTTTGCTTCAGTTTGCAAATCATCGGAACTAGCCACGTTTGCAAGTTTTCAAAAACTGCTCATACATTCCCAAGCTCGTGATCCTGTTTGAAAAATGCACTTTAAAATGCACATTCTCAAACATTTGTATTTTCACATTTTAATCAAAGGGGGAAGAGTGTAGACTTTAAAAAAAATTGCACAAAAATGCACACTTTCCCCCATTCGAATAATAATAATAAAAAAACGGTAGAAAGTGAAAATGGGAGCGAGGCGAGCCTGTTGTTTTCCTATCCCTGATAAGAACAGAGGAAGAACTGTGCTGAATAAGACCAAAAGCCTAAGTAGTCTAGCACTGCCTATGGGGAACCCGCAAGTAGGATATGAGTGCAATCACACCTTCCTGCTCATGTTCTGCAGCAACTCAAATAGAGAGGCATACGGCTTCTGATACTGTGGGTAATATATAGCCATCATGACTGGCAGCAATTAATAGCTCCTCTCTCTATCTCTCTCTGCTGCAGCTCCTTCTCTGCCACTTCCCTTGACTGCCTGCTGATCAGCATCATTATGAAGTAGTTGGGCTGCTCCAGGTACAATCCCAGGCTCCTGAGTTCCCCACCAGTGCCAAGGGCAGCCTGTGGCTTCCCAAAACACCCACAGGAGGCATGAGGAGTGGATGCTGAGAGCTGCAACAGCCTTGCATTGGCCAGACAGACCCCGGAAGGAGAAGGGATGGATAACAAGCACAGGCTCACTGCTTGAAGTGCTCAGTCCTCCTCCTCCTCCTCTTCCTCTTCCCAACATTGCTCCCCCCCAGAGCCAGCCCTGATGGTGCACACTAGTAGGCACCACCATTAGAAATCAGTCAGCTGCCCTGGTGCCACGGCCACAGCAGCTTCAGCCTAGCCAGACAGGTCTGCTGGAGAAAAAGAGCCAAAAGTAAAACAAAATCACAACAGCAGAATCTTGGAATTCCAGATTTTAAATGGACAGATTTGGAAACTGGATGGCTCCTGGACACAATTTTAAACAGAGGACTGCCCAGGATGAAAGAGGCCATCTGGCCACCCTACTGTCTCTCTCTCATCATCTGCTATTAGCTTTGCAATGTGGAGTGTCACACCCGTGTCTCCGGAAAACGCAATGCAGCAAAACAGAATGCAGCCATAGTTTCTGACTGTTCTTCTCCTGTTTGCCTGCCATGGAGCAAAACAAGAGTTGCACTTGTTTCAGATCATGCAAGGAATGTGCATGTGTCAGTATGGCGGGAGGTAAGCCCCAATTTGCATTGCCTTTCACTAAGGTAGAACTGTGTTAAAGGGCTGACTAGGGCAAGATCCACACCTTATGTCATATCGATACGATCCAGATAGTGCTGACGTTATATCCCTCTTGCAGATTTATACCTCGTAGCACACATAATGACATCTGTTGCAGTACTTTGGATAATATGGAAAAAAAAGTGGGAAGTAATGCTAGAAAAGTCGTTTACAGTAAGGGTGTGCAGAGCAGGTCTGGTCTGCCCCGAAATTCGGGGTGGATCTCCGATGAGGCAATTCTCCACTCTGATTTTTGAGGCGGGTCCATCTCTCCACACTGTCGGATTATCCGTCAGAAAACAGCTCTGTCTTTGGATAACTGCTCTAGTATCGTCAATGGGAATTAACAAAAATGCTTACATCTCTGTCATTTTGGAAGATAAAGAGATGAAACTTGGCACTCTGATAGCTCTTAAGTAGGGCTTTAGCCATGCCAAGTTTGAAGCAGATCCCTTCATTCCTTGATTTTTAGGATTTTGTAAAAATTTCCCCCTCAAACCATTTCCCACACACACTTAAAATGTTCTCCTGCACCTCAGAAGGACCACCACCTATCTAACCTCAAGAAAAATATCATTGATGAGCCCAGGGACATCCCCAGAATGTTGGAGGGGTTGCTTATGAGTTGGGACGTATATACATATGTACTGGTCATGTCCAAAGGCAAATATTCTTTGGAATAAGGTGTTCCAGGTGATTAGTTCAATAACTGGACAATGGGTTCATCCATCTCTCCACTTAGAACTATTAAACTTATATAAAGGACTGGACATCAAGCTTTCAGATAAGGGTTTAGTCAACCATCCGTTATTGGTGGCAAGATGGCTGATTGCCAAGCACTGGAAAGATGGCAAAGGGCTTCATGTCGATAATTGGTATCAAAGGGTTTGGCAAATCACTCTTCTGGAAAAATTGACGGAGAAAGTGAGGAAAGTGCGAGGACAATTCAGCGAGGACAAATTTAAGAAGGCATGGTGTAAGTTCATTGATTTTATGAACAAAGAAGAAGGGGGGGGGGAGATCACCTCCTTTACCATACATAGATATTTGGAGTAAATAGGAGGTTGGCAATACTTACAAATCAATTTCCAATCTAAACAGAAATTTGTAATAAGGTAGGGTGACCAGATAAAATCCAGGTCAGGGCTCCTGTAACTTTAAGAGTTGTAGAGAAAAGGGAATTTCAGCCAGTGTCATTTGTATGCAATTAGTTCCTGGTGAAATTCCCTCTTCATCACAACAGTTAAAGCTGCAGGCACTATACTAGAGTGACCATATACAAAAGAAGGCAGGGCCCCTGCAACTTTAACTGTTGTGATGAAGAGGGAATTTCACCAGGAACTAATTGCATACAAATAACACTGGCTGAAATTTCCTTTTCTCTACAACTCTTAAAGTTACAGGAGCCCTGACCTGGATTTTATCTGGTCAGCCTATAATAAGGGACTTGTAATTCGTGTCCAAACTGTCATGGAATATATGTGTCTGTGTGTCTGTGTGTGTGTATAAAAAAGAAAATGTAACACTTTTGTAACCAGAAATATCAATAGAACCAAAAAAAGAAAAAAGAAAAAGGACCACCACCAGCAGCAGCGGCAGAAGCAGCAGAGAAAAGGGTGCACCTATTTATTTATTTTTGGAGGGGGGGACTAGAAGAAACACCTCTCTCAACACAGCCAGAGCCAGCAGCAGCACCCATTGCATACAACTCAATTCATGCCATAGGCAAATTGCAGGATAAACACAAGATTATTGTGTGATTTATTTATTTTAAAAACCTCTCTCCCTTTTTAAAAATTCTCAAGTACCTATTTTCTGGCTCATTCGTTCTTTAAATTTGTGCTGCAGGAGAATCTCATTAACGCTGCAACTATTTTGTCTTACAAAGGATCCTGGGGAATGGAGACAACTTAGAAAGAATGTCAAATTATTCCTACAAACTCAAAACTTCTGAAAGCCTCAACAGCGTACAACCTAATGGTTGCAGGCAACAATCACCTCCTTACTCTTTTTACAATGCTTGGCTAACCTTTATTATTTAATCAGTTTCTTTGATTTGAAAATATGAAGGGGAAAAGAGATACAAATATATAAAACATGTAGGCCAGCTAATCTCCTAAGGAAACCTCTTTGTTTAATAAGATTTTATTAATTTTGTAAATACAAAGAAAGAAAAGAGGAAAATTGCATCTAGTTTAAGTCATTGACAGAGGGTACATTCAATGTATTTTACCCATTTACTTTACAAGCAAAAATATGGGTGAAATCCATTGACGGCTTGTAGATTTTCTTTATGGTTCTTCATAATAGCAAATTCTATTTCATCTCTTTTCCATGATCTGAGAAAAGGTTTGATAGATGTTGTTGCATATGTCCCTAATTTGCAAATACGAAAGGGAAAGGAATACATGTGCCTAAATCATGGAGGCCAGCGGATGCCCCAAGAAAATTTCTAGATGGCCTTGCAAGGCATGTGAAGCAATAACACTTGATTTTGTCAAGTCTGTATCTGCTGCTGGCATTTTCAAAAGGTATTAAAACTTGCTGGTAAAACCCTGACCCATGTGAGATGCTCTGTTATTCATGAAGAATGTTGGTTTGGGAGTGGGAATGGACAAAACTGAGTTTTTAGGTGATATTCCATCAATATGCAGTTAGCAATACAAGAAAGTTCCTCCAGTTTCAATCCAACACAAAAAAGAAATCTGTCAAGTCTTGTTCAGAAGGGAACAGGGGCCTGCTGTTGAGAGAATGAGAAAATCCATCAGGCATATTTTTCAGTAAATCTGAAAAGGTCACCTACAAATTCCATGCTGCTCTAAGGCTACATTCTATGCAAGCTTACTAGGGAGTATGTTCTATTGACCTCACGTTGGATTGTTGACTCATGCTGCTTGAAGGGAGAACAGTCATGGAATCCAAAAGCTTTAGAGGGAGTTGAATGCCACTTAATCTAACCCCCAGCCTTAAGGCAGGGGTGGAGCCTGGAGGTGGAGAAGGAGAAATAGGGGTGGTGAACAGAGAAAACGAACAAAGGGAGGGGGCTGAAAAAGCAGGGGGGGGTCATGAAACCCACATTGTCATTTTACTCTGCAGACTCTCACTTGTATTAGAGATGTGCGCTTCACCCCAGAATTATCTGATAACCGCGAACATCTGTGGTGCATTTGATCTTCCAGATTGGGGATTGGCTGCTTCTAAACCAATAGAATCATTTCAGAGCGGAGGGATGTCCAATTGGAGCTGCTAACATCTCCAAAACTATACAACTGTTTTTCAGGTATCTGTGCTATGTTCGTGTGTGTCTCAATTGAATATCTCCATATTTGGAAGACACTGTCTGAATTCGTACGACACAATAAGCAACTGGGGTGGGAGGAACAATCCTCAGTTGTATTGACTATTGTGTCGTCCGAATGCTGCCATAGTCAACTCAGCACTGATCCTAATCCACACCACAGTTGATTATTTATTACCATGTTGTGTGGGGAGTACCCCCTAGATGAACAACTGTAAAGTTGATTATTACCCCACCATTGACTATCGTGTTGTCCGAATCCAGCCACTGAGTAGGGTGAGGGTATATTGGCAACTGTGGCTAACCAATAGCTATTAGCCACACTTGTACTCCTGTCCCCCCGCCAATCACAGTGTTTTGTTCTCCTTGCCTGTCACCATTCTAGTGAGAGGGAAATGCGCGTGTGAGAGAGATTTGTAGCCAGCCAGGCAGCCACTGTCTCTTGGTCTGCTAATATTTCTAAGCTCTTTCTCCTTCTTAAAATCATTAAAGCACCTAGTGTGCTGTGTTGCTGTAGTCTACTCCCTCCCCACTGAAAAGTCTTTTAAAAAATTCAAACTTGCAAGTGTGTGTTTGTTTGGTTACTCCTATTATTAGCATTGACTGGCTGGGCTTCAAGTCCGGGGGGGGGACTCCTTGTCTTCCTCCTCCTCCTGCTCCAAGCCTCATAGCCTTCTTGCATATAGGGGGAAGCTGTTGTTGCCTTGACTCACTACAATGTGCCTGACAGTGTTGGGTGTGTGTGCTTCTCCTCCTTCTCCTCCTCATCCTGCAAGCCTCTGCTCCTGTCCAGTGTCCCCTCTGAAGATGGGCAAGCTGTGTGCTGCTATTGTGACATTTATTTATTTATAGGGATGTGCACAGCCGAAATTATTGTATCGTATCATTATCGGAAATGCCAATATAATTTTTTTTTGGATCCGATCATATTGGGGGGGGGGGGTACCCAGATTTGATCAGATCGGAAATCCGATAATATCGGAAGTTCCGATACGATAACAGTGTTTTGCCCATAGGTTTGCATTGGGGGAAAGAAAGCTTTCTCCCAATGCAAGTCTATGGGGAAAACACTGGGCCGGCCCTCCCTCCCTCCCCCAACTCGTGCTCCTTACCCACCACTTCCATCATCGCCACCGCCACTGCCTCTGGCACTGCTGCCGGTCCGTAGTAGTGCTAAACATGCTTTGTGGCCTGTTTGTCAGCACAGAGAGGCGCCGAGTGATGACGTTGTCACTCGGTGCCTCTCTGTACTGACAAACAGGCCACAAAGCATGTTTAGCACTACTACAGACCGGCGCCGGCAGTGGGGAAGGCCACAGGTAAGGAGCGTGAGGGGGAGGGAGAGGTCCCCCCCTTACCTGTGGCGTCCCGGGCTGCTGTCTGCTGTCCTCTGCTGCTCTGGACTACTGAGGACTAGGCTTTGTGGCCTAGTTCTCAGTAGAATGCCGGCACGCCGGGTGATGATGTCACCTGGAGCGTCGTTGCTCTACTGAGAACTAGGCCACAAAGCCTAGTTCTCAGTAGTCCGGAGCAGTGAAGGACAGTGGACGGCAGCCCAGAAGGCCCATATAAGGAGCGCGAGGGGGGGAATGAGGGAGGGCTGGCCCTAAACTTGCGGTCCGATAATGCAATATGTCCGATAGTTATCAGACATATGGATTTCAGATCGGATCAGGTAGGGCCTCCTGGAATGTTTATTGTTGTCGGTAATCGGATAGCCGATAACAACCTTATCAGATCGTTATCAGACATTTGAACGATACGATACACATCCCAATTTATTTATATTTATTTATTTAGTATCGTGCTAAGCGTTTTTAGTTTTCCTGCTGCTTTGTTTCCCTTTCTCTCTCCCTCACTATACAGATCAAGGAATGAGAGAAGTGCCTGAGAGGACATTTGAGTTCAGACTTAAAAATTTTCCTATAAATTACTGCATGCAGGGATCTGCTCCAAACTTGGTGTGCCTAAATCCCTCTTTAAAAGCTCTCATGGTGCCAATTTTCATGTGTTTACCTTTAAAACTGAGGGAGCTGTGAGCATTTCTGTTAATTCCCATTGACGAGAATATACCGGTTACTCGAAAATGGGACGGTTTTTCACCAAACTATCCAGCAGAGCAGAGAAAGGGACCTGCTCCTGAAATCGGGGCAGAGAATCATCTCAGTGGAGCTCTGCCCCAATTTTCAGGGCAGAGAAGACCTGCTCTACACACTCCTAATTCTTACCTTTCTGGACTGTCCCTTCCTCTCTTGCCTCATATGAGTACCTTGCCCTTTATTTCTTCCTCTTCCCCTGGATTCTTGTATCCCTATCCTGGTCCCCTATCCTGTGCCTTTCCCCTCCACACCCGACTTTGGGAAAACTTGCTCCAACCAAGGCCATTAGGGCCTTCTCAGTGGCTACTCCCAGACTCTGGAACTCCCTGCCAATGGATGCTAAGTTGGTTCCCTCTTTGCTGCCAGGCAAATACATGTTGTCTTTGGCATGTAAGCTGGTCTGTTGGGTTGGGTGCTGTTTTAATTCTTTTATAGTTATGTTGTTTTTAAAGTAGTATTTTAATTGTTTCAATTAGGTTTTTATTTTAAATATTTGCTTTCATTGTTATTAGCTGCCTTGAGCACAATTTCCTGGTAGAAAGGTGTATAAATTTAATAATCATCATAATAATCAGCATTAGAAGATTATGGTCCCTCTACAAGGATTCGCTTTTGCACCTGGTTAGCCGATTATGCGCATAATCGCTGAAGCGCATTTACACCTAATCCCTCTGCACGAGAGGCGGCGAAGCGCATTAACGGATGTCCAAAATGCGGTTTACAAGTAGTTAATGCGCATAAGCGCATATTCACACAGTCAAAATGCGCTTTAACGGACGGAGCAAAATAAAACTCACGATTTAACGCGCATTCGATAATGCGCATAATCGGAGAGATAACGCGCCTCTACGCCCCATTTGCGCTCCGCTGGTGTGGAGGTAAAAATTTTAATGAGACTTCAAAGAGCATTAAACCTCTCGTGAAGAGGCACCCTAGGAGAGCTGGTGTGGTGTAGCAGCTTTATCGTTAGACTGGGAAATTGCCCTTTTCAGCCACTGAAGTTTGCAGCCCTAGATATATTAAAAATAGAGAGCCCCCATGGTAAATTTAAATCACCGCTTGGCTCTCCGGGAGGAAGACATGATTGAAAGGTAAGTCCAGGCAATGGCAGGAGGTGACGGGGAGAGCAAGGAGGGCAGGGAGGGGGAGGGAGATGAGTCAGTGAGTCCAATGGACCCACCTAGACTCATGACCAGCCTTGCACCGGCTTTCCCAGGTGGGCGAGTGGGGAGGGAGCGGCCCAGCACCGCCCTGAATTGGCCTGAGGTTCCCCGAGGCTTCAGTGCTGATATGCTTTGGGCTCTGGGCACGTTGGGCTGACCTGGAACTGCCTAGGATTCAAGAGTGAAATCCAAGAAAGCCTGATCAATGCTTCTCCCATGATGTCAATATTGAACCATGTGTGAGAAGAGACTGGCTCAAGAACCATTGCACATATCAAAGCCTGGAATGCACATCAGATCTCATCTGCCCTGAAAGAATTGCACCCAGCTAGTTCCCAATCCTGCCTGTGTCTACTACCCAAAGAACACTCTGAAAACAATCCTGTACCAGAGGGGTGAGTAAGCTACTTTGCTTTTTTGACTTAAACCCAGGGATCCACCAATCAGAGCCTCGAGCAAAAATGTACACTTAGAATTAAATTTATTCATTTATTTATTACATTTCTATACCGTCCAATAGCCGAAGCTCTCTGAGGAGCTCACAACAAAGAATTGGTATTATTAAACAATTGACCATCAAAAATCCTTGCAGATCTAATGCAAATCACCCAGAGACCAGTCAATAGATCCTGACCTATGTTTTGCCTGCCCCTACTGGACAGATACAATGTCCTGACCAGATAGTAGTGACCTCTGGTTGAGATCACAAAGGTCATATGAGAAAGGGACTTGGGCAACAGATCTTTTGACAGCTGGGAGAGAAAGAGTATGATGAGCAGCAACATCTTTTGGGGCATGAACTCCACAACCACCTGGGGCAGTATGACAGATCCACCCTCCTTCTTCCTAGTACTTCCTCTAGGCTCCTAGGCAGACCATCAAGCTGCAACCAAAACAAGAGACTTTGGCAATGATATCCCTTGCAGTGTGTGGGAGTGTCTCTCTCTGTGGGTGAGAAAATACACATGGTCTTTGATTTTCTACCTTGCATTCAATCAAGGGGCATCTTTCGCTTCCCCCTTCATTCCATATAAGAGTCTCCTTGATGTTGGGCCTCATCAGTGATACCTGCATCCCAGCCATTAGCACTTAACCCAGCCATTAGCATTGGTTGTGTACCAATGTGATAAGTATTTGTGCTTCAGCCATTAGGACTTGCTTTGAGCTGGGTAATGGCATGTGCCCCATGCTCAGGCTTCGGCTATAGGGCGGTATATAAGTGTAATACATCATCATCATCATTTTGTATATTATCATGCACTCCAGATACTTCACTAGCACTTGCTGGACAGGTTGTGGAACAGCAACAGTAAGTAAAGTCATTCCGCTCGCACTTCTTCGGCTCCAGTCCACAGCAAATAAATCTTCCCGTTAACTCTTCATATACACTACACCCTTGCCAATAGCGACACAACATTACCAGGCAAATGTTCACTTGTGACCATAAAGTCGGTTTCTTCTCTTCCTTTCTTCAACCAAATACACTCCCTAAATACAGGCTGTGCAAATCCACCAGTGATTTAGTGGCTTCCCTAATTGGAGTTCCCAATCTTAAATAAGATTAGCCTGTATAATTGTTAAGTTTGGGATTCTTAAATAGGGCTCAATAATATCACTGTATCTGTTTCAAGCTTTGTGCTTCCTAAAATTTATGAACCTCATCTATACCTTTAGGGATTGGGTTGTGGGGAGACCACATCATACGCAATGCACCTTTCTGCACATTGACTGCTTAATTGCCTGCAGTCATTGATGCTGAACAGAATGACCTTATAAGTAATTGAAACATTAGTGCATGACAGGAAATCAATGTTATTCTAATAAGGAACAAAAGTGGTGCATTGTGTAGTATAAGCAAATGAAGTAAATTTAGCTTATGTCACTGTCTTCTGAAGCCTTGTTCCATTGATCAGCACTTTACTGGATCATTTCTCCGTAATAATGGAATGGTTTTACAATAGACTGGGCTTCTTCCCCCCACTCCCTCACCCCACCCCCTAAAAAAGCATTGAATTGTTTTTTTCTCACGTGGAGCACTAACATGGACAGATAAGTGCAGTTGCTGAAATTTTAGCTTGAAAACTGTCAATTGCCCACCTTAATTAAAAAGGGTAACAGGCTTTATTGATTTCCCCTAATGCACTGTATTAGATAAAGCTTTTGTTCTCATTTGTAGGTATTTTGTGTCTAAGGTTGTCAGAGTTTTGCTAACCAGAGTGGCATCACTTCTAGAATTATTTTGTGACAGGTCAGCAGCAACGGAGGCCAGTGACTCTTATTTCAGTGGGGCTGTGAATCTGCTCTGGATTTCATTCAGAACTCTAAAGAAGAAACAACCCAAAGGGCTGAACCATAATGCCAAAATGTGTTCAGAACTTTAGATAACTCCTTTAGAGTTCGGACTGAAACCCAGAGTGGATGAACAACTCCACTGAAATAGGACCCACCAGCCTCCAGTGATGCGCAGAGCTGTTTAAGGGAGAAATGCTAAGCTTCGGCAATTGGGCAGTATGACAATGCAGTAAATAAATAAATAAATAAATAAGCTTCCCAAAGTTGCCAGGCTGGTTGAGGGGTGTAGACTATGGCATACATGTTGTTTTGCTGGGAGTTTGGCTCACATGTTGGCATATGTGTCCTGAAAGTTCCCCAGGGTAGTGGAAATGTGGAAGACCATTGTATATCGAGGAGCTAACGGTGTATCACAATTGTTTTCTTGCCCATGTCTAGAGTGCCATTGGGCCTATGTGTTGAACTTATGGTGGGGTGGGGGTCAGCTATGCTGGTTCCAGGGCTAAGTCTGTTGATGCTATGCTCAAAGCTGGCAGATAAGGCCTTTTGACACGACTGTCAAGGTCAGCTACTTATTGCTTAGAATGGCTGAGAAGAATGCTAACTTCTGTGTTGGCAGCCTGCACATTATTGAGGCTGGTTTCTTTTAGTCTGGGGTGTTGGATTTGTCTCTTTCTCTTTTCTTATGGGTGTGTTTCTATCCACTGGGGAAATATTTCTTCACAATTCCTGTTACATGTACATTCCATTTCTCCTTTGTGTCAGAATAAACAGTGTACTTCTAGAGTAAAAACAAACAAAACCAAGAAAGCAAACACTATAAAGTCAATTGGAAGCAAACATTGTTACTTATGCAGACTGCTTGGCAGCACTTTGTATTTTGGTCGCCTCCAACCATGGGAGGGAGAGGGGGTCAGCTAAGGTTGCCAAAGGATGGCTACAGTCTAATACACCATACGTTCCACCACTCTGGACAATTTGATCATCAGCAGGGACACAGGTTTTGTTTTATTCAAAACACACACACACACACACACAATTTTAATAATAAACTGAAGGCATTAATGTAGTTAAAACATCCATAGAATAGGGCAAACTAATAAGTAAATAAATAAGAACGTATTTAAAGTGTCCAGCCTAACTCTGGTTAACAAATCACTACACCTCCCCCCCTTAAATTGCTTTGGAAAGATGCTCATATTTTTGCTTAGCCTCTAGCAGAATTCGAAAGCAAGAACAAATGTAACCTGTGTGCCAGATCTTCACAGCTCCATAGAACAGAAGTTGGGGGGAAGCTCCTTACAGCCCAGTCTTCTGCATGTTTGTTTGGAAATGAGTCTCCCTAATTTCAAGGGGATTTACTCCACATAAGTGTGCATAGGATTTAAGTTAGGGATGTGCATGGCTGAAAAATATCGTATCGTATCGTTATTGGAATTTCCAATAATAAAACTTTTCAGATCAGATATTATTGGATGTTTTTGTATCATATTTCAGATTTCCGATAATTAATCGGAAATCCGATTATTATCATATGACGCCATTTTTGCCATACACTTGCATTGAAGAACTTAATAAATGGGTGTAACTTTTTATTTTAAAAAAATAGAGACATGAAACTTTTTGGACTTTGCAGATGGGCTGTTGCTAGTCCTGGATCCCCAAGTTTCATGTCTCTAGCTTCTAAAATAAAAAAGTTAAAGGGGTCCCCCAAAAGCCCCACCCCCCGCTGTAACAGTGTTATTTTAAAAGTTTGAAACTTGAAATTCGGCCACAGTGCAGACTGGCTGTTGGTAGTCATGTGCGCAAAATATCAGAACAATCCCTCCACCCCTGTATTTTATATGAATTTTTGAAAGATCATGCAACTTCTGACAGCTAAAGCCACATGCATTCAGAACTGTCAAAAGTTGCACAATCTTTCAAATATTCATAAAAAATACAGGGGTGGAGGGATTGTTCTGAAATTTAACACATGTGCCTAACATCCTTCCAACTCCACTGTCAGTGATTTTCAAGTCTCTTCTGTTTACTCGCAAATAAATTTGGAACATGGCATTAGCTGTCATTCAGAGCTGTCAAAAGTTGCACGATCTTTCAAAAATTCATATAAAATACAGGGGTGGAGGGATTGTTCTGAAATTTAACACTCATGACTAGCCAGATTCCGTAAGCACTGTGGGCCAGTTTCAAGTCTCAAACTTATAAAATACAGAAGATATAGGCATATTTAAATGGCAGTCCAAAATTCTGATGAAATCCGATATTATCAGACTGAAAATTATCAGATCCAATAATTTCGGAGAGGTTTTGTATCATATCATTATCATTAATCAGATGTCCGATAAAGCAATTATTGTATTGTTATCGGTTATCGGAACAATACGATACACATCCCTAACACACACACACACACACACACACACACATATATATATATATATATATATATATATTTTCCAGGGTCTTTTAACTTGATGAGATTTTTTATGCTGCCGTTTTCCCCGTTATAATTTTGGAGGGGGGAAATATCATATCGTTATCGTTAATCGGATGTCTGATAAAGCCATTATCGTATCTTTTTGGACATCAGAACGATACGATATGCATCCCTAATTTAAATGTTAGCTGAGAACATAAGAACTTCCAAAAGATCACGGGTTGTCCTTTATTTTTGATACAGCAACTCTAGTGTCAACATGGTGTCAGGAATGAAGTAGTCGGTAGGGATTCCTTTGAGATGTCGAGTTCCTATATTCTACTTCACATTGAGATTACACAGAATTTGAATATATCCCATATGAAATCTAACCACATATTTAGTGTGCACATGATACAAAAGTGACATGCTGCAAACACAAAGTGTCCAGAAGCACAAACCATCTCCACAGTGCTGGCAGGGTGAAAAAGAACAAATGCTTTCACAGACTGCCAACACTCACACTACATAGAAACTATAGAATAAAGATGGGCAGTTCATGGCCCAAATGCCATTCATAAACATAGATGTACAGGACTCAGCATGCATTTGCACTTCCCCTGTCTTGGCTGTCTGGAATCTCTCTATATGATAGGGAGCCTCATTTTAATAGTATGAAGTTGTAGTTTGCTGCTGAAATTTGGTGGTGCGGTAGTAGCGAAAAGGGGATAATTTAAATAGTCCCTTTTTGCCACTGCCACACTGCTGAATTTTGGTGGCAAACCAAACTTAAATGGAATCCCTCCCCCACCCCTACCACACTGCAGTGCAGGGGTGGTACTAGACTGCAAAAAGGGCAGGGGGCTGCAGGGGGCCTGCAGATAACGTGCTACTCACCCCTGCCCTATAATGTCTTTAAAAAACCCTCTCTGGCTTATTAATTGCTTCCAAACCAATAGAGTTTTAAGGCGAGTTAGTGAGATGAAAGGCAATGGAATTGTGTCACCACCTCCTTCTGGATATTACACAGCCATTTCACCCGTGACCATTTTTAGGTGTACATCTGAAATGTTTTTAACCTAAAAATGTCAGAGTGTAAATGCAACAAAGATGGACCATCACGATTTGCTGCAGCCTTCTCTGGAGTGCACAGCTGGTGTTCGCTGCTGCCTGCCAAATTCAGTAAAAAAAAAAAATTGGTGGGAAACATTGCATCCACAGCTGCTAAGATGCACCCAAACCATCAAAATTAAGCTCACCCCCACCTCTCTCTCTCTCTCTCTCTCTCTCTCTCTCTCTCTCTCTCTGTCTTTCCCTCTCCTGGAATGTTACTGGGCAGGGAAGGAAGAAGGGAGAAAAGAGATGGCCCTACTCTTGTCTCTGTGACTGTATGTCCTTTTTTTGTTTTCTTTTGTTTTTTGTTATAAAGGACAGTCCCCTTTTGCAGAGCTGCCAGAGGACTATCTCGATTTGAAGGTTTGTCTGGTTGAAGTCTGGTTTAAAGGGCCTTGAAGTTTTCCATCTATGGTTAGCAGCTGGATCACAGACTGAGCAAGACACACACAGGTCTCCTGGTCACAGTCTCTCACACAATGGTGAGATGTGATGTATTTCTATCTTAATAACAACAACAATAACGGCTAAATGTGCATCTATACATATAAATTTGCATATGCACATTTAATGCAAATTGCCACCCTGTTCCATCCTCTGCTGGCTGAGCCAGAGTGAGAGGCAGCTGAAACAATGGGCTGCAATGGTAAAGAGCAGGTGAAAGTCAAGGGGGCTATTGCTAGTGGGCCTCTGTTGGGGTGTGGGCCCTCAGCAAGTGCCCAACCATGCCTGACCTTGATGCTGGCCCTGGCTTGGGTTGAACACCTATTTCTCTAGTCAATTTTCATGACTGCGCACAGGACAACAAAACGCAGCAGCTGCTTTAAAGTGCAGACCGAACTCTCTACGGACATTGCTAAAATTGTACCATTAAAAGTCAGAAGTTTTAAGTGGAGATCTTTTCGCTAAAAACAACAGGGACACATTGTTGATTAGCTCCAGGGCAAGTTACATTTTCAGTTTTTGGTTTCAGGAACTGCTGTTTCCTCCCCTGCCCCCTTTCTGCATGAATGACTGAGTTACAGTTAATCTGTAGGCAGAAAGTGGCAAAGGTGCTAAGAAACAGAATGTCACAGAAAGATTGTTTTTAAATCTCGGATGTAATTAGGGGGTTTTAAATCAGTGGTGGGTATTGGCAAGGATGTCATAAGGGTGGGGGGAAGTAAGAATAATAGCATAGTGTTCAGATTAAACACTTTCCTTAATTTTTTTTAAATAACAGCATAATATTAACAGATTTCCCAAACAATACAAGGATCAATTCTCGGTGAATAGAAAATGAAATTTAAAAACTCATGCAAGGTGCAACATTTAACTGCCCCCTCTCCGCCCCCAAATATATTTTATGCAGGTTTGTGGTTTTTTCAGCTAAGTTGAGCGTGCAGAAAACACTGCATTTGT
Organism: Anniella stebbinsi; assembly: GCA_029215795.1. Classification (NCBI taxonomy): domain Eukaryota; kingdom Metazoa; phylum Chordata; class Lepidosauria; order Squamata; family Anniellidae; genus Anniella; species Anniella stebbinsi. The sequence continues at coordinate 158,731,427 of JARDYH010000003.1, read as the reverse complement.
CTTACAGCGATCTTGGATTGGAAGGTTGAATATGTGTGGGGCAGGCATGTCTATATAATATTACATGGTTTGCAGAAGGAACAGTGCCAACCTATGTACATCTACTTAGAAGTAAGTCCTGCTGAATTCTATGGGAACAGATAGGTGTGTATAGGACTGCAGCTTCAACCTCTTTGACCAGGGGTGCAAAAAGCCACATGCGGCCTGCCAAGACATTTTTGGTGGCCTGCCAGACCCCCTGCATCTGCCCCCATGGTGGCACTTCCCATCCTCCCCTTATCTCTAATAAGTGATTGGAGATGGGGGAGGGGGCTAGGGGGCTCAAACAGCCTTCTTCCTTCTGCACTGATCAAGAAGCAGCCCAGATAGTGGCTTTAGTGCTGCTAATGATTGCACCAAAGAAGCAGTCCGGGCTGTTCCTCCTGCCTGTATGTCCCCACTACAACCCCAGTGTGTGTGCATGCACATGCATGTGCAGCCTCTGGACACTCTGGCACAACAGGATTGGGCTCTAGGTCAAAAAGGTCGTACACCCCTGACAGAGGCTAGATCTGTAATCTCTTCAGACGAGAGTTTTATCACACGCTCGTGACTGGCCACTCACGGTTCTTCATGAGTCATTTTGACAATGCAGTGGTCCTCCTGCACACCTCCCACTTCATTTCTCGGTTTTAGCTACTTAGAAAAAGGCTCAGAAAAGCCGACTCTTCTGATATACATCGGCATTTCCTGCCATGTGCAAAAGTTCCACTATAAACGCCCACTAGAGGGTGCTGTCCCATGAAACTGCAGCTGTACAAGCCACGTGGTCACTTATCTTCCTGCTCTCTCCCTCCATGTACTGTATTTGGAGCTCATTAAAGAAGTGGAAGAGATGCACCTTCAGAGCCAACAATAAAGGAATGTGATTTCTCCCAACTGAAGGAGTTCCTACACTACTACTTTATAGTGATATTGAAGTGCACAGAAAACTGCTGGGGCACATTACACATTCTATATACTACTTTCATAGTGTTATTTCCTGCCTTTTATTCCACATTATCTAAAATACCACAACAACGTATAAATGTGCCAGAGGGATATAGCGTTACCATGATGAGACCATGAGGATCTGACAAAAATGTAGATCTGGCCTTAGACGTTCAGTTCAATCATATGCATGTCTGCTCTGTGACACACTTACTAGTTCCATTCCATTGAACTGAATTCTAGTCCCATTGAACTGAATTCTAGTCCCATTGAACTGAATTCATTGGGACTAGTAAGTATGTCTAGGGCTAGATCTACACTACTGCTTTTTATCAGTACTGAAGGATATTGAGAACTGTTTGGACGTGTTCCGCATTACACATTCTGCTTTGCCAGCATTATTTCCTGCTTTTTCTTCTGAATTATCCAAAATCCTGTCACAGATACCATTGTGTGCACTACGAGGTATAAACGTGCAAGAGGGATATAGCGTCACCATGATGGGATCGTACCGATATGACATGAGGTGTAGGTCTGGCCAAGGAATGAAGCCTAAAGCTATAATGAAACATAAAATAGCAAAGGGTGTTGCAAAAGGTTCAGGGTGTATTAAACAGAAGAATTAACTTGTGAAAACAAAGTTGAAAGGGTTATTTTTGTTGCTGCTGCATTTGAAACAATTTTATTCCCCTGTTCATGTAACTAAATAAGATTTTGTGACTTGCTGGTCTCTTATTTTCAGAGAAGGAATGTATTGAAAAGGTTAAAAAAATGGAGATGGAAGTGTGTGTGTGTGTGTGTGAAATCTTTAAGCAGTACAACAAAGAGTCAAAGCACAACCATTAAAAACTGAGCATTGAAAGCCACTGCTTTTTGTTCCATGTGCCATTCCTTTCCTCTCATTGTATGAGAGGAATACACAAGATAAAAGAATGCCAAATTATAACAGGGATGACGGGGGAAAAGCTAAGGGGTGGATAGCTGTACTTTCTAACTGAACAGCTAATGGGAAACAGGAGCCCATCCTTTTATCAAGTCATTTCAAAACTGCTGAGCTTGTGTAGTATCAAGAGTAGAGCACATCAGATCAAATTCACACACGAGGAGCTGCCTGCCTCCCAAAAGCCGTCTGTCTAACAAGGAAGCCAACACAGCAAAAATTCCTGCGATTCCACATCAAACCGCTGGCCGGTCTTGGTGATAAGCACAACATTCCCTGGTGCAGGGGTGGGAAACCTCAAGCCCGGGGTGGGATCAAATCTGGCTCTCCTGCAGTCCCAATCTGGCCTTCAAAAATACTCCAAAGGGCCTCACTCCATTTCTCACAACCACTGATCGTTTGGTGTTTTCCCGGCTTGTATACAGTCCCCACCCCATTCTAAAAGGTTGAAATCCCTCTCCTAAGAGCCTCTTCAGGTATGTGTGTGTGGTGGGGGGATCACATTTCCCTACTGTCGCTTTGCCTCCTGCTCCTGTCCCACAATAGGGATGAGCAGCTTCTTCTTTCTTCACACGGGGAAGAAAGAGGAAGCAAGCAGTGACCACGTGGCCCATTCAGTGGCTGTTTTTGTAGTGCAGTTTCTCCTGTACACAGCAGGAAATGGAGGGAAGTTTCGTTATAGCCCCAAAAATCAGATTTTTCAGGTCGTTTTTTGTGACGGAAAAAAGAGCAGAAGGAGCGGGAGATGCGCTGGAGGAATGCTGTGTCATGTCCCACGGAGAACCGTGAGTGGCCAGTCGTGAGTGTGCCATCACATGCTCATCTGATCAGGCCCGCCTGGCGCCAACACTGGTATCTTTTTGACGCCAGGTCAAAACATTTCTTTTCTCCCAGGCATTTTAATAGCTTAAGTTGAGGTTTTAACTGACTTTGTGGCCAGGCTTAAAAGTTTAACATGTTTTAAATATCTGCTGTTTTATGTTTTATGGTATTAAATTTTGTATATTGACTTTTAATGTTCAGTCTTTTAATTTTTGTAAACCGCCCAGAGAGCTTCGGCTATGGGGCGGTATATAAATGTAATAAATAAATAAATAATAAGAGCTTTAAGCTGAAATAAGCTGGTAATTCGGCTTTCACCCCTTTGTTTTGGGCCCCGCCCACCACTGGAATGCACCCCCAAAAGCTTCTCTGAAATGGAATTTGGCACTTCAGTTGGAAGAGGTTCTGTGCCCCTGCTCTAGCACAACCTTCCCCAACCTGTGCCCCCTTGCTGCTGCCTGGGGAGTGATGGGCATTGTAGTCCCATCTGGTATAGGGTCTATCCCTCATTCCTGCTAGAATGATTGCTCCAACAACAAGCAGGCACACAAGCAGGGCCAATTCCCCTTTTAAAGCAATCTCAGTGCAGACTTTAGGATTGTGGGAGCTACTTCAGTTTGGGGTTGTTTTGGGGTTTTACTGAAGCCTTTTTCATTGTGTTAATGTTTTATCATTCTAATTTACGCTGATCCTGTTCAGACAAAATGCTAAGCCATGGTGGTTAGGCATTTTGAGCTAAACATGATGGCTTAGCATCTCATGTGAACCATGCCGTCCTCTGGCAGACCTTCAAACAGAGGACTGTCCTCTGTAAAAGAGGACCTATTAGCTGCCAAGATGCAAAAGAGTTTCTAAATATTGTTTTGGGGGTAATATAAAGGGGATTTATTGCAGTGCAAGCTAACTTCTGTTTAAAGAATTCTAGAAATGGCACCAGGGAGAGCTGTTGTATGGTTACTCAGCCACCAGGGTACCTCTGGAAATAATAAATCATTACATCCTATCTTCTGCCTATTCCAATGTAGTCAAGCCTCACCATCTATCTATTGAATCAGGTATCAGAGCCAGATGAACAGGGGAAGAGCCATCAATTGAGGTGTGTAGCGCAGGTCTGCTTCGCTCTGAAATTTGAAGTGGAGCTCCGATGAGGTGCTTCTCCATTCCAATTTTCAGAGCCGCCCTGTCACTCCACTTCATCGGATTAACTGTTGAAGCTCCACTCCATTTTCGGATAACCGCTCCATTGTAGTTTATGGAAAGTAACAAAAATGCTTATGTCTTCATCATTTTTAAAGATAAAGAGATGAAACTTGGCACCATGGGAGCTCTTACGTAGGGATTTAGCCATGCCAAGTTGGAAGCAGATCTATTCATGCCATGATATTTAGGATTTTTTAAAATTGGAATAACTTCTCCATTGTAGTCTATGGAAAACGAAAATTAACAAAAATGCTTACATCTCTTTCATTTTTAAAGATAACGAGATGAAACTTGATACCATCATAGTTCTTAAGTAGGGATTTACCCATGCCAAGTTGGAAGCAGATCTTTTCGTTTTTAAAAAACTTGTATGCAACTGCTCAAGGTGCTAGACCCCAAAGAGGAGGCTTGAGTTTGAATTTTAAAAAAAATCCTAAAAATCAAGTCATGAACAAATCTGCTTTATCTTTAAAAATGATGGAGCTGTAAGCATTTTTGTTAATTTACATAGACTATAATGGAAGTTACCCAAAAACGGAACGGTTCTTTGACAGGTCTCTTCTCCACTCCGCAGGTACTCAGTGGGTTTTTAACCATCGTCTCTCAGCTCTGAAAACTTGAAGCTTCATTGAAGCTTCATCAAAGCCTTAAATTTTCAGAGTGGAGCACACACCTCTAGCCATCAACATCCATGATCACCATCAAGAATTGCCAGATGTGAATTCTGCCTCCAAGGGGATGCACCTGAGTTGTCCCCTCTTTTGCACTCCACTTAAGTGTTGCACCAGATACTCACGGCAGGGAAAAACGTGTCCACCTTAACCCTCTTTCTCATGACATTGATTTGGGCAAGCAGCATCCTCATTTCAGTTCTGACGGATCAGAATGACAGCTTGCCACGTGTGTTCATTCAGACCTGTCAGAACGGAAACGATCTTTAATAAATTCATATAAAATCAAGGGTTGGAGGGATCGATCTCAAATTTGGCAGATATGTGTAGCAACACGTGCTACACATATGTGCCAAATTTGAGATCGATCCCTACAACTCTTGATTTTATATGAATTTATTAAAGATCATTTCCGTTCTGACAGATCAGAATGACAGCTCGCCAGACCTGTCAGTACGGAAACGATCTTTAAAAAATTAATATAAAATTGAGGGTTGGAGGGAGCGATCTCAAATTTTATACACATACTTAGGCATACCCCAGAAGCACTGTGACCAAGTTTCAGGCCCTTAACTTTTAAAATACATAAGTTATAGCCATTTTTTTCTGCCAAAAATATCGTTTTTAATGATAATTATCGTGAAGACGATATGGATCACCTACGATATGAATGAAGACAATAATTTTTTGGTCCAAAATGATGATAATGATAAAAACTGATATTATTTGGTGTGCACACCTCTAATGCTCAGCCACCTCAAAATGGCTGCTATGGAGGATGTGGCTAGTCAAAAGTGACCTAAGGAGGGGTGGCGGGGGAGAGTTAGTAAGGCTGGAGGCTAGAAAAGAGAGAAAGAAGACTGCCCTAACATTTCCCAAGGTTTTCTTAAAATATTTTTTTTGAAGGGGGCCAGGAGGGGAGCTCTTAATAAGTCCTGTTGGAGAGAACCCCTGGACTAGTTTATGGTGAACTCCTGAGTGAAAGTACATTCATACCCCATTCAAGAAGTAATATCTGTGATCTCCCTTTCTAATTTGGTCTCTTTTCTTGCCTGCCTAATTTTCCAAGAAGTTACCCATGCTCCTTTGGATGAGGTGTTATTTACATTTTGGATCCTTTTCTCAACCTCATTTGCCATCTCTCTCACATAACCCCTTTATGTTTGTTGTAATCCTCTGTTTGCTGTGTCCGTTCCTCTCATCCTTTCTTCCCAAATGCTTCTCTGTTGTTTTAACCCAATCATTGCTGCTTCAATTTTAAATGTTTCACCTGTATTTTAGTTATTTAACTTTGCCATAAACCCTGTATTTAAGTACCCCATATACTGGCTTGTTGTCTCTTTGCTTGTTCCTTTATCTGAAAGACTTAAGTCCTCCATGGCTCACTAAGACTCTAGGTTAAACACTCTGACCATGTGTCTCCTAGGTATACATATATAGACCTTGTTCAGATGACATGCTAAGCCATGGTGGTTAAGCATTTTGAGCTAAACATTACTGCTTAGTGTGTTGTGTGAACCATGATGGCTTAGCATGTCATGTGAATCATTCCTAACCATGGTTTAAACTAGGGGTGTGCACGGACTCCCCGGATGGGATCGGATTGGGACCTGGATCGGGATCTCCAATTTTGTCCTGGATCGGATCGGACAAAATCGGAGGCCCCCCAGACTGGATCAGGTCCGATCCCGATCCAAAAATCGTACATCTGATTTTTGGATTGGCCGCCATTCCCCCCCCCCCCCCATAGACTTGCATTGGGGAAAAGAAAGCTTTCCCCCAATGCAAGTCTATGAGGAAAAAATGGCGGCGGGTGGGTGAGGGGGGCCTAACTCCCTCCTCCCCCCTGGGGCCATCCGCTATGGATGGCCCCGGCAGGTAAGCCCCCTCCCCCGTGCTCCTTACCGCCCCGGGGCCATCCACTTCCATCCGCTGGTGCCCACGGGTGCTAGCGGATGGAAGCAGACAGCCCTGCGGGGGAAGCCCCCTCCCCCTCCCCCTGCTTACCTTCCATCGCTGTCCACTCCTGTCCGCCACTGGCCGCTACTGCAAGCAGGCTTCGCGGCTTGCCCCTAGGTAGCGCGCCAGGTGATGATCACCTGATCATCATCAGGTGATGATCACCTGGCGCGCTACCTAGGGGCAGGCCGTGAAGCCTGCTTGCAGTAGCGGCCAGCAGCGGACGGGAGTGGACGGCCATGGAAGGTAAGCGGCACGCTCGCGGGGGGCCCTCCCCCCTTCCCCCCTGCTTACCTTTCATGGCTGTCCGCCGCTGTCCGCTACTGTGAGCAGGCTTCACGGCCTGCTCCTGAGTAGCGCACCAGGTGATATCATCACCTGGTGCGCTACCAAGGAACAGGCCGCGAAGCTTGGTCTCAGTAGCGGCCAGCGGCGGACGGGAGCGGATGGCCATGGAACATAAGCGCGCCGCGCGCCCCCCTCCCCCCTCCCCCCTGCTTACCTTTCCTGGCCCCCTGCTCCCGTCCGCCACCCCCCGCCCCTGTTGTCCGCTTCCATTGGTGGGTGCCCACTGGTGCCCACCGATGTTAGCGGACAGCCCTGCTAGGGAAGCCCCCCCCCGCTAGGGAAGCCCCCCCCCTGCTGTCTACTTCCATCGGCAGGTGCCTGCCGATCTGCTGATCCATCCGATCTGGATCGGAACCTTTCCGGATCAGATCGAATTGGATCAGCCGATCCAGCGGTGAAATCGGAAATCGGATAAATCGGATAATTGTATCCGATTTCCCCCTGGATCGGATTCAGATCGTGGATCAGACCCAATCCAGTGCACATCCCTAGTTTAAACACACTCACTCACCATTTCCTGCAAAAGGGTTAGCAGCCTAACCATGGCTTAGCGTGTTGTCTGAACAGGCCCATAGTGTCATACATGCGTGGCTAAAGGTACATGTGGCAATAGGTATTAGGGTAAAACCTGGGGAAGCAAATAAATCCATTGTGAGTCACTGCCACCTAGCAGCAAGTGCTTCAGAGCTATGAGACGCAGCCATGGCAAAACTTATAGCATCCAAAAGAAGGCTGTAAAGTATTGCAATTAAAGTGTGGACTTATTTTGGTTCTTGCAATTTGAAAGCTTTTTTTCTTCTTTTTATAGGCAAACAAATGTTTTACCCTGATTAACGTTTGATAGGTCTGCTAGGAGCCTGATAAACTAGTTTTGGGGGCTAGATCCAAATCATGGCTCCACAGTAGACCATCCCTATCATAGTACTGGGAATTTGCCTTCTTTGAACACTTGCCATTTCATTATATTCCTTCCATAACAACATGTACTGTACCCATTTTAAAACAAAAATGTAAATCTTTTCTTCTCCCGGAGGCTTTTGTGCAATGAGAAACAAGACCTTGCACTTGTAATCTCTGGTGTCTTGCTGTCGGTTTATCAATAATGTATAGCTATACTCAGTTTACTCACATTTTGAAATCAATTGAGATGGCTATTGATGCCATGAAGGGAAGTGGATCTTTAAAAAATAAGATATCTACCTGGTGGTCTGCACTAAAACTGCCGGATGATTACCACCCAGTCTTCTTTCTCCCTTTCAGCTGTCTGATTTCAATAACAAGTGACCCAACTAATAATCACTATAGAAAATGGATTAGAAGCATTACATTTATCTGATTGCGAAATGGCTCAGGTAAAATAAATAATTCATGTTTATGATTTCTACCGACGGCTGTCACTTGAGTGGAAGAAAGATATAAAAACCATATTTTTAAAAAAGGGGAAAAATGAGTTCTCTTAAACTGGCACATAACCTATCATTTTCAAAGTTCCTTCCATTGCATCAACTAATTTATATTCTGAGTCCCCAAGTGGCTGCCCCAGTGTATTTGTTAGTGAAAATAAAACAGCCAACATTCCAGTCATGCTTTGTAATGAATTGTAAACACATTCAGACACACTACACTTTAAAGTTTTATGCCGCATTGCTTTGCCTCCTTTGCATATCAAACAGGGCAACATGGGTTTATAAAAAGTGTCAATTATGCACAAACTTTAAGTCCTATACAGTGAACATGGTTCTGAATGCAGGGCAAGGAGACAAATATTTCCTCAAAAATGCATAGAATCTGTCAGGCACAGAAACACAACATAATGTGAATCCCAGGACAGCTAAGAAATAAAATAATGTTATGAGCATTGTGCAAACAGAACAATCCATACTAGGATTATGCAGTGGGATTGAGTAGATATTGTTGTTCTGATGATGACTGTGATGTTCTACTGTTTAGGGATGTGAATGTGTGGCAAAGGTTATTATTGTGAGATGCATTTAGTTATATGATTTTAGAAAGCAAGGATTATAACTAGAGGGGTGAATGACTAGGCTAGAGTGTACTCATTGTTTGGAGTTGCAGATCTGGGTGAGTATGGAATGAGTGGTGAGTGATGATTGGGTAGTTGTTTGGAGTGCCTGGATTGGTGGGGTGTGTGAGAGAAGGAGGAGCTGGGGAGCGAATGAATATATATATATATATATATATATATGTGTGTCAGACAGAGAGAGAGCTGACAAGGTTGATTCCGGACAAGGGGGTTGATTGTGGGTTGATTTGGGAGAGGGGAGAGAGAGAGAGAGAGAGAGAGAGAAAGAAAGAATATTTGAGGAAATGTGAGGTGTTTGATTGGTTTAATATTGTGAAAGGAAAGTTTAGCCTTAAGAACAGTTCGAAACATATAAACATTGTACTTGAAACTGCTATGCAAATGAACTGAGGAAACCAATAAGCTTACTGAGATGTAATACACTTATGTTAATCAATTTTGTTAATTTCATCCAACTGGTGTGGTCATTGAAGTGTACCTGAGGATGGTACTGGTGGCAGCAGGAACATAGAGGCTTGTCTGAGGCCAGGTTGCTGGGCTGTGGAGCTGTGGGGGTGGATAGTAAAGGCTGGACAGGGGCAGCAGCAGCAAAGGGGCTAGGATAAAGTGTCACACATAGTGGATTTAGTGGTGGGATTACGAATAACCCAGTGCAAGTTGTGGGATCTGATTAGATCCAGGGCACATCGCAGGTATTAGCTATAGTTGAGGGATAAGAAGGAATCCAGGGCTATTGAGTGGAATACTGTGGTCCGTCCGTGTTGGTCAGAGTAAAGACCAGGGAGTTCTGACAGGAATCTCAGCACTGAGTTTAAGACACACCAGGTCTCAGGGGAGATAATAACAAGCAAATTAACAAGAAACGGAAAATAAATTACCTCAGAAAATGGCAGAAATCTGGGCTTTGAAGAAAGATGCCCTGATTGAAAAATGTAAAGCTTTAAAAATTGCATATGAAGAGAAGACTGCAGAAGAACTAAAAGCAATATTAATCAGACACCAAGTAACTGACCCTACCGAGGGGGAAGGTTATAAGAATCCAGTTACAAGTGATCCTGCTCACTTAGAGATTTTAAGAGAACAGAATAGGATTAAACTGTTGGAAATAGAGAAGCAACAAGCAATAGAGACAGAACGCCTAAAATGGGAATCAGAGAGATTAAAATTGGAATTGGAAGACAGAAAAAACAAAGGGCCATGGAACAGAGTGATAAAGAGAGATTCCATGAATTGGAATTGGCTAAGATTAAAAGAGAAGGCAGATGAGATTTGGTGGGAAAAGCAAGAGAGGATTGAGAAAGCTAAGATTGAGACTATGAAGATGTCCAGAATAACACCTAGGGACTTCATGGCTTTTAACTAGATCCAGACCTGATCCAGGCGAAATCGGATACAATGATCTGATTCCGATCCCCCGCAGCTGGATTGTCCGATCTAATCTGATCCGAAAGGACCCGATCCGGATCGGAAAAGATTGGAAGATCGGACCTCGAACCTCCTCCCTCCTCCCCCCACTCACACTCCTTACCTGCTGCCTCCGCGCTGCCGTCCACTGCTTCAGTACTACTGAGAAACAGGCCTTGCGGCCTGTTCCACAATAGAGCACCAGCACACCGGGTGATGTCATCACTCGGCGCATCCTCGCTCTACTGTGGAACAGGCTGCAAGTCCTGTTTCTCAGTAGTATTGAAGCAGCGGACAGCAGCGAGGAGGCAGCAGGTAAAGAGCATGAGTGGGGTGAGAGGGAGGGAGGTTGAGGTTTCCTGTTACCTGCTGGTGTCCCACGCTGCCATGCGCTGCTTCCGTAATACTGATAAGCAGGCTACAAGGCCTGCTTATCAGTAGTATGGAAGTAGCGGACAGCAGCACAGATGCTGGCAGGTAAGGAGAGTGAGTGGGGGGGAGGGGGAGGGAGAGGGAGGTTCCCACTTACCTGCTGGGGCCGTCTGCTGCCATCCGCTGGTCCCTTCTACTGAGAAACAGGCTTCGCAGCCTGCCTCTCAGAAGCGCGCCGGGTGATGACGTCACCCAGTGCGCTACTGAGAGGCAGGCTGTGAAGCCTGTTTCTCAGTAGAAGGGACCAGTGGACGGCAACGGACGGCCCTGGCAGGTAAGGAGCATGAGTAGGGGAGGGGGAGGAAGGGGGAGGTCCCCACTTACCTGCTGGGGCCATCCGCTGCCATCCACTGGTCCCTTCTACTGAGAAACAGGCTTCGCGGCCTGCCTCTCAGTAGTGCACTGGTGATGATGTCACCTAGCACATTATTGAGAGGCAGGCCACGAAGTCTGTTTCTCAGTAGAAGGGACCAATGGACAGCAGCGGATAGCAGTGGACAACCCCGGCATGTAAGGAGTGGGGGGGGGGGGAGGGACAGGGAGGGGGAAGTTAGGTCCCCACTCACCCGCCCCCATGTTTTCTGCATAGGATTGCATTGGGGGGAAAGCTTTCTTTCCCCTCAATGCAAGCCTATGGCAAAAACATCTAAAATGGCATCCTATCCGAAAAACAGACATCCGATTTTCGGATCGGAATCGGCTCCGATCCGAATCGGAAAGCCTCTGATCCAATCCGATCTGATCCGAGGGATCGGTTCTGGTTCCAATTCCGATCTGATTTTTTGGGTCCATGCACACCCCTACTTTTAACCCAGGAGAAGATCCTGAGGTATTTTTAGCCACATTTGAAAAGGCTGTTAAGAATTGGGATATACCTCAGGGAGAATTTATGTGGTACATACATTCCCAGTTTGGTCAAAGAAGAATTAGCTGAAGTGTACCACAGCTTTTCCTCAAAAAAACCACCAACTTATGAGGAATACAAAACTGCTGTGTATCAGAGGTTCAGGCTAGAGGCAGAACATTTTCGAAAGCAATTTCGCACATATCGGTTGCAGGCAGGTAAATCATACCTGGATTTAAGTGTGAAGCTAGGTGACTTATTTGATAAGTGGGTTCACAGTGCTGAGTCCAAGGAAGGCATCAGGGACCTGATGATCCTGGATCAGTTCTTGTTTCAGTTACCACCAGAAATCAGGCTTATGGTCAAAGAACGTGTCCCTAAAACAGTTCAAGAAGCAGCAGAAATAGCAGACCAATTAGCCATCAACAGAGAAGGTAGTACTGTGAGAAGCTATAAAGACTACTGCTCCACATACACAGAACATGAAGAAAACAAAAATGTAATAAAAAAGAGCCAGAGAAAAACAAAGTTTTTAAGCCTCAAATAAAGAGTCATGAGGAGAACAAAAGTGACAGACCCATGTATTGGAGAGAAAACTCAGGGGAGTGTTACAAATGTAGGAGAGCAGGGCATATCTGGATTAACTGTCCTGAAAACCCCAGAGTTACCTCACCAACCCCAGTCAAAAAGACAAGCACTACATCTCAGACAACAGAAACCATGGCTGACTTGGTGGGAAAACAGGTATGATGGCAACAATTTTAATTAAAACATCCATGAATAGACATTGGCTCAATTCGGACGACACAATAAACAACTGGTGTGGGGAAAACAATCGTCAGTTGTTTTGACTATTGTGTTATCCGAATGCTGCCATAGTCAACTCAGTGCTGATCCTAATCCATACCACAGTTGATTATTTATTACCATGTTGTGTGGGGCGTACCCCCTAGATGAACAACTGTAAAGTTGATTATTACCCTACTACTGACTATCATGTTGTCCGAATTCAGCCCATGAAAAAGGTTCAATTCTGTAGTGTCAAGTTCGGGGGAACAGAGGAACTCAATTCAGATGGCTCATTATACCTAGCCACGTTGGATACAGGTTCTGGGATTACACTGATCAGAACAGATTTGGTGGAGGGAAGACACATTTTACCTCACCAAACAGTTCAGATTGGGGGTATCAATGGAAAACTTGAGGAGATTCCCTTGGCTAAGGTGACAATACTGTGGAGAGGCCAAGAGGAAGAATTCAGTTGGCCTAAATAATGAACAGGAGGAGCCAGTGATTTTAGAACGGGACGTTATGAGCAAGGGAACCAGAAAATTCTGACAGTCACCAGGAGCCAAGCCAAATCAGTTCTCATGGCAGAAAGTGTCAACCTAATTTAATCAGGAGTAGAACAAGAAACCAGTCAAGCTAAGGAGCTGAGAGACTCGGTTTCCGAGGCAACCACAGGAGTGGGGGAGGAACTTGCTCCTATGGTAAACACACCACTATCTGACCCTAGCGAGTAAAACAGGAATTGCAGGCAAGCTAGGAGGTTGGCAACAAGGGAGAGGGCCTTCTCTGTGGTGGCCCCCCAATTGTGGAACGATCTCCCTGACGAGGCCCGCCTGGCACCAACATTGCTATCTTTTCGGCGCCAGGTCAAGACTTTCCTCTTCTCTCAGGCATTTAGCAATATCTGATGAGCCTGGGTTTTATTTTTAGGTTTATAGCTTTTTAAAGTTATTACAGTAGTTTTAAATGTATGTGTATATTATATGTAAATTGTATGTTTTTGCTGTTTTAATTTTTGTATATTGTTTAATTGTTTTAATCTTATATAAACCACCCAGAGAGCTTCGGCTATGGGGCAGTATATAAATGTAATAAAGTTAATAAATAAATGATAATCAGAATGGTAATTCTTGTGAACTGTCCAGAGAGCTTCAGCTATGCAGTGGTATAGAAATATAATAAATGAAATGAAACGTGACATCCAAGTGTAAAAATAAATCTCATGGGTCATTAAATCCAATTCTCAGCAACAGCAGGATTCTGTAGCGGGCATAGAGCAGGGATGGGAGACTTGTGGCTTTCCAGATGTTTTGATGTCCAATTCCATCGGCCCTAGGCAGCATAGCCAATTGTGAGGAATCCTGGGAATTGTAGGCCAAAACATCTGGAGGGACATGAGCTGCCCACCCCTGGCTTAGAGGCTTTCCAAACAAGCAGTTCATCATGTAAGTAAGTGTGTTCCTGGAATGTAGCACTTCAGACTGTAGGAGACTGAATGCTTAAATGCTCCTTCGTAAAAAAATTTTTTAAAAAAGTCCATAGTGAAAAACTGGGTGTTAGTCCTAGCTTCTTCTTCTGTCTTGCATGCTGATTTTGTAGGCATAGGAACATTCTGAGGGAGCATCATCCAGCTGTAGTCTGAAGAGCAATTTCCAGTATTGCTTTTGGAAAAGTATAAAAGCTTCTCCCACATGGAGAATTTCTCTGTGTGTTTATAAAGTATGCAAGCCATGTGACCCTCCAAGGAGGGCGGGGGTCACTGGTGCTTTATGTAAATATGCAAGGAGGCCCAGCATGTGGGTGGGCTTTTTATACATTCCCATAAATGGCATGGGAGCAATCTTGGAGAAAGCAGCTACCATGTTACTGTCCCATGGTCCTCTCTCCTACCACTTGTAGAAAGAGCTTAGATTCCACCCACAATGTCACACCTAACTTGAAGTCTGCTGTCTTCCCTCTGGTCTGGCTTTAGCAGGCCCATGCTTCCTCTGGCATTGCATAGCTGGAACTGAGATTTATCAAAGGCTGTAGACCAGCCCCCACAATATGGCTCCCACAGGCACCTCTAATGTCACTCACAAATGGGTCCCCAATGTAGTGCCTGTGGGCACCCAATTTTTAAAAATTATTATTTCCATTTTTTAAAATAAACATGCACGGACTTGTATGAAACACATACATATTTCTAGTAATTATACATAGGGTCGAACAAAAGTGGACCAAATATCCAAATGATTATCCATTTGAAGGTGGCATCAATATTCCAGCTGTTAAAATATAGCTTTGCAAGGTCTTCAACCCATTGCATCATAGGAAATGAGTGTTTATCATTCCAATGCTGTAATATCAGAGGCTTTTAGCTGTCAAAAGGGTGCAGAGAATTTCCATGAAGCAGAGAATTTAAAAGAGCATGTACATCAGTTAATATTAAAGACTGTTCCAATACAGCATTTTTGTTTAATAACCTCCTCCTAAAAAGAAACAACTATGAGACATTTCCAAAACAAATGTTTAAAAGAAGCATTAGCTGTGTTGCACCACCAACAATTAGCTAAATTAGACAATTAATTATTAAAGAGAAGTTGCCGTGTCCAATAGACAAGAAACAAAAGTTTTTGCTAAATAAGGTGCAGCCTAAGACCCATGGAAGTGACAAGTAGATGCCAAAGTGGTGATCCGCTGATTAGGCCTTTTGTGGTGGTGCCCACAGCATGGTCTCAAATTCCCCAATGTGTCCACAGGTCTAAAAGGGTTGGGGACCCCTGCTATAGGCAGCTGATGTTTCAATAAACTTTTAGGAGCAAAAATGCATGCAAATTGCAACATCTGTCAAGACAGCCATTTTCTTTCTTAAATTTCCTGGCATGTGCTACTCAAGTGAAGGGGCATTCATGTGATCAAGGGGCACTGCTGGCCCAACCCCCTAGGTCATGAGTTTTCCCTTGTTCCTTCCCCCAATGTTTATGTATTAGGCATGGATATCAGCAAGCCTATGTGTGTAGGCTTCCCTGGATTGGAAACCAGCACACCAAGGAGGGCTCAGTGTCCGGAAGAACTCTTGGCACCCCTTCATATGCTTTCCAGTCCTGTGGACGTAGCCCTACCCTCAACCTTAAGCTCCTCCATCACTTCTCCTGTCCCTCAGCAACATAGAAGGGTAGAGAAATAGCTATAGAACCCTTCAGGATCCAGATAGCATCCAGTGGGTGGGGGGAGGTTGGAACATCTGAAAGCTCTCGGCCTACCAGTTTTCTTAAGTCATCAGGGTCTCAGGGCTCTGCAGTCCCTTTCTGAGACAACAACTCCATTTGTAGGGAAGTACTTTAGTGAGTATCCCCTGAAGTGTCAGGGTCATGACAGTTCTTTACTTTGAGGTGAACCTGCTCTCCTGGACCAGCTTATGCTCTACCAGACTTGACCTGTCTCTACCTGACACTGAATAGTCTGTGAGTGCATATATATGTCACACAGTGCATAGTTAAACTATGGAATTTGCTATCACAAGATGTAGTGATGGTTACCAACTTGGATGTCTTTAAAAGAAGATTAAACAAATTCTGGGGGGGGGGGAGGGGGATAAGGCTATCAGTGGCTACTAGTCATGATGGCTATGTATTACCTCCAGTACTGAAAAGAGTATGCCTCTGTATACCAGTTGCTGTGGAATGGGAGGATGATACTGCATTGATGTCCTACTTGTGGGTTTCCCATCGGGGCACCTGGTTGGGTACTGCATGAACAGAATGCTGAATGAGATACACCTTTGGTCTGATTCAGCATGGCTCTTCTTATGTTATTATGTGATAGGCTTTTTCTCCTGGGCATTAAGCCAAGTCAGGTCACTGGGGAGCCAATGGGTGTCGAGAGCCTTTCTCCTACAGATGTCCATGCTTTACGTGTGATCAGAGGTGGGGCTGGGGGAAGTCATGTGACCTTGGGGTGGGGCCAGTAGGACAGTCGGGTGACCCCTTGATTGAGTGAACACAGGGAGAAGAGTTCAGTCCCTGCATTCTTCCTGACATGCTAGTTTTCTCTGGGCTGGATCCAGGCTTAGTCATGCTTACAGTAGACCCATTCAAATCAGTGGAACTGAAATAAGATGGGATCCTGGTTCCAACCCAATGTGTGTTAGGGGTATTTTGTTTGGAACAACATTCTGCTATTCTACAGCACTTTGAAGTGGTACAGCCTAGACAAAGGTTTACCACCTCAGTTAGAACTAGTCTTATGTCCAAAGATCTATCTTTTAAAGCAATCAGCATTTCCTCTGAAAATTGTGGTCACTCTCTCAGTCTTGCTCTCTCTTGTGTCTCTTTCACTGCTGAGCTTCTGAAGAATGTTCTCCTGTCTTTACCCATCTCCTCCTGCTTCTGTACTTTTTTCAAAACAATTCACATGTATGCTTATAACGAAGAAAGATAAGCTCAGCTTCTCGCCTGGAACAAACAGATAAGACATTTCCACTGTCTTGGCAGTGGCTAGGGTGTGTGCATGTGCAGTTCCTTTAGCATCCCTCTTACTCTGTGCCACAAGGAAAATGCTTCCTGTTTTTAGCTTGATGATTGGCACTGGTGAAGGCCAACAGACAGAACATTTGGGGATTCTTGAGGGGAGGGCAAGGGATATTTATTAGAAGATTCTTTAGGGGGGAATAAAATAAGACTTTTCATGTATTCTATAAATGAAATTAAGCTTGGGTTGTATTTATAACATGATTGCTGCTGCTATGGCCTGATTATTTGAACATGTGAAACTGATATCATGAATTATAATATGATATGATAGGACAGCAGAATATCCAGCACACCTACCCTTGGCACATGGCACCCTGGGACAGCTGCCGGGGCCCCAAGGCCCACTCCATCCTGGTCTCCAATTGGGAGGTACTGGCAACTTGTGGCGGCCTGTGCCCCAGCTGGTGGTGAAAGTGGCAGGCGTCCATTTCAAATTCCCACAATATCCCTGACATAACGTTGCTCTGGGACACTGTGGTTAATTAAAATGGAGGAGGAGCCCACCAGTCATAGGGGGTGTCCCACCAGATGGCACTTTGGGGACAGTCTCTTGGAGCTGGCCCTAATTCCTAGACATTCTAATGACTTTGTTATCCAGCTCATCAGCTGGATAACACAGTGTGGAAGTGAGAATTGGGAGAAATCAAGTATAGAAAGGGTGAAGTGTTCTGTGTGTTTGTGTAAAATCCACTTTGGGGCCTAGAGCTAGAAAAAACATAACTAGAAACAGAAGCTCTCCTGTGGGTTTCACATCTAAGACTAGCACAAATACTGATGTGTGGCCACAGGTAGTGAGCTTGTACTGGCATCAAACCCTGATCCTGCTGTGCGCATAGCATTAGCCATTGATGCTGCTGCACTGATGTTTTCCTGCTGCCCTGCTCAAAGAGGGCAGAAGGGAACACAAAGAGAATGGAAGGAATGTGAAGCTAGTAAGTAGTTGAAAGTCTGCTGGGGACAAAGGATAGCAGCTGTCACAAACCTCTTGGGTCATTCCTAATACTGAGTGCTTGGTGGATGGAGGTTTCCCTGGAAGGCAACAGGGGGAAGGCACAGATTAACCACTTTGGTAGTAATCACTGTTTATACTCTTATCATTAAAGTGGACCCATGAGAACAAGCTGCCCGTTTATTGGTCCAGGCCAGCAAGATAAACAAAGCCCACCAGTAAGGTATAATGGCCCATAAAGAGCTTGATCAACACTGTGTGTTGGTTGCCAAACGAAACTTCAAAAAATTGTGCATGAAAGACAGCATGAGTGAGAGAACACTTTGTTTGGTGGATGACAAGTTGTGCAGCCCTGTGTATGAGACCATTTAAAGGGGATGGAACCTGGCTAGGGTCAAGTTCACAAGACTATTTAGCCTCCATGAAACAATCACTTGTAAATCCTATTCACTATTCTTGTAAATCCATTCACTACATGTACCACAAGTTAATACAGGAAATTGGTCTTCTGCATAAACTGCCTTGAGCACCATTTTCTGAGAGGAAAGATGTGGTACAAATCAAATCAATCAATACCAGCCCAGTGTGGTGTGGTGGCTACAGTGCTGGATTGGGAGTTGGAAGATCTGGGTTCTAGTCCCCCACTCCACCATAGAAGCTCACTGGGTGCTCAGTCAGGAAGACATTTTTTTCCAGGGTTCACTTGACATACACTGGTAAGAGTAGAACAGGTAAGCTGATAATTTATGGTGGTAGGAGTATTAGAAGTTGTTTTCGCAGGCATTTTGGCAATGTTGCCCATCCTGTTCAGAGCAGCTTGATTGTAAAAATGTGTTGCCAAGAAGGTTCCGATGAACTCTTGAAATATACAGTCATGAAAGAAGTCTTAAGAAAATCGTTAAATCATGCTGCAGTTGGAAGACTCTCAAATGGGGAATAGCGTGGCTTGTTTGTTTGCAAGCCTTGTGCAAAACCACTTACAGCTTGAGGATGAGAGTATATAACTGTTGGCATTTGAACACCACTACAGCCATTAAGTTTCTGGCACACACTCAATGCTTCCATGTTCACACTCATAACAATATGAGGCTGAAAAGAGAGGAGCTGTTAAAAGCATTTGCCTGAAAGACAGTGTAATCCTAATGAATAAACTTGCTTTGAGGATTATCATATAAATGAAATTGTGGGAAAAACAAACATCTTCCCCTGTCTCTCATGTATTCAATTAATGACCAAGAAGCTATTTGGGAATTCAACAGATTTTCACAAGCACAAATACACAAATACTAATGAGCTGTCCCACTAGCACTGCCTTTGAGCTCACATGGCTCCCCAGGCAACGTCCAGGCATTGAGTGTGGAGGTCCAAGAAGGGGAAATCTAAGTGCAAAGGGTTCAATGAGAGCTGGAACTTCCACAGCAGCTGGGAGCCTATTTGTCCACTGAATGTACGGGGCTTCATGAACCATCCAGAGAGCCTTGGCTACTGGGTGGTATAGAAAGGAAATAAATAAATAAATACACAAGCAGACACAAGTCACTAGAGCAGCAGTGGGCAACTTGTGGCCTTCGTGGGTTTTGGTCTACAATTCCCATCAGCCCTAGTCAGCATAGCCAATGGTGAGGGCTCATGGGAGTTGTAGGCCAAACATCTCCAAAGCATCTGGAGGCCTCAACTTGTCCACTACTGTGCTACAGGATGGAGTAGGAGTGTGCATGTTGAACCAAAATGGGCAGATGTGGACAGATTTCAGATTTCTCCAGAGCTAATCAAGAGTCCTCCTAATTGCCCTGAAGCCTCCCAAAGAACTGTGAGTGATTGAGAGATTTAGCAGGATACAAAGACAATGCAAAACAAAACAACAAACAGCACAGGAATTGATAAAACAGCCTTTATGTACATTTCCCCTCCAAGCTCTTGATATAAGGAAATGGCAGGGTGCTGAGAGGAGGAGGGGGCTTAGTTTTGTGATAGACAGTACTAGCTTCCAACTAGGGGATAACTTGATGAGCTCTCCTTCTAACCTCCAGTCACAAGGCTTTTAGGAGGGATGTAGAAAAAAACTTATCAGAGGCTGCTCATGTGTTCTCGCCATGGAGGCTGGTAGCCCCGATTTCAGTGGGGCTATAAATCCATTGTGGATTTCAGTCCCAACTAGCCAGACCTCTAAGGGAACTATCCAAGGTGCTGAACCTATTTTGGAAGATTAAATTCAGCACCCTGGATAGCTCTTTGGAGTTCTGACTGAAAGTCAGAGCGGATTCACAGCCCTACTGATGTCAGAGCCACCAGCCTCCACCGCCTTATCTATAACTGAAGACCCTGGCTGAACAGCTATTTGCCATCTTTTTGTTCTTCTTAACATGTGCACTCTTCAGACCTTTTGTACCTTCCTTTGTATCTTAAGGAACTATGAAAAAGGCTCTCAAAAGGCATCTGATTTCCCTTGGTGCTTGCTTTCCATTTTTAAGCTCCTCTGGTTTTCAGAGGCTTCAAAGGAGCCATTCTTTTCAATTAATTCATGCTGATGGGTTTTTTTGGGGTTTTTTTGTGTTTTTTTTTTGTGGTGTTTTTTGGAGGGAACTTCTCACTTACCTGTCAAGTTACAAGGTTACATTTTGATCCAAATTGGGACACTTCATATGTGCTACTACAGGACAGCTCATTTGTGTCTTCTTATGCTAAATAGCTAAACCTGAGAAAGAGCAGCCCTTCAACTGGGGTGGGCGGGAGATAGAGGAGAGAGAGAGAGAGAGAGAGAGAGAGAGAGAGAGAGAGGATGGATGCTTAAGGTTCATTTCATTTCAGGTGCTGTAAGCTTTCAGCCGTGCTTCTTGAAGAAAGATTTCTTCTCCCTATTGAAACAGACTAGTGGTCCAATCCTAAGCATGGCAGCTGAGAAGTAAAGTTCAAGTTCCATTGAACTTAATGAGGCTTACCTCTAACTAGACGTATATAAGGTTGCCATGTAAGTCAGGAATCAATGTATGTTCAACTTTCCCACCCCAGTTGAAGTCAAATGGCTGCAACAGTTACTGATCAGATTATGTTCAGATAAAGACGGTATCAATTCCAGGTCCACTGATTTATTTATAACACTTATATGCCACCCAATAACAAAAGTTCTCCGGGCAGTTTACAAGAAAAGAAAAACTCTACATGAGGCTGTTAATTGCTGTATCTACTTTTGGTTTTGTCACAGAATTGAGATCTGAGGTCTACACAAAGAGCTTTTCCTTTCCTGCTTTTCTGCTACATGCTTTCTAGGTGGAGCTATGCTATAATGGAACAGTGAAAATACACCAGTAGGAAAATACCTTTTTTCACTTTCAGAAATAATACCCCAACCACATAGCCTTGGTGCAGTGTGGGAGACCTATTTATTTGAAAGAGGCATGCATTTGAGAACCAGACAGGATGACTACACAACCTCTCAAGGGAAAAACCCAAACCAAATCAGGAAAAGACCTTGGAAATTAGCAGGGGCTTAAAATGGGATTGGTGGGTGGATGAAGAGCTTGTTATGTGCCTGGCGGTGATTTTACAGGCATTGTCCTTTAGGTGAATTAGGAAAGTGAGTTAGCCAAGCTATAGAGACTGTTCATTGGAAGTTCCAAAAATGGTGGTAAAGCAAGAAGTGGCACATTGGTCATATGAAATTAATAGGACGAAGACACAAAGGGACATTTAAAGAATAGATTGTCCACAAGAAAGTCTGCAAGCTGCAGCAAAGAATTACATTTTAAATCATGAATCAGTGCATTCTGGTGGCACCATCTTGCACTCTTGTTTCGATATTGTAGTCCACAACTGGGTATGGAAAGCCCCCAGAAAAGATAAGTCACATTGTCTCCTAAGCCACCTCCATACTCATCATAAGATAGGGTGACCAGATAAAATCCAGGTCAGGGCTCATGTAACTTTAACAGTTGTAGAGAAAGGGGAATTTCAGCCAGTGTCATTTGTATGCAATTAGTTCTTGGTGAAATTCCCTCTTCATCACAACAGTTAAAGTTGCATGCACTGTACTAGAGTGATCATATACAAAAGAAGGCAGTGCCCCTGCAACTTTAACTGTTGTGATGAAGAGGGAATTTCACCAGGAACTAATTGCATACAAATGACGCTGGCTGAAATTCCCTTTTCTCTACAACTGTTAAAGTTACATGAGCCCTGACCTGGATTTTATCTGGTCACCCTATCATAAGAAGATAGATGGTATTTTTTTCTTATAGGGCTGTTGTAAAGTTTGCTAAGCTAATGGATGTGAAATTCTTTGATCATTCTAAAGCACAAAGGATTGAATCTACTGTAGACTTGGTCATAGTTAGACTAGACAAATGGAGATCAACTGAACTTAAGTTAGTCACAATTAATTGAAATCCCATTAATCTCAATGGATCTACTCTAAGCACGATTAAGTCTAGATTTTAATTTCATTTGCATCCTACTCAATAGTCAAAGCGCTCTGGCCAGTTCATAAAAATAGTCATCATTAGATAGATCCAACTCAGTGTAAATACTAATTATTACTTCAGTCCATTACCCATTGGTGTTAGAAAATACAGATTACTGAGAATCCCAGGAAATAAATTGTCAAGTGCCTCAGGTCTCTTTTATGATCAGAGAAGTCAAAGTGCAAAACAATTGCTTTTATTATGCAAACTACAGTTAGATCAGCACTGCCTAAGGTTATCAGCAAAGTACCAAGACTTTAGATAGCTTTGCATAATACAGGACCACTTAGGCTATAAGCAACTCCTTTTGGTTAATGCAGGGGCACCAGCCATCTCTTTGACAACTGGAGTGGCTAGTTAAGCCCCTCCTTTAGGGTGGGTCATTCCAGGGGGACCTTCCCCGCACAGCCAGCCTTTTGGAATGCCTTACAAATTGATGTTGCTCCTCTCACCTAGCTTGATGTCTTAACTGGGATCTTGTATTTCTAACTACTACTCCTGTTCTCCTGCTGCTACGGCATTCCCACAGGTGAAGAGGGTCCTGGCAGGCTACTTTCCAACTGATTAGTTTGCACCTGGACAACCTCCATTCTGGGACTACCGGTCTCCCATAGCTGTAGTGCCTCAGCAACCCCCTCTGCCTCCTCCCCCTTGGACTTCGAATCACCCATGTCTGTTGGGGGTATTAGGCCCAATCCCTATATTAGTACATAAAAACAATTGATCAAACTGGTGGAACATTTGCATATAAGGAATATGATTGCTCTTTCTCTTTCTGTGTGTGTTCAAGTGTCATGAAGAGCGAGTGAGAAAGATATGACTGACAGGCAATTGAAGAAGTAATCACAAAGGAAGGCAATTGCTTAAGTAAAACAGCTTGGATAATAAATGAAGCAAAGACTCTGCCAGAACGTTACTACAAATATGAATTCCAAAGCCCAACAAGTAAAATAAATGGCAAGAGTAAAAAAGAAAACGTAAATTTTATTTCATTTCCTAGGACTTAAATCAGCTTATTATTCCTCACAGAATGACTAAAAAGACAAGTAGCTTGAGAAGGCAACAGGAAAGAGAAAATAAATGAAGGAAGTAATTAAGAGCCTAACTAGACAGTAGAGGGAATGAAAGACTATCACAAACCCATATTTTCCCCCTTATGTCTCTTCACTACTCCAGCAAATGGTAACCAACGGAAAAACCAAACACTATGAAACCACATCACTTGTTTCTTTTACTAGATGGTACCAAGGAGTTGTGGGTCAATGGCAGGCACTTGTCCCTCCTAAGGTCTAATTAGTCCCATAGGGCAGTATCCAATGTGGAATAGCACTAACATAAATTATGTTGTGCTAGTGTAAGAAACCTCTGGCATTCCCATGGCGTGTTTGCTGGCAAGATGGGTTTCCTTTAAAACCTGTTGGGCCAGCAAATGCTACTGGCGTCACACTAGAGATAGGCTGACCATATGAAAAGTAGCTCATGTAACTTTAACAGTTGTAGAGAAAAGGGAATTTCAGCTGGCATCATTTGTATGCAGTTAGGACCTGGTGAAATCCCCTCTTCATCACAACAATTAAAGTTGCAGACACTATACTAGAGTGACCAGATACAAAAGAGGGCAGGGTCCCTGCAGCTTTAACTGTTGTAATGAAGAAGGAATTTCACCAGGTACGAATTGCATACAAATGACACTGGCTGAAATTCCCTTTTCTCTACAACTGTTAAAGTTACATGAGCCCTGTCCTCCTTTTCATATGGTCAGCCTAACTAGAGGTTGTTTACACTAGGATAGGGTGACCAGATAAAATCCAGGTCAGGGCTCATGTTACTTTAACAGTTGTAGAGAAAAGGGAAGTTCATCCAGTGTCATTTGTATGCAATTAGTTCCTGGTGAAATTGCCTCTTCATCACAACAGTTAAAGTTGCAGAGGCCCTACCTTCTTTTGTATATGGTCACTCTAGTATAGTGCCTACAACTTTAACTGTTGTGATGAAGAAGGAATTTCACCAGGAACTAATTGCATACAAATGACACTGGGTGAAATTCCCTTTTTCTCTACAACTGTAAAAGTTACATGAGCCCTGACCTGGATTTTATCTGGTCATCCTACACTAGGACATCATAATTTATGCTAGTGCCAAATTGGATACTGCCTATAGTTTGCTATACAACTGATGATTACATGTGCAAGGAGTTTCTTGCTATATATAGGGAAGAAAACACTTTCTATGCATCTTGTATACAATTTGAATGTTTTCATCTGTAGGTGACTTCAAGGAATGCACATATACCTGGTTCTTGTGATAGCCAGCACGGTCAGGAGCGACATTTCAAAAGTCAAGTCAAGAGTTTAAAAATCTGGTGCAGAAAACATCTGGGAGTGGTTGAGGCTTTACAACATGGCCAGATCAGGAAAAGGAAGCAACGTTCATTTAAAGGGAGTCTTTCATCACTGACCACAGGTGGAGTCTCTCTCTCTCTCTCTCTTTTAAAGCTATCCATTAGATAGCTTTTGATCATAGTTTGACATGTGATAAGCTCATTGTTTGGAACTACCATAGTAGTTCCAAACATATTTGAATTTGACACATGATCAATATACATGGCAGATAAAGACTAGATCTACACTACTGCTTTATAGCGGTATTGAAGTGCACTGATAACTGTAGGGTAGGCTGACCATATGAAAAGGAGGACAGGGCTCATGTAACTTTAACAGTTGTAGAGAAAAGGGAATTTCAGCCAGTGTCATTTGTATGCAATTAGTCCCTGGTGAAATTCCCTCTTCATCACAACAGTTAAAATTGCAGGGGCCCTGCCTTCTTTTGTATATGGTTACTCTAGTATAGTGCCTGCAACTTTAACTGTTGTGATGAAGAGGGAATTTCACCAGGAACTAATTGCATACAAATGACACTGGCTGAAATCCCCTTTTCTCTACAACTGTTAAAGTTACATGAGCCCTGTCCTCCTTTTCATATGGTCAGCCTACTGTAGGGGCACAATCCACATTCCATATACCGCTTTCATAGTGTTATTTCCTGCTTTTTAATTCACATTTGTAATGATTTGACACAAGGTGTAGATCTGCTGAAGGTGAACTCATATCAGTGGTGGAGCTAGGTAATTTTAGAGCCTGGATGTAGGGATACTGGAGAAATCTACAATGGAATCAAATGAGTTCAGATTTCTATGAATCCAAAATGCATAGTCTACAGCGGACCACTTTTCCGACACAGTACCGATTCCATGGACTTGTGGACTGTTTGTTGTTGTTGTTGTTTGTTTGTTTTTACTTTCTGGAATTTTATGCAAATTTAGTCATAGAAAAATATGTAAAACAACAACAACGCCTGAAAATGTGCATTTCCCCCATACCCTAAAGCCGACTATTACTGACACAGGCTGATAAAACATGGCAATAATGACATATGCACCAAGTTCCACAAGATGTCCTTTGAGTTTAGAGGAAAGTTTTATTTGGCTAGTCCCGTAGTCGTTTTGTGTTTGCCTTCCCGGTCATTGAAGGAATGAAGCTTAAGTCACGTGAATACTCATCGAGAACATGTCCTCCTGCTGCTTGAGTGTTTATTAGGGATGCTGGCAGGCGATCCAAAGGTACACAGATCCTCAATCCCCTCAAGAGAGCAGAAACACAAGCAATTCAGTGAGCCACACAAGGACACGACTTTGAGTTGTGTGACTGGGATCAAACCGCAGAGCTGCTTTGTGAATGAAATGAGACACATTTAGATTCAAAAGTCCTTGCAAAGCGAGGCGTGAGAATCATGCATTACAGTCACATTGGACAGTACGAATCCAACTCCAGAAGGCAACTCTGCAAACTTCCATATAAAATAAATGAACAAACAGCTTGTTCCATACCTCTTTGTGCTATTTTCTGCGCTTTCTACACATCCCTGTTGGATGCTCCAAACAACAAAGTGCCTCCTGCCATTCTGCGCAACACTTTTGTGGGCCGCAGACTGAAAGCCTAACGCTCTGTTGGAAATGCCTTTTCATTGCGAGGCTCACCAGTTGTCCCAGAGGGAACATGAAATTGCTCACTTGCATATTATATGTCGAAGTCTTTAGATGACTGCAAGTTTTTTAGGCATTCATCCTGACGAGTCTCTTTTTCTCGCTCCTCCAGCAGTCCCATTCAATGGCCACTGAGCACCCTCCGTCCTCAGTGAGCTGTTTTGGGGCGGATAAATATTCTCTGGGTGGATAAATATTCTGGATGTTAGGGATGATGACCTTTCCCTCCCATTTTTAAAGTTGAGCTCTTGGATTCTAATCAGTTTTACTCTTGCTGAGTAAAACAGAGCTTGCAATCCCAGGAAAAAGTCATGCTCATGGAGGTTGGAGGGGTGGGTGGGTGAAGGGAGGAGATGCATATAGATTAGCACAGGGACAACCGAAACAACATTGACCTGAACAGATTGCCAGTCTGGATGCATCTTAAAAGGTTGTGCAGGTTCACCCAGGGTTTTGTTACATTTCAGCTGAGTAGTCACCTTTGCAAAAACTGTCAACCACTTTTTCAAGATTGGAAGAATTTGTCATGCCACTGATGTGAGTAGACTTGTCGACTGCAGTCCATGGCTCTTAATTGTCTCCCAGGGAGCTAGCAATTGTGCCTACTCTTTTGATACATAATGCATATGTGAAGCCATTGCCTAGCAGGCAGTCTTGCTTGCTCCTCCAGAACTGTCCTCGGAAAGAAGCAAGAAGGCCAGTTCACACATTCAAGGTAGTGGGGTGAGAGTGAGGAGTGAAAGCAGATGTATGCCAATAATAACCACAAGTTTCTCCTTGCCCCTTTTGCGGGTTCACGATGGATCATTCAGCGCTACGTAGTTAATTTAGGGCCAAGAAGGAAAATCAAGCTCACTTAGCCCTATGAAGTAGGAGCTTGTAGGGATGGATGGGAATTCCCTGGCTTTCCAGATCAGACTCACCTCTCTGGTCTGTAATATCATAATGGGAATCTGAGATCCAGGAGAAGTTTAGAATGGGATTGATTTTGGCCTGGGGGAATGGGATAAGTCAGTGCGGAAGGGGGAAATCCCCCCCACCCCATGTTCTGCCTTGGCCCCCAGAGCTGTCAGTGGCATGGGCATTCTGCCTCCCCCCCTCCCCACAAACCCCCACTTGAACTGCTCTGCCCGCCTGATGTGTTTCTTCTCTTTCTTCACATTTGTGTACTGCCCAACAGCCGAAGCTCTTTGGGCGGTTCTCCTTGCTAAAATGGAATTACCAAACAGGGCATTTACAACATGTCATTTTTAAAGACCCCTTGTTGGAGCCCTTCCAGAGAGTCCAGACTGGTATTTACTAGTGAAGGCACTATGATCCATGCTTTGCCCTTGGAAATGCAAGCCTCGGAGGCTCATAATGCTTGTCTCATTTTAGATGTGAGAATTACACATCCGCGCATCCCAATTCCCCTCTGGCTTGAATGGTGATGGCATCAGAAAGAGGAGTGGGGAAGAGCTGCTTCTCTCTTTTCCTCCACTCTCTCTTTCTTCAGCTTGCTGCCTCTTGCTACCAGAATGCACCTCCACACCAGTGTAGTAAATGGGAGGAAGGGAAGGGAAACGGATTGAGGCTTTGTGAGGGAAGAAGATGGGCAGGTGGGTAAGAAGGGGGCTTAATTTGGGTTAGTTTAGAAATAAGACAAACTATTTCTTGATTTTTATTTTTGGACGTAGCTTGGCCAGTGGAGGCTGGTGGCTTGGATTTTGGTGGGGTAGTGAATCTATTCTGGGTTTCAGTCAGAACAAGCCTGAACTCTAAAGGAACTATCCAAACTGCTGGACCCTATCCTCAAAAACGTATTTAGCACCTTGGATGCACCTTTAGATTTTTTTTTCTGGTACTGACTGAAACCCAGCATGGATTCACAGCCCCACCAAACTTTGAGCCACCAGCCTCCACTGAGCTTGGCTGATGTCTGAGCCAATCAGATGCATGCCAGAGGGCTTTGGCCACCACTCACATTCATCACCTGATCTTAGGCCAGCCTTCCCCAACCTGATGCCCTCCATAGGTGTTGGACTAAAACTCCCATCATTCTAGTCAGGATGGCAACTGGTGGTGATTGATGGGAATTGAAGGCAGCCATGGTCCATCATTGCAAGTTTTTAAGAAAGCCTTGAAAACATATTTTACTCTGGTCTTCTCCTGATAACAATGGCTGTTGTTGCTGTTTGTATTTCTCTTTAGAGCATGTTCTTACTGTTTTATTGTTGTATGCTGCCTTGGGATGTCTTCTGCCCTGAAAGGTGGCCAAGAAATATTATAATTAAAATAAGTAAGTAAGTCCAAAACATCTGGACCACACTAGAGTGGGGAAGGATCTCTTAGGCTATAGTGGCTTTAGAAAGATCATGCAGGCATCATTAAAAACCAATGAGACACAGGAAGACTGGGTTCACACAATACACTAATCCATCCAGTGTGGGTTGAGGTTGAACTTTGGGTTATTGTGTTGTCTGAAAGCTGTGCATTTTCTGCAGGGTTGCTCATTAACCATGCAGAGTGGCTTGCTGACCACCCTGAACAACCCAACAACACACCATGAGTTCTCAAGGTGGCTTGTTTGAGAAAAATAAACCATACTGTAGGCTGACCATATGAAAAGGAGAACAGGGCTCATGTAACTTTAACAGTTGTAGAGAAAGGGGAATTTCAGCCA